>CAKXYN010000051.1:3856500-5142000 GCA_935064755.1 Tragelaphus eurycerus
ATCACTGACTTGATGGATGCGAGTCTGAGTGACCTCCGGGAGCTGGTGATGGACAGGGAGGCCTGGCGTGCTGCGGTTCATGGGGTCGCAAAGAGTCAGACACGACTGAGCGACTGATCTGATCTGATCTGATAGGCCCCTTTCTCTGTAGTTGGTCTGTATAGTCCTTTGTTCTGTGCGCGGGCCCCGCAGTGTCTTGGGCCTGGGCCGGCCTCTTCTGTGGACGGCGCTGCGGTCTGGTCTGCCAGCCCGAACCACTCCCGGCGGGAACGGCCCGCGCCGCCACGGCTGGCGGGGGAGCGGCGGCGAGGGGATGGTTCGCACGGGAACGGGACGGTCGGCGGTGGGGGTCCACCCGCGCGGGAGCCCCCGGTGCAGGGGGCGGATGCGCGCTATAGTCCTTTGTTCTGTGCGCGGCCCCGCAGTGTCTTGGGCCAGGGCCGGCCCCTCCTGTGGTCTGCGCCGCAGTCCGGTCCACCGGCCCAAACCACTCCCGGCAGAAACGGCTCGCGCGGCAACGGCTGGCGGGGGAGCGGCGGTGAGGGGATGGTTCGCACGGAACGGTCGGCGGTGGGGGTCGACCCGCTCGGGAGCCCCCGGCGCAGGGGGCGGGTGCGCGCCCGCGCGGGAACGGCTGGCAGCGGGGGGGAGGGGAGCGCTCCTCGGGGGGTGCTTCCCACGGGGGAGCGGCCGGCAGCGTGGGAGCAGCCCGCAGCGTCTCCCCGCCCAGCCCCCGGTTGCTACTGGCGGAAGCGGGTGTTTGCGATGATGCCTTCCCGCCGCGGAGGCTACCGCAGGGCTCCTAGTCTGTGGGTCTTAATTGTTCAATTGTTTTCCTCCCTGTTATGATATTCTCTGTGCTTTCTAGGTTGGCACAGACTCTACAGGGAGAGTTTCCCGGTGTTTGGAAACTTTTCTTTTCCTTTCCAGGCTCCCTTCCCCGGACAGAGGTCCGCCCCTCCCTCTTTGTCCCTCTCTGGCTTCTATATTCTTTCCTACCTCCTTTAGAGGGGAGTGAGTTGCTTTTCTCAGTGTCCGATGTTCTCTGCCGGCATTCCGAAGCTGTTTGAGGAATTTACTCGGCCTTTAGATGTCCCCTTGATGAATTTGTGGAGGAGAAAGTGTATTCCCCGTCCTAATCCTCCGCCATCTTAACCGGAACCCTGAACACTCTGTGATTAATTTTGATATTATGCTTTAATTTTATTTAATGATATGACTTCGATTATTTTTAGCCTGTATTTTAAAATAATTTTTATCAAATTACAGTGTCCGTACAGAAAAGTGCGCAAATACCAAGTATAGACTGAAGAATTTTTACAAGCATCCCCTCCGTTTTACTGCCTACCTCTTTCAGAGGAAACAAATTCTTTCACTTTTACATTGTTTTTGCCTGAAAGGAATCATACAGTATGTACTGTTTTGTGTCTGGTTTCTTTCATTCAAAGTTATGTCCATACAATCGTTCCATTCTGATTTAGAAATAGTTATTTCTATTTCTGAATCCCTCTAATCTTTATTGATATTTACATTGTTTCTGGCTGGCAGCTATTCAAAGGATGCTATTGTATAGTAGTTATGTAAACCTTCCAGTTAGTATAAGTATGGATGTTTGGGTTCCTGTTTAGATTTGTGATTTTTGAGGGTGGGAATGGTAGGGTTTGTGCAAGTCTATCCTTTTGTAGAGAGTACCGAACAGTTTTCCAAAGTGGAAATGATGCGAGTTCCAGGTTCTCCTCATCCTTTTCTGTCCTTGGTGATCCTCTGGTCTTTTAAATTTCAGTCATTATTGATGTATATGCAATTGTAAATTACTATGGAGTTAGTTTACATTTTGTGGTGGTTAAGGAAACTGGATACTTTCTCATGTTTATTGACCACACATTATCCTCATTTAAGAAGGAGTTGCAAAAGATTCTTGGCCATTTACTTTTTTTTTTTTTTCATGCAAGGAGTTTTATTACAGAACTTTAAAAAATTGAAGTGTAGTTGATATATATTATTATATAATTATGTATTATATTTATAATTGTATATATAAATATTATATAATTTGCAAGGGTACAGTACAGCGATTCACAACTTTTAAAGGCTGTACTCCGTTTATAGTTACTGTAAAATACTGGCTGTATTCCCTGTGTGTACCATTTTATACAGAACAGTTTATATCTCTTAATTCCCTACTGCTATCTCGTCCCTCCTTCCTTCTCTCTCCCCGCTGGTAACTACTAGTTTATTCTGTAAATCTGTGAGTATGTTTCCTTTTTGTTTTATTCACCAGTTTGTTTGATTTTTTAGATTCCACACCTAAGTGATATCATACAGTATTTGTCTTTCTCTGTCTGCCATTTCACTAAGCACAGTACCCTCCAAGTCCATCCCTGTTGTTCAAATGGCACAATTTCATTCTTTTTTATGGCTGAGCAGTATCCCATTGTAGCTATATATACCACATCTTCATTTGAAGGGCATGTAAGTTGCTTCCATATCTTGACAATTGCAAATAATGCTGCTGTGAACATTGGGTTGCATGTACCTTTTTGAAATAGTGTTTTTGTTTTATATCCAGGAATGGAATTGCTGAGACATGTGGTAATTCCATTTTTAGTTTTTGGCGAAACCTCCACACTGCTCTCCTCATTGGCCATACTATTGAATATAATTTTTTGACATAAAGTATTTTTAAAGATAGCTTAAGGAAGACTTCTCTTAGTATATAACAAGTTTTCTCATGGAAATGTGAAAGACCATTGAATCTTATCATATACTTTCTTTGAAACTGTCAAAGCGACCATACATTTTTACCCTTTAGTCTGTTAATGTGATGAATTGTGTGATTTATTTTTATATGTTAAAACCAGTTGCTCATTCCTGTAATTAATCCAACTCGTATATATTTCTGGATTATTTTTGCTGATATTTTATATAAAATTTTGTATGTATATTTTTGACAGATGTTTGGTATGGCAGTTATGCTGGTCTCATAGAATAGTTGAGAAATTTATTTTTTTCTACTCTCTAGTTTTAAAAATAAGATCAATATTAAGTATTTCTTAAATACATAGAGAAATTCAATTATAGAATCATGTCAGTCTGAAGTTTTCTCTGAAGATTTTCATTTGATAATGAAATACTACAATACTTAATAGATACACATTTCTTAGATTTTATGTTTCTTATGCCAGATTTACTAAGTTGTGCTTCACTAGAAATCTGTTCATTGTTTAATCTAAATTTATATAAAGTTGTTTATATACTTTTACATTTTTTTTGTAGTTTTCTTTTCTGATGGTGTTTGCTTGGATTTTTTTCTCTTTGTATTTCTTTCTAAAGTCTTCACATGGAGTTGATAGTTTTATTAAATTACTACTTATTTTATGAAACTGTTAGTTCTCAAATGTTGCAGTTAAAATTTTTTCTTTGTGTGCTTATCTTTTTATTGTATTAATTTCTTAACTAATTTTACAGTTATCTTACTTTTGTTGGATAACTTACTGAGTTGGATGCTTAGATCATGGAATACCAGCGTTTATTCTTTTTATAAGTATGCCTTGAAAGTGAAAATGAAGTTGCTCAGTCGGGTCCAACTCTTTGTGACCCCATGGACTGTAGCCTACTAGGCTCCTCCATCCGTGGAACTTACCAGGCAAGAGTACTGGAGTGGGGTGCCATTGCCTTCTCCAGGGGATCTTCCCAATCCAGGGGTTGAACCTGGGTCTCCCACACTGCAGACAGACCCTTCACCGTCTGAGCCACCAGGGAAGCCCCTATCAAAGAGTCTTTACAGAAGATTCAGTACAATTATATTCATTATCTTTCCGTTTGACTGATTTAAAAATTACATTGTAACATAAACTCAGACATTGGGAGATTTTCTCCTTATACTTCTGTTACTTGTTTCTAATTCCCTTTGATCACATATGCACATGGAATTGTCAGAGTCCTTGTAAATTTGTTGAGACTTACTATGGAACAGTATATTATCAATGCTGAAAAATTCTCCACATCACCTTGGGAGAAATGTGTGTTCTCCAGTTTGTGAGGATGGTGTTGTATACACTGATGTGATCAAAATTTTATTTATTATATATATATATTTTTAATATACATTTATTTTAATTGGAGGTTAATTACTTTACAATATTGTATTGGTTTTGCCATTTTGCTCTTCAAAACTTTTCTGTCTTTACTACTAATACTGACTTCTCTTATTAGTTACTGAGAACAATATGTTAAAATTTATTACTTTGCTTTTATATTTCATATACAAGTCTATAAGATACATAAATTTTTCTGATGAATAGATTATTTAATCACAATGAAATATCTTATTTTTTTCTCGAGTAATCTTCTTGCTTTGGAGTTGACTTTTTTTTCTATTGATAAAGCTATACACACCCTTCTGGGCAATGTTTGTATTATATATAATTTATTCTTTTACTGTAAACACCTCTTTATCATTGTATTTAAGTCATATATTATTATTGTGCTTCATTTTATTTAGCCAGTGTCACAAGCTTTCTTTTAAGAAGTATGTAGTACACTTAAGGGGAAGGCAATGGCACCCCACCCCAGTACTTTTGCCTGGAAAATCCCATGGACGGAGGAGCCTGGTGGGGTCCAGTCCATGGGGTCGCTAAGAGTCGGACGCGACTGAGCGACTTCACTTTCACTTTTCACTTTCATGCATTGGAGAAGGCAATGGCAACCCACTCCAGTGTTCTTGCCTGGAGAATCCCAGGGACAGGGGAGCCTGGTGAGCTTCCATCTATGGGGTCGCACAGAGTTGGACACGACTGAAGCGACTTAGCAGCAGCAGTACACTTAAATTCAATTGAATTACTAATATTTTCTGAATGTGTAGTAATTTTAGCACTTAAAATTTTTTGTATGCTGGTGAAAAACTCAGTTTTGCTTATCTGGAGCTCTTTTCATTTTGCTTCAGTTTTGAAGGATGTTCTCCCTTAGGTGTAGTTATCTAAATCAAAATAGTTTTCTTTCAGCACTTTGATAGTGTCATTCCATTGATTTCTAATCTTCACAGTTTCTATTCAAGTGTTAACTATCAGCCTTATTGTTGTTCCTTTGAGGGTGATGTGACTTTTTTCTCTAGCTGATTTTATGATTTATGCCTTGGTACATATTGAATACATGTACACATTGAATACATGGTACATATTTTCCAATTCCTTGAAAATGTGGAAACCTCTGCTGGTTTCCTCAGACTGTATAGGTAATGTTCCTCAGAGCCTGTAGGTGATGTTTTCACCTTTACCTTGTTCAGGATTTTTACATCATTAGTGGACTAAATCTGCATATATGTGCCTGATGGATTTTTCTGGAAGGCTGCTCTAGATGTTCATGTGCTAAAAATGCTCAAGAATTAAAAATCCCTGAAAGTAAGTCCTTAACTAATAAATGGCATTTGTTGGTATATAAATCTTAAGAGTTTCCCCACATTTGGGTAGGATAATCCTGGAGCGTGTGTTTTACATGATTTTTTTTAAACTTTGAGCTTTCCTTAAGGGATTAGCTAGCATAATAATGTATCTTTTATCAGTTGCCATCCCTTCCCAGCATCATGTCCTCCGTGTTAGTGTTCCTTTTACTCTCAAATAAACCTTTTGTGACAGAATCCTCATCTCAGAGTTTGAGTCTACCCTAATCTTCAGATCAGATCAGTTGCTCAGTCGTGTCCGACTCTTTGCGACCCCATGAACTGCAGCACGCCAGGCCTCCCTGTCCATCACCAGCTCCCGGAGGTCACTCAGACTCACATTCATCGAGTCAGTGATGCCATCCAGCCATCTCATCCTCTGTCGTCCCCTTCTCCTCCTGCCCTCAATCCCTCCCAGCATCAGAGTCTTCTCCAATGAGTCAACTCTTCGCATGAGGTGGCCAAAATACTGGAGTTTCAGCCTGAGCATCATTCCCTCCAAAGAAATCCCAGGGCTGATCTCCTTCAGAATGGACCGGTTGGATCTCCTTGCAGTCCAAGGGACTCTCAAGAGTCTTCTCCAACACCACAGTTCAAAAGCATCTATTCTTCGGTGCTCAGCCTTCTTCACAGTCCAGCTCTCACATCCATACATGACCACAGGAAAGACCATAGCCTTGACTAGGTGAACCTTTGTTGGCAAAGTGATGTCTCTGCTTTTGAATATGCTATCTAGGTTGGTCATAACCTTCCTTCCAAGGAGTAAGCGTCTTTTAATTTCATGGCTGCAGTCACCATCTGCAGTGATTTTGGGAGACTGAAAAAAAGATTAAGACCCTCCTGTGTGGGATGGTAATACAGAGGTCAGGTGATATGTGAAGTCCTGGCTCAACTGTCTCACTGTGAATCCAACGGTTCATAAGTGTGCTCTAGTGAATTCCCCAGTCCCTCATTACATAATAAAGGCACATATAATTTGGCATAATTCTCACATTGGTGCCTGATTTCTGGAGAAAGAAGCAAGATGTTTGGGAAAAACAAGTAGAATCCCTTAAAATTACTCCCTGGTCAAGAGACTAAATGAGAACCCATAATGCATCCTGAGAGAAATGGCAGACTTAGTGTCCCCTTGTAGACTTAGCGGTTGCAGGGTTCGTACTCCGTATTATATTTATATTCAGTAAGCTAGTCTGAGTCCTGAAAATAGCAGGATATTATGAAAAATTATGGGGAACTGCCATAAATGTAACCCAAATGATAGCACCAATCATACTGCCTTTTTGCAGTTGTCAACATGGTGATAAAGACAAATCTCAATATTATGAACATGTTGGTGACTCCAAAGACTCCTGAGTATCAGGCACCTGAAGGGTCTAAGGACTGAGAACAGGAGTAGCAGTAGTGGTCCTTTTAAGTGTTACTCCTAATGAGCAGGCTTGAGGAATTTGGGGTTCAGTTTCCAGAAGAGAAAAGCTTCTACCAGGCTGTGGAGCAAGAGATCCACACAAGCCAAATTACAGCTAACCCCAGTCATTCTGGGCTCTCTCATAGGAGTGCAGAAGCATTCAGGAAGTTATTACACTGTCAGTGGAAACTGATCATTATTACCACGAGGATATAAAGTTCAGTTCAGTTCAGTTCAGTTCAGTCACTCAGTCGGGTCCGACTCCTTGAGACCCTGTGAACCGCAGCAAGCCAGGCCTACCTGTCCATCACTAACTCCTGGAGCCAACCCAAACCCATGTCCGTTGAGTCGGTGATGCCATCCAACCATCTCATCCTCTGTCGTTCCTTCTCCTGCCCTAGATATAGAGTTGCTGCTGCATAATGAAGGCAGGAAGATTCACTGTCTTTCCACATGTGTACAGGCATGCTCAGTCGTGTCCAACTCTTTGAGAGCCCGCTAGCCTCCCCTGGTAGAAGGCAATGGCACCCCACTCCAGTACTCTTGCCTGGAAAATCCCATGGATGGAGGAGCCTGGTAGGCTGCAGTCCATGGGGTTGCTAAAAGTCGGACGCGACTGAGCAACCTCACTTTCACTTTTCACTTTCCTGCATTGGAGAAGGAAATGGCAACCCACTCCAGTGTTCTTGCCTGGAGAATCCCAGGGATACGGGACCTAGTGGGCTGCTATCTATGGGGTCGCACAGAGTGAGACACGACTGAAGCGACTTAGCAGCAGCAGCAGCAGTCTCCCCTGTCCGTTATCCAGGCCAGAATACTAGAGTCAGTTGCCATTTCGTTCTCCAGGGGATCTTTCTGACCCAGGATTGAACCCTTGTTTCCTGCATCTCCTGCACTGCAGGTGGATTATTATTATTATTATTATTTTTACTGCTGAGCCACATCTTGCCCTATCTAGTAATTTATGATAAATAGGTTCTAGCAGAAAGCATAACAAGAGCATGGTAACCAGAGGCTGCAGCCTTTAAGGGTGAGGATCTTCTTTACCCCACATCATCAGAAGTACTGGCCAATTACAGAGGGGAATTAAATGGTAGAAGGGAGATACACAGTGTCTACCGGTCTCAGACTTTGGATGCACGGTGATGAGATGTGTCTCATGGTTCACTAAAACTCCTGCACATCCATTTTTAAAACATTTGACCTTGAAGAAGAGTGACAAGACTTGACAAAATAGTGCAAACTTAACTTGAAGTGTGAGTTGTTTTGAGCATTACAGAGGGCAGACTGCCTGTAGCCGATATTGTCCATACCGTCTCAAATCCCCAGAGCTTATCATGTCTGTGTGCTTTCGGTAATTGACAACTGTCAGTATCTGTATCTTCATGCTTCATGACTTGTTCTGGAAGGCTACTCTTCTATACCCAAGGAAGGTTAGAAATGCTCTGGAATTAAATAACATCTTAGCATTATCTCTCACCTAGTGCCTGATAAGAAAGAATGTACAAAAACCTCTGCCCCATCATGCCTTAGATGGGAAATATCTGAGCACAGTATGTGCTTTACAACATTTCCCAGAGTGACTCTAGTATTAAGTTATTGCCATCCTTTGTATCTTGCTGATTAGGGTCCTCTTTATTGGTTGTGTCCCTTCCCTCCTAGAGCAGTTTCCACTTCCCTCCTGATGTTCCTGGCATCTCCCAAAAGGAACTACTTGCACTAAGGTCTTTATGTCGGGCTCTGTTTTCAGAAAAACTCAAAACTAAGATTTGTAACCACTACATTTTGATAGTTTTTTTTTTTTTTTTTTTTGGCCTCTTAGCCGCTAACTGCTTGAGGATTAGAAAATCTCTTATGTGTAAAAGTACTTTTAAATACCAAACTCACTTCTCCGCTCTTCTTTTCTCTCTAGGTTCTTGACCCTTCAAGTCCTTCCTGGTTTGATAGCCCTCTGATGCCTTGAAACAGCCTCTAAAAAGTGTTATCTAGTTATTACAGTTGTTCTCAGTAGGAGAGTTGGTCCAACATAACTGATAGCAGAAATCAATTTCTTTCATAAATCCATATGTGAATCAGAGAAACTTTAATGAGAACTTAAAAAGGCAGTTACTGCCTTCTTCCATGACATTTTGAAAACTCAGGGAACATTTGAAAAATGTAACATCCAGTTTTCTAGAGGTGAAAAATGATCAAGTCAAGCTGAAGGCGTTCTTACATTGTAACTCTTTCAATCACTTTTGATTCTTTGTTTTCTGCCAATCTCTACATCTTTTATGAGTAGTTCCTTTGCTCTTATTTTATGAGAGAGGATTAGACTTTTAAATTTGCTATTGTTTTCATGACATCTTCAGGGAGTAATTATCTGGCTTTTAAGGGTCACACACTCATTCCTTTGCGGGTAAGGGAGAAAGTATAAAACATTCATATTTTTCTTCATTTTCATTACAGTAAATATATTCTGAGGGGCACAGCATAGTGCTTTAAATGGAAAGAGAGGTTAAGGGAATGAAAAAGTGCTTGTTTGAAGAGTTCACCATTAAGACTCATTCTGTAGATTAATAGAGAGATCACCAGTCTCCAGGGTTAGCAAGTCAACCATTTCATTAAAATTAAATTTACATGAAAATGTGGAGAAAATGAGTAACATTTCAGTCTTTGTTGGTAGCAGGTCAAAAAGCCACATCCCCATTGAATCTGGAACTCTGCTTTATAGTGACTTTTTCTATAACCTATTTTCCAGCTCTCATTTTATTGACTAGCTAAAGGCTTCTCCATGAACCAGTTGGTTTATTTGCAGTATTCTGTTTCATGTATTCAGGAAACTATGCCTATGGGCTGAGTTGTAAATATCATGCTCTAAGTGACGTGTCATTTAGAGAATGCCATGAAGTTTGATTGTTTCCTGAACAGTGACAAATTTTGCCTAATTAATTGTCTCTATGCTAAGGAGTTGGACATAGTATCAGTATCATCTTGTTTGCTGATGTAAGGTGTGTCCCTTAACAATTACTTGCATGTTGGAGAAAAAAAAAAAGGACTTCCCTGGTAACTCAAACGGTAAAGCATCTGCCTACAATGCGGCAGATTCGGGTTCTATCCCTGGGTCAGGAAGATCCCCTGGACCAAGAAATGGCAACCCACTCCAGTATTCATGCCTGGAAAATCCCATGGACCAAGGAGCCTGGTGGGCTACAATCCATGGGGTTGCAAAGAGGTGGACACGACTGAGCGATTCTGTGTGTGTGTGTGTGTGTGTGTGTGTGTGTGTGTGTGGAGAAAAAAAGAGGGAAACAACTTATGCCTTATTTATCATAAGGACTAGTCACAACTGAATGTTTATCCCATAATGTTAAAAAAAGAAAGAAAAAATGCCTAAGTTTTCTTATCATGTCAATTAGATATAGGAAAAGAGTTTTATTTATTCTCTCTGAGAAAGAATGTGAGTTGCTGATATAATACTCATTTCCTTACCCTGTGAGATGCCACTCTGAAGTTATGGGGTATGAAAATATTACCAAGCTTAGGTATCAAAAATGCTTTTAGATTAATATCTAGTGTGCAAAAGCAGAGTAAAAGCAGCTTGCTTACTGTCTTAAATTCTGTGTGCTCCTTCTTTTTTGTGAGCATCCTACTTACTCCTGGCATTCTCACTCTTGTTCCAGGCTTCTCATTTCCTTGAGATAAGGAGAGATTTACAGCAATCTTGGTTATAGCTCTTGTCCACCACTGAATGATAGGTGTTTAATTGGCACGCATAAGTTGAAGCAATTTCAACTCTGAAGCAGAGTCCATACCAAATGGTTCAAGACATGGCAATGATATTGTCTAAATTTTTTTTTTTTTTTTGATGATGGTGGTACTACGGTAGCAACTAGCAGAGGTACCCAAGGAATTGTTCCAATGTGAGCAGGATAGATTTTAAAAAAATTTCTCTGGATAGAGAACTTAAAAGTTGGATTATTTTGCTTATTCCACCTCTTTGTGACCCCATGGACTGTAGCTTGCCAGGCTCCTCTGTCCATGGAATTCTCCAGGCAAGAATACTGGAGTGGGTAGGCACTGCCTTCTCCAGAGGATCTTCCCAACCCAGGAATTGAACCTGGGTCTCCTGCATTGCAGGCAGATTCTTTACTATCTTGGCCATCAGGGAAACTCCATATTCGTCACATGTAGTATTTTAATGTATTTGTTATCATTCATTCATCCAAAATATATAGATAACTTACATACTAAGAATATTGCAAAGTGATTGGTTTAAAAATATTAAAAAAATAAATATTTGCTTCCAAAAGAACTGGCTGAACACTGATAATTTCAACTTTAAGTCACATATATATATTGCATTAGTGTTTGTTTTTCTAAAAATAAGTGCCAGATTTAGGGCTAGATATTTCAGATATGCTAATGTTTATGACTCTTTGTATGAATGCTATGCTATATAATTTATTTAAACAAGTGTTCAAGATTTCCATCAAAAGCATACTAATGTGTACCATCCTGTGATCAAGGTGAACTTTTGTTATTTTTATACAGTGTGGACCTGGAAGCATCAGTCAGTATAGCATATGCTACTCTTATCCCAAATAGATTTTTTTTCTTTTCTGATATTTACTGAATGCTAATAATGTACTCCAAGCACCTTATTGCATTTACATTTCATGATCCTTTTGTGGGAAGTGGGAAGTGTTAGTCGCTCAGTCGTGTCCAATTCTTTGCAACTCCATGGACTGTAGCCCATCATGCTCCTCTGGTTCACGGGATTCTCCAGGCAAAAATACTGGAGTAGGTTGCCATTCCCTTATCCAGGGAATCTTCTTGACCTAGGGATCGAACCTGGGTCTCCTTCACTGTAGGCAGGTTACCATCTGAGCCACTGGGGAAGCCCTGATCCTTATAGGTGCTGCTGTTAATACTTCAGTTTGACAAATAAGGACATAGCCTGTGAGTCTCAGGTCACTCGGTCAGAACCTTCACTCAGGGTCTGCACCTTGGATGCTTTGTTGCCTTATGATCAAGAATATTTGGAGTTTGTGTGAGAATTTTCTTTCCAGTTAACATATTATAGGTTTATGATGAGTTATGGTCAAGTCATTTTCCTCACAGGCTTAACTACCTTTTGAGTAGGAGAGCATCCCATACCTCAATATTGCCCCTGGATGTGGTTCCTGACTGATTTTTGTATGTTTAGGCAAGAATGAAAGAAGGAAATAAGTTTGTAAAAGTAAGTGCTCTAGGGCATTTGTGGAATCAGAAAAGTGTATTAATACTCTAATCTACAGTTAGCCACCTATTCTTCCTGAGTACCATGTGCTGGCCCAGAAAAATAAAGTCAGCCACTGTTTCCACTGTTTTCCCATCTATTTGCCATGAAGTGATGGAACCAGATGCCATGATCTTCGTTTTCTGAATGTTGAGCTTTAAGCCAACTTTTTCACTCTCCACTTTCACTTTCATCAAGAGGCTCTTTAGCTCTTCTTCACTTTCTGCCATAAGGGTGGTGTCATCTGCATATCTGAGGTTATTGATATTTCTCCCGGCAATCTGGATTCCAGCTTGTGCTTCCTCTAGTCCAGCATTTCTCATGATGTACTCTGCATAGAAGTTAAATAAGCAGGGTGACAATATACAGCCTTGACAAACTCCTTTTCCTATTTGGAACCAGTCTGTTGTTCCATGTCCAGTTCTAACTGCTGGTTCCTGACCTGCATACAGGTTTCTCAAGAGGCAGGTCAGGTGGTCTGGTATTCCCATCTCTTTCAGAATTTTCCACAATTTGTGGTGATCCACACAGTCAAAGGCTTTGGAATAGTCAATAAAGCAGAAATAGATGTTTTTTTGGAACTCTCTTGCTTTTTCCATGATCCAGTGGTTGTAGGCCATTTGATCTCTGGTTCCTCTGCCTTTTCTAAAACCAGCTTGAACATCTGGAAGTTCACGGTTCCCATATTGCTGAAGCCTGGCTTGGAGAATTTTGAGCATTACTTTACTAGCGTGTGAGATGAGTGCAATTGTGTGGTAGTTTGAGCATTCTTTGGCATTGCCTTTCTTTGGGATTGGAATGAAAACTGACCTTTTCCAGTCCTGTGGCCACTGCTGAGTTTTCCAAATTTGCTGGCATATTGAGTGCAGCGCTTTCACAACATTATCTTCCAGGATTTGAAATAGCTCAACTGGAATTCCATCACCTCACCTCCACTAGCTTTGTTCGTAGTGATGCTTTCTAAGGCTCACTTGACTTCACATTCCAGGATATCTGGCTCTAGGTGAGTGATCACACCATCATGATTATCTGGGTTGTAAAGATCTTTTTTGTACAGTTCTTCTGTGTATTCTTGCCACCTCTTCTTAATATCTTCTGCTTCTGTTAGGTCCATACCATTTCTGTCCTTTATTGAGCCTGTCTTGGAATGAAAAATCACTGCAGATGGTGACTGCAGCCATGAAATAAAAAGACGCTTACTCCTTGGAAGGAAAGTTATGACCAACCTAGACAGCATATTAAAAAGCAGAGACATTACTTTGTCAACAAAGCTCCATCTAGTCAAGGCTATGGCTTTTCCAGTAGTCATGTATGGATGTGAGAGTTGGACTATAAAGAAAGCTGAGCACTGAAGAATTGATGCTTTTGAACTATGGTATTGGAAAAGACTCTTGAGAGTCCCTTGCACTGAAAGGAGATCCAACCAGTCCATCCTAAAAGAGATCAGTCCTGGTTGTTCATTGGAAGGACTGATGCTGAAGCTGAAACTGCAATACTTTGGCCACTGATGTGAAGAGCTGAGTCATTGGAAAAGACCCTGATGCTGGGAAAGATTGAGGGCAGGCAAGAAGGGGATGACAGAGGATGAGATGGTTGGATGGCATCACTGACTCAATGGACAATGGGTTTGAGTGGACTCCGGGTGTTGGTGATGGACAGGGAGGCCTGGCATGCTGCGATTCATGGGGTCGCAAAGAGTCGGAAACGACTGAGTGACTAAACTGAATGGAACGTGCTGGCATCAGTAGGATTTGGGGGGATTTCCTGAGTTTTTCTGTTTGGCCATAAGCAATGAAAAGGAAAGGGGAAAATGACACAGGGGCAGAAGAATGCAAAGGGGTGAAGTGACACGGCAGGGAGATGAACAAAGAGATGCATATGGAAGGGGCAGCCCTGACCCGCCAGAGTGCTGGCTGGGGCTCTGGCAGGCACCCGTTCTGTCAATTATTCCTCCTGCTCTGGTGAAGAGGGATAGAATTCATCACCAGCTCCTTCCCCCACCCCTACTTTCACGTTTCTCTCTGGGGTTGGGAAAGGTGAGCAATTTGTTACAAATGCATGATGAATTTCATTAAGTATTCACAACTGCTGTTAAAATCACTGGAGATCTGCAAAATAGAACCCAACATGCCCAGAACAGATTTGACACACAGAGCAGAGATGTGAAATTTGCCAGAAATTAAAAGCTCTGCTGGTATTCAGGTCCTTTATGAGTCGTCTTTTTTTTTTTTTCTGAGCAGAACATGATTTTATTGAAATGATGACAGTTACATGTTTTATTAATGTGCTTTTTAGACAGGCTTCATAACATGATCTCATCATAAAATTCTGAAGGTAATGGATTTATCATTCAATGAGTTAATGCAATAGAGAGTGCTTTGTAGCCTGGAAAGTGCTAAATAAATATTAGATATTACAGTCATAACCCACATAGCATTTTGTCTTATAGATTTTTAAAAAATTTTAAATGAGCTTTTTATTTTAGAATAATTTTAGATTTACAGAAAAGTTGTGAAATAGTACAAAGAGCTTCCACATACCCTGCACCTAGGTTCCCCTATTATGAGTACCTCAAAGTGTATGGCACAGTTTATCATGAACCAGTATTAATAAGTAATGAACCAGTATTAGTACATTATGTAAAGTCCACACTTTGTTCAGATTTCCTTAATTTTCACCTGAGGTCCTCTTCCTTCTCCACACTACCATCCAAGTTACCACTTCACATTTAGTTCTTACGTTTCCTTAGAATCCTCCTGGCTGTGACAGTTACTCAGACTTTCCTTGCTTTTGATGACCATGACAGTTTTGACGAGTACTGGTCAGGAATTTATAGACTGTCCCTCAAGTGGAATTGTTCTGGTGCTCTTCATATGGTTAGACGGAAGTTATGAGTTTTTGAGAGTGTGATCGCAGAGGTAAAGTGCTGTCTTCATCACAGCATATCAAAGGTACGTACTGTCACTTTGATTTATGATTCTTAGTGTTCACCTTGATCACGAGGCTAAAGTTGTGTTTATCAGCTTCTCCACTGTAAAGTTACTTTTTCTCTACCTTTTCCATACTGTACTCTTTGGAAAGGAAGTCACTATGTGCAGCTCACAGGCGGTGGGAAGTTATGCTCCAGTTCCTTTAGTGTGAAGTGTCTATATACATTATTTGAAATTTTTCTGCTCAGGAAATCTCTCTCTCTCTTTACTTATGTACACAATCATGTTCTTATACCCATATGGAACTGTAAATATTTAGTTTTTACTTTGCATTATAATCCAATACAAGTTAATTTTGTTGCTCAGATTATTCCAGCTTTGGCCATAGGGGGCCGTTTATTTTGGCTCTTAGGTCCCTTTGACGTACTTCCATGTGGGTATGCGTGGTTTTTTTTTTTTTTTTTTTTTTTTACGCATTATTTTTGTTTAGCACTTCCATGCTTTCTGGCACTTGTGAGATGCTCCAGGCTCCTTTTGCAGATATTTTGGCCCCTTACTGGGATCAACTGTTTCTTCAAAGAGCCCTGGTTCCCTTTATTGAAGAATGTCATTAGAAATCAAGATATGAGTTATTTTGCTACCAAAATGTCATTCCACAGACAAAGTAAAGAGATACTTGTGTGTGTACACTAGTCCATATATGTACTTTACAACACATCTCAAGGTGCAGCCTCTGGATAGCCATCTGATGATGCTGTTTTTTGCAGAAGACCCCTAAAGGAAGATCCGAGACAGGCATTTCCATGGCCATCACAACTCTCCCTCATTGTGGGTCTGTACTGGGTCAAATTGTATCCTAACCCCAACCCCTCAGAATGTGACTGTGTTTAGAAATAGGGCCTTTAACATAAGTAATTAAAGTAAAATAAGTTCAGAAGGGTGGCATAATTCCAGTATGACACATGTCCATGTAAGCAGAGGACCTTAGGACACAACACACACAGGAGGAAGGCCGTGTAAAGACACAGGGGAAGAGGGTCATCAAGCTGACCCAGCGGAAGAAACCAGCCCTGCTGACACCTCCAACTTGGGCGTATGGCCTCCAGGATGGCGAGAAAATTTCTGTTGTTTAAGCCACCCCGTCTCTGGTACTTCGTTATGACAGCTCTAGAAAATTAATACAAGGTCCTCACGTTTAAAACTTTTTAATGAAAAAAACTATCTCAGAAACACTTCAGAATTTACAAGTAGCATGCTATGATGTCTGGAATTTGTTTTTATATAGTCCAATCAAAAAAGGATTGGACCATATAAAAAAGGATGACAGATGATAAAGAATGGCAAAATGACCATTACTGTGGAAGCTGTTATGAGTATATGAAAATTCATTATCTAGTCTCTCTATTTTAGTGTATGATTGAAAATTGACATAATAAATTGTTTCAAAATGTAACTAACTCATTACTGTTAATTATTGATGAGTCTACTGGGCACAGCATGCCAGGATCTATATGGATTTAAAAATGTTAAATTTAGAAAACCACAACAACAGTATTGGCTACCCACTGAAAGTCAGGAGTTCCACAGCACACTCTGTGTAAGCTGTTTCGATGTTTACAACACAGGCCAATAAGATAGCTATTGTTGGCACTGATTTATAGTTAGTAAACAGCATAGTTTGGACTTGAAAAGTAGCTTGCCTGTTTCAAAAGCCAGTTATTTCCACTATACTTTTGCATTATGCAACTGTGTCCCACACCAAGAGTTACTTTTACCAGATAAATACTGTATGTCAAGCATTTTATTGGGTGTAGTGTATCATGAAGGAGTATAAAATTTGAAAAAAATACCTTTTATGCATCTATTGATGTGGTTATATGATTGTTCTAATTTGTTCTATTAAGGCGGTAAAATGCATTAATTGATTTTTAGTAACGTTATTTGGATATAATTGATGTATAAATAACTGCCCATATTTAAAATCAATAATTTATTAGATTTTGGTATATCTATGCACCCATGAAACAATTACCACAATCGGGATAATTACTATTGTGCTTCCACCAAAGATTTCTCATGCTCTTTTATAATCGTTTACTTCTGATCCCTTAAAACCCACACAACCAGTCATCTGTTTAATGTCACGATAGGTTAGCTTACAGTTTTTAGAACAATGATCAGCAAAAAATGACCTGTGGGCCAAATTTGGCCCAACCACCTGCTTCTATAAACGAAAATTTATTGGAACACAGACACACTCATTTGTTTACCTATTGTGTGGGTCTGAGAACATGGCCCAGGTTTTGGCAGTTCATAAGTCTTCCCTGGCTTTTAATTTTCTGCTGAGTCTCCTTGTATTTTCTCTGGGAATATGTAAGGCTTTAAGACACAAATGGTGATATTGGGAGAGACAGGACCCTCTCTAGTGTCTCCTGAGTGCCAGTGCAGTTTTGCATATGTACACGGCCTTCCAGGAAGCCAGAGATACACAGGGACTTATCAAAGCCCACTGTAGTGTCTCATTCCATGATCCTTGTTAAATTTCTGGCTAATTGGGCAGTCTACTGCCTGTCTCAACCAGAATTGCAGTCTCATGCTGGCTGTGATTTCATTCTCCCTATTGGTTTGCCATGGGAAATAGATGGGGAAACAGTGGAAACAGTGTCAGACTTTGTTTTTCTGGGCTCCAAAATCACTGCAGATGGTGACTGCAGCCATGAAATTAAAAGACGCTTACTCCTTGGAAGGAAAGTTATGACCAACCTAGATAGCATATTCAAAAGCAGAGACATTACTTTACCAACAAAGGTTCGCCTAGTCAAGGCTATGGTCTTTCCTGTGGTCATGTATGGATGTGAGAGCTGGACTGTGAAGAAGGCTGAGCGCCGAAGAATTGATGCTTTTGAACTGTGGTGTTGGAGAAGACTCTTGAGAGTCCCTTGGACTGCAAGAAGATCCAGCCAGTCCATTCTGAAGGAGATCAATCCTGGAATTTCTTTGGAAGGAATGATGCTAAAGCTGAAACTCCAGTATTTTGGCCACCTCATGCGAAGAGTTGACTCATTGGAGAAGACTCTGATGCTGGGAGGGATTGAGGGCAGGAGGAGAAGGGGACGACAGAGGATGAGATGGCTGGATGGCATCACTGACTCGATGGATGCGAGTCTGAGTGACCTCCGGGAGCTGGTGATGGACAGGGAGGCCTGGCGTGCTGCGGTTCATGGGGTCGCAAAGAGTCGGACACGACTGAGCGACTGATCTGATCTGATCTGATCTGATTGGTTTGCCACCAGGATTGCTACAGGTTTTGGCCAATGTCCAGGCATTTGGGATTTGTCTACTTTCAGATTCAAATTAAATCCATGCCCTATAGCAGTAGAACTACTGGTTCCTGCTTAGTGAGTTGGTAAGGTAGGAGAGGGGCAGATCAAAACTGCCCGAAGCTAAAACTCCATCAAGTCCCACTGTTTTTGCCTCAGGTTTGGTAGTTTTTCTTCAGTGAACTCTTCTCCACCTAAAAAATATGCCTCTGGTTGCTCTCCAGAGTATTGAAATTATTTCAGTCAATTTTGTCCAACTGTGTCATTGCTTTTGGGGGAGAGGTTTTGCAGAGCTCCATATGCCTCCATTCCAGAGTCCTGCCTCCTCAGTCCGCTCTTTTCAGAAGTGTTATTATCAGTCTCATGATTCTCTCATTCTCGTCACTAATGCCCATCTTCTAAGAATTGTCAGCTGTAATTTTCATTTTTCTTAAATTCAGTTCAGTTCAGTTCAGTCGCTCAGTCATGTCCGACTCTTTGCGACCCCATGAATCACAGCACACCAGGCCTCCCTGTCCATCACCAACTCCCAGAGTTCACTCAAACTCATGTCCATCGAGTCGGTGATGCCATCCAGCCATCTCATTCTCTGTCGTCCCCTTCTCCTCCTGCCCCCAATCCCTCCCAGCATCAGGGTCTTTTCCAATGAGCCAACTCTTCGCATGAGGTGGCCAAAGTATTGGACTTTCAGCTTTAGCATCATTCCTTCCAAAGAACACCCAGGACAGGTCTCATTTAGGATGGACTGTTTGGATCTCCTTGCAGTCCAAGGAACTCTCAAGAGTCTTCTCCAACACCACAGTTAAAGCATCAATTCTACGGCACTCAGCTTTCTTCACAGTCCAACTCTCACATCCATACGTGACCACTGGAAAAACCGTAGCCTTGACTAGGCGAACCTTTGTTGGCAAAATAATGTCTCTGCTTTTTAATATGCTGTCTAGGTTGGTCATAACTTTCCTTGCAAGGAGTAAGCATCTTTTAATTTCATGGTTGTAATCACCATCTGCAGTGATTTTGGAGCCCCTAAAATATAGTCAGCCACTGTTTCCACTGTTTCTCCATCTATTTGCCATGAAGTGATGAAACTAGATGCCATGATCTTTATTTTCTGAATGTTGAGTTTTAAGCCAACATTTTTAGTCTCCTCTTTAACTTTCATCAAGAGGCTTTTTAGTTCCTTTTCACTTTCTGCCATAAGGGTGGCGTCATCTGCATATCTGAGGTTACTGATATTTCTCCCAGAAATTTTGATTCCAGCTTGTGCTTCTTCCAGCCCAGCATTTCTCATGATGTACTCTGCATATAAGTTAAATAAGCAGGGTGACAATATACAGCCTTGACGTACTCCTTTTCCTGTTTGGAACCAGTCTGTTAAGTTACATCCTGTTTTGTAACCCTTATTACATTTTCTATGCTATTTGTAAATTATCGTATTTATTTAACTAATATTTACTCTGTACTTACAATTTGCCTGTCAGTGTGGCAGCTTCTGAGTTAGGAAAGAGGCATCAAATGGGCTGGTACCTTGCCTTCCTGAAATTCACACAAAATACATATATGGTAAATTGATAAAATCACATGTGAAAACAATCAGTGCTTTTAAGTAAGTAAAACTATTCTACAAGGGGAATAGCTGTGGCAGTGGGTGGTGACTGTTTTGGATAGAATGACGTGCTTTTAAAAGCTAATAGTTTAGGTCTGGTGTGGAGGGAAAGAAGAGTCTGATGTGGTAATTTGTGGGGCATGTGTTTCAGGCCAAGAGTCCCAAGGGCAAATATTTTTAAGTTGCCTATTAATGGCATGTAAAATGATAGATCTAAAACCTGGGTGAGATGAAGACTGGTAAGCAGGAGCAAGGGCAAAAAATACTAGGCCAGTAATTGTTCTAACTATTGGAACACTAAAGAATGTTATTGACGTGAATCTGACTATGTAGGTGACACTTGCTATACAGCCCAGTAGTATGGTGAAATTACATTTCCCTCTTGGAGTTTCAGTAACATACTTTTATTTCCATTCATTGGAGAAAGTTCCTAACTTTCAAATAAGTGCTCCCTTTCTATACCTTCCCAACTTGTTGAAAGTTTTTTCCTCATCTCAAATTCAGACTAGATATTTGGACAACTGGATTGGGAGGAAAGAGCTCAGACATAATTTTAAGATTTTAGTTTGGATTGATTGACCAATAGTTCACTTGCTCGTACTGGCTGGGTGTTTCATGAACAAAGGAGTGATTGGCACAAATAAGGATTAAAAACTGTGCTTTGATTTTCTCTCACCTCCTGATTGAGGTTCAGGAGCCTTGGTATGATGAGACGTTTGCATATTGCAAGTGTATTAGGGCCCTTGACACTGAAGCCTGGTTAAAAGTTAGAGTCCAGTATCCTTATTTTTCAAAGTGAGGTTTTGTCACAGCTAAACAGCAGCCAGGGGATTTACATGTTGTATAGCTGTAGCAGCCCGTGACAGCTGCAGCAAATTATAGAACTCCATCCTGACCTTAGTTTATAATAAACACACTAAAAGCAAGAAAGCATTTTACTTTCAGATACGAAAAATAAATACCCAAGCAAGAATTCAGATAATGGGTTCTTTTTTTAGGTGCAAATGTAAACAATGGCATCTACCAGGGACCATTCAGGACCTTGAATGGTGTCCCTCAAAGGCTAGAGAAAAGAAAGAGAAAATGAACTCCTCCAAGCACGTAGAGATTTGTTTATACATTAAACTTCTAAGGACAATGAAAATTTTGGCAGTATATAACACTTCATAGTATGGTATCACCATTTTTATGTATTTATAAAGAAATAGAAGCAGATTTATACATTCCTCCTAAAATATGGATACATGCTCTTCAAAGGATGAATATATTCTCTTTTAATACCTATTTCAATGAAGAACTGAAATAACACAAGTGCCATCCATAAAAATGATGAAAACTGAAAATGTGAAATGTGAAATCTCCAGAGAAATAGTAAATGTTTAAAAGTTGAGCAGAAAACACGAGAATTGCCGCATAACCATGTTCCAACACACTCACAGCCTTCCCCACTATCAACATCCTTCACAGAGTGGTATTTGTGTTACAGCTGATGAACCTGCATTAACACATGATCACCCAAAACTCATCGTTTGCATTAGGGCTTATATTTGCCACTGTGCATTCTGTGGGTTTGGACAAATGTCTAACAACCTGTATTAACATACAGAATAGTTTTACTCCTCTGAAAATTCTCTGTCCTCTGCCTATTTATCCCTTCCTTCCTGCCAACCACTGATTTTTCACTCTCTGCATAATTTTGTCTTTTCAGGAGTGTCATATAGTTGGAACCATACAGTATGCAGTCTTTTCAAATTGGCTTCAGTAAGTTAGCAAAATGCATTTAAGATTTCTGTGTCTTTTCATTGCTTGGTAGCTCATTTCTTTTCAGTGCTGACTGGATTATACCAGTTTATTCATACATTCATCTACTAAATTGCCTTGTTATACCTTCCAAGTTTTGGCAGTTATGAATAAAGCTACTATAAACATCCATGTGCAAGATATAAGTTTTGTGTGGCCAGAGGTTTCAGTTGATTTGAGTAAATACCAAGGAATGTGATTGCTGGATCGTATGGTATGATTACGTATAGTTTTGTACGAAACTGACCAGCTAACTTCTAAAGCTGTCCCATTCTGCATTCCCCCCAGAATGAATGAGAGAGCCTATGTTCCATATCCTTACCAGTATTTGGGGTTTTCAGTGTTCTGGATTTTGGCCTTTCTAATAGGTGTATAGTATGTCATTATTGTTTTAATTTGCAATTCCCTAGTATCAGATGATGTTGAATGTGTTTTTATATGCTTATTTCCTGTCTGTGTATCTTCTACCTGAGGTGTCTGTTAAAGTTTTTGGCCATTTTTAAATTTCTTCTGTATTGTTGTGTTTGAAGAGTTTTTTGTATATTTTGAATAGCAGTCCTTTATTAGCTATACCTTTTCCAAATATTTTCTCCCAGTCTTTGACTTGTTTTCTCATTCTCTTGACATTTTTTATTTTAATGAATTCCAGCTTGCAAATTGCTTCTTTTGTGAACAATACCTTTAGTATTGTGTCTAAAAATACAGTTGATTTTGTACAACAAATCTACATTGATATACAGAAAGTTATCAAGGTTTTCTTTTATGTTATCTTCTAGGAGTTTTATAGTTTTTCATTTTACATTTGTATCTGATTCACTGTGAGCTGATTTTTGTGGAGTGTTGGGACTATGTCTATGTGTCTGGATTCTAGAGGGTTTTTGTGTTTTTTTTTGGTAGGCGGATGTCCAGTTGTTCCAGAGCTATTTGTTGAAAAGACCATCTTTTCTCCATTATATTGCCTCTGCTCCTTTGTCGAAGATTATTAGACTTTATTTGTGTGGGTTTATTTCTGGACTCTGTCCTGTTCCATTGATGTGTTTGCCTCTTCTTTGGCCAGTACCACACAAACGTGATTACTGTAGCTTTACAGAGAACTGTGGAGTCCGGTACTGTCAGTCTTCCTACTTTGTTCTTCTCCTTCGATACTGTGTTAGTTATTCTAGGTCTATATAAACCTTAGAATCAATTTGTCAGTATTGACAGAATAGCTTGTTAGAATTTTGATTGCACCAATTGTATCATTTTTTAACCATTTGTATCAAGATCCAAGTAGGTTCAGGTGTTGCAAACTATTTATATATCTTTAAGTATCAAACATTTATAAAATTTTTTTACAATGTTGTGTTGGTTTCTGCCATACAACAGCACAGATGAGTCATAACCACACATATATCCCCTCCCTCCCTTCATCCTATTCCACCCCCTAGATTGTCACAGGCATGAGACTGCACTCCAAAGAAACTTCTGTAGTATGAATCTATAAAATCCTTAATAATCATTAATACTGAAATACCAAAGATTTCATTTTAAGAAAGAGAATAAAACAAGGAGGCCTGCTATCATCACATTATTCAACATGGTAGTGGAGAGCTCAACCAATTCGGTAATACAGACACTGAAGTGAACAGAATAAGTAAAAGGAAGCCAGCCATTATTCATTATAAGCATAACTGTGTGCATAGAAAGTATTCTAGCAATCTAAGCACAGAAAATTAGAATACACTAAGTATCTGTATTGGTATAAAATTGGTATAAAATAATTTAATTTTGTATTTGGCAAACTTATAAAGAAGGTGAATAAATACTTTTTAAGGTCAGCATTTATTTAATAGAGTAGAAAATCTATGGGTTTTTATTTTCAGCTGAAAACCAGGCAACAATATGTACATGCTGTATACCTCAAATGATTTTCATAATATTTTATTTACCAGACACAGGAACAGAATTTCCCCATCCTTCTAAGGATTACAATTAGATTTTATGTATACTAGAAATGACCTGCCATAAACAGGGCTGGAAATGATGAAAATTAGTGCAACGTGGTACGTGGATAAAAGAACAAATAACATTTTGTCTATCTTCAAGAATGTTGCTTCCTTCTGAAATTAAACCCAGCAGGTAGGAAGATTCTAAACAGACTTCAAATTGTTGAACATCTGCTCACCCTAGCGCAATCTAAAACAAGGAATGCATAACATTTTACAATGCTAAAATTCATACAATCTAGTTAGAATTATTACAGTATTACATTTTGGAGGGGGAGGATGTCTCAAATAGGATCTTGGATGTTTTTATTTTCTAGGTCGTAAAATACTATGAAACTGACCCAAACAGCTCTTTCATTATGTTAAAAATAGTTGAATATCTTTTGCTAATTTAGGTTTATATTATTTCCTAAAGTTTCTCAAAATGGAAAGTAAAATTAATAAACCTTAAGGTCAACTATATTTAAATGAAATGGAAATTTAGATTTCAGCTTTAAGATGAAGCTGCTTGATTTTCTTCTTCATATCCACATGGCACCATAACATGTTCTGGTTTGCTGCAGATAAGAAAGGGCTCAGCACAGGCTGGAGTGACAAAAATACCCAAGAGTTTATCCTGCCTACTAATGCAGTGGTTATTCAAAAGAGTGGGTGGATGCCTCTAGTCCTGATGTCATAACTCACAGCCACTGAACAACTTGAATGCTCAGCCTCGGCAGAAGGATGTCCCCCTATTCTAATTTGCCTAGGTCCCCACGCATCCTTCCAAGGGTTTAAGGAACAATGGATAGAGCTTCTCTGGTGGCTCAGTGGTGAAGAATCCACCTGCCAAAGCAGGAGACACGGATTTGATCCCTGATCTCGGGAGATCCCACATGTCCCAGAGCAGCTAAGCCCACGTGCCACAACTATTGAGACTGTGCTGTAGAACCTGGGAGGCTCAACCCCTGAAGCCACGCACCCTAGAGCCTGTGCTCCACGACAAGAGAAGGCGCTGCAATGAGAACCCATGCACCGCAACTGGAGAGCAGCCCCATTTGCCACAACTAGAGAGAAAGCTGATGCAGCAGAGACCCAGCACAGCCAAAAATAAATAAATAAAGGTATTTTACAAAAAAAGAACAATGGGTAAGCAGCTGCCATAGATGGCTCAAGAGTTGTATTTCACAACTGATCTCATTTCCTCAGGTCATTGTCTGTGCAGAAAGAATCATGACACCCCTCAAGTGTCATGAACTTGCAAGTTGGTCTTTTCCAAAACTTTGTTGTTGTTCAGTTGCTCAGTTGTGTCCTACTCTTTGCAACCCCATGGACTGCAGCACTCTAGGCTTCCTTGTCCTTTAGTATCTCCTGGAATTTACTCAAACTCATGTCCATTGAGTACGATGCCATCCAGCCATCTCATCCTCTGTCATTCCCTTATTTCCTTAGTCACAGACATAACATGTTCAACTCTATCTGACATTCTCAAAAAGATGGAAGTATGTGATGAACGGGTAGCAGTTTACCAGGGCTTAAGGGAAAAGAGAAAGTTGTGACTTACAAAAGGATAGCATAGGTTCCCCCCCAACCCCGGGGTGATAGAATCATTCTGTATCCTGATGATGGTGGTAGTAACATAAATCTGTATATGTGTTAAAATCCACAGATGTGTTCACCAGAAAAAAGGAAAGAGTCAATTTTACTGTTTGACAATTTAAAAGATAAAAATTTTAAAAATCATCCTAAAAGAAAATCCGAAGTTTTGTTATTTGTAGAGAGGTTCCCTGTCTGACCCCAGATCCACACCCACACAATCCAGTTAAGTAAAAAGTTTTCCAAGCACAGGCTTCCATGCTACTTTGTGTCTTAAACAGGATTATTTAAAAGCATGCTAAGGCAATTATCTCCTGTTGATGCCTAAGGAGAAGAAAAAAGCTGCGTTTTAAAAAGCTTTTAAACAACATTTAAAGCAAGAAACAGCCTTTGAAAAGCTATTTTCTTTTCTTAAAACATGCCCCCCTCCCCACCACAAATGGCACTTTTGTTGGTGCCTGTGTGAGACTGCAAGCGAAGGCATTACATTCAAAATTCTTTACTTTGGTTTGAGATTGCCCTTTCCCCTTCCCTTTGTCGAATCATCAAGATCATGTACCTGTATCGTTATAGAACAAAAAGCTATTCTGTCTTTGGTTGCACAGTGATATAGACAAAAAATTTTAGGGTTTGTGGGACTTATTTTTTGTTGCATTCTGTCCCTTATATTTTGTTACTTCAGTTTTTTCCCCCCAAGAGTGGAAAGCTATCAGTAATAAAAATGTAGAGCAGACGCTGACCCATGATGCTATGATTTGTTCAAGAGAAACAAAAATCATAAACATCAAATTCTAAGAGTTTGTCTCTGAATAATTTATTTATAAGATGATAATTTATATGTGACTTTGTGTGACAAAACTGCATGCATGGCTGTAAAAGCGGAAGTAAATCAGCAAGCTAAATATCATGGAACTTGCATCAGGGGCTTCAGTGATGTTCTTTGCTCTTGGCCTTTCCTCTTTGTGCAGCGAAAGCAAAGTAATCAAGGTCCTTACTCTCAAAATAGCTAAGTTGTAAAGAAATCTTTTTTATGATTTTGTTTTTATAAAAATTTATCTCAGTGAAATGAACCCCCTGAGTTTCTAGCTAAAGTCATTGATTTTCTGCCTAGAAACATAGGCCCTTCTTCCTGGATTTGTGGTGAGTTTGTTCTTTCAAGATACCTTGATTCAGAACAAAAAATGAGATCTTCCACAGAATCGATGATGAGAAATCTGTCAATTAGCGAAGATACTTGGTAAAATGTATTAAGTTATATTTAGAAAAAGGTAAAGGAGAAGAGTTATAAAATTCAGTATGAAAACAGGCTTGTTTATCAAATGCCTTACTTTTCCTATAAGCAGTGTGATTCTGCCTGACTTAATTAATGTAATTGAGGCATATTTTCTCTCAACAAAATTAGATAACAATAACTCTGTCTTAAATTTCCTGTGAAAATTAAACAAACAATACCTGCACTTTAAAAAGGCCTAGCAT
This sequence comes from Tragelaphus eurycerus, assembly GCA_935064755.1. Lineage (NCBI taxonomy): Eukaryota > Metazoa > Chordata > Mammalia > Artiodactyla > Bovidae > Tragelaphus > Tragelaphus eurycerus. Next base: position 3,883,295 of record CAKXYN010000051.1, read on the forward strand.
AGTTCCCTGGCAGATAATAAGCATGTGCTATTCCATCTCCTTGTCTTTTGACATTTAAAACCATGTTTTTCAAACTTTTAAAACCCATAGAAGTTTTTGTTTTCCAGTGACCTCTCACCTGGCACCCAATATGTACCAGACGAAATCAGAACTTTCTGGTTAAAGAGGAATTGAAATCCTGCATTTCGAGTCCTGGAGTCTCCTGTCTTCTCTTGCATCTCACATGTACCCTCCCTCCAATCCCCCATCTCCCTCCTCACCCCCACCCCCCACTACAGGTCTGCACTCTGCCTCAATAGCCTAGGACTCCAATCAAGAAATATCGTTTGAAAACTCAGATTTAATAGCCTGTGCAAGTGTCTTACGCACAATAACATTAGACACAATTGTGTTGGTTAAAGAGGAAAACATAAAAATGTTCATGTGAACCTAATGTTTTGTGTTCACTCAAAATCACACACATGCACATTATTTATTTGTGAGTCTTTTTGTGTAGAACCAATTTTTTTTTTTTTTTTTTAAAGAACCGTGTTCAGTTGATTGTAATTCTTGGGAAAAATATGCCTATAATTCTGTTATCCATGATACCTAGTTTGACTTTAAAAAAGTGTACAACTCAATATGTTAAGTATATTCACCTTGTCATGAAACAGAACTTTTTTGTTTTGCAAATCTGAAAGGCTGTTCCTACTAAACAACCCCCCATCCCCACCTCCAATTGGCACTTTTTAAAGTAATAGATTAAAGAGACTTGTGTAACCCTCTAAGAGCAAAATCTTTCTACTTGTATTCCTCAACTTGTCCTAGACTGTCATTCATGTCTAATTTGAAAGCATTATTACATTATGTTTCTTTATTGTGTCTTCCTGATGAAGGTGAAAGTGGAGAGTGAAAAAGTTGACTTAAAGCTCAACATTCAGAAAACAAAGATCATGGCATCCAGTCCCATCACTTCATGGGAAATAGATGGGGAAACAGTGGAAACAGTGTCAGACTTTATTTTTCTGGGCTCCAAAATCACTGCAGATGGTGACTGCAGCCATGAAATTAAAAGACGCTTGCTCCTTGGAAGGAAAGTTATGACCAACCTAGATAGCATATTCAAAAGCAGAGACATTACTTTGCCAACAAAGGTCCGTCTAGTCAAGGCTATGGTTTTTCCTGTGGTCATGTATGGATGTGAGAGTTGGACTGTGAAGAAGGCTGAGTGCCGAAGAATTGATGCTTTTGAACTGTGGTGTTGGAGAAGACTCTTGAGAGTTCCTTGGACTGCAAGGAGATCGAATCAGTCCATTCTGAAGGAGATCAGCCCTGGGATTTCTTTGGAAGGCCTGATGCTAAAGCTGAAACTCCAGTACTTTGGCCACCTCATACAAAGAGTTGACTCATTGGAGAAGACTCTGATGCTGGGAGGGATTGGGGGCAAGAGGAGAAGGGGATGACAGAGGATGAGGTGGCTGGATGGCATCACTGACTCGACGGACGTGAGTCTGAGTGAACTCTGGGATTTGGTGATGGACAGGGAGGCCTGATGTGCTGCGATTTATGGGGTCGCAGAGTTGGACACGACTGAGCAACTGATCTGATCTGATCTGAATGCATTCAGGTTACTTTTATTGGAAGAAATAGGTATCATCTCTCCCTCAGATTTCTTTTTTTTTTTTAATTTTAATTTTGTTCTAATTTAATTACATTTCATATATATCAAGCTTCCCTGGTGGCTCAGATGGTAGAGAATCTGCCTGCAATGTGGGAGACTGGGTTTGATCCCTGGGTCAGGAAGATCCCCTGGAGCAGGAAATGGCAACCCACTTCAGTATTCTTGCTGGAGAATTCCATGGACAGAGGAGCCTGGTGGGCTTCAGTCCATGGGGTCGCAAAGAGTCGGACAGGACTGAGTGACTAACACCTTCACTTTCATAATTACATTTCATATATATCAAGCACAATTAGCTTAAGACATAAGAAGTATCTCCACTCACTCTTAGTAAATGCATTTGTTTGGAGAGGCAGTTGACAAGCACTCTAGCAAACAGCCTACAAGTTTTGGTCTGTAACATGTTATAAACATGCTATGAACACATATGAAATATATGGATAATATAGCATGTTTGTCAAATGGATATTACTGACAATGAGAAAGTGAGTTGCCATTTATCTGTCTATCCAAATATCTGTTTATAATCTATAAGAATATATATATCAAATTGAAATACAAAGTTGGAGCTATGAAAGTGATCATGTTGTTGTTGCACATTTTGAAAATGATTGTATATAGTTAGCAGTATTATATAGGTCAAGTACTTTAATACTTTGCTATTATGTAATACTTTGCTATTGAAGATATCAAGAAAAGACAAACAAATTCATAGTGTGTAACCATAAACAACACAGCTTGCTTTCCTTCATTTAAGAATTGTCTCTAATTTTCTTAAATTTAGAATTAATTCCCTTTATGCTCTGCCTAAAGTATAGGGGGTGGTGAATATGTTGAACTCTGAAATGGAAATAGCAAAGGAGGCAACAAAAATTAAATTTAAATTTTTAAATTTAGAAGAGAGAATCTAACCAAGGATTATAAATTTTGAGACTATGCAGACTTTTACACAGAAATTTGGGGGTTTCTATAGTCTGAAGACTAAATTGAAAGTTATGAAATGTTTCAGAGCTCTGAGATAGTTGTGAAATTGATACAGAATTTATCAGTGAACTGCTGATAATGTTGAGGAGCCCATCTCTTCCCTCTTGGAATGTAAATGAAAATTTCTCATCTTATTCTTTCATGCTTGTACTTTTCACTCACATTGGTTCATCAGATCAGATCAGATCAGTTGCTCAGTCGTGTCCAACTCTGCGATCCCATAAACTGCAGCACGCCAGGCCTCCCTATCCATCACCAGCTCTTGGAGGTCACTGAGGCTCACATTCATCGAGTCAGTGATGCCATCCAGCCATCTCATCCTCTGTCGTCCCCTTCTCCTCCTGCCCTCAATCCCTCCCAGCATCAGAGTCTTCTCCAGTGAGTCAACTCTTCGCATGAGGTGGCCAAAATACTGGAGTTTCAGCTTTAGCATCATTCCTTCCAAAGAAATCCCAGGGCTGATCTCCTTCAGAATGGACTGGTTGGATCTCCTTGCAGTCCAAGGGACTCTCAAGAGTCTTCTCCAACACCACAGTTCAAAAGCATCAATTCTTCGGCGCTCAGCCTTCTTCACAGTCCAGCTCTCACATCCATACATGATCACAGGAAAGACCATAGCCTTGATTAGGCGAACCTTTGTTGGCAAAGTGATGTCTTTGCTTTTGAATATGCTATCTAGGTTGGTCATAACTTTCCTTCCAAGGAGTAAGCGTCTTTTAATTTCATGGCTGCAGTTACCATCTGCAGTGATTTTGGAGCCCAGAAAAAGAAAGTCTGACACTGTTTCCACTGTTTCTCCATCTATTTCCCATGTAGTGATGGGACCAGATGCCATGATCTTCGTTTTCTGAATGTTGAGCTTTAAGCCAATCTTTTCACTCTCCACTTTCACTTTCATCAAGACGCTTTTGAGTTCCTCTTCACTTTCTGCCATAAGAGTGGTGTCATCTGCATATCTGAGGTTATTGATATTTCTCCCAGCAATCTTGATTCCAGCTTGTGTTTCCTCCAGTCCAGCATTTCTCATGATGTACTCTGCATATAAGTTAAATAAACATGGTGACAATATACAGCCTTGACGTACTCCTTTTCCTATTTGGAACCAGTCTGTTGTTCCATGACCAGTTCTAACTGTTGCTTCCTGACCTGCATACAGATTTCTCAAGAGGCAGATCAGGTGGTCTGGTATTCCCATCTCTCTCAGAATTTTCCACAGTTGATTGTGATCCACACAGTCAAAGGCTTTGGCATAGTCAATAAAGCAGAAATAGATGTATTTCTGGAACTCTCTTGCTTTTTCCATGATCCAGCAGATGTTGGCAATTTGATCTCTGGTTCCTCTGCCTTTTCTAAAACCAGCTTGAACATCAGGAAGTTCACGGTTCACATATTGCTGAAGCCTGGCTTGGAGAATTTTGAGCATTACTTTACTCGTGTGTGAGATGAGTGCAATTGTGCGGTAGTTTGAGCACTCTTTGGCATTGCCTTTCTTTGGGATTGGGATGAAAACTGACCTTTTCCAATCTTGTGGCCACTGCTGAGTTTTCCAAATTTGCTGGCATATTGAGTGCAGCACTTTCACAGCATCATCTTTCAGGATTTGGAATAGCTCCATTGGAATTCCATCATCTCCACTAGCTTTGTTCCTAGTGATGCTTTCTAAGGCCCACTTGACTTCACATTCCAGGATGTCTGGCTCTAGGTCAGTGATCACACCATCATGATTATCTGGGTCGTGAAGCTGTTTTTTGTACAGTTCTTCTGTGTATTCTTGCCACCTCTTCTTAATATCTTCTGCTTCCGTTAGGTCCATACCATTTCTGTCCTTTATCGAGCCCATTTTTGCATGAAATGTTCCTTTGGTATCTCTGATTTTCTTGAATAGATCCTTGGTCTTTCCCATTCTGTTGTTTTCCTCTATTTCTTTGCATTGATCGCTGAAGAAGGCTTTCTTATCTCTTCTTGCTATTCTTTGGAACTCTGCATTCAGATGTTTATATCTTTCCTTTTCTCCTTTGCTTTTCGCTTCTCTTCTTTTCACAGCTATTTGCAGGGCCTCCCCAGACAGCCATTTTGCTTTTTTGCATTTCTTTTCCATGGGGATGGTCTTGATTCCTGTTTCCTGGACAATGTCATGAACCTCATTCCATAGTTCATCAGGCACTCTATCTATCAGATCTAGGCCCTTAAATCTATTTCTCACTTCCACTGTATAATCATAAGGGATTTGATTTAGGTCATACCTGAATGGTCTAGTGGTTTTCCCTACTTTCTTCAATTTAAGTCTGAATTTGGCAATAAGGAGTTCATGGTCTGAGCCACAGTCAGCTCCTGGTCTTGTTTTTGCTGATTGTACAGAGCTTCTCCATCTTTGGCTGCAAAGAATATAATCGATCTGATTTCGGTGTTGACCATCTGGTGATGTCCATGTATAGAGTCTTCTCTTGTGTTGTTGGAAGAGGGTATTTGCTATGACCAGTGCATTTTCTTGGCAAAACTCTGTTAGTCTTTGCCCTGCTTCATTCCGTGTTTCAAGGCCAAATTTGCCTGTTACTCCAGGTGTTTCTTGACTTCCTACTTTTGCATTCCAGTCCCCTATAATGAAAAGGACATCTTTTTTGGGTGTTAGTTCTAAAAGGTCTTGTAGGTCTTCATAGAACCGTTCAACTTCAGCTTCTTTGGCGTTACTGGTTGGGGCATAGACTTGGATTACTGTGACATTGAATGGTTTGCCTTGGAAATGAACAGAAATCATTCTGTCGTTTTTGAGATTGCATCCAAGTAGTGCATTTCGGACTCTTTTGTTGACCATGATGGCCACTCCGTTTCTTCTGAGGGATTCCTGCCTGCAGTAGTAGATATAATGGTCCTCTGAGTTAAATTCACTCATTCCAATCCGTTTTAGTTCGCTAATTCCTAGAATGTCAACATTCACTCTTGTCATCTCTTGTTTGACCACTTCCAATTTGCCTTGATTCATGGACCTGACATTCCAGGTTCCTATGCAATATTGTTCTTTACAGCATCGGACTTTGCTTCTATCACCAGACACATCTACAGCTGGGTATTCTTTCTGCTTTGGTTCCATCCCTTCATTCTTTCTAGAGTTATTTCTCCACTGATCTCCAGTAGCATATTGGGCCCCTACTGACCTGGGGAGTTTCTCTTTCAGTATCCTATCATTTTGGCTTTTCATACTGTTCATGGGGTTCTCAAGGCAAGAATACTGAAGTGGTTTGCCATTCCCTTCTCCAGCGGACCACACCCTGTCAGATCTCTCCACCATGACCCGCCCATCCTGGGTTGCCCCACGGGCATGGCTTAATTTCATTGAGTTAGACAAGGCTGTGGTCCTAGTGTGATTAGATTGACTAGTTTTCTGTGAGTATGGTTTCAGTGTATTTGCCCTCTGATGCCCTCTTGCAAGACCTACCGTCTTACTTGGGTTTCTCTTACCTTGGGCGTGGGGTATCTTTTCCCGGCTGCTCCAGCAAAGCACAGCCATCGCACCTTACCTTGGATGAAGGGTCTCTCCTCACTGCCGCCCTTCCTGACCTTGGGGGAGGGGTATCTCCTCACCGCCCCCTTCCTGACCTCGGTCGTTGGGTAGCTCCTCTCGGCCGTGCTTGGTGCACTAGTCCTCACCGCCGTCCTTCCTCGGTCGTTGGGTAGCTCCTCTCGGGCGCACTCTCAGTGCGCCGCGCAGCCGGCGAGGGGCTCTCAGTGCGCCGCTCGTGGGCAGGCCGGGAGCGCTCAGTGCGCCGCTCGCGGGCAGGCCGGGAGCGCTCAGTGCGCCGCTCGCGGGCAGGCCGGGAGCGCTCAGTGCGCCGCTCGCGGGCAGGCCGGGGACATTGGTTCATAATTAGGTATAACTCAGACTTCCCAAGTGTCACTAGTGGTAAAGAATCTCCTTGCCAATGCAAGAGATGTGGAGTTGATCTCTGGGTTGGAAAGATCCCCTGGAGTAAGAAAGGGTACCCCAACCTCCAGGATTCTTGCCTGGAAAATTACATGGGCAGAGGAGCCTGGCAGGCTACAGTCCGTGGGACTGCAGAGTCAGACATGACTGAGCAACTGCATACACACAGTTAGGTGTTTCACTTGAAAATCTTCATCACCTACTGCTTTTGATGAGCTGGGAACTGATCCAAATCTTTGACAGCCACTTACTTTTAATACTTGCTTTCTAACTTCTCTTTTTAATCTTTAGAATGTTGTTTAATCATAATTTGTCAAACTGTCTTCAAAATATGAAAGTCCAAGATCACATCAGATCAGTCGCTCAGTCGTGTCCGACTCTTTGCGACCCCATGAACTGCAGCACGCCAGGCCTCCCTGTCCATCACCAACTCTCGAAGGTCACTCAGAGTCACATCCGTCGAGTCAGTGATGCCATCCAGCCATCTCATCCTCTGTCGTCCCCTTCTCCTCCTGCCCCCAATCCCTCCCAGCATCAGAGTCTTCTCTAATGAGTCAACTCTTCGCATGAGGTGGCCAAAATACTGGAGTTTCAGCTTTAGCATCATTCCTTCCAAAGAAATCCCAGGGCTGATCTCCTTCAGAATGGACTGGTTGGATCTCCTTGCAGTCCAAGGGACTCTCAAGAGTCTTCTCCAACACCACAGTTCAAAAGCATCAATTCTTCGGCACTCAGCCTTCTTCACAGTCCTCTCACATCCATACATGACCACAGGAAAGACCATAGCCTAGACTAGGTGAACCTTTGTTGGCAAAGTAATGTCTCTGCTTTTGAATATGCTATCTAGGTTGGTCATAACTTTCCTTCCAAGGAGTAAGCGTCTTTTAATTTCATGGCTGCAGTCACCATCTGTAGTGATTTTGGAGCCCAGAAAATAAAGTCTGACACTGTTTCCACTGTTTCTCCATCTATTTCCCATGTAGTGATGGGACCAGATGCCATGATCTTCGTTTTCTGAATATCGAGCTTTAAGCCAACCTTTTCACTCTCCACTTGTTTTCTAACAAGTTTCAAATATATCTTAATTGTTTTAATGATGAGAGATATCCTACGAAGGGGTCAATGGCTTTAACCCACATTCTGTGAAAGCAGATCTCTCATACTATTAATACATGGTTATTTTTTCCAACATCATCTTGTTTTTTTTTTTGAAAAATTCAGTTGCTTGTTCACTTGCATATGTGAGAAAATTAAGAATGCCAACTTTTATGTCACACTCTTTCAGGTTATTCTTGAGTTGAATTCCCTGGCTTTGGACTCATTTGTACAAGGTTATAGCACATAAACAATGTCCATAAATTCTTAGAAGGAAGTGGGCAATCAAGTGCTACAAATTATTCTGCCATCCTTAAACATGTTTAGTGTTTCAACTAAAAAGAAAGCTGGGTAATACACGATTTTGGCATCTAATTGGTTGATGGGAAAAGATGCACTGTAAGCCTGCCTACCAAAATAATCCCTTTTGGGAGATTCTGTTTTAGTTAGCTGCTAACCACATGAGAGTCATACTCTTCCACCCTCCCCTCCTTAAACAGCATATTTTGCTGATAGCAAGTAGCTTTTGGTTTCTACATCAGTCATTTATTTAGTTCATGAGTCTGTAATTTGGTGAGGGCTCAGTGAATTAAAATTGTCTCTCTGCCATGTGGCTTGAGTGGGAGCAAATTGCAGTCTTAGAATGGCTCACTCAAGGTGGCTGACAAGGAGGCGCTTTTGTTCCCCTCCACATGGGTATCTCCACCCGAGTCTGCCAAGACTGTTTCAGCTTCCTTACAGGGTGGTGTCTGAGGTCCAAGAGGGAGTATCCAGAGGAACAAAGTAGAACCTACTGGCTTCCAACAACAGGGACCATAAACTCATACAGTAACCTTCTTCCATCTTATTTCATTGGTAAAACACAGAGCCCAAATTCAAGTGGAAGGCCTGTGGATCTCACTTCTTGATAAGAGAGATGTCAGCACCGTGGTAAACCAACTATATTTCAGTTAAGAAAAAGATGTCATAGGTAGCTGAGGCCATGTTTTAAAACTAACATGTCATTTATGAGTATAGTAGTTAAATTATGATTCCTTTTTGATCTGTAGATTAAATAGGAATTTCTTACTTTAATATATAAGGGAATTTTCTAGTTATATTTTTGTTACTAAATTTCAAGCCTAATTATTCTATAGTGCAAGATTATTTACTACACATCAATAATCAATTCTGAGTTTAGGACTTGTTTTATATCTCAGAATATGATTGGAAATAGAGGAAAAACTAGGTATATCCTAAAGTTTTGGGGGCATAGTATTCAGTATATGAGTTAAGTTTACCAATTTTTAAATTATTTTTGTTCAACTCTTCTACAGTATTGCTAAATTTAGTTGGCTTCTTCAATTAGATACTGTGTGCTATGCTAAGTTGCTTCAGTCATGTTCGACTCTTTGCGACCCTATTGACCATAGCCCACCAGGCTCCTCTGTCCATGGGATTCTCCAAGCAAAAGTACTGGAGTGGTTTGCCACGCCATCCTGTAATTAGATGCTAGGATCAGTTAGAATGTCACATAAATGATGAATTTTCTATTTTCCTTTAATTCTACCAATTGTTTTGTACTGTATATATTTATTGAAATATAGTTGATTAATTTACAGTATACAAGATTGAGGATTAAAGCATTGTGATGCTTTATTTTTATAGATCATACCCCATAAAATTATTATAAAAACTCCAGTATTTTGGCCACCTCATGCGAAGAGTTGACTCATTGGAGAAGACTCTGATGCTGGGAGGGATTGAGGGCAGGAGGAGAAGGGGACGACAGAGGATGAGATGGCTGGATGGCATCACTGACTCGATGAATGTGAGTCTGAGTGACCTCCAAGAGCTGGTGATGGATAGGGAGGCCTGGCGTGCTGCAGTTCATGCGGTCGCAGAGTCGGACACGACTGAGCGACTGATCTGATCTGATCTGATGGCTATATTCCCTGTGCTATATATCACATCCTTGTAACTTATTTATTTTATTCCCAGCAGTGTGTACCTCTTAATCCCCTTCACCTATTGTGACCCTCTAGTTACCACTGGTAACCCTTACTTAGTTTTCTGTATCTGTGAGTCTGTTCCTGTTTGTTTGCTTTATTTTTCAGATTCCACATTTAAGTGGAAATATGTAATACTTGTCTATATCTTACTTATTTCACTAAACATAGTACCCCCAGGTCTATTCATGTTGTTGCAAATGGCAAAATTTTATCCTTCTCTATGACAGTAATATTTCATTGTGTTTCATATCTTCTTAATTCATTCATCTATTGATGGACACATAGGTTGCTTCTGTATCTTGGCTATTGCAAATAATGCTGCTGTGAACTTAGGGTGCACATATCTTTTCAAATTTGTATTTTCATTTTCTTTTAGATAAATACCCAGGAGGAAAATTACTGAATCATATGGTAGTTCTAGTTTTAGTTTTTTGAGGGAACTCAATACTGTTTTCCATAGTGGTTGCACCAATTTACATTCCCATGAATAGTGTACTAGGCGCTTCCTTTCTTTCTAGACCCTTGTCAACACTTGTTATTTCTTGTCTTTCTGACAGTGAGGTAACATCTCACTGTGGCTTTAATTTGCATTTCCTTGGAGATCAGCAATGTTAAGCTTCTTTTCATGTGACTCGGCTACCTATATGTTTTGAATTACTGTTTTTATTTCACTTACCTATTCATTGTTTCTTTTCTTCTACATTCATAAGTTTAAATTTATATTTTGTCTTTTCTCCTCTATGATTTTTAAAAATTAATTACTTCTTAAAATTTTAAATTTGTTTATTTTTTAATTGAAGGATAATTGCTTTACAGCATTGTGTTGGTTTCTACCAAACATCAACATGAATCAGTCATTCCTCTGTGATTTTTTTAAGGTATACCATCCTTGAAAATTGTTTCAGTAATTTTCTAGAGAAGCAGAGGTTCATGCCACATATGTAGCTACCTTATCAAAGTTAACATATTTTAAAAATTTTCCATACTTCCCAGAGAAAACAAAATCCTTGAAGTATATGAACTCGATCTATTATTGTTCTCAAACATTTTAATTTTTGGTATTACATACTTTAAATATCACAATGCCTTATTATTATCATTTTATACAGTCAACATTCATTTAGATTCACCCAATCGTTTGCACTTTCACTCAGAAAGAATACTGTATGGCATTTAAAAAATACCACTTTGGAGATTTCCTTCTTTGTCTGGGTTTCCACAGTTTTTATTGAGAAGTTTGTTCCAAGACTTACTCTTGGTTCTTTGAAGGTGGATGTTATTTCCACAAATACTTAATTTTTTTCAATTTATTTGGTTTTCAAAGAATTCAAATAGCTTTCAAAAATATCTGCCTGTAATTATTTGTTTGATTATGGTTTGTTTAATCCTTCTTCCTCCTCTTCTTCTTTGCCTGCAGCTTCTTGAATATGTTATCAATTTTGGAAAATTCTCAGCCAATCTTTTTTTCTGCCATGTTCTTTCTATTCTTTCAGTTTTTCAGTAACATGTGAACTCTTTTCACCCCCATAGTAACTTACAACCTACTCTTTTCCCTTGTATTACTTGATTTGGTCATTTTATTTTATTTACTGTGTTTGGATAATTGATTTCCTCCTTAGGTTTGTATAATCTGCTATTGAGCACATTCATTGTTTTTAGTCTCAATAATTGATAATTTCTCATTAAGTGAACTATTTTGTGTTCTTTTGTATTATTCTATGTAAAAGTTTTTGATCTGAATTTTACCTCTTTAGACATATGATGCAGTTATTTTAAAATTAATGATAATTCAATTACCTGAGTCCTGTGCAGATTTATTTGTATTCTCTGTTGCTTTCTTGATTTTGTCACTTAGTTCAGTTCAGTTCAGTTCAGTCTCTCAGTTGTGTCCAACTCTTTGCCACCCCATGAATCGCAGCACGCCAGGCCTCCCTGTCCATCCCCAACTCCTGGAGTTCACTCAAACTCATGTCCATTGAGTTGGTGATGCCATCCAACCATCTCATCCTCTGTCGTCCCCTTCTCCTCTTGACGCCAATCTCTCTCAGCATCAGAGTCTTTTCCAATGAATCAGTTCTTCGCATGAGGTGGCCAAAGTATTGGAGCTTCAACTTTAGCATCAGTCTTTCGAAAGAACACCCAGGACTGATCTCCTTTAGAATGGACTGGTTGGATCTCCTTGAAGTCCAAGGGACTCTCAAGAGTCTTTTCCAACACCACAGTTCAAAAGCATCAATTCTTTGACACTCAGCTTTCTTCACAGTCTAACTCTCACATCCATACATGACTACTGGAAAAACCATAGCCTTGACTACACGGATCTTTGTTGGCAAAGTAATGTGTCTGCTTTTCAATATGCTATCTAGGTTGGTCATAACTTTCCTTCCAAGGAGTAAGCATCTTTTAATTTCATGGCTGCAATCACCATCTGCAGTGGTTTTGGAGCCTCAAAAAATAAAGTCTGACACTGTTTCCACTGTTTCCCATTCTATTTCCCATGAAGTGATGGGACTGGATGCCATGATCTTCGTTTTCTGAATGTTGAGCTTTAAGCCAACTTTTTCACTCTCCTCTTTCACTTTCATCAAGAGGCTTTTTAGTTCCTCTTCACTTTCTGCCATAAGGGTGGTGTCATCTGCATATCTGAGGTTATTGATATTTCTCATGGCAATCTTGATTCCAGATCTATGCTTCTTCCAGCCCAGCGTTTCTCATGATGTACTCTGCATAGAAGTTAAATAAGCAGGGTGACAATATACAGCCTTGACAACTCCTTTTCCTATTTGGAACCAGTCTGTTGTTCCATGGCGCCATTTAAGAGCGACCTCGCCTGCCCGCGACCGGCGCGCACTAAGAGCGCCCCGCCGCCGGCTGCGTCGCGCACTAAGAGCGCCCCGCCGCCGGCTGCGTCGCGCACTAAGAGCGCCCCGCCGCCGGCTGCGTCGCGCACTAAGAGCGCCCCGCCGCCGGCTGCGTCGCGCACTAAGAGCGCCCCGCCGCCGGCTGCGTCGCGCACTAAGAGCGCCCCGCCGCCGGCTGCGTCGCGCACTAAGAGCGCCCCGCCGCCGGCTGCGTCGCGCACTAAGAGCGCCCCGCCGCCGGCTGCGTCGCGCACTAAGAGCGCCCCGCCGCCGGCTGCGTCGCGCACTAAGAGCGCCCCGCCGCCGGCTGCGTCGCGCACTAAGAGCGCGGCCAAGAGGAGCTACCCCACGGCCGAGGAAGGACGACGGTGAGGGCCAGCGCACTAAGCACGGCCGAGAAGAGCTACCCCACGACCGAGGTCAGGAAGGGCGGCGGTGAGGAGAGACCCCTCATCCAAGGTAAGGTGCGATGGCTGTGCTTCGCTGGCCGGGAGCAGCCAGGAACAGCCGGGATGAGATACCCCACGCCCAAGGTAGAGAAACCCAAGTAAGACAGTTGGTCTTGAAAGAGGGCATCAGAGGGCAAATACACTAAAACCATTCTCACAGATAACTAGTCAATCTAATCACACAAGGACCACACCCTTGTCTAACTCAGTGAGATTAAGCCATGCCGGAGGGGCAACCTGGGATGGGCGGGTCATGGTGGAGAGAGATGACAGGGTGTGGTCCGCTGGAGAAGGGAATGGCAAACCACTTCAGTATTCTTGCCTTGAGAACCCCATGAACAGTATGAAAAGACAAAATGATAGGATACTGAAAGAGAAACTCCCCAGGTCAGTAGGGGCCCAATATGCTACTGGAGATCAGTGGAGAAATAACTCCAGAAAGAATGAAAGGATGGAGCCAAAACTAAAAGAATACCCAGCTGTGGGTGTGTCTGGTGATAGAAGCAAAGTCCGATGCTGTAAAGAGCAATATTGCATAGGAACCTGGAATGTCAGGTCCATGAATCAAGGCAAATTGGAAGTGGTCAAACAAGAGATGGCAAGAGTGAATGTCGACATTCTAGGAATTAGCGAACTAAAATGGACTGGAATGGGTGAATTTAACTCGGATGACCATTATATCTACTACTGTGGGCAGGAATCCCTCAGAAGAAATGGAGTGGCCATCATGGTCAACAAAAGAGTCCGAAATGCAGTACTTGGATGCAATCTCAAAAATGACAGAATGATTTCTGTTCGTTTCCAAGGCAAACCATTCAATGTCACAGTAATCCAAATCTATGCCCCAACCAGTAACGCCGAAGAAGCTGAAGTTGAAAGGTTCTATGAAGACCTACAAGACCTTTTAGAACTAACACCCAAAAAAGATGTCCTTTTCATTATAGGGGACTGGAATGCAAAAGTAGGAAGTCAAGAAACACCTGGAGTAACAGGCAAATTTGGCCTTGGAATACGGAATGAAGCAGGGCAAAGACTAATAGAGTTTTGCCAAGAAAATGCACTGGTCATAGCAAATACCCTCTTCCAACAACACAAGAGAAGACTCTATACATGGACATCACCAGATGGTCAACACCGAAATCAGATCGATTATATTCTTTGCAGCCAAAGATGGAGAAGCTCTATACAATCAGCAAAAACAAGACCAGGAGCTGACTGTGGCTCGGACCATGAACTCCTTCTTACCAAATTCAGACTGAAATTGAAGAAAGTAGGGAAAACCACTAGACCATTTAGGTATGACCTAAATCAAATCCCTAATGATTATACAGTGGAAGTGAGAAATAGATTTAAGGGCCTAGATCTGATAGATAGAGTGCCTGATGAACTATGGAATGAGGTTCGTGACATTGTACAGGAGACAGGGATCAAGACCATCCCCATGGAAAAGAAATGCAAAAAAGCAAAATGGCTGTCTGGGGAGGCCTTACAAATAGCTGTGAAAAGAAGAGAAGCGAAAAGCAAAGGAGAAAAGGAAAGATATAAACATCTAAATGCAGAGTTCCAAAGAATAGCAAGAAGAGACAAGAAAGCCTTCTTCAGTGATCAATGCAAAGAAATAGAGGAAAACAACAGAATGGGAAAGACTAGGGATCTCTTCAAGAAAATCAGAGATACCAAAGGAACATTTCGTGCAAAGATGGGCACGATAAAGGACAGAGATGGTGTGGACCTAACAGAAGCAGAAGATATTAAGAAGAGGTGGCAAGAATACACAGAAGAACTGTACAAAAAAGAGCTTCAAGACCCAGATAATCATGATGATGTGATCACTGACCTAGAGCCAGACATCTTGGAATGTGAAGTCAAATGGGCCTTAGAGAGCATCACTAGGAACAAAGCTAGTGGAGGAGATGGAATTCCAGTGGAGCTATTCCAAGTCCTGAATGATGATGCTGTGAAAGTGCTACACTCAATATGCCAGCAAATTTGGAAAACTCAGCAGTGGCCACAAGATTGGAAAAGGTCAGTTTTCATCCCAATCCCAAAGAAAGGCAATGCCAAAGAATGCTCAAACTACCGAACAATTGCACTCATCTCACACGCTAGTAAAGTAATGCTCAAAATTCTCCAAGCCAGGCTTCAGCAATATGTGAACCGTGAACTTCCTGATGTTCAAGCTGGTTTTAGAAAAGGCAGAGGAACCAGAGATCAAATTGCCAACATCCGCTGGATCATGGAAAAAGCAAGAGAGTTCCAGAAAAACATCTATTTCTGCTTTATTGACTATGCCAAAGCCTTTGACTGTGTGGATCACAATAAACTATGGAAAATTCTGAAAGAGATGGGAATACCAGACCACCTGATCTGCCTCTTAAGAAATCTGTATGCAGGTCAGGAAGCAACAGTTAGAACTGGTCATGGAACAACAGACTGGTTCCAAATAGGAAAAGGAGTACGTCAAGGCTGCATATTGTCACCATGTTTATTTAACTTATATGCAGAGTACATCATGAGAAATGCTGGACTGGAAGAAACACAAGTTGGAATCAAGATTGCTGGGAGAAATATCAATAACCTCAGATATGCAGATGACACCACTCTTATGGCAGAAAGTGAAGAGGGGCTAAAAAGCCTCTTGATGAAAGTGAAAGTGGAGAGTGAAAAGGTTGGCTTAAAGCTCAACATTCAGAAAACGAAGATCATGGCATCTGGTCCCATCACTGCATGGGAAATAGATGGGGAAACAGTGGAAACAGTGTCAGACTTTGTTTTTCTGGGCTCCAAAATCGCTGCAGATGGTGACTGCAGCCATGAAATTAAAAGACGCTTGCTCCTTGGAAGGAAAGTTATGACCAACCTAGATAGCATATTCAAAAGCAGAGACATTACTTTACCAACAAAGGTTCGCCTAGTCAAGGCTATGGTCTTTCCTGTGGTCATGTATGGATGTGAGAGCTGGACTGTGAAGAAGGCTGAGCGCCGAAGAATTGATGCTTTTGAACTGTGGTGTTGGAGAAGACTCTTGAGAGTCCCTTGGACTGCAAGAAGATCCAGCCAGTCCATTCTGAAGGAGATCAATCCTGGAATTTCTTTGGAAGGAATGATGCTAAAGCTGAAACTCCAGTATTTTGGCCACCTGATGCGAAGAGCTGACTCATTGGAGAAGACTCTGATGCTGGGAGGGATTGAGGGCAGGAGGAGAAGGGGACGACAGAGGATGAGATGGCTGGATGGCATCACTGACTCGATGGATGCGAGTCTGGGTGACCTCCGGGAGCTGGTGATGGACAGGGAGGCCTGGCGTGCTGCAGTTCATGGGGTCGCAAAGAGTCGGACACGACTGAGCGACTGATCTGATCTGATCTGATCTGTTGTTCCATGTCCAGTTCTAACTGTTGCTTCCTGACCTGCATATAGGTTTCTAAAGAGGCAGGTCTGGTGGTCTGGTATTCCCATCACTTTCAGAATTTTCCACAGTTGATTGTGATCCACACAGTCAAAGGCTTTGGCATAGTCAATAAAGCAGAAATAGATGTTTTTCTAGAACTCTCTTGCTTTTTCCATGATCCGGCGGATGTTGGCAATTTGATCTCTGGTTCCTCTGCCTTTTCTAAAACCAGCTTGAACATCAGGAAGTTCATGGTTCACATACTGCTGAAGCCTGGCTTGGATAATTTTGAGCATTACTTTACTCGCATGTGAGATGAGTGCAATTGTGCGGTAGTTTGAGCATTCTTTGGCATTGCCTTTCTTTGGGATTAGTATCATCTGCTAATAGTGACTCTTTAAAATATTCAATTGAGTTTGATCCTTGGGTTGGGAAGATCCCCAGGAGGAGGACATGGCAACCTACTTCAGTATTCTTGCCTGGACAATCACATGGATGGAGGAGCCTGGCCGGCTACAATCCATACGGTCTCAAAGAGTCAGGCATGATTGAAGTACTTAGCATACACACACGGAAAACATCCAGGGATGTATATTGTGAATAAGAAGTTGTCAAATTAATTTGCACCCTAGAAAAATATACTGTTTCTCCAGAGAGGTTTTAAGTTTGTTTTGAATGAAAGGTAGGGTCATAAGGAATCATTGATCTAATGAAGGCTGATATATCTCTAGCTTCAGTTCAGTTCAGTTCAGTTAGTCAGTAGTGTCCGACTCTTTGCAACCCCATGGACTGCATGCCGCACACCAGGCCTCCCTGTTCATCACCAGCTCCTGGAGTTTACTCAAACTCATGTCCATCAAGTTGGTGATGCCATCCAACCATCTCATCCTCTGTCATCCCCTTCTCCTCCCGCTTTCAATCTTTTCTAGCATCAGGGTCTTTTCCAGTCAGTCAGTTCTTTGCACCAGGTGGCCAAAGTATTAGAGTTTCAGCATCAGCATCAGTCCTTCCAGTGAACACTCAGGACTGATCTCCTTTAGGATGGACTGGTTGGATCTCCTTGCAGTCAAGGGACTCTCAAGAGTCTTCTTCAACACCGCAGTTCAAAAGCATCAATTCTTTGGTGCTCAACTTTCTTTATAGTCCAACTCTCACATCCATACATGACTACTGGAAAAACCATAGCTTTGGCTAGATGGATCTTTGTTGGTAAAGCAGTGTCTCTGTTTTTTAATATCCTTCTCTTATTGGATAAGCCTTTGTGATATACTAAGCTTTTCTCTACTTGGAAGTGCCTTAATTATTTTTTCATACTCCTAAAGTTGTAAATCTGTCAAAAGTCTTGTTTTTAGTCACTTCTAAAATCAACATCAATTTCTATGATAAATATGGACTTTAATTTTGGGTTTATTTCACTGAGTTTCTTATGCTGGGCTTCTACCCTTTAATTTTTTTTATTATCTCCTTAATTCTTTGATGCCTTCACACATAATTTATTAACTTATTTTTTGTAGTTTTCTAATTGTTCTCAATTAGAAGGTTGTTCTCAGGGGTGAGCTTGGCCATTTTCCAAACTGGAGTTCTTATTTATTTATGTATAGCAGTAATTCTATAAAATTATTTATTAAACAAATATACAAACATATAGTTTTTAAGTTCTTATAGTTAAAACTGTGAGATACAGGTGTTCTGTGACTCATGAAAGTTTTCATCAACCCTTCCCTGTTATTCAAACTTCTGGTTTATGTCTACTTAATTTTATAACTGTGTTTAAAACAGAATGAATTAAATTAAAAAAAAAATTTGAGCTGAAGGATAATTTGAACATCAGTAAGTCTCTCTATTTTATAGGTCTTGTAATTGCAATTTAGAACAGTGGCAGCAGCAAGAGCATCAACTATGCTGAATGCACAATACTGTCTACAGCCTGCACAGCGAATCTTTAGGTCAAGTACCATACTTGTCCTGTATACTTTTATTATTGAATATGAGTATGTATTTCAAGGATACTTCAGTTCTGAGGCCAATAGCACTACAGGAGGGCTTGATCACCAGTTTCTAACAAATGTCCCCAGTAGTTTCTTCCATGATTTATCTGCTCACAAATTATAGTTCCTTGTCATGCAGAAGGAAATGGTTCCCCTTGTTAAAGCAAAACATTTTGGGTTAGCCATTTCATATAATCAGGAGACCAACATTGAGAGATACAGTCAGAGTAATTTTACTATTTGCCTGTAACAAAACCCAGATCAAATGAGGAGTGAGAAAACAATTGCTCAGTAGTCTAATCTTTTGTATTTAATATTTTAATAGATCTAATTCATATCCACATAAAGAACTTGAAAAGAAAAATCTTTGAAAAAGGTGTTACTTCAGATGTAGAAAAGAAGATAAAGATAGATGAAGTCCTTGCTTTGTATAATATATTTACACATCATTTCAAGAGAAATTGTTTTTGAAACAAAGTCCTAGTTCTAGACCCCAGACAACTTATTGTCATCTAACAACATAATAAAAATCTAATATATTTTACTCTTTTCTACATTTTGCTATCATATACTATCAGCCAAATTTTATGAAGTCTGTAACATTTTTTATCAAGTTTATCAATTGTGAGGTATAATTATGTACCACTAAAATACTTACCACTTTTTTTTTTTTTTTTCAAAATTGCTTTATTTTCAGGTAGGAAACAAAATTTTATCTTTAACCAAACCAATGTACATTTGAAATCTACTGTTAGTGAGATATAGTAATTCTAATTCAACTTAATGTTTTGGTGTCAATTATTGTACGTGATATTTTGGTTTATTGTCTTTTTGTTATTACTTTGAGTCGATTTAAGGAAAAATATTAAAATGAAAAAACTGAAAAACACATGTCCTATAGGAATTTCTATTTTTAAAGAGCAGGTTTTCAGATAAACATAGGCAGTTGGTTTATAAGTATTCAACTGTTTCATTACCCATGGAATCAAGAAAAAATGATACTAGTTTCTGAAAATACAGGAAACACATCTCATGTAATGTGATTTCAATATTATGTCTATTTTTTTCTCTATAGCTAATACACATAACTTGCGATTCACAAGTCATGATTTAATACCATATAAATTTAATATACCCTGAAGGGAATTTGCCCTAAGGACACATTAACAGGGCTAAATATGATTTTGAAAGCTATAAACTAAGCTTTCCAATTTACTGTTATCCAATCAGACCTAATTTGTATTTTCAGCATAAGCTAGAAGCAGAATAGTCAGTTTGCCTGCTTAATGTCAGAGGCAAAGAGAAACTTCTAGCAAATTCTCTAATGTATGTCTAGTTGATACTTCTGTTGATAAACTACTAACAATATTAATTATTAATAATATCCCTCAAGAGAAGGAAATACTTCAGATTTCTTTCTTTGCAAATATATGTATTTGCAAAAAATCATGTACTCATGTTGTACTTTGGATCAATGAACTTATCTCAACCGACTCCTTTCATTGGCATGATTGTCAATATAAGTTTCTGCCTGTATTAATAATAAAGGTTTTGCTGTCAGTCTAATTCAATATGTAATTGTTCTCCTCCCACCCCAGGCTGTTAGCCAGGAATCAGTCTTTAAGCATGTGTTGCTGCTGCTGCTAAGTCGCTTCAGTCGTGTCCGACTTTGTGCGACCCCACAGACGGCAGCCCACCAGGCTCCGCCGTCCCCGGGATTCTCCAGGCAAGAACATTGGAGTGGGTTGCCATTTCCTTCTCCAATGCATAAAAGTGAAAAGTGAAAGTGAAGTCGCTCAGTCGTGTCCGACTCTTAGCGACCCCATGGACTGCGGCCCACCAGGGTCCTCCATCCATGGGATTCTCCAGGCAAGAGTACTGGGGTGGGGTGCCATTGCCTTCCCCGTTAAGCATGTGTACCACACCCCTAAATAGCATTGTTAACATTGTGACCGACAAGTACAGAGTGCTTTCATCTGCACATCCTAACTGTGTTGGTAACTGTGACAAGCAAAAGAAATGCAAAATGCTTCAGCTACAGGAAAACACTTTAGAGACTCCAAGGCCAAAAGTACATCTCATGGACCTTGGTATATTTATGGAAACCGTGTAGTGTGGCCCTGGTTGTGGAGACAGAAATGCCAACATTTGCAAGTTACTGTTTGTGTAATATATACTACCTGTGTGGTTTCTTTTTTTGAAGCAGTATTATTGAGGTATAATTCACATTGAAGGCAAAAGGAGAAGGGAGCAGCAGAGGATGAAATAGATAGCATTACTGACTCAATGGACATGGATTTGACCAAACTTTGGGAAATAGTGGAGGACAGAGGAGCCTGGTGTACTGCAGTCTGTGGTGTTGCAAAGAGTCGGATATGACTTAGCGACTGAACAACAACAATAAATTCACATATCACAAACTTTACCCATTTAAGTGTACAATATTTTTTTTGCCAGATTTACAGAGTTTTACAGATAATTTAATAATTGCATATTTCCATCTCCCCCAAAGTTTCCTTGTGTCCATTTGGAGTCAATTTCTGTTTCTATTCCAAGTGCTAGGCAAAGAAAAATCTGCTTATGTCTCTATAGGTTTTCCTTTGCTAGATATTTCCTATGTGTGGAAACATTTCCTATTAATGGAAATGTATAATGTATTGTCTTTATGTCTTGACATTTTCCACTTAACATAATGCTTATTAATCATTAATCTGTCTTTTTTGGGGTTAAAATATCAATTCTACAACGTTTTTTCATTTTTAATCAGGTTTTCATATTTCCTGGTTTTAAGAATTCTTTGTAGTTTTTGATACAAGTCTTTTATGAGATATTTGTCTTGCAAATAATTTCTACTAATCTGATCCCTGTTTTTAGATTATCTAGGTATCTTTTAAAACATAAAAGTCTTAAGTTTTGATAAAGTCCAATTTATGCATTTTATCATTTATAAATGGTGTTTCTCATGTTGTATCTAAAAGAGTTTTGCATAACCCAATTATAGAAATTTTTTTCTCCTATGTATTATTTTTTATTTTTTCTAGGATTTAAAAAATTTTATGGTTTTTATTCTTTCTTTTAGGCTTTAGTACATTTGGGTTAACTTGCCATGTGGTTGCCTCCATCTTCAAAGCCACCAACAGAGACTCTTTCAGTTTCCCTTCATGTGTTTTAAATCTTTTCTCCAGGAAGAACCTAGTCTATTTTTAGGACTCATCTGATTAGGTCAGATCCAGGGAGGATCATATCCTTTTTTAAAAGTCAATCGTGCCATATAATACAACCTAATCATATTCTGTCATATACCTCCCACTTTCAATAGAAGAGGCTATACAAGGACATTAATCACAGGGAAAAATTGTAGAATTCTGTGCAATACTTCTATTGACGTGTGTATTAGGGCATAATATATTGAAGTAAAAACATGTATGCTAGTCAGTTTCACTTGCCATTCTCAGGGAGATTTTAAAAAGTTACATCATGAGGAGCAAAACAAAAAGTGATTTACCTCATCTTCATCTCGTGTATCTCTCTCAAACTATGGTTCTTTGAAATGTTCTTAAGTGCAAAATTTCAAAACCCTAGTCTGATATATCATTACTCAAACTAAAATAGTTATAGTCACTATTTAATACTAGGAAATGTAAACTTCAAATCTTGCAATTTATTAAAGATACTTTATTTGTAATATCTAGTATCTCATTTTCCATTCACTGACTTGTAAGATGAATAGAATGAGGTGACAGAAAAAAAATATTTTTGTGATAAATGAAAATTGGTATAGTTGCCTTTAGAGTTAATGTGCAGTTTGGACTGGCCTTTTTTTTTTTTTTAATTCAAGTGCATGGTAAATTACATTGATTGCATTTTCATGAAGATACTTGTGCTTAGAACGATGGCCTCATAGGAGCTGTAAGATGCTATACTTGAATGGCTTTGAAAATATAAATACAGTTATTTGGAAACTGATATGTTGAGGTAGGTTAGAATATATTTTGTTTTAAAGGACTTAATCCACTCTAATTCTTCATTAAGAAAATCAATCACAGGATGAGAACATGAATTAGATATCCCTAAATGTCATAACATTTATATATTGGATTTTATTTTTACTTCATTAAGAAACCAAATAGGACTGTAATTAAAGAAAACGATAGCATATGGTAGAGAGGCTGTTCTTGGTTTTCCCAACTTTAAACACCAGTAGAAATTCTACACTATGAAGGACAAGCCAAGTAAACTATATGCATAATTGATTAGAAACTTATCCATTTTTAAATCACAGAGAAAGCTACTTTTATTTAATTTGAAATCTGTTACATAACTCTGTTTGAAACTGAATGCCCTAAAATTTCCCATGAAATTTGAAGGGGATGAAAATAAATGAGTGAGCAAGGGCTTGAAAAAGGCTTGAAAGAGGCTTGAAAATCCCCTAACAATATTATTTAATTTAGAATAGATACATCTCAAAATTATATTTTTATAACTTCAATAACAAGTTAATCCCTCTCCTCAAAGTTGTGAATCAATAAAAACTATGTGAATGCCTATTGTATGTCAAGTGCTGGAAAAAATTCTGGGCAAAACATTTGATTCCTGTCCTCATCAAGTGGGTTGAAAAACAAGACAAGCAAAGTAATATTTACAATATATTGGATAAATACTCTCTGGTCTGAGAAGAGTGACTGGGGGACAGATGAACATATGATCTTAAAAGTCACTCTGATCACCCACAAATGATCAGGATTCAGCTTAATTTTTTTCCTCTCCCATTGCAGTTTTCTGGCTTATTTACATAACTACAGTTTTCATTCTAAGTATTCATGTATAAGTGTGGACATAAAAATCTGTCCCTGAGGTCCACACTAATTTTTATTTAGGTCAGTATTCTAATATGAGGGCTTTCCAGGTGGCTCAGAGGTTAAAGCATCTGCCTGCAACGCAGGAGACCTAGAAGAATGAGATAACCTTCAAGGTCAATGTTTGCTTTTGTTTTTGACTTAGTGTTGAGCCAGATGCCAAAGGCACAGCATTTGAATAATTTATGTTTGTATGTTTGGTGTGGGAGAGGTTGATGTGGTGTGTGGTGTGTTGTGACGGTTAGTGTGGGGATGTGTGTTCGAAGTGGCATGGTGTGTTGTGTGGTTAGGTAATGTGGTCTGCTGTGGATGGTAGTGTAGTGTGTGCTATGCTCTGTGGTGCAGTGTGGTGTGTTAGGGTGGTAGAGGTTATGGGGTGTGATGTTCAAGGTGGCATGTGACACAGTGGGAGCTGTGTAGATGTGTTATATAGATGGTGTGTTCTGAGATGTGGCATGCCATACACAATGTGTTGTATGGAACATCGTAGGTGTGGGAGTATGGGCTAAGGTATAATATGATGCTATATTTTGCTTTTTTTTTTAAAGTTCCATGTTCCTTAAGTCCTATAAATACTGAAGGAAATATAAGTTCCTGCAAGTTAATATGGAACCAGTTTACACTAATATATTATTTACTGTGTGAACTTGCATGCAATATAATTTTCTTGTGATGGTTGCAAGAGCACATATATGTAGAAGGCTTGTTGGACACAGACTGGGAGCTGGATGTTCCTAAGATGAGTAAGACAAATTGAGTAAGCATCCTCCAAGAGCTCTGGCCTAGGAAGGCTATAAATGGGCCACCAATACAGCAAGGATGAGGTTTCCATTGAGGGAAGGAGATATTCTGAGGGAAACATCCTGGTAGATGACTTGAGCTAGGAGGTGAAATTGCGGGACATGAGTGTCCAGAGCACCCAATCACCATCAAGAGCTACTCAATGGGAGAAAATCTGATGACTTAAAAAATTTTTTTTGAATAATTTATTTTTTAAATGAAGGATAATTGCTTTACAGAATTTTGTTGTTTTCTGTCAAACTTCAACATGAATCAGCCATAGGTATACATATATACCCTCCCTTTTGAACCTTCTTCCCATCTCCCTCCCCACCCCACCCCTCTAGGTTGATACAGAGCCCCTGTTTGAGTTTCCTGAGACATACAACAAATTCCCATTGCTGTCTATTTTACATATGGTAATGTAAGTTTCCATGTTACTCTTTCCAACATCTCACCCTCTCCTCCCCTCTCCCCGTGTCCATTAGTCTATTCTCTGTGTCTGTTTCTCCATTGTCTGATGACTTTTTGATTCTTTTGTCTTTTTCTTTCTGATTGGAAAAGAGGTGGGCAAGATATAAATGAATGAAGAGACTTAGAAAAAAGGTACCCAATGAACTTATTTTCTGTTAGGATTGGCAGGGGAGAGGGATGAAGTGAAGGGAAGCTAGCACACATTTTAAGAGGTTTTTCATGTTGAATAGCAAACTGCATTCCTTCTTGTCATGTAAACACACCCTTCAGACTTTGCCTCTTTCTTTAAAACTTCCATTGACTTTGGTAACCTCAGGATGCTGTGTGAAGAGGGACTTGCAGAGAACGATGTGAAAAGAGACTGGATTCAGGAAAGTTCAGTGGAGCCTCAGGCAGAGAGGACCTGAGAATGAAGCACTTGCTGTCTGTGCAGACAATGGAGAAAGTTCTCTGTTACCCCAAGATGTAGCTTCAGGGATTGGTACTAGTCTCAAGAGACTGGGAGACCCAGGTGAACTCTGATTTATATGTATGAGGCCCAACCTTCTAGTCATAATTATGGAAGAAACAAACCGATGCTAGAGACTGTAACTTCTCATTTCAGCTTGATACCACCTGGGTTCTTGAACTCTTTAATCAATGGAAATTGATAACAGGCCAGATGAGAAGTTTAGTCCAGGCTTTATTGGGACTTGCTCTGTGAGTAACAGGTACCCTTACTCACTCCCCAAGGAGGAGGCAAGTTGGCCCCTTAAATGGGGTGAGGATGGGGGCAAACCTGGGGGTCGGGTTGGGGGAGCAGCGGAGGTGGTCTGACACCCGCTTGGTGCGGCTGTATGCGGGGATCGTGCATATTACTCTGCTTTTGCTCCCAGCACTTCAAAAGTGGCAGCTAGCTTTTGGCCTTTTTGTATCTTATTGTTCATAAATTGACCCAACTACCTCTGCGTGTTCTTATTTTCAGTCCCCATAGAATTTCTGTTCTGTTCCTCGAAGAGATGTCTGTCCAGGTGCAAGCACGCTAGTAAAGGGTTGCAGGTCCCAGACTACCTCAGACTGAAGTGTGAAGGATAGGCAAGAAGCACCATGACAGTGTTGTCATTGGCAAGAAAAACTGGTTATCTTATTGGCATAGAGGAAAAATAAAATTGAGAAAAGCTGGTGTGATTTTCTCACATAGTAAGACAGGCTGAATATAGGACTGGAGAGAGGTAAAACTTGGTTCTTTTTCTTTCATATAAAGCTGTTGCTCCCACATGACTTTTCTACTTATCCCTGCATGGGTATCTCTCCCCTTCTCCAGTCGCCTCTCTTTCCTCTTGTTATATCCTTTCTTCCTCCTTAGCTCTTGAGTGACCACTCATTTTCTCTGTCTCTAAATTTTCATAGTACAGATGGCCAAAAGGTAGTGAGAAGAGACAAGGATTTTATAGTCAAAGGAAAACTCAAAATACTGTTTGAGGAACAGACTCTAGGGCATCCCCATGAGCCCTGCCTTGGTGTTCATGCCTTGTGAAGTCCTCCCTTCACTGTAGGAGGTAACTGAGACTTGCTTCTGGCCGATAGAATATGGAAAAAGTGAAGAGATTATTACAGGTATAATTAAAGTGTCAAATAGTTGACTCCAAGTTAATCAGAAGGCAGATATTCCTGGGTGGGCCAGTCTTAATCAGATAAAAGCTCTTAAAGGAAGGACTGAGCTCTCATTTAGGTGAGGAACACATTCTCTCTCCATCACTGTTTTTAAGAATTGAACTTCCATATAGTGAGAAGGCGGGCTTCTAGAAGCTGAGAATGACCTTGGGTTGACAGAAAGAAAGAAAACAAAAACCTCAGTCCTACAGCTGCAAGGAGATGAATAATACTAACATCATGAGAGCGGATGCATATCTTTCTCCATGGGAGTCTCTAATGGGAACCCAGCTCTGCGTGATACCTGGACTTTACTTGGTCAGATCCTGAAATGGAGAACCCAGGCCAGACGTGACTGGACCTCTGACCTCTGGAAACCATGAGAGAATAAATGAGTGTGGTTTCAAACTGCTAAGTTCGTTAATAGTGTGTTAGGCAGCACAGAAAGCTAATATGCTCACCAATTTATAATTGAATTCTGATCCAGAAGATCTCAGTGGTCTGAGATGATCACAATAGCAAATCCTGGTCAAAATATGATATGCTGCTGTTGTTAAGTCGCTTCAGTCGTGTCCAACTCTGTGCGACCCCATAGACAGAAGCTCACCAGGCTCCCCTGTCCCTGGGATTCTCCAGGCAAGAACACTGGAGTGGGTTGCCATTTCCTTCTCCAATGTATGAAAGTGAAAAGTGAAAGTGAAGTCGCTCAGTCAGCTTAATGGAGTAGGAAACGGCAACCCACTCCAGTATTCTTGCCTAGAAAATCCATGGACAAAGGCACCTGGTGGGCTACAGTTCATGGGGTCACAAAGAGTTGGACATGACTAAGCACGCATGCAGGTAGTTTAAACACTATGAATTTATTTTCTTATAGTTCTGGAGGCTAGAATTTCAACATCAAGGTTCTGGTCAGTTTAGTCTTCTGTGAGGGCTGTCTTCCTTGTCTTCCCTTACCTTGGTGCATGCGCACAGAGATTGAGTTCTCTGGTATCTCTACTTGGAAGGACATTACTTCAGTCAAATCAGAGCCCTACCCATTGGACCTTATTTTACTGTACTTACTTTTTTTTTTTTTTTTACTTAAAGTGCAGTCACATGAGGGGTTAGTGGTTTACCATGTGAATTTTGAGGGAGACATACATTTAGTCCATAATAGTATTTCCCTCATAGGATTTCATGACTTTCCCCAGAGGATTTCATGCATTACATAAATGATATATAACATATAAATCTGTAATACATAAAAAGTTCCTACAAAATAATAACTGGAATGATAGAGAATTTGGCAGAAGGATTACTGACATTATCTGAAAAGACCATTTGATGTCCCAATAATAAATGTAGATGAAAACCATGACATTGCTTTTGCCTATAAATTTGCAAAGTTTAAAGTAAAAATTCTCAGTGATGACAAATGTTGCTGATTTCACAATTTTCAAAATTTTAAATGCACATGCAACATAAACATATAGGAAGACATCTACTATAACATTATTAGGTGATAGCAATATATTGAACTCAACTAAATGTTGTATTAAGAGGACGCAAGTTAAATAAATTACTATAGGTATCACACTAACAGTCTGAAGAATAGCAGGTAGGCCTATTTGCACTGATTTTAAAATAAGGCTTTTATATAGTATTAAGTGAGAAAAAAGTTGCAGTTTATTTCTTGTAGTTCATTATTATGATATCTTTTTTTTTTTTTTTTTTACAAATATGCTTAGCGTTTTATATACATGTTACTGAAAATAGTGATAGGATCTCGATATTGAGACTTTGGGAATGATTTTTATTGTTTGCAATGTTCTGTTTTGTTTGATTTTTTTCTTAATAAAATCTTCTCTGACCATAAAATTAAAAAAAAAAGATAGACTTAATTATGTTTCACAAGAACATCCATCTATACAATTAAAGAGAGAATATTTTCTTAATATACAACTTCTATATTTTTGTTTTGTTTTTAACCAAATAAAAGGAAATTCATTACCTTTATAACTGTGTTAAAGCTTGCCACTATAACTGTACTAGATGATTCAGCTTTTATATTATTCACTTAGATGCAATAGTTTTTCATTTTTAACAATATCTTTGCAGTTTGTGATTCATTCCAATTGGTTTGGTGAGTTATGTTCTACTGCTCTCCTCTTTATAAAAGAGGAATACAAACTTTAAGAGTAGTTGCTTTGCTGAAATTAAACAAATCAGTCATTTTTTGCAAGTAGCCAAAAACAAAAAAAAGTCAGAATATTATTTTGGTAGCTTTGTACTTGATTCTCTGCAGTCTCTCACGTGCAGAGGGGTTCTGTTTCCTTGATTATGCAGATAAAACCTAAATAACATTCCCTCCCATCTTACTCATTATTCTTTTATTAGTGCCTTCCTCTAATATTTCATTAAGAAACAAATTATACCATGGTTATATTTAATGAACATGTTCCAATCGCTATGTACACAGTCACTGGGAATTCTGTGCCCAATAAATGCTGTGTTTTTCATCCCTTTTTCTCTAAGGTCTGTTTCTTTTCATAGGATGGCATGATCCAGTGTTCATCACTACAAAATAATGTGTTTATCTGGCTCAAAAGGAAAATCCTAAAAAAGCCCATATGTTACTGCGTGCATGTGTGCGTGCTCAGTCGTGTTTGATTCTTTGTATCCCCATGGACACAAAGTCCTGGCGGACTGTAGCCCGCCAGGCTCCTTTGTCCGTGGAATTTTTCCAGGCAAGAATACTGGAGTGGGTTGCCATTTCCTACTCCAGGGGATCTTCCCAGTCCAGTGATTGAACCACATGTCTTGTGTCTCCCTCTTGGTAGGCAGATTCTTTACCACTGGGCCGCCTGGGAAGCCCGTATGTTACTGGTCCTAAGTAAATAGAATTTATGATAAGACAACACTCTTTAAATGATTGAGAAGCTGTAACACAGCATCCTTTAAATGATGAAGTAAGGTAAACAACTCAATCCAGCAATTACAAACCCCCATACAAAGTGTGGGAAAAAACCCTGCTAGTCGCGCTCTTTATAGTGCTCTATCGTATCTTCCTCATATTGATAATGAAATGTCCTCAGCTCTGTCTTGCTCCTGATCACTGGCCTGGTCCTACGGTGGACTGGACATGAATGACCTGCGGCTTCAGTCTGAGATGTACAAGCTGTATGCAAACGCTCAGCAGATAGAAATGTGTATGATATCGAGGCAATTGCCTGGATAACTAAGGCACTGACATACTTTTCCTTTAAACACCAACACTGTGATGCCTGCATGGACCAAAATGGTTTTTTCCTTTGCCGCTTGAAAAAATTACTTATGTAGGATGTAGCTAACAAATAAGATACTTGAAGGTGGAATTTAATCTTATGGCTCCAATCAGTATTTATTTTCCCTGATCTCTTTCACATTGTTAATTATATTTTCAAGTGGTAAAATATTTGAGGCTCCTTGAAAATGAGCCCCAGTAGACTTTTATTAAGTTGCTGATATCCTGTCCTAATAATGAGCCCCAATCATGAGGGAGGTTGTCCATGCATCTCTCATCTTTTTGGTTTATTTCTTGAATGTAATCACACTGCTACATATTTTTGTAAAGTAGCCTGAGACACAAGCACATTTGCTAGAAATGTTGAGATAAATGGGACTACTTTGCCTAGATCTCCATCCTAGGTTAAAACATTTTTCATATTCTTCAGTAATAAAACTAAACTAATAAAATGAAACTTTGAAAATCACTCTTCTTTTTCTAATGGCACATGAATTGATACAGCAGCACATGTTGTTGAAATTTGTTATCTAGCTGAATAGAAATTGATGTTGCCCTTAATTTGGATCCATCATTCCAGCCCCAATAATATTTTATAATACTCTCTCTGCTCCGAGAGCACTGTGATTTATCAAACCCTCTCAGAGAAGGGATGTGTGACCTTGTCCACAGTATCTTTCTTTGAGACTCTATAAACAAAGTGACATGATGTGTGCAGTAAGCCTCTTCATAAGAATTGTTGTTGTTATTCAGTTGCTAAGTTGTATCCAACTCTTTTGTGACCCTATGGACTGTAGCCTGCCAGGTTCCCCTGTTCATGGCATTTTCCTGGCAAGAATACTGCAGTGAGTTACCATTTCCTTCTTCCAGGGATCTTCCCAAGCTAGGAATTGAACCCCATCTCCTGCATTGACAGGTGGATTTTTTTATGACTAAACCACCATAAGAATATCAATTTATTGTTGTTGTTCAGTCACTCAGTTGTGTCCAACTCTTTGCGACCCCATTGACTGCAGCATGCCAGGCCTCCCTGTCCTTCACTATCTCCCAGAATTTGTTCAAACTCATGTCCATTGAGTTAATGATGCCATCCAATCATCTCATCCTCTGTTGCCCCCTTCTCCTCCAGCTCCTAGTCTTTCCCAGCATCAGAGTCTCTTCCAAAGTTGATTAATTAGTATTGGGAAAGGAGTACATGAAAGCTGTATATTGTCACCCTGCTTATTTAACTTATATGCAGAGTACATCATGAGAAATGCTGGACTGGATGAAGCACAAGCTGGAATCGAGATTGCAGGGAGAAATATCAATAACCTCAGATATGCAGATGACACTTCCCTTATGGCAGAAAGTGAAGAGGAACTAAAGATGAAAGTGAAAGAGGAGAGTGAAAAAGTTGGCTTAAAACTCAACATTCAGAAAATTAAGATCGTGGCATCTGGTCCCATCACTTCCTGGCAAATAGATGGGGAAGCAATGGAAACAGTGACAGACTTTATTTTTTGGGGCTCCAAAATCACTGCAGATGGTGACTGCAGCCATGAAATTAAAAGACGATCGCTCCTTGGAAGAAAAGTGCCAACCTGTACAGCATATTAAAAAACAGAGACATTACTTTGCCCATAAAGGTCCATTTGGTCAAGGCTATGGTTTTTCCAATGGTCATGTATGGATGTGAGAGTTGGACTATAAAGAAAGGTGAGTGCCAAAGAATTGATGCTTTTGAACTGTGGTGTTGGAGAAGACTCTTGAGAGCCCCTTGGACTGCAAGGAGATCCAACCAGTCCATCCTAAAAGAGATCAGTCCTGGTTGTTCATTGGAAGGACTGATGCTGAAGCTGAAACTCCAATACTTTGGCCACTGATGTGAAGAGCTGAGTCATTTGAAAATACCCTGATTCTGGGAAAGATTGAGGGCAGGAGAAGGGGACGATAGAGGATGAGATGGTTGGATGTCATCACTGACTCAATGGACATGAGTTTGAGTAAACTCTGAGAGTTGGTGATAGACAGGGAGGCCTGCCGTGCTGTAGTCCATGGGGTCACAAAGAGTGGAACGTGGCTGAGTGACTGAACTGAACTGAATAAAAAAACAAAGTAGTGTACATTAATAAGGTTATGGTGAACTATTTATGAGTTTCAAAAATTATTTTGTGTTTAGTAAACTTTATTTCATTGATGATGTTTCAAGGTGGTATTATCAGAATCACTACCTCTAGAAAGATGGCACTGAGGAGCCCATATGCAGGGCAGCAGTGGAGATGCAGACATGGAGAACAGACTTGTGGCACGCAGAGGGATGGACAGACAGAGTAGCAGATAAACATGTGCATTCCCGTGTGTAAAATAGATTGCAAGTGGGAATTTGCTGTATGCCCAGGGAACTCAACCCAGGGCTCTGTGACAACCTAGAGGGGTGGGATCAGGTGGGAAGTGGAAGGGAGTTTCAAGAGGGAGGGGACTGCTGCTGCTGCTAAGTCGCTTCAGTCGTGTCCGACTCTGTGCGACCCCATAGACAGCAGCCCACCAGGCTCCCCCGTCCCTGGGATTCTCCAGGCAAGAACACTGGAGTGGGTTGCCATTTCCTTCTCCAATGCATGAAAGTGAAAAGTGAAAGTGAAGTTGCTCAGTCGTGTGGAGGGGACATATGTATCCTTATGGTTGATTCATGTTGATGTATAGCAGAGCCAACACAATACTGTAAAGCAATTATCCTTCAGTTAAGGAAAGATTAGTGTCATCAGGATTCTTAAATGTGACATTTGTTCATTCATCCATCTATTGATTCAGATATTTACTGAACATTTATTATATGTCCGATGTTATGTTCCACTCAGTGGACACAAAGGTAAATAGGAAACCACAAGTACTCCAAGGAGCTCACAGCACTGAGACAAACCACCATGAAATCCAAGGGCTTTGATGAAGTGTGGCCAAGTACCACCATAGAAATGCATAGGGGGTATCAATGTAGCATTGGGAAGGAGCATGAACCAACTTGGGGCTGGCCTGGGAGGTTTTGCAGAAGTCACAGGTAATCTGAGTCTTACAGGGTCAGTAAGAGAGTCAGCAGAAGGGATAGGAAAACTTCTTAGCCAACTGGGGTCACAGGAGGACAATAGCCTGGGGCTAGGCAACCCATTCCAGTGTTCTTGCCTGGAGAATCCCAGGGACAAGGGAGCCTGGTGGGCTTCCGTCTATGGGGTCGCACAGAGTCGGACACGACTGAAGCGACTTAGCAGCAGCAGCAGGATGAGCAAAGAGGAAAACAGGTAGGCAGTCCAGTCTCCTATAATAGGAGTTGGGAGATGGGAATGAAGATGACAGTGAGGTGAAGAGGCGCACAGAGCTCTGAACATTAAGTCCATGTTTTAGCATGTTACCAATGTGTACACTTGGCTTCAACAGTATGTGAACTGAGAAATTCCAGATATTCAAGCTGGATTTAGAAAAGATAAAGGAACCAGAGATCAAATTGCTAGCATCTGTTGGATCATAGAAAAAGCAAGAGAATTCCAGAAAAACATCTACTTCTTCTTCATTGACTCTGCTAAAGCTGTTGACTGTGTGGATCACAACAAACTGTGGAAAGTTCTTGAAGAGATGGGAATACCAGACAACCTGACCTGATTCCTGTGAAACCCGTATGCAGGTCAAGAAGCAACAGTTAGAACTGGACATGGAACAATGGACTGGTTCCAAATTGGGAAAGGAGTATGTCAAGGCTGTATATTGTCACCCTGCTTATTTAACTTCTATGCAGAGTACATCATGCAAAATGTTGGGCTGGATGAAGCACAAGCTGGAATCAAGATTGCTGGGAGAAATATCAATAATCTCAGATATGAAGATGATACCACCCTTATGGCAGAAAGTGAAGAGGAACTAAAAAGCCTCTTGATGAAGGTAAAAGAAGAGAGTGAAAAAAACTGACTTAAAACTCAACATTCCAGAAACTAAGATCATGGCATCTGTTCCCATCACTTCCTGGCAAATAGATGGGCAAACAATGGAAGCAGTGACAGACTTTATTTTCTTGGGCTCCAAAATCACTGTGGATGGTGACTGCAGCCATGAAATTAAAAGACGCTTGCTCCTTAGAAGAAAAGCTATGACTGACCTAGACAGCATATTAAAAAGCAGAGACGTTACTTGGCTGACAAAGTCCTATATAGTCAAAGCTATGGTTTTTCCTCGGTTGTGGGAGCTACCCCACAACCGAGGAAGGACGGCGGTGAGGGCCAGCGCACTAAGCACTGCCGAGAAGAGCTACCCCACAACCGAGGTCAGGAAGGGCGGCGGTGAGGAGAGACCCCTCGTCCAAGGTAAGGTGCGATGGCTGTGCTTCGCTGGCTGGGAGCAGCCAGGAGCAGCCGGGATGAGATACCCCACGCCCAAGGTAAGAGAAACCCAAGTAAGACAGTTGGTCTTGAAAGAGGGCATCAGAGGGCAAATACACTAAAACCATTCTCACAGATAACTAGTCAATCTAATCACACAAGGACCACACCCCTGTCTAACTCAATGAGATTAAGCCATGCCCGAGGGGCAACCTGGGATGGGCGGGTCATGGTGGAGAGAGATGACAGGGTGTGATCCGCTGGAGAAGGGAATGGCAAACCACTTCAGTATTCTTGCCTTGAGAACCCCATGAACAGTATGAAAAGACAAAATGATAGGATACTGAAAGAGAAACTTCCCAGGTCAGTAAGGGCCCAATATGCTACTGGAGATCAGTGGAGAAATAACTCCAGAAAGAATGAAAGGATGGAGCCAAAACAAAAATACCCAGCTGTGGATGTGTCTGGTGATAGAAGCAAAGTCCGATGCTGTAAAGAGCAATATTGCATAGGAACCTGGAATGTCAGGTCCATGAATCAAGGCAAATTAGAAGTGGTCAAACAAGAGATGGCAAGAGTGAATGTTGACATTCTAGGAATTAGCGAACTAAAATGGATTGGAATGGGTGAATTTAACTCGGATGACCATTATATCTACTACTGTGGGCAGGAATCCCTCAGAAGAAATGGAGTGGCCATCATGGTCAACAAAAGAGTCCGAAATGCAGTACTTGGATGCAATCTCAAAAATGACAGAATGATTTCTGTTCGTTTCCAAGGCAAACCATTCAATGTCACAGTAATCCAAATCTATGCCCCAACCAGTAACGCCGAAGAAGCTGAAGTTGAAAGGTTCTATGAAGACCTACAAGACCTTTTAGAACTAACACCCAAAAAAGATGTCCTTTTCATTATAGGGGACTGGAATGCAAAAGTAGGAAGTCAAGAAACACCTGGAGTAACAGGCAAATTTGGCCTTGGAATACGGAATGAAGCAGGGCAAAGACTAATAGAGTTTTGCCAAGAAAATGCACTGGTCATAGCAAATACCCTCTTCCAACAACACAAGAGAAGACTCTATACATGGACATCACCAGATGGTCAACACCGAAATCAGATCGATTATATTCTTTGCAGCCAAAGATGGAGAAGCTCTATACAATCAGCAAAAACAAGACCAGGAGCTGACTGTGGCTCAGACCATGAACTCCTTATTGCCAAATTCAGACTGAAATTGAAGAAAGTAGAGAAAACTACTAGACCATTCAGGTATGACCTAAATCAAATCCCTTATGATTATACAGTGGAAGTGAGAAATAGATTTAAGGGCCTAGATCTGATAGATAGAGTGCCTGATGAACTATGGAATGAGGTTTGTGACATTGTACAGGAGACAGGGATCAAGACCATCCCCATGGAAAAGAAATGCAAAAAAGCAAAATAGCTGTCTGGGGAGGCCTTACAAATAGCTGTGAAAAGAAGAGAAGCGAAAAGCAAAGGAGAAAAGGAAAGATATAAACATCTAAATGCAGAGTTCCAAAGAATAGCAAGAAGAGATAAGAAAGCCTTCTTCAGTGATCAATGCAAAGAAATAGAGGAAAACAACAGAATGGGAAAGACTAGGGATCTCTTCAAGAAAATCAGAGATACCAAAGGAACATTTCATGCAAAGATGGGCACGATAAAGGACAGAGATGGTGTGGACCTAACAGAAGCAGAAGATATTAAGAAGAGGTGGCAAGAATACACAGAAGAACTGTACAAAAAAGAGCTTCAAGACCTAGATAATCATGATGATGTGATCACTGACCTAGAGCCAGACATCTTGGAATGTGAAGTCAAATGGGCCTTAGAGAGCATCACTACGAACAAAGCTAGTGGAGGTGATGGAATTCCAGTGGAGCTATTCCAAGTCCTGAATGATGATGCTGTGAAAGTGCTACACTCAATATGCCAGCAAATTTGGAAAACTCAGCAGTGGCCACAAGATTGGAAAAGGTCAGTTTTCATCCCAATCCCAAAGAAAGGCAATGCCAAGGAGTGCTCAAACTACCGCACAATTGCACTCATCTCACACGCTAGTAAAGTAATGCTCAAAATTCTCCAAGCCAGGCTTCAGCAATATGTGAACCGTGAACTTCCTGATGTTCAAGCTGGTTTTAGAAAAGGCAGAGGAACCAGAGATCAAATTGCCAACATCCGCTGGATCATGGAAAAAGCAAGAGAGTTCCAGAAAAACATCTATTTTTGCTTCATTGACTATGCCAAAGCCTTTGACTGTGTGGATCACAATAAACTATGGAAAATTCTGAAAGAGATGGGAATACCAGACCACCTGATCTGCCTCTTAAGAAATCTGTATGCAGGTCAGGAAGCAACAGTTAGAACTGGTCATGGAACAACAGACTGGTTCCAAATAGGAAAAGGAGTACGTCAAGGCTGCATATTGTCACCATGTTTATTTAACTTATATGCAGAGTACATCATGAGAAATGCTGGACTGGAAGAAACAGAAGTTGGAATCAAGATTGCCGGGAGAAATATCAATAACCTCAGATATGCAGATGACACCACTCTTATGGCAGAAAGTGAGGAGGGGCTAAAAAGCCTCTTGATGAAAGTGAAAGTGGAGAGTGAAAAGGTTGGCTTAAAGCTCAACATTCAGAAAACGAAGATCATGACATCTGGTCCCATCACTGCATGGGAAATAGATGGGGAAACAGTGGAAACAGTGTCAGACTTTGTTTTTCTGGGCTCCAAAATCACTGCAGATGGTGACTGCAGCCATGAAATTAAAAGACGCTTGCTCCTTGGAAGGAAAGTTATGACCAACCTAGATAGCATATTCAAAAGCAGAGACATTACTTTACCAACAAAGGTTCGCCTAGTCAAGGCTATGGTCTTTCCTGTGGTCATGTATGGATGTGAGAGTTGGACTGTGAAGAAGGCTGAGCGCCGAAGAATTGATGCTTTTGAACTGTGGTGTTGGAGAAGACTCTTGAGAGTCCCTTGGACTGCAAGAAGATCCAACCAGTCCATTCTGAAGGAGATCAATCCTGGAATTTCTTTAGAAGGAATGATGCTAAAGCTGAAACTCCAATATTTTGGCCACCTCATGCGAAGAGTTGACTCATTGGAGAAGACTCTGATGCTGGGAGGGATTGAGGGCAGGAGGAGAAGGGGACGACAGAGGATGAGATGGCTGGATGGCATCACTGACTCGATGGATGCGAGTCTGAGTGACCTCCGGGAGCTGGTGATGGACAGGGAGGCCTGGCGTGCTGCGGTTCATGGGGTCGCAAAGAGTCGGACACGACTGAGCGACTGATCTGATCTGATGGTTTTTCCAGTAGTCATGTATGCATGTGAGAGTTGAACCATAAAGAAAGCTGAGTGCCAAAGAATTGATGCTTTTGAACTGTGATGTTAGAGAAGACTGTTGAGAGTCCCTTGGACTGCAAGGAGATCAAAACAGTCAATCCTAGAGGAAATCAACCCTGAATAGTCATTGGAATGATTGATGCTGAAGCTGAAGCTCTGATACTCTGGCCACCTCATGCGAAGAGCTGACGCATTAGAGAAGACCCTGATGCTGGGGAAGACTGAGGGCAGGAGGAGAAGGGGACAGAGGATGAGATTGTTGAATGGCATCACCAACTCAATGGGCATAACTTTGAGCGAGCTCTGGGAGATGGTGAAGGACAGGGAAGCCTTTCGTGCTGCAGTCCATTGGGTCACAAAGAGTCGGACACCACTGAGCACCTGAACAAGTATGTATAAAATAAACTTTGTCTTCGCCAAGGGGAAATAGAGATTTTCTTAGCCAAGGATTAGTTGGCTAAGAAATTGGCTAAGCCAAAGAATGCTTTGTCTTAGCCAAGATTTCTCCTTGGCTAAGAATATATTTTTGACACCAATATTCGAGTCACTTCCTTTTGAAAATATTTCTTTTTCTGGAGACTGCTGCTGCTGCTAAGTCACGTCAGTCGTGTCTGACTCTGTGCGACCCCATAGATGGCAGCCCACCAGGCTCCCCTGTCCCTGAGATTCTCCAGGCAAGAACACTGGAGTGGATTGCCATTTCTGGAGACTACTCAGCCTATTCAAGGTATACGCTCAGTGGATCCAAACTTCAAATTCTTTTTCTGGTGCTGGTCCACTGCACTCCATCTGGGTTACTTGGCATCAGAGAAGAACTAACAAGTAGTTTCAGCAAGCAACTTACACCAACCAAATTATAAAGAATTCTCTGTGTTGGGGCAGTTGCAAGAAGGGAAATGAGGTAAAATAGAGTTGGGAAGACTGGAAGCAGGGCATGCCCAAGGGAGGGAAGGGCCGTTGACAACGTTTTCCTGCTGAGAGGACAAATAGAATGAGGAAGAGGGAAAAGACCTTGATTGGTGGAAGGCATTGTTTCCCTGAGAGATGTTATAGTGGAATGATAAACACATACAGATAGATACGAATTCTGTTTTCAATATTGCAGAGGAATGAATGGTGATAAAATAGTTACAGACAGTGCACAATATTTGAGACATTTGATGAAGTGAAACACTGAGATGTCTTGAAGAGGGTTGACGTGTGTGTGTGTGTGTGTGTGTGTGTGTGTGTATTTCTTTTTCTTTCTTCCATAGGACAGCATGTTTGATTTTTATTTTAAAGGGCTCTTTTTGGGGTTTTATTTTGTTCTGTTTAGGATCAGAAATAAATCCAAGCTCTAATAGGTTGTCATTACTTTGTACCCATATAACACATTTGTATCCATTGTTCTTCAGATATTTAAAGTCCTCTGCATACCTTTGGTAAAGTTATTCTGCAGCCCACCTCCTGATTTAAAGAGGGGTTAATTCATGTCCACCGAGTGCTCGATGAGGCAGCTGCCTGGAGACACAAAGTCTACCTCTCACAAGGCTCACAGATTTAGAAATAAACCACTGATTTAGGACAATGTTTGTGGATGTTTAGAAAAGAATTCTAAAAATGTTCTGTTAAAGATGTATTTAGGTGAGAACGTGTCAAACTGTCTGATATTCATTCAGTGTAAATATCCGTTTTTCTCCTCTTATATATGAGGAATAAGAAGTGGATAAAATGGTTCACTTTTTTCTTTTACCTTATTAACTTAAATTCTCAATCTTTTCTGATAAAATCATGATTTTTAAAAATTGCCTTTCCAATACAGAAATCACTTGGTAAATATGATTTGAACATTCAAGTCACAGAGGAAAGCCTGAGGAAAAAATAAAACAATTGTGCTTTCTTGTTCTCTATGGCTTTGAAGATCCCACTGATTTAGTAACCCTGAAAGTAGATTTAGGCTTATTGCGTAGCAAGCCAAATAATATTGTCTGCCAATTATTACAGTAGAAAGGAAACTTGTATTAACTTAGAAATGAAGTCATTTCTTTCTTTGAGTGAGTAGAATAAAGTTGGAGGTGATTTTGATGCTATTGAGGCGGCCTTAATCACATTGTCTAGTTAAGTTGTTTATCCAAATCTTTTCATGAGAATGCCTAAGGGAAGTTCCTCCGACCCCCATTACTACACAATTAGGACAATATTAGATCTTAATAGCAAACCAGACTGGTACATTTTCTACTAGGATCTCTTTTAAATCTAGGATTTAATTTTAGGATTTAATCTAATTTTCTCTTGAATCACTCATTTCTTTTCACAGTGCTGAAGTGTACGATTTCATTTAAGGAAACCTCCCAATTCATCAATACTGTGTGAACACATAAACTAATATTCAAATAATAACTAAAAAGGAATTTCAGGTAACTGAGGATTTCCCTTACCGTATCACTTATATTGAAGACAAAATTTAAGCCTGAATATAAAGGAAAGCATAGCCCATTTGCAAGGCTATTTAGAAAAGATAATAATAACACTTGGGACTTATTGAGCGCACACCATCTGCCAGGCATTGCTCAAATGATTTGCATTCATTGTGTTATTTATTTCTCTCAGGAACCAGATAAGATAGATACTGGTAATATCACCCAAGTCATAGAGAGGTTAAAGAGCTTAAATAAATTCACACAGTTGGTATGAATGGAATCCAGAATCTATTCTCAAGCAGTCTGACTTAAGAAACTATAGCTAATTCTCAAAGCACAACCTTGAGCAACCTATTTCATTGCTCAACAGTTGTTAGCAAGATGAGCTGGTCTTTAAATGTAATGTAGAATTTGGGAAGTCAACAAAAATGGAGAAGTAGCTAATAGCCTACTAGCTATAATATTTTATAATGTTTTGTATAAACCTATCTCAAAAATTTGTTTTAGTAGATTCAGTTCTATAAGGTATATTTTCTTGTGTTTTCTTGACTATTGTAAGTATTTTTCTCTGTATTCTAATTCACATCATCAGTACCAATTCTGAATAGGTCCAATACTGGCCAGAGTCTCCAGTCATAAAATGTAAATGTCCCTCATGGTGAAAATCAGTCCAGCAGCTTTGGCAAATGGTAGATAAATTAAAATGCAGTCATTAAGGGTACTGAGTCCACATTTCACCATTTTGTCAGTCTGAATGAAGAGTTTGTTCAAATGACGTGGTAAAATCCAAATACACTCATATTTCAGGAGTGAACTTTTAAAAGGGCCAAGGGGACACTTCCACCTGTCTACTATAATCTGGTATTCCACTCTAGCCATGAGAGAAAGTTTATAAGTGTAGAAAAATGAATGTGCAAGAAAAGCAAGATTTTTTTTTGGAAGGTTATCTTTTACCTTTGAGAGTAGGAAAAGAGAAGTGACCCTCCCCAAGACTTGCTGCAATAAACCCTAACCAAGACTGCTGAAGGAAATGTTCTTACAAATCAGGGACAAAGTGCAGATGATGGGCTTTTAAGAAATATGCAGACTTTATTTTGGGTGTTGTCAGAAAAACTGTGAATTTTGTGTTGGAGAGAACTCTGCAAAGACAAGTTGGTCCATGCAGTGTCCTTTAAATACACGATTCCCTATAGATTTCAGGAGCTGAGCAAAGAAGCGAGAGAAATAAAGTCTACAGGGGAAGATGCAGAAAATGTAGAAAAGGAGAGGTGCAGAAAAGGGACTGTTCCGAATCAGTGAGAGCTAAAGCCCAAGAACAAGTGTGTGTGTAATTGGCATGCGGAGTCAGCCACGATGCCAGCGGAGTAAGATGCTGACCTAGCTAGACTGAGTAAGGGATTCTAACTCCTGTACAACATTCCCAGCAGGATCACAGACCTGTAAATTGTTGTACTTTTCATTTAATTACTCAGTGCATTTCCTTAGACGTTTACCAAGAGGGTCATTAAGTAATTCTTTAAAACAATGATCTGTGCTTAGAGTTTTAGTTAGATTATTTGGTGGAAGCAAAATTACCTGCGTGGTGGAAAACTACGTGAAGTGTATCTGGTCCTCAAACTGATATCTAACCCCGGATGGTTGTCAAGAATTGAATCTGTCTGTTCTCGTGCTTCTGGGGGGTGAAATAATCACTGAACATAGAAGTTGCACTTGTAAAAGAAATAATGAGGTGTATGAGAGTATTCAAGTTTAAATTAGGATATTTTCTTATATACACGTTTTTCCTATTTTTAAATCATTTTGATGTCTGAAATTAAAAGACCAGTAGTAACAAGATTTGGCATACACAGGCACACACACAGAACACAGACATGTGTACATGCAGAATTTACTTTGGGATTTTAAAAATAAATATAATTTAAAAGACAAGATTGAAGATATTTCACTGATGGAAATGTCATTAGTATTTTGAAAAAAACTTCAAATGTCATTTAAAATATAAATGACATTTCCTTTCAGTATAAACTTCTCATGTCCACCAGGTGGATGGTAGAGGGGAGTGGAGTTTAATAACCTCATTCATTACTTCAGCAATAAGCAGTTCAATTTGAAATTTCCATTTGGAGATATTTTAATGAATACCAATTTCAAAACAGGTTGGGGTCTGATAAATCTCAGAACCTGTCATGATTATAGGGGCTTCCCAGGTGGTACAGTGGTAAAGAATCTGGCTGCCAATGCAGGAGATGCAAGAGACTTGGGTTAGATCCTTGGGTTGGGAAGATCCCGGCAGCAGGAAATGGCAGCCCGCTCCAGTACTCTTACCTGGAAAATCCTATGGACAGAGGAGCCTGGTAGCCAGGCATGGGATCACAGAGTCGAAACGACTGAGTGACTGAGCACGTCATGGTAGTAACTGAGTGACTGGCACATCATGGACTCTATCAACTTTTAAGAGCAATAATAGTTGAATATAGGAACTCTGTACTGGTACATTTTAATAGCTAATCCTCTGAACTTTTAACATGAGTTAAAAGTGCATTTCCAATGCTAATTACAACTGCATCTTGCACACTGTTGTCTCTAAAGTTGGTTTGGTTTGGTTGTTTGAATCTTGGAGATTCAAGTGTACCAATGGAACACTGTGAGCTAATCATGAGTAGGTGGGTCTATGGAATTATTTGGGGCTTTATCTTTGGGAAATTTAGGTTCAAGACCATCAAGACCATCTTGAAACTTACGTTTTAAATTCCATATTTATAATGATATGTAAAGAAGAAATTTGCCAATTTGTATCTTTCTTCTACATTTTAGAATATATTT
Source organism: Tragelaphus eurycerus (assembly GCA_935064755.1). Lineage (NCBI taxonomy): Eukaryota > Metazoa > Chordata > Mammalia > Artiodactyla > Bovidae > Tragelaphus > Tragelaphus eurycerus. The sequence continues at coordinate 3,925,577 of CAKXYN010000051.1, forward strand.
TCTGCATAAAGTTAACTGTTAGATTACATAAAGGATTACTTTTGTTTTATCTAATTGTTAATACATTAACTCCATATTTTAACCTATTCATGGCATTCGGTATTATAACTAGAGAATGGTTCTTCCATCACACCTTTGGAAGAAGTGCTGTTTCTATAGCAGATACTCTTATGGGCACTTAGTTTGACTCTATGACACACACCCCTTCCCCTTTCCCCTCTGCCCGCCCCACCAAGATGTCTCACTAAAGAGAATTGAGATCTCAACTAGGGCTGTTTGATTGTAAAACTCCATAGGGGCTTAACAAAACTATTGAAATGGCATGGCATCGAAGAACACCCAAATTGAGAAAATAAGAAATATAACCAAAGTAGTATGAAATACAATCAATAAAATCAATCAAGAAATCACAAGATATATATTCTGAATTATGAAGCAGAATATTTTCCCTCAGTTGTAATGAAATTGTTAGTAAGTGGCCCAAGTTAAGAATAAGGGAGGAACTTCCCTGGTCGTCCATTGTTTAAGATGTAGCCTTCCAATGCAGGGGATACGGATTTAGTCCCTGGTTGGGAACCTAAGATCCCACATGCCTGTGGACAAAAAAACAAAGCATAAAACAGAAGCAATATTGTAACAAATTAAATAAAGACTTTAAAAATATTCCACATCAAAAAATCTTAAAAAAAAAGAATAAGGAAAACAAGGGCTAACAATTCACACATGTTGTGGGAAAAATGGCTTAGAATTCCTTCTTAGTATTCAACCACTTTACAAATCAAATCCGTTATGATTATACAGAGGAAGTGACAAATAGATTCAAGCGATTAGATCTGATACAGTGCTTGAAAAACTATGGATGGAGGTTTGTGACATTGTACAGGAGACAGTGATCAAGACCATCCCCAAGACCGGGAAATGAAAAAAGGCAAAATGGTTGTCCGAGGAGGCCTTACAGATAGCTGAGAAAATAAGGGAAGCAAAAGGCAAAGGAGAAAAGGAAAGATATACCCATTTGAATGCAGACTTCCAAAGAATAGCAAGGAGAGATAAGAAAGCCTTCTTCAATAATCAGTGCAAAGAAATAGAGGAAAACAATAGAATGGGAAAGACTAGAGATCTCTTTAAGAAAATTAGAGATACCAGGGAACCTTTCATGCAAAAGCGAAAGTGAAGTTGCTTGGTTGTGTCTGAATCTTTACGACCCCATGGACTGTAGCCTATGAGGCTTCTCCATCCATGGAATATTCCAGGCAAGAGTACTGGAGTGGGTTGCCATTTCCTTCTCCAGAAGATCTTACCCACGTAGGGATCAAACCCGGGTCTCCTACATCGCAAGCAGACACTTTTACTGTCTGAGCCACCAGGGAAGTTTCATGCAAAGATGGGCACAATAAAGGACAGAAATGGTAGGGACCTAACAGAAGCAGAAGATATTAAGAAGAGGTGGCAAGAATACACAGAACTATACAAAAAAAGATCTTCATGACCCAGATAACCAAAATGGTGTGATCACTCACCTAAAACTGGACATCCTGAAATGTGAAGTCAAGTGGGCCTTAGGAAGCATCACTACAAACGAAACTAGTGGAGGTGATAGAATTCCAGTTGAGCTATTTCAAATCCTAAAAAATGATGCTGTGAAAGTGCTGCACTCAATATGCCAGCACATTTGGAAAACTCAGCAGTAGCCACAGGACTGGAAAAGGTCAGTTTTCATTCCAGTTCCAAAGAAAGGCAATGCCAAAGAATGCTCAAACTACCGTGCAATTGCACTCACCTCACACGCTCGCAAAGTAATGGTCAAAATCCTTCAAGCCAGACTTCAACAATACATGAACTGAGAACTTCCAGATGTTCAAACTGGATTTAGAAAAAGTAGAGGAACCAGAAATCAAATTACCAACATCCATTGAACATAGAAAAAGCAAGAGAGTTCCAGAAAAACATCTATTTCAGCTTTATTGACTATGCCAAAACCTTTGACTGTGTGGATCACAACAAACTGTGGAAAATTCTTGAAGAAATGGGAATATCAGACCACCTAACCTGCCTCCTGAGAAACCTGCATGCGGGTCAAGAAGCAACAGTTAGAACTGCACATGGAACAACAGACTGGTTCCAAGTCAGGAAAGGAGTACGTCACCCTGTATATTGTCACCCTGCTTGTTTAACTTCTGTGCAAAGTACATCATATGCAATGCTGGGCTGGAAGAAGCACAAGCTGGAATCAAGATTGCCGGGAGAAATATCAATAACTTCAGATATGCAGATGACACCATGCTTATGGCAGAAAGCAAAGAAGAACTAAAGAGCCTCTTGATGAAAGTGAAAGAAGAGAGTGAAAAAACTGGCTTAAGACTTAACATTAAAAAAACTAAGATCATGGCATCTGGTTCCATCACTACATGGCAAATAGAAGGGGAAACAATGGAAACAGTGACAGACTTTATTTTTTTAAGCTCAAAAATCACTGCAGATGGTGACTCCAGCCATGAAATTAAGACACTTGCTCCTAGGAAGAAAAGGTATGACCAACCTAGACAGCATATTAAAAAGCAGAGACATTACTTTGCCAACAAAGGTCTGTCTAGTCAAAGCTATGGTTTTCCAGTAGTCATGTATGGATGTGAGAGTTGGACTATAAAGAAAGCTGAGTGCCGAATTGATGCTTTTGAACTGAGATATTGGAAAAGACTCTTGAGAGTCCCTTGGACTGCAAGGAGATCAAACCAGTCAATCCTAAAGGAAATCAGTCCTGAATATTCATTGGAAGGACAGATGCTGAAGCTGAAACTCCAATACTTTAGCTACCTGATGCGAAGAATTGACTCCTTGCAAAAGATCCTGATGCCGGGAGGGATTGGGGGCAAGAGGAGAAGGGGATGACAGAGGATGAGATGGTTGGATGGCATCACCAACTCAGTGGACATGAGTTTGAGCAATTTCCTGGAGTTGGTGATGGAGAGGGAAGCCTGGTGTGCTGCAGTCTATGGGGTTGCAGAGAGTCAGACACGACTAAGCGATTGAACTGAACTGAACTGAACATGAGATAATATACTTAAGAGAAAAATAGGGAATGCGCATTTACTGAGCACTTATGAAGAGTTAGTTTTGTTCCAGACATTGTACATGATCCCATGGCCACTCTCTGTATTATAGTTATTACATTTACAGTTCGAGTAAATGGGGCTTAGAGACACAGAATCATTGTGACATCTCAGAGTCAAAGGCAGAAATCATGGCCAGAACTCTTTAAAGCACAGTTCTGTGCTCATCCTAACATACCATAGAATTTGTGAACCTAACTGCGTTAGGATAGAAGATATCCTGTCGTTTAGCAAGAAATTCCTTGTAAGTCTCCAATAGTCTACCTTCCCTCTTTACTCTCCTTTCTCAGCTCTATCTCTTGACACATTTCTTATATGCTGATTCTTTTTTTTTAAAACAAAAATTCACCCTTTTATTTATTTAAAAAATATTTATTTGTTTATATCTTTATTTATTTGGCTTTTCTGGGTCTTAGCTGGGGCATGTGGTATCTAGTTCAAACTCAGGGCCCCTGCATTGCTATACCATTGTTGATATAAGGTAACAGGGGAAAAGGGGGGAGCAGTTAACAACAGGTAGAAGAACAGAATTTATTGGTATAGTTCCTATTCATGTAGCTGTTCACAACGGGGAAGGCAATGGCACCCCACCCCAGTACTTTTGCCTGGAAAATCCCATGGACGGAGGAGCCTGGTAGGCTCCAGTCCATGGGGTCGCTGAGCGGCTTCACTTTCACTTTTCGCTTTCATGCATTGGAGAAGGAAATGGCAACCCACTCCAGTGTTCTTGCCTGGAGAATCCCAGGGATGGGGAGCCTGGTGAGCTTCCGTCTATGGGGTCGCACAGAGTCGGACACGACTGAAGCGACTTAGCAGCAGCAGCAGCAGCTGTTCACAAAGTCAAAGTTAATCAGACCTTTATTCTTCCGTTGTTCTATCTGTGTTTCACTTACTGCGTATCACCAGGAATGGTGTTCTTGGGAGGTCTGAGTGAAAACCTTCATTTCTTAGAAAACCCCTTAATATTTGATATTCCTGTTTTTCACGATTTGTCTCAGTTTTTCATAGACTAGGTCAATTGGCCAATGGTGTGCTAATTATAATCAATTCCTAATTTCCTTTATATTTCTATATCAAGACCTGTGTTTGAATTGTGTTCTACAAGTACACATAGAAAAAACACCCTATATGTATTTCATAGCTTGTAATGGTTTAACCATAACATTTTAAAGTAGAATAGCATGAATAATTTATCATCAGCATGTGTTTCTGTAACTAGGAAGACTGCTTCACAATACAAATCGTACTATGAGATGGCTTTAATGAGAACCAATCTTGCAAAGCCTTTGCCAGAAACACACACACACATTTTTAAACTATGTGGATTATTCAAATCAAGTTGACTTGAAATTTAAAGTGTGAATTTGCTAATGGAAGACAGTGTTTGAAATAGCAAACACACTAGTCATTGACTACATTTTAACCAAACTAGGCTGTTTGAACCGGGAGATCTATTAGTTCCTTGAAAATCATTGCTAAATTTGATGTATAGAATTACATTTTTAATTTTACAGATTTTAATTTCTTGGCTTAATTACTCTGCATTGCTCAGGTTGTAAAAGCAACCTGATGAGTTATTTTTATTTATAGTGCTCCCATTCAAGGTGCTTATGATTATAGCTCACTGCAATGGAAATATGTAATCATCTATTTCATTGCCTTTAAGTTTTTTGAAATTAAACTTTTGCCAAAGGTTAAAGAACTTTTTTTAAAGATAAAATATTATTTGCCAAGATGATAAAGAAGGAAATTTGCACATATGTACATTGCAAAATCATTACAAATGGATGAAGTTATAATTTCTATTTGGCCAAGTCATTCAGTTTCAGAGTCATTAAACATTTATTGAGTACCTTCAGTGTGCCATGCGTTTTCATATGACACCTTCATTTAGTGCTCAGAAATTTATAAACTCGATGCTCTCAGTAATACAAAAGCAAGTCTACTCTTATTTAGTAGGCACCTTGTGAGTTCTGTAATCATCAGATACATAAAGATGCATTTCAGCTTCTTTGACTTGATTTGGGAGACCTCCATGGCCCCCCTCTCCAGCCCTACTCTGATGACTCCCCCAGGCACATCCCCGGTGACAGCTCTCCTGACCTTATTTCAGTTCCTCAGACATCTTTTTCTCTCCCCTGCTCATCCCTGTCCCTGTCTTAATCACCATTCCTACTCCACATTGTCACCCTTCCTCTGAACCAAGTCCAAATCATCTTTCAGGCACCAGCCTAAAGGTCATCTTATTCATTTAATGATGCCCAACTAGTGTTTATCAAGTATTTTATCTGGTCCCACTTGACTAGGTTATGTGATCTTGCTACCTGTTACAGCCCCTTCAAATTCTATCACAGTACTTATCAACTGTTACCATAATTTCTTATTTAGTATACCTGCTTCCCTGGCAGGATGCTTAGCTCAGAGGCCAGACAATGACTGTATTCTTTCTCCTTGAAGTTCTTCCACCTGTCATCAGTTCTTTGTAATAGATGCTTGTAAACATGGTAAATCAATCATTGAACAGTCTCATGGATCACAAAATACTTTTGTAAGTAGTATAGAACAAGCAGGAAATGCAGATGAGGCTGAGTCCTTAGTTTGTTACAAATAACACCAAATGTCCTGGCTTTAAACCTGGGGAATCAGCATGGGCTTCGAGGCAGTCGGCATTTGTGAAGAAATTGTGTGGTTACATAATATGAGCCTGGTGTGGCCATTGGGCTCTTCAGAGGTAGAGACTCTAGCGTTTCACCCTTCTAGAGTGTGCCTGTGCCACACTAGTTCAAAGCCAAAGCATCAGCTGGTTTTCTTACTGAAAGATCTCTCAAGCATCAGCTGTCTACTGAGCCAGTTCATAGCACGGCAGCTCAGAGGCTTCTGGAGATACTCTGCTTAGTTCATGCAGTTGATCTTTCTGCCCAGAGATCATGCCAGTCAGTGCTCAGGGGGTGTATTTTCTACACTAATGAGATTAAGAATTGTGAAGAGCTCTCAGGTCAGAAGTGACCTATGGAATGGTAGAAGCACTGCAATACAACATATATATGCTGAAGAAGGAATTGTTAATTTGGTAACTATCATTTCCTACTCTGTTTAAAGGAGATTTTCCTCGTTGGCTAAATGAGCATATGAACTGGAGCCCATGCACCGGCCACCACCAGGCTGTTATTCTGTGTACACATATTTCTCTGCATTCTAAAACATTCATTTTCATTCCTGCCTTCCTCCCATTCCTCACGCCCCAAACTTCATCTTTAAATCCAGTTGTTTTTGTCAGTATCATAAGAATGACAAATCACACGTATTTATTTATAAGAGACTTTGTAAAAGGTCTCTCAAGTGGAGGGGGTAAAGAAAGAAGCTGCTAATGAATTGTCAGAAGGATAGTTAATTAAATTAAATTGGATTTTGTAAGTCTTAATGTGGGAGCCCCATCAAGTGATGCTGAGCACGGCGTCACTTCTGAGTAAAGGTGGTGGGCAGAGAGCATGTCATAAGATTCACGTACCTGTGAGGACAACCCCACGTGCATTTTCATTTCCTTGTGGAAATCAACTATTGGATTTGAGGAACAGAATACCAATTAGGACATTTGGGGCATGAAGGTAATTTAGTGGGTGAAGAAACAAAAATATCATCATCGCTTCTGTTGCTTACAGCAAATTAGTAGGTGGCCCAGAGAACGAATGAGCTGTTGAACGTTGTGCATTCACGAGCCCAGTTCCCCAAGGTGCAGCAAGAAAACATGTTCATCACGAAAGCAGGCGTAGCTTCTGGACATGTTAGCACTTATTTTAAAAAGTGTGGAAATAACTTCTGCTTTAATGTGAATCAGAACTGAAGCTAGGTAATAATTTTCTTCCCATGTTTGGGTTGCCTTTAACTCTCAATTCAAAACTATATTCCATTGATTAGAAACATACAGAAGTCAAACCAAACAATTATTCACACACATTTTATGATAGATATAAAGCCATTTTATACTTTGCCTTTATGATTGACAATTTAAAGAGGCTTACAGGTGATTTGATCACCTAAGCCAATTTACATAAATGCAATGTGAGGAGGGCTTTGTACTGCCAAATTGGACAAGGTACATTTTTGAGTTTGCATAAAGTATTCTGCAAATGATTCCATTTTCTTACTCTGTATCCCAGATTTCTCAAAACAGAGTATCTGTTGGATTTACATTCTCTGTGTGGGAAATAACTGATGGAACTGAATGAAGGATTCGGTGTAAAAGATGAGCCTCACTGAGCACAAACAGGCATCAAAGTGACTTGTCTTATCAGAAGCCCCAAATGGTTAATCTATAATAATTAAAACAGTGTGATGCTGGCATAAGTGGATCAATTAAACAATTTTCATTATCTTTAAAGAGACTCTTGGTATGATACATGTAATAAAATGAAAAGGAATAGATTATTTTAAAATTCATTGGGCTAATTATCTATATAAACAAGCACACACACACACACACACACACACACACACACATGCACAGTACAGTCCTTGGAATTTTTATCAAACCTCAGAAGAATAAATATTCTGAGCTGTTTTAAGTATCTATGCTTATGCTTATACTTCAATTGTAGATATCACAAAAGTCTACAAGTATATTAGGCTAATAAATAATTAAGAAAGATGTTTATAATTTTTAAAAAATCTCCAGAAGAAATAATAAGTCCTAGTGTACTTAAGGCTTCCCTCATAGCTCAGTTGGTAAAGAATCTGTCTGCCGTGCCGGAGACCCTGGTTCAATCCCTGGGTCAGGAAGATCCCCTGGATGAGGAAATGGCAACCCGCTCTAGTATCCTTGCCTGGAGAATCCCAAGGACAGAGGAGCTTGGCAGGCTATAGTCCATGGGGTCCCAAGAGTCAGATACAACTTAGCGACTAAACCACCGCCAGTATACTTAACCCCACAAAATATAACCTCTGTACATCAAAGGCACTGCAGAAAATTAAAGATCAAATGACAACCTAAGAAAAACATTTATAGCATTTATGACAGAATAATAGTTAATATAGTTATCTTTAAAGTATGTATATAGCATACAAATCTTGAGAAACAAGAGTAAAAAATGAAATAAAGTAGGAAAAAGATTTGGATGGAAAAAGATTTAAAGAAAGTGGAAGACCAGTAAATGCTAAACTTTAGAAAAGATAAATTATCCAGTAATAAAAATATGTATCAATTAAACACCAGGCTGCAGTGAACACTCGGTCTTTCTGCAGACTGAGTGCATCGTGAGACAGAAGGGAGGAGTGTACTCATAACCTGCCTCCATCCTTGCCAGCCCACCTGGGCTGATCACGCCCTTCTATTGATGGCCACATCTATCAATGGCCACAGCTCCCTCCAGCTGTCACTTTCTATTTAGCAGTTGCCTCAGATGTCAGCCAGCCACTTAGCCCTTTGCCCCTGCGGAAGAGGTGGCATAGCTTTCCCACGTGGCTGGCCTCAGAGGGCCCTGCTCTTTGGTTGTCCTTAAGATTTTCCCAAGTCTTTGTAAAGAACGTCTCAATTACCCTACTGAGTTTAGCATCAATTTCCTGTTAGGACACATGAAAACAAATGGGAAAACACCTTTTTTGTTGTTATAGAATAGACATATATAGAATCTTGTCATTACATTAAGAAAATGACATTTAAGGCTATATTCCAGTTTGGATTCCCTCACAGGCTTTATACACGTGTCTGTTAAATTTTAAATGGGTATTAATTTAAACATTAAAGGACAAAGATTTATTTTTCATTACATAAATTTCTTTTTAATACAAACAAGAGGAAAGGCACTTTACTATTCATTACTTACAGTTTGCGTTAATTTAAAATTATTAAAATTTTAATTTAATAGCATTGCTAAATCTGAGAAAACTTCATTTTTAGAGTGAACTGAAATGAGCCTGATGGGCTGCCGTCTATGGGGTCACATAGAGTCGGACACAACTGAAGCGACTTAGCAGCAGCAAGCATTGTTAATATGTATCTTGGAAAATTACTTTTAATACACAGTTGTTAATTTGTTTTCATTAATACCACTAAAACAAAGATGAACTGGATGTTGCAACAGTGACAGAGCACCATTAAAGTCCGAATTTTGTAAAAACACTTCAATGCAGCAAAAATAACAAGAAAAATATGGAGTCAACAATATATGCCAATTGGGGAAGTTTCTTCCTGAAACAAACTTCTCCCTCAAGTAAACTGTATAGTAACAGTTAAGTGAAAGTCACTCAGTCATGCCTGACTCTGCGACCCCATGGACTATACAGTCCATAGAATTCTCCAGGCCAGAATACTGGAGTGGGTAGCCTTTCCCTTCTCCAGGGGATCTTCACAACCTAGGGATCGAACTCAGGTCTCTCACATTGCAAGCAGATTCTTTACCAGCTGAGCCACAAGAGAAGCCCATAATAACAGTTAACATGGAATTAAATTTACTCATAAAACATTTAACAGTATGAAAAACCACATTGATTCATAAATTCAGAAAATAATAATAGAAATGAACAACAATAAACAAAACCCAAAAGAATAAAAATGAGATTTTAAAAGAAGATTGCTGCTGCTACTGCTGCTAAGTCGCTTCAGTCGTGTCCGACTCTGTGCGACCCCATAGACGGAAGCTCACCAGGCTCCCCTGTCCCTGGGATTCTCCAGGCAAGAACACTGGAGTGGGTTGCCATTTCCTTCTCCAATGCATAAAAGCGAAAAGTGAAAGTGAAGCCGCTCAGTCGTGTCCGACTCTTAGCGACCCCATGGACTGGAGCCTACCAGGCTCCTCCATCCATGGGATTTTCCAGGCAAAAGTACTGGGGTGGGGTGCCATTGCCTTCCCCGAAAAGAAGATAAAAGAGGGTAAAATGGAAAGTAGTGGAAATGGAAGATAGGAAGAGAAGGAATAAATTCATATTATTTCAATTCCTGAAGAATAAAACAAAAGATTGGAACAGAAATTGTGTTTAAAACTCTAAGAAAACTTTCCACATTTTTACTCACACATACATGCATGTACATTAAAGTTTTTTATATATGTGTGTATACCAACACATGTATTATGTGTATATATACACACAATATGCATATATACACATGCATGGATTATGTGTGTATGTATACATATGTATACATATGTGTATGTATACATATGTGTGTATGTATACATACACATGCATGTCTTCTAAAGTCGGTATCATCTTATTTAATAAGTAATAGTAATAATGTTTCCAAAAAGAATAAGGCAAATATACCCACAGTCTCTGCATGAATCAGCACTTTAAATCAAATATTGATCAATGTAGTTGGTCATAGGAAATGATTTAGAGGCATAAGAATAGATAAAATGGACAGACAAGCAATAAAATTATCTTTAAATTTTTTTTTGCTGATGGCCTGAATGTATATTTGGAAAACTCAAAGGAATGTAAAGAGTGAATTATGAAAAAAATTCAGTAAGTTATGAGGGTTTTGCCAACAAAGGTCCGTCTAGTCAAGGCTATGGTTTTTCCAGTGGTCATGTATGGATGTGAGAGTTGGACTGTGAAGAAAGCTGAGCACTGAAGAATTGATGCTTTTGAACTGTGGTGTTGGAAAAGACTCTTGAGAGTTTTGGACTGCAAGGAGATCCAACCAGTCCATCCTAAAGGAGATAGGTCCTGGGTGTTCATTGGAAGGACTGATGCTGAAGCTGAAACTCCTGTATTTTCACCAACCTATGCGAAGAGTTGACTCATTGGAAAAGACCCTGATGCTGGGAGGGATTGGGAACAGGAGGAGAAGGGGATGACAGAGGATGAGGTGGCTGGATGGCATCACTGACTCGATGGACATGAGTTTGGGTGAACTCCGGGAGTTGGTGATGGACAGGGAGGCCGGGCGTGGTGCGATTCATGGAGTCGCAGAGTTGGACACGACTGAGCGACTGAACTGAACTGAACTGAAGGAACACACAAAAATTAGAACTAGGTAGAGGACCAGTTGAGGAAAAGTTTGAAATATTTCTCAAGGACAAACAAGTAGACTCAAACAAATGGGAAAACATCACCTGTTCTCAGAGCAACTCAAAGTTATAAAGATGTTTGTATTGTCTAGGTTGCTTTCTAAATTTTAATTCATTACCCACTAAAAAGGAAAATAACAGCAATCGTTTTTCATGGGGTTAGATCTAATGGACACTAAACGTTGTATAAAAAAGGCAAATTGTAATATAGCAATGAAATAATGAAAAACCATGAGGGAGGATAAGCCCTACCAGATATTACTATAAATTCACCAGAATCAAATAGTTTGGTTCATGGAGATACAAATAGAATTGTGCCATGGACAGTATTCTGTAATACTCCAGTATTCTTGCATGGAGAATCCCATGGACAGAGGAGCCTGGTGGGCTAAAGTCCATGGGATTGCAGAGAGTCAGACATGATTGAGCAACTAACACGTTCACTTTCACAGAATAAAAAGTCAAGAAATAGACCCAAATACACATGGAAATTTAATATATTAAAAAGTAACACATGGACTTTATAATATCAGTGCTTTAAAACAAGACATTTATAAACAACAATTCCATAAAAAAGAGGAATGCATAATTCTCCAAAAATATGGACCCAAAGAACATAATGAATAAGTTTTAATGTCGCATGAAATATAATTTAGAACAAATGTCACAAAGGAAAGAGAAATAACAGTGCTTGTTAATGAATGTATGTCCAGAAGTATTAGTATGTAACATTATAAACTCTACTGTGTGTGCACACAAATGCGTTCAGTCCAGTTCAGTTCAGTTGCTCAGTCATATCCGACTCTTTGCAACCCCATGAACTGCAGCACGTCAGGCCTCCCTGACCATCACCAACTCCCGGAGTCCACCCAAACTCATGTCTATCGAGTCGGTGATGCCATCCAGCCATCGCATCCTCTGTCGTCCCCTTCTCCTCCTACCCCCAATCCCTTCCAGCATCAGAGTCTTTTCCAAAGAACCAACTCTTCACATGAAGTGGCCAAAGTACTGGAGTTTCAGCTTCAGCATCAGTCCTTCCAAAGAACATCCAGAACTGATCTCCTTTAGGATGGACTGGTTGGATCTCCTTGCAGTCCAAGGGACCCTCAAGAGTCTTCTCCAACACCACAGTTCAAAAGTATCAATACTTCAACACTCAGCTTTCTTCACAGTCCAACTCTCACATCCATACATGACCACCGGAAAAACCATAGCCTTGACTAGATGGACCTTTGTTGGCAAAGTAATATCTCTGCTTTTGAATATGCTATCTAGGTTGGTCATAACTTTCCTTCCAAGGAATAAGCGTCTTTTAATTTCATGGCTGCAGTCACCATCTGCAGTGGTTTTGGAGCCCCCCAAAATAAAGTCTGACACTGTTTCCACTGTTTCCCCTTCTATTTCCCATGAAGTGATGGGACCAGATGCCATGATCTTCGTTTTCTGAATGTTGAGCTTTAAGCCAACTTTTTAACTCTCCTCTTTCACTTTCATCAAGAGGCTTTTTAGTTCCTCTTCACTTTCTGCCATAAAGGTGGTGTCATCTGCATATCTGAGGCTATTGATATTTCTCCCAGCAGTCTTGATTCCAGCTTGTGCTTCTTCCAGCCCAGTGTTTCTCATAATGTACTCTGCATATAAGTTAAATAATCAGGGTGACAATATACAGCCTTGACGTACTCCTTTTCCTATTTGGAACCAGTCTGTTGTTCCATGTCCAGTTCTAACTGTTGCTTCCTGATGTGCATATAGGTTTATCAAAGGACAGGGCAGGTGGTCTGGTATTCCCATCTCTTTCAGAATTGTCCACAGTTTATTGTGATCCACACAGTCAAAGGCTTTGGCATAGTCAATGAAGCAGAAATAGATGTTTTTCTGGAATTCTCTTCCTTTTTCCATGATAAGTTCAAGTATATATAAACAAGAGAGAAGAAAAGATTCTTACTGTCAGTGCTAATACTATAGCAATAAATGTAGAAAGAATAATAAAGTTAAAAAAGTTACCAGGTTGTAGCCATCATAGTTATAATTTATTCAGGCATTGGTGATCAATTGAGGCTAAAACTGGATGAGAAAAAAGATATTTATGTGGTTTCAAAATATCTCCACAAAATGCTCCTTTAACTACAAAGAGAAAAAATGCTAGCTTTACACCAGGTAAGAAATCTGGTAGATGTCACTCTAATCTAGTGGTCAAAGTTACCATCATCAGTGTGGAGAAAAACCAACATGATGTGATTCATAATATGTTGGACTTAGTAGGACAGCATCATTTCTGTGGTACCCTTGCTACATATGCATAACCTTAGTCATAAGGAAACATCAAACAAACCCAAGTTGAGGGATAGTATACAAAACAACTGGTCTTGATTCCTCCAAAAATGACAATATCACGAGTTACAAAGAGGCTCAGGGATATTTAAGGTTACAGGTGAATAAAGAATTATCACAAACGGGACTTCCTTGGTGGTCCAGTGGCTAAGACTCTAAGCTCCCAATGCAGAAAACCTGGGTTCAATCCCTGGTCAGGAAACTAGATCCTGCGTGCCACAACTAAAGATTCTGCATGCCACAACTAAGCCCCAGCAGAGCCAAAAAATTAAATAAATATTTCTAAAAAAAGAATCATGACAAAAGCAGTATGTGATCTGAACTGAAAGATGGACCAGAGGGAAATTATCTAAGGAGCAATATTGAGACAATTCTGAAATCAGAACAAGGACTGCGTATTAACCAGTAGTATGCATTCAACACTGAATTTAATTATTTTTGTAATTTTATGTCATGCAAGAAAGTATTCCTCTTCTTAGAAAACAAACATGAAAGTGCATACAGGAAAAGGAGCATGATGTGTGCAAATTCTCAAATGGTTCAGAAAAAAAATCACTCGTGAATGTTTATGTTGTACACGTATGTACCTAGGAAAAGTCAGAAAAATAGAGATGGAGAAAATGATAAAGAAATGTGACAAATATTAACAATTAAGAAATATGGCTGCAGGGTATGTAGGGTGGTTAGATAAAATTCAGGATACCCAGATAAAGAAAAAATATTTTTAATATAGATATGCCCCAAATACTATAGTAATATACTTTTTCTAAATAAATTCTTTGTTTTTAACCTGAAACTCATGTTTAATTGAGTGTTTTTTTTTTCTTTTGCTAATTCCGATAGCTCTACTGTTATTTGATGCTGCTGCTATTAATTAATAGCACTATTAATTTGGAAGGTGATTTCACCCTTTTAAATATGAAATATATAGCTGATGTGATAAATAGTCTGTGTGATATTCTTTCACATTCTCTGATGTTTAAAATTATTTCAAAATAAAAAGTTATAATAATCTGGGCTCTTACATTTCTAATTCCTGTGAACTAATTTATATATGTTTTAGAGGGCAGACATGAAGTAGATAAGATTTTTGAGGCTTCTCTATAATAAGATATATTTGCATAGTTCCTTACAGATCAACCATATTAGGTAATAATTACTGTATGTGTTATACTGAGGATCAATAAGGCTAATTAATTTCTCCAAGATATTGCTATTTAGCAAGATCTCTAAAGTGTATTGTCAAAAGTAATCTTATCAATACAGTAAATCCAATATCAAAGAAATTTCCACAAGTTGATTTTTTCATTCATTCTTTTATCCATCAATATAATCCACAGATAGTTATTAAAATCTTTTTATATTAGGAATCATGTCAATTAATGAACTAAGTATTAATGCTTTCTTTTAACAGTGAGTTTTTGAATCTGTACTAATAATTAATTAAGAGACTTTCTTTAATTCATTGGAGTAAGATTCATAAACTCTGTATCAACAGAATAGAAAGTAAGCAAAATTATTAAGTAAAAATTTTCAGAAGTACTCCTCATCACATTAGTTAACATTAAATAAAGTTTTAATAAAATGGAATATGAAGAATTTATTTATATGGTCTACAATTAAGTAGGAATTAATATGGATATCTTATTCTTTATAAAATTATGTTAAATAATCATTTTGTTCTCAGAGACTGTACTTCCTCCTGGTGCAGTCCCTAAATGCTCATTTGCAACTGTTAAAGTCAGACATTTGCCTGTGGTGAGAAAGCCAGTCTGCTAATTACTACTATTAATTTGGATGGTGACTTTGCCTCTGTAAAATGAAATATTAGCAGATATGATAAACAATGTATTTTGAATCTAAAAAAAGCAACAGCAAACACATAAGTGCTTTTTATATTTTACTTGCGCTTGCGTGCTATGTCACTTCAGTTGCGTCCGACTGTTTGCAAACTCCTGAACTGTACCCTGCCAGGCTCTTCTGTCCGTGGGATTCTCCAGGCAAGAATACTGGAGGGGGTTGCCATGCCCTCCCCTCCTCCAGAGGATCTTCCTGACCCAGGGATCGAACCCACATCACTTATGTCTCCTGCATTGGCAAGTGGGTTCTTTCCTACTAGTACCACCTGGGAAGACTTTACATTTTACTTAAATATGCCTATATATCAAAATGTCTATATAAATTTGCAAGCAAGTACAACTTTCTCAATGTCTCCTTTTTAAAATGCAGATATTTAGGTATACACGTTTGCTGTCCTATAGGGCAATGTAGTAACTTTCTTTCAAAATATCTTCAAAGATTTAAACAGTGAATATATTTAAACTCCCTTTAAAAATGGATTACACTTCAAGTTTGAAATTAAGAATTAGCTGAGGAATCAGATCAGATCAGATCAGATCAGTCAGTCGCTCAGTCATGTCCGACTCTTCATGACCCCGTGAATTGCAGCACACCAGGTCTCCCTGTCCATCACCAACTCCCGGAGGTCACTGAGACTCATAGCCATCGAGTCAGTGATGCCATCCAGCCATCTCATCCTCTGTTGTCCCCTTCTCCTCTTGCCCTCAATCCCTCCGAGCATCAGAGTCTTCTCCAATGAGTCAACTCTTCGCATGAGGTGGCCAAAGTACTGGAATTTCAGCTTTAGCATCATTCCTTCCAAAGAAATCCCAGGGCTGATCTCCTTCAGAATGGACTGGTTGGATCTCCTTGCAGTCCAAGGGACCCTCAAGAGTCTTCTCCAACACCACAGTTCAAAAGCATCAATTCTTCAGTGCTCAGCCTTCTTCACAATCCAGCTCTCACATCCATACATGACCACAGGAAAAACCATAGCCTTGACTAGGCGAACCTTTGTTGGCAAAGTAATGTCTCTGCTTTTGAATATGCTATCTAGGTTGGTCATAACTTTCCTTCCAAGGAGTAAGCATCTTTTAATTTCATGGCTGCAGTCACCATCTGTAGTGATTTTGGAGCCCAGAAAAATGAAGTATATTAAAAAAGCAGTCTTGTAAGTCAATAATAACTATAGACCATCCTTTTGGTACCATAGAAGGGGAGGGCAATCCGGGTTGTAAGGGCCTCATAGGTAACATGGTATTATTAACATTTCTTAAATCTGTCAACATTCGCCATTTTCCTAATTTCTTTTTTATTACCCAAAACAGGGGAATTCCACTAAAATTTGTTTTTAGAGAGAACTTGACAACCATATTGTAAGGTAGGTCACCATAGCCCCTCCTCCCAGTATTTCTGCCTCAGTGTGTTCCTCTCCCTGAGTGTGAGGAGGACCTGTGTCTTGCTTCTAAGCAATAAAATATGACATCCCACCTAGCATACCCTTCTCGTGATTATGCTATATTCTGTGATGCACATTTGCTTCAGAGACTCTTCTTGCTGGTTGCTAAAGGAAGCTATGATGTAATGAAGTTCCTAAGGCAAAAAAAAAAAAAAAATCTATGGGCAGTCCCAGAGAACTGGGGGTGCCTCTAGGTACTATCAGTTCAGTTCAGTTTGTTGCTCAGTCATGTCTGACTCTTTGTGACCCCATGAACCACAGCACACCAGGCCTCCCTGTCCATCACCAACTCCCGAAGTCCACCCAAACCCATGTCCATTGACGGTGATGCCATCCAACTGTCTCATCCTCTGTTGTCCCCTTCTCTTCCTGACTTCAATCTTTCCCAGCATCAGGGTCTTTTCAAATGAGTCAGCTCTTGGCATCAGGTGGCCAAAATATTGGAGTTTCAGCTTCAGCATTAGTCCTTTCAATGAACATCCAGGACTGATCTCCTTTAGGAAGGACTGGTTGGACCTCCTTGCAGTCCAAGGGACTCTCAAGAGTCTTCTCCAACACCACAGTTCAATAGCATCAATTCTTCAATGCTCAGCTTTCTTTATAGTCCAACTCTCACATCCATACATGACCCCAGGAAAAACCATAGCCTTGACTAGACAGACCTTTATTGGCAAAGTAATGTCTCTGCTTTTGAATATGCTGTACAGGTTGGTCATAACTTTCCTTCCCAGGAGTAAGCGTCTTTTAATTTCATGGCTGCAGTCACCATCTGCAGTGATTTTGGAGCCCAGAAAAATAAAGTCTGGCACTGTTTCCACTGTTTCCCCATCTATTTGCCATGAAGTGGTGGGACCAGATGCCATGATCTTTGTTTTCTGAATGTTGAGCTTTAAGCCAACCTTTTCACTCTCCTCTTTCATTTTCTTTTAGAGGCTCTTTAGTTCTTCTTTGCTTTCTGCCATAAAGGTGGTGTCATCTGCCTATCTGAGGTTATTGATATTTCTCCCGGCAATCTTGATTCCAGCTTGTGCTTCTTCCAGCCCAGGGTTTCTCATGATGTACTCTGCTGCTGCTGCTGCTAAGTCACTTCAGGCGTGTCCGACTCTGTGTGACCCCATAGACGGCAGCCCACCAGGCTCCTCTGGCCCTGGGATTCTCCAGGCAAGAATACTACATATAAGTTAAATAAGCAGGGTGACACTGTACAGCCTTGACGTACTCCTTTACCTATTTGGAACCAGTCTGTTGTTTCATGTCCAGTTCTACCTGTTGCTTCCCGACCTGCATACAGGTTTCTCAAGAGGCAGGTCAGGTGGTCTGGTATTCCCATCTCTTTCAGAATTTTCCACAGTTGATTGTGATCCACACAGTCAAAGGCTTTGGCATAGTTAATAAAGCAGAAATAGATGTTTTTCTGGAACTCTTTTGCTTTTTCCATGATCCAGCAGATGTTGGCAATTTGATCTCTGGTTCCTCTGCCTTTTCTAAATCCAGCTTGAACATCTGGAAGTTCATGGTTTACGTATTGCTGAAGCCTGGCTTGGAGAATTTTGAGCATTACTTTACTACTAGAGCATTACTTTACTAGTAGAGCATTAGCATCTCTACTCAGCGTGTGAGATGAGTGCAATTGTGCGGTAGTTTGAGCATTCTTTGGCATTGCCTTTCTTTGGGATTGGAATGAAAACTGACCTTTTCCAGGCCTGTGGCCACTGCTGAATTTTCCAAATTTGCTGACATATTGAGTGCAACACTTTCACAGCATCATCTTTCAGGATTTGAAATAGCTCAACTGGAATTCCATCACCTGCATTAGCTTTATTCATAGTGATGCTTCCTAAGACCCACTTGACTTCACATTCCAGGATGTCTGGCTCTAGCTGAATGTGAGTGATCATACCATCATGATTATCTGGGTCGTGAAGATCTTTTTTGTACAGTTCTTCTGTGTATTCTTGCCATCTCTTCTTAATATCTTCTGCTTCTTTTAGGTCGATACCATTTCTGTAATTTATTGATCCCATCTTTGCATGAAATGTTCCTTTGGTATCTCTAATTTTCTTGAAGAGATCTCTAATGTTTCCCATTCTGTTGTTTTCCTCTATTTCTTTGCATTGTTTGCTGAGGAAGGCTTTCTCACCTTTCCTTGCTATTCTTTGGATCTCTGCTTTCAAATGGATATATCTTTCCTTTTCTCCTTTGCTTTTCACTTCTCTTCTTTTTACAGCTATTTGTAAGGCCCCCTCAGACAGCCATTTTGCTTTTTTGCATTTCTTTTTCTTGGGGATGGTCTTGATCCCTGTCTCCTGTACAATGTCACGAACCTCATTCCATAGTTCATCAGGCACTCTATCAGATCTAGTCCTTTAAATCTATTTGTCACTTCCACTGTATAATCATAAGGGGTTTGATTTAGGTCATACCTGAATGGTCTAGTGGTTTTTCCCACTTTCTTCAATTTAAGAAGAAAATTAGCACTTTAGGCAGCTTCTAGGAGATGGAGGCAGCCTCCAGCCCATAGCCAGTAAGAAGTCCATGTTTTCAGTTTTACACACACAAGGAAATGAATTCTGCCAATAATCTGAGTGAGAATCCAGGTAGATTCTCTCCCATTGTAGCTTCCAGATGAGGATGCAGCCCAGGCTATACCTTGATTTCAGCCTTATTGAACTAAATGGCAGAGTTCCCAAGTAAGTTTGCTTACAGACACTGTGAGATTATAAGTGTGTGCGTGTGTGTACGGTGAACTACTAATTTTGTGATAGTTGTTACCTAGCAGTAGGCAACTGATAAGAGATAACTTTCTTTCATTTTCTGTAATGTTCTCCAAAGAGTTTTGAAATTAAAGAACGTGAGTGTGGTTTAAAAAATGAAGCAGATTTTAGCTATAAACCATCAACATGAAAACGTCTTTGAATTTTAAAGTATTAAATACAATTAAAGAAGTTTTCTTTAATTAGATTTCTGCTAAAAGGTTAGGCAAAATAAGCTAAAAAGAGGAAGTTTATTCTAAAATAATTCCTAGGAAGTTTTAACCTCTTAGTGATAACTTTGGGGAAATTGCAAAGTTAATTTTTGAACAGTTAAAGTATTAGGCAACCTCTGATACATCTTTATGAGGAAACAACATAAATGAATAAAGTTTAGTATCAGTGAACTGCAGATAGATATGTTGATATAATACAAAAATGTAATGGTTATATATTAATAAGACATTTATATTTCATAATTTTCCACTAAAATTATGGGAAAATGTATCAGAACCTTAATTTTAAAAATATTTTTAGCCTGATTCTGTACAAAAATAAATAATAGTTTAATTCAGCTGTTACTGAAAAATTAGATGTAGGAAGAGACATTAAATTTTTGAAGACTTACCTGATACATTTGCAATGATGCATTTGTAAAATAATTTCCAGTTCTACTTTGGAAAACAGGAATTTTAACTGGCTCTGTTTATGAGATGGCCAGCTCACTTGAAACACTACTGTTTTTAAGTACTCTATTTTACTATCCCCGTAAAACAGCAGATGGTCTAAAAAAATCCAAATTTTTTGAAACTGCTGCTGCTGCTGCTGCTAAGTTGCTTCAGTCGTGTCCGACCCTGTGCGACCCCGTAGATGGCAGCACACCAGGCTCCGCGCTCCTTGGGATTTCCCAGGCAAGAACATTGGAGTGGATTGCCATTTCCTTCTACAGTGAATGAAAGTGAAAAGTGAAAGTGACGTTGCTCAGTCGTGTCTGTCTCTTTGCAACCCCATGGACTGCCAGCCTACCAGGCTCCTCCGTCTATGGGATTTTCCAGGCAAGAGTACTGGAGTGGGTTGCCATTGCCTTCTCTGTTTTTGAAACTAGTAATTTACAAAATAATGTCTACAAGTATCACAATAAATTATCCAAGTGAACTGAAACATAAATTGCATATTTATTCATTCATCAGTTAAAAAACACACATTGAATTCCTGTGTATTCATCCATGTGACATACAGCATTTAGATGTTCTATCGAATTTCCCTTATTCAGTACCATTCTTCCCATTGGATTCTTGCCATTTTCTTTTATTCCCTTCCCCTTCCCCCCCACCTACATACAATCTTGGTCATCTTTCACTTTCTAAAACTATTTTATTTTAGTTAAAAAAATAAAATAGGGACTTGCCTTGTGGTCCAGTGGTTAGGACTCTGCACCTCCAGTATAGGAAACTCCCAGTGCAATGGATTTTGCATGTAGCAACTAAGACCTAGCCAAATAAGTAAAAAAAAAAAATTTTAGTGTTTAAATTGTAGAATGAATGATGTAATAACTATATATATATATATATATATATAATTATATATATATGTGCCTCTGGGGGCGCAAGTGGTAAAGAATCTGCCTGCTAATGCAGGAGATGCAAGAGACACAGGTTCAATCCCTGGGTCGGGAAGATCCCCTGGAGAAGAGAATGGTAACCCACTCCAAGTCTGGAAAATTCCATGGACAGAGGAGCCTGGCAGGCTACGGTCCATGGGATCGCAGAGCTGGATGTGACTGAGTAACTAAGCACGGCCTATATATATATATAGAGAGAGAGCAGATATTTAATACTTCCAAGCTGTGGTTGGTTCTATGAAACCATTTGTCTTGGATCAACAGGCAGTTTTCATGGCTCAGAATTTCCTTCTTGAATTTTGCCTAGACACCCTTTCCACATACAAAGGCTTTGTGTTCTCTCCAGTCAGTTTATATCCCAAGGTAAATTGTGAACTTGTCGAACACAAAACAAATGCATCATACTCCTTGTGACCAGCAGGTAGGCCTAGAGGGGACCTTGTTAGTCACACAGAGCCTGAGGTTACACTGCCCAGCTCTGCAGCAGGGCAGAGGCTTGAGATAGCCGCCAATCTCCAGCATCATGTCTTGTTTTAATAAAACCTTAATTTTCTTCAGCCTCGAAAAAGTCAAATGCAGCTCTTAGCCCAATTTCTAGACATTAACTGCCCACAGTTTGCATGTTTATGTCCTCTCTCTGCTGGTTCAGGTAAGAAATGGCCATTTAAGAAGTCTTACTGCCTCTTTATGTAGGCAAAATGCAGGGCAGTGTTAATGACACTTCTGCTGAAATTGTCCTTAGGTACCTACTGCTGGACAGTTCCTCCTTTCATTTCAAGGATCAGATTTCTCTTCATATTTACCTTGCCCAAGTGGGTAAAGGATGAGTAACCAATCACCATCATATCGTCATCATCATCTCTCTGTATATTTCCATTCATGTATGTTGAGTGATGGGCTTCCCTGGTGACTCTATAAAGAACCCACCTGCAATGTAGGAGATGTAAGGGACAAGGGTTAGATCTCTGGGTCGGGAGGATCCCCTGGTGGAGGGCATGGCAACCCACTCCAGTATTCTTGCCTGGAGAATCCCATGGACAGAGGAGCCTGGTGGGCTACAGTCCAAAGGGTCGCAAAAAGCTGAACATGACTAAAGTGACTTAGCACACACTTCATGCACATGCTGAGTGAGAAAGCTGCATTTTGCTATAAGAATGAATTTTCCAGTTTCACTGCTTTGTAAACCAGACAAGGATTCCCAATTAGAAACGGGATGATGAAGATAAGGAAAAAATGTGCACCCATTATTTCAGGAAACTTGCTGGAGTAAGTTAGTTTTGAAGCCACTGCTGCTGCTGCTAAGTCACTTCAGTCGTGTCCGACCCTGTGTGACCCCAGAGATGGCAGCCCACCAGGCTCCCCCGTCCCTGGGATTCTCCAGGCAAGAACACTGGAGTGGGTTGCCATTTCCTTCTCCCACGCATAAAAGTGAAAAGTGAAAGTGAAGCCACAGGCATCCTCATATTTGGTCTGTTTAGGTAACACACTAGCATTTAGCCTATGTCCCCTGTGCCCACAACTTCCTGTGTACAGAAGGACAGACCATACTGAGCATGGTCTGAGTCATAGAAGCCAGCTTTATATGCAAACTTCAAAACCTTTCTCATCTAGAAAAGTCTCTCCAAATCAATGACTCTATTCTTACATTATACGCTAAATACACACATTTATTAATAATTTTACCTCATGAAACTTTTATAAAAGCATATTCATTGCCAAAGGAAAAGCACCTTGAAACCAAAAACACTTTGAAAAACCTAAGTTTCTCCTTCTGTCCTATTTTGTAAAGACTTCCCCCTTATGTTTTCCATTAATATTCTGTATTATGATACACAAACATTAGTGTGGATCAGAATTTCAAAGTTAACATACATTTCAAAGCCATTAGAAACAGCACAGACTGTGGTTGTTCTTTTTATGAGAATGGAGATTGAAGGCAGCTGTTTTCAAAAGCACTAATGTACTTTCAAACAGTGATGTAATATCTAATGTACATAACCTTTTTAAGTCTGGTAATGTAGAAGACATTTAGATTTACTGTGGAAACATGTCTCAATTTTATTTCCTCCAAAAAAAGGTACAGAGAGGCATGTGGAGTTTTGTTTTTACATTTGGTATCTAAATGCCATGGCCCATAAATCGTATCCAAGGCAAACCATTCAATGTCACAGTAATCCAAGTCTATGCCCCAACCAGTAATGCCGAAGAAGCTGAAGTTGAAAGGTTCTATGAAGACCTACAAGACCTTTTAGAACTAACACCCAAAAAAGATGTCCTTTTCATTATAGGGGACTGGAATGCAAAAGTAGGAAGTCAAGAAACACCTGGAGTAACAGGCAAATTTGGCCTTGGAATACGGAATGGAACAGGGCAAAGACTAATAGAGTTTTGCCAAGAAAATGCACTGGTCATAGCAAATACCCTCTTCCAACAACACAAGAGAAGACTCTATACATGGACATCACCAGATGGTCAACACAGAAATCAGATCGATTATATTCTTTGCAGCCAAAGACGGAGAAGCTCTATACAATCAGCAAAAACAAGACCAGGAGCTGACTGTGGCTCGGACCATGAACTCCTTATTGCCAAATTCAGACTGAAATTGAAGAAAGTAGGGAAAACTACTAGACCATTCAGGTATGACCTAAATCAAATCCCTTATGATTATACAGTGGAAGTGAGAAATAGATTTAAGGGCCTAGATCTGATAGATAGAGTGCCTGATGAACTATGGAATGAGGTTCGTGACATTGTACAGGAGACAGGGATCAAGACCATCCCCATGGAAAAGAAATGCAAAAAAGCAAAATGGCTGTCTGGGGAGGCCTTACAAATAGCTGTGAAAAGAAGAGAAGCAAAAAGCAAAGGAGAAAAGGAAAGATATAAACATCTAAATGCAGAGTTCCAAAGAATAGCAAGAAGAGACAAGGAAGCCTTCTTCAGTGATCAATGCAAAGAAATAGAGGAAAACAACAGAATGGGAAAGACTAGGGATCTCTTCAAGAAAATCAGAGATACCAAAGGAACATTTCATGCAAAGATGGGCACGATAAAGGACAGAGACGTCTGGACCTAACAGAAGCAGAAGATATTAAGAAGAGGTGGCAAGAATACACAGAAGAACTGTACAAAAAAGAGCTTCAAGACCTAGACAATCATGATGATGTGATCACTGACCTAGAGCCAGACATCTTGGAATGTGAAGTCAAATGGGCCTTAGAGAGAGCATCACTACGAACAAAGCTAGTGGAGGTGATGGAATTCTAGTGGAACTATTCCAAATCCTGAAAGATGATGCTGTGAAAGTGCTGCACTCAATATGCCAGCAAATTTGGAAAACTCAGTAGTGGCCACAGGACTGGAAAAGGTCAGTTTTCATCCCAATCCCAAAGAAAGGCAATGCCAAGGAGTGCTCAAACTACCGAACAATTGCACTCATCTCACACGCTAGTAAAGTAATGCTCAAAATTCTCCAAGCCAGGCTTCAGCAATATGTGAACCGTGAACTTCCTGATGTTCAAGCTGGTTTTAGAAAAGGCAGAGGAACCAGAGATCAAATTGCCAACATCCGCTGGATCATGGAAAAAGCAAGAGAGTTCCAGAAAAACATCTATTTCTGCTTTATTGACTATGCCAAAGCCTTTGACTGTGTGGATCACAATAAACTATGGAAAATTCTTAAAGAGATGGGAATACCAGACCACCTGATCTGCCTCTTAAGAAATCTGTATGCAGGTCAGGAAGCAACAGTTAGAACTGGTCATGGAACAACAGACTGGTTCCAAATAGGAAAAGGAGTACGTCAAGGCTGCATATTGTCACCATGTTTATTTAACTTATATGCAGAGTACATCATGAGAAATGCTGGACTGGAAGAAGCACAAGTTGGAATCAAGATTGCTGGGAGAAATATCAATAACCTCAGATATGCAGATGACACCACTCTTATGGCAGAAAGTGAAGAGGGGCTAAAAAGCCTCTTGATGAAAGTGAAAGTGGAGAGTGAAAAGGTTGGCTTAAAGCTCAACATTCAGAAAACGAAGATCATGGCATCTGGTCCCATCACTACATGGGAAATAGATGGGGAAACAGTGGAAACAGTGTCAGACTTTGTTTTTCTGGGCTCCAAAATCACTGCAGATGGTGACTGCAGCCATGAAATTAAAAGACGCTTACTCCTTGGAAGGAAAGTTATGAGCAACCTAGATAGCATATTCAAAAGCAGAGACATTACTTTACCAACAAAGGTTCGCCTAGTCAAGGCTATGGTCTTTCCTGTGGTCATGTATGGTATGTGAGAGCTGGACTGTGAGGAAGGCTGAACGCCGAAGAATTGATGCTTTTGAACTGTGGTGTTGGAGAAGACTCTTGAGAGTCCCTTGGACTGCAAGAAGATCCAACCAGTCCATTCTGAAGGAGATCAATCCTGGGATTTCTTTGGAAGGAATGATGCTAAAGCTGAAACTCCAGTATTTTGGCTACCTCATGCGAAGAGTTGACTCATTGGAGAAGACTCTGATGCTGGGAAGGATTGAGGGCAGGAGGAGAAGGGGACGACAGAGGATGAGATGGCTGGATGGCATCACTGACTCGATGGATGCGAGTCTGAGTGACCTCCGGGAGCTGGTGATGGACAGGGAGGCCTGGCGTGCTGCGGTTCATGGGGTCGCAAAGAGTCGGACACGACTGAGCGACTGATCTGATCTGATCTGATCTGATAAATAAAGCTACATACTACCCAGAACTGGGATAAATTTGTTAGTTATCATTTTGGCCTAACAAAAAGTATAAGAACCTATTCAGACTATTAAATGGTGTCCCTTTAGATTAACTAAAGTGGGGTTAATCTAAAGGATTAATCTAAACAGGATAAATATCCTGTTCAAGTGGAGACTAATTAAATTGTTTGCTCTAAAAGAGCCATCCCTTATATAAATATTAATTGAGATCTAATTATTTTTAAAGAAGTCCTTGGGAAACAAAATAGACTAAGTCCTAGTCTATCATTTGGGAATTTCCCATATGGAGAGTAAGACTTAATCAGGTCAATACAGGATGGATTCGTTTGTTCCTGCTGTAACAAATTGCTTCAAACTTAATGGCTTAAAGCTACACAGACTTATTATTACTATCTTGAAGTTCTGGAATTTAGAAATGTAAAGTGGGTTGCTTTTTGTGCTCTGTTCCTTCCTGAGGTTCTAGGGAGACATCTGTTTCCTTGCTATTTCTGGATTCTAGAATTCTCCTGCACTCCCTCGCTCATGGCCTCTTTCTCCATCCTCACAGTCAGCAGCACAATATCTTCAAATCTGTCTCTGCTTGTCATCACATCTCATTCTCTGATTTTGACCCTCCTGCCTCACCTTATAATGACCTTATGGTTACATCAGGGGCTTCCCTGCTAGCTCAGTGGTAAAGAATCTGCCTGCCAATGCAGGAAATGTGGGTCTGATCCCTGATTTGGGAGGATCCCCTGAAGAAGGAATTGGCAACCCACTCTGGTAGTCTTGCCTTGGGAAATCCTGTGGACAGAGGAGTCTGGTGGGGTATAGTCCACGGGGTTGAAAAAGAGTCGGACACGACTTAGCAACAACTGAACAACAACATATTTGCATCAGCTGCCCGCTACCCCCCTGATAATCCACGATGGTCTATCATCTCATGACCCTTAACTTAATGATAGCTAGAAAGTTCCCTTTTGCCATGCAAGATGATCCAGTCACAATGTGTGTCTCTTTTTTGGTAGGGGAAGTCATATTCTGCCTATTATACAAGGTAAACTATCTAAAGTGTTAGAGTACTGTTAGAAAAACATCTAAAGGTGGGAGGTGGTATGAAACAGGGGATGAGAAAAACTAGTGCTGAGAGAGGTGGTGCCCTGGAACACTTAGCATTGCTTGAATGTTTAGGCTTTCTTAGGGACATATCAAGAGGTTACTAAGAGCAAACTGTTCTACCTAACTACCAGCAAAAGATTCAGATTATGTCTCTTGATATCCTGTGTTTGTGAAGATGTTGAGCAGAAGAGTGAGTCCATCAGATCCTTCTTTTGGGGATATAATATTGGCACAAACATGGTGTTCTGTGACATGTGCTCATCTTGGGGACATAGGGGATGCCAGACAATCAACTGGAGGTTAAGGTAGAGATTTTTGAATTTTTATTTTTATTCACTGTTATGGTCATTTTAATTTCAAATTATGTTTGATCTGTAAGGCACCAAAAGTCAAGTATAAACAAAATGTGAATATCAAGTATTTAATGTAGATACATTTAGGGTGCATGTACTGTCCTCTTACTTCAACTTTCTTCCAGACAGCTCAAACCCACCAACAACAATAACAATAGTGACACCCAGTCCTAATGAGACTAGAAGTGACTGGTTCAGAGTACACCCTAGACTGGGGACAAATGGCAATCAGGTTCAGTTAGAAACTGCAACAGCAGAAGACTCAGAAGTTAGATATCCTATTATTATTTTATACCATATTCTTCTTGTAGAGGTAAAAACTGGAGAATTCTGTGAATCATTGTGATTTTTAAAATTATAAATCTAGGGATATGGATCCTGAGACAACGTCAAAATTTTAAACCTTCATGACTGATGATATAACCTGAATTAAGGCACAGAATACAGAATAAAGAGAAAGCAAGTGAGAAAATAATGAATCATAGAGTAAGGCTCTTAAAGAAGGAAAATGTTAAATGCTAACCATGGAGTTTTGGTGGATAAAAGGATAATTTATCTCTGTAGTATTATACACTAAGTTCCTTTAGTCAAAAATGAAGGTAATTGAGAATGGTAATTCCTAGGACAGAATACACTTCCCATAGCTTTGACATTTAATCAATCAGTGACTGGTGATCACAAAGTGAAAGTGAAAGTCGCTCAGTCATGTCTAACTCTTTGCCACCCCATGGACTATATAGTCCGTGGAATTCTCCAGGCCAGAATACTGGAGTGGGTAGCCTTTCCCTTCTCCAAGGGATCTTCCCAACCCGGGGATTGAACCCAGGTATCCTGCATTGCAGGTGGATTCTTTACCAGCTGAGCCACCAGGGAAGCCCAAGGATTCTGTAATGGGTGGCCTATCCCTTCTCCAGCGGATCTTTCTGATCTAGGGATTGAACAGGGGTCTCCTGCAGTGCAGGTGGATTCCTTACCAGCTGAGCCACCAGGGAAGCCCAAGGATACTATAGTGAGTGGCCTATCCCTTCTCCAGTGGATCTTCCCGACCCAGGGATCGAACCGTGGTCTCCCACAGTGCCTGCAGGTTCTTTACCAGCTGAGCTCTCAGGTGATCACAAAAGCAGTTAATCTGTAATATGTGGATGATTCTTTTTCTCATCCCATTTTGCTGTTTTTAGAAATCAGTAAATTAACTGGACATGGAACAACAGACTGGTTCCAAATAGGAAAAGGAGTATGTCAAGGCTGTATACTGTCACCTTGCTTATTTAACTTATATGCAGAGTACATCATGAGAAACGCTGGACTGGAAGAAACACAAGCTGGAATCCAGATTGCCAGGAGAAATATCAATAACCTCAGATATGCAGATGACACCACCCTTATGGCAGAAAGTGAAGAGGAACTAAAAAGCCTCTTGATGAAAGTGAAAGTGGAGAGTGAAAAAGTTGTCTTAAAGCTCAACATTCAGAAAACGAAGATCATGGCATCCGGCCCTATCACTTTATGGGAAATAGATGGGGAAACAGTGGAAACAGAGTCAGACTTTATTTTGGGGGGCTCCAAAACCACTGCAGATGGTGACTGCAGCCATGAAATTAAAAGACACTCTTTGGAAGGAAAGTTATGTCCAGCCTAGATAGCATATTCAAAAGCAGAGACATTACTTTGCCAACAAAGGTCTGTCTAGTCAAGGCTATGGTTTTTCCAGTGGTCATGTATGGATGTGAGAGTTGGACTGTGAAGAAGGCTGAGTGCTGAAGAATTGATACTTTTAAACTGTGGTGTTGGAGAAGACTCTTGAGAGTTCCTTGGACTGCAAGGAGATCCAACCAGTCCATTCTGAAGGAGATCAGCCCTGGGATTTCTTTGGAAGGACTGATGCTAAAGCTGAAACTCCAATACTTTGGCCACCTCATGCAAAGAGTTGACTCATTGGAGAAGACTCTGATGCTGGGAGGGATTGAGGGCAGGAGGAGAAGGGGAGGACAGAGGATGAGATGGCTGGATGGCATCACCGACTTGATGCACATGAGTTTGGGTGGCCTCCGGGAGTTGGTGATGGAGAGGGAGGCCTGGTGTGCTGCGATTCATGGGATCGCAAAGAGTCTGACATGACTGAGCGACTGGACTAACTAAATTAAAAATTGTACATAACATTTAATTAGTACTCAATAAATGCTAGCCATTAAAAAGAATATAAAATGTTTTATAAAGTTTATATAATGAAATGTTTTGTATTACTCACACAAAAATAGAGTAAGCACATGTAAATGTTCATTTAGTACATGAATGATGGAAAAAAACCAAAATATTAAAGCTGGTTAAAAAGAATTCAAGAACTACCCAAAGCAATTTATAGATTCAATGCAATCCATATCAAGCTACCAATAGTATTCTTCACAGAGTTAGAACAAATAATTTCACAATTTGTATGGAAATACAAAAAACCTCAAATAGACAAAGCAATCTTGAGAAAGAAGAATGGAACTGGAGGAATCAACTTGCCTGACTTCAGGCTCTACTACAAAGCCACAGTCATCAAGGCAGTATGGTACTGGCACAAAGACAGAAATATAGATCAATGGAACAAAATAGAAAGCCCATAGATAAATCCACGGAACTATGGACACCTTATCTTTGACAAAGGAAGCAAGAATATACAATGGATTAAAGACAATCTCTTTAACAAGTGGTGCTGGGAAAACTGGTCAACCACTTGTAAAAGAATGAAACTAGAGCACTTTCTAACACCATACACAAAAACAAACTCAAAATGGATTAAAGATCTAAACGTAAGAGCAGAAACTATAAAACTCCTAGAGGGGAACATAGGCAAAACACTCTCTGACATACATCACAGCAGGATCCCCTATGACCCACCTCCCAGAATATTGGAAATAAAAGCAAAAATAAATGGGACCTAATTAAACTTAAAAGCTTTTGCACAACAAAGGAAACTATAAGCAAGGTGAAAAGACAGCCTTCAGAATGGGAAAAAATAATAGCAAATGAAGCAACTGACAAACAACTAATCTGAAAAATATACAAGCAACTCCTACAGCTCAATTCCATAAAAATAAACGAGTCAATCAAAAAATGGGCCAAAGAACTAAGTATACATTTCTCCAAAGAAGACATACAGATAGCTAACAAACACATGAAAAGATGCTCAACATCACTCATTATCAGAGAAATGCAAATCAAAACCACAATGAGGTACCATTTCATGCCAGTCAGAATGGTTGCGATCCAAAAGTCTACAAGCAATAAATGCTGGAGAGGGTGTGGAGAAAAGGGAACCCTCTTACACTGTTGGTGGGAATGCAAACTAGTACAGCCACTATGGAGAACAGTGTGGAGATTCCTTAAAAAACTGGGAATAGAACTGCCTTATGATCCAGCAATCCCACTGCTGGGCATACACACTGAGGAAACCAGAATTGAAAGAGACACGTGTACCCCAATGTTCATCGCAGCACTGTTTACAATAGCCAGGACATGGAAGCAACCTATATGTCTATCAGCAGATGAATGGATCAGAAAGCTGTGGTACATATACACAATGGAGTATTACTCAGCCATTAAAAAGAATACATTTGAATCAGTTCTAATGAGGTGGATGAAACTGGAGCCTATTATATAGAGTGAAGTAAGCCAGAAAGAAAAACACCAATACAGTATACTAAGGCATATATATGGAATTTAGAAAGATGGTAACAATAGCCCTGTATACGAGACAGCAAAAGAGACACTGATGTATAGAACAGTCTTTTGGGCTCTGTGGGAGAGGGAGAGGGTGGGATGATTTGGGAGAATGGCATTGAAACATATATAATATCATATATGAAACAAGTCGCCAGTCCAGGTTCAATGCACGATACTGGATGCTTGGGGCTGGTGCACTGGGATTACCCAGAAGGATGGTACGGGGAGGGAGAAGGGAGGAGGGTTCAGGATGGGGAACACATGTACATCTGTGGCGGATTCATGTTGATATATGGCAAAACCAATACAATATTGTAAAGTTAAAAAAAAAAACTTAAAAAAAAAAAGTTGAAATAAGCCAAAAAAAAAAAAAAAAAGAATTCAAGATAGAGTGTATATATAAACACAGAAACAAAAAAATCATCATAAGATGATTTTTAGTAATCAAATAATAGTATAAAATTAGTTTAGTGTCCTACAGGCAATAAAGCCTTAAGTTTGTGGGCTATCTTTTCTACTAGACAAAAATCATTGGCAGCTTTAACAGACAAAACTCTACAAGTTGATATGAAACTTCTTAGAATTGGACTGTAATTAATAATAAATACATAGTAAAACAAAGGCAAATTCCCCTTTAGAATTAATAGTCATTGTTTTATGGAGACTCATTCAGAACTGCTCCAAATATGGCAGTAAAATGACATAGAATCATCTTTTTGCCTAAGTTCCAAGTTTTAAATAATTATACATTTATGTTCATTATGCAGGGAGAGAACTGAACTTTAGAAAAGATTCAACTTATCCTAGGTAAAAAGAATTATAAATGGAGAAATCAGGATTTCAACCTACATCAGATCAGATCAGATCAGTCGCTCAGTCGTGTCTGACTCTTTGCGACCCCATGAATCACAGGACGCCAGGCCTCCCTGTCCATCACCAACTCCCGGAGTTCACTGAGACTCACATCCATCGAGTCAGTGATGCCATCCAGCCATCTCATCCTCTGTCGTCCCCTTCTCCTCTTGCCCCCAATCCCTCCCAGCATTAGAGTCTTCTCCAATGAGTCAACTCTTTGCATGAGGTGGCCAAAGTATATGTAAATAATTATTGAAACAATTGCTCACATATATTGAGCCTCAGCAATATGTGTGTGTGTGTGTGTGCATACGTGCTAAAGTTGCTTCAATCATGTCAGACTTTGCAACCCTATGGACTGTAGCCCACCAGGCTCGTCTGTCCATAGGATTCTCTGGGCAAGAGAGTTGGAGTGGGTTGCCATGCCCTCCTACAGGGGATCTTCCCACCCAGGGATCCAATTCGCATCTCTTACATCTCCTGCATTGGCAGGCGGGTTCTTTACCACTAGTGCCACTTGGGAAACCCAGCAATATAGTGTAAACTCGCCTAAATATTTTACATTAATAACTCATTTAATTCTTATAGTAAACTTGGGGTAAGTTCTGATTGAATCCCCATTTCCTAATAGAAAATTACTGTTTGCCAGCTGTATATTACTAAATGGGATGAGAAAAAAATGAAAGCCTTTGGCAGTACATATGCGTTGAGAATTATCTGCCTTCATCCAGCTGTGTTACTTGAGAAGAAGATTCTGGACCTTGGATGGACACCTACTGCTGTTTACTGAGCTAATTAAATTTACTGTGTCCTGCAAATCACCATAATGAAGAGATTAGAGAATATATGGATTATTTGTTTTTTGATTGTCTTAATTTAGTGATTCATATTTTCTCCCTTGATTTCCTTCCTGTTTTTGAATTTGTTTATTGATTCATATCAGACCAGTTTGATTCATGTTTAAGCTCTGAGATCATCTCAAGGACTACACTTCTCTACCTATTTAATTATATATTGTTATTGACCATTTCTTAAAGTTCTACTTCTCCAAAGCAATGAAAACTCAAGATTAATAGTAGCATTTCTCTAACTCAACTTGATCCCATCCATTCCTTTCCAAGCCATCTTTTACATCAGTTATCTCTGATCCCAGCTAAGATAAAATAGGACTGTGATTGGTACTGGTAATGTTAATATTATTTTTAGTATCAGGATTGAGGTATTTGACAGAAATGGAAGAGTCAAAGGAAGGTTTATGTTCCATACAACTACATTATATGTTTATAGTTTATGGACATGTTCTATTGTACTGAAATACCATGTACATTAAAATTGCAACACATTTGAAGTGACAGATATGAATCAAAAATAAATCAATGCTAGTTGATTTTCTTGAACCCTACCCATCTCCATCCAGAGTGTACACGTCATTCAGGAGATCATAACTCTAAATTGCTGCGGACATTATCTTTTCAAATGAGATATCTGTTGGTCATATTATCCTATTCAATCTGTTAAACATGTGCCAAGAATCAAAATTTCTTGCCCCTCATTCTGACCTTACTTTTTATAATATAGTTCTCTCTGAAAAGTCTTTTTTTCTTGCTCATCTTGTTCGATAGCAATCTATCAACATTAATTAAATACTCCCAAGGTAGCACATGTTTCTTTATGGTCCTTTTCCAGCCTTCTATTCTATCAGTCTCTCTTCCCTATTTCTATATTAAGTACTAGCTTTGTTATAACAGTATGACAGTTGACACTGTGGTGTCACTATCAAAGTCTTTCTCTCCAAGTGAAATTCTGAGAAGAAAGACTGAAGCTAGGTCTTTGTTTTCTTAGTAGTTCTTTGCAAATAGTGAGTGCTCAATAATGGGATATCAAATAATTACCTTGTTGGAGAGCAAAATGAGTCAGACATGAATTAGTTCCCACCTGAATAAGTATTTTTATATCCTCTTCTGATTGAATCCCAGAAATCACCTTTCATGTTTTATTTGATCATCCTGATTGCTTTGTCATATTTTCGCTCGATTGAGATAGTGACTTGCAGGGAGATTCATGCTATTCTAGCAGATGGGTTTCTCTAAATGGGTCAAGATATTATGGAAGGAAAAGTTCCCACAACTCTCAATTATTTTCTTCAGGAAACAGAATTGAACCATGATTTCATACTGAAACCAAACTCTCTATTGCTGTATTTGAAAATACTAAGTTTGAAGCAGTTTAGTAATTTCTAAAGAGCTTTCTTCTATCTCCACTTACATAAAGAGAGCAACCACAACCTTTTTGTTTTTTTTTCTAACGGTTTTAAAATGTAACTTACACATTCTAATACACTGTCATGTTTTCATATCATGATAAATATTTAATGTTAATGGAAAATAAGCATACATTTTGGACATAAATGTGGGACAAATCTTTAAAAAATAGAGAAAGGAGAAATTTGAGTTTCTAAAGGTATTTTATTCCTCAAAATGCTTTCCTACTGTCAGTGAATCTGCTTTTAAAAATCTTTGTGATATGAAATTTCTAATGAATATATGTTTAGCACAGGAAATAAGAAAATAGTAAGTACCTGCTTTTGAGAACTATCTTTCCAGGTCTAGAGGTGAACTGTTTTCAGTTCTAATCTGTTAAAGAATTTACAGATGGGGTTGCCCTGGGGCACAGAGAGTGTTGGTGAGCATAGGGTGATGTGGGTCATCCATTATAGGGCTCCTTAACTACATTGGAATGTAAAGATTCATATAATGTCAAAACACACTTTCTCCTGGCAGCAGTTCCCCCAAAGAATGTGTATCTATCTGTTCTTCAAAGAGTATAATTCCATGGTTCTCATCATCAGTCACTCAGTACTGTCTGACTCTTTGCAACTCAATGGGCTGTACCCTGCAGGCTCCTGTCCATGGAATTTTTCCAGGCAAATACTGGAGTGGGTTGCCATTTCCTAGGCCAGGGACCCTGGAATCAAACCCATGTCTCTTGAGCATCCTGCACTGGCAGGCGGATTCTTTACCACTGAGCCACCTGGGAAGCAATGGCTGTCATAAATAGCTGAAAAATAATGAGGAACTCTGGCCCCTTACCTGGTTTACATAACACAGGGCATCATTAGACATCACTTGAGATACAAGGGTCTAAATAAACTGAAATTTTTTTCTTTACTTTATATAATTTTACTCATTTAGAGAGAAAAAAATACAAAAGAAAAACAGTCCACTTGAGATGAAAGCTTGAACTGGCCAGGAGTAAGACAGTGGTGTTATAACCTGAAATAAATTGAACCCTGAGATCCTCTATCCTTTCTTTCATCATCTGCATCAAAAAGATGATGAGCCTTTTTGTCAGTGCCTGTGCTTTACCTAAATTATCAAGGTGCTTCACCTAAATTATACATACACGTGAACTTGAGAGCTCATGACTAGGGGCCACATTCTCCATGTGAGTAGTGGTCAAACAGGAGATGGCAAGAATAAACATTGACATTTTAGGAATGAGCAAACTAAAATGGACTGGAATGGGTGAATGTAACTCAGATGACCATTATATCTACTATTTTGGGCAAGAATCCCTTAGAAGAAATGGAGTAACCATCATAGTCAACAAAAGAAAGCAAAATGCAGTACTTGGATGCAGTCTCAAAAACGACAGAATGATCTCTGTTCGTTTTCAAGGCAAACCATTCAATATCACAGTAATCCAAGTCTATGCCCCAACCAGTAATGCTGAGGAAGCTGACGTTGAATCTTTTTATGAAGAACTTCTAGAACACCCAAAAAAGATGTCCTTTTCATCATAGGGGGCTAGAATACAAAAGTAGGAAGTCAAGAATTACCTGGAGTAACAGACAAATTTGGCCTTGGAGTACAGAATGAAGCAGGGCAAAGTCTAATAGAGTTTTGCCAAGACACCGCACTGGTCATAGCAAACACCCTCTTCCAACTACACAAGAGAAGACTCTACACATGGACATCATCAGATGGTCAATACTGAAATCAGATTGATTATATTCTTTGCAACCAAAGATGGAGAAGTTCTTTACAGTCAGCAAATACAAGACTGGGAGCTGACTGTGGCACAGACCATGAACTCCTTATTGCCAAATTCAGACTTAAATTGAAGAAAGTAGGGAAAACCACTAGACCATTCAGGTATGACCTGAATCAAATCCCTTATGATTATACAGTGGAAGTGAGAAATAGATTTAAGGGACTAGATCTGATAGAGTGCCTGAAGAACTATGGACGGAGGTTCATAACATTGTACAGGAGGCAGGGATCAAGACCATCTCCAAGGAAAAGAAATGCAAAAAAGCAAAATGGCTGTCTGAGGAAGCCTTACAAATAGCTATGAATAGAAGAGAAGTGAAAGGTAAAGGAGAAAAGGAAAGATATCCCCATCTGAATGCAGAGTTCCAAAGAATAGCAAGGAGAGATAAGAAAGCCTTCCTCAGCAATCAATGCAAAGAAATAGAGGAAAACAATAGAATGGGAAAATCTAGAGACGTCTTCAAAAAAATTAGAGATACCAAAGGAATATTTCATGCAAAGATGGGCTCAATAAAGGACAGAAATGGTATGGACCTAACAGATGCAGAAGATATTAAGAAGAGGTGGCAAGAATACACAGAAGAACTATACAAAAAGATCTTCACAACCCATATAATCACAATGGTGTGATCACTCACCTAGAGCCAGATATCCTGGAATGCGAAGTCAAGTGGGCCTTAGGAAGCATCACTATGAACAAAGCTAGTGGAGGTGATGAAATTCCAGTTGAGCTATTCCAAATCCTGAAAGATGATGCTGTGAAAGTGCTGCACTTAATATGCCAGCAAATTTGGAAAACTCAGCAGTGGCCACAGGACTGGAAAAGGTCAGTTTTCATTCCAATCCCGAAGAAAGGCAATGCCAAAGAATGCTCAAACTACCGTAGAATTGCACTCATCTCACACACAGGCAAAGTAATGCTCAAAATTCTCCAAGCCAGGCTTCAACAGTAATGAACTGTGAGCTTCCAGATGTTCAAGCTGGTTTTAGAAAAGGCAGAGGAACCAGAGATCAAATTGCCAACATCTCTTGGATCATCGACAAAGCAAGAGAGTTCCAGGAAAACATCTGCTTTATTAACTATGCCAAAGCCTTTGACTGTGTGGACCACAACAAATTGTGGAAACTTCTGAAAGAGATGGGAATACCAGATCACCTGACCTGCCTCTTGAGAAATCTGTATGCAGGTCAAAAAGAAACAGTTAGAACTGGACATGGAACAACAGACTGGTTCCAAGTCGGGAAAGGAGTATGTCAAGGCTGAATATCATCACCCTGCTTATTTAATTTGTATGCAGAGTACATCATGAGAGATGCTGGGCTGGATGAAGCACAAGCTGGAGTCAAGATTGACAAGTGGAATATCAATAACCTCAGATATGCAGCTGTCACCACCCTTATGGCAGAAAGTGAAGAAGAACTAAAGAGCCTCTTGATGAAAGTGAAAGAGGAGATTGAAAAAGTTGGCTTAAAACTCAACATTCAGAAAACTAAGATCATGGCATCTGGTCCCATCACTTCATGGGAAACAGATGGGGAAACAGTGAGAGACATTGTTTTTGGCTCCAAAATCACTGCAGATGGTGATTGCAACCATGAAATTAAAAGAAGCTTGCTCCTTTGAAGAAAATGTATGACTAACCTAGAAAGCATATTAAAAGGCAGAGACATTACTTTTCCAACAAAGGTCCATCTAGTCAAGGCTATGGTTTTTCCAGTGGTCATGTATGGATATGAGAGTTGGACTATAAAGAAAGCTGAGCTCCTAAGAATTGATGCTTTTGAACTGTGGTATTGGAAAACACTCTTGAGAATCCCTTGGATGTAAAGGAGTTCCAACCAGTCCATCCTAAAGGAAATCAGTCCTGAGTATTCATTGGAAGGACTGATGCTGAAACTCCAATACTTTGGCCACCTGATGCGAAGAACTGACTCATTTGAAAAAACCCTGATCCTGGGGAAGATTGAAGGCAGGAGGAGAAGGGGATGACAGAGGATGAAATGATTGGATGGCATCACTGACTCAGTGGATATGAGTTTGAGTAAACTCCAGTTGTTGGCGATGGACAGGTAAGACTGGTGTGCTATATGTAGTCCATGGGGTCGCAAAGATTGGGGCATGACTGAGCGACTGAACTGAACTGAGCTGAACTGATATTGAAACAAATTAGTATATTAAATGCTTGCTATTAGGGAGCTTTGATGGCTTTCTTTGCCCTTCATCCTCATGTAAATCCTGCAGATCTGAGCATCATTATATCAGTGTCAGCATGACCACCACGGACTCACCTGCCACCTCTTCTCTACCTCCACTCCCTGGTACCAGGAGCTGATTTCATGAACTTCACAGTGCACTCATTTTGGTTCTGGCAAATTTATAGTGTGCCTTGGGATATAAATTTAATTGACTATCATTTCAGGCTTTGTCATCAGAAAGGTCATTGGAGAAAAATACATAGGGAAATTCTGAAGTAGGAAAATTGTCAGTTAATCTGAGCTTTTCATTTAACTAAGATTTTATTTTTAGGTCCAATTTCAACTTGCTGTGCCAAAGGCCATTATAAAACCTGATGAAGAAATCATTTCCTTTAAAAAATGATATAATATTTAATTGTAATTCTAATTATATTCAACTTAATGGTAATATTAAGGTATATTTTGAGTGGAGGCTGAGTTCTATCTGCTTTACTCCTTGGCAATGGTAGAATTGTGAGGCCATTGAAGTTGAATGACTTCTAGAATTACATACTTATCACTTACAATACTTGTTAAATTTATTTTCCTAACTGATGTGAAAAAATCTTTAAATATATGTATTTTTAGGAGTATTTTTATTTTAAAGATTACTTGCATTTCAAATCAAAGGAAAGAAAGATATATATCTGAAAATGTGGTTTTCTTGGACCTCCTTTTTATTTTTATTTATATATTATGGCTATTTAGTCTATGGATGGGGAAGGCAATGGCACCCCACCCCAGTACTCTTGCCTGGAAAATCCCATGGACGGAGGAGCCTGGTAGGCTCCAGTCCATGGGTCGCTAAGAGTCGGACACGACTGAGCGACTTCACTTTCCCTTTTCACTTTCATGCATTGGAGAAGGAAATGGCAACCCACTCCAGTGTTCTTGCCTGGAGAATCCCAGGGACGGAGCCTAGTGGGCTGCTGTCTATGGAATCGTACAGAGTCGGACACGACTGAAGCGACTCAGCAGCAGCAGTCTATGGATGGCTAGAGTCTTTACTTCATCATCATTTCCTAAAGTGTATGGAAAACTGTTGTCCATATTTATTCTTCCTCTTTTCTGCTATAATTGCTAACTTACATTCTTCAAAATTTCTTCTTTTCATGAGTAACTAAGTAGAAGTAAATATTAATTTGCCATCTCCAAAGAAAGTCAACATAACAGGCTCAACTCGCATTCACTCATTTGCATGTCCATTGTTTTTATTTTTCAGTGAATGCTGAGTGCTTCTTACATACGTATAATTTACTCAGTGCAAGAAAGAATTGAAATAAGATGGGTGGCACAAACCAGCTTTAAAGAA
Organism: Tragelaphus eurycerus; assembly: GCA_935064755.1. Classification (NCBI taxonomy): domain Eukaryota; kingdom Metazoa; phylum Chordata; class Mammalia; order Artiodactyla; family Bovidae; genus Tragelaphus; species Tragelaphus eurycerus. Next base: position 3,965,048 of record CAKXYN010000051.1, read on the forward strand.
TACTGAAAGAATGGAGACACTCTAGGATTTTCACACACATCAGATAATAAGAACATAAAATAAGAGGTAAGCAGTGTTTTTTTAAAGGACGAGGTGGACTATTGGAAAGGACCTCTCCATAGACTAAGGGAAAAGTTTCATAAATGATGGGAAACTGCTATGAACACTGAAGAATAAGGAGAATTTGGATGAGTCAGAAATTAAGTGGAAGAAATGACAGGAAGCGAGACCAACAAGAGTCAAGGCAGAGTTAGGAATAGAATGGGCAGCAGATTAATAAGAGCAGAGAAGATGGTTTGTGTGTCAAGAAGGAGGAGTTATTCAAATGAAAAAGAAGGTTGGAACCTATTTTACAAGGCTTTGGTTTCCAACTCTTTCACTCAGGGAAATGCAATACCATCAGCCCTGGGTATCTGTGTGGGATCAATTCCAAAAGCTCCTGAATACCCAAATCTGCTAAAGCTTAAGTCCCTTGTTTAAAATGGCATAGTGCAGTCGGCCATCAGCATCTGAAGATGTGAAAGCCATGGATAACAGGGGGCCAGTTTCATCCTAAGGGATGGTGTTCCTAAACACTTCAGTATACTGTTGTAACAAAGTCAACAAACCCTTCATGCTTTTGTAGCTGATTAATGACCACTTGATAAATTTTGAGAAAGGACATTTAAAAAATTTTTTTAATACTGGAACTAATGGAGATGTCCCCATCTGATATTTGCTCAGATGTACTTCCCTATCAATGCTTTAATCATTTTTTAAAGACTGCTAGTTGTTGCCTCAATCACAGATGTGATGAAGCAGAAGTAGGTTATGCTACATCTAATTGTTCTTCATTCTCTGTTTGATATTCTCATTTTATAACAATGATTTTAAAAAATTAATTTTTCATTGTAAAAATGAGTCATTTCATATTTCTCATAGCCAAAAATGAAACCCAAACATATTAATCTGGGTTGCTCTCTTTTTCTTATCTTAAAAGAGCTAAACATTATGCTTGTTTTAAAGAATTTGGCAAAGTTGATATTGATGGGCTCTGGATTTTTTTTTCTGGCTTATTTTGCCTCCTGCTGGCTGCCTAAGTGATTGTTCCATAGGCAGATATTAGAAATATACAAACACATGCAAGCGGCTTGCAGTCTTCCAATCAGATTTCATCTGCTATTGGGCAGCCCAGCTCTCTCATGTATTTAAATCCATCTGGTGCTTCCCATGTTTCTGTGATGTATTTATTCACAGCCGTAATTTGGGTGTCAGCAACATGTTTCTCTGTCTTGAATTATCCACTTTTATCATTCAAATTATTAGTCTGTTCATTAAATGAGCTTTCATTTACATGCAACAGTGCTTTTGTTAATACTTTTAAATCCCTTTGGGAATTTTGAGACATATTTCTATAATCTGATTGTGGATTATGATCCAAGTTACTATCCATTTATTCCTATGAAAAAGACATGTCATTGTTTCATATTTCTGAGACCAAGGAGTTGCATACCATGACGATCAATCAGAGGAATAAATAAATGCCAGTGGGAAGAGATCAGTTGAGCAGGATGTTAATGTAACTCAAGAGAATAGTTAATGTATAAATCCAGAAGTATAAACCAAACTTTAAGGAACTGAGGAAGAATCACATGTTGGAGTGAAAATGATAAATGAAATCCACCCATTCTTAGTGTTTGGCAGTTACCTAAAGCATGAAATAGGGGAATAAATGGGGTAAGAATAAGATCAAATTAACATCTTGAACATTTTCAAGAAGGAAGGACTTGTACATCCATGAGGATGAGGGAAAGGACTGATGAGGGTCCAGGCATGTAGAGGGAAAGTAATTATTATTATGGGAAAGTCCATGGAATAATGGAAGGCAACTTGAGCCATCGAGGTAAGAAGAGAGAAATTCAAGGTTATCAAAAAGGTGGAGGCTGATAGAAAGATCATAGTGTGTGTCTCTGCCTTTTAAAGTGAAAATGCAGCCCTTGTACATTTTTTCATCTTGTCTGATTGAAACTCTATACCTGTTAAACAACATCTTCCTGTTTTCCCCTTCCCACCATTTTATTTTTTGTTTCTATGAGTTTGACTACTTTAGAGACCTCATGTGAGTAGAATCTTGCAGTATTTGTTTTTCTGTGGCTGATTTATTTCACTTGGCATAATGTCTTCCAAGTTCATCCATGTCGTTGCATATGACAGAATTTCCTTTTTTTTGTCATGGCTGAATAATGTTCCATTGTGCATATATATATATTTGGCATAGTCAATAAAGCAGAAATAGATGTTTTTCTGGAACTCTCTTGCTTTTTCCATGATCCAGCGGATGTTGGCAATTTGATCTCTGGTTCCTCTGCCTTTTCTAAAACCAGCTTGAACATCAGGAAGTTCACGGTTCACATATTGCTGAAGCCTGGCTTGGAGAATTTTGAGCATTACTTTACTAGCGTGTGAGATGAGTGCAATTGTTAGGTAGTTTGAGCACTCCTTGGCATTGCCTTTCTTTGGGATTGGGATGAAAACTGACCTTTTCCAATCTTGTGGCCACTGCTGAGTTTTCCAAATTTGCTGGCATATTGAGTGCAGCACTTTCACAGCATCATCATTCAGGACTTGGAATAGCTCCACTGGAATTCCATCACCTCCACTAGCTTTGTTCGTAGTGATGCTTTCTAAGGCCCATTTGACTTCACAGAAACTCCAGTATTTTGGCCACCTCATGCGAAGAGTTGACTCATTGGAGAAGACTCTGATGCTGGGAGGGATTGAGGGCAGGAGGAGAAGGGGACGACAGAGGATGAGATGGCTGGATGGCATCACTGACTCGATGGATGCGAGTCTGAGTGACCTCCGGGAGCTGGTGATGGACGGGGAGGCCTGGCATGCTGCGGTTCATGGGGTCGCAAAGAGTCGGACACGACTGAGCGACTGATCTGATCTGATCTGATATATATATTTATATAAAGTTTTCTTCATCCATTCATCTGTTGATATTTAGGTTGTTTCTGGCTCTTGGCTATGGTAAATAATGCTGTTCTTTTGGAATTAAAGTGGCATCTGTTGCCTATTGTCATTAGTAGAAATCTGAGCACTTCTAACCACTGCATCTTGGTATTGGAGTCTCCATGGGAAAATACTGCAGTCAAGCACTGGATGGAAAAAATGCTTTACTCATACGGAGAAGAGACACAGCAAGATCAGCTTCAGTGGCGGATGTCAGTCCCCAGTGGCCAGAAGGTGCCTCCCTGCAGCTGATGGAGCTTAATTGTTCTGCATTCATCCCTCTGTACTCCAGCAAGAGGGCCCTGTGGACAGATACAGTCATGAGGTTGTCAGGGTGCCATTTGATGCACAGGCTTAAGCAGGACGATCTAAGGAGCACACGCTGAGTCTGAAATTCTGAAACAGGAAAACATTTTCCCATTAGAAACATTTGTGTTTTCTGTTGCTGTGTTAATAGTTTTTGTTTTAATTATTTTGTTGTGGTAAAATATACATAATATAAATTTACCATTTTAACAATTTTCCCACTAAGTGTTCATTTCTGTTCATTATGTCAAGGAGTTGATTGATATAGGATAATGAGTTATTAACATAAAGCTAACATTATTTTCCTTCCTCCAAAATTAGCAGTATGTTAATAGTCCAGAAATATTTCTAATACAGTTTTATAAGATATAAGATGACTTTTTATAGTTTTCCTCTGTAGTAGATTATTTAACATTTAAAAAAAATTTTATATTGAAGTATAGTTGATTCTTTTTGTTTTGGCTCCATCCCTTCATTCTTTCTGGAGCTATTTCTCCACTGATCTCCAGTAGCATATTGGGCCTCTACTGACCTGGGGAGTTTCTCTTTCAGTATCCTATCATTTTGTCTTTTCATACTCCATGAATCAAGGCAAATTGGAAGTGGTCAAACAAGAGATGGCAAGAGTGAATGTTGACATTCTAGGAATTAGCGAACTCAAATGGACTGGAATGGGTGAATTTAACTCAGATGACCATTTTATCTACTACTGTGGGCAGGAATCCCTCAGAAGAAACAGAGTGGCCATCATGGTCAACAAAAGAGTCCGAAATGCAGTACTTGGATGCAATCTCAAAAATGACAGAATGATCTCTGTTTGTTTCCAAGGCAAACCATTCAATGTCACAGTAATCCAAGTCTATGCCCGAACCAGTAACGCCGAAGAAGCTGAAGTTGAACGGTTCTATGAAGACCTACAAGACCTTTTAGAACTAACACCCAAAAAAGATGTCCTTTTCATTATAGGGGACTCGAATGCGAAAGTAGGAAGTCAAGAAACACCTGGAGTAACAGGCAAATTTGGCCTTGGAACACGGAATGAAGCAGGGCAAAGACTAACAGAGTTTTGCCAAGAAAATGCACTGGTCATAGCAAATACCCTCTTCCAACAACACAAGAGAAGACTCTATACATGGACATCACCAGACGGTCAACACCGAAATCAGATCGATTATATTCTTTGCAGCCAAAGATGGAGAAGCTGTATACAATCAGCAAAAACAAGACCAGGAGCTGACTGTGGCTCAGACCATGAACTCCTTATTGCCAAATTCAGACTGAAATTGAAGAAAGTAGGGAAAACTACTAGACCATTCAGGTATGACCTAAATCAAATCCCTTATGATTATACAGTGGAAGTGAGAAATAGATTTAAGGGCCTAGATCTAATAGATAGAGTGCCTGATGAACTATGGAATGAGGTTCGTGACATTGTACAGGAGACAGGGATCAAGACCATCCCCATGGAAAAGAAATGCAAAAAAGCAAAATGGCTGTCTGGGGAGGCCTTGCAAATAGCTGTGAAAAGAAGAGAAGCGAAAAGCAAAGGAGAAAAGGAAAGATATAAACATTTGAATGCAGAGTTCCAAAGAATAGCAAGAAGAGATAAGAAAGCCTTCTTCAGTGATCAATGCAAAGAAATAGAGGAAAACAACAGAATGGGAAAGACTAGGGATCTCTTCAAGAAAATCAGAGATACCAAAGGAACATTTCATGCAAAGATGGGCACGATAAAGGACAGAGATGGTGTGGACCTAACAGAAGCAGAAGATATTAAGAAGAGGTGGCAAGAATACACAGAAGAACTGTACAAAAAAGAGCTTCACGACCCAGATAATCATGATGATGTGATCACTGACCTAGAGCCAGACATCCTGGAATGTGAAGTCAAATGGGCCTTAGAAAGCATCACTACGAACAAAGCTAGTGGAGGTGATGGAATTCCAGTGGAGCTATTCCAAATCCTGAAAGATGATGCTGTGAAAGTGTTGCACTCAATATGCCAGCAAATTTGGAAAACTCAGCAGTGGCCACAAGATTGGAAAAGGTCAGTTTTCATCCCAATCCCAAAGAAAAGCAATGCCAAAGAATGCTCAAACTACCGCACAATTGCACGCATCTCACACGCTAGTAAAGTAATGCTCAAAATTCTCCAAGCCAGGCTTCAGCAATATGTGAACCGTAAACTTCCTGATGTTCAAGCTGGTTTTAGAAAAGGCAGAGGAACCAGAGATCAAATTGCCAACATCCGCTGGATCATGGAAAAAGCAAGAGAGTTCCAGAAAAACATCTATTTCTGCTTTATTGACTATGCCAAAGCCTTTGACTGTGTAGATCACAATAAACTATGGAAAATTCTGAAAGAGATGGGAATACCCAGACCACCTGATCTGCCTCTTAAGAAATCTGTTTGCAGGTCAGGAAGCAACAATTAGAACTGGTCATGGAACAACAGACTGGTTCCAAATAGGAAAAGGAGTACGTCAAGGCTGCATATTGTCACCATGTTTATTTAACTTATATGCAGAGTACATCATGAGAAATGCTGGACTGGAAGAAACACAAGTTGGAATCAAGATTGCTGGGAGAAATATCAATAACCTCAGATATGCAGATGACACGACTCTTATGGCAGAAAGTGAAGAAGGGCTAAAAAGCCTCTTGATGAAAGTGAAAGTGGAGAGTGAAAAGGTTGGCTTAAAGCTCAACATTCAGAAAACGAAGATCATGGCATCTGGTGCCATCACTACATGGGAAATAGATGGGGAAACAGTGGAAACAGTGTCAGACTTTGTTTTTCTGGGCTCCAAAATCACTGCAGATGGTGACTGCAGCCATGAAATTAAAAGACACTTACTCCTTGGAAGGAAAGTTATGACCAACCTAGATAGCATATTCAAAAGCAGAGACATTACTTTACCAACAAAGGTTTGCCTAGTCAAGGCTATGGTCTTTCCTGTGGTCATGTATGGTATGTGAGAGCTGGACTGTGAAGAAGGCTGAGCGCCGAAGAATTGATGCTTTTGAACTGTGGTGTTGGAGAAGACTCTTGAGAGTCCCTTGGACTGCAAGAAGATCCAACCAGTCCATTCTGAAGGAGATCAATCCTGGAATTTCTTTAGAAGGAATGGTGCTAAAGCTGAAACTCCAATATTTTGGCCACCTCATGCGAAGAGTTGACTCATTGGAGAAGACTCTAATGGTGGGAGGGATTGAGGGCAGGAGGAGAAGGGGACGACAGAGGATGAGATGGCTGGATGGCATCACTGACTTGATGGGTGTGAGTCTGGGTGACCTCCGGGAGCTGGTGATGGACAGGGAGGCCTGGCGTGCTGCGGTTCATGGGGTCGCGAAGAGTCGGACACGACTGAGCGACTGATCTGATCTGATCTGATAGTTGATTCACAATATTGTATTAGTTTCAAGTGTATGGCAGAGTGATTCAGTTACATACTTATATCTATTCTTTTTCAGATTCTTTTCCCATATAGGTGATTAGAGAGTTTTGAGTACAGTGCCCTGTGCTGGACTGTAGGTTCTTGTTGATTATTTTTTATATAGTAGGTTGTTTATGTTAACCTGAAACTCCTGACTTATCCCTCCCCCTACCTTTTCCTTTTGGTAGCCATAGTTTGTTTTCTAAGTCTCTGTGGTGGCTTCTAAAAGTATGGCTAGCATCATTCAGTGCAGGTCAAAAGTCATAGAGAAAAAAACCAACATTCAGTACCCAATCAAACTCACATTCAGGTCGCGATGAAATGGGTGTTTTCTTCTTCCTTCCACCGGTAACATAGCTCTAATTTCCTATTGCCATTTTGGTTTTGATTTCTATTTTCTTGATGGTTACTGATGTTAAACATTTTTTCTATATACCTATTGGCCATTTTTTGTCTTCTTTTGGAGAAAAGGGCTTCTTTTCAAGCCCTTTGCCTCTTTTCAAATTTGATTATTTATTTGTTTTGTTTTTCTATTAAGTAGCAAGAGTTCCTTATGTACTTTTGAAATGAACCCTTATCAGATACATGTTTGCAAGTATTTTCTCCCATTCTATAATTTACCTTTTCACTCCATTGATTGCTTCTTTTGATGTGCAGAAGTTTTTGGTTTTAGTGTAGTCTAGCTTATCTAATTTCAGGTCCTATGTTTAACTGTTTAATGCATTTGAATTTATTTTTGAGAATGGTGTAAGATGAATGCCCAATTTCATTCTTTTGCATATGAATATTCAATTTACCAGGTATAATTTATTGAAAAGAATTTCCTATCCCAATTGTGTGTTCTTGGCACCCTTATCAAAGATCAGTTGATAGTAGGTGTGGGTTTATTCTAGGATCTCTATTCTATGGTACTGTTCTCTGACGCCTTTGTACCAGTACCATACTGTTTTGATTGTATCTTTGTAATATGTTTTGAAATCAAGAAATATGAGGCCTTCAGCTTTGTCCTTTTTGCTCAAGATTGTTTTGACTATTCAAGGCTCTTTGTGATTCCATATGAATTTTGGAATTTTTTTTTAAATTTTGGCAAAAAAATACCCTTAGGATTTTTAAGATGCATCACACTGAATCTGTAGATTGTTTCAGCAGTATGGACATTTTAACAATATTGTCTTCTAATCCATGAACATGGCTTATCTTTCCATTTATATGTAGCTTCTTTAATTCCTTTCAGCAATGTAGTTATCACTGTAATAAGTTTTTCCCTCCTTGGTTAAATTTACTCTTAAACATTTTATTCTTCTTGGTGATATTGTAATGGAGATTGTTTTTCTAGCTTCCTTTTCAGATTAATAATTGTTAGTGTGTCCACATCTGGCTTTTGCATGTCGATATGCACTTTCATTTTACAAATAGAATGAGGCATAGAATCTAGAGAAGAAAATTGCAAAGACCACGTTGGGGAGGTGGGAGGAGATGAGTTATGACAGAAAATCAGTGGAGATATGGAAGTCAAATAGGGTAATATAAGCTACAGTGTCATGGTTAATGAGATTCAGGCCCTCAACAATGAGTTCATCCATCTTTCCTGGGTACCTGCCATTCCTCTGTGACAGGTACTGTGATGTGCTTTGGAAACACTATGGTGAAAGTCCAAGGGCAGGAAGTAAGACTGAGTATCTAACTATTTCAGAGACCAGAGAGAATTTCAGTATAACTGAAATACAGAGTGTTAGGTCAAGGCAGTAGAAGATTTTAAGAAGAAGGGGTCAACACTGCCACATTCTGAAGAGATATTGTGAAATTAAGGGAGCATGGCCACTGAGTTAGTTAGAAGGCAGGCAATGGTGATACTGACAAAAGCAGTTTCAGTAGATTTATTTTGGGTTAGAAGCCATATTAAGGGACGTGACAGGTAAATGAAAGAAGAGGAAATATGTGGAAAACTGATCCCAAATCAGATTAACACTTTCAGTGCCTGTAAGCATGAGAACAGAGCCCACTCTCTTAAAGGTTATTTTCAACACAATTGTGTTTTTCAGAATGACACAAAATTTGCATGAATTCTGAAGTTGAAACAGCTTTCTTATGTATCATCTAATTGCACAGCTCTGCATGAATACGCTGTAATAGACTCCTTGGTGTTTTGTGCCTTTGCTTTGCTGATGTCTTGTGCTTACTGCCCTACATGTATGTGGTGACCCAGCACTTAAGGGGACTCATTTCAGGGAACTGAACTTTATTTTTTTAAATTAAATTTTATTTTGCTTAACTTTACGGGGAACTGGACTTTAAAGGAGAGAAATTTGAAGCATTGAAAAAGAGTTGGGAGATTAGGGTGAGGGGTTTGGGGCAAGGAAGGTGTTATGTTGTTTTTCATTTGGGGAATGCGTGAGAATTTTTAAACATTGATAGGAATGCAGTCCATAAAAAGAAATATGGCTATGCATACGAGAAGCAGGGTTGATGAAGCAAGTTTGCTGACAAGTTGGAAAGGATAAGATTGGGAGAAGAAATGGAAAGACTAGAATTAGTGAAACAACATACTTTCCATAGGAAGTACACCCCAAGGTGTCCACCCTAGAGTATAGTGGGTTAAGGCAAATCAATATAATGCAACTATGTAGAGCATCCAGTGGTTTAACATGTATATGTTTCTCGTCAGTTCACACAGTTGTGGTCAGATGGTGACCGTACTCATGAAATTAAAAGACGCTTGCTCCTTGGAAGAAAAGCTATCAGCAACCTAGACAGCACATTAAAAAGCAGAGACTACTTTGGCAACAAATGACGGTCTAATCAAAGCTATGGTTTTTCCAGTGGTCATGTATGGATATGAGAGTTGGACTATAAAGAAACCTGAGCACCGAAGAATTGATGATTTTGAACTGTGGTGTTGGAGAAGATCTTGAGAGTCCCTTGGACTGCAAGGAGATCCAACCAATAAATTCTAAAGGAAATTAGTCCTGAATATTCATTGGAAGGACTGATGCTGAAGCTGAAACTCCAATACTTTGGCCACCTGATGTGAAGAACTGACTCCTTGGAAAATACCCTGATGCTGGGAAAAATTGAGGGCAGGAAGAGAAGGGGATGACAGAGGATGAGATGGTTGGATGGCATCACTGACTCAATGGACATGAGTTTGAGTGAACTCCGGGAGCTGGTGATGGACAGGGAAGCCTGGCATGCTATAGTCCATGGGGTCGCAGAGTCAGACATGACTGAGTGACTGAGCTGAACTGCTACATATGCTTGTGTATTCATTTATTTTTAGTGAAGTGCATTATATTTTGAGAAACTTGATCAGAGGAATCAGTTGAAACTAGACCTTCCATAGTGCTAACTTAGAAAATTTAACTATTCATAACAGTTTTTAAATGATCCTATGAACTAGACGCTCTGCCAAGTACTTTAAAGGCATCATTTTATTTCATTTTCACCACAGACCTATGGATTAAAGCATCACTATGAACAAAGCTAGTGGAGGTGATGGAATTCCAGTTGAGCTATTTCATATCCTGAAAGATGATGCTGTGAAAGTGCTGCACTCAATATGCCAGCAAATTTGGAAAACTCAGCAGTGGTCACAGGACTGGAAAAGGTCAGTTTTCATTCTAATCCCAAAGAAAGGCAATGCCAAGAATGCTCAAACTACTGCACAATTGCACTCATCTCACATGCTAATAGAGTAATGCTCCAAATTCTCCAAGCCAGGCTTCAGCATTATGTGAACCATGAACTTCCAGATGTTCAAGTTGGTTTTGAAAAGGCAGAGGAATCAGATCAAATTGCCAACATCTGCTGAATCATGGAAAAAGCAAGAGAGTTCCAGAAAAAACATCTATTTCTGTTTTATTGACTATGCCAAAGCCTTTGACTGTGTGGATCACAATAAACTGTGGAAAATTCTGAAAGAGATGGGAATACCAGACCACCTGACCTGCCTCTTGAGAAACCTGTATGCAGGTCAGGAAGCAACAGTTAGAACTGGACATGGAACAACAGACTGGTTCCAAATAGGAAAAGGAGTCTGTCAAGGCTGTATATTGTCACCCTGCTTATTTAACTTCTATGCAGAGTACATCATGAGAAACGCTGGAAGAAGCACAAGCTGGAATCAAGATTGCTGGGAGAAATATCAATAACCTCAGATATGCAGATGATACCACCCTTATGGCAGAAAGTGAAGAGGAACTAAAAAGCCTCTTGATGAAAGTGAAAGAGGAGAGTGAAAAAGTTGGCTTAAAGCTCAACATTCAGAAAATGAAGATCATGGCATCTGGTCCCATTATTTCATGGCAAATAGATGGGGAAACAGTGGAAACAGTGTCAGACTTTACTTTTGGGGGCTCCAAAATCACTGCAGATGGTGACTGCAGCCATGAAATTAAAAGATGCTTGCTCCTTGGAAGGAAATTATGACCAACTTAGCATATTAAAAAGCAGAGACATAAGTATTGCTACTCCTGTTTTCTTATGGTCCATATTTGCATAGAAAATCTTTTTCCAGGCCTTCATTTTCAGTCAGTATATATCCCGTATTTTAAGGTGGTTCTCTTGTAGACGACATATATAGGGGTCTAGTTTTTGTATCCATTTGACCCATTTTAGTCTTTTGGACTTTAAAGATCTTTAAAAGGAGAAAATGAAGGTTACACATAACGACTTAAAGGAACAATCCAAAAAGAAGTTATAACAATTATAAATATATATGCACCCAACATTGGAGCATTGATATATCTAAGACAAACATTAATTAATATGATAGAAGAAATATGCAGCAATACAATAACAGTGGGAGACTTTAATACCCCACTCATATAATCTGGCTGTAATAGACAAAGAGCAAAACATATTTACTTATGAGCCTCAAAAAATTCAGTTCACTCAGGAGAGTTTAAAAAAAAAAAAGACTTATTTGTTCACTCTGTAATGGTTTATTGACTATTTTATGGGTTTGGTACCACTTTGGGTAGTAGGGAGGAAGAGGTGACAAATGTGATCCTGTCCTAAATAATATATTGTGGTAAAGATAGACTTACCAATACAAAATACCAAGATGTGCCTAAAGATGAGGACACCCAAACTGGACTTTTTGTTTCCTGAACTTTTCATTTCGAGAACAAACCTCCTAATATAAGATGAATTCAACATGATTTTTTTTGTGTTCTTTGTGATTAAAAACAGAAAGCCATTGGTTAAGAAATTACATATACTCCTCCCCACCATCACTCCCCTTCTTTCTTCCCATTTCCCTCCCACCCTCATTGATCCTTTCCTTTGTCCATTTTCCCCTGCAAAAAAAAAAAAAATAAATAAATAAAAATAAAGACAACTTAGATAATAAAAAAAAAAAAGCAGAGACATTACTTTGCCAACAGAGGTCCATCTAGTCAAAGCTATGGTTTTTCCAGTGGTCATGTATGGATGTGAGAGCTGGACTGTGAAGAAGGCTGAGTGCCAAAGAATGGATGCTTTTGAACTGTGGTGTTGGAGAAGACTCTTGAGAGTCCCTTGGACTGCAAGGAGATCCAACCAGTCCATTCTGAAGGAGATCAGCCCTGGGATTTCTTTGGAAGGAATGATGCTAAAGCTGAAACTCCAGTACTTTGGCAACCTCATGTGAAGAGTTGACTCACTGGAGAAGACTCTGATGCTGGGAGGGATTGGGGGCAGGAGGAGAAGGGGACGACAGAGGATAAGATGGCTGGATGGCATCACTGACTCGATGGACGTGAGTCTGAGTGAACTCCAGGAGTTGGTGATGGACAGGGAGGCCTGGCGTGCTGCAGTTCATGGGGTCGCAAAGAGTCGGACACGACTGAGCAACTGAACTGAACTGAACTGAATATTGCCAAGGGTCATGGAGACAGAATGTAAACCAAGATTTGATTGTAAAGCCCTTGGCCTTATCCATACTGATGTACTGTTTTCATTTACCATGTTTAAAGTAAGATGGAACATGGAAAAATAGTTCCTGTAACCTGTTCTGTTTCCACTGTGTATCATAGGCTGAAATGATTTGGACCACAAATATAGAGGACCAGTTGGAATTCAAGAAAGTTTGGATTACATGTCACCAAAACTCAGTACCTAAGCTTCAGCAGTTGGTTGAAGGGATGCTTTATAACCGACTGATGTAGATCATTTTAAGAAGTGAATTTTTCATGGTAAATGACAGATGCATAAAATAACAAAGTGATGCCTACCAAAAACAATCTATTGAAACTCAAGAAGAGAGTCGTTTTAAAGGGACCATGCAGAAACTCAAAGGCATATAGATGGTGTCATGTACACATGACCCTGTGAGCCTTGAGCTCTCTCTGCAGGCTTCCGTTCTGTTTTGCTCTGGTCCACCTCTCTCATACTTCCTGCTCTCTTCTCTGTCCATCCAGAGACAATGTACTCTTGATTTGTGTTCCACTGTGCCTTTCATTGTAGACTCTGAAATCTGTCCTCCCCTTGAAAAGACCTGCCTGAATCTCAGGAGTGATTTCAATTCAACTTCAAGCTAGGAGGTCTGCTGCATAGGGTTTTGTTTACGTAACATTCCTGGTAAGGATGACTGCTGTTTTCATTTTCATTTTTCGGTTGAAAAAACTGCAACTAGGAGTGATTTTTCTAAGGTCCAACTTAGAATAATTTGTGTGGATAGGGCTTGCATTCTTGCTTTCTAATGCTATATGTCATAGCCTTCTATTGGATAGTAGTACCTAGATATAGGCTTCTCCCAAGATAGTTTGGTGACACAATATAAATTGCTTTGAGGATCACACTCATTCACATCATAACGCTTAGGTCTGACAGGTAAAGACGCTGAACTGTGAAGAGTGATGGAAACAAAGTGTGAGTATAAGTAAAGGCACAGATGGTTGCTGAAAATTATAAAATCAAGGTGCCAGGGGTTATGAAGAATCATACTCTGAGTGTACATGCTCCAGAGGTTCTCAGAATGATGGAAACTTATGATAAAGGTATAAATGTATGACATCTTTGATGTTATTTTTTCCTATCATCTTATTATCAAATGTTCTTAGTGCTGATTTATCACCATAAAATCTCAATAGATTTCAATATTGTAGAATATATATAGAAAAATATTACTAATGTAAAACCACTAGATGCAGTGAAAATCACTATTATAACAGCAAATTTCTTTAAGAATGCAAAAGAGCCCATTACAAACATTTGACTGTGCTTTTCTATTGCTGTGTTTTCTGTTTGTGCTTTACTTTCTCTATAATTACAAAAGAAGAAACTACTATTACTGCCTGCTTCAGAGACTAGAAAGGAAAATGAGTAACAGAATTTTTCTTTTTTTCCTCACATGCAGCATACCGGTTTTATATGACTTCTGTTGTTTATTTCACTATTAAAAGTTTTTCTAATAAACTATTTCAAAATTATCACATAGTGAAAAAAATGTTAATTGAAAAAAACAATGCAGTAACATCATGTAATCTATAAACTTCCTAGTTCATCTCTATTTCTTTAAACAAAATCAAATGCTTTTCCCCCTATTATTGGCCATACTACTAATTAATCAGTCACATAGCTCTGCAAAGTTCCATAGAAAAACATTCCTTTCTGTTGAAAATGCACTTGTAGTTTGCAGTACTTACCTTCTGTCTGTTGCAGCTGTGTAGATAAGAAGTTTAGCTTATGAGGCTTCACTTTAAATATTCAATATTTAATAAGTATTTATTAAAGCAAATGTAAGGTAAAAGAGCCTATTATTGTCTTTCTAAAAATGGAAGAGCTCAGTTATTAATTTGTAAACCCTGAGGAAGTTAGTTAACTCTATGAGATTCAATTTTCTCCTCAAGAATAGCATAATAGTTTTTTCTCCATAAGGCCAAGCATTTTCATAATCTTTGGATCTTGTTTTAGGCAAAGAGTTCTCACATATGACACTCACAGCACAATCCATAGAGGAATAAATGGCAAATCTGACTTCAAAATTAAAAGATTTTTATGCTCCAATAGACTTATTTAAGAAATAAAATGATGAGCAGCAGATTGTGATGAAATATTTGCAAGTGATATATCTGACAAATGATTTGTATCAGAAGTATGAAAAGGACTCTTACAAATCAACAATAAAAACCCAAATAATCCAATTTAAAAGTTGAGGGAGAAGAAAAATGGGCAATGATTGTTAATGGGTGCAAGTTTTCTTTTGGAGATGATGAAATGTTCTAAAATTAGGTTATGGTGATGGTTGTACAACTCTGTAAATATACTAAAAATGATTAAGTTGTGTACTTTTAATGGATGAACTATGTCTTATGTAAATAAGATTTCACAAAACTGTTAATAATGGGAAAAATATACCAATAGACACTTCACCAAAGAGGGCATATAAATGGCCAATAAACACATGAAAGGATGTTCACCATCATTAGTCATTAGGGAAATTGCAAATTAAAACCACAGTGGAGCAACAGTTCATCTCACTGGAATGGTTGTAATAAAGAAGATAACACAGGCACTGGCAGGCATGTGGAGAAAATGGAACCCTCAAACATTACTGGTTACATGTAAAATGATATAGATACTTTGGAAAATAGTATGGCAGTTTATTTAAACGTTTGATATGAATATATATCTACAACTAAGCAACTTCACCCTAAGTATCTACCAGAGGGAAATAAAAGTGTATGTTAACAAAAGACTTGTGAATGTTCATAGAGGCATTATTCATAATAGAAAGTGGGAACACGCAGAACTGTATAAGCAGAATATGAAGCCCATAGAATGGGATACTACTTAGTCATAAAAATGAGTGACTACTGATACCTACAGAAACATGAGTGAAACTCCAAGTATTATGATAATTGATTAAGAAAAACTGCCCAGAGGACTATCTCTTGTATGATTCTGATTATGTGAAATGTCTTTAAAAAGCAAATTTATATAGACATAAGGATTAGTGGCTGGCTGGGGCTGGAGGGGAAATGGGGATTGAGTGCAAACAAGCCTGAGGAATCTTTTTGGGGTGCTATTGCATTGGAGAAGGAAATGGCAACCCACTCCAGTGTTCTTGCCTGGAGAATCCCAGGGACGGGGGAGCCTGGTGGGCTGCTGTCTCTGGGGTCGCACAGAGTTGGACACGACTGAAGTGACTTAGCAGCAGGCATGTTCTAAAACTGAACTTTGGTGATGGCTGCACAATTGTATAAGTTAAAAAATAATTGGATTGTACACTTAAAATGAGTGACATTTAATGGCATTTCAGTCACACTTCAGTGCTTTCCTGGTGGCTCAGTGGTAGAGAACCCTCTTGCCAATGCAGGAGATGTGGATTCAATCCATGAGTTGGAAAGATCCTTTGGAAAAGGAAATGGCAATCCACTCCAGTATTCTTTCCCAGGAAATCCCATGTGCAGAGGAGCCTGGCTGGTGACAGTCCATGGGGTTGCAAAGAGTCAGACATGGCTTGGTGACTAAACAACAACAACAAATTACACCTCAAAAAGATATTTAAAAGGCTGAACAAAGAAAAGTAAAAATAACCTTGAATTATGTAGAACGTTAAAGAAGAACCAGGGAAAGTGCCGATTCTCTTTCCGTATATTCACATCAGACTTCTAATCATGTATATATACACATAATTACATGCATGTATGTAAGATTAATAGTCTAGTGTTAATATGGTATTACTCTTACATTTCTGTAGGGTTACTGCTGGTTAAGTAATGGGAAGTGAAATAAGGAGATCTTGTGACATAGTAGAGACTGCTTATCATCTTTGCCATATGACTTAATGAAGGATCATTGTTGGTAGAGTGATCAATTAGTTACCTCCTAGGATTCCCTTCAGGGTAAGAGTTAAGTAATTACTGTGATTAAGAAAAGTCTGTTTATTGAAATGGTGTGGATCATGTTCATTTTTCTTTTATTGTTCATTGCTAATGGTAAAAATAGAAAATTTGAAAGATACTGCATTCAAAACTAAGATTCTTTCCCTTGAGTTGTGTTGTACTTAAGAAATTAATTCCTGTGATACATTGCTCAGAGTTGTAACAATAGTATAGTCTTAGTGATTTTTCTGAGATCTAAGAGATGGTTTGGGGCTTCCCTCATGGCTCAGTGGTAAAGAATTCAGCTGGCAGTGCAGGAGATGCAGGTTCAATCCCTGGATCAGGAAGATCGCCTGGAGAAGGGGATGGCTACCCACTCCAGTATTCTTGCCTGGAAGATCCCATGGACAGAGGACCTGACAGGCTACAGTCCATGGGGTCACAAAAAAGTTGGACTGTACTTAGCGACTAAAATAGCAAAACAGGCAGTTTAGATCTTTGTGAAGCTTTAGAAGTCATTCACAAGATGAGGAGGAGGGATCTGATGATGGGAGACCCCATCATGAGTCATCAGAAAACTCAAAGCTCTAGAACATGTGCCTAGTGGGTTAGAGATGATGGAGGAGACATGTGGTTTAACATCTGTCACGTGGGAATGACAATCCAGGGTACACCCTAGAAATTCACAGCCTATTGGCATGCTTCCAGGGTTGAATGTTCCAGATGGTACAGTCCATGCCTTGGTATATTAATGCTTCCCCTGATACCACTTTCTTGTGCTGGTGAATTTGCATATCAAGTGTATATGCACTGGTGACTTCCTGAAGTCAAAAATATATATCCCCAAGTGATATATACATACATATATATATAGGTATGTGTATATATATGTATATGTGTGTGTGCATGCCTTACATATATATGTAGAACATACATATATATATATATATACATATATATGTGCCTTATATATCAGATCAGATCAGATCAGTCGCTCAGTCATGTCCGACTCTTTGCGACCCTGTGAATCCCAGCATGCCAGGCCTCCCTGTCCATCACCAACTCCTGGAGTTCACTCAGACTCACGTCCACTGAGTCAGTGATGCCATCCAGCCATCTCATCCTCTGTCGTCCCCTTCTCCTCCTGCCCCCAATCCCTCCCAGCATCAGAGTCTTCTCCAGTGAGTCAATTCTTCGCATGAGGTAGCCAAAGTACTGGAGTTTCAGCTTTAGCATCAGGCCTTCCAAAGAAATCCCAGTTTTTTGAGGAATCTCCATACTGTTCTCCATAGTGGCTCTACTAGTTTGCATTCCCACCAACAGTCTAAGAGGGTTCCCTTTTCTCTGCACCCTCTCCAGCATTTATTGCTTGTGGACTTTTGGATCGCAGCCATTCTGACTGGCGTGAAATGGTACCTCATAGTGGTTTTGATTTGCATTTCTCTGGTAATGAGTGATGTTGAGCATCTTTTCATGAAACGAGTCGCCAGTCCAGGTACGAGGCCCGATTACGGATGCCTGGGGCTGGTGCACTGGGACGACCCAGAGGGATGGTATGGGGAGGGAGGAGGGAGGAGGGTTCAGGATGGGGAGCACGTGTATACTGGTGGCGGATCCATCTCGATGTATGGTAAAAGCAATACAATATTGTAAAGTTAAGCAAAATAAAATTTAATTAAAAAAAAAAGAAATCCCAGGGCTGATCTCCTTCAGAATGGACTGGTTGGATCTCCCTGGGACTCTCAGGAGTGTTCTCCAACACCACAGTTCAAAAGCATCAATTCTTCGGCGCTCAGCCTTCTTCACAGTCGAACTCTCACATCCATACATGACCACTGGAAAAACCATAGCCTTGACTAGATAGACCTTTGTTGGCAAAGTAATGTCTCTGCTTTTGAATATGCTATCTAGGTTGGTCATAACTTTCCTTCCAAGGAGTAAGTGTCTTTTAATTTCATGGCTGCAGTCACCATCTGCAGTGATTTTGGAGCCCATAAAAATAAAGTCAGCCACTGTTTCCCCATCTATTTCCCATGAAGTGATGGGACAAGATGCCATGATCTTCATTTTCTGAATGTTGAGCTTTAAGCCAACTTTTTCACTCTCCTCTTGCACTTTCCTCAAGAGGCCTTTTAGTTCCTCTTCACTTTCTGCCATAAGGGTGGTGTCATCTGCATATCTGAGGTTATTGATATTTCTCCTAGCAATCTTGATTTCAACTTGTGCTTCTTCCAGTCCAGAGTTTCTCATGATGTACTCTGCATAGAAGTTAAATAAGCAGGGTGACAATATACAGCCTTGACATACTCCTTTTCCTATTTGGAACCAGTCCGTTGTTCCATGTCCAGTTCTAACTGTTGCTTCCTGACCTGCATACAAATTTCTTAAGAGGCAGATCAGGTGGTCTGGTAATCCCATCTCTTTCAGAATTTTCCACAGTTTATTGTGATCCACACAGTCAAAGGCTTTGGCATAGTCAATAAAGCAGAAATAGATACTTTTCTGGAGCTCTCTTGCTTTTTCCAGTGGGTGTTGGGAATTTGATCTCTGGTTCCTCTGCCTTTTCTAAAACCAGCTTGAACATCAGGAAGTTCATGGTTCACATATTGCTGAAGCCTGGCTTGGATAATTTTGAGCATTACTTTACTAGCGTGTGAGATGAGTGCAATTGTGTGGTAGTTTATATATATGTGTGTGTGTATATATATATACACACATATATATATACACACACACACATATATATATATATATGCCTTAACTCCATAGTGAAAGAGTACTTCATCATAGTAGACTAGAACACCTATTTTATGATGTTTGCTAGAATTCTATGAGAATAGAAGAACATTTCCTGAGCTGAAACTATTTGGTACACAATTTTCTGGCATTGTATAGACATGATGCATAGTATGAGTAGGAATCGCACATTCAGCTAAATTGCTAGGATAACATAACAGGACCCCACAGTCACTATGCTTTAATTGCAGAAGGCAACAGCCACCTAAGCAGGAATAAATTATGCCCAATTGTTAAGGACAATTATGTCTCTTATCAGCTGGTCAGCAACAAGAGACTGGGATATATGGACCATTAATCTGCGTGCGAGCATCTGTTCTGTTGTCTCTTCCAGAGAGAAAGTGAGAGACCTTCCGACCTCCCTTGTCAATCATCAGCAAATTAAAACCAACTGGCATCTTTTATATTGTAGATCAGTTTTTAAAGGAGAATATTAGCCTAGATAATAGACCTACATTACTTTTAAAACCAATTAAGCTTTCTAAGACTTCTCTCTCCATACTTTCTCATATTCTATAACTGAAGCATTTTAGAGAGAAAGAGACTCAAAACCAGGAGATTCTATAAGTCATCATGACTTTAATTCTCAGCTTCCCTATATTTGCTTGCTTTATTTTTTGTATTCTAGCCTTTATCCTAAGAGGGCGATCAATAAATAATCAAATATATAACTAAACAAATACATATTTAAAAAATGAGGAACAATGGGACAGTATAGATAGAAAAAGGAAAAGGATGAAACCAAGGAGGTTAATTGCTAAATTCATTCTCCAAAGCTCTATGTTTCTAAGTCCAGGTTTTCAAATTGCATTTTAGAAAGTTTACCACAAACTTACCTGGGTTTATAGTAGCAAAGGCGAGAATAGTGTCGCAAAGGTGATTCATACTGTCTTTATGACAAAAGCAATCAGATGATAAGAAAAACACAATTCTTAATTCTGCCACTGGAAAGAAATTCGTTGTGAAGAGACCATTGTGTTATGTAGTGACTCATAGCATCAACAGCATCGTTATCCGTGAATACTGAGAGCATCATAATTTTCTTTTCTTTTTATTACTTTTAGCATTACTCAGTTAGGGGATGGCGTTGTACCAAAAAATTGTTAGGTGAAATAATTGATTCTGGAGAACATTTGGAAGGCAGACTGTGTTTCTAACGTGCTCTAGGGGAAGGGACTGGCAAAAAGAACCTTAGTAATGCATGTTGGCGAAGTATTATAAGGAAAACATGAGCTCAGGGAAATGCTGGCTGTGTTATAAGAGAAAAGGACTGTGCATCACCTGGCTGGGAGCTGGATTCATGGAATAAATGACCATCATGCTGACACCCTTGGAGAGAACGTGAGTGTTCTCATGTTTGTGAGGAAAAGTCGTGAGTATTTGGGTATGACACATACAGATGGTGGCAGAAACTGGCAAGATGTCTCCTGATCACATTTTCCTATTTCTAGGCATGTGGGGAGAGTGCGTATGCCAGTGTCCCTTGCAGGTGGATTGCAGCCTCTCAGCTAGTTCTGGACAGTGGAGCGCAGCAGCGGATGAGGGGTGCTTTCGCTAGGCTTTGGTCCTGAGCTCATTTACGTGATCCCAGGCAATCTCCTCCTTTCTCCTTCCTCTGTTGCCTGGTTCCTTTAAGGTGGGCACCATGGGAAAGAAGACTGGATTTGTGAGAACCCATATGGGAGGGGAGCGGATAGCCAGCCTCTCACATCAGATTGTGATGTGCCCTAGAGGGCGTTACCCTGAATAATCCAGCTCATTGAAAAAAACAATTGTACTATTAATGAAGAAATAAATGACTTAGAATTTACCTATCATATTTTATTATCATTATTTAGTCTAATATTATCAATCATGTTTATGTAAGTATAGTGTAATTTCAGACTTATTTAATTGTTTTCTTACCTCTATCATCATCAAATATTATCTTTGCTTTCAATATTTGAAAAGTGTAGATATATTAAGTGACCTATACAAGTCACAGAGTTCATGAAATTACTTGTTGGAATTTTTTCCTTTTGATTGATTTACTTTTTGGGAATGATTTGTTATGTTTTTCCATTTATTATTTGTTTATATTATATGCTTTAGCATGGTCAACTGTAGTTTTATTATATTATTATATATTTGTAATTGTATTTTCTTAGATAACCATCCATTTCATTGAAGTTTTCATTTATTTGGAAAGAAGTTAAGTGATATATCACCATATATATCAAGACAGTGTGAACATTTTTACCTGAATGGACCCCTCTCTACCATTTACTGTTTGTATGAAACTGATATGCCACGTGAACTTGGAAAGTTCTGTCTTCTTAATTTTCTAAAGGTAAACATGTAAAGTACCTATTACATCTTCATTATGAGAACTAAGGTCGTATATAAAGCCTTTCAGAGAAGGCAGTGGCACCCACTCCAGTTTCTTGCCTGGAAAATCCCATGGACGGAGGAGCCTGGTGCTGCAGTTTCTGGGGTTGCTGCGAGTCAGACACAACTGAGTGGCTTCACTTTCAATTTTCATTTTCATCATTGGAGAAGGAAATGGCAACCCACTCCAGTGTTCTTGCCTGGAGAATCCCAGGGATGGCGGAGTCTGGTGGGCTGCCGTCTATGGGGTTGTACAGAGTCGGACACGACTGAGGTGACTTAGCAGTAGCAGTATAAACCCTTTAGAACCCACTGGGAAGTCAATGTATATTAAATAGTGTTACTTTTCACAGTATCTCTAGCATCTTTTTACATGCATGATGGTTCAGTGCAGTTCAGTTGAGTTGCTCAGTTGTGTCTGACTCTTTGCGACCCCGTGAATCGCAGCATACCAGGCCTCCCTGTCTATCACCAACTCCTGGAGTTCACCCAAACTCATGTGCATCGAATCGGTGATGCCATTCAGCCACCTCATCCTCTGTCGTCCCCTTCTCTTCCTGCCCCCAATCCCTCCCAGCATCAGAGTCTTTTCCAATGAGTTAAATCTTCCCATGAGTGGCCAAAGTATTGGAGTTTCAGCTTCAGCATCAGTCCTTCCAATGAACACCCAGGACTGGCCTCATTTAGGATGGACTGGTTGGATCTCCTTGCAGTCCAAGGGACTCTCAAGAGTCTTATCCAACACCACAGTTCAAAAGCATCAGTTCGTCAGCACTCAGCTTTCTTTACAGTTCAACTCTCACATCCATACATGACCACTGGAAAAACCATAGCCTTGACTAGACGGACCTTTGTTGGCAAAGTAATGTCTCTGCTTTTCGATATGCTATCTGGGTTGGTCATAACTTTCCTTCCAAGGAGTAAGCGTCTTTTAATTTCATGGCTGCAATAACCATCTGCAGTGATTTTGGAGCCCCCAAAAAAATAAAGTCAGCCACTGTTTCCACTGTTTCCCCATCTATTTCCCATGAAGTGATGGAACCGGATGTCATAATCTTTGTTTTCTGAATGTTGAACTTTAAGCCAACTTTTTCACTCTCCACTTTCACTTTCATCAAGAGGCTTTTTAGTTCCTCTTCACTTTCTGCCATAAGGGTGGTGTCATCTGCATGAGGTTATTGATATTTCTCCCGACAATCTTGATTCCAGCTTGTGCTTCATCCAGTCCAGCATTTCTCATGATGTACTCTGCATAGAAGTTAAATAAGCATGGTGACAATATACAGCCTTGACGTACTCCTTTTCCTATTTGGATCCAGTCTGTTGTTCCATGTCCAGTTCTAACTGTTGCTTCCTGACCTGCATATAGGTTTCTCAAGAGGCAGGTCAGGTGGTCTGGTATTCCCATCTCTTTCAGAATTTTCCACAGTTTATTGTGATCCACACAGTCAAAGGCTTTGGCATAGTCAGTAAAACAGAAATAGATGTTTTTATGGAACTCTCTTGCTTTTTCAATGATCCAGCAGATGTTGGCAATTTGATCTCTGGTACTTCTGCCTTTTCTAAAACCAGCTTGAACATCAGGAAGTTCACGGTTCACATATTGCTGAAGCCTGGCTTGGAGAATTTTGAGCATTACTTTACTAGCGTGTGAGATGAATACAATTGTGCAGTTTGAGCATTCTTCAGCATTGCCTTTCTTTGGGATTAGAATGAAAACTGACCTTTTCCAGTCCTGTGGTCATGGCTGAGTTTTCCAAATTTGCTGACATATTGAGTGCAGCACTTGCACAGCATCATCTTTCAGGATCTGGAATGGCTCCACTGGAATTCCATCACCTGCACTAGCTTTGTTCGTAGTGATGCTTTCTAAGGCCCACTTGACTTCACATTCCAGGATGTCTGGCTCTAGGTCAGTGATCACACCATCATGATTATCTGGGTCGTAAAGATCTTTTTTGTACAGTTCTTCTGTGTATTCTTCCCACCTCTTCTTAATATCTTCTGCTTCTGTTAGGTCCATACCATTTCTGTCCTTTATCGAGCCCATCTTTGCATGAAATGTTCCTTTGGTATCTCTAATTTTTATTGAAGAGATCTCTAGTCTTTCCCATTCTATTGTTTTCCTCTATTTCTTTGCATTGATTGCTAAGGAAGGCTTTCTTATCTCTTCTTGCTATTCTTTGGAACTCTGCATTCAGATGCTTATATCTTTCCTTTTCTCTCTTGCTTTTTGCTTCTCTTTTTTTCACAGCTATTTGTAAGACCTCCTTAGACAGCCATTTTGCTTTTTTGCATTTCTTTTCCTTGGGGATGGTCTTGATCCCTGTCTCCTGTACAATGTCACAAACCCCCGTCCATAGTTCATCAGGCATTCTGTCTATCAGATCTAGTCCCTTAAATCTATTTCTCACTTCCACTGTATAATCATAAGGGATTTGATTTAGGTCATACCTGAATGGTCTATTGGTTTTCCCTCCTTTCTTCAGTTTAAATCTGAATTTGGCAATAAGGAGTTCATGGTCTGAGCCACAGTCAGCTCCTGGTCTTGTTTTTGCTTACTGTCTAGAGCTTCTCCATCTTTGGATGCAAAGAATATAATCAATCTGATTTCAGTATTGACCATCTGGTGATGTCCATGTGTAGAGTTTTTTTGTGTTGTTGGAAGAGGGTGTTTGCTATGACCAGTGCGTTCTCTTTGCAAAACTCTATTAGCACGATAAGTTGTGCTCATTTGTTCTTTCTTCACAAAAAAGTAATTAACCAACTAAACTTTGAGTCCTTTCGCTAGGCTCACATCCTCACCTCTGTTTTCCAGCCAGGTGGGAAGCACCTCTCTTTCTTACTGCAAGTGACAAATGGCGGACAGCCTGATGGCGGACTGGCAAATGGCTGGGGGACACAGTACATTTGGCTTGCCCGGCAGTTCCTGTTGTGGATTCCTTATTGATTACCACTCATCTTTTCATCCTTGAATAAGGAAAATGTATTCTTTCTGTACAGCAGATCAAAAGGAAAATAGGAGAAGTTGACAAAGATGACCTGAATTTAACTTTTGGAATCTCAATAACAAATTCTTAGGGTACATCATAGAGAATGGGTAATTAGAAGGGAAAAAATATAAATATTAATGTCTAGGACAAAAGATTTAGAGTATTTACATTTAAAAATTAACATTTAATGCACTAACAGTCTTTATTAAACAACCTACTTAAAAAAGAAAAATCACTAACTTATTTTAGTTGGTAGGGATACACAAAACAAAGAAAGTATTTTAAGAAGCAAGAGTTTTTATAAAAATTGGGGAAACCAACTCTGTATTGGCAAAAATTATTGAACATTGATTGAACATTTCCATCCCTGCCATTTATTACATATGTAATCTGAAGCAAGTCCTCTTACAACTTTGAGATCAGATCAGTTGCTCAGTCATGTCCGACTCTTTGCGACCCCATGAACCGCAGCACGCTAGGCCTCCCTGACCATCACCAACTCCCAGAGGTCACTCAGACTCCGTCGAGTCAGTGATGCCATCCAGCCATCTCATCCTCTGTTGTCCCCTTCTCCTCCTGCCCCCAATCCCTCCCAGCATCAGAGTCTTCTCCAATGAGTCAACTCTTCGCATGAGGTGGTTCAAAGACTTTGAACCTCAGTCTTATTATTAATAAAACAGTAAAAGTAATAATTTTTAGTGAGATTTTGAGCAATTGTGTAAAAAGTACTACATGTACAACGAGAGGAGAACTGGAGTTTATTACATGTCAGTACCTTTTCTCTTTCCTTATTATTCCTATCCTTTGTAGAAATATGCAAGGCAAGGATAATAGAGAAAACTTGGCTGTGCTATATATTGTAGAGAAAACTTGGCTGTGCTATATATTTTTGCAATGTGTAAGGAATAATATAAATAGTAAGCTATTAATGAAATTTTGATGCCAACTGAAATAGAGGTCAGAACATAAACACTGAAGTGGGGAAACTATAAAAAACAATTACTATAAAGTTACAGGCAGGATTTTCATTTACATTTCCAGATTCAGAATATATGATTATGCACAAGGCCATCAATGTCTGAAAGTAAAAAAACAAAACAAAATAAAACAAAAAATATCCCTTGAAGTATCTTCTCCATAAAGAAAGCAAATGTACTGATAGAATATGTAGAATATTTTTCTAGGGAGCAATCTGAACAGAAGGAATTCTATTATTTGGAAACATATGTACATGCAATCTTCCAAATGACAGCTCTTTCAATATATAATTTATAAAACTATAGTATAGAAAATATATGCACACCTATAAAATTATGAGTAAAAGTCCAAATGAAAGGGAAATGAAGAGTTTAATTATCAGATCTATTTTGTGATATCTCAGGAAGAACATATGTACTCGTTTTAATGGTTTTCCTTTTAGTGAAACTCTTAAAGCTTTTCCATTCATTAATAATATATGGAAAATCTTAGAATTAATTTTGTGTGACCACAACTTTTACTGAAAAAAAACAAAACTAAGCACAACTCTCAAGAGCTCTCTTATTTCAGATTGATGATTTTCCAGTAGCAATATTTCATCCATCAATTATTTAATTCCTCACCAAAGGATTAAAATAAAACATGATACTTAGAGCGATATCATATTTTGTATGATGTACCTAAAGGAGTGTGTACAGGAAAATTATAGCTTAAAAACATGTATTATTAAAGAGTCATCCAAAATCAGTAATCTCAGATTCCACCTAATCTAAAAAAAGTTAAAATTAAATCCAAAGAAAAACAATGGACTGGATAAGCAAACAATAGAGAAAATCAACAAGGTCAAACATTATCCATTAAAAATATTAATAAAGTTGACCCCCAGAAAAACTGGTTTAGAAAAAAACAATCTTTATGAAAAATAAAAGAGTGACATAACTACCAATCCTGTGATTTTAAAAGGGTGAGAAGAGACTATCTGGACAAGTTTTAAGGAGGTATGTTAGACATTTTCTTATATTAAGTCTTCAAAATCAAGCATATATATTATAACTGTAGCACGTATAAATTTGGACTAGTTACATATCAAGTCCTCAATAACCACGTGTGGCCACCATATTGGATGCACATACGTGTGTGTAGTGATCTCAGTTAAACTTGTCACAAGCAACCAAAGTTGAAAACCTATGTTTACCAAAATTAAAGACCAAATAAGACCAATTAATGTATGATTTTAAGGTATTTATCTTTGTGTCTACAGCAAAGGTCTAATTTGTAAACTGTTGCTTTTGAAGTCAGACTTGCAGATTAATTTGTCAGCTGAGGTGGGCAGTGTTTTATAGGCTGGTGTTTCACTGGGATTGACCAGTAGGAAAACCAATCATCAACTGAAAGGAAATTGACAATAACAGTAAGATAGAAATCTCCCAATTAATGCTACAGATTAGAACAATAACAATTCCAGATGAGATGAACATTAAACCCAGAAGGGATTCAGTAACTGAGGCAGAAAAAACTGGACAGAAAGAGTAGGCAGTGCTTCACCACAGCGTTGGGAATATTCTCTAGAATGATTCCACATCGGAGAGCAAATAATACATCTTCTCTTTTTTCACATCCCTAAATGACATGCACTCTTCTCACTCTTTGGTTTTCAGGGGAAAAAAGTTTATTTTAATTACAGATAAACAGAAAATAGGATTAAGTAGAGTCTTTTTTTTCCTTTCTTTTTTTAAAGATTTTTTAATTATTATTTTTTAACTTTACAATATTGTATTGGTTTTGCCATACATCGACATGCTTCAGCCATGGGTGTACACGTCTTTTTTAAATGGTGATCACTTAAACTGCCTCTTGGGATTAGAATTTTGAGTCTTCCTCTTACTTTTAATAAGTCTAGTTTCCTGCTGAGACTTGTCTGGATTACCTCCTTGGTCTCTTATTATTTGAAATTAGACCCCAGTGAGTGCTCTTAGTCTTGTTTGTGTTCCCACGCACTAATCAAGGTACATAAACCATCATCATTGACCTGAGTTTAGTTCTGTTCCTCCTCCTAGCTAATTAATGATATAGTTATCACAGATCAGATCAGATCAGATCAGATCAGTCGCTCAGTCATGTCCAACTCTTTGCGACCCCATGAACCGTAGCACGCCAGGCCTCCCTGTCCATCACCAGCTCCTGGAGGTCACTCAGGCTCGCATCCATCGAGTCAGTGATGCCATCCAGCCATCTCATCCTCTGTCGTCCCCTTCTCCTCCTGCCCTCAATCCCTCCCAGCATCAGAGTCTTCTCCAATGAGTCAACTCTTCGCATGAGGTGGCCAAAATACTGGAGTTTCAGCTTTAGCATCATTCCTTCTAAAGAAATTCCAGCATTGATCTCCTTCAGAATGGACTGGTTGGATCTTCTTGCAGTCCAAGGGACTCTCAAGAGTCTTCTCCAACACCACAGTTCAAAAGCATCAATTCTTCGGCACTCAGCCTTCTTCACAGTCCAGCTCTCACATCCATACATGACCACAGGAAAGACCATAGCCTTGACTAGGCGAACCTTTGTTGGTAAAGTGATGTCTCTGCTTTTGAATATGCTATCTAGGTTGGTCATAACTTTCCTTCCAAGGAGCAAACGTCTTTTAATTTCATGGCTGCAGTCACCATCTGCAGTGATTTTGGAGCCCAGAAAAACAAAGTCTGACACTGTTTGCACTGTTTCCCCATCTATTTCCCATGCAGTGATGGGACCAGATGCCATGATCTTCGTTTTCTGAATGTTGAGCTTTAAGCCAACCTTTTCACTCTCCACTTTCACTTTCATCAAGAGGCTTTTTAGCCCCTCTTCACTTTCTGCCATAAGAGTGGTGTCATCTGCATATCTGAGGTTATTGATATTTCTCCCAGCAATCTTGATTCCAACTTGTGTTTCTTCCAGTCCAGCATTTCTCATGATGTACTCTGCATATAAGTTAAATAAACATGGTGACAATATGCAGCCTTGACGTACTCCTTTTCCTATTTGGAACCAGTCTGTTGTTCCATGACCAGTTCTAATTGTTGCTTCCTGACCTGCATACAGATTTCTTAAGAGGCAGATCAGGTGGTCTGGTATTCCCATCTCTTTCAGAATTTTCCATGGTTTATTGTGATCCACACAGTCAAAGGCTTTGGCATAGTCAATAAAGCAGAAATAGATGTTTTTCTGGAACTCTCTTGCTTTTTCCATGATCCAGCAGATGTTGGCAATTTGATCTCTGGTTCCTCTGCCTTTTCTAAAACCAGCTTGAACATCAGGAAGTTTACGGTTCACATATTGCTGAAGCCTGGCTTGGAGAATTTTGAGCATTACTTTACTAGCGTGTGAGATGAGTGCAATTGTTCGGTAGTTTGAGCACTCCTTGACATTGCCTTTCTTTGGGATTGGGATGAAAACTGACCTTTTCCAATCTTGTGGCCACTGCTGAGTTTTCCAAATTTGCTGGCATATTGAGTGTAGCACTTTCACAGCATCATCATTCAGGACTTGGAATAGCTCCACTGGAATTCCATCACCTCCACTAGCTTTGTTCATAGTGATGCTTTCTAAGGCCCATTTGACTTCACATTCCAAGATGTCTGGCTCTACGTCAGTGATCACATCATCATGATTATCTGGGTCGTGAAGCTCTTTTTTGTACAGTTCTTCTGTGTATCACAAGTAGATAAAAGAAGCAGAATGCACTGACTGATTATTTTGAGTATTGAAGACTCAATGCATAATCTTGGATTGGGTGTTAAGGATAGAAATCTGCTTTTACTTGACTTTCAGAAACAGAATTTGGGGAACTCAAGCTTATAATAAATGTCATTACAATCAACTCACATTCTAGTCATTAAAATATCCCGGTTTACTAGTGTCATAGTGTTCAAGATGGGAGCATGAGGTAAGTCAGGGACTTAGAGTGGCCTATCTCTCCAGTGTTATTTCCTGAAAATGGAGAGAAGTGCATGGTTCTGGGTAGTGTCATGAGGGAATAGAGATAACTCTGTCTGAAGAATTTGAATGGAAGATCAGCTTAATAGGGTAAAGAAAGAATTCCACCTTTCTATATGCCATTGTAGCAGTAAACAAGGATAATAGATGAAAATAAAAGTTATGACTCTCATGGTAAAATCATGAAAATGATTTTATTTAACTGATTAAAAAATTAAATAGTTTGAAACAGAATTATAAATTGTTAAGTAAAAAAATTTTTTAAAGTCTAGGCTATTCTCTCGTAGAAAATCCATAAAAAACCATAATTGTATATATGTAAAATATACTGTGCAACAGAGAAAAAACTTTACTTATAGAAGTGGATGTACTTTGTTCTTCATTTTTGCAAACCTCTTTTTCTGTGGTTTTATCATAATGTGGATCAGCCCTATGAGTTAAAAAGTATGTTTTATTTCTCCCTCCTTTCCCATCAAAGTTTTTACTCTGAGATAATTTTAGATTCAGCTTCTCTGGTGGTTCAATGATAAAGAATCTGCTTCCCAATGTAGGAGATGTGGGTTCTGTTCCTGGGTCAGGAAGATCCCTGGGAGAAGGAAATGGTGAACCACTCCAGTATTCTTCCCTGGAAAAGTCCATGGACAGAGGAGCCTGGCAGGCTATAATCCTTGGAGTTACAAAAGAGTTGGACACAATTTAGCAACTAAACAACAACGACTTAAAAATTCATGTACAGTTGTAAAGTGAAAGTGAAGTCACTCAGTCGTGTCCGACTCTTTGCGACCCCATGGACTGCAGCGCACCAGGCTCCTCCATCCATGGAATTTTCCAGGCAAGAGTGCTGGAGTGGGGTGCCATTGTAAGAAATAACATTAAATGATTCTGTGTACTTGTTACCCAGTTTAACTAATGGAACCATCTTTCAAAACTATAGTACAGTATTACAACCAGAGTACAATCCACTGATTTTACTCATAATTCCCCATTTTTGCAAGTGTCCTTTGGTATCTGTAGGGGATTGTTTCCAAGACCTGCCACGGATACCAGAATCTGGGATTCTAAATTCTATAGTCAGCCAGCCAGCCCTCTGCATCCAAGGAGGTTCTGCATTCTGAGACTTAAGCAACCACTGATCCTGTAGTACATACTGTATTTATTGAAAATACTCGAAGTATAATTAAACCATGCAGTTCACACTTGCGTTGTTCATAGGTCAGCTGTGAAAGTGAAAGTCACTTAGTTTTGTCTGACTCTTTGCGACCCCCCTGGACTATACAGTCCATTGATTTCTCCAGGCCAGAATACTGGAGTGGGTAGCCATTTCCTTCTCCATGGGATCTTCCCAACCCAGGGATCAAACCCAGGTCTCCCGCATGGCAGGTGGATTCTTTACCAACTGAGCTCATGTACTTCTGTGTGTCTGTGTTTAGTTTTATGCAGTTTTGTCACATGTGCAGGTTGGTGTATTCATTACTACATTCGAGATACAGAACAGTCCTATTTTCACAAGAATCCCTCACATTACCCTTTTATACCTTGCTCCCACACTCTACTCCCATCCCTAGCCTCAGGAAAACCTAATCTCATCTCCATTTCTATGATTTGTTATTTTAAGAAGATTATTTTAAGATTCTATATAAATAGAATCACACAGTATGTAACCTTTTGGATTGGCTTTTTTCACTCACATTTTCTTCAATGTCATTTCCAAATTATTCTGTGTATCAGTAATTCATACCTTTTTGTTGTTGGGTAGTATTCCATGTTTATTTAACTTATATGCAGAGTACATCATGAGAAACGCTGGACTGGAAGAAACACAAGTTGGAATCAAGATTGCCGGGAGAAATATCAATAACCTCAGATATGCAGATGACACCACTCTTATGGCAGAAAGTGAAGAGGGGCTAAAAAGCCTCTTGATGAAAGTGAAAGTGGAGAGTGAAAAGGTTGGCTTAAAGCTCAACATTCAGAAAACGAAGATCATGGCATCTGGTCCCATCACTGCATGGGAAATAGATGGGGAAACAGTGCAAACAGTGTCAGACTTTGTTTTTCTGGGCTCCAAAATCACTGCAGATGGTGACTGCAGCCATGAAATTAAAAGACGCTTACTCCTTGGAAGGAAAGTTATGACCAACCTAGATAGCATATTCAAAAGCAGAGACATCACTTTACCAACAAAGGTTCGCCTAGTCAAGGCTATGGTCTTTCCTGTGGTCATGTATGGATGTGAGAGCTGGACTGTGAAGAAGGCTGAGTGCCGAAGAATTGATGCTTTTGAAGTGTGGTGTTGGAGAAGACTCTTGAGAGTCCCTTGGACTGCAAGAAGATCCAACCGGTCCATTCTGAAGGAGATCAATGCTGGAATTTCTTTAGAAGGAATGATGCTAAAGCTGAAACTCCAGTATTTTGGCCACCTCATGCGAAGAGCTGACTCATTGGAGAAGACTCTGATGCTGGGAGGGATTGAGGGCAGGAGGAGAAGGGGACGACAGAGGATGAGATGGCTGGATGGCATCACTGACTCGATGGATGCGAGTCTGGGTGACCTCCAGGAGCTGGTGATGGACAGGGAGGCCTGGCGTGCTGCAGTTCATGGGGTCGCAAAGAGTCGGACACGACTGAGCGACTGATCTGATCTGAGTATTCCATGGTATGGATGTACCACAGTTTATTTCACCATTTGTCCATCAGAAAACATGTGGTTTGTTTTCAGTCTTTGGCTATTGCAAATAAAATGACAAATGTTACGAACATTTTTTTACAGGTTTTTCTGTGTTCTTTCTCTTTCTAAGTAACACACATGTAAATTCTATGGACTTTTGCAATGCAGACTTTAAATATTTTGTTTAAAATTGTGAATTAAACAAGGTAGGCAAACTCAATAATTTCTTTGAAAATACTTAACTAAATGTGTGTTGGTATCATTTAAAAGTAGTTTTCAGATTGTCTATAAAATGAATTTGAGATCAGAATTTCCTTGGAAGAGGAGAGGGGTGGTTGGAGGTGGTATGGAGTTCTTGAATCACCTTAAAATGAAATCCCATGGAGCTCTCATAGCGCACACTGGACAGTCCCTCTGAGCAGTCTGCACCCAGAAAGAGGAGGGAAGCCAGGGTGGAGCCTCTGGCATGCTTACTGTGTTTACTCAGTGATTCTCTTGTCCTGCGGGAAACTGAATGAGGAGTTGGCATGAGCTGAGTTGTCATTGGTATCTCTCTACATTTCCTATGGAAGAAAACAGCAAGCATTAGACATGTTTGTCCCTACCTCTCAATGACCTCATAACACCAAATATTACAATGCAGAACGAAGGCCATTTTGGATTCCTTTAGAATTACTTACTGAGGGTGTTGAATGCTAGGACTCTCTGGAGCTTGTTTCTATTTGTTCAGCTGAGGACCAAAACGTTGTTGAGGGAAAAACTTTATTACTATTTACCAGAGGCTCACAGTAGCATCCTCAGAACTTGAGGTAAAGAGAGTTAGATGTTTTCTCAGTGTTCTTTTTAACTATTTTATATTGGAGTATAGGCTTCCCAGGTGACCCTACGTGTAAAGAACCCACCTGCCAATGCAGGAGACATAAGAGATGCAGCTCGGAAAGACCTCCTGGAAAAGGGCATGGCAATCCACTCCAGTATTCTTGCCTAGAAAATCCCCATGGACATAGGAGCCTGGTAGGGTACAGTCCATGGAATCGCAGAGTCGGACACATCTGACGCAACTTAGCGTGCACATACCACCAATTAACAATGTTATGAAAGTTTCAGGTGGACAGCAAAGGGACTCAGCCACACATATACATGTATCCATTCTCCTCTAAACACCCCTGCTATCCAGGCTGCCATGTAACATTGACCAGAGTTCCCTGTGCTATACTGTAGGACCTTGCTTCTTATCCTTTTTAAATATAGCAGTGCATACATCAGTTCAGTTCAGCAGCTCAGTCATGTCCAACTCTTTGCGACCCCACGGACTGTAGCACGCCAGGCTTCCCTGTCCATCACCAACTCCTGGAGCTTGATCAAACTCATGTTCATCAAGTCGGTGATCCTATCCAACCATCTCATCCTCTGTCACCCTCTTCTCCTGCCTTCAAGCTTTCCCAGCATCAAGGTCTTTTCTAAGGAGTCATTTCTTCACATCAGGTGGCCAAAGTATTGGATGCTGGTCTCAAACTCCCTAACTGTCCCTTTCCCCCATTCTCCCCTGGCAACCGTAAATTCATTCTCTAAGTCTTCACAGCATTTCTTTCTTGGTGTCCTTTCTAAGGTAGGGGGCTGTGCAAACTACTTGTTTAAGATAAAAAGCGTATTGCTTTCCTCAACCCCCCTCCCCGCCCCGGAAATCCAGCAAAACAAAAACCCAGAGATGTGCCGTATTTTGGAAAGAAAGCAAACTTAAAAACCCACAGATTCCACACAGTATCCATTTGCTTTCTAATATAGCTCTATTTCTACAAACAAGTCAAGGTTTCAGCATTTCACTGAACTGTAAAGCAGAACTCATGAGAGTAAATCTCACAGACAACAGTGATATTATGTGTCATCCTTTTCTCATTCAATTTTTCAAGAGGAAACAGTTCCTTATCTCACAGCCTGTCTGTGTTTTCAGAGTAGAGGTTGTACATTGCCCTTCAGAAGTGGGGACTGTTGGGTTTTTGTGTTAAGGTCATTTAAGTCACAAACCCCAGCTATTTCTCTCTTTCTGCAAATTAAACACACTCCCCGTTGTGTTGTAATGGATTTCAGTCCTTTGTAATTAAAGATCCAACTGTTCACCTCCTGAAACCAAGCGCTTTTTACCACATTGTTGCTTCATTTATCTCTGGGGGAAGACAGTGATCCACCCATTTGCTGCTGCAGTGACGCAGCACTCTCAGTACTGCTGGCAGTAACACAGCAATAAAAGCGAATACTCGACATTTTGGAGGAGAACCATTACCTTAACTCTCTAATGAGTTTTGTTTTTCAAGAGCTTTTCAGTAAAAAAGATTTACAGCGGAGAAAACCTCAGAGTCAGATGACTAGCTAGCTCATCAGAGTCTTATCACTGCTCAGAGTGATTAAAATATTTACTCTCAAGTTCTTCAGCTGGACTCTAGGTTTCCTTTATCTAATATTTCCTTTCCTCTTTCGTAAAAGAATTTCATTTCTTGCTTATTTTCTTCTCTTTTACTTTAACTCATTCCGTGGTTGCTTATGACTCATGACAACTGCTTCTTTGTCCGAGTCCTATTCTGGGTTCCTCTGAAAGCAGAGTCTAGGACGGAGGGTGGGTGTGCTGTTCCCAAAGGAAGCAAGAGTGAGTGAAAGGGAGGGAGGCAGAAGAGGAAGGGGATGCATTTTCATGCTGATGCTACAAAGTTTGTTGAGTGTGGCTGGTTGCCAGATCCATGGTAACAAGCCTCTGAGAAGCTGAATAAGCAGCATTATCATCAGCTTAGGGTGGAAGGGAGAAGCACTCACTGACTGAATACTGTTTCTGTTCAGAGGGTCACCCTATGAAGTCTTGCATTTCTGTAGATGCATGTCAGGACGCTTGTATCCCATTGATTCTCCTGGAGAAGTCGCCGAGGAAGGCCCCATAGAAGCAGAGGTGCTCTTAGGCGGATGTTTGTCAGAATTCAGCCAGGGCTCAGGCAGAGCTGGTAGTCACAGCAGCTGATGGAATAGAAGACGGTTGAAGCTTATTACGTGTCCAGTATACAGGACATCGCTTCCTGTCGATTGTTGATCCATGTAGAAGCACAGGTGAAGCTAGTCCCTGCAGTTGGGGGAGGATTTAAAATAGTCTTTGAATTATGTTTTACTATAAAAAGAGATGACTAATTCAATCCTTTTTGAGAAACTAGAAAACAGGGAATGTACATGATTCATTCTGCATTTTTAAAAGGAAATGGAAAGTTTCCCAAAAACAGATGGCTCAATACAGTTCTTACTAATAATGAGTATTTGTGGATAATTTGCATTTTTGGAGCACCATGATTTACAAATTTCAGTCACTAAAAGAATAATTTCAGTGCATTTTTTCTTGACAGTAGTTTCCTATCAAAATTGGAAGTTTGGTCTCTGACATAATAGGGCCATTGAGGAAGTTTGCTGTTAATAATTGTCATTTCAACTCAGAAATCTCTGGAGACTATAATGTGTCCATTTTCATTTGACAGGCCTGGTCTGTTCAAGACCCAAAGTCCTGGACATGAGATGTTATCCAGGACATACGAGCATGAAGACATTTCTTATAGCTCAGATAATAGTCACCTCTGCCTATATGTATCAGTGCTGCCTTAGGAAATTTTAGCTAAAATGTTTCCCTAAGAATGCTAAGCTACTACAGGTAAATAGAGGTTAAAAAATAAGAATGTAAAAAGCAATGTTATATTGGATCATGTTTATTTGGCTTTCTTTCATTTTGGCTTTTGCTGAGAATTTTTTTTAAGGGTAGGTGAACAATGTGTAGACTGAATCTTAGGACATATTTAGCCATAAGGTTTTAAAAAATAGTTTCAAACCTCTGTTGTTATGCTATATGTTATGTTATAGCATGCTATGCTATTCTAAGTCACTTCAGTTGTGTCCGACTCTGTGCGACCCCATAGACAGCAGCCCACCAGGCCTCCCCGTCCCTGGGATTCTCCAGGCAAGAACACTGGAGTGGGTTGCCATTTCCTTCTCCAATGCATGAAAGTGAAAAGAGAAAGTGAAGTCGCTCAGTCATGTCCGACTCTTAGCGATCCCATGGACTGCAGCCTGCAGGCTCCTCCGTCCGTGGGATTTTCCAGGCAAGAGTACTGGAGTGGGGTGCCATTGCCTTCTCCGTCTGTTGTTATATAAATATTAATTTGTATTCTAGATTAAGACACAAGCAAACAATTTGAATCTCCTTCCCATAAAATTCAAGCAACTGATTTTTTTCCAAATCCATGTAACAGATTCTTCAGTTAGGTATTTTATGTTCTTTAAAATTTTTCTTTTGAAAAGTACATCTTGCATTCTTCTAAAGATGTATAGGATTTTGAAATCATATTCTTTGAATAATATTTCAGATGGATGACTTAAAAATTTTTTATTTTATTGAAGTATAGTTGATTTACAATGTTGTGTTAATTTCTACTGTATAGCAAAATGATTCAGCTATACATATATATGTATATATACATATTCTCTTTTGTATTCTTTTCCATTATGATTCATCACAAGACATTGAATATAGCTCCTTGTGCTATACAGTAGGTCCTTGTTGTTTATCTATTCTATGTATATAGCTGCGAAAAGAAGACAAGCGAAAAGCAAAGGAGAAAAGGAAAGATATAAACATCTGAATGCAGAGTTCCAAAGAATAGCAAGAAGAGATAAGAAAGCCTTCTTCAGCGATCAATGCAAAGAAATAGAGGAAAACAACAGAATGGGAAAGACCAAGGATCTATTCAAGAAAATCAGAGATACCAAAGGAACATTTCATGCAAAAATGGGCTCGATGAAGGACAGAAATGGTATGGACCTAACGGAAGCAGAAGATATTAAGAAGAGATGGCAAGAATACACAGAAGAACTGTACAAAAAAGAGCTTCATGACCCAGATAATCATGATGGTGTGATCACTGACCTAGAGCCAGACATCCTGGAATGTGAAGTCAAGTGGGCCTTAGAAAGCATCACTAGGAACAAAGCTAGTGGAGGAGATGGAATTCCAGTGGAGCTATTCCAAATCCTGAAAGATGATGCTGTGAAAGTGCTGCACTCAATATGCCAGCAAATTTGGAAAACTCAGCAGTGGCCACAAGATTGGAAAAGGTCAGTTTTCATCCCAATCCCAAAGAAAGGCAATACCAAAGAGTGCTCAAACTACCGCACAATTGCACTCATCTCACGCATTAGTAAAGTAA
Organism: Tragelaphus eurycerus; assembly: GCA_935064755.1. NCBI lineage: Eukaryota > Metazoa > Chordata > Mammalia > Artiodactyla > Bovidae > Tragelaphus > Tragelaphus eurycerus. The sequence continues at coordinate 4,002,587 of CAKXYN010000051.1, forward strand.
TGCTCAAAATTCTCCAAGCCAGGCTTCAGCAATATGTGAACCGTGAACTTCCTGATGTTCAAGCTGGATTTAGAAAAGGCAGAGGAACCAGAGATCAAATTGCCAACATCCGCTGGATCATGGAAAAAGCAAGAGAGTTCCAGAAAAACATCTATTTCTGCTTTATTGACTATGCCAAAGCCTTTGACTGTGTAGATCACAATAAACTGTGGAAAATTCTGAGAGAGATGGGAATACCAGACCACCTGATCTGCCTCTTGAGAAATCTGTATGCAGGTCAGGAAGCAACAGTTAGAACTGGACATGGAACAACAGACTGGTTCCAAATAGGAAAAGGAGTACGTCAAGGCTGCATATTGTCACCATGTTTATTTAACTTATATGCAGAGTACATCATGAGAAATGCTGGACTGGAAGAAACACAAACTGGAATCAAGATTGCCGGGAGAAATATCAATAACCTCAGATATGCAGATGACACCACCCTTACGGCAGAAAGTGAAGAGGAACTAAAAAGCCTCTTGATGAAAGTGAAAGTGGAGAGTGAAAAGGTTGGCTTAAAGCTCAACATTCAGAAAACGAAGATCATGGCATCTGGTGCCATCACTACATGGGAAATAGATGGAGAAACAGTGGAAACAGTGTCAGACTTTCTTTTTCTGGGCTCCAAAATCACTGCAGATGGTGACTGCAGCCATGAAATTAAAAGACGCTTACTCCTTGGAAGGAAAGTTATGACCAACCTAGATAGCATATTCAAAAGCAGAGACATCACTTTGCCAACAAAGGTTCACCTAGTCAAGGCTAGTCTTTCCTGTGGTCATGTATGGATGTGAGAGCTGGACTGTGAAGAAGGCTGAGCACCGAAGAATTGATGCTTTTGAAGTGTGGTGTTGGAGAAGACTCTTGAGAGTCCCTTGGACTGCAAGGAGATCCAACCAGTCCATTCTGAAGGAGATCAGCCCTGGGATTTCTTTGGAAGGAATGATGCTGAAGCTGAAACTCCAGTATTTTGGCCACCTCATGCGAAGAGTTGACTCATTGGAGAAGACTCTGATGCTGGGAGGGATTGGGGGCAGGAGGAGAAGGGGACGACAGAGGATGAGATGGCTGGATGGCATCACTGACTCGATGGATGTGAGTCTGAGTGACCTCCGAGAGCTGGTGATGGATAGGGAGACCTGGCGTGCTGCAGTTCATGGGGTCGCAAAGAGTCGGACACGACTGAGCGACTGATCTGATCTGATCTGATTCTATGTATAATAGTTGGCAAGGCAATGGCACCCTACCCCAGTACTTTTGCCTGGAAAATCCCATGGACGGAGGATCCTGGTAGGCTCCAGTCCATGGGGTCGCTAAGAGTCGGATACAACTGAGCGACTTCACTTTCACTTTTCATTTTCATGCATTGGAGAAGGAAATGGCACCCCACTCCAGTGTTCTTGCCTGGAGAATCCCAGGTACGGGGGAGCCTGGTGGGCTGCCGTCTATGGCGTCGCACAGAGTCGGACACGACTGAAGCGACTTAGCAGCAGCAGCAGCAATCCCATACTCCTAATCCATCCCTCTCTACTCCCGCCCCCCTTGCTAATCATGAGTCTGTTCTCTATGTCTGTAAGTCTGTTTTCTTTCATAGATAAGCTCATTTGTGTCATATTTTGGATTCCACATGTAAGTGATGGCATATAGAATTTGTCTTTCTCTTTCTGACTTACTTCAGTTAGTATGATAGTATGCCATCATATGTATGCACCACATCTTTTTTATTTATTCATCTATCGATGGGCTTTTAGATTGTTTCCATGTCTTGGCTATTGTGAATAGTGTTGCTATGAACATAGGGGTGCATGTATCTTTTTGAATTATAGTCTTGTCCGGATATATGCCCAGGAATTGGATTGCTGGATCATATGGCAACTCTATTTTTAGCTTTTTGAGGAATCTCCATACTATTCTCCACAGTGGCTGTACCAATTTACATTCCTGCCAACCGTGTAGGAGAGTTCCCTTTTCTTTACACTCTCTCCAGCATTTGTTATTTGTAGACCTTTTAATGATGGCCATTAATGATGAGTTGGTACCTTATTGTAGTTTTTTTTTTTCTCTAGTGATTAGCGATGGAGAATGTCTTTTCATGTGACTATATGTCTTTGACTATATGTCTTTCATCTCTATGTCTTCTTTGGAGAAATATCCATTTAGGTCTTCTGCCCATGTTTTGTTTTTTTGTTATTGAGGCTGTTTGTTTTTTTTTTTTGTTATTGAGTCATATGAGCTGTTTCAGCAAGCATTTTTTAAACCGCCATACAAAATTAGTCACAAATGAAAAAAAGATCAAAATTACTTTCCTTTATTGCTTTTTCCTGTATTTGCTTCATGAACAGGTCTTCCCTTGAAGTCAACCTATTTCAATACCTAAACAAATGTTCTGTTCACTGTAGAGTCTCAGAAATAATTTCTCTTTTAAATAAATTATTTGATATCATATAATTTATGGTTACCCACATTTGATCATAGTCAAGTCCATGTTTTGAAACAAATATTTTAGGGCTACAAAGGTTAAAAATGTATGCTATGAAAAATTGTGTCTAGATCCCAGGGAGTGAAATCAGTGTCATGTATTTAATATTTATCACTGTTTCTTACCATCAGAAATGGCATCAAATAATTCCTTAAAACTACCCCTGCTCTTTATGTGATCCGCTGCTCTGTCACGACACGTTAACTGAGACATAGACACTGGAAAACCTTTCTTCTTAGCCTCTACCTATATTGCCTGTAGATAAAAAGGAGCTCCCTAATCCCCAAGCCATGACAGCAGTGTCATCTATTATACTGCAGAAGCAGAGAGAGGGAAAAGGGTGGATGCTGTTAAGAAAAAAAAATTCAGCTGAATAAACTTGAAATTTTAATTGGCTTTATTAAACCATTCATGAATCAAATATCCTCCTATGTAAGGTTGCTCTTAGGAGTTGTACAAAATACAGGGAGCAGGAGTGGTGGTTCTAGGAGGAGGTTAGGGCATGAAAGTGACTAGCCAAAGAAAATAATTGTTTCAGGCCAGGTCACTTTCTTTTGGGAGAGAGGTAAGGGTCTCTCTTGTAGATTACCTCTTCGTGTGTGTGTGTGTGTTGGGGTGGGTGGAGGAACAGGCCTGTGTGACAGATTACCTCACTGGTACTGACCAGAAGATTCCAGACTGGCTGATTAAGGTTCCATTCCTGGGGAAGGTCAAAGTCAGGTATTAAATCTCAGTTAGATTTCATGGGCTTTAGCATGAGTGACGTCATTTTAGGCCTGTAGTTTTTCTCTTAAACAAGATTAAAATTCGGGGCTCCAGAGATAGGTTGCCTTCAGTCAGATTTGGCCTCCACCGTTCACTAGCTGAAGAGTCGGACACGACTGAGTGACTTCACTTTCACTTTTCACTTTCATGCATTGGAGAAGGAAATGGCAACCCCCTCCAGTATTCTTGCCTGGAGAATCCTGGGGACGGAGGAGCCTGGTGGGCTGCCGTCTATGGGATCGCACAGAGTCGGACACGACTGAAGCGACTTAGCAGCAGTAGCAGCAGCATTCACTAGCTGTGTGGCCTTAGGCAGGTTACTTAAGACTCAGTACCTCACCTGTAGAATGGCCATTTAGCAAAAAGATCTAAGCCCATAGGCTGTTAGGAGGCTTGAATAATGTAACATCTGCAAGGTGCATAGGACATTGTAGTGTGTAGATTATACCCACAAAGGTGAGCTATGATGTTTCTCTTCTCTCTGTCCTAGTTGCTTCCCAACAGTAATCTCCATTCTTGGATTTCCTCCTTCATAAAAATGTACTGCTTGGGAACTCCACCCTATCTCCATGGCTTTGGGTGTGTACAGTAATTCTTCCCTTGTACCAGGCTTCACTTTTCATGGTTGCAGTTTCCTGAGGTCAACTGCAGTCTGAAAATATTAAATGTAAAATTCCGGAAATAAATAGTGTATAAGTTTTAAACTGTGCCATTCTGACTAGCGTGATGCAGTCTTGCGCCATCTGGCTCCAACCCGCCTGTGAGTCACCCCTTTGTCCCTGCCGTTCCTTAGTGTTAGTCACTTAGTGCTCATCTTGCTTTTCAGATTGACTGTCAAGGTATCTCAGTGCTTGTGTTCAAATAACCCTTATTTTACCTAATAATGGCCCCAAAGTGCAAGAGGAGTGATGCTGGCAATTTGGATATGCCAGAGAGAAGCCATAAAGTGCTTCCTTTAAGTGAAAAGTTGAAAGTTCTTGACTTAATAAGGAAAGATAAAAAATCCTATGCTGAGGTTGCTAAGATGTATGCTAAGAATCAATCTTCTATCTGTGAAATTGTAAAGAAGGAAAAAGAAATTCATGCTAGTTTTGCTGTCACGCCTCAAACTGAAAAAGTTAACAGCCACAGTTAGTGGTAAGTGCTTAGCTGAGATGGAAAAGGCATTGCATTTATTTATACAGTGAGATATTTTGAGAGAGCATTAGAGAGAGACTATATATATGTGTGTGTTGCTGCTGCTGCTGCTGCTAAGTCGCTTCAGTCGTGTCCAACTTTATGCGACCCCATAGACGGCAGCCCACCAGGCTCCTGCGTCCCTGGGATTCTCCAGGAAAGAACACTGGAGTGGGTTGCCATTTCCTTCTCCAACGCATAAAAGTGAAAGTGAAGTCCTATCTGACTCTTAGCGACCCCATAGACTGCAGCCTACCAGGCTCCTCCATCCATGGCAAGAGTACTGGAGTGGGGTGCCATTGCCTTCTCCAATATATATATACACACACATATATAAAACTTTTATTATAATACATTAATGTCCTATTTTATTATTAGTTATTGTTGTTAATCTCTTGGTGTGCCTGGTTTATAAATGAAACTTTACTATAGATATGTTTGCATAGGAAAAAACGTAGTGTGTGTTGGGGTCAGTACTATCTCCTATCTCAGGCATCCACTGGGGGTTTGGAACACAACTCCCTGTAGATAAGGGGGACTACTGTATTTTCTTTTTATTCTTCTGTATCAGTTCTCCCTTTGATATGTTAACAGCACACAGAGCACCTCTTCCTAGTGTAAAGGTTGATAGAAATGTAAATAGTTCAGCTTTTGAGTAGGGAAGGAGGCCACCTATGGGAAGAGGAAATAGGCTGCCTTCTGTTCTTTCCTTTGCAGATAACCTCACCATCTTGAACCCTCAGAGAGTTCAGCAAGAGAATGTATGGCTTGGGGAAGTGGCCAGAGCATTTGGCACCATGATTCAGCAGAGGAATCTTGGAAACGATGCACTATTTCTAGTATAATGCTGCCTTCTTCACGTGTAAGGGGCAGGTTCTACAGAGTCCTGGGCAAACAAAGCATCATTTGCCTGCTCTTTTCTCTGCTGCTGCTGCTGCTGCTGCTAAGTCGCTTCAGTCGTGTCCGACTCTGTGCGACCTCACAGACGGAAGCTCACCAGGCTCCCCTGTCCCTGGGATTCTCCAGGCAAGAATACTGGAGTGGGTTGCCCTTTCCTTCTCCAATGCATGAAAGTGAAAAGTGAAAGTGAAGTCGCTCAGTCGTGTCCGACTCTTAGCGACCCCATGAAAACATCCCATTTTCAATTTTCTGTTTTATTATAACCGTGTGCTGTTGTGACTCTTGTGCTGATATTCTCGCTTGGCTCTCTTTGTTCCTGAGTAGGGGAAGTCTGTGTCAAAGACAGAAGCCTGGGGACTCCTGAGAATCCTTCATGGGCAAATGGTAAAATTCCCAAGGTCCAAATCCTAAATGCAAAACAGCAAATGGATTTAGTGTTCTAGGTTGACACACAAAATATGTTCATATTATATATATATTTTTTCTCATATAGTGATGGTTTTTAACTGAGAAATCCACCCTTCCCTCTGAATCATGTGTCAATGGTGACAACAGGAGAAGATACTGAAGATGAGAGATGTACCCGACGAATTGTAGCATTCTGGCCCAGATATGATTTCTGGGTAGGTTTTGTGGCCATGAGACTCTCAGTACTGTCATACAATTTTCAGCATAGGGCACGTAAGAATCGGATTTTCATAACGTTTCTGGATCTAATGAAATAGTTGATGTTCAGATCAGATCAGATCAGTCACTCAGTCGTGTCTGACTCTTTGTGACCCCATGAATCATAGTACGCCAGGCCTCCCTGTCCATCACCAACTCCTGGGGTTCACTGAGACTCACGTCCATCGAGTCAGTGATGCCATCCAGCCTTGTCATCCTTTGTCGTCCCCTTGTCCTCTTGCCCCCAATCCCTCCCAGCATCAGAGTCTTTTCCAATGACTCAACTCTTTGCATGAGGTGGCCAAACTACTGGAGTTTCAGCTTTAGCATCAGGCCTTCCAAAGAAATCCCAGGGCTGATCTCCTTCAGAATGGACTGGTTGGATCTCCTTGCAGTTCAAGGGACTCTCAAAAGTCTTCTCCAATACCACAGTTTAAAAGCATCAATTCTTCAGTGCTCAGCCTTCTTCACAGTCCAACTCTCACATCCATACATGACCACAGGAAAAACCATAGCCTTGACCAGACGAACCTTTGTTGGCAAAGTAATGTCTCTGCTTTTGAATATGCTATCTAAGTTGGTCATAACTTTCCTTCCAAGGAATAAGCGTCTTTTAATTTCATGGCTGCAGTCACCATCTGCAGTGATTTTGGAGCCCAGAAAAATAAAGTCTGACACTGTTTCCACTGTTTATCCATCTATTTCCCATGCAGTGATGGGACCGGTTGCCATGATCTTTGTTTTCTGAATGTTGAGCTTTAAGCCAACTTTTTCACTCTCCACTTTTACTTTCATCAAGAGGCTTTTTAGTTCCTCTTCACTTTCTGCCATAAGGGTGGTGTCATCTGCATATCTGAGGTTATTGATATTTCTCCCAGCAATCTTGATTCCAGCTTGTGCTTCTTCCAGTCCAGTGTTTCTCATGACGTACTCTGCCTATAAGTTAAATAAACAGGGTGACAATATACAGCCTTGACGAACTCCTTTACCTATTTGGAACCAGTCTGTTGTTCCATGTCCAGTTCTAACTGTTGCTTTCTGACCTGCATACAGATTTCTCAAGAGGCAGATCAGGTGGTCTGGTATTCCCATCTCTTTCAGAATTTTCCACAATTTATTGTGATCTACACAGTCAAAGGCTTTGGCATAGTCAATAAAGCAGAAATAGATGCTTTTCTGGAACTCTCTTGCTTTTTCGATGATCCAGCGGAAGTTGGCAATTTGATCTCTGGTTCCTCTGACTTTTCTAAAACCAGCTTGAACATCAGAAAGTTCATGGTTCACATATTGCTGAAGCCTGGCTTGGAGAATTTTGAGTATTACTTTACTAGCGTGTGAGATGAGTGCAATTGTGCAGTAGTTTGAGCACTCTTTGGCATTGCCTTTCTTTGGGATTGGAATGAAAACTGACCTTTTCCAGGCCTGTGGCCACTGCTGAGTTTTCCAAATTTGCTGGCACATTGAGTTCAGCACTTTCACAGCATCATCTTTCAGGATTTGATGTTAGTCATCCCAAATGAAGCAACAGTTGATATGTTATTATCTTCAGTTAGGACTCAAAAGATTAACATTTTGAAATCTAGAAACTAGCTCTTACTGATGCTCATTGAAGACATTTTACCTGATTTGTGGACAGAATCTCTATTACATTTTGTAACAGGTCATAAAATGGACTTGACATCACACAGTGGATGGAATGCACTTATGAAATAAAGATAGCATCGGACAATTCCATACTTTGATGATAATCTCCGATGTAAATGCTTTGGTCAAATGTTTTTGAGAACTAAGATGTTCTGATCACCCAGTATGTGGGAACATTTAAGAAAACACACACACACACATTCTCTCTCTCTCTCCAAACTTTCTCTATCATTTTATTGCACTGACTTCCTTTGTTTTCATCTTGCTGTCTGTCATTCAAAACTATGAAGAATAAATAAGTGTTCAAAGATTTAAAAAGCAGCGATAAATAAGTAAGCATTGATGTCATTTGCACAGGTTCCTATTAACTACAAAAATAGTTTCATCTTCATTCCTCTAAAGGATCTGGAATTGATTCCCATATATAATGTAAGAAAAAGAGAGATGGAGACCTAAAATAAGACAGCCAAATGTGTAGCAATTCTAAAAAAACCCCAATTTAAAAAGTTTTGAGTTTTTAAAAGTGAACCTAACATATTTAGTATAAATAGCATGTCTTTCTAATATTAGAAAACTTGCAAATTATGAAATTTTATCAGAGTCACTTGCAGATAATTTTAACACAGAAACATACAAATTAAGATATATCAGATATTTCACTCTATATGTTGATATATGAAGAGGAATTCCAAGATGTATTATGCGTGTTACACTTTTCTTATTATGAGGTCACTGTCATTTGCCAGAGCATTTTCTTATTATTTCTAAACATTTGCTACTGGGTGGGCTTACTAGTGTTGCTTGAAAGAGACAGAAAGAGCTGCCATGTGAATTTAACCTAACTTTCCTCTAAATAAGTTACCCTTTCTTATACTCCATTGTGTCATTCTTGCAAATTCTCTTAAGAGTGAAATTAGTTGATAAAAACAGGAACAAAGGAGGTTGCTGTGATGTTGGCTACTAAGAAGGCGTATGTGTATCTGTGTGTGTGTGTGTGGTTATAACATGCCCATCCATCCTTAGTAGCAATGCTTTATCATAAATCCAAGAAAGGAGAAAACTGTATTATAGCAGACCAATGTCCAATAAAATTTGATCATTTTTCAGCCTGAGAATTGAATAACAAGTTAAATATTATTATTATTATCATTATTTAAATTAATAAGGTAAGGTACTATAGTTTTAGAAATGGTTCAGTCTTTAATTGAAAGAACATGTGTAGAATTTAGTAATTTTATTTTTTTGAAATCAAATACTCATTAGTGAGCAAAAAGCAGGGGGAGAGAAACTCAGTCAAACTAAAGAAATAAGAATATACACAGCCCAAAGAAAGGCAATGCCAAGGAGTGCTCAAACTACCGAACAATTGCACTCATCTCACACGCTAGTAAAGTAATGCTCAAAATTCTCCAAGCCAGGCTTCAGCAATATGTGAACCGTGAACTTCCTGATGTTCAAGCTGGATTTAGAAAAGGCAGAGGAACCAGAGATCAAATTGCCAACATCCGCTGGATCATGGAAAAAGCAAGAGAGTTCCAGAAAAACATCTATTTCTGCTTTATTGACTATGCCAAAGCCTTTGACTGTGTGGATCACAATAAACTATGGAAAATTCTGAAAGAGATGAGAATACCAGACCACCTGATCTGCCTCTTGAGAAATCTGTATGCAGGTCAGGAAGCAACAGTTAGAACTGGACATGGAACAACAGACTGGTTCCAAATAGGAAAAGGAGTACGTCAAGGCTGCATATTGTCACCATGTTTATTTAACTTATATGCAGAGTACATCATGAGAAATGCTGGACTGGAAGAAACACAAGTTGGAATCAAGATTGCTGGGAGAAATATCAATAACCTCAGATATGCAGATGACACCACTCTTATGGCAGAAAGTGAAGAGGGGCTAAAAAGCCTCTTGATGAAGGTGAAAGTGGAAAGTGAAAAGGTTGGCTTAAAGCTCAACATTCAGAAAATGAAGATCATGGCATCTGGTCCCATCACTGCATGGGAAATAGATGGGGAAACAGTGGAAACAGTGTCAGACTTTGTTTTTCTGGGCTCCAAAATCACTGCAGATGGTGACTGCAGCCATGAAATTAAAAGTCGCTTACTCCTTGGAAGGAAAGTTATGACCAACCTAGACAGCATATTAAAAAGCAGAGACATTACTTTACCAACAAAGGTTCGCCTAGTCAAGGCTATGGTCTTTCCTGTGGTCATGTATGGATGTGAGAGCTGGACTGTGAAGAAGGCTGAGCGCCGAAGAATTGATGCTTTTGAAGTGTGGTGTTGGAGAAGACTCTTGAGAGTCCCTTGGACTGCAAGGAGATCCAACCAGTCCATTCTGAAGGAGATCAATCCTGGAATTTCTTTAGAAGGAATGATGCTAAAGCTGAAACTCCAGTATTTTGGCCACCTCATGCAAAGAGCTGACTCATTGGAGAAGACTCTGATGCTGGGAGGGATTGAGGGCAGGAGGAGAAGGGGACGACAGAGGATGAGATGGCTGGATGGCATCACTGACTCGATGGATGTGAGTCTGGGTGACCTCCGGGAGCTGGTGATGGACAGGGAGGCCTGGCGTGCTGCGGTTCATGGGGTCGCAAAGAGTCGGACACGACTGAGCGACTGATCTGATCTGATCTGATCTAAGATGGGGTAACTTTTCAGCAAAGCCAGATTCCCTGAGCTCCTCTGACACACTCCTTGATGTGGACTGATTATATGACAGAATAACAGTTACTCCTTCTGCTGAGGCCAACTACTAGATGCAGCTTGCAGGCAAGAGAGCTTGTCATCAAAGCAGCCCATTATTCTGAGGTGTCAGGGAACACGCAGATCTAAGAGACAGAAGAATCTGGATCCATATTCTAGATTTTTTGCTTATAGAGAAAGGATTTAAAGAATCAATTATAGGAAGTTTTTTTTAAAAAGATTTATCTATTTATTTTAATTTTGGCTGCGCTGGGTCTTCCTTAGTGCGTGAGTGAGTGAATGAGTGAAAGATGCTCAGTCGTGTCTGACTCTTTGAGACCCTGTGGACTGTACAGTCCTTGGAATTCTCCAGGCCAGAATACTGGAGTGGGTAGCCTTTCCCTTCGCCAGATCTCCAGGGAATCTTCCAAACTCAGGGATTGAACCCAGGTCTCCTGCATTGCAGGCAGATTCTTTACCAGCTGAGCCACGAGGGAAGCCCAAGAATACTTGAGTGGGTGGCCTATCCCTTCTCCAGGGGGTCTTCCCAACCCGGGAATCGAACCAGGGTCTCCTGCATTGCAGGTGGATTCTTTATCAACTGAGCTATCAGGGAAGCCCTGGTGTGTGAGGACTTTCTCTAACTGTGGTGAGAGGGGGCTACTCTTCTTGGCAGTGCATGGGCTTCTCATTGTGGTGGTGGTGCTTCTCTTGAGCACAGGCTCCAGGGTGTTCAGGAGTTGTCATCTGTGGTCTCTAGAGCACTGGCTCTGTAGCTGTGGTGCACAGGCTTGGTTGCTGTGCAACATGTGGCATTTTCCCAGACTAGGGATTGAACCCATGTGGCCTGCATTAGCAGGCAGGTTCTGTCCCCAGAAAGGATTTTAAGTGGTGAATCAGTGAGCTCACTTTCTTCCTGTTACACATGGGAGGGCTTGTGGTGATTATCTAGTTATCCCATCATGAGTGTCTATTAGATGTGTTGGGTGATCAATAAGGTGATCATTTGGTTGTACGAAATCAATGAGGAGCACTTCTGGATCTCATTGAAAAGAAAGCACATCATCTAAAGGTCCTGAACTGAGAGCTGGAGCCATCAATCGGCCAGACCTTCATAGGATTAGAATAGTTTTAGATGCATGTAGGAAAGTTACATTATTTTATTCAGGATTTTTTTTTTTTTTTCCATTATAGTTAGGGGAAGGGTGTATGTGTGGATGCTAAAGAAGCAGACAATAAAATGCAGCTACATTTTTGTCTGCTTAAGCATCATTTTCCTTTTGGGAACCCTTATATAAGCTGTATGAGGCTATCCATCAGATAGGCTGGCCCTGTGGGCACGTGATCTCAGGTGGGAGAACTGAAGCATGTCACCCCCGGATACATTGTTGATGTGTGGGTGGAAATAAGTATCATAGTAGTTGTAAGAAGACTGATGTGGGAGTATGGGAGCCTGAAGATCCACCACCCAAGATGGATGGGTCATGGTGGAGAGTTCTGGCAAAATGTGGTCCCCTGGAGAAAGGAATGGCAAACCACTTCAGTATTCTTACTTGAGAATCCCATGAATAGTATAAAAAGGCAAAAAGATATGAGAGAGATGAACTCCCCAGGTTGATAGGTACCCAATATGCTGCTGAAGATCAGATCAGATCAGTCGCTCAGTCATGTCCGACTCTTTGCGACCCCATGAATTGCAGCACGCCAGGCCTCCCTGTCCATCACCAATTCCCAGAGGTCACTCAGACTCACATCCATCGAGTCAGTGATGCCATCCAGCCATCTCATCCTCTGTCGTCCCCTTCTCCTCCTGCCCCCAATCCCTCCCAGCATCAGAGTCTTCTCCAGTGAGTCAACTCTTCACATCAGGTGGCCACATCAGGTGGAGTTTCAGCTTTAGCATCATTCCCTCCAAAGAAATCCCAGGGCTGATCTCCTTCAGAATGGACTGGTTGGACCTCCTTGCAGTCCAAGGCACTCTCAAGAGTCTTCTCCAACACCACAGTTCAAAAGCATCAATTCTTCGGCACTCAGCCTTCTTCACAGTCCAGCTCTCATATCCATACATGACCACAGGAAAGACCATAGCCTTGACTAGGCGAACCTTTGTTGGTAAAGTAATGTCTCTGCTTTTGAATATGCTATCTAGGTTGGTCATAACTTTCCTTCCAAGGAGTAAGCGTCTTTTAATTTCATGGCTGCAGTCACCATCTGTAGTGATTTTTGGAGCCCAGAAAAGTAAAGTCTGACACTGTTTCCCCATCTACTGGAGAAGAGTGGAGAAATAACTCCAGAAAGAATGAAGAGATGGAGCCAAAGTGAAAACAATGCCCAGTTGTGGATGTGACTGGTAATGGAATTAAGGTCTGATGCCGTAAGAACATTTCATCAGATCAGATCAGATCAGTCGCTCAGTCGTGTCCGACTCTTTGCGACCCCATGAACTGCAGCACTCCAGGCCTCCCTATCCATCACCAGTTCCCGGAGGTCACTCAGACTCACATTCATCGAGTCAGTGATGCCATCCAGTCATGGAACCTGGAATATTATTAGATTTGTGAGTCAAGGTAAATTAGAAGAGGTCAAACAGGAGATGGCAAGTGTGAACATCGACATTTTAGGAATCAGTGAACTAAAACGGACTGGAATGGGGAAATTTAATTCATATGACCATTATATCTGCTCTGGGCAAGAATCCCTCAGAAGAAGTGGAGTAATCCTCATAGTCAACAAAAAAGTCCAAAATGCAGTACTTGGGTGCAATCTCAAAAACGACAGAATGATCTCTGTTCATTAGCAAGGCAAGTGATTCAGTATCATGGTAATCCAAGTCTATGACCAAATAGTAATGCTGAAGAAGCTGAAGTTGAACGGTTTTATGAAGACCTAGAAGACCTTTTAGAAATAACACCCAAAAAAGATGTCCTTTTCATTATAGGGGACTGGAATGGAAAAGTAGGAAGTCAAGAAACACCTGGAGTAATGGGTAAATTTGGCCTTGGAATACAGAATGAAGCAGTGCAAAAGCTAATAGAGTTTTGCAAAGAGAACGCACTGGTCATAGCAAACACCCTCTTCCAACAACACAAGAGAAGACTCTACACATGGACATCACCAGATGGTCAACACTGAAATCAGATTGATTATATTCTTTGCATTCAAAGATGGAGAAGCTCTAGACAGTCAGCAAAAACAAGACCAGGAGCTGACTATGGCTCAAATCATGAACTCCTTATTGCCAAATTCAGACTTAAATTGAAGAAAGTGGAGAAAAGCACTAGACCATTCAGGTATGACCTAAATCAAATCCCTTATGATTATACAGTGGAAGTGAGAAATCGATTTAAGGGACTAGATCTGATAGAGTGCCTGATGAACTATGGATGGAGGTTCGTGACATTGTACAGAAAGCAGTGATCAAGAAAAAGAAATGCAAAAAGGCAAAATGGTTGTCTGACGAGGCCTTAAAATAGCTGAGAAAAGAAGAGAAGCTAAAGGCAAAGGAGAAAAGGAAAGATATACCCATTGGAATGCAGAGTTCCAAGAATAGCAAGGAGAGATAAGAAAGCCTTCCTCAGCGATCAATGCAAAGAAATAGAGGAAAACGATAGATTGGGAAAGACTAGAAATCTCTTCAAGAAAATGAAAGATACCAAGAAACATTTCATGCAGAGATGGGCTCAATAAAGAACAAAGATGGTATGGACCTAACAGAAGCAGAAGATACTAAGAAGAGGAGTCAAGAATATACAGAAGAACTATACAAAAAGATCTTCATGGCCCAGATAACCACGGTGGTGTGATCACTCACCTAGAGCCAGACATCCTGGAATGTGAAGTCAAGTTGTCCTTAGGAAGCATCACTATGACCAAAGCTAGCAGAGGTGATGAAATTCTAGTTGAGCTATTTAAAATCCTAAAAGATGATGCTGTGAAAGTGCTGCACTCAATATGCCAGCAAATTTGGAAAATTCAGCAGTGGCCACAGGACTGGAAAAGGTCAGTTTTCATTCCAATCCCAAAGAAAGGCAATGCCAAAGAATGCTCAAACTACTGCACAATTCCACTCATCTCACACACTAGTGAAGTAATGCTCAAAATTCTCCAAGCCAGGCTTCCACAGTACATGAACCAAGAACTAGATTTAGAAACTGAAAACTAGATTTAGAAACCAAGCTGGAGTTAGAAATGGCAGAGGAACCAGAGATCAAATTACCAACATCCATTGGATCATCAAAAAAGCAAGAGATTTCCAAAAAATCATCTACTTCTGCTTTATTGAATATGCTAAAGCCTTTGGGAAATAGATGGGGAAACAGTGGAAACAGTGTCAGACTCTATTTTGGGGGGCTCCAAAATCACTGCAGATGGTGATTGCAGCCATGAAATTAAAAATGCATACTCCTTGGAAGGAACGCTATGGCCAACCTAGAGAGCATATTAAAAAGCAGAGACATTACTCTGTCAACAGAGGTCTGTCTAGTCAAGTCTATGGTTTTTCCAATAGTCATGGATGGATGTGAGAGTTGGACTATAAAGAAAGCTGAGCACTGAAGAATTGATGCTTTTGAACTGTGGTGTTGGAGAAGACTCTTGAGAGTCCCTTGGACTGCAAGGAGATCCAACCAGTCCATCCTAAAGGAGATCAGTCCTGGGTGTTCTTTGGAAGGACTGATACTGAAGCTGAAACTCCAGTACTTTGGCCACCTCATGCGAAGAGTTGACTCATTGGAAAAGACTCTGATGCTAGGAGGGATTGGGGGCAGGAGGAGAAGGGTATGACAGAGGATGAGATGGCTGGATGGCC
This sequence comes from Tragelaphus eurycerus, assembly GCA_935064755.1. Taxonomy (NCBI): domain Eukaryota; kingdom Metazoa; phylum Chordata; class Mammalia; order Artiodactyla; family Bovidae; genus Tragelaphus; species Tragelaphus eurycerus. The sequence goes on from CAKXYN010000051.1 coordinate 4,017,762, forward strand.
TCAGCGACTTGATGGACGTGAGTTTGAGTGAACTCCAGGAGTTGGCAATGGACAGGGAGGGCTGGCGTGCTTCAGTTCATGGGGTTGCAAAGTGTCAGACACGACTGAACTGAACTGAAAGCCTTTGACTCTGTAGATCACAACAGTTCAGTTCAGTTGCTCAGTCATGTCTGACTCTTTGCAATGCCATGGAGTGCAGTATGCCAAGCTTCCCTGTCCATCATCAACTCCTGGAGTTTAGTCAAACTCATATCTATTGAGTCTGTGATGCCATCCATCCATCTCATCCCCTTCTCCTCCCACCTTCTATTTTTCCCTCAAGTTCTCCTCCAAGGTGTCAGTTCTTCGCATCAGGTGGCCAAAGTATTGGAGTTTCAGCCTCAGCATCAGTCCTTCCAATGAATATTCAGGACTGATTTCCTTTAGGATGGGCTGGTTGGATCTCCTTGCTGTCCAAGGGACTCTCTAGAGTCTTCTCCAACACCACAGTTCAAAAGCATCAATTTTTCGATGCTCAGCTTTCTTTATAATCCAGCTCTTCATACATGACTACTGGAAAAACCATAGCTTTGACAAGATGGACCTTTGTTGGCAAAGTAATGTCTCTGCTCTGCTCTTTAGGTTGATCATAGCTTTTCTTCACAGGAGCAAGCACCTTAATTTTGTGGCTGCAGTCACCATCTGAGGTGGTTTTGGAGCCCCCCAAAATAAACTCTGTCACTGTTTCTATTGTTTCCCCATCTATTTGCCTGGAAGTGATGGGACTGGATGCCATGATCTTAGTTTTCTGAATGTTGAGTTTTAAGCCAACTTTTTAACTCTCTTCTTTCACTTTCACCAAGAGGTTTTTTAGTTCCTTCATCTTCATTGGAAATAGATGGGGAAACAATGGAAAGACTGACAGGGTTTATTTTCTTGGGCTCTAAAATCACTTTAGATGGTGACTTCAGCCATGAAATTAAAAGATGCTTGCTCTTTGGAAGAAAAGCTACGACCAAGCTAGACAGCATATTAAAAAGCAGAGACATTACTTGGCCAACAAAGGTCTGTATAGTCTAAGCTATGATTTTTCCAGTAGTCATGTATGGATGTGAGAGTTGCACTATAAAGCAAGCTCAGCACTGAAGAATTGATGCTTTTGAACTGTGATGTTGGAGAAGACAGTTGAGCATCCTTTGAACTGCAAGGAGATCAAACCAGTCAATCCTAAAGGAAACCAGTCCTAAATATTCATTGGAAGGACTGATGCTGAATCTGAAACTTCAATACTTTGCCCCATGATGTGAAGAACTGACTCCTTGGAAGAGACCCTGATGCTGGGAAAGATTGAAGGCAGGAGGAAAAGGGGATGGCAGAGGAAGAGATGGTTGGATGGCATCACTGACTCAATGGACATAAGTTTGAGCAAGCTCCAGGAGTTGGTAATGGCAGGGAAGCCTGCCATGCTGCAGTCCATTGGGTTGCAAAGAGTTAGACACGACTGAGCAACTGAACTCAACTTAAATGAGGATCCCAGCAGCATGCAGTGGGCCATGAGGATGAGGTGAAACAAAGATTGGATACCCGAGAAATCTAATTTAGGCCTTGGGCTTTCCAGGGGTGTGCCACAGTAATTACCTTCTGTGTTAGCTCCCTGTTTCTGGTATAACAAATGATCACAAATTTAGTGGTTTAAAATAACACAGATGTATTATTTTGTAGTCTGGAGGTCAGAAGTCTGAAATTGGTCCTGTATGACTAAAATTAAGGTGTCAGCAGAGCTGCATTTATTCTGGAACCTAAGGAAGAATTTGTTTCCTGGCCTTTTCCAGCTTCTGGATGGTGCTTGCATTCCTGCTCATTTCCCCTTCCTTCTCATTTGATGTTAGTTATGTAGCCTCTTCATTTCTCTCTCTTCTTCCAATGTCTCATCACCTTCCCTAATTCTAACCCTCCAGCATCCTTCTTGTAAGGACCCTTGGTTATAGTTGGCCCACACATTTAGTCCTGAATAATCTCCCCATGTCAAGATCCATAACTTAATTACATATAGTTTCTTTTGCCATGCATGATAACACGATAACAGGTTGTAGGAAGTTGGATGTGGCCATCCTTGGAAGGGTGTTATTTAGTTTATCACATATATTTTCAGTTGGCTTGAATTGGGATTTTGTCACTTTTATGCAGGAGAATCCTAATTAAGACCCAATAAGTCTGCATTTTTATTTCCCTTAGAAGTCAACTACCTGTTATTAATATACTCTCCTCCATTTAGTGCATATTGTAAATTTAAAGAAGCAGAGATATTTAGAAGAAATGACAGTAGAATGTGTATTATTAGTATTTTAACCCTCAGTAGAGCAAATTACATATTTGCTTTCAGATTTAGTTTATTCATTTGTAGTATTCAGATAATAACTCTTGATTTGCCTGACTCACAGGGTTACGGTGAAAATCAAATGAGATTTACAAAACACACTAAATTCATGCTGCATGCACACAGAAATTACTTTTTTAAAAATCTCATGTACGTGTCAGCTTTTAGGGTGAGTTATTCATTCGGTATTATTAACTGTAGTTTTTGGCCATGAATCTTGCTGTAATTGCTTTTGTGTATTCCTCCAGCCTAAAGAAAAAAATAAAGATATGTAAGTCCCCTCTGCTTGAAGAACGCAGAGAATAGGCAATTTCCTTTCCCTTCTGCTTCAAAATCCATTGGGGAAAAAAGCAAAACAAGAAGAAATGGAAGGGGAAAAACCTATTTATGGAAGCAAAGAAATGATCATACCTCAACATACCAAAATGTGAAGAAGATGTATTAAATGTTGTGAAATAATGCTTAGAGACAAGTAAGTATAAGAGAAAGCAAGACATACCTTTTTGTATATAAGGAAAGTTAAAGATTCTCCTGATAGCCTATGACTGAGTCCAAGATAACTTTTTTCAGTTTAGTTCAGAGAGATAGGATATATGAATGTGAACATGTAACACCTCAGAATGATGGAAGAGATATTGATGAAAGGAAAACCACACTATAGCACTTAAAACATATATATATACAGCTTAACTGAGGGCAGGGAGTTTAATTCTTGGCCTAAAGAAGATGGGAAGGTAAATAACCATCCTCAGATCAAAAATTAATGTAAAGACATTTGCTGTGAGCACAATGACGTCGTGGATACTAAAACTGAAGGATGATGTACAAAAAGATGGAAGAAATCCCAGATTTGATGACAGCGTGCTTGAAGTAGCATATCCAAGTCTATTACGGATACTTGCATGAGATACCTAGATAAGAAATGATCTGCTGAGGACCAATCTTAACATAACCAGTATGTGATCTGAGCACAGTCACTCAAAAGGGAAAAGGGGCTAAAATATAGAGAAGAAATGAATGTAGATCATAACGAAAAATTGCCCAGAGGAGGAGAGAGGTCACCAAGATAATTTACATAACCAAAATCTCCCTAAACAAATTATTTAAAGAAAATATAAAATATTTAAAATTATATGACAAAAGAAAAAAATAGTGAGGAAAAAATTAAGGTATTGCAGAGATGAAATCTATATCTATAGAGTGAACCTAAATAAAGAAGTAAGCTGAGGCAAGCTCTGATTACCAGAGTTTGAGTTTATTCAAGACTAGCAGAGGAATTGCCTTTTAGGAAATGAAAACTGTGGCAAGTTACAAGTGGGTCTGCTGAGGGTTCAAGGTGGGCTGTTTTTGGGGTGCACATGGAATACAATGGGGAGGAAGTCTAGTCAGAGTCTATGATAACTTAGTTCGCTTCAGGATGGGGACAGATCTTTGGTGGGTGTTTATTGTTAAGGAGGATAAGTTTTGGTCATCTATAAATCAGACCTTTATGAGAAATCCATTTCTTTGTCTTCATGAGGGCCCATGTGTGAGATTCTCCTTTCCATATCCTCTGTTTCATTTTTAGATTGAAATCCTTTCAAAGTAGCGTATACATATAAAATATATTTCAGATTAATTCTCAAATGTACAATTGAACAATCCCCCCTCCCCACCCTGAACCTTGAGTTGATCTTGTGAAAAGGTACAGCTTGTCCCAGGAAAAAAGTTAATGCCAACTTCAATTGGTATTTCTAAAAAAAATGTAGGTTTTTATTATTATTCAGGTAAAATGAGGCAAACAGATCAGAAGGCAATTGCCATTGGATAAATAGTTTGTTACTCATAGTTCCCAAGAGAAAGGCCACATCCTGCCATGCAGGGCCACACAGAAGCACCGGGGTCCATCAGCAGGCAGAGGGAACAAAGAGAAAATGTGGAAGAGTCTTTAATCTTGGTTTCTGTGGGAAGGAATGGATGAGGCAGGCTAGGCAAGTTTAAGATTAGTTAATTTAAATAACTTTAGTAGGCTCTGGGCTGGAAGGCTGTTCTTGTTATGAAGTCCAAGCTTGCTCTGCTCGCCACATTACAGGCCGATAAAACTGGAGACGAGGTGTTGAGACAAGGAATATGACTATTTAGAAAGCTGGCTGACCAAGAAGATGGCAGACTAATGTCTGAAAATAACTATCCTATCAGGTCTGGATGCAGGTTCTTTTACAGAACAGAGATGGGGGGAGGCGAGGAAATAAAGTAAAAGAGCCATTAATTTTGTAAACATCTCCTAGAATAGCAAGCCTTGGGTAGGGGATGTGTTAATTTCTTCCTTCTGTTGCACAAAGGCAGACCCCTTCCAGGGCCCAAAATTGGGCTCTTGTCTAACACCCAGAAATGAATTGTCTGAAGAGACACACATGCTGACAAATGAGAGACTTAATTGGGAAGGGGTAATCAGTGCAGATGGTGACTGCAGCCATGAAATTAAAAGACGCTTACTCCTTGGAAGAAAAGTTATGACCAACCTAGATAGTATATTGAAAAGCAGAGACATTATTTTGCCAACAAAGGTCCATCTAGTCAAGGCTATGGTTTTTCCAGTGGTCATGTTTGGATGTGAGAGCTGGACTGTGAGAAAAGCTGAGTGCCGAAGAATTGATGCTTTTGAACTGTGGTGTTGGAGAGAGTCCCGTCCCTTAGACTGCAAGGAGATCCAACCAGTCCATTCTGAAGATCAACCCTGGGATTTCTTTGGAAGGAATGATGCTAAAGCTGAAACTCCAATACTTTGGCCACCTCATGCGAAGAGTTGACTCATTGGAGAAGACTCTGATGCTGGGAGGGATTGAGGGCAGGAGGAGAAGGGGACGACAGAGGATGAGATGGCTGGATGGCATCACTGACTCGATGGACGTGAGTCTGAGTGACCTCCAGGAGTTGGTGATGGACAGGGAGGCCTGGCATGCTGTGATTCATGGGGTCGCAAAGAGTCGGACATGACTGAGCGACTGAACTGAACCTCGGTGGAGGGCAATAGGGTAAGGGAACCCAGGAGGACTGCTCTGCCATGTGGCTCAAAGTTTGGGTTTTATGGTGATGGGATTAGTTTCCAGGTTGTCTCTGACCAATCATTCTGACTCAGGGGCCTTCCTGGTGGCACATGCATTGCTCAGCCAAGATGGATGTCAGCAAGGAGGATTCTGTGAAGTGACAGACACTTGGTATCTCCTTTTGACCTTTCCTGAATTCTTCTGGTTGGTGGTAGCTTGTTAGTTCTGTTTCTTACCAGTACCTTCTGTCCTAAAATAACTTACACAAAAGGTTACTATGGTGCCTGGCCAGGGTAGGCTGTTTCAGTCAGTAAGTTTCCCCTAACACTTCCTGAAGCCACCCATGGGTGGATGGGGTTGTGAACAAAGATTCTTTGGTTTAATATTCAGTCAGAGGGACAGGGTTCCCTGAGGCAGGCCATTATGTATAAACAATATCCTTTTAATGAACAAAAGCAATGGGAAGCAAAAGTTAGAGAAACAGATCTAACATGAAGTCCGTTATTCCCTGTGACACCCCTAGTTGTCTGTCACCTAGTCTCGGGGTGATGATGGAAGGGAATACTGGCCTGAGTGTGAGTGCACTGTGAGAGCCACATAAAGGAGGAGAATGGGCTTTGGAATTGTGTTTTGCAAACGAAAGGCAGAGTTTGGTAGGGTTGTTGTTGTTTCTCAGATCAGATCAGATCAGTCGCTCAGTCGTGTCCGACTCTTTGCAACCCCATGAATTGCAGCATCCTGTCCATCACCAACTCCCAGAGTTCACTCAAACTCATGTCCATCCAGTCGGTGATGCCATCCAGCCATCTCATCCTCTGTCGTCCCCTTCTCCTCCTGCCCCCAATCCCTCCCAGCATCAGAGTCTTCTCCAATGAGTCAACTCTTCGCATGAGGTGGCCAAAATACTGGAGTTTCAGCTTTAGCATCATTCCTTCCAAAGAAATCCCAGGGCTGACCTCCTTCAGAATGGACTGGTTGGATCTCCTTGCAGTCCAAGGGACTCTCAAGAGTCTTCTCCAACACCACAGTTCAAAAGCATCAATTCTTCGGCGCTCAGCCTTCTTCACAGTCCAGCTCTCACATCCATACATGACCACAGGAAAGACCATAGCCTTGACTAGGCAAACCTTTGTTGGCAAAGTAATGTCTCTGCTTTTGAGTATGCTATCTAGGTTGGTCATAACTTTCCTTCCCAGGAGTAAGCGTCTTTTAATTTCATGGCTGCAGTCACCATCTGTAGTGATTTTGGAGCCCAGAAAAATAAAGTCTGACACTGTTTCCACTGTTTCTCCATCTATTTCCCATGTAGTGATGGGACCGGATGCCATGATCTTCGTTTTCTGAATGTTGAGCTTTAAGCCAACCTTTTCACTCTCCACTTTCACTTTCATCAAGAGGCTTTTTAGTTTCTCTTCACTTTCTGCCATAAGGGTGGTGTCATCTGCATATCTGAAGTTATTGATATTTCTCCCAGGAATTAGTAAATCCTAGAGGAATGTCTTTACCAGTGTCAGCAAGGCCCCAGATGTCAAAGTATCATGAAATACAGAAAACATGACTAATAAAAGGTGCAGTAGTGTTGCAGGAAGGGTGACCCCTTCCAGGGCCTGAAACTGGGCTCTTGTCTAACACTCAGCAAAGAATTGTCCAATGAGACATGTGCTGACAAAGCAAGAGATTTTATTGGGAAAGGGTGCCCAGGCAGAGAGCAGAAGGGTAAGAGAACCCAGTAGAACTGCTCTGCCATGTGGCTCGCAGTCTTGGGTTTTATGGTGATGGGATTAGTTTCCGGATTGACTTTAACCAATCATTCTGACTCAGAGTCCTTCCTGGTGGTGCATGTCTTGTTCAGCCAAGATGGATGTCAGTGAGAAGGATTCTGGGAGATGGTCGGACATGTGGTGTCTTCTTTTGACCTTTCCTGCACTCTTCCGGTTGGTGGTGGCTTATTAGTTCCGTGTTCCTTACCAGGACCTGCTGTCATAAAACAACTCATGCAAAGGGTTACTATGGTGCCTGGCCAGGGTGGGCTGTTTTAGTCAGTGTGCTTCCTGTAACAGTTTGATCTCCTTGCAGTCCAAGGGACTCTCAAGAGTCTTCTCCAACACCACAATTCTTTGCCGCTCAGCTTTCTTTATAGTCCAACTCTCACATCCATACATGACTATAGGAGGGCTCTTAATAGTGGTGCTCTTAATGGAGCTCTTAATAATGAGGGCTCTTAATAGACAGTGAATCACAGGTCTAAAGAATGGTTTGCCATACTTTGTCAAAATTATCATTTATTGTAACCATGATGCGATGTTTATTTAATTAAAGCCTAATGAAGTTACATTGTATATTATCAGTAGATCATTGAGTTACAGGGGAATACACTTTCAATAGTTTTGTATGGTAGTGTCCAAAAAGAAGTCTGTTTTCCTCAAAATTAGATACTCTACGAATGCGCTATTGAAAATTTTATATCTTCAAGGCAGAATGTTGGTAATGCTGCCCCTGAATTTGTATTTCATGCTATGTAAATTAACACCTGAACAAAGAAGTAAGACTAATACATTTTAATAACAAAAAACCTGAAAGAAATACATGGATGGATATATTTTCATGCATATGCCCACAGAGACTTCAGGCTTGTAAGAGTTTGCATGTAATTGGAACCCAGGATGTGTGAAAATCTGGATAAAAAGGAATTTAGGATTCTGGACAAAAAGGAAAAGACAAAGGGAAGGAGTATTTATTAAGTCAGTGGGAGAACTTTTCATCCAGACTCATTAACATAACTACTAAACTTATGCTAAAACAGGTTTTTTCTTTTGTTAAAATAAATACCACCATTGGTATTGAGAATCTTGGAAAGGATCCCATGCAGTGGAAGAAAAGGATGAGAAGGAAAACTAATTCATTTTGCAGAAATGGTTGGTCAATTTACAGCACTTTGTGGACCAGAGAAGTATGAAGTAACTATTCACTACTTTTTTGTTCAGATACTTGTCAACAGAGTAAAAAAACAAATTCTGTTACCGTTCAGCAGGGGGCTAGTGTTATCTGAGAATAGATATCAGTGACTTGAAGGCATTGGGAATGTGTCTCTTTTAAAATCACAAATGGCATCATGTTGGATGTGAGGACGTACAGTCTGTAACATGGAAATAAGATTCAAAATTTCCTTTTTAAATTGGAGAAATGAAATGAACTGTCAAAATAGAATGAAATTGAAGAGGGACACAATTGGCTCATTGACTGTGCACTTCCATCATTAAAGTTTCTCATCTGAAAAACGGACATAAAAGCTGTAAACAAAGGACAAAATCCCTGGTCACAACATTGTTACCAGCAGCATGAAAGTTTTTGGTATAAAGTCTGTACATGCTTGACTTACTTCTAAATGCCATATGCATGAAATTCTTCTAAAACTCCACAGAGTTAAGTTTCAACTATTTAATTTTTGTTGAAGATAAAAACCTCTGTGTTTTCAACAACTTTACAAAGCTTTTTGGATAATTAGCACTTTTTAGTTTTAAGTCTCTGCACTTGTTTTGGAGAGAGACAAAGATTCTTCAAATGTCTAAAACATTTGATAGCAAACACTTGCCTTTTCATGTATCAAGTGCACTCTGTATATACTTTGATGAAATCTCAATTCCATCTATAGGCATGTTAGGGGAAGTACACTGATTGAAACTTTCCACCCTGCCCAGGCACCATAGTAACCATTTGCATAAGTTGTTTTAAGACAGGAGGTCCTGGTAAGGAACACGGAACTAATAAGCCTCCACCAACCAGAAGAGTTCTGGAAAGGTCAAAAGGAGACACCACATGTCCGACCACCTCCCGGAATCCTCTCTAGCATCCATCTTGGCTGAGCAATGCGGGCACCACCAGGAAAGACTCTGAATTAGAATGATTGGCCAAAAACCACCGGGAAACTAATCCCATCACCATAAAACCAAGACTGCAAGTCATGTGGCAGAGCTGTTCTCCTGGATTCACTTACCCTACTGCTCTCCACCTGGGTGCCCTTCCCAATAAAATCTCTTGCTTTGTCAGCACGTGTCTCCTTGGACAATTCTTTTCCAAGTGTTAGACAAGAGCCCAGTTTTGGACCCTGGAAGGGGGTCCCCTTTCCTGCAACAGGCATATCTCAGAGATGTTGCTTCCCTGGTGGCTCAGACGGTAAAGAATCCGCCTGCAATGCAGAAGACCCAGGTTCAATCTCTGGGTTGAGAAGTTCCCCTGGAGAAAGGAATGGCAGCCCACTTCAGTATTCTTGTTTGGAGAATCCCATGGACAGAGGAACCTGGTGGGCTACAGTCCATGGTATTGCAGAATTAGACAGAACTGAGCCACTAACTCTTAATTTCCTTTAAGAACATATATTTGCTTTCACAACTTGGCTAACTGGTACAAGAGGCCCAACTTTCAGCCTGTCTTGGCATTCAACATGCCTTTCTCATTCAGCTTAATCATTTCTAGCTTTTGGCTTTAAGTGAGAGACATGTGACTCTTCTTTCACTTGGACACTTAAAGGTAACTGTAGGGTTATTAATTAGCCTGATTTCATGTTGTTGTGTTCCAGGGACTAGGGAGGCCTGAGGAGAGGACAAGAGACAAGGAATGGCCGGTCAGTGGATCAGTAAGAACACATGCAACTTTTATCAGTTAGGTGTGTGTCTTACAAAGACACAGTTCATGGTACCCCCAAAACAATTATGATAGTGACATCAAAGGTCACAGATCACCATTATAAATACAATGATAATGAGAAAGTTTGAAGTATTGAGAGAGTTACCCAGGTTTGGCACAGACATGAAGTAAGCAAATGTTGTTGGAAAAATGGTGTTGATAAACTTGCTTGATGCAGGGCTGCCACAAAACTTCAATTTGTAAAAACTGCAATATCTGCAAAGCACTATACATATTATACTAAAGTGCAATAAAATATTCTTGTATTTAGTCTGAGATCAAGTCAATAAACTAATGTTTATAGGAACACTGGGGATGTTGTTAAGAAGGATTTGATAGAATATAAATATATGCCACATTGTACAGGATATATATTTCCATGTCCATTTTAACCATGGGTCTTAATGATCATTTATGTTGCTTAAGCAACTTCCAAAGGTTATCTCATTTATTTGTGTTGAAATTAAGTAAGGAAGAGAAGGTTGGTACTAATGTTTGCTTAAAAATATGGAATTTGTCTTCTCTGCATGAGCTATTTCACTTGGCCTGATACCCTCTAGACCAGTCCATGTTGTTGCAAGTGGCAAGATTTCTTCTTCTTTTAATGACTGAGCGGTATCCCAGTGTATGTACATACCGCACGTTCTTTATTTCTGTTGATGGACATTTAGGTTGCTTCCATATCTTGGCTATGTTAACTAATGCTGTGATGAACACAGGGGGACATCTCTCTCTTTGAATTTGGGTTTTTATTTTCTTCAGATCACTACCCCAGTGTGCCACCGCTGGATCTTATGGTAGTTCTATTTTTAATTTTTCAAGGACTCTCCATGCTGCTTTCTACAGTGGCCGTACCGGTTTACATTCCCAGCAGGTGTGAGGGGTTCTTTTTCTCCACCACCTCAGCAGCATTTGCTGTTTGTTGTCTTTTTGATTGTCATTCTGACAGGTGTGAGGTGATACCTCATTGTGGTTTTGATTTGCATTTCCCTGGGAATTACTAAGCCGTGTGGTGACACTCGCAGAGAGATGTGAAGAATACTCACCGAAAACACTGATAGTGATGATGAAGTAAAATTGATATTTTAAGATAGGACAGGAAAAAAATTAAATATGAAATTCTCTCTCTGTGTTTCTTTGGTCCTCGAAGTGAAGTTGCTCAGTCGTGTCCGACTGTTGCGACCCCCGTGGACTGTAGCCCACCAGGCTCCTCCATCCATGGAATTTTCTAGGCAAGAGTGGAGTGGGTTGCCATTTTGGGCCTTCCCCCTCCCTAATGTGCAGTGTGCATCTGCTTTACATGTTAACCAGAGTCCCTCAAAGATGAGAGTGCCTGCTCAACCATAAAAATATTGGTTTTTTCTTTCTTCTGATGCTAGCAATGTAACTTCTTAAAAAAAAAAAATAATGTTCTTTCTCAGCTCTGTAAGGGGTCATGCTGACTTGTTGCTCACTCTGTGTATGCTTACCTGGACTGTGTATCTTTGGTGACCTTTATGTAAAATATCAAGACGTCATTTTGATGTATGATCCTTTGTCTTAAAATGTGTGTGACTGTGCCTTAGACTTCTAAGAGGTGGGCCAGTTCTCAGAGTGTTCTGAAAACCTGTTTCCCGGGCTAGAGCCTCAGTTGGGCTTGAATAAAATTCCTGGTTTTTTTTCTTAATAGTTCATTACCTTTTTGTTGACAGTGATTGTTTCTGGGTGGTAGGAATTTCAGTCTTTTACTTTTGTACCTTTTTATAAACAGAAATGGGAATACCAAACCACCTGATCTGCCTCTTGAGAAATCTGTATGCAGGTCAGGAAGCAACAGTTAGAACTGGTCATGGAACAACAGACTGATTCCAAATAGGAAAAGGAGTACGTCAAGGCTGTATATTGTCACCATGTTTATTTAACTTATATGCAGAGTACATCATGAGAAATGCTGGACTGGAGGAAACACAAGCTGGAATCAAGATTGCCAGGAGAAATATCAATAACCTCAGATATGCAGACGATACCACCCTTATGGCAGAAAGTGAAGAGGAACTAAAAAGCCTCTTGATGAAAGTGAAAGTGGAGAGTGAAAAGGTTGGCTTAAAGCTCAACATTCAGAAAACGAAGATCATGGCATCTGGTCCCATCACTGCATGGGAAATAGATGGAGAAACAGTGGAAACAGTGTCAGAATTTATTTTTCTGGGCTCCCAAATCACTGCAGATGGTGACTGCAGCCATGAAATTAAAAGACGCTTACTCCTTGGAAGGAAAGTTATGACTACCTAGATCAGATCAGATCAGATCAGTCGCTCAGTCGTGTCCGACTCTTTGCGACCCCATGAACCGCAGCACGCCAGGCCTCCCTGTCCATCACCAGCTCCCGGAGGTCACTCAGACTCGCATCCATCGAGTCAGTGATGCCATCCAGCCATCTCATCCTCTGTCGTCCCCTTCTCCTCCTGCCCTCAATCCCTCCCAGCATCAGAGTCTTCTCCAATGAGTCAACTCTTTGCATGAGGTGGCCAAAATACTGGAGTCTAAGCTTTAGCATCATTCCTTCTAAAGAAATTCCAGGATTGATCTCCTTCAGAATGGACTGGTTGGATCTCCTTGCAGTCCAAGGGACTCTCAAGAGTCTTCTCCAACACCACAGTTCAAAAGCATCAATTCTTCGGCGCTCAGCCTTCCTCACAGTCCAGCTCTCACATCCATACATGACCACAGGAAAGACCATAGTCTTGACTAGGCGAACCTTTGTTGGTAAAGTAATGTCTCTGCTTTTGAATATGCTATCTAGGTTGGTCATAACTTTCCTTCCAAGGAGTAAGCGTCTTTTAATTTCATGGCTGCAGTCACCATCTGCAGTGATTTTGGAGCCCAGAAAAACAAAGTCTGACACTGTTTCCACTGTTTCCCCATCTATTTCCCATGCAGTGATGGGACCAGATGCCATGATCTTCGTTTTCTGAATGTTGAGCTTTAAGCCAACCTTTGCACTCTCCACTTTCACTTTCATCAAGAGGCTTTTTAGCCCCTCTTCACTTTCTGCCATAAGAGTGGTGTCATCTGCATATCTGAGGTTATTGATATTTCTCCCAGCAATCTTGATTCCAACTTGTGTTTCTTCCAGTCCAGCATTTCTCATGATGTACTCTGCATATAAGTTAAATAAACATGGTGACAATATGCAGCCTTGACGTACTCCTTTTCCTATTTGGAACCAGTCTGTTGTTCCATGACCAGTTCTAATTGTTGCTTCCTGACCTGCATACAGATTTCTTAAGAGGCAGATCAAGTGGTCTGGTATTCCCATCTCTTTCAGAATTTTCCATAGTTTATTGTGATCCACACAGTCAAAGGCTTTGGCATAGTCAATAAAGCAGAAATAGATGTTTTTCTGGAACTCTCTTGCTTTTTCCATGATCCAGCGGATGTTGGCAATTTGATCTTTGGTTCCTCTGCCTTTTCTAAATCCAGCTTGAACATCAGGAAGTTCACGGTTCACATATTGCTGAAGCCTGGCTTGGAGAATTTTGAGCATTACTTTACTAGCGTGTGAGATGAGTGCAATTGTTCGGTAGTTTGAGCACTCCTTGGCATTGCCTTTCTTTGGGATTGGGATGAAAACTGACCTTTTCCAGTCCTGTGGCCACTGCTGAATTTTCCAAATTTGCTGGCATATTGAGTGCAGCACTTTCACAGCATCATCATTCAGGACTTGGAATAGTTCCACTGGAATTCCATCATCTCCACTAGCTTTGTTTGTAGTGATGCTTTCTAAGGCCCATTTGACTTCACATTCCAAGATGTCTGGCTCTAGGTCAGTGATCACATCATCATGATTGTCTAGGTCTTGAAGCTCTTTTTTGTACAGTTCTTCTGTGTATTCTTGCCACCTCTTCTTAATATCTTCTGCTTCTGTTAGGTCCACACCATCTCTGTCCTTTATCGTGCCCATCTTTGCATGAAATGTTCCTTTGGTATTTCTGATTTTCTTAAAGAGATCCCTAGTCTTTCCCATTCTGTTGTTTTCCTCTATTTCTTTGCATTGATCACTGAAGAAGGCTTTCTTATCTCTTCTTGCTATTCTTTGGAACTCTGCATTTAGATGTTTATATCTTTCTTTTTCTCCTTTGCTTTTCGCTTCTCTTCTTTTCACAGCTATTTGTAAGGCCTCCCCAGACAACCATTTTGCTTTTTTGCATTTCTTTTCCATGGGGATGGTCTTGATCCCTGTCTCCTGTACAATGTCACGAACCTCCATCCATAGTTCATCAGGCACTCTATCTATCAGATCTAGGCCCTTAAATCTATTTCTCACTTTCACTGTATAATCATAAGGGATTTGATTTAGGTCATACCTGAATGGTCTAGTAGTTTTCCCTACTTTCTTCAATTTCAGTCTGAATTTGGCAATAAGGAGTTCATGGTCTGAGCCACAGTCAGCTCCTGGTCTTGTTTTTGCTGATTGTATAGAGCTTCTCCATCTTTGGCTGCAAAGAATATAATCGATCTGATTTCGGTGTTGTCCATCTGGTGATGTCCATGTATAGAGTCTTCTCTTGTGTTGTTGGAAGAGGGTATTTGCTATGACCAGTGCATTTTCTTGGCAAAACTCTATTAGTCTTTGCCCTGCTTCATTCCGTCTTTCCTGCTTCATTCCGACTACCTAGATAGCATATTCAAAAGCAGAGACATCACTTTGCCAACAAAGGTCTATCTAGTCAAGGCTATGGTTTTTCCTGTGGTCATGTATGGATGTGAGAGCTGGACTGTGAAGAAGGCTGAGCGCCGAAGAATTGATGCTTTTGAACTGTGGTGTTGGAGAAGACTCTTGAGGGTCCCTTGGACTGCAAGGAGATCCAACCGGTCCATTCTGAAGGAGATCAGCCCTGGGATTTCTTTGGAAGGAATGATGCTAAAGCTGTAACTCCAGTATTTTGGCCACCTCATGCAAAGAGTTGACTCATTGGAGAAGACTCTGATGCTGGGAGGGATTGAGGGCAGGAGGAGAAGGGGACGACAGAGGATGAGATGGCTGGATGGCATCACTGACTCGATGAATGTGAGTCTGAGTGACCTCCGGGAGCTGGTGATGGACAGGGAGGCTTGGGGTGCTGCAGTTCATGGGGTCGCGAAGAGTCGGACACGACTCAGCGACTGATCTGATCTGATCTGATCTGATAAACAGAAAAATTAAAGAACTAAATGAGGCCCTAACTAAGAGAGAGCTCAACAGAGGGAAAACTATGGCATAAGAGGGGCATGTGTGTGTGTGTGCTGAGTTTCTTCATGAACTCTTTGCAGCCCCATGCATCATAACCCGCAAAGGCTCCCTGTCCCATGGGGTACTCTCCAGGCAAGAATACTGGAGAGGTTTGCCCTGCTCTCCTCCAGGGGATCTTCCCTACCCAGGGATTGAACCCACATCTCTTACATCTCCCGCATTGGAGGCGGGTTCTTTCCACTAGCGCCACCCGGGGACAGCGTCATATTATAAAAGAGCACTAGGTAAATAGAATGAGACTGAGGATGCGTTTGCCACCAAATGGATAGATGGCTATCTTGATATTCTTTGGTTTTTAGTATTTGCTAGTGTTGCTGTTCCTTTATGGTTATTTCTAAAATGTGTAATAAGTCAGTACCTTCTAGTCATTTTTCCTTACTTCTAGGATCCTTCCCATCGCAGGTATGTGCCTCAACTTTGTCATTTATGTAAACAATTAGAGAGTACCACACACACGGCGAGAGTGTAATAAACACCAGTGCTTACTGTTATTATTATTAGCATCAATTCAACCCATACTTATTGAATGTGTATGATAATTCTGTCCCGTGTCACATTTGAAAAGGGAGAAGCATGCAACACAGATTGTCTTTAGAGATCTTGTACTCTAAACGAAGATACAAAGGAATCTCTTCAAAATCCAATTCTCCCATCATGCTGCAACAGCCGTTTGTTTTTAAAATAAGATAAAGTCCAAAGCATTAACACGTTACCCAGTCTTTTGTGATTTGACATTTCCCTATCGATTCAGCCTTATAATAATGTTTCATGCTCAGTTGTGTCCAACTCTTTGTGACCTCATGGACTGTAGCCCGCAAGGACCATCTGTCCATGGGATTTCCCAGGCAAGAATACTGGAGTGGGTTGCCATTTCCTTCTCCAGGGGATCTTTCTGACCCAGGGATCGAACCCATGTCTCCTGCATTACAAGCGAATTCTTTACCACTGAGCCACCTGAGAAGCCCAGCTTCAGCCTTACTACTTGCCATTTACTTCTTTTAACTTTTCAAAGCACCCGTGTTTTGTGATTCCTTTGTCCTGTCTGCACAGTAATCTTGCAGAAGCTCCCTTTTCTCCTTTGTGTGTCATATTTTCCCTACTTAGAATTTTCTGGAGACAGCATAAAACTGGCTAATCAATGTGTATTCTTTAAGATTTGGCTCAAAGCCTACCTTTTCTATATAGCCCTCTCTGATCTTTTCTCAAATTCTGACCTTAGGATGTGTGTTATTTCTGAGTCTGACACATTGGTGTATAACTGTCGTTCTTAGCTGGGGCCATCTTTCTCCATAGGGGACATTTGGCAAAGCCTGGAAACATGTTAGTTGCCACAATGGGGCGATGCTCCTGCATCCATTGGGTGTAGGCCAGGGAGAGTGATGAAAGTCCTGTGATGCTCAGAACAGCCTCCCCCAGCAAAGAGTTGACTGGTCCCACACGGCAGGAGTGCTGAGGTTTGAGACCTCATGTTGATGATTCTCCCCCAGCCTCTAGGTTATGACCTTCCCTTCTGTTTTATCTCTATGTCCTCAGCATTAAGTCCAAAGCCTGCAACATGTTCATTAGATATTTCCTAAATACATGAAAGGAGGAGGGGATTAAAAATATGCATGGCTATATAAATGGTTATTGTCCCATAATAAAGACATTGGCAGTATTTTGACCAATAACAGTACTTCCTGATTGGGGAATTAAACTGTTGAAATGGGGTGTTAGATGACAGAGGGATCAGGAGTATGGGACAGAGAAATCACAGTAATTGAGGACTAAGATTTTAAAACAGAAAAGGAAAATTAAGAGAAAATATCAGAGATTCATATGTACAGTGACATTTTCAACAGATTAAATCTTTTAGTAGATGGAAAAAAGTCTCAGAATAGTTTTTATTATTGTAGCCAGCCAAGATTAATGGTATGTATAGTTACAATAGGGGCTTCCCTGGTGGCTCAGTTGGTAAAGAATCTGCCTGTAATGCAGGAGACCCTGGTTCAATTCCTGAGTGGGGAAGATCTTCTGGAGAAGGATAGGCTACCCATGCCAATATTCTTCGGCTTCCCTGGTGGCTCAGCTGGTAAAGAAGTGAACAGTTACTCACTCCAGTATTCTAAACTGGAGAATTCCATGGACTGTGTAGTCCATAGGGTCACAAAGAGTTGGACATGACTAAGGAACTTTCACTTTCACTTTATTGTTATAATGAATGAGATTATTTATCCTTTTATTAAAATTAGAACTAATGTAATGTATTTGAATATTGACACAACATTGATTATTTAAGATGGGCTGTCTTAGTCTTTCTTACTCTTTATTCCATGTATAAAATTCTGTGTAAGTGAATGCTTCTTTTTTCTGATATTAGTTTATGGTAGGTGAAAGAATTCTTAAACATAAGAGCTACTTTAAACTTTCAAACTAAGATTAAATGGAAATAGTTTTGAAGTTTAAAATACTTCTTTAAATTTTATGCCTTTTCGAAGTGTATTATTTCAATCAACATCAGCCAAGAAAGCACTGAATTACTATCAAATACAGCTCTTGAAATACTTCCAAGTTGTGTAGGAAAAAAATCCTTCCAAACTGAAATGGCTGCCAATGTCACAAGAGACTAGAAGGAAAAGAGTTAAAAAGCTATCAGAAAATGGAGAACCTGAGACCCTGTACTTCCTTCAATTCAGTTCAGTCACTCAGTCGTGTCTGACTCTTTGCGACCCCATGGACTGCAGCACGCCAGGCCTCCTTGTCCATCACCAACTCCCAGGGTTTACTCAAACTCATGTCCATTGAGTTAGTGATGTCATCCAACCATCTCACCCTCTGTTGTCCCCTTCTCCTGCCTTCAGTCTTTCCCAGTATCAGGGACTTTTCCAGTGAGTCAGCTCTTTGCATCAAGTGGCCAAAGTATTGGAGTTTCAACTTCAACATCAGTCCTTCCAATGAATATTCAGGACTGATCTCCTTTAGGATGGACTGGTTGGATCTCCTTGCAGTCCAAGGGAATCTCAAGGATCTTCTCCAGTAGCACAGTTCAAAAGCATCAATTCTTCTGTGCTCAGCTTTCTTTATAGTCCAAGTCTCATATCCATACATGACTCCTTGAAACACTATAGCCTTGACTAGACAGACCTTTGATGGCAAAGTAATGTCTCTGCTTTTTAATATGCTGTCTAGGTTGGTCATAACTTTCCTTCCGAGGAGCAAATGTCTTTTAATTTCATGGCCGCAGTCACCATCTGCAGTGATTTTAGAGCCCCCCCCCCCGCAAATAAAGTCAGCCACTGTTTCCACTGTTTCCCCATCTATTTGCCATGAAGTGATGGGACTGGATGCCATGATCTTCATTTTCTGAATGTTGAGCTTTAAGCCAACTTTGTCACTCTCCTCTTTCAGTTTCATCAAGAGCCTCTTTAGTTCTTCAATTTCTGCCATAAGGATGGTGTCATCTGCATATCTGAGGTTGTTGATATTTCTCCCGGCAATCTTGATTCCAGCTTGTGTTTCATCCAGCCCAGTGTTTCTCATGATGTATTCTGCATAGAAGTTAAATAAACAGGGTGAGAATATACAGCCTTGATGTACTCCTTTCCCGATTTGTAACCAGTCTGTTGTTCCATGTCCAGTTCTAACTGTTGCTTCCTGATCTGCATACAGATTTCTTAGGAGGCAGGTCAGGTGGTCTGGTATTCCCATCTCTTGAAGAATTTTCCACAGTTTGTTGTGACCCACACAGTCCCTTAAATATCATCAACATGACTTTTAATATCACATTTTCTTTAAAAAGGTTAAATGAAAGTATATGAGAATTTCCTACTTCTGCTTGTAGATATTTAGGAAAGCTCATTTTATTAATATACTTCCATAAAATCCCATTCCAGGATTGAAGATTTTTCTCCTCCCTGCTTTACAGTTTCTTCTAATGTAACTTTTCCTCTCACATTTTTTAACTTTTAAAAAATATTTGTGAAGTTTTTGCTTGTGAATAGCCTCCACATAGATAAGTATAACTGACATATCACTTGTATTATTTTGGAATGTACAATGTATTGGTTTGATTGCAAAGGTATCACCACAATGTCTATTAACATCTGTCACCATACATACTTAAAATTTTTTTTCTTATGATGAGGACTTTTAAGATCTACTTTTTTACCAACTCTCAAATATGCAATACAGATTATTAACTGAAGTCACTATGAAACTTATTTATTTTATAACTAGAAGTTTGTGCCTTTTGACCCTCTTCACCCGTTTTTTCTCCCCATCCCCAGCCTGACAACCGCAAGTCTGTTCCCTATATCTCACGTGGGTCCGCTTTTTATGTTCTGCCCTTTGAAATGTGTGCGTGCCAAGTTGCTCCACTCATGTCCAAGTCTCTGTGACCCCAAGGACTGTAGCCCACCAGGCTCCTCTGTCCATGGATTCTCCAGGAGAGGATACCAGAGTGGGTTGCCATGCCCTCCTCTAGGGGGTCTTTGCGACCCAGGTGTTGAACCCGTGTCTCTTACATCTCGCAAATTGGCAGGCGTGCTGTTTACCAGCAGTTCTGCTTGGGAAGCCCACCCTTTAAAGGTACTTTAAACATACCCATCAATGAAGTGCTTTCCACAGAGGATGCTTGTAGTGTTTTTACTTATAACTTTTAAAATTATATTTTAAATCACCATTTTCATCAACACTAAAATTTTATAAGCAAAATGTTTTCTAAAACTCTTTCTTCTTTAGTACAGAAGAACTTGAGAGAGTCTGACTCTTAATACTACCTTATGGTTATCACTAAATTGCAGTTCCATAGAAATTTCTGACTCCAAAGTTGTCCCTAGCTGAAGTAACAGTTAAGAAATAATGGCTTACACTAATCTTCTATATGCCTTTAGGAGACTGATTAATGGCCACCCAAAGATATCAAACTCTACTCCCCAGAACCTATAAATGATACTTTGTAGGGAGAAGAGGTCTTTTCAGGTGTGATTAAGTTAAGGATCTTGAGATGGGATGATTATTCTGCATTATCAGTGTGAGCCCTAAATGCCACCCCAAGTGTTCTTATAGGAGAGAGACAGAAGGAGGTTTGATACAGACAAAAGAGAAAAAGGCACGCACAGTGGAAAAGGTTTTGGAACCATGGGGGCTGAGAGTGGAGGGATGTGACCACAAGTGAAGGAATGCTCACTGCCACCAGGAACTGAAAGGAGCAGGCAACCTGATTTCAATCTAGTGACATTGATTTCAGACTTCTGGCATTCAGAGTTGTGAGAGCACAAATTTCTGTGGTTTTTTAAACCCCTAAATTTGTGGCAATTTGTGGCTGTATCCCCAGAAAACAAATATATGACTCTTGGCACCAAAACATATCTTACAAAGTAGATGGGAAAAAAAGATTGAAAAATGAATGCGCCATTCATGGGTCCATGTGTGAATGTGAGTGCAGCCAATTCCATCAGTACACAGAGGACTATAGGATCAGGTTTGAAGGTGAGCTGAGAAATCACTTGGTCCACTTTGATTCCCAATGTAGAAACTCTATGTAATAACCTCTTTCTTGGTTGATCATTAAGTATTTACATGAGTCCTTTTAGAGACAGAGAGCTCACCATTTTAAAGGCAGTGCATTTAGTAGTTGACTATAATTCTTGGGGAAAAATGCATGTATCATGATAAAAATGAAGATAAGACAGGTGGCATTACTGGTAAAGAACCTGTCTGCCAATTCAAGAGACATGGGTTTGATCCCTGGGTGGAAAGATTCCCTGGAGGTGGGCCTGGCAACCCATTCCAGTATCCTTACCTGGAGAATCCCATGGACAAAGGAGCCTGGTGGGCTACAGTCTATAGGGTCACAAAGAGTCAGACATGATTGAAGTGGCTTAGCACACGTGTACAACCTGTTTATACATTTGGCAAATATTAATTAACATTCATAACATGTGAGGCAATTCTTCAAGACACTGGGGCACAGCACAAATAAAGAAGAAGAAAAAGAGATTATTTTGTAGTTTGTTACAGCAGCCATGAGAAACTAATACATGCCTGACATAAGTTAAGTGGAAATAAAGTAGTGCATGGTGCCTGAAGTAAGAAATCAATAATGGAATAAAAGAATTCTAAAAAAGAAAAAGAAAAAAGTGAGGTTATTGATAAGAAAGTGATGAACTTCACACATATAACAAGGTGTTGATGGAGGATAAGATTTTTTAAAAATGAAAGATTATTATTAAAGCAATTGCTTTGCCATCCTTACTGAAAAGTCATTCATATCCTTTAAGCAGTGCAGGCTAAATGGGTTTTTCCTGCAATTATAGTTGTTTTAGAAGAGGGAATACGAATAACTTATATGTAACTTATATTAGTTATATCCTTTTGATTCTTATAAGAAGAAAGAATCCTGAACGCTATTTAATAAATATTGAAAAAGTCCCCTCTCCCGTTTAATTGTCACATTCCTGTCATCTTTTTAGTTCAGCATGTGCCAGAATAAAGTTGCTTATAGTATCATGTTGTGGCCTTTCTTAAAGTAATGCTGTTGAATGTTGTGAAGGGGAAGGTGTGTAGTCTTGCTGTGGGGAGAATCGTCACCAACAGAGGGAAAAATGAGAATCCTGTGCTTTAAAGGCTGGATGAGGCAGATTATGGGACTTGCATAAGACTTTAATAACTGGGCATCAGGAAGGAACTGACTTTGAAAGTTAAGCAAGCAGAAGAGGGGCATGACAAAAGGATCGTTACCTGAAACAGCTTAAGACAGACTAGCGATAGGAGCCTAAGAGATGGGAAGTTCATGAGGGAATTAGGACATAAGAATTCTTTTGTCCAGTGAGAAACACAAGGAGAGAGAGGAGGGACAATTCAGATGCAGAATCTGCAGAGCTCACTGACCCACTGGGTAAAGGGCAATGAAGAAAGAAGAGCCAGATATTTCTCCAGGATTTATACAGTAGGTGATTGGGGAAGGTAACAGTAGGGAAGAAAAATTCCAAAGGCTGGATGTTGTAAGAGAAAAAAAAAATTAATGAATGTGAAGTTCCAAACAGAAGTTTTCAGTGGTTAATTAGTCATACAGAAATGGAATAAAACAAGAAGCCAGAATTCTGATTTTCCCAATAGAAATATACTCAGGGGCATCAGTCCGTTTTATATTCTGACTCACTTTAGCTGGTAGGTTTAAATTCCTCTGACTCACTTACTCTGATGCTGACTAGTAGTGTGAAAGATGGACATGTAAGACTGAGCCCCCCAAAAGATGACAGGTGACTTTGGTGGAGTGTTGTGTCGGCCTGTGGGCGAGAGACAATTCTGTCAAGCCGAACCTGAGAAATGTTTGTTTTTTAACAGTCTGTGATTATATGTGTATAATTATGGCTGATATGCATTGTTGTTCAGCAGAGACCAACACAACCATTGTAAGGCAATTTTCCTCCAATTAAAAAATAAATTTAAGAAATGTCTGTGATTGATGTGAGGAGTAATCTTTGTAATGGCAAACCTCATTAGCAGCATTCTTGAAAAAGGAACTATTGGAATTGGACTCTTTGATCATGGAAATACAATTTCAGCGTCAGTTGCAGCCTGGGTCCACAGGTCATATTGGAATGGGGATTTTAGAGTTCTGTTTACAAGGTGTGGGTATAGGGTAGGATAGTCAACCCGCATCTGTACCTCAGTCTCCTTATCTGTAAAAATAAATGTTTTCTTCATAGGGATGTTATAAGGATACAGTGTCCCTACTGTGCAAAACCAGTGTGACAGTTTTGATCGATGGCAGTGCCTGGCTCTTTACAGGGATTCAGTAAACATTAATTCCAATCTTTATACCCTACCCACCTCCCATACACACACCAGAAGAAAAAAAAAAATCTGTTTTCAACTGCTAAGTTAAGAAAAATGATCATGTTTATATTGCTTTGTGAACAAAGGCTCAGGTCAGTGTACAGGTAGTAAAACTCTACCCTCACTGGACCACTGGGGAAATCCCTATGTGTCAATGATTTTGAATACATTATTGTGCTTAGTCCCATGAAAGCAAGCATTTCACCTTTTGATGAAATAGTCTACTGTTTAAGCACACAGTGGCAAAATCCATATGTTTTAACACTTTAACAAAATAGCTTCACTGTGCCCACACTTTATCAAGCCCAGGAAGCATAGATGTATTTAAGAGAGGAGAGGACCAACATAATACAGGATAAAAACTGCTTAAAGTTGACTTTGAATGGATAGTTGAATACGAAACAACCCGCATTGTCATTATAATTTATTTAATCTAGAGCATCATCTGGCGGTTTACTCCCTGTAGCTGTTAGGAGTTTACCTTCAAAGGTATGCTGGGTTAGTATTCTTTCATAGGGTACAGACATGACTAACTGAGAAGAATGACTAATGCTTTTCAAAAAGTGCTGAATGCTGGGTCTGCTTAGAGTTCATCTTGGTGAAAAATATTCTGATCATTGAAAAACTAAGGCAAAGTATGAGTCCTGAGACTCATAACAGCTTTAACAAAGATAGCGTGAGTCACATTTGTCCTTCTTAGTTGGAAATGAAAAATACATTTGATATTTTTGTGAAACAAATTCTATGATTTTTTTTTTGTCCTGAGGAAGAGTAAAGCACTTCTCACCTTTCCTGGCCACCTCTATTTTGTTATTTAAATATAAAGAGTAAAAAATATTTTAGACCAGCTACCAGTGGAGACTTGGATAGTGCTCCAGAGATGGCAATCAATAGAGATTCAGATTACTCTGTGACTTCAGTGTTTGAAACATTTAAAGGAGAAAACAATGTGAAATTAGGTAAACTAGCAGCATTTGTAACAGAGGGCAGTTTACACAGTTCATTAAGACAGACCATGGAGTCAATAATGCAATGGCTCTGAGTTTTTGTTGGAACCTCTCTCTAGCTTCTCATAAGCTCATCTCTGCTTTGCAATAATTTAACTCTTTTTTCCCTGCTACAAGCCAATAGGGTATATCAGCAAATGTGCAGATAATGAAAAATCAATGCACTCTGTCAAACGCTCCCACTTCTCTTCAGATAATTCTCACTTTGGAAAGAAACTAAAGCACTCAGTTCAGTTCAGTTCAATTCAGTTGCTCAGTCATGTCCAACTCTTTGCGACCCAGGCCTCCCTGTCCATCACCAACTTCTGAAGTTCACCCAAACTCATGTCCATCGAGTCGGTGATGCCATCCAGTCATCTCATCCTCTGTTGTCCCCTTCTCCTCTTGCCCCCGATCCCTCCCAGCATCAGAGTCTTTTCCAATGAGTCAACTCTTCGCATGAGGTGGCCAAAGTACTGGAGTTTCAGCTTCAGCATCATTCCTTCCAAAGAACACCACGGACTGGTCTCCTTTAGAATGGACTAGTTGGATCTCCTTGCAGTCCAAGGGACTCTCAAAAGTCTTCTCCAACACCACAGTTCACCACTAGCAATATTAAATTCTTTAAGAAATAATAGGACAAGTCTAAGCAAAAAAATCACACAGGATGTGGGGTCAATTCAGGATGTGTATTTGTCTCAGGGCTCAAGTAGTGTCTTCTCTCATATTGAAGTTATTTTGTTGCCATTTTGATTTGCATTTCTCTTCATAATTTATTTTTTCATGTAGGTTTGTTATGAACACTTAAAATGACCTGACTTAAAGAAACTTATTCTTTAAGCAGCTTTTCAGTTGTAAATAGTGGCAAGTACTTATTTTTCTATCCATTTTTATTAGTTTGCATGATTTGATGGGTTATTTTAGAAATGATAAGTTTTAAAGAACATAGTAATTCACTTGGTGAATACTCTATCTGTGTTGTAACTTTGCATTTAAATCTGTACTTTAATCGAAAAAGAGAAGAATTGTTTGGAAGAGGAAAAATGACCACAAGCACATGGAAAATATTTTATTGGGAGTAGTGAAATATAGACATAAAATGTATTTCAATAATATGTAACATTAATTTAAAATATATGTGCACTCAGCATTGATATATACTAAAAAAAAAAAAAATCCCATGTTCTTCTCCCATCTGTTTCTTCTTTTGTTTTCCAAAAAAAATTCTAATGAGTTCCAGAGAAGAGGCATTGGTTTTTTCTTAAAGCTAGAGAATATATCTCTCCTTTCATAAAATGCCAAGCTGTGTCCAATATTCTTGTGATTCATAGAATTCTAGGGTATATTTGCTGAAACTATAAAGTTCTGAACTCACTTGATGAAAAAAGCATGACAGATCTGTAAAAAGATTTTAGAAATTCCATTCCATTATAATCTGTAGCATCCACTAACAACCAATTTGGAGATTCTTGACTTTATGTAAAAACTTTAGTTTCTATTTTAATATTAATGAATATAAGAAGTACTGAACCAACTTTCAAGAAAAGAAAATGGACACCATATTACACAGCTTTTGTTATATATGCTGATTTTTTTGAAATGTACATCTTGTGATTGTTGGTTCATATAAAGAATCTTAGATTTCTATGCTGAAGACTTGGAAAGTAAAATTAGTTTCTAATGATATCTGTTTATGCTTTTGCTAGTTTCAATGACTTTATTGTTTGGCTAGGCTAAGTATCTTAATTTACATATCTTATATTTCACCTAACTGTGTTTTAAAATCTGTTGTTATATAAAACTCTGCTTCTTTTCTGAATTCATAACTGTAAGGAGCAACATATTTATGATTAATGATGGAAAGTATGCTTCCAAGATGTTTTTATTTACATTTATAGATATAATTTGCTAAAGGATTTATGTGCATACTACTCATAAATGTTCTGATCAGATGTTTGACTGTAAAACATTTCTAAATGCCAGCCTCCACAGGCTAATGATCTATTCGTCCGAAATAGTATTCTGACACCCGTAAGTGATATATTTTAGATCTTTTAGAGATACCCTTTGTATCTCTACCTCCTGTTTTAGCACATACCTGGGACAAGAATAAATTCCCTAGATAGTTAGGAGAATTCAGAAGATAAGGCTGATGATGGACCCTGACCTATGAAGCAGGTTAACCCAGGATAACTTTATAGGTTAACCTCTGAAGTCCAGGTGAGAATTCACGCAGAGTCAGGAAAGCCGAGAAGATACAGAGGACTCAAAGTGAAAAGGAGCATAATGAGGAAGTCACTTGCCAGATCACAGAGTACTGTATATGATGGAGGACCTCCACGGGGAACTGAGACATCCTGGCTCAGATAAAAATGAGTGATATGCCCAGACCATCTCAATTTATAGATAGGGTTGTACACTTTCAGGGAATATTTGTTAATTCACGTCCCCCCCCACCCCCCACATAAATACTGTTGTCCTACATCATCTCATTAAACCTTACCTCATCTTTTTTCCATAAATACCTGGTTCCCTACCCACCGACCCCTCCCGCCCTTGGGCCACCTTTCCTAGGTGTTCCAAGGCAGTTTGCTTGGCTCCGTTATAAGTTCCCCATCTTCGTTTTTCTCTTTATTCCACATGTCCTGTTTATTGTTTTTGTTGTTGTTGTATAGTAGCTAAGTCATGACCGACTCTTTTGCAGCCCCATGGACTGTAGCCCATCAGGTTTTAGAACTAGGAAAATTGTACATTGATGTGCTGTCAAAGGACAAGTTGTATGGGAGGGAAGACTTTATTTAGACTGTTGTAATAGAGGAGAGAGACTGACTTCAACTTCCCTGATACAAAAGGTCAGAGGGATTTTAGGTGCTGGGGTGAGTAAGTGGAAACGTCCTGGAGGACATTAAGGGGGAGAGGGGTTAATGGGATGTGTTGAGTACATCAGGATTATTCCTGAGTTTGCAAATGGTTTTCCCTGTGATTAGCCCTTTGCATTTGCTAATTGCTGTCCACCAAAGCTAGTCTGCTATTCTCCCACAGAGGCTGGGAGATAGGGGTGCTATCTCTCCTTTGATGTTTACTTTCAAAGAGATGGTTCCCAGGTCCCTGAGAAAACATTCCCCGAGTTGTAAATCTGACAAGAGCCTGGGAGAAGATTTATAAACATTCCAAAGGTGCAGGGGAGAAATTTACAATAGCAAGTTTTCTAAGTAGTGGCTCTAAGAATAAGCAAGTCAGAGCTTAAAGTTAGGAAGAAATCTGTCTAAAGTTTAATGAAACTGAAGAGAATGTTAAGGCTGCCTAAATCAAGGGTTCATTAATTTTCAAATATTAACATTTATGTCCATAGGCTGTCTAGGTCAGGTGTTTATTGATTTTCAAATATTACTGTTTATATTCCTTGTGTGTCAGTTGCGTATCTTACATCTGATTATGAATTCTGTAACATACAAATGCAAGAATGTAAATATTTCATACCAGTCTTCAGCCTTCTGTGTGCTTAATTCTATATCCTATTTCTACATCTCCATCACAGTGTCAGACTTTATTTTTCTGGGCTCCAAAATCACTGCAGATGGTGACTGCAGCCATGAAATTAAAAGACACTTACTCCTTGGAGGAAAGTTATGTCCAACCTAGATAGTATATTCAAAAGCAGAGACATCACTTTGCCAACAAAGGTTCGTCTAGTCAAGGCTATGGTCTTTCCTGTGGTCATGTATGGATGTGAGAGCTGGACTGTGAAGAAGGCTGAGCGCCGAAGAATTGATGCTTTTGAACTGTGGTGTTGGAGAAGACTCTTGAGAGTCCCTTGGACTGCAAGGAGATCCAACCGGTCCATTCTGAAGGAGATCAGCCCTGGGATTTCTTTGGTAGGAATGATGCTAAAGCTGAAACTCCAGTATTTTGGCTACCTCATGCGAAGAGTTGACTCATTGGAGAAGACTCTGATGCTGGGAGGGATTGGGGGCAGGAGGAGAAGGGGACGACAGAGGATGAGATGGCTGGATGGCATCACTGACTCGATGGATGTGAGTCTGAGTGACCTCCGAGAGCTGGTGATGGATAGGGAGGCCTGGCGTGCTGCAGTTCATGGGGTCGCAGAGAGTCAGACACGACTGAGTGACTGATCTGATCTGATCTGATCATCATTTATTGTGCCAAAATTCACCAGAATGCCTCTAGTGCCAAACACTGAAACAGCTAAGACAGTCCCTTCTCCCCAACACCTCTCTCCACTGTGTCCAAGAATGCATAGATCTTTATTGCTTGAGGGTAACTCCATTCACAGACGAGAGGGATCGTGGTCCAGTGTATTATTCAGTAGCCCTCATCGTGCAAGCCGCACCACTGGACACATAGACCGAAAGAATACAATACAAAAGCAGTCATGCATCCCTTTGCCCATTTAGTACATTCCAGTGCAGAAAGTATCCTCAGAGGAGAAATGCACATTGCTTCTCCTCATTGTTCAGTTTGTTCCTGACTTCCCATAGTCTTTGTTCAGAACTCTAGAGCTGCTGTCCAGTATGGTAGCCACTAAACACATGTGACTGCTGAGCTCTTGAAATGTGACCAGTCAAAGTTGAGAAGTGCTGTAATTTAAAAATATACACTGAATTTCAGAAACAATATAAAAATAATGTAAAATATCTCTGATAATTTTATATTCATTGTTTGTTAAAATGATACTATTTTGGATACATTGGACTAAATATTAAAATGAATTTTATCTATTTTAGTTTTTACAATATGATTGCTAGGAAATGTAAAATCGTGTATGTGGCATGTATTAAATTTCTATTGGTCGGTAAGACTCTAGAGAGTCAGACTCCCCACTTCCCAGTACCTAGGGTTTCACTCTCCTTTGCCTTGGTCCCTATTATAAGGATTATTGGGCTTCCCAGGTGATGCTTGTGGTAAAGAACCTGCCTGCCAATCCAGGAGATAACAGAGATGTGGGTTCAATCCCTGGGTCGGAAAGATGCCCTGGAGAAGGAAATGGCAACCCACTCCAGTATTCTTGCCTGAAGAATCCCATGGACAGAGGAGGCTGACAGGCTACCGTCCATGGAGTTGCACAGAGCCAGGCATGACTGAAGCAGCTTAGCATGCGCAAGGATTATTGCCTTCCAGTTCTGCCTGCTTCTCTTGTTCAAACGCTAGCTGAAATGATACCTCTTCCCTACATCACTGAGCTACTTAACACTCATTTGTCATTTATAATGGTCATATATGTATCATTTTATTCCTCACACTGAAAACATATTCCCTTTTGTATCTAACCCTCCCATGGTGTTTATAATTAAACACATGTATAGCTCAATAAATACCTATTTAATGTTCTAAATTCTGATCAAACGGCTAGCTGAAAACCCACTGTTTTCAATTTACCATCACATTCCTATAATTTCACTTAGGGGAAGAAGAAGATGTAAAGTAAAACCTTTATGTAAACTATTTCTCTGAGTTCAGAGACTTCGAGAAAACCTAACCTACCCCCTTCCCGAGCTCCAACCTGGTCATTAGGTTTCAATCAAGGGGGTGGAGTAAGTTACCAGATGGGATCTGATTTCTTGCTTCTGTTAAAGGAGCTTATACTGCATTCAAGGACAAGTTGGGTAGAAGATTTTCTACTTGGATAAAAATCAAGGGAACAATAAAAACATACTTTTTATTGATGTGCAAGCTTTTCTTTTTTTTTCATAAAGAATCTTGCTCAGTGTTGTGATTGTTTGTTATAAAAATGATGTCAAAAGGCAGGATGCTACCCTTGTAAACTGTCAATAAGCATCCTTGATAAACCAGTGAAAGAAATCAGAGTATTCACTGGAAAGAATTTCAACCCCATGCTGACTTCAAGCAAGTATAATTTAATGGAAACATCAATGACAAAATATTCCTATGGTCAATGTGCAGACCTATAAATTATTAAATCCTCCAAGGCTGTGAAGGAATGGTCAAATTCAGTTTTCAAAGTGTTTTAAAAGAGTTTCCGCTTGAGGCACACATAGAACAGCTTACTCTGTTCCCTTGTAAAAGGCTAATCGAGTAGCTTAGAGCATCATAAAAATGATCGTCTCCCCCAGGGAACAGAAAGCACCATTTTATCTTTCACATTGTCCATTCTGGGCACACCAGGGAATTATACTTGCTGCTAATGCAGAAGACGAGGGAGCGCTTACCTAAACACACCAGGAATGAGGATTTATAGGGGCAGATTCTAGAGGGGCTCTGGGATTGGGGCAGTAGCTCACATTCACTGTCTTCTAATAGCTGACCCTGGCAGCTAAGGCCGGGGGTCCTGCACACCATGGAGAAATGCGTGGAGCTTAGTGAGAGCCCAGAGTGAGGACCCCAGCTCTGAGAGACATGCTAGAAATATAAACTTACTCCATTTTCTCCCAGTTTCAAGGGTGACATTGAGACTATATGGATTGCTGCAGTTGATGAACCTAAACATTTCATTTCCAACGAAAGGAACTAACATATTACTTATTCTGAATAATGATTTACATCACACATATTAACTTGGAAAAAACATGCATTATACTTTTTCTGTATTAAAATTTAAAGGTCCGGGTTTAAGTCAGGATTTCTTAGTCTCAGAACTATCAACATGTGGGGTTTAATAGTTATTTTTCAGGGGGAGATGACATCCTGTGCACTGGAGGATACTTAGCAAATTCCTGACCTCTACTCTCTAGAAGCCAGTAGCTTCTGTCCCTGGTTTATGACAACCAAAATGTCTCTGCACATT
This sequence comes from Tragelaphus eurycerus, assembly GCA_935064755.1. Classification (NCBI taxonomy): domain Eukaryota; kingdom Metazoa; phylum Chordata; class Mammalia; order Artiodactyla; family Bovidae; genus Tragelaphus; species Tragelaphus eurycerus. Next base: position 4,048,669 of record CAKXYN010000051.1, read on the forward strand.
GCCAAATATCCTTTGTGGAGGAGGGCAAAATTGCCCATGAGACCACTGATTTAAATTAATAGTTTACAGAGTTCACTTACATATCTGTGTATAATACACTCACATATACTGGATCTTTATCAGGCTGTACAGGTGCATATGATCAAATAGAAATCGTAGCATATCTAAGTATACTTTACTAAACACATGAAATACAACTTCAGTGCAATCAGTGTCTAGGGAAATCAAGATGGACAATAATGATCTTCTCAGATTATATATTCATGCGCCAAGGTTTGTTTTTTTTTTCTTGTTGAACATTTGCTTCAAATATCATTATGTTAATTATAAAAGCACCCATCATTATAATTAAACAAAATACAGTATTCTAAAAATGTTTGTTGAGCAAATTGAATGAGCCAGATGCTATTCCAAGGGTTTGGGCTGAAGAACAGAAATGAAGCAAACGGATCCCTGCCCTCCTGAAGCTTACAGTAGAGGGCAGTCTTATAATAATTAAATAAGTGTGTTAGTCTGCCAGTCGTGTCCGACTCTTTGTGACCCCATGGACTGTAGCCCACCAGGCTCCTCTGTCCATGGGATTTCCCAGGCAAGAATACTGGAGTGGATTGCCGTTTCCTTCTCCAGGGGATTTTCCCCAGGGATTGAACTCAGGTCTCCTACATTGCAGGCAGATTCTTTACCATCTGAGCCACCAGAGAAACCCAATAATTATTCATGCAAATATGAAATTAAGCATTGTGACATGAGCTCTGAAGGCAAGGTTTATAGTAGAGACTCTTCCCCAAGGAAGTGAACTATGACACATGTACTGTGCATAACCGTGCATATGCCACATGCCAACAACAGTCACTGTTGTCATTCAGTAGCTCAGTCATGTCTGACTCTTTGTGAGCCCCTGGACCGCAGCAGGCCAGGCTGCTCTGTCCTCCACTATCCCCTAGAGTTTGCTGAAATTCATATCCACTGAGTCAGTGATACTATCTAACCATCTCATCCCCTGTAACCTCCTTCTCCTTTTGCCTTCAACCTTTTCCAGCATCAGGGACTTTTCCAATGAGTAGGCTCTTCACATCAGGTGGCCAAAGAATTGGAGCATCAGTTTCAGCATCATTTTTTCCAATGAATATTCAGGATTGATTTCCTTTAGGATTGACTGGTTTAATCTCTTTGCAGTACAGGGTACTCTTAAGAGTCTTCTCCAGAATCACAGTTCAAAAGCATCAATTCTTTGGCACCCAGCCTTCTTTATGGCCCAACTTTATGGCCCATCCATACATGACTATGGAAAAACCTTAGCTTTGACTATGCAAACCTTTGTTGGCAAAATGATGTCCCTGCTTTTTAATATGCTGTCTAGATTTGTCATAGCTTTCCTTCCAGGAAGCCAGCACCTTTTAATTTTGTGCTTGCAGTCACTGTCCACAGTCATTTTGGAGCCCAAGAAAAGAAAATCTGTCACCGCTTCCACTTTTGCTGCTTCTATTTGCCATGAAGTGATGGGACTGGATGCCATGATCTTAGTTTTTTTAATATTGAGTTTCAAGTCAGCTTTTTCACTCTCCTCTTTCATCCTCATCAAGAGGCTCTTTAGTTCCTCTTTACTTTCTGGCATTAGAGTGGTATCATCTGCATATCAGAAGTTGTTAATATTTCTCCCAGCAATCTTAATTCAACTTGTGATCACCCAAGCCTGACATTTTGCATGATGTACTCTGCATATAAATTAAATAAGCAAGGTGACAATATACAGCCTTGCCGTACTCTTTTCCCAATTTTGAACCCGTCAGTTGTTCCATGTCTGGTTCTAACTGTTGCTTCTTGACCTGGTAATAGGTTTCTCAGGAGACAGGTAAGGGGTCTGGTACTCCCATCTCTTTAAGAATTTTTCACAGGTTTTTTTTTGTGATCCGCACAGTCAAAAGCTGTAGCATAGTCAATGAAGCAGAAGTAGATGTTTTTCTGAAATTCCCTTGCTTTCTCCATGATCCAACAAATGTTGGTAATTTGATCTCTGGTTCCTCTGCCTTTTCTAAACCCAGCTTGTACTTCTGGAAGTTCTTGGTTCATATACTGTCGAAGACTTGCTTGGAGAATTTTGAGCATAACCTTACCAGGATGTGAAATGAGCACAATTGTACTGTAGTTTGAACCTTCTTAGGCATTGCCCTTCTTTGGGATTAGAATGAAAACTGATGTTTTCCAGTCCAGTGGCCATTGCTGAGTTTTCCAAATTTGCTGGCGTATTGAGTGCAGCACTTTAACAACATCATCTGGGATTTTAAATAGCTCAGCTGGAACCTCTACTAGGTTTGTTCGTACAATGGTCACTATTGTTGTTTAGTCATTAAGTTGTGTCTGACTCTTTGTGACCACGTGGACTGTAACCTTTTAGGCTTCTTTGTCCATGGGATTTCCCAAGCAAGAATACTGGAGTGGGTTGCCATTTCCTTCTGCAGGGGATCTTCTCGACCCAGGGATTGAACCTAGTCCCCTGCATTGCAGGTGGATTCTTTACCGCTGAGCCAACATATTATCATTTAAATTAGTGGTGGTGCTCGGGTAATTCCACCATGTATTGGAGTAGGAGACTGGAGTCAGGACAGGTGTTATACGTGAAGGTTTCAGGCAAAACAAAGACTAGGGGTCAATTTAAACTATCAATCCATAGGCTGGAAAAAAGAAGGAAGACTTGAACAAGAAAAAGAGTGATGCTATACAGCAATGGCACCCCACTCCAGTACTCTTGTCTGGGAAATCCCATGGACGGAGGAGCCTCATAGGCTCCAGTCCATGGGGTCGCAAAGAATCAGACACGACTGAGCGACTTTGCTTTCACTTTTCATTTTCCTGCATTGGAGAAGGAAATGGCAACCCACTCCAGTGTTCTTGCCTGGAGAATCCCAGGGACAGAGGAGCCTGGTGGGCTTCCGTCTATGGGGTCGCACAGAGTTGGACATGACTGACTCAACTTAGCAGGAGCAGCATACAGCAAAACAAAAAAATAATGCATTCTAATAAGAACTACATTTGAATACATACATGTATGTATACCGTATACATATACATATATATGTATATTGTAAGATTTTTAAATAGCAATTCTGTCTGTAAAAATCTTATAAAGAAAAAGACTTGAGGATTTAAAATTTCTGAACATCAATTTTCCTGGACAGCAAGATAAGGGGAGATAATTTATATGATGGTTTATAAATGCAAGGTACAGAGGTACAGTTGTATTTATAAGCTGTCTGCAAAGGAGAATCAAAACCTATGGAACAAGTGCCATGACAAAGATGGACACTTTTCTTACTAGCCAGTGAGTCTACTTTCCACTCCTGCTGGGAGTCCACAGTGGGTTAGGACGGGAGGTTGGGGTGAGGGTCTGGATCTCACAGCTGATCAGATAGAGATTCCACCATCTTGTAGTGGAAACTTCTGGAACACCATGGCAGGGCAAACTGTGGTCTTTCACTGACTATTTCACTGGCTGTAAAAGTCATATGGTATTGTCTAACTGTGTAGGGGAGAACATGAAATATTTTGAAGAATATTGGTATGTCTGCTATAGACATTACGATGTATACTTTGTACACTTTACAACAGTGTTTGTATTTAGTACTATGGTGTCTGTGACAGAAACAAAATAGAAGGAACTAAATGATCATCAATACACCAGGTTAAATGCCAGCATAGGGTAGCATATTATGGAGTGAGTGGGATACTGTGGAGGAGGTCCTCCCATGTGTATTTGGAAAGAGCTGCCAGATGAATTGCTAAGGACAGAGAAGAAAACACCAGGGGACTTTTATAGTGTGAAACTTCTGCTGGCAAAACGGGGGCCTGGGGGGTCAAAAGAGAAACTTTTTTTTTCACTTGCTAGCCTTCTATACTATTTGGATTACCTATGTTTTGAATTTTTCACTTTTACTTGGATTTAATCAAGCGTTACTGAATTAATAGGCTAAGAGAATATAATGGTTATATTTTGACTACTCAGAGGAGAGACATATTATGACTCTAACAATATCACTGGAGCCCATTCAGAAATCATAGTGCAATAAAGGAAAGAATCTTTAGAAGTAATACAAGCTTAGAGCAATTTTAACTTGTTCTCTTTCTTAAGCCTAAAATTGTTCAATGAGCTCAAACTGCGGCTGGCATTTTGACCATCAATTATCACTGTGTATTTATAGATATGCTCTTTCCCAGCAATTTCAGAAGGTTAAAGCAAATCTATATAATCAGTCTATTATTTGCCAGAAGATAAAGTGCCATTGAGGCTTGTGTAATCAAAGGCAAATGGTTCCAAATCTAACTTTAGCATTGGCTGGTGTTAAAATGTTGAAAGAAAGAGCTTTTCAAAAATAAGATAAATGTATATATTTACTTCCAAATATAGTCAAGTTGGGGCTTAAAAACCACAGTCTTTCATGTATGAATATGATTTTATTGACGTACCATCACAGGGGTATATTACTGGAATTATGTTTTGTAGGAGTGATGGATTTTTCTTGAGTCAGATATTTCTTCAGTGCAGCTGGTGTGCTCTGGTGCAGTTGTAAGCTTTAAGTGATTCTTCTCTGGTTGTTCACAATTTTTCTTCTTTCACCCAGTCAATATTTATGGTTCAGACAGAAATTCAGAGTCACTTCTCCAGGGACAATTTCTGTGACCTCAGGACTGGATTAGGCCCCTTGAGTGGATAATTGGCGCCTGCTTTACAGTTTTCCTCAGCTCTGCTTCTTACACCATCCAGGTACAGTTTGTGTTTGACATGACTTGTCTGCCTCACACAACTGCAAGCTCCAAGTCTGCTTTGCTCACCATTGTAAACACAGCTCTGATCGCAGCCGCTGAAACATTTTGTTGTTTTTTGGTCGCCGGGTGGTGTCTGAGTCTGTGACCCCAAGGACTGCAGTACACGAGGCCTCCCTGTCCCTCACCATCTCCCGGAGTTTGCCCAAGTTCGTGTCCATTGCGTCGGTGATGCCGTCCAGCCATCTCATCCTCTGATGCCCTCTTCTCCTTTTGTCCTCAATCTTTCCCAGCATCAGGGGCTTTTCCAATGAGTCAGCTGTTCGCATCAGATGACCAAAATACTGGAGCTTCAGCTTCCGCGTCAGTCTTTCCAACAAGTATTCAGGGTTGATTTGCCTTGAGATTGACCGGTTTGATCTCCTTGCTGTCCATGGGACTTTCAGGAATCTTCTCTAGCACCACAGTTCAAAAGCATCAGTTCTTTGGCGCTCTGCCTTCTTTATGATCCAGCTCTCACAACCGTACGTGACCACTGGGAAGACCATAGCCTCGACTATACGGACCTTTGTTGGCAGAGTAATGTCTCTACTTTTCAACACACTGTCTAGATTTTTCATAGCTTTCCTGCTAAGAAGCAATTGTCTTCTGATTTCATGTGGCTGCAGTCACCATCTACAGTGATTTTAGAGCCCAAGAAGAGGAAATCTGTCACTACTTCCACTGTTCTCCCCTCTATTTGCCATGAAGTAATGGGGCCAGATGCCATGATCTTAGCTGAAACGTAGGAAGTTTCAAAAGATGGCTATTGAATGAATGTATGCCTGCAAATATACGTGTTCATATTCATGTGCGTGCATGTCCTATGCAGGGAAATTACAGGAGGAGGCTGGGGTACTGCAGGGAGAGTAAAAAGTCATGTCGTCCCCTCTCACTTGAAAAGAACCCAAAGAGAATGATGTAGCGTGTTGGAGTCTGCTCTGAACCATCCTTTGGGACATGGAGAACCAAGGCAAACCCTATATTTTCTGGCCCTAGTCCCATCATGGTGTGATTTTTGAAATCACATCTCAGGCTTTGGAAAACATACTGTGCCAATGGACTGTTATGTCCAGCGGACTGCCCTGGTTCAGGGTGGGGATGGGGAAAGATAGTGGGATTATAACCCCTGTTGCCAGGAGTTGGATTTTCCTATAGAGGAATGAAGGTATAGACTGTCAGATTTGAAAGCATGACATGAATCTATGGGGTAGCACACCATTAAATATCATGTAAACAGGCAAGTAGAACTAGCAATGGGGTGTCTTTGAGGGGACACCTTGAGAATGGCTCAGTCTTTCCCTCTCCGCCTGTAAGCACATTTCATTTGCTACCTTATAGTTTCTTCTAGACTTCCCTAAACGATCCATAAAGTTGCTTCCTCACACTCAGCCTTTCTCCCAGTGACAGTCTAAGGAATGAAGCAAGGTTGTTAAGAGGTGGCCATCAGCTCCACTAGGGAGATCCATGCTCTTGAAGGTCCAGGCTAGATTGAATCAAGGTCATCAGAGAAGCCGGGCAAAGTTGTAATCAGATGATCTCTGGGCTGTTGATGAGGGGGATTGATCCCTGGGAGGGTGAAGGAAGTGTAGACAGGAGAGAGCACAGGAATCATAGTGATTTCAAGGGCTAAGGAACGACTGTGTATAATTGTACACTGGGAGTTGAGGCTGCAGAAAAATTGCATCAGTTGTGCCCTTGGTATGGAGATTGGATATTATTCTGCAATCAAACAGGAATCATGTGTAGTTTCTGAGCAGCTGAAATTTCTCATCTGTCTAGGTTTCAGCAGGATAAGCTGAGTCAGTGTGGAGGAATGGCAAACCAGTGCTGAAGTCGTTAGAATGTAAGCACCAGAAAGAGTAGTTTCCAAAAGACAGATTCTGATTTCTTATATTCTATGTTTGTAAGTTTGTTTTCACTTGAAATTTTTAAAATTTATTAAAATTATGGGAAGATCATCAACTTAGAAGACAGGCCAAGATTGGGGAAGAGTATCAAGATTTTGCTAAAGGATACCTGTTTTGTGACATTGGCAACAGAAAAATAGAGACACAATTGGACAAGCTTAGGATCCATTAAAAAAGAAATAGCCATGGTTGTTGCTGTTGGTCAGTGCTTGATGGCATAGTTGACTCAACTGGAATCATGAAAAGACATGTATTTGTAGCCTTGAAGAATGAGGTTTGTTATACCAACTGGAGGATGTGTGTTGCGTGTGAGTGAGTGAGTGACTGCAAGTCTCTCAGTCATGTCCGACTCTTTGCGACGGCATGCGCTATACAGCCCATGGAATTCTCCAGGCCAGGATACTGGCATGGGTAGCTTTTCCCTTCTCCAGGGGATATGTGTAGGCATTTGTGTATATTGTATGCACCACACACACACACACACACACACACACACACACACACACACATTTTGTAGGATAATTGCCTTACAATATCGTCTTGGTTTCTGCTATACATCAACATGAATCAGCGGTAGGTATACATATGCCCCTCCCTCTTGATCCTTCCTCCTATCTCCTACCCCATCCCAGCCCTCTAGGTTGTCACAGAGCACCTCACCAGAGATTTTTAAAATGTACACACTGTAGCAATGTTAATTTTATTATCTGACAGAACTTCTTTTACCAATAATTGCTCTATAAGAATTAAATGCTTAATCAGCAAAGTTCTAGAGTATTCCGTCGATCTGCTTATTATACAAGATTATACAATTTCTGTTAAGTGGTTCCCAGAGGCTTCCAAAACAGGTTAACATTGTCCTAAACGTAGATTAATTTCTTTACTATTTCCCAGCCTCATTTAACCTTTTTAGTGTGAGGTATGATTCGTTTACCTCATTCTTAAAATTTGATTTAAATATCAGGAAAATTAACTCTCAGAAATGTTAATTCCTTTGATATATTTTAGGAAGTATAGCACTAGAGGTTTTCATATTAATTTTGGTTGTACTTTTTTATTACCTACCTCCAAATATATTTATATAAATATATGTATATTTGTATGATCTCTGATGACATTTAGGAAATTTCATGTTGCTATGGAGAGTTTCTCCTGTGAATAAAAGATATTTGTTCAAGGAAATAAAGGGAATTCCTGCAAACGTAGCAAGACCTTTGTCCAGTGTACCCTGTTAAGTAATATATGTACTTTATTTGGCCTGTGCTTCCTTGGTATATAATTCGTTAAAAATATGAGAATGTAGCAACATCAGCTAGCCCAGAAGCAATGCTATTAACCTGTGTGGTCAGGGCAGTTGGAGCCGTGTGGGAGCAGTTAATCAGCTAATGGATATTTCTGTAGGGAGAAGGTGTCAGGGGGTGACGTATGAGTCACACAGCCCAAGCGGACGGAATCATGATTCCACAACCACAGGCCCTTTCTCTGGGTTGTTTTGCTGCCTGTCTCTGCAGACCTTTTCTCCTCCTCTGCCACTTTACTATTGCCTGTCCTTAATTTACTACATCCATTGTTTACAAAATTACTGAATTTATAAGATAAAGGATATTTTGTATTCACAAAAGAAGCAAGTTTAATTATAAATTAAGTTACTCATATCTGTAACTTGCACTGAAGTAAGGCTAGCTTTTAAAGCTTTACAGTGTATTTTCTACTATATATATAACATTTTGTAATTTATTATTTTAATACAAGAAACTGCAATAAACTATGAATAATAGGTCCAAATCTCACTACTAGATAAACTCTGGAGTTGCCTTTTCTAGGTGGTCTCATCTTAAATTCTGTCAACAGGGTGTAGGATATTATAAAATATTTTAGTTTTTGCTTTTCTGGAAAGGGAACAAGGGTATTTCATAATTTTAATTTGTATCATTATAGGTGACATTTTCGATTCTTACTTATTGGCCATGGCCAAAAATGCTTCTTGCATCTAATTTATCTTTAAATGTTTAAAAGTATGCTTACTGGATAGAGATATCATAGCTCAGTTGGTAAAGACTCTGCCTGCAGTGCAGGAAACGCATGTTCGATCCCTGGGTCAGGAAGATCCCCTGGAGAAGGAAATGGCAACCCACTCCAGTATTCTTGCCTGGAGAATCCCATGGACAGAGGAGCCTTGCGGGCTACAGTCCATGGGGTCGCAAGAGTTGGACACGACTTAGTGACTAAAGAGAGAGATATATTACATGCAGCTCTCAGGATATGAGATAACTTCAGTCTATACAAATAAAAAAATTAAACGTTAATAACTTACTCTTCATAATAATTAGTAAAATCTGGGAAAACATGAATAGTGTCAGTCATATGTATTATTCATTAAAACATGTTTGGATTTCTTATCAAGCAGGAGAGCACAGCAATACGCTGTCAATCTCTCAACCACAGATCAGACAGTTCACATAGTGGGGTCCCCAGACCAGCAGCATCAGTAACACATGGGAACTTGTTAGAAATACCTAATTTGGGGCCCCCTAAAACCTAGTAATCAGAATACTTGGGTGGGGCCCCTCAATCTGTGTTTTAACAAGCCCTTCGGGTGAATATGGGGCTTCCCGGATAGCTCAGTTGGTAAAGAATCCACCTGCAGTGCAGGAAACCCCAGTTCAGTTCCTGGGTTGGGAAGATGGAGAAGGGATAGGCCACCCTGTCCTGTATTCTTGGGCTTCCTTGGTGGCTCAGCTGGTAAAGTATCCACCTGCAGTGTGAGAGACCTGGGTTCAGTCCCTGGGTTGGGATGATCCCCTGGAGAAGGGAAAGGCAACCCACTCCAGTATTCTGGCCTAGAGAATTCCATGGTCTGTATGGTCCAGGGGGTTGCAAAGAGTCACACACAACCAAGTGACTCTCACTTCACTTCACTTCAGGTGATTACGATGAAGCAAGCACCTTGAAGTCTGAGAATAACTGGACTAGAGTGAGGAGGCTCATATGAGATGCTGCTTGAGTTACTTTTCTCACCCCCTGCATCGTGTCACTTTGCACCTTTTCTCTTTTACTTTGTTTTGAGGTTTGTTTTTGGCTGTGCCAGCTCTCTGTTGCTGTGCTGGCTTTTCTCTGGTTGCGGCGGGCAGGGGCTGCCCTTCGGCCGCGGTGCACAGGCTCCGGGCGCGAGGACCTCAGCAGCTGCGGCTCCCCAGCTCTCGAGCACAGGCTCGGCAGTTGTGGTGCGTGTGTTTCGTTTCTCCGTGGCACTCCTGGATTGGAGGTCGAACCTGTGTCTCCTGCGTTGCCAGGCTGATTCTTCACCCCCTAGCCACCAGGGAAGCCCCGATGCATTTTCTAGAAAGACCTCTCTCCTCCTTCTCTCTCTCTGTCCCCTTCTCTTTCTCTATTTCTCTCTCTCTTACACATAAACACACACACACATTCTATTTATTGGTGTCTTTATTCTTTAATCTTTTCTAGATAATAGCTTTGTTAATGTATTGGTACATGTGGAGAATCTATTAGCTTTTAAGATAAAAAGTTCATTTGCTAAATTTTCCCCATATGTTCAAACTCATAAAGTGTTTGCTGTGATTGCGATGTATAAACAAAAAGCATATTGCTCAACTTGGCATAACTTTAAGAATACTTTTGTGGACTTGTATCAGCACTGTTCTAAACAGGCTCTATTAAAATCTAAATCTTTCAGACTAGAGGTCATTGCTGCTACTGCTAAGTCACTTCAGTCGTGTCCGACTCTGTGTGACCCTATAGACGGCAGCCCATCAGGCTCCCCCATCCCTGGGATTCTCCAGGCAAGAACACTGGAGTGGGTTGCCATTTCCTTCTCCAATGCATGAAAGTGAAAAGTGAAAGTGAAGTTGCTTGGTCGTGTCCGACCCTCAGTGACCCCATGGACTGTAGCCTACCAGGCTCCTCCGTCCATGGGATTTTCCAGGCAAGAGTATTGGAGTGGGGTGCCATTTCCTTCTCTGCTAGAGGTCATTACAGAAGCCTTGTTATGTGTCAGGATTTTAGACTGGAAATTTCAAATTAAAGCTTATTTATTCCTAAAGACAGTGAATGGAATATGCATGTTATTATTACTACCATTATTATTATTTACTTATCTTTTAAAATATGTTGTGGTAACTTTGGTTTGTAATATTACAATATTAATATTACAAATATTACAAATATTTCATGTGTAAGACATTATATTTAAACTTGTGTGTGCATCACAGTGTGCTCACCACCAAAAGTTTAGTTTCCATCAGTTACCCTACGGTTGGTCCTTTTTACCCGTCTCATTCTCTCCATATGGCCCATCTGGTAACCACTACTCTGTCATCTATATCTCCATGTTAGTTTTTGTTTGCCACAGTTATTGTTAAAGCTGTGTATGTTACTATCTTTACATATCTTATTTCCTTCAATATTTGTAATAACTCTATTATTCTCGTACACATAGGTCTGCAGGAATATACATTATAAAAAGAATTGGATAGACACTCAAAATTTAAAATGTGTGTGACTGAGACTGTTAAATTCTGCTCATCAGAACAGATTCTAAATAGACTTTAGATTAACCTAAAGGCTTTTAATTAAACTAAATTTTATTAAGCAGTTATCATATTTAGTATTTATATAACTCTCATGTTATCTAATATTATACCATTTAATGTAGGGTTGAATAGTAGGATTTTCTTTCTATGTAAATAATTCTTTGGAAAGATTATTTGTGTCCTAAGGAGCTATAACTATGCTGTTGTGAATTTGGGTATCTTCTAGGCTGAGGCATTTCTGGAGAATTCATAAAAGTTTTCTATTTTGTAGTGCAGTTCAGTCCAAGTCATCATTTTCTAAATGTTGAGTGTCTATAAATTCATAGCCTCAAAGAATGGTACAGTATTGAAAATGCAATAACGAATAAGAAAATGGAACCTATTCTTCCATAAATAAATTCACTCTGGTCCCATTAAAGTTCATCAGAATTTAAGAATAATGCGAGAGCTTAGTGCCTGTTTATGAAGTGCTACTTTATGAGCTACTCTTTTGGAACCAAACTTATAAAGAACTATGTTTACTTTTGCTGTGGAGCCTATTCAAAAGAGGATGCTAAGAAAATTGGAGGCACTCATTTTCTTATTTGCATCAAAGTAACAAAATGGGCTTTTTACTAGAAGATGTATTTATCAAAAACAATTTAATAGAAGATTGTACTTATAACAAATATTGGATTTTTTTGGAATTAAAACATTGAGGTATTTGAAGCACAGATAAAGTAAGAAATCTTGGTTTCTGTAGTTGTCAAACAGAGAAGAAACCTAAAGATAAATAGATCATCCTTTAGGGAAAATGTAATTAACTTATGTGCACTTTAGTAGCATTTGAGTGGCAGAGAAAAATGGAGATTGGCCATAACAATTTTAGAGGAGAGATGGACATAATCCAGTGATTCTGCACTGATAAAACTTTGCCTTCCTTGAAGGACAGATATGGACAATTTTGTTTGTAAAAAATATATCCTGTTACATTCAGAGAAACATTCTTGATTGGAAATGTGATATGAGATAATGTGTGTGTGAGGTAATTGGGCAGTCAAATGTATAATGTTTTGCCTACTCAAAGTTCATCTCCATTAGGGTTTGGGGGCATTTCTCAGTGGGTTGACTGGTGAAAAGCAGAGAGCTTCCTACCAATATGGATATCATAGGGGGATCCCACCTCCTTACTGACTCTCTGGCAGCCAGTGTGTGGGCTTGCATCTAAGACTGGGATGTTTACTTGCTTTCTACCCAGACCAGGTGCTGATGAGTCTAAGACTGTGGGAGAGCTGGTTCCTGGCTCTCAGCTCCAAGGGCTGCCTTGGTTTCTGGGCAGTTTCTAACCCAAGTGCTTGAGAAGAATCCCATGAATTTGCATTATCTTTCTACTGTATTTCCTTCTTGCTTATGGTTATCAGTATTAGTTTCTTTTGCTTGCAACCAAGATCTCTAATGTTGGAAAATATTTTTGTATCTATTTCTTAAGAGTTTGCTATATTTTAGTAATGTGCATATGTTGCAGTTTTATTTACTAAGGAAAATCATGATTTATGCCTCCACATAGTTGGACTGTGAAGAAAGCTGAGTGCCAAAGAATTGATACTTTTGAACTGTGGTGTTGGAGAAGACTCTTGAGAGTCTCTTGGACTGCAAGGAGAGCCAACCATTCCATTCTAAAGGAGATCAGTCCTGGGTGTTCATTGGAAGGACTGATGCTAAAGCTGAAACTCCAATACTTTGGCTACCTCATGATAAGAGTTGACTCATTGGAAAAGACCCTGATGCTGGGAGGGATTGGGGGCAGGAGGAGAAGGGGACGACAGAGGATGAGATGGCTGGATGACATCACCAACTCGATGGACATGAGTCTGAGTAAACTCCGGGAGTTGGTGATGGACAGGGAGGCCTGGTGTGTTGCGATTCATGGGGTCGCAAAGAGTCGGACATGACTGAGCGACTGAACTGAACTGATGCCTCCACAAATTTACAGCTTCAAGCAGGATGTGAATCAGTATGGAAAGTGCAACATGCAGAGTAATAAAATAATCTCAGTGTTAATATGCATGTTAAAGAACTAACATGTTATACAGGATATATTTTGAAGCAATTCAACAAAGTGCCATGATTTTCACACACAGTAGTCCTACTTTCATTGGATAAATTTGAAAACAACTCTGTGTGTGTGAATGTCTTGTGGTTTTTTAAAAAAACCTATGCATGATTTTCTCAAAGCCACCCAATTCAGAAACTACTTTTTTTTTTTTTTTTTTAACATGAACTGCTATCTCCAGAGAACATGTATAATTTGAAAGGGAGCTTTAAGATTATGATCCAATGACTGACTTTTCCAATAAAAAGAAAATTCATCCATCTTTTCTCTTGCCTTCGCATAACTGAAAACAACTTCTCATTTTAAATACTAATAATTCAAGTCTTTTGAAGCTGCTAAAATACTGAAGAATCTTTTTTAAAAAAATGTGCTGATAACCAAGTGCACAGATGACTCTGTATAGCCTACCTGCTGCATACCCTCTTACTGGATATAAAGAAATAGATATATTTAAGGCATTTCTCCCTTTATATACGCTGAACTTAATACAAGTCCCATGTAAAGATAAGGAGGGAAACAAACTGTTTCTGTACACTTTCATCTAAAATAGATCAAGTTGTACCTATCAACTTTCATTCCAACTTTGATTCAATAGTGAGACCTAGTTATGTGTTTACCCATGTGAAGATTTCTGGCAGCCAAATCTTCAAAGAAATAACTACTTCATAGTCTTTCAGGGAGTTAAGTAGGGGAATGATAAAGGAACTTTTTGAATCTGATAATGTTTAATCTGCAAGTAGATCTGGGTATGTATAATTTTCTTTCCTAGCATACCATATCTTATTCCTTAATACGAATTAAAAAAATACCTTTGTCTTCAAAAGTATTATTCAAAAACGGACAATGTGCTGATGTGCTCAGTTGTGGCCGACTCTTGGAGACCCCATGGACTGCAGCCCACCAGATTCGTCTGTCTATGAAATTTTCCAGGCAAGAATACTGGAGTGGGTTGCCATTTCCTTCTCAAAAAAATAGACAATAGGCAAAAGAATAAAATTATCTTTAAAGACTGTCTTTATATTGCAGAAAGCTTGTTGAACTGGGGGTTGATAAAAAACAAATAAAAATCTGTTGGTCACTGTCAATTACCTCAAATTAACATCTGATGTAAAGCTTAATTTCATACTATACCCAAGTAGAAACTAAGTCACTGTGAAAGAACAAACAGATATTTGCAATAGAAGGTGGCTTGTTTTAGACAGTATTCCTGCATTGATTCGGGCAGCATTCGTGTGGGGATGGGGAGAGATCAGGTGACCAGTAGTCATTGGAAGTCGTTGGAAGCTGAAGCTCCTATACTGTGGCCACCTGATGCAAAGAGCTGACTCATTGGGAAAGACCCTGATGCTGGGAAAGACTGAGGGCAAAAGGAGAAGGGGGCAGCAGAGGATGAGATGGTTGGATGGCATCGCCAACTCAACGGACATGAATTTGAGCAAATTCCAGGAGACAGTGAAGGACAGAGGGGCCTAGCATGCTGCAGTCCACGGGGTCGCGAGAGTTGGACACAACTTAGCGACTGAACCAGAACCAGAGCAGCAAAGTGCGCTCTGTGATGTCCGAGACACACACTCCTTCACAGTCTGTACCGAGGGTGGATGACCTTGCGTTATCTAATAACAGCACATCCTGTATATGGAGCACATCTTTTACTCTCCATCTTGCCAAGGTGAGTCATTTTCAGGATCCACCTTGGACTTGGACTTGAAAATGTTGTATTTACCACTTTGTTTTTTTTTTTCCTTTCTCTAATTCCCCTATCATGAAAGAATGTATTTTTAAAAATAATCAACAATTCTGAAAGTGAAAAGAGTTCTGAGAGTCCACCATTAACTAAAGATATCAGTGGCAGGGGAATCAGAAGGTGACCCAGAAATGGTAACTAATTTAGGAAGCAAAGTAATTCTGAGCCCAGAACCTTGTGTGGAGGAATAGTGAAGCCATCACACCCACAGGAACCCTGTGGTTCCTGTGGAGAAGCCCAATACTCAGGGGTTTCCAGTTACCCCTCAGTGAGGGTCAGGCCCTGGGATGAAAAGAGAAAAAAATTGACAGAAAATGGGAAAATATTGACTGTTGACAGAGCACAAAAGAAATTTCCTCCTCTTTGCACATACAAGAGTTTATAGTTTCTCGAGCTGGCTCAAGGCAGTTCCTTTGTTTCACTCTCAGTTCTGACTACCTTCTTTTCCAGAAATGTCATATATCTGTGAAGCAGGATCTTCAGTGATTTCTATGATACATAGATTGTGCTGCGTGGAAATTAATATGGACTAGGGACTGAGGGTGTTGATGTCTGTTCTGATTTTAAAATTTGAGAAGTTGTGCATGCATGTTCAGTCACTCAGTCGTGTCCAACTCTTTGCGACTCTTTGGACTACAGCCTGTCAGGCTCCTCTGCTTATAGGGTTTTTCAGGCAAGAATACTGGAGTGGGTTGCATTTTCCTCCTCTGAGCGATCTTCCCAATCCAGGGATCAAACCTACATCTCATGTGTCTCCTGCATTACAGGGGAATTCTCTACCCACTGAGCCATAACAGGCACACACTCACTTTTCACTAAAAACTATTATTATTATCAGATCAGATCAGATCAGTCGCTCAGTTGTGTCCGACTCTTTGCGACCCCATGAATCGCAGCACGCCAGGCCTCGCTGTCCATCACCAACTCCCAGAGGTCACCGAGACTCACATCCATCGAGTCAATGATGCCATCCAGCCATCTCATCCTCTGTCGTCCCCTTCTCCTCTTGCCCTCAATCCCTCCCAGCATCAAAGTCTTCTCCAATGAGTCAACTCTTTGCATGAGGTGGCCAAAGTACTGGAGTTTCAGCTTCCGCATCATTCCTTACAAAGAAATCCCAGGGCTGATCTCCTTCAGAATGGACTGGTTGGATCTCCTTGCAGTCCAAGGGACTCTTAAGAGTCTTCTCTAACACCACAGTTCAAGAGCATCAATTCTTGGGCGCTCAGCCTTCTTCACAGTCCAGCTCTCACATCCATACATGACCAGAGGAAAAACTATAGCCTTGACTAGGCGAACCTTTGTTGGCAAAGTAATGTCTCTGCTTTTGATTATTATTATATTTTCTACAATTGACAGATATTGTTTACTCATATGGCTACTAAGTTGTTAGGGATATGGATATGTGTTGCATTGCTTGGTCCCAGCGACTTAAAAGAGGGGGGTTGTTTGGTTATTTCTTTTGCCTAGGGGCACTGTGGAAATAATCACAGATGCACCAATGGAGCTGTGATCTGAGGAAGTTTGGGACCCTTTGGTCTAAGCCAATTAAAGCAATGCCATTCTTTTGTGTAAGATCCTAACTGCCCCAGCCTGCCTTGGAGTTAGCAGTCACCTTAGGATCCAGTGTTGGTCAATGAGATGCAGGAGAAATTGTAGTGTGTAACATCTTAGAGAGTCATTTCTCTTCCTAATAAGAGCTGTCCATGGGAGATGAAAAGATTTTGCCACGTGGTCAGCCCCTGCTTTCTGCTTTTGAAGGTGGCCCTGTTGCCTGGAGCTGAGTTAGCCGTCATGCCACATGATTTGACAACCAAGAATACAAAGCGAAGTACTGAAGACAGCAGGGGAGAACAGCAACCATCTACCTCCAAAGTTCTCATTAGATAAAAGTAGAACCTCGGCTGCTTTAAATCACTGTGGGTGACTTTACTATTACTTGAGTCTGAAGTTCCTAACTGATGTAATGAAAATGTAAACATGGATGAGTCTTGAGTTAACAAAAAGTATGAAATAGCAACTATATATGGTGAGTTTGGCCCACTCCATTGTTCTTGCCTGGAGAATCCCAGGGATGGGGGAGCCTAGTGGGCTGCCGTCTATGGGTTCGCACAGAGTCGGACACGACTGAAGTGACTTAGCAGCAGCATGGTGAGTTTGTGAGGCATTGGGGGATGGTGAAGCTTCACAGAGTTACCATCTATAGAGGCAAAGGCAAGCGAATAATGTACAAAAGTACATCACTTTTTAAAATACGAAGGTAAATGCTAGAGGAAAGATTGAAGGTGTTTGCCAAGAGAATTAGGATAGGGAAGGTAAGGGTAGTAATAATAACTAACGTTTAATCAACCCTGAATATTCATTGGAAGGACTGATGCTGAAGCTCCAATACTTGGGCCACCTGATGCAAAGAGCCAACCCATTGGAAAAGACCCTGATGCTGGGAAAGACTGAGGGCAGGAGGAGAGGGGGCGACAGAGGATGAGATGGTTGGATGGCATCGCCGACTCCATGGACGTGAGTTTGAGCAAACTCTGGGAGATAGTGGAGGGCGGGGAGCATGGTGTGCTGTACCGTGGGGTTGCAGAGCTGGACATGATGTGGAGACTGAACAACAATAGCAAACCTTTACTTTGCTCTTAGCACATTCCAGGAGTTGTGCACATTGTTTCACACACCTGCTCACAACAGTTCTATGAGGTAGAGACTTTTTAATGTCTCCGTTTATCAGATGAAGAGGTGAGGCCAAAATACAGCAAATAACCTGATGGCTAAAATAGGACGCTGCTGTTGTTTATTTTTAAACTTTCAGCAAGCTTTTATTTTTTTTTTACTAAGTACTTTTATTAATGTATCAAATATAAAAAATAATTTAAAAGATTTCAGCAACCAAAGTTTTACTCACTTCTGTTTTTTGAAGAAATTATCTCTGAATTAATATTCCTGAATCATTATGATGTTATGTTATGTTCTTAATATCAGTAAGAATGTTGGATCTGAAGAGACCACATAGTACTTTAAATTGATGTTTACAATGTCTGGCAACACTTTTAGAAGTGGACTTGTGTTGGCCAGAAATCCTGATGAATGCTGAAATGTCAGGCATCTTGAAAGAGAATCATGGGTTGGGGTTTGGCAGATCTTGCATTTGCAACTTAACTTAGGTGGTTGTTTCTATTTCACTGAGCACCACATATGCAAATAGATTGAAGTAATTTTAAATTCAAGCACGATCAGATACAATTAGGAAAAATATAAAATAAATTAACTTCATCTTAACTTTCACCCCAGAGAAGTCAATATTATTTCCTTTAAGATAACTTCTTAGTATTTCCTTGGATCTGAACAAGGCTTTAAGGATTGTTTAGTCTAACTTAGACCTGGTCTGCAAACATCTCTATAAATTCCCAGAGAACGAATTACCAGTACCTGTTAAATCAGTCCTGTGACAGGGAAAGCAAACCTTTTGAGGTCATCCAGAGGGATTCCAATTATATCTTAGAGACTCATATTGAAATTACTTTTAAGAATTAATAATCTTGATTAACAAAGCTTGAAATAACATAGTCATTGAACTAATATATAAAGATAATTATATGAAAGACAGTCTGAGACTTTCTAAGGCTCTTTCCTTTCCCATTAGTTTACCCAAATCAAAGTGCCTGCTGGGTACAATGAGCCACAAGAGACTCCACACACTGGGAGATGGGAAAGGGACACCCAACGCTCTTGTTTTTGTTGTTGCTGCTCATGTTGGAAATAAAGTGAATAATTTAATCCAGCTTTTACAAGAATCTATATCTTAAGAATTTGCTTTATCTTTGGCACCAGAATTTGTTTTCACCAATATGAAAATTATGATTGTTGTCACCCTCTATATCCAATGGTATGTTCTTCTGTTGTATTTTTTTTTTTTGTATTGACCTGAATGCTCCTTTTTAAAAAAAACATTTATTGGAGTTTAGTTTATTTACAATGTTATGGTAGGTTCAGGTGTACAGCAAAGTGAATCAGTTATATGTATACATATATCCACTCCTCTTTTTTCAGATTCTTTCCCCATATAGGCCATTACAGAGTATAGATTTACCCGTGCTACACAGCAAGTTGCCATTAGTTATCTATTTTATGTATCAGATCAGATCAGTCGCTCAGTTGTGTCCGACTCTTTGCGACCCCATGAATGGCAGCACGCCGTAGTGTGCATATGTGCATATATCCCACTATATATGTGTACCTCGTCTTCTTTACCCATTCCTCTGTCGATGGACACTTAGGCTGCTTCCATGTCCTGGCTGTCGTGAGTAGCGCTGCAGTGAACACTGGGCTGCATGTATCTTCTTGAGTTGTGGTTTTTTCCAGGTATTTGCCCAGGAGTGGGATTGCTGGATCATATGGTAGTTCTATTTTTAGTTTTTTAAGGAACCTCCACACTGTTCTCCATAGTGGCTGTATCAGTTCACTTTCCCACCAACAGTGTAGGAGGGTTCCCTTTTCCCACACCCTCTCCACCATTTATTGTTTGTAGATTTTTTGATGATGGTCAATCTGTAGTTTTGATGGCCTCATTGTAGTTTTGATTTTCATTTCTCTAATAATTAGTGATGTTGAGAATCTTTTCATGTGCCTTTTGGCCATCTGTATGTCTTCTTTGAAGAAATGTCTGTTGAGGTGTTCTGCCCATTTTTTGATTGGGTCGTTTGTTTTGGGGTATTTAGCTGCATGAGCTCTTTGTATATTTTGGAGATTAATCCTTTGTTGGTTGCTTCATTTACAAACATTTTCTCTCATTCTAAGGGCTATCTTTTTATTTTGTGTATGGTTTCCTTTGCTGTGCAAAAGCTTTTAAGTTTAATTCAGTTCAGTTAAGTTCAGTCACTCAGTCATGTCCAACTCTTTGTGACCCCACGGACTGCAGCACACCAGGCCTCCCTGTCCATCACCAGCTCCTGGAGTTTACTCAAACTCATGTCCATTGAGTCGGTGATGCCACCCAACCATCTCATCCTCTGTCGTCCCCCTTTCCTTTCATCTTCAATCATTCCCAGCATCAGGGTCTTCTCAAATGAGTCAGTTCTTCGCCAAAGTATTGAAGTTTCAGCTTCAGCATCAGTCCTTCCAATGAAAATGTTTCTAATAGTAGCTTCTAAATCAGCAGTACTTCTTACTCAAACTTTCTGTGTGGGATACTACATAATTCATGGTATATAATATATATATATATAAATACCTTTTTAAATGATGAAACCATCACTTCATGACTTTCATTCTTGAATATGTTCTTTGATTTAACTGGCTAAATCCATCATGATTATGTAGTTTACATTTCACTAATCCAAATGAAGGCAAAAGAAGGGAGAAAGATTAATTTTATAAGTTGTATGCTATGCTATGCTAAGTCACTTCAGTCGTGTCCGACTCTGTGTGACCCCATAGACAGCAGCCGACCAGGCTTCCCCGTCCCTGGGATTCTCCAGGCAAGAACACTGGAGTGGGTTGCCATTTCCTTCTCCAATGTATGAAAGTGAAAA
This sequence comes from Tragelaphus eurycerus, assembly GCA_935064755.1. NCBI lineage: Eukaryota > Metazoa > Chordata > Mammalia > Artiodactyla > Bovidae > Tragelaphus > Tragelaphus eurycerus. The sequence goes on from CAKXYN010000051.1 coordinate 4,069,293, forward strand.
GAGAAAGTGAAGTCGCTTAGTCATGTTCGACTCCTAGCGACCCCATGGACTGCAGCCTACCAGGCTCCTCCATCCGTGGGATTTTCCAGGCAAGAGTACTGGAGTAGGGTGCCATTGCCTTCTCCTTATAAGTTGTATACTAAACAAAAAGATGTTTATACACAAAGGAAAGCATTGTTCTTTATTGATTTTACATGGATATGGATTTTTAAAAAAAATCATCAATTATCATAATTGAAAAGAAAATTTAGGAGTAGAAGGAAAGACAAATTTGTATGTAAAGATTATTTTCTATTTTCACGTTTCTTTTTCAAACGATTCATACAAGCAGCCTAGCAATAAAGTTGGATATAGGATCAATATGCAAAGGGAATAGTTTTTATAATATACCATCAAAAAACAATTTGAAAGCCCACACATATGTGCCTATGTATATTTAAGATGTATAATTTACAACTAAAATATAGTGGATCTAAAAATGTATCTAGCAAAAGTTTTTTAAACCTTGTTCATGGGTGTTATTAAAATTTTGTTGAAATGCAGTAAGTAAAATTTTAATAAATTGACATACATCCCATTATCATGATGGAAGCACTTACTTTTTGAGGCTATTCTTTCTAAATTGATTTTTAGACTTAAGACCTCTACAGTAAAAATCTGCAAAAAATTTCCATGAAACTCGGACAGCTGATTCTTGGGTTATATAGGAGTCCAGTGGTCCTAAAAGAAAAGTTATGTTTGAACAAGAAGATGGATAATGAGGGGAAACTTTTCCTATTTGAAGATTAAGATTTTAAAAACCATGGTAATTAATATAGAGTATCACTGATACATGGGTATATAAATTGACCAGCACAGTAACACATGGGCTTCCCTGGTGGCTCAGATGGTAAAGAATCTGCCTGCAATGCAGCTGACCTGGGTTTGATCCCTGGTTTGGGAGGATCCCCTGGTTAAGTAAATGGCAACCCACTCTAGAATTCTTGCCTGGAAAATTTCATGGACAGAGGAGCTTGGCGAGTTACAGTCCATGGAGTTGCAAAGAGTCAGACATGACTGAGTGACTAACACACACACACAAGATAATAACATACAAAGTCCATACATGGTACCAGTAAAATTATGGATAGAAATATAAACTTGCATTTCCTAAGGAAGCATGTATATTCAATAAGTAAACATTTGAAGAAAGTTTAAGTTCACTGTAATCAGAAACATGCAGATTGACCTACTATGCTGTGTTCATTCAACCAGCAGAAACAAAGTCGAGGTAAAATGCCCAGTGTTTAAGAGGATGCGGATCAATGAAATTTATCATTCATTACTGTCAGCAATTTAAATTGGCACAACCATGTTGAGAACTAGTTTTATATTAGCTTATAAATTTGAAATTTTATATACCCAGAAATTCTATCTCTTGTGAAATATTTATTTGAAATTTTACACCTTGCACCAGGAGACTTAAAGCAGATAGATAATTCATAGCAGCAATGTTTGTGATTTTAAAAATCCAGAAATGGCCCAATTTATTTTTTTAAAATTGTACTATATTCACAAAATAGATAGCAACAAAATTAATGAACTATACTATACAAGGGGGACAGGACAAAATAAATTATTCTTGTAACATCCTATTGAATGAAAAATAAAAAGGCTACATGAAGAATGGTTTTTTCCATGTCTTCAACAACTAGCAAAACTAGAGTTAGTTCATGGGTTATTTCTTATATTACTTATCTTCATTATTTTTCAAAATTAAGAAATAGACTAAAAATTAAAATGAAATTAAAGAGAGCCATGTATGAACTCATAGTGACAGAGAATGTGAATCAAACATTATGATTTCTCCCATTCCATGTAGCTGATAGAAAGAAATAAGAGATCAGTGAAGTTAATCCATTTGTCAAATGTCGTACAAATACCATGGTAAAAAAGCTGAATTCAGTCAGTGGGATTTAAAGCCAGTATCTTCCCACCATACCACATTACCACAAAGAGCAGGGGAATAGAAAAGAGTAGTTCTTTAAAAGAGCTTTGCGCAAAACTTGTAAAATTATGGAAGGTGTACATTCCTCGTAACTCTTTTAAGAGCAACATTTTTCTCTAAGACCCATAAGTCTAATTTACACAAAGTTTGTTTCCTCTAATATTGTTCTAGCTTTATTTGAAAATAACGAAATAAGAGAATTAGCTATACAAAAATACAGGCAATAGCACTGACATTTTAAATATTTACAATAGACTGAAAGCAAATTTTGTCATGCATTCTCCCATGCACTTTGACTCAAATATCTTTTAAAGCATTTTCATGACATTTTACCTTATCAGAGCTGAAGAAGCATTTGAGATCATCTATTCCAAATCTTATTCTATAGATAAAGTTCCCAAGGTTACAGTGCTCATAGCCAAGCCTGGACTCAAGATCACTTCTCCTGGTGTCTAAATCCCATGCAAGTTTCTAGTCCTGATCTAGTGACCTGAGGGATTTCTGTCATTCTGGAGAGAATAATGCTTTTAGAAGCAATTTGAGGAAGAGAAAGTGAATGCCAAATATTCTAGTGTATTCCTCACACGGGAGATGGATGTACCACAAATTTATTATGCGTCTACAAAGTGCAATCACAGTGGAATTTAGCAGCTGCTCCCCACTGAGCCAGTCCCTCTGCTGCTTTGGGTAAACTTTATTAAAAGTTAGTGAGGATGGAGAAGTAAATTCGTGCTTATTTAAAATATAAAGGAATAAAATTGGTGTGACCACATGGGAAATGTCCTTAGTTATTTTCACCTATTCTTAAATAGGGAAAAGGTGTGGAATGCTTTATTGACGTTTTTATAAAGAGATGCCATTTTTGAGGGAAATCAAATTAAATCTAACTTCAGGCTTTTTTCAAAATATTTCTCTTATTTCTATTAATAAAAAATGAGCACTTTGAATGCTATCAAATCCAAGAAACAGCTGTCTTTCAAATTTATAGTTTAGGCTCACCTAGAAACAAATAAAACTCCCAAAATGTCATATCTTCTACTTGGAAATTCCCTGTCCTGCCCAGATAGTGACTCAGACTCCTGTCTATTATTTAAAATACAGTTTATACATTACTTCTTCTGATCTCCCAGGGTATTAAGCTTCTTTCATTCAATGGCACCCCACTCCAGTACTCTTGCCTGGAAAATCCCATGGACGGAGGAGCCTGGTAGGGTGCAGTCCATGGGGTCACTAGAGTTGGACATGACTGAGCGACTTCACTTTCACTTTTCACTTTCATGCATTGGAGAAGGAAATGGCAACCCACTCCAGTGTTCTTGCCTGGAGAATCCCAGGGACGAGGAAGCCTGGTGGACTGCCATCTATGGGGTCCCACAGAGTCGGACACAACTGAAGCGACTTAGCAGCAGCAGCAATACTCATTGCAATTGGACTTGCTTTAGGGTTTCTCGCAAGTATGTCCTTTGTTGCACTGTGACCCATGGAGGCAAATACTGTGTCTTACTCACAGTGCTTGCTCATGTTGCCATTGTGGTCTGAACACGATTTGTTGTTTTTCTCTGGCCGCACTGCTCAGCATGTGGGGTCTTAGTTCCCCAACCAAGGAGCGAAACCAGGCCCCCTGCATTGGAAGCTCTGAGTCTTAACCACTGGAGCACCAGGGAAGTCCCCTAAGCGTCTTTCTCACCGCTCAGTGTTCTGCCTGTGTTGTAGGAGACTGGGAACCAGTGGACTGTGTTTCCCAAACTCCTATTATTTCTGGGTCCTGTTAGGTTCAGTCAATGAGAGGTACAAAAGGAACATGCTACTCCTTTCTTGGAGCTGCAAGGCTAGTGCCAGGAGCAGCCTGGGATCACTGGGAGCTCCTGGGAGGGCAGGCAGTGTTCTGAATGCGCCCTTAGGCAGCTCCGCTCCAGCCGTGCCTGCCCGGGGGCACAGTGTCCTGGGTAACATTATCACCTCCTTTGCTTCTCCACCTCAGGAGTGGTGGTGTTCTCCTGCAGTTCTGAATAACCTTTCCTTCGGGGCTTCCCAGGTGGCTCAGTGGTAAAGAATCCACCTGCCTGCCAGTGCAGGAGACGCAAGAGATGTGGGTTCAGCCCCTGAGTTGGGAAGATCCCCTGCAGTAGGACGTGGCAACCCACTCCAGTAATCTTGGCTGAAAAATTCCATGAACAGAGGAACCTGGCAGGCTACAGTCCATGGGGTCGAAAGAGCCGGACACGACTGAGCGGCTGAGCAGATGCATGGCCTTTCCTTCTGTTCTAACAGCTCTTTCAATACCCGTGTAAGAAAATTCTACGTGAAACTCTCTGTGTTGAAATTCACAGAACAGTTCTGTTTATTCATATTTGGAACTGTTGCAGTGTTTACTATAAAATAAGGACTGTAAAAAATAATTTGGGTGTGAGACGGCCCTTACTAACTAAATATGATTCCAGAGCTGCAATTACCAGGTTTTATTTTAAAGGGACACGAAACTCATAAGAGCAAAGCAGTCTTTAAAAATGATTATAAAGTCAGATTTAAAATGGTTATCTCAGTCATCATTTTTGTTTAACACTAGCAGATACCCCCACCCCCGCCAACTCATTGTGTTAGGTCATTTCTGGTTAGCTCATTGTTGAGTATAAGATGTTGTCAACATTATATATACCCAGCACATTAAATGCAAATTTATTTCAAATTTCAAAAGATAGTGATTTGAATATCAAAAGATTAAGAAAGGCCCTTGGAAAAATTGACTGAAGACCACAAATATTTTTGCAAAATTCACTTTTGTGTTTATATTGTTGAAGTCAGATAGATGCAAACTGAATGTCCTTCACAAATGACACACAAAACTGTGTGTCATTCAGTCACACAGTTTTGTCAGAAATATAATTTAAAAATAAAGAAAAAGAAGACTCAGCATGAGTTAGGTTCTTCGATGGTTACAAATTCTTCCCATCTCACTGCATACCTCTCTGAGATGTGAATCGCCACCTCCTCCTGCCACTAAAGTAGACTCTCTTTCTCCAGCCCCTTAAATCTGAACTGGGCTTGTGCTTTGCTGTGACAAATAGAATATGTTGGAAATGATATAGTGTGACTTCCAGAGATTAGGCTTCAAGATACCTTACTGTTTACATCCTCATCCTCTGATCACGGCCCTGAAACCTCCATGTAAGGAAGCCAAGTTAACCGTGTGGAGGAGAACTGAAATGCTCCAACTGGCATCCAACCAACACACATGAAAAGAGGCCATCTTGGATATTCTCATCCACCAACCACCAGAAGTAGGAAAAATAATAAATCATTACTGTCCTCGGCCACTGCATTTAGGGATGGCTTTTACACAGCAGAGTTTGGCTAAAAACACAAAAGTTACTTCAGTTTTAGATTATTTTAGTAACTAGCAAAGAGTTGCAATATTTTAATGATTGTTACTTTTTTGAAGACTGTGCCCTTGCCCATATAAAGCAGTAATTTATTTTAAAATCAATAGTATTTTTTAAGCTAATTTTATATTTTCTTCAAATAGTATCCCATTAGTGAATAAATCTTTGTCATTGTCATTTGAGATTTCAGAAATCTCAATTTCTAAAAGAAAGTGAATGTGCAGGTTTTTATGAGTGATCAAAATATTCATCCTATACTGGTTCATATCTTCAAGAAAAAAATGACATTTAATAAGCAGGCCAGTGATTTTGACAATACATGATGTAATGAGATGTTTTCAAAGGAATCCATGAGTTTCTTAAAATTTCCCTCTATGTGTTAAACAAAATTAGCAGGGTCATTGAGTAAAGGCACAGTGTATTCAAGAATGTATAGCTTTGAGGAGCTAAGATGGCGGACGAGTAAGACGGGGAGAATACTTTCTCCTCCACAAATCCATTAAAAGAACATTTGAATGCTGAATAAACTCGATAAAACAACTTCTGAATGCCGGCAGAGGACATCAGGCACTTAGAAAGACAGCTCATTGTCTTCAAAACGAGAAAACAAGCCCTGCGGTAACTCCTTTTGTGGAGAACTGGCGCGGACACCAGCATTTGCTATTGGCAAGTGGGGGCTGGGCTAGGAGGAGCGGCGAGGCCTGCATTGCTTTGAGAAAGGATTTGGCCTGGCTATCTCGGGTGCTATCTGAGCGAAATAACCAGACTGTTGGTTATCTACTACATCAAAAGCCAGCCCTAACTTAAGACACCACCAGGACTACCTACAGAACAAAGGGCTGCACAGAGTTGGCCGGCTGCAGGCCGTCCCACTCCGGTGACAGGCAGCCAGGGCCAGAGGCGGGCAATTATAGCCCTAGAGAGACACTGTCTAACGGAACTGTGAGTAGGTTTCTGTGCTGACTCATGCTTCTTGGGGCTCTGGATGGTCAACATCTGCCTGAGAAAGTGTGCTGTTTGTATACCCAGAAAACTGAGCGGCGGAGAGGCGATAAGTCGCAGCACCTGCGCTCGCTGAACATTTCATCACCTGCGCTACTCGGATCTGGGAAGGGCATAAAACGCAGACTCAACCAAGTCTGTGCTTCTGAGGATTATCTGAGTGCCTGAACCTGGCAGGTTTAGATTTGGGTGTTCATCTCCGCCCCCTCTGTAACAAGGCAGAGATCAGATATTGAAAAGACCTGTAAACCGCCTCAATAATGAGAATTCAACAAACTACCAGAATATAGTAAGGACACTCTAAACTTGGCAATTTTAACAAAATGAAGCTGCTACTGCTGCTAAGTCGCTTCAGTCGTGTCCGACTCTGTGCGACCCCATAGACGGAAGCTCACCAGGCTCCCCTGTCCCTGGGATTCTCCAGGCAAGAACACTGGAGTGGGTTGCCATTTCCTTCTCCAATGCATGAAAGTGAAAAGTGAAAGTGAAGTCGCTCAGTCGTGTCCGACTCTTAGCGACCCCACGGACTGGGTCAATGGCACCCCACCCCAGTACTTTTGCCTGGAACAAAATGAAGAGACAAAAGAATACCCAGCAGCTAAAGGAACAGGATAGATGCCCACCAAACCAAACCAAAGAGGAAGAGATAGGGAATCAACCTGATAAAGAATTCCAAATAATGATAGCGAACTTAATTCAAAATCTCGAAATCAAAATAGAATCACAGTTAAAGAGTCTGGAGACAAGGATTGAGAAGATGCAAGAAAGGAATGGGGAAGGCAATGGCACCCCACCCCAGTACTTTTGCCTGGAAAATCCCATGGACGGAGGAGCCTGGTAGGCTCCAGTCCATGGGGTCGCTAAGAGTCGGACACGACTGAGCGACTTCACTTTGACTTTTCACTTTCATGCATTGGAGAAGGCAGTGGCAACCCACTCCAGTGTTCTTGCCTGGAGAATCCCAGGGACAGGGGAGCCTGGTGAGCTTCCGTCTATGGGGTCGCACAGAGTCGGACACGACTGAAGTGACTTAGCAGTAGCAGAAGAAATAAAAAAGAGTCAACACATAATGAATATGTGATAAATGAGATCCAAAACACCCTGGAGGCAACAAATAGTAGAATAATAGAGGCAGAAGATAGGATTAGTGAACTAGAAGATAGAATCCTAGAAATAAATGAATCAGACGAGAAAAAAGAAAAACGTATCAAAAGAAATGAGGACAATTTCAGAAACCTCCAGGATAACATCAAACGCTACAACATTCGAATCATAGGAGTTCCAGAAGAAGAAGATAAAAAGAAAGATCATGAGGAAATACTTGAGGAGATAATAGTTGAAAACTTCCCTAAAATGGAGAAGGAAATAACCACTCAAGTTCAAGAAATCCAGAGAGTCCCTAACAGGATAAACCCAAGGCGAAACACCCCAAGACACATATTAATCAAATTAACAAAGATTAAATATAAAGAACAAATATTAAAAGCAGCTAGGGGAAAACATCAAATAACTCACAAGGGAATTCCCATAAGGATAACAGCTGATCTTTCAATAGAAACTCTCCAAGCCAGGAGGGAATGGCAAGACGTAATTAAAGTGATGAAAGAAAATAACTTACAGCCTAGATTATTGTATCCAGCAAGGATCTCATTCAAATATGAAGGAGAAATCAAAAGCTTCACAGATAAGCAAAAGTTGAGAGAATTTTGCACCACTAAACCATTTCTCCAACAAAAACTAAAGGACATTCTCTAGAGCAATACAATAATAGTGGGAGACTTTAATACCCCACTCATATAATCTGGCTGTAATAGACAAAGTAAAGAGGAAAACATATTTACTTATGAGCCTCAAAAAATTCAGTTCACTCAGGAGAGTTTAAAAAAAAAAAAAAAAGACTTATTTGTTCACTCTGTGGAGGTTTATTGACTATTTTGTGGGTTAGGTACCACTTTGGGTAGTAGGGAGGAAGAGGTGACAAATGTGATCCTGTCCTAAATAATATATTGTGGTAAAGATAGACTTACCAATACAAAATACCAAGATGTGCCTAAAGATGAGGACACCCAAACTGGACTTTTTGTTTCCTGAACTTTTCATTTCGAGAACAAACCTCCTAATATAAGATGAATTCACCATGATTTTTTGTAAGTGTTCTTTGTGATTATAAAGAGAAAGCCATTGGTTAAGAAATTACATATACTCCTCCCCACCATCACTCCCCTTCTTTCTTCCCATTTCCCTCCCACCCTCATTGATCCTTTCCTTTGTCCATTTTCCCCTGAAAAAAAAAAAAAAAAACAACAAAACATAACCTACAGATGAAGAGAAAATATTTGCAGGTCACATATCCAATAAGAACTAGTATCTAAAAAAAAAAAAAAAAAAAGAATGTATAGCTTTATAATTTGTATAATATGTATTTTGTTCAGTATTGTTGAAGTTGCGTTTCACTTCACTGCAGCAGAAGCAGAGAATACATTCTGATTTGCTAGTAATATATAAATCTCCCTTTCTTTGAGGGAGAGCCTGTGAGGGTGAAATTTTCTTGAAAATGAATCTAGTGAAGAAATGATACCTATAAAACCACACACTCAATATTCAATGCTATCAAAATATTGTTAGATACATAACTATACGTATATACATATGTAATAAGAAACATAAGTTAAGTAAAAGTAAAAACAAAATAAAAAAATAATAATTGTAACCTGACAGTGACCTGTATTCAGTGGCGTGTCAGTGGTGCTTCTTGTGCAAGAAAATTTTGACATTCTTAATTCAATCAGGGGGTTCAATGATGTAAAAGAATTTCACAAGGACTTTGTAACTTAAAAAGGCTCGCACCACTTGGGAATTTTTTAGCAAATAAAGAGAACACAAATATAATGGATTTGAATAATACAATTTTTCTTTTAGTCTAAAGTGGACCCTGGGTAGCATAATCTGAATATACAACAGATAACTATAAGAATTTAAAGTTGTCAAAACTAATATTTTTACCCTTTGGTAAATATATCTATGAGATATGTTTTGAAATCTAAGTATTAATATATTAAATCTCTCATTTGGGCTAAACACGTAGTGACATCAAATACATTTATAATTATTAGCTTTTTTTGAAAGTCTTTTTAAGAACAGTTTCTTGGGTTTACTTTATTTCTTTTAATTAATTTATTTTTTATTGAAGGATAATTGATTTGCAGAATTTTGCTGTTTTCTTTAAAACTATTGAGGTATAGAATCAGCATACATAAAGCTATATTATATTTAATGTATACAACTTAATACATTTTCTTGGATTTTGTTGCTGTTTAGTCACTCAGTTATGTCTGACTCTTCTGCATTCCCATGGACTGTAGCCGGCTAGGCTCCTCTGTCCATGGGATTTCCCAGGCAAGAATACTGGAGTGGGTTGCCATTTCCCCTTCCACCAAATCTTCCTGACTCAGGGGCTGACCCACGTCTCTACCACTGAGCCACCTGGGAAGCCTGTTTTTACATTAATAATGATTCGACCCTTTTATTAAGCTTTCCTGTGTTATGGGAGCTAGAAAATTTGCCTTAGTTGTTTTCATACAATATTCACGACACTCTTGGAAGGCAGGTATAAATAATAAGTCTTAGATTTGGTGACTTGCTCAAATGGATGAAAGAAGTAGAAATTCAGAAGTCTTTCTCTTGGTCTCATCCTCTCTACTGTTTCATTCAAGTGAGCCACAGTGCTGTTTTAACTGGGATCAATTTTATTTTATTTTTAGGCCATTTTTCTTTTCTTTTCTCATATACAAACTACTTAATTTCTAATTATTTATTTATTTTCTTGTATAAAAATATAAACTAGAGTATCACATTAATTTGTATTAGAGGACTATTGGTTACAGAGGAATATTGTCTGTGAGCACTCTTGGTGGTTATTGCAGGTGGCCGAGTTCACTTTTCATCCATAAAATACAGAGACAGTTTAACTCTTCTGAGATTTTACAATCTGAAATTTTAATGCACATGATTTCTGTAAATTTTGAAGGAAAATTGCTTTTAATTGTCTTTAATGGAAAAATAAGGTACCAAAATACTGGCATGTTATAAAAACTTTACCCAGCCTTTGCCAACATCTAGAGCAGCACTGTCCAGTGTGGCTTTCTGACTCGTGGATGGAAATGTCCTATATATGCATCGTCCAGCATGGCAGCCGCTGTTGGGCACTTGAAACGCAGATGATGTGGCAGAGCACCAGGCTCTAATAGTAACACGGCTAGTGGGTGCCATGTTTAATAGCAGGTCAAAATGAAATGGCTTCAAGCGTCCATCCCCCTCATAGGGCTGACAGCCCACACTGTTCAGACAGCACGCAGAAAGTCAGCTAGTCTCTTTAAGAAAACAAAAGAACTCTGTTACTGCACTCTTCCTGTTTCTTGCCTCTGTAGAGAAGGCACCATTACCATGTTTGCAAAAGTAATAACCAGTTTTACTTATAGGAGATTAACCCCCGCTATCCCCACTCTTCTGTAGCAGTGGTTTTTCTGCCTGAGAGTTGGAGAACTGCTCCCTGAAGACACTTTACAGCTCTTCAGCTGCTGGGCACAAAACCTGCCATGCTTTGTGGATCTGAAGATCTAGGTGGTGGGTGGATTTGATTTTCCTGGACCTGCCAGAGGACAAAATTGTTTCTGCTTCATTATCTTAAGAAATGGAAACTTTTCAGGAGGCGGTCTAGAGTTCTAAAACATAAATATTGGTAGCTATAAAAAATATTCAAACTTCTTATCTATGGAATTCTTTGTTTTCTATGGTAACTGTGCTCCCTCATGTTTATATCATTTCACTATAAAGATATCACAAATCTAGGGGTGACATTTCTGAATGCTATGTATTCCTACTGGAATAAGCTTTTTCTATCAGAGAAGTAAAACTCTGATTGCTGTAGTCACAAGATTTTACCAAGACAAAACGGTACAGAAAGCAAATCCATCTTTGACATGCAATTATCTTTTTCTGCATCCTCTCCTTCCCCCACCACATCTATTCTTTATTCTGTTTTTTTCCCCTTTTCTGTCTAACCCTCTTGAATGGGTGATCTTCGCCCTCTTCTAAATCATGGTTGGTTCCTAGGAAGGGGGCTAAAATTCAGATGAGGATGATCAAAAATAGTCTTACCTTTTTAGTATACTTGAATTTTAAGCACAATGTTATTTCTGTTTAAGAAATTTAGTATTTTGTCTTATGCTAAACATATTTAAAATAATTTGATGCAATCAAGAGTTTACTTCCTAGCTCCTGAAATCTCACCCCAATTTTGGGTAACTTAAGTTCTTATGTGTAAAGTTAATCCTGATTTATGGTCTCTTAATCTTTGTAAATCAATGAAGACATCTAAGTCAGGAAAGAACATATATGGATAATGCATCAGTGGATACTGGTGTCATGATGCCTTATGATGTCATATCAGACCTGATAAGTCACATTAACGGTATGTACTTTTGATATAGTCACCTGGTGGCTCAGATGGTAAAGAATCTGCCTGCAATGCAGGACTCCTGGGTTCAACCCCAGGCTCAGGAAGATGCCCTGGAGAAATGAATGGCTACTCACTCCAATATTCTTAGAGAAGGAAATGGCAACCCACTCCGATATTCTTACCTGAAGAGGTCCATGGGCAGAGGAGCCTGGTGGGCTACAGTCTACGGGGTTGTAAAGAGTCAGATACAACTGAGAGATTTTCACTCGCTCACTTTTGATATAGTGTAATAGGAATGGCAAGTGGGCCTTAGGAAGCATCACTACGAACAAAGCTAGTGAAGGTGATGGAATTCCAGCTGAGATTTCAAATCCTAAAAGATGATGCTGTGAAAGTGCTGTACTCAATATGCTAGCAAATTTGGAAAACTCAGCAGTGGCCACAGGACTGGAAAAGGTCAGTTTTCATTCTAATCCCAAAGAAAGGCAATGCCAAAGAATGCTCAAACTACCGCACAATTGCACTCATCTCACACGCTAGTAAAGTAATGCTCAAAATTCTCCAAGCCAGGCTTCACCAATATGTGAACCGTGAATTTCCTGATGTTCAAGCTGGTTTTAGAAAAGACAGAGGAATCAGAGATCAAATTGCCAACATCCGCTGGATCATGGAAAAAGCAAGAGAGTTCTAGAAAAACATCTATTTCTGCTTTATTGACTATGCCAAAGCCTTTGACTGTGTGGATTACAACTGTAGAAAATTCTTAAAGAGATGGGAATGCCAGACCACCTTACCTGCCTCTAGAGAAATCTGTATTCAGGTCACGAAGAAACAGTTAGAAATGGACATGGTACAATGGACTGGTTCCAAATTGGGAAAGGAGTACGTCAAGGCTGTATATTGTCACCCTGCTTATTTAACTTGTATGCAGAGTACATAATGAGAAATGCTGGGCTAGATGAAGCACAAGCTGGAATCGAGATTGCTGGGAGAAATATCAGTAACCTCAGATATGCAGATGACACCACCCTTATGGCAGAAAGTGAAGAGGAACTAAAGAGCCTCTTGATGAAGGTGAAAGAGGATAATGAAAAATCTGACTTAAAGCTCAGCACTTAAAAAACAAAGATCATGGCATCTAGTCCCATTACTTTGTGGCAAATAGATGGGTAAACAATGGAAACAGTGTCAGACTTTATTTTCCTGGGCTCCAAAATCACTGCAGATGGTGACAACAGCCATGAAATTAAAAGATGCTTGCTCCTTGGAAGAAAAGCTATGACCAACCTAGACAGCATATTAAAAAACAGAGACATTACTTTGCCGACAAAGGTCCAGCTAGTGAAAGCTATAGTTTTTCCAGTAGTCATGTATGGATGTGAGAGTTGGACCATAAAGAAAGCCGAGCGCTGAAGAATTGATGCTTTTGAACTCTGGTGTTGGAGAAGACTCTTGAGAGTCCCTTGGACTGCAAGGAGATCAAACCAGTCAATCCTTAAGGAGATCAGTCCTGAATATTCATTGGAAGGGCTGATGTTGAAGCTCTAATAGTTGGGCCACCTGATGCAAAGAACTGACTCATTGGAAAAGACCCTGATGCTGGGGAAAATTGAAGGCAGGAGACGACAGGGGACGACAGGGGATGAGATGGTTGGATGGCATCACCGACTCGATGGACTTGAGTTTGAGCAAGCTCTGGGAGTTGGTGATGGACAGGGAGGCCTGGCATGCTAGAGCCACGGGGTTGCAGAGTTGGCCACAGTTGAGTGACTGAACTGAACTGACTGAATGGGAACAGCACTTTATCTCCACAGTCTTCCCTTTGCCATCATTCCAGTTTAATCATGAGAAAAGTAACAGACAAATTCCAATACAAGACATTGTACAGAACAACTGACCGGTATGCCTCAAAACTGCTAAAATAGTAAAAAAGAAGGAAAGCTTGATAAAGAGAGCCAAAAGTATCCTGTGTGTGTAGTCACTCTGTCGTGTCCGACTCTTTATGACCCCATGGACTGCAGCCCATCAGGCTCCTCTGTCCATGGAATTTTTTAGGCAAGAGTACTGGAGTGGGTTGCCATTTCCTTCTCCAGGGGATCTTCCCGACCCAGGGATTGAACCTGGGTCTCCTGCATTGCAGGCAGATGCTTTACCATCTGATACCCCCAAAAGTATCCTAAGGAGGCGCAAATACTAAATGTAATGTAGTGTCCCTGATGGGATCCTAGAATACGTAAAGTACATTAGGAAACACAAAGGGGGTCTGAGTAAGATATGACCTTTTGGCTAATGATAATATACTAGTGTTGACTCATTAGTCATAACAAATGTACCAAACTAATATAAGATATCAATCATAGAAAAAACTATGTTTGTGTGTGTGGGTGTAAATGGGAGCTTTCTGTTCTTTGTAATTTCTCTATAAATCAATCAAAAAGTTTTAAAATTAAAATTCATTTTTATTACAATACTTAATATGTTAAAATTAATTTAAATATTTAAAGTTAAAAAAATTTTAAACCGATTTTCAAGTCATTATGACATCACACTTAATGTACTACATTTTATTCAGAATGATATCTGAAAATCCTAAATGCTTTTTTTGAAAACTATTATACTTCATACTTTAAATCTTGTTGCATTATGCAAACTATGTAAAGAGATGCATATGTATAATTTCTGAGGAGAGTGTCCAGTGTTGCCTACAGTTTTTACCTTTATTTGCAAAGTGTCTTTATTATGTAAGGGTTGTGTCAGGTGAGATATTAATAGGAAAAATCCACTACTGGAGCTCTGGGTATTTGCAGAGTTGCAAAACTCAGTATGTGTGTTATTATCAAAGTCATCACTTAAGCTATTTGTAACACACTGATTAAAAAAGAAAACAAAATAAAAATAAGGCAGTATAAAGATCGCTTGTGAAAAGCGCATTTAAGTTATACAATGTTGAGCCCCTTAACTGAAAATATAATACAGAATAAACGTAAATACCATTAATAAAATATTAACTCAATGAAGTTTCAATCCTAATGAAAACGACAATGAATAGTTTTTGTATGGTGACTGTTATGGCAAAGAAAATATTGTTCATAGTCAGTGTAAATATATTTGGGAAGGGGCTTTTGGCGATAATGTTCTTGCCCCATAAATAGGTTTCTCAGACCAGTTTCCACGTGTGTGAGGTCCCCCATACCAACAAGCAATTCTCGGACAGCAGTGGCGTCCAGGAATGGCATCAAGTACCTCAGGTTGAGGGTTCAGTCCTACAAGACCGGCACCCTGTCCCCACTTCAGACTTCAGTCATGAGTCCAGGTTGTTTCCGGTGCTTCTGACTGACCAGCTATAAATCAGAGCTTTCCAGGACCCCTGCCTTCGGTTCAATTAATTTGCTTGAGTGGTTCCCAGAACTCAGAAATACTGTACTTACTAGGCCAATGGCTTATTATAGCAGGATTTAACCCAGGAACAGATGAAAGAGATACCTAGAGGAAGGTAAGGGGAGGGGTGTGGAGCGTCCATGCCCCTCCCGGGAGCACCACCACCCGTCAACTCTCCACGTGTTCACCAACCTAGACGCTCTCAGACAGCTGTACTTTTGGGGGTTTATGGAAGCTTTGATTGCGCAGGCATGCTCAATTCAACCTCCAGTCCCCATCCTTAGAAGTCACCTCATTCACATATCACAAGACATCTTTAAAACTGTCAACACAAGAGATTCTAGGAGTTTGGGGAGCTCTTGAGCCAGGAACCAAGGAAGAAGACCAAATGAATATAAGAGAAATACATTTGGTCATTCTGATGACCAAAACACATTTTTTATGAATCACAGAATCAATTTTGAGTAGTCACATCAACAAAACTGCAGAACAGTAAGCCCAGCCTGTCCTCCCCGCAGGGAGACACCCGCAAACCAACTGCCTTTGTAAGAAATCCAAAAACCAGGTAAGAGTTTCAGGCACCAGATAACACAGTTCACATGAATAAAGGAAATGAAGGAGTTGCATCTTAATCTCTTTCCACTCTTTCGCTGTGACTTTGTTCCTCTATGACCTGATGATCCTTTTTTCAATTTGAAGTACAGTCCAGGAGCCTCTGTCTACACTGTGGTGGGACACACTTCTCTGGCAAGTTGTACCAAAAGGAAATTGAAAGCCTTACTTTACAAATTCTAACCTTTTTAGTTTGATTTATAATGCTTTCCCAGGCAGGGTCTGGCCCATAATATGCATACACCAAACCTGAAGCACCAGCAGTTGTTTTTATCTTAATCAGTAGAAAATATAACCACAAATGTATACACGGGGAGAAATGATTTGTGACGTCTGAATCAGCAGTACAGTAATGTGCGAAATTAGGTCTCTACGCTTTTCTGATTTTTTTCCCATTCAGACTCATTGGCTTTTTTTTTTTGTTTTTTCCTCCTGACATTAAGCACCACTCTGGAAGGGATGGAGGGAAAAAAAAGCACAAATCAGTAGGTCTTGGTGAACAGCCCTTTTCTGCCACCAATGAGTCATGTCCCTCTAGCAAGTCATAATCCTCTCCTCATCAGATTTATCATCGGTGCAAAAAGAGCTGTAATAATATAGTGATTACAGGAACAACATTGATTGTCTGACTCTCAGGGGCTTTTACTTCAGAAGCATTGTCTCAGCCATGAAGTTGATACTCTACTTATCTTTGGTTCACAGATGAGGAGACTGAGAGTGAGGAATGGTACACAGCTTGCTCAAGGGCAGGCTTGAAGCCGGGCTACCAGACTCTAACACTGCCTGCTCAAACCACTCCTCTGAACAGTCAGCATGCAGATAGCTAAGGCCAATGAGTGATTATGGACCCACCACGTGCTAGGCACTCAGTGGGGGGTTGTCACAAATTATATCAGGATGACTCTGAGACATTATTCTCTTATCTTTTTAAAAAAGGAAGTCGAAGAGTGATCAGAACCACAGTGAAAGCTGAATTCATATCTGGGCTTCTTGGCTATAATGTCTAAACTCTCTCCGCTGCGTCATGTGGTCAGTGTGGCTCTCTCCTCTCTGAGGCCATGAGGCAGAGTCTGGTGGTGCAGTGGCTTAAAATGCCTGAGTGTTTTATTAAGTGCCAGCCTCCAAGTCATTCTATCACCATAGCCCATTGATATGGAAAAATCCATCTTTAATGGCTGCTATGAAAATTTACACTTTGTCCTAAAGAAGTTATTATTGCCAGGAAATGTCCAGTTATTTTTAATGTTTGATATGTATAGTGATCCTTTTAAAATGTATCCTCTAATTTATCTTATGGGAACAATTAAGTATAAAGTTTTAGTAGAAAGACAACTTTTCTCTTCTGGAGATTCTGAGACCCATTCCCCTGTGCGGAGTCATCGAAGGAAATAGTTTTAGAGCTTTGTGGACCAGAATGCCAAGCCTGCTCTCTGTGGCACTTTGGACAGACTGTTGAACTTCACTGAGGCTCAGTCTGTTTGTCTGTTAAATGGGCACAATGATATCTCCCTCAAAGATTTCTATAATAATTTAATTAGATAATAAGTGGCATATATGTTCAACAATATTTAATCCCTTTGATAATTACTTAACAGAAATCATCCATTTATATCTGCTTTGGCTTAACATGCTATGTTTGAAAATAACAAAACCAGGGATACTGGTCTAGAAATACAGAGTAAACACTTAAGCAACGACCTTTCTTTTCCACTGCTGTCTTTTTTTTTTTTAACAGACCTCAGGTTTTCACTGGCACTGGCAGAGTTCAGGAAGGAGTTATACTCTTATGTGAGGGGCAGCAAGTCCTCGAACGAGAGCAGTAAGACTGGGGTCAGAAAAACAAATCCAGTCCTTGGTGCTTCTCTTACTAACTCTATGCTCTCCTCAAATGATTTAAATTCCTGTTCTTGTTTTCTCATCTGCAAAATAGAAACATTAAAAATACCTGTTCTGCTTCGTTTGCAGGCAAGAGCTATCTCTTATGGTTATACCGGAGACGACTTCTCCCATTTCCCCCTTATTTCATTCATTTCATAGCAAGGTTGCTGCTGCTGAATGCTTCTGTTTCTTCTTATTTGTTATCACCAAGGAACTTGAGAACCTCAGGATTCCCATTCTGATAAAATCTAGCACATTCTAAGTTAAATATCTTGACATTTATTTTAAAGAGATTATTTATCCTTCTATGACCCATGCAATACACTTATTTATGTGATATTAACTTCATTATTTAAATATTTTAATATTCTGTTCAAGAACTGGTAGTATCTGTGGATCAGCCATTAGAAGAATAATTTTTCTGTAGTTGGTGATCTTCTGAACCTAACTTTACTCCTCTGTCCTGTAGACCATTTGAAAACATCTTTATATTGTTTAGGAGGTTTGGTATAAGTGTGTGGTGTGTGTGTGTGTGTTTGTGGGGGTTCCTTTTCTTCAGTATCTTATTTTTTGGGGGGGGCCTTTTGAGAATTGTTATTAAAGAATTTGATTGTAGTATGCCACTGTGCATTCATCAAAATAGATCTAGCCAAAGCATTCAGTTTGTGGATTTGTACTCCTGATGCACTAAAATAAGAAATGTTAATTTCTTGTAGACTATTACTAGATGATTTTAAATATGTGCCAAACAGGAATGTCTGTTTCCTTGTGAGGCAATTCCATAATAAAAATGCTGGCACCATAGCTGAAGAGGAGAATTTTATATAAATAGAGGAAAAACGACAGCAAGTATTTTCCCCAAGGACAGTTTTAGCTACAATTTAGCAATGCTGCTTAGTTACTTCTGTCTCATTTTATGCTTTTGTTTTGAAAACAAAGCACAATTTTACCTGGATGCACTACCGGATAATCAGGAATTAGCTCAGTACGTTGACTGGCTTTGCTGAAGGCGAGACCTCTGGAATATCAGGAGGCTCCTCCGCCTTGCCCCGCCCCCCCACTGACATCTCCAGAGGGGAGAAAAGGGTTAAGGATTATTGAAGAATAGAAGAGACGGGGAGGGAGCCCCGAGGAGGCCCGGGAGCAGCAGGCCGCGCCTCCAGGTCCAGCTTTCATCAGCGGCGCAGCGCGCAGCGGAGCTCCGGGCACCGCTGCGTATTCGGAGGAGGGACGCGGCTGCCAATTTCTGGGACCACGGCTGCGAGGGGTGGGCGTGGCCTCGGCAGTGTGGATGCTTGTTAGAAAAGATGCTGGCTGCTTTTCAGTGAGCAGTCAGGGCTGTGGTGTGCGTGTTTGTGTGTGTGTGTGTGTGTGTGTGTGTGAGTGAGTGAGAGAGAGGGGTGCTGTTCAGAGAGAGAGAGGAGGGAGACTGAGCGACCCAGAGGTGCTGAAGACCCAGACAGAGCTGGGCGAGGGACTGAGAACAGCACTGGAGCCGTCGGAGAGCCACTCAAGATCTTTTGGGGGAGCCCAGTAAATGTGAACATGGGGTCTGTCACGGGAGCTGTCCTCAAGACGCTACTTCTGCTGTCTACTCCAAATTGGAACAGGGTTTTAGCTGGGAATTCCTGTAAGTATACATACATGATTTAAAACTTGCAGGGGGCCTCTCTGCAAAACTTTAATTCTGTTCTTTTTTTTATGATTATTATTTGCAACTCGGCTACAAAGCATATTGCTATAAAGGAATCATCATTTAAAAAATCTTGCGAATATGACTGGGTTTACACATGTCATTCCTCTGGGTCCGGTCAGAATATGCCAAGTATCATTTCTCATCCTTTTTTTTTTTTGTCTGTGAACAGAATCTTATCCTCTGGTATTTGTGTATTCACTGAGAAAGCTCAAGTTCTAGTAAAGCATTAAATTAGCATCTGAACCAAGGAATAGCCAGTGAATGTTCCTTTCTTCATTTCTGCCTTTTTTTAGGTTTACTGAATTTAATTGGAATTATGTGTAGCAGGAAAACAAACTGGCAGACTTTGCATGATGCTGCATTAGCTTAGATTTCTGAAGTTTGCGCTTTGGCAGACCAATAGGCGGCTGCGCCTTTAAAATGATGCCAGGATAATAGCTGAAATGTGCTGCAGAATCCAGGGGCAGAATTGGGGAGGTGAGCCTTAATACTCAGAGTTGCGTCCTCAGTGCCACCAGAATGAGCCTTCAGCATTGCTGAGAGTGTGCACCTGAGCCCTGAATGTCGCTTAAAGAAAATACACTCAGGTGATTTTTCAGAAGTACTATCCTTGAATTTTTAGCTTCATAAATTTGTGATTGAATATTCTGGTTCTGAGTTAATGGTATGAGGGAGGATTTATTTAAGACCTTATTTCTAATATAAGTATCATCCAAAATAATTTGGCAGAGATCTCTCCATCCAGGTTTTATTAGAGAGAAGAAAAGTTTTAAAAGTTATATTTGGCCTAAAATCTCTAAATGGGAGAATTTCCCCCTTCTTGATGAATGATCAACAAGCTCAGCAAATACGACTTTTTCTTTCTTGTACTTCAGAGGAAAAGCTTATCTGCTGGTAAGGCCTGTTCAAGAGTTTGTGTCACTATTGTTCAACCAGCTTTAGGTTTGGGGACACAAATAAGCCAGTAACCAGACATTTGGTTGGGCACATCCCTTGAGTGCACTGAAGCACTCTGATGTGGGAAGAACATTAGAAATGACCTTACTGGCACAAGTCAAATGCTCGTTTACACGGAGTGGCCACTGTGGTTTCATGCTTCCGTTCTCTATTAACTCATTTAATGGTGTGGTGCCTCTATCACTCTGAGGGAGAGGACTTCACTTGGGCGCTGTGCTGTGTCTCAGTCTCTGTTTTCATTTGTGGGTGTAAGAATGCCGTGAGTCAATAAAATGTGCATGTTTTCACCTAGTCAAAATCTTGGGATGCTGTCAAAGTAGCCTTTGCAACAAACAATAATAACACAGACCCACTTGCACACACACAAAGTTTTGTAGAAAAGGCATAAGTAATACATCGTCCAACTACTGAAGTTCAGTAAAAAAGGAAGCACTAGAGGTCACTCTTACAATGGAAAGCACATCATTTGAAGCGTCCTTCCCTTAAGAAAAGCAGAGCTGAAGTCTGGCCTAGAGGCAGTCTTGTCTTTCCAATACACAGGCTCTTTGAGTTTATAATCAGTGAATGTAACTGATTGGGCTACTTATTTACATTTGTTTGCTTTCTTGAAGTCCAATAACAGGCAGAATGACATCCAGTAGCTTTCTTTGTAATGTATCGTCTTCAAAGGAAAGATGAGTTGCTGAGAAGATGTGAGAAGAGTAGAATGTTTGTGGGTGCTTACCTCTGGTTGGGCTTATTTTCCAGGAAGTCGTTTAATGCTCTTTTACACATTCAATAAAGTTAAAGAACCTATAGGTTCTTAAATTCTTAGGGACTTTTAAATATTAAAGTTGGAATTCTTGGTTACCAGTACATTTTCAGAGTTGGCTGTTCTTGAAGTGTCATAAATACAGGTAAAATGACTTCAGATAATTAAAGCTGCAGTTAGCAATTTCTTATTACTATCACATTGATAATACAATTTGTTGCAATAGATATAAAAGAAAAATTCATTTCCCAACTTCATTCCACTCTTTAACATTTGGTATTTTGGTGTGTGAAGGAAGCAAGGTCTACATATTACCAAGTCATGGTGCTTCATATGTTGTATCTTTTTTGGAGGAACAAGTATATATGTTTACCAGAAATTGAAATTCAGTGTATGGACAAGTGACCATCAACCAGCATGCCAGCATGAGTATTTTTAAAGTATTATAACTCCAATAATTCTTTTGGACAAGACTTTTATATTAAAACATGAATCAATCTTGAACACCAATATTAAAGTCAGGGAGAACTGAATGGAAATTAAGAAAATTAAAGGTCAGTCTCTCAGGTGGATACAAAGACATGGAACAGCTGATTCCCCAGTAAGCAAGTCTGCTGTCCATTGCATGGGCCCAAGACTGCCTAAGGCTGCCAGTGTGAACCGTCGCACAGGACAGCATCTCTACACCAGGGACAGCTCAGGGATGAGGCAACTTTAATTTGAATGTTAGTTGATGTAATTAATCAACAGGATGGCTTTACATAAGAAGGGTTCTGTGCGAACACTCACACAGATATTCATGTCCATGTGTATGTATTTGTGTGTGTGAACATATGTGTATATAAAGATGCAGAAACCACTGGGCCCACGTGCTTCCACATCTTTGGTGGCCTGCTACTCCTCTTCTAACTAAAGATGAAATATGTTGAACCGACCACCTTCTTTGCCTACTGGCACTGTACTTGACGTTTCAGAAGTGCTGAACCAGCCCCAGGTCTTTCCTCCTTGTTCTGGTCAAGGTGTTTGTTATTGTATTGAAGAGCTCCTTCCACGAAAGTTTAGAGACAGACTCTTCTAGAAGGGCTTGTGCTTTGATAAGTTGCACAGGCTGTTATTGGTTTCCTCACTTGCTACTGAGACATGTGCACTGAGAAGGGAGTCATCTATTTTCAAATTGCTCTCATGAACCCAGTTTTCTTCTGAGCATTTAGACATTGTTAAGGGGGACGGGGCGTTGATGTGGTAGAAGAACAGCTGTTAGTCTTGAGGCAAGTTAAGAGTTTTGCTTTTTACTCCTGCACATCATGTGATGGAAGCTCTCTGGCTTCAGATACACTGAGAATTTTAATGCTTACCAAGCAGCTTATGAATGACATAATTAGAGGTTACGTTCTTGCTGCGTGCTTTCTTTTCGCTATTTGGAATAAAGGCTGTATCTGATATCTACCCTGAAAGAAGCACTAAAGAGTATGTTAAAATTAACAATAGATGAAGATAATGACTTAAGGAGATGATCACTCTTGAGGGCTCTGGGATATCACCTAATTGCTACTGGTCAGATTCTCAAATTGCTCAAATTCAGTCTGGTACTTTTTTCTAAAAACTTCCTTCTTTTCCTCCACCCAAATTCTTTTCCGTAGCAGAAAATAACCAGAATACAACAACAGTAAAGTACTGATAAAATAGAATTATATGATGCAATACATAAATAGCTGGCCTCAGGATATAAAGGTGAGTCTGAAATTTGACTCACTTTTCTGACAGCAGTACTGTATTTGTTTTCATCAATTTGGTGCATTCCCCCTCCCTGACTGTATGCATCTCAAATCATTTCTGAGTAGAACAGCCTCCAGCTGTGGAGATAAGACAGCTCATAGCCAATAGGTGATCAAACACTTGGTTTCCATGATACCTAGTACTTACCCTAAGTATTTACAAAGCATTTCCATGTCTTCTAAAATTAACTACAGAATCTATATCATATATAAACAATTCTTTATGGAAGCCAATCTCTGTATCAAGATTGAATTAATTTACCTTGAAAACAATAGGACTGTAAAATATCCCTTGTAAGATAATGTAATACTTAGTTCAGAGGTTGGTAAAATACAGCCCATGAGCCAAGTCTTGCCCACTGCCTGTTTTGTGTCATATTCTGTGAATTAAGAGTGGGTCTTTACATTTTTAAATATTTGAAAAAAAATTAACTGAAGGATTATTTGTGGCATAAGAGAATCATATTAAATTCAAATTTTAGTTGTTCATTCTTCTCATTAGTAGACCTGTACGGCAAAACTTTATACTTGATTATTCTTATATTTTAAATTTTATCAATAAAATCATTTTAAAATTGATTTCCCTCTTGTCATACAAGAACATGCATAATATTATCTATTCTCTAAGCTCTTTATATAAAAAGTTCATTGACCTTTGATTTAAAGAATACACAATACAGTATAATGATGTGACCTGGATAGTGGATAAATTACATACTACTATGATAAAATTAAAATTTAGTCTTAATTATTTAGCATACAAATACATTCCTGAAGAATTAAAGTGTGGACTGTAATGATACAGTTTCCAGAAGCTATAACGGAAAAGGGCTTCCCTGGTGGCTCAGACAGTAAAGCATCCACCTGCAGTGTGGGAGACCTGGGTTTGATCCCTGGGTTGGGAGGATCCCCTGGAGGAGGGCATGGCAACCCACTCAAATATTCTTGCCTGGAGAATCCCATGGACAGAGGAGCCTGGCGGGCTATAATCCATGAGGTCACAGAGCTGGCACAACTGAGCAACTCAGCACACACATAACAGAAAAGGCCTTCATTAGCATCTTCTTGACATATGTCTTTTTAAATACTTTATCCTTCAGAAATCTTATTATTTCCATGGGTATGAATTATTTATAACTATTTGCAAAGTTTCAGCAGTTTTGGCTGCTAAAGAGTCGCTTTCAATCTCAAGTAATCCCATTAGTATAAGAAGCTCAATAAAGTGTATAAGTAATTGCATCTTAGATATTTTGAATGAAAATTCTATTGTTATTTGATACTTTCATGAGTATAAAATATTCCACTCCATAATTATCAGGAACTTGCCTTTGAAATCACTGATTGTATGAAGTAAATCATCTTAGGGGAAGAGTGTTCCTATCCTTACAACTTTTACAGTAGCTTCCTAAAAATTCTGAAATTGGCAAACTTTCTATAATAAATTGAAAAGTAGAGTTTCATTTAAGCGCTGCCCACTGAGAATTTGTAATAATTAAGCAGGTGCCTTTCACCTACTCATGCCAAGATAATTAATCTTTATATGAATGCCTTTTCTATTTGGAATTATATTTAACTTTCCTTTCCAAATACTGATGAGTGGCCTCATTTTATTTACCTTATACTGTTTACTATGGTGTTTTTTAGAAGTTTGAGTTAAAAAATAATAGAGAGTATTATATTTTAAAAATTATTTTCCTTGAAATGTCATTGTAGCATTTTCCCCCAAATAAATGGCTATATGTTAATTTATTTTTCATAAAACTGTTTATAATGGTCCAGTGCTAGTGAAGATTTCTGTCTTATCAAAAGACCAATTTCCAGATCATGTCAGCCTAGGACAGTCTCATAAAACTTCCTTAATGGGACTTACTCTGGACATTGACAAGAGTGATGAGTGGATTCATGACTCTTCATGGTAAATAGATAAAAATGGATAATGACAGTCGTATTACATGATTCTGAACTTTTTTACAATAGAATATCAGTCTTGCTTTGCAAACACCTCTTTTTTACAATTTGATACTACATTTAGAATCCGAATCCCTTTTACCTTAGATAAATCATATTAGGGCCTTAATGTTGTCAACTTATGAAACATATGACTGATTAGTCAGGTTACTTAAGAAGTCCTTCTCTGTCCTTTAAAAAAATATTTTCCTTCCCTCCATTGTGACTTTTAAGTTTCCATAATGACCTCCTGAAAACAGTACTCCAGCATTGTTACTTAAGTCTCAGATATGTATATTCAGGTTGGTGGGTGAATGTTTCTGGTGAAATATTAATATTAAAGAATGCAGATTTGGATTTTTTGAGCGGCCTTGTGTTTCCATTCTTGCTTTTAGCTTAATTATTTTTTCATTTTTATTAATTCAGAAATCTTGGCCTCAGTAACATTTTATATTTTTCTAGAATTATTGCAGTTTTTCAAGTTAACTAGTATGATAAGGAAGGATGAACCTGTCATAGAATATGCGCTTAAAATAGGGGAGGTTTCATGGATTAACCATAATTATGAGGTGAACTGAGCTGTGTTCTTGGTGATGGAGGGTGAATCCTCATAGAATATTTGGATCATTGTTTTAATGGGTATTTCGGTTGGGAACTTTCAGAAATACTCTTTAACAAACAGATCTTTAAAAGCATGTCGTGAATTGTAGCATCAAATGTTAAGGTCAATTTGATTTTGGCCCCTTTAAAAAGAACAATCTCAGAAAGAGAAATAAATGCCCCCAAATAAAATGCAAACAAAAGATTATGGAGCTTTAGAAGAATGAAAAGTCCTTAAACTCATCAAAAAGCCTCAATTAACTGAATCTACTTAAATGAATAAATCACCCACAATATTAATATCATAATTTGAAGTCTTTGAGTTTTTTTTTGAAAGTTCAAAATTTCTTGAGAAATAATAAGTAGTTTACCCATAAGGCTAAGTTACAATAAATGTATTTCTAAATAATCAAGATGTCACTGACACTGGATTATCTTTTTAGTTACTTTTGGAGGGAAACTGATGTCTGAGATTTCAAATTTAAATTTCTTCAGTGAGTTCTAAGGCTGTTGTTGTCTGGTTGTGTGCTTCAATTAGGCATGTATTACATATCCACGTGTTTATTTATCTGACTTCTAGAACTGTCATTCACTGTTTACTATCTGAGAATTTACACCTTCCACAATGCTGATCACTCTGGGATCTTGATGACTCTGTGTTGGTAAACACCATTATCAGATATACTGCTGCACAAGTAGAGATATTTTTGCTTGCCAGTTGACTTTGAAAGGATAAAGTTTTTGCATTCACATACATGGTACCAGGAACTACAATTATTCTTAGTGGTAAAGAATTCACATGCAAAATGCATTATGAATCGTCATTACTTCAGTTCTTCTGAGTTAAGTTGGCATTTGGAAGAGGAAGAGTATGTGCTTCATTTTTTTTTTCTCCCAGTGCATTTTTGTCATGGTTCACGGAAAAGTGTATTCTGGTCATAAAATCAGAGAAATAGCATAACAGGAGGTAAAAATGAGCCTGTTTATGTTACAGTTAATGAGTCATTCCAATGTAATAATTGGAAAAGTGAGTGAAGCCTGAAAACATTTGACATTTTAAGTAGTTTAAAATTAGTAACTATAAAATTTTTTATGCCATAAGTATTTAATAGAGCAGTGAAGAAATTTACCTCTAAGATTTTTAAATCACAAAGGGAAAAAGGGTGTAATATGTATCTGTTGGCCTACAGCTCTAATTACTTTTTTTTTTATTAAGTACCTCTTATTACTTGGCAGTGCTCTAGATTAAGATGTTATATGCTTCTAAATTGTAAAAGACGTATTTGTTTCTGTAACCAATATTTGTCTCCCTCACTGGCAATTATGGTACTTACAAATGAGACCACAGGTTGATATTAGTTTAGAAACAGCATGTGAATATATAAATTCAACTGCTTTCCTAAATTACATTTACTGTATAGTCTTAAGACAAGCTACAACCTGTAATTTCATTTACTTCAGACTTAACTCTGAAGTTGTAACGTAAGAGAGAGAGATTTTTTGAATGTCCATTGAAGGGCACGGATAAACTCTCCTAGGAACTGGTTGCAGGCCATGGGATGAGTAGATGGTTGGGTGACAGTGAGCAGCCCACAGCTAAGAGCCCCACATCTTCCTGTTAATGTGAGCCAGCTACCTTTGTGTTTCAGACCCCAAGGAGAGATTTTTGAGAAAATCTGGGAAAGTTCAACTTATCTCTGGACTAATAGCTTTGTTCCAAAAGATCGAATATGTATTTTTAATTTTTAAAATAATTTTATTTATTTATTTATTCTTTTGGCTGTGGCGGGTCTTTGTTGCTACCTGGGATTTTTCCCTAGTTGTGGTGTGCAGGCTCCTCCCCGCGGCGGCTTCTCTCGTTGCGGAGGGTGGGCTCTAGGGCACAGGCTAAGTAGCTGCGGTGCGCGGGCTTAGTTGCTCCCCGACATGTGGGTTCTTCCTGGGCCAGGGATCATACCTGTGCCCCCTGCATTGGATTCTTCACCACCGAGCCACCAGAGAAACTCTGATTATGTATTTAGATCTTGAAAACTAGTGTTTGGTTTTGAAAGGTAGTGATACGTGTTTGTCTTAAGATTCGTTCGTCAGTAGATACACAGAAGGAAGGAACTAAATGCAAAATGGTCTGTGAGAGAAATGAATTGCTGAGATGAAACTGTGTGTATGTGTGTGCACGTGTGTGCACAGCGATGTTGGGAGATATTGTGGGTGGGGACTGGGAAACAGGCCATACTGACAGAGAAATAGAAAACATTCCCTTAGGTGGCACATTTTCAATTAAGTATTGTTGGGATATATAATAAGATTTTTATTTTATTGCTGCCACACAGAATAGTCTCCCATATAGTTTAAAAACAGTATGTGGGATTAAAAAAATAGCAGGAGGTCTTTTTGCATCCGATTTAAACTCATCCCAAGCAGAGGGACAGTGTTGCCCTTCTGTGACCCCAAAGTGCTTTATTTTCTAGGAAATGCCATGAAGACCTTAGGATCTCCAATACTTAACTTCCAGTCAGTCTCAGGGTGCTAGTCTTTATGAATATGGCAACAAAGGCAGAAAATGGCAGGAGAGATTATGCCTTAAAAATCACTAGATAAATTGAAACATAATTTAACTCTTAAAGACAATATGGTAAAGAGATAGGGCATTCTAAACAAACTTTACGTTTTTCACATCATTCACTTTTATCTCTCAATTTTGGCTGACTTTAAACAAAAAGAATCTATCTCCAAGGCAGAAAGCTGCATGAATGCTTAGTGATCCTCATAATTAAGGATTTATAATACATATTTACATTTGCTATGTTTAGATGTTTAGGATTTAATTAAAAGAGCACTGCTAAAATAAAAGCAATTCTATCTAAAGTGGTGGTGAGGGAATTTTGTGCAAGGTTATAAAGCTGCTCAATTAGGCTCTTTTGTTTCATTGTGTGTATGATGTTTGAACTGTTGTATTTTAAACATGGAACCTGTATTATAATCCTCTTAAGAAAACATCATGCACCTCTAAAATGTCATAATACCGCTTCTTAAGTATCATAAGATGTATGTGTGCTAAGTCGCTTCAGTCGTGTCCAACTCTTTGCAACCCTTTGGACAGTAGCCTGCCACATTCCTCTGTCCATGGGATTCTCCAAGCTAGAATACTAGTGTGGGTTTCCATGTCCTCCTCCAGGGGCTTTTCCTGACCCAGGGGTCAAACCCACATCTTTTGTTTCCTTCATTGGCAGGCGGGTTCTTTACCAAGAGTGCTGCTGTGTAGTCCTTCCTAAAACACACAAAAAGAGAGAATATTTGGAGAAAGCCCTAAGATAGATTTAAGAAAGCAAAGAGCAAACACTATAGATAACTTCTGTTTTCTTAACTTCATAACAACCTATAGGATCAAATCACAAAGTGGAATATGATAAAATAAAATAGTTGATAGTCAAATGTCCACTAGAGAAATGGAAAAAGGAAGCTACCAAAAATATGATGTAGAATTTTGGGTACTAAGAATAAAGTTATGATTGCAATAATTTGCTATGCTTGATGCATAAAACTGAGTCATCTGCTGGTGTGGCCTTGTAAACGATCATGTTCATGTCTTAGAAACCTTTCCTTCTCTTTCTGTCTCTCTCTCCCTTGCTTTATATATACATATATGTGTGTGCTGCTGCTGCTGCTCAGTCGCTTCAGTCATGTCCGGCTCTGTGCGACCCCAGAGACGGCAGCCCATCAGGCTCCCCCGTCCCTGGGATTCTCCAGGCAAGAAAACTGGGGTGGGTTGCCATTTCCTTCTCCAAT
Organism: Tragelaphus eurycerus; assembly: GCA_935064755.1. Lineage (NCBI taxonomy): Eukaryota > Metazoa > Chordata > Mammalia > Artiodactyla > Bovidae > Tragelaphus > Tragelaphus eurycerus. Next base: position 4,098,500 of record CAKXYN010000051.1, read on the forward strand.
GCATGAAAGTGAAAAGTGAAAGTGAAGTCGCTCAGTTGTGTCCGACTCTTAGCGACCCCATGGTGTGTGTGTATGTATATATAAATTGCAACATTAAATAGATCAGCATGAAAAGAGTGTATGCAGTATCATTAATCACTGAGACCGTCTCTAGAGAAGATGCCAGCAGGGCCCGCTTGTTCTGAGTTAGCAGAATCGAGCCTCCCTTGCTCACTTTGCTGGGTGTGAGGGGCTCCGGCTGTGGCATCTGCCATCGTTACGATTGCCAGGGCTGATCTGGCCGACAAGACTGGCAAGGCGGCTGTCCCCTTCCTCCCTCACTACTTCCTGTGACTCATGCAGTATTTTTAAATACTTACACATATATCCTATTTTTAGATATGTCTGCCATAAAAATGCATTGATGTTTTCAGTCAGTGTTTTAAGGCTTTTATCAAAAAAGAAACCAAGTCTTGTCTCATAGCTGTATTTCATTGTTAGGTGTTTTCAGTTGAAGTTCCAGCTTATTAGGGTAGCAAACAAATACCTTCCTGCTCTGAATCTGCTTATCTTTCCCCTTTTGTCGGTCTTGACTGCTTTCTCTCCCTCCCAGTCCTGCCCCCCCGGCCCAAGGGTCCTCCAGCCTAGAGGTATCCAGCCTCCGGGATCTAATGCTGGATGCTCTGAGGTGGAGCTGATGTAGTCATAGAAATAAAGTGCACGGTCAATGTGCTCGAGTCATCCCAAAACCATATATCCCAACCCCAGTCTGTGGAAAAATTGTCTTCCGTGAAATTGGTCCCTGGTGCCAAAAAGCCTGGGGACCACTGCTCTAGCCTCTGTCACCTGGTCTTTCCAGCTGCTGTTCCCTTTGCCTGGCTGCCTTCAATCACTCCCTCTAAATCCTCCTGGAAAAGTTCCGCTGAATCCTAGCCTCACCTCCTTCCTCTGTGGACTCTTACATGATCAAATCACCTCACCTCTCTCCATCCACCTAAGAGAAATTCAGTAGAACCTTGAGTGTTCATTTACCTATTCCTGATCATAGAGTATCAAATCTGATTTTTTTTTTAAAGAAAATATATCACTGTCTCTGCTTCCTTTTTTATTTATAGCAAATGTCATCTGATAGGCCACTCTGTCAGATCAATTTTGATTGAGAACGTTCAGTGGACAGGCGAACAAAAAATACATCATAAATATAAAATTGTATTAGCATCTTCCCCTTTGCAGGCCATCATGTTGCCCCTTCATCTCTGTAGCAACTCCCAGGTCATCACCTTCAATTCGAGGAGTCGTATTGCAAAGTTCTTGCCACATTTCGGGAAGAAATGTTCAACTCCTTTATTTTTCCTGCACTTCAATTCCTTTATTTTCATTCGAAGATTTTTCTCCTTTATGGAAGATAGAAGAAAAATAAAATCAATTTTCTCTTTTCATCATTAACTTTTATTAATAAAGACATACCTGTAGTTTCTTTGCTTTTCTTTTACCTATAAATATATGCAAAGCGTTTTTCATTGCCTTTAGTAATTTAGACAAGCATGAATGGGTTCTGAACTTGTATTTTCCTCTTTTAATTCCACATATTAAAAAAAATATTTTCTTGTAAAACATCGTCACTTTTTAAAGATTACTCGCATATTTCTTCCTCCTCGTGGTATACATTTGGGACTTTCATTTGTAATTCATAGCTTTCCACACATGTTGACGTAAACTATCATTAATATTGACAAATATTCCTTTTGCATTGGGCCCTGTGGACTCCACGATGGTGGAGTGTACATCACAGGCCTGGGAGGCAAATATTATCACTATTAGACAAACTAAGAAATTCAAATTTAGGAGATATTTCCAAAGTCGCTGAGTAAGAAAGGATAGAGCTGGGGCTTGAACCTGGCTTTAATGATGCCAGATCCATTGCTCTTTGAAATGGAATACACTCGTCTTCTCCATGAGCCTGTGAAATCACCTCTCTTGAGTATTAGACCTCACACTTGTCTGTTCTCAGGGTCCCCCCTGGTGTGATAAACCATAAGGTCATGTGCTTGTGTCTTCCAAGGATTCTGTCACTTGCATTTTATCAACACACTCTTCCTTACTAGTTGGGCTAAAGTATCAAACATTATCCAGTGAAAATATAAGTGTAAATTTTCTCCTCTGAATTATATCAACAACCCCCTACTCTTGCTCTCTGATACCCAAGGACCTATCCATTCTGTCTAAATTCCTTCTTTGAGTCAGTAGTTCCAGGAACAAGTTGTAAGGGGCTTGAACAGTGCAAATCAGAAAGGAAAACCAGCTCCTTTCTGCAGCATGGCAGATCTACCTGATCGAGGTGATCTGCGATTTTGTTTTCTCTTCACTCTTCAGTCACAGTTCTATTTACATATACACACAGTATAATACATTCCTAATGCTCTCAAAATGCTACAAATAAAAATGAAGATATTGCAGTACTACTGCTGGACAAAAATGTTAGCACTGTGGATGTGTGAAAGCACAGTTTCTTTGTCCTTTAAAATCAGTGAACAGGATATGGCTCCAAGTAGTATACAACCTAGGACAGAAAAAAGATACAGTGCCCTGTGAATTAGATCCTCATTCTTCATCATTGGCACAAAATCAACAAAGGAATTTTCAGTGTCCCCGGTACCTTTCCTGGGTCTCTCCCCTGAAGATAGGTAATGTTATATGTGTATGCCTTCAGGGTTAAAACCAGACAAGATAGGGTTCTGCAGAATACACACAGATTCCTGGGGAGCTGCTGAGAGGAGCCAGGCCACTTCAGAGACCCAGACTGGAATGGCGCCTCTGTTTCTATGTCTGCACGCGGGGCCTCCACTTCAGTGGGCGCCGTGAGCAAAATGGTGACGTTGATTCCTGTCTGCTGGGTAAGCTGCTGGAGGCTGACGTGCCGCAGCTCTTCAGTCGCCCATTCCAGTTCTTGTTCTTTGTCCTGTAATCATTTGGTGTCTTGTCCAGGAGATCTTTCTGCAGCTTTAGGAATGTTTTCCAGCCTCAGACTCTGCTGGCAAAACTCGGCTCCTTCCCCATGTTCAGGGGTGTGCTCCCTTAGGGAGCTGTATTAGTCTGCTGCTGCTGCTGCTGCTAAGTTGCTTCAGTCGTGTCCGACTCTGTGCGACCCCAGAGACGGAAGCTCACCAGGCTCCCCTGTCCCCGGGCCATTTCCTTCTCCAATGCATGAAAGTGAAAAGTGAAAGTGAAGTCGCTCAGTCGTGTCCGACTCTCAGCGACCCCGTGGACTGGAGCCTACCAGGCTCTTCCGTCCATGGGATTTTCCAGGCAAAAGTACTGGGGTGGGGTGCCATTGCCTAGGGTTGTCATAACAAAACACTGCAGACTAGGTGGCTCAAACAACAGAAATTTATATTTTCAAAGTTCTAGCGGCTGAAAATGAAAGATCAAGGTGCCAGCTGGGTTGATGCCTCGTGACAGCTTGTTTCTTGGCTTCTGGTGGCCACCTTTTGGCTATGTCCTCACACAGCCTTCCTTCTGTGATCAGTCAGAGAGAGAGAGCGAGCTCTGGTGTGTGTCTCCTCTTCTTATAAGACCACCAGTCCTATCCCATTAGGATCCCACCCTTATGATCTCATTTAACCTGAAGTACCTCCTAAAAGGCCCTGCCTCCAAATGCAGTCACATGGGGGGCTCAGGCTTCAGGGTATGCATTTTTGGGGAGGGACATAATTCAGTCCATGCTGCTGCTGCTGCTGCTAAGTTGCTTCAGTGGTGTCCGACTCTGTGCGACACCATAGACAGCAGCCCACCAGGCTGCCCCATCCCTGGGATTCTCCAGGCAAGAACACTGGAGTGGGTTGCCATTTCCTTTTCCAATGCATGAAAATGAAAAGTGAAAGTGAAGTCGCTTAGTTGTGTCCGACTCTTAGCGACCCCATGGACTGCAGCCCACCAGGCTCCTCCATCCGTGGGATTTTCCAGGCGAGAGTACTGGAGTGGGTTGCTATTTAAGCACTTATTATGGACTGAATTCGGAGAAGACAATGGCACCCCACTCCAGTACTCTTGCCTGGAAAATCCTGTGGACGGAGGAGCCTGGTTGGCTAAAGTCCATGGGGTGGCAAAGAGTCGGACACGACTGAGCGACTTCACTTTCACTTTTACTTCAACTGCCTGCAGAAAGTGTATCTTCTCTTGGTATCTGAGAGATCTATTGCTCTGACCTGTTGAAACCCATCAAGTGAGTGAAGTCGTCCTATAGTGTTGTTTTTTTTAAGTTGTCTTCCAGTTGAGCCCTCCTCAGTGTTGCTGCGCGACCACATGCAGCGTACTCAGCCCCTGGCTCCCACGGCTGGCTGTCACAGAAGCCACCTCCCCTGACCATTCTCTCCTTCCTTCCATCCGAGCCTGTGCTCTCTCACTCCTCTATCTGAGGCTTGCTGATAACCGGTACAGGGTTCCATCATAGTGATAAAACAAAAAAGCCTTCCCATAATATAACAACAGTCTTGGATCTTTGAAGCAAGTCGTTCCCTTCCCGAGTGCATGATTCCGTTCTAAATACTCCTTCCAGCAGATCTTAGACATAGATAAGATGGTAATTTACTGCCCTTTATTAAAACCACCTCTCCATTTATCACCTACCCTCACACAGCAGTTACGAGAAATATTTTATCCCCCTCCAAATTCTTCTTTATGTTACTGAGCTCCAGTTGTGTTGTGATTTGCTCCCTGTGTTTCTCATGTCCCCTTTCTCAAAGCTGATTTTGCAGAGCGTTTCCTCAGGCACTTTTCTGCTTCTGATTCTGTAAAACCCAGAGCACACGAATTCTTTCTTTTTTTTCCCCTGGGATGTCTTCTATGTCAAGCCAAAAAACAGACAAACAAAACATAAGTAAAACAAATGAACAATCATCATCCTAATAACTTCTTTAAATTCAATTTAAAATTTGTCTAATTTAGAGTTTGTAGGATGCCCTCCTCCTTTGGAAAACTGGGACAGATGTTTGCCATACACTGTTGCCGTCAATCTTACCGTAGCATCTGTTCACACCAGTGTTTTCTCCTTTGCGTGTTTTCCTATCCTCTCCAGTGCATTTCTCTCGTGGTGAAATAGTCTTTGTCTTTTTAAATGGTTCTTCATAACTTACCAAGTGGATGTGCTGTTATTTAAACATTAAGAACCAATTGGTTGCTCATTGATTTTTAAATTTTCTTACTTTGCCAGTGTCCACTTCTAGTGGTATATGGCTATCTTTAAGATGCCTGTGGTTCTCGAAGTATCTTAATCCATTTACCTAGGTCAATGTCATGAAGTGCTCAACGTCTTTGTCCTACTTTAGCAAAACTGTAAATTTATTTTGGAAGGCGAAATTTTAAAGCAGTAGCTGTCTTACACCCTTCTCTTCCCTGCTCAAGAATTTATAACACTTAAAGATGGTTCTGTGTCTCTTCCAGCAGTATCATTTGTTCAGACATGAATCAGAGGTGGTGGGTAGAGATGCCACACTTGACAGATCGCAGAAGCACATCTGTCACCCTCCGGGAAACCTGCTCGCTCATCAATTGGTCTTGTCAGTTACACACACACGTGTCATCTCTACAGCCTTCGGCAGCATCACCAATCACCCCTCCATGTGTCCCTCTCGGGAGCTCGGTGCCCCCCCTGGCCTCTGATGGGCTGCTGCAAGTGCAGGTCTTCAGATATCACCATGAGCCTGATATCTCGTCCAGAAGGCACAAGTCTCTGTTTATGGGAAGAACCTCTTAACTGCCGTCTCACGCCTCGCTTGCTACTGATTTTGATTTTCCTCTGGCATCTTTGAGTTTTGTCTTCCTTTTAAAAAAATCTGTAACTTTTTCCATCTTTTTGAGAAAATTTCAACATCTCAAGAAACATTAGGATTCCTCCATGCTTACGTTCCCTCCTTAATCAGCAAAAGCAACCTATATTTAAAAATGAAGACCACAGTGAACAAGAAAAGCTTCAGATTTACAATTTTGAATGAGAACTCTCTTTCCCAGAGTGGATATGATTCTGTGAAAAAGCTGATATGTGTTTGAATGGCGTTCATTGATCCCAGTCTCTTTCTGAAAAAGAAAAATATCGGAGACATTTAGGACACTTTGTGTCTCACTCTTTGAGTGTTGACCCCTATTTATCTAGCCTAGCTCTCTTTAAAAGGTTCATCTTACTTTGCTCAAGCAATATACTACACCTTAAAATTTGTACTCTATTGAACAAAGCAATGAGATGATCAATTTAATATTATCTTTGATGTAACAATATCAATATTGATGAGCTGTCTAGTTCTAGATGTAACTGTCTTGAATGCTTTCCAGTTCTCCATCTTCCCAACTGCACAAGTAAAAAATATTAAGGGAAAATGATTTCCTAGGGCATTAATTGGTTCTAAAATGAGTTTCTTCTTAATTTGTATGATCTACTTTTTGGGTGGACTAATGTGGCTCTGCATTTAAGGCAACCTTTCACAAAATGTATCTTCATGGTATTATGGCTATATGCTTGGAACTATTTGGATACTGTTGAAAATGCATGTATTGAATCACTCATTTCATCTGCCAGGCAAATACCAGGTGAAATACCACAAGCAAATGGGCTAATCCAAGAAATGAAATCTATTGCATCTTCTTGAATGTGCTGTGTTGTTGTTTTTTTAATTAAAAGATACAACTTTTGTGATGCCTGGAACTGAAAGTAGTGTTTTTAGCAGAGTGGTTGGAACTGAAAGTTGTGATCAGTTTTTATTCTTTATGTTCAGCAACAATTTCTTATGTCTTACATTCTTCTAAAAGTAAGAGATATAAACAGACCAAGTCCCTATCTGTCCACCAGTTGCCATTTCAGGGGAGCTTCATGTGTGATGCCCAGTAAAAGAAGTATCCTGTTACCCTGGAGTTACCATAGTTTGGAAGGCAAGTAGAATAGGCGAAGAAATTATCCATTCATCTCCTCAGCTTCTAAAATTACATCTGAGTTTTTCTTCTAGTCAGGCAAGTGAGGTAAAATCATAAATGCTTGCCACTCAGGGACCCAAAACCTTTTGTGGAAGACAGAAAGACATACCTGAAAGTAATTCATATGAAAGGCAGGCTATGATACATACTTAACTTCAGTCTAGATTTCTGATGTAATGCCATTATGATTTATTTGGTAACTTAGTGTGTTTCCTCTCATTTCTGTTAAAGATCAATATATGACCAGTAATATTACTGGAGTTGATAAGAGATGAGTTATTATATTTTTTTACTAACTGTGAGTTTGGAAATTTATCTCCATAAATTACACTGGGTGAAAATGTTCCATATTAAGTGAACTCCATAATTGCACTCTTTGGGACTCTGGCTGTTTTTAGGTTGGCACTGATGATTTAGAGAATTATACCTAAGAAAGAAATACTAGCTAAGAATATTATAAAAACTCTTAGTGAAATAACATTTACATTGCCTGGATGTGATCGGTTGCATACAAACAATTGCCTTTCACTGGGTTGGGTGATTGTTCATTCAGTCTATTAAAGCATTCCTTACTCTTAAAATTGTTGAGGCCTCTTGGGGTTTTGCCTCACTCTGCTCACCCTATTCACGTATTTCCTCGGTGCCTCTACAGTGTGCTACCTATCATTACACATGTCTTCAGCATCAGTGGTTTTGAAATGTTATAATGGTCAGAATCTCTAACTTCTTGCTGACAATTGAGAATGGAAGTTTGACTCCTGGATTAATGAAGCTTTTGAAACCACATTTTATGCCAAAGGTTTTGACTATCTTACAAGAAAATGTACAATACTGTTCAGGGTACTCACAAGATAGATGGTCCTGTTGCAAGCAGTGTGCTCGGTTGCTGTTTTGGCTGACTCTTAACCAGGCCATGATGGGCTGACACTCAATATTGCCGTTTGCTAGTTCTGTAGAAAAGCACAGTAGTGTGTGATAGGCATGTTGAGAGCGAGGAACACAACGCATTTGGGCTGATTATAGGCAGAGCACCAGAGAAAGCTATTTCTTGAACAAATAGAAGAGCCTGGAGGGGAAAGTGGGGGAAGCACATTTCAGTTAGAAGGAGCCTCACAAAGCATGGAGCATTGGGATGCACCACAAGCAGTCCAGAAGGACTGGCTGAAAGTGAGGACTGACAGCAGATAAAACTAATGAAATAAATAGTCAGGAAGCATCCAGTGACGAGTCTTTTACATAAAGCAGAGACCTCAGTATTCTCTAGGGGATCACATTATTGTTAGAAGTGTTATATGCACATTTGTGGGTGATGTTGATTAGATCTGTATTTTGTAAAGTTAACCTCTTGGCAATATGAAGAGAGGAATGATGAGGGAAGGGGAATGGAGTCTATCCTGGGAACACAGAATCAGATAGTGGGTGAATTAGTTCCTGTAAGAATAAGAGCTGTGAAACAGCTGAGCCAGTGACCGTGGAGACAGACTCGTTCCATGAGAACATGTAAGAATGACGGAACATCAAGACTGATTGGATGTAATATATCAACACATGAGCGCAAGGAGTGGTCAATTCCAGTTAGTAATTTTTGTTTTTGCTTTATTATAACTGTGTTTATATTCCAAAAAGTGTAATATACTTTTGGTATGTAGCTGCTTTCTTTGCAAATAAGGAATCTTGATTCATTTATATATATATATATATATATATATTTTCCTTCTCTTCTGCAACCTCTTTACGAAGGATCGTATGTAAATTTTTTGAGATAGTGTGTTATGTACAATGTGATATTTTATAAAGATCTGTGCCATGGGGATATATTAAGTAAAACCTTTCTGAAATAAGGCTCATACAGAGTACTGTCTGGCATTGCATGTTGTTACAGTTTAATGACATCTCTTATTTTTGGCAGTAACAGAAATATATCCTGAATTAAAAGTTTCTTGTACTATTCTTCCCCATCACTATGATGTTTTCCTATCTTCCACTCAGATATCCAACCCCACCCCACCCAGATGGCTTAGGAAGTAGAGATTCAATACTAAAATGTTGAATACCTGTAGTTGGGTTATTTAAAGATTTCGGGACAGATATAGTCTGGGTTGAAGTATCTATCACTTGACGTGTAAAAAGAGGACCTAGGCAAAATAGAAAAGCAAAAGTTGATTAAAATTATACAGTGTGCTCTTTAATTTAATTGAACAAACATTTACCAAGTGCCGTTGGTGTCAAAAATGTGCTAGAAAACAGGTATATATCAGTGTATAGACTCTGCTCTCAAAATGGAAGAGAGAGAGAAGAGAGAAATGGTATTAACTGTACCATTTTTGAAAATGCCTCATAATTTAAAATGCACTTCTTTGCTATACTTTGGAAACCATAGATGGATACTATTAAATTATTGACCATCTTTGATTCTACAAGCAGTGAGAAGAACTGAGGTAATTATCCCTCTAGAGAGTTTTAATTCTCCAGTGTGTTTTTCAGGGCCACACAGTCTTGTGAGATTTAAAAATCTGTGGTAGGAAACATTGGAGGCTTATAGTTGTTCTCCAGTGGCAACTGGTACACTTTTAAAATATGCCCCTGGACATATCCAGCTACGAAGAAAACCCAGAAGGCTTTTACTCAGGAAAGTTGTAAAGAAATAACCTTCTCTAATTTATAAGTGAACTCAGAGGATTTATGAAAGATATAAGAAAAAGTTTTCTTTTGTTTTTTTTTTTTAAATTCTAGTGTTTGATCATTAGAATTTCGAGTACAACAGAATCAGCAACTGGTATTTAACAGCTATTTAAATTAATGATTTACATTTTAGCATTTGTAATACACTGTTATTTAATTTAAACTTTGCTTAAAACTGGCAAACATATATTCAAAATTCTATTAGATAAGAATGTGCCCTGCCCTTATTAATGCTCTACCTTGCAAAGAACTTCAGGTATTGAATTAATTATAATAAAAATGATTATTTATATTTATTTTTACTCAACCACAGTAATATATTTTATTTATTATGCTGCACTTAAAAAAATAAAACAGGACCTGTTCCTTCAGATGTGCGTATTATGAGTTATTGTACAGTGGAAACAGGGAATTCTTGATTTCAGTCTATCACTTCAGCTTCCTCCATGTTAATTGAAATCCATACTCTCAGGCTATGAAATAACTGGTTTTTATCCCTTAAAATTTTCAACATTTACTAAACAAAAAGAAGCCAGGAAATTTATGAGAAATAGGTAGATAGATAAGCAGATGATACATAATTCTTCACTCTGATAATGGTTATATGTAATCTTTCAGCATGCTGTTTTCAGATCAATTTACCCAAAGACTCCAAATAACTTGCCATTTCTTGTTTTGTTTGGCATTTGCAACATATAAAAATTTCTGCTTTAAATATTTCTTTTAAAATATTATTCACACTACACAAGACCTGATACGTCAAATTCTAACGTATGTCTGATCTTCAGTCCCCTCCTCTTTAGATGAGATTCGTGACCTTTTCTGATAGCCTGTAGTCAGAAACCCTACAAGACACTCTGATTTCTCTGCTGCCTTCACTAATCTGTTGGAGTGGTCACAAATTGCTAGTTCTTCCTCCGTCAGCATCTCTGCACCCACACCTTTCCTTTTGTTTTCCTGTCACAGCCAGAAAGGTGGAGCCTTTTCCATGACACTGTGGGGCTGAGCATTTAGATGGGGACAATAGACGTGTGAACACAGAATTTCAATGTGTTAATTACTGTGCAAGAGTCTTACACAGAGCGCCGGGAGGACAAGGAGGACACTCAAGCCCAAGGAGGTCAGCTAATGCTCTTTGTATAGAGGCCATTCTGAGCTGACGGTCTCAGCAGAGGCACAGAGTGATGAACCTGAATAGAACTGCTAGTTTAATCAAAATGTAATAGTCTAGTTCCACCAAGATGTAATCATTAAAATGTAATAGTCCTGGAGATTTCATATGAAGAAGGGTTGATGGGATGGGGACAAGTAGAGTTGAAATGAATTTGGAATGAACACTCCCAGTATCCTGCATGGTGATCAGATGGTTTAGATTACCCCATTCAAATGTGTGTTTGTGTGTGTGTGTTTGGAGGAGGGGGTAGGCAGGGAGGAAGTGCTGGGAAGCAGCCAGAGCCTCAGTTCTAGCATCCAACCAAGTGGTGAAATCTATCAGAATCCACGACCTCATCCTGGAGGTAATGAGGTGGTTGTAGCCATTTGCTCTCCAAGGGCCCTGTTGTCTGCAAGGATATTGGCCAGCTGGCTTGTAAACCATCTGCAGGATCACAGTCCCATCAGTGGGATCATTTTCTGATATGCAGACCCTCAGGTCTTCTCAGCAAAGGAAGTGTGTCTGATGGGCATTTAAATACTGGTCATAGACTGGGGAGGAATAAGTAGAGCTGAAATGATATCCCAGTGAACTTTTGCTACACTGATTCCTCTTTCCTGATTGTGACTCAGTGTTCTCTGGAGTCTGGTAGAGAGTTTATTTTGTTTTGTTTTTGGCCACTCTGTGTGGCTTGCAGGATTCCCTGACTGGGGATAGAACCCTGGCCTCTGTCAGTGAGAGTTGGGGGTCCTAGCCACTGGATCGCTGGGGATTCCCCTGGTTCAGTTCAGTTCAGTCACTCAGTCGTGTCCCACTCTTTGCCACCCCATGGTCCAATGAACACCCAGGACTGATCTCCTTTAGGATGGACTGGTTGGATCTCCTTGCAGTCCAAGAGACTGTCAAGCATCTTCTCCAACACCACACTTCAAAAGCATCAATTCTTCAGTTCTCAGCTTTCTTTATAGTCCAACTCTCACATCCATACATGACCACTAGAAAAACCATAGCCTTGACTAGACAGACCTTTGTTGGCAAAGTAATGTCTCTGCTTTTGAATATGCTGTCTAGGTTGGTCATAGCGTTCCTTCCAAGGAGTATGCATCTTTAAATTTCATGGCTGCAATCACCATCTGCAGTGATTTTGGAGCCCAGAAAAATAAAGTCAGCCACTGTTTCCCCATCTATTTGCCATGAAGTGATGGGACCAAATGCCCTGATCTTCGTTTTCTGAATGTTGAGATTTAAGTCAACTTTTTCACTCTCCTCTTTCACTTTCATCAAGAGGCTCTTTAGTTCTTCACTTTCTGCCATAAGAGTGGTATCATCTGCATATTTGAGGTTATTGATATTACTCCTGGCAATCTTGATTCCACCTTGTGCTTCTTCCAGCCCAGCGTTTCTCAATACGTACTCTGCATAGAAGTTAAATAAGCAGGGTGACAATATACAGCCTTGACGTACTCCTTTTCCTATTTGGAACCAGTCTGTTGTTCCATGTCCAGTTCTAACTGTTGCTTCCTGCCTTGCATACAGGTTTCTCAAGAGGCAGGTCAGGTGGTCTGGTATTCCCATCTCTTTCAGAATTTTCCACAGTTTGTGGTGATCCACACAGTCAAAGGCTTTGGCATAGTCAATAAAGCAGAAATAGATGTTTTTCTGGAACTCTCTTGCTTTTTTGATGATCTAGCAATTGTTGGCAATTTGATCTCTGGTTCCTCTGTCTTTTCTAAAACCACCTTGAACATCTGGAAGTTCACGGTTCATATATTGCTGAAGCCTGGCTTGGAGAGTTTTAAGCATCACTTTACTAGCGTGTGAGATGAATGCAATTGTGTGGTAGTTTGAGCATTCTTTGTTGGCATTGCCTTTCTTTGGCATTGGAATGAAAACTGACCTTTTCCGTCCTGTGGCCACTGCCGAGTTTTCCAAATTTGCTGGCATATTGAGTGCAGCACTTTCACAGTGTCATCTTTCAGGATTTGAAATAGCTCAACTGGAATTCCATCACCTCCACTAGCTTTATTCATAGTAGCAAAAGAGTTCCAGAAAATCATCTACTTCTGCTTTATTAACTATGCCAAAGCCTTTGACTGTGTGGATCACAAAAAACTGTGGAAAATTCTTAAAGAGATCGGAATACCAGACCATCTTACCTGCCTCCTAAGAAACCTGCATGCAGATCAAGAAGCAGCAGTTAGAACCAGGATGGTACAACAGACTGGTTCCAAATAGGGGAAGGAGTACGTCAAGGCTATATATTGTCATCCTGCTTATTTAATTTAGATGCAGAGTACATCATGTGAAATGCCAGGCTGGAAGAAGCACAAGGTGGAATCAAGATTGCTGAGAGAAATATCAATAACCTCAGATATGCAGATGACACCACCTGCAGAAAGCGAAGAGAAAGAAACTAAAGAGCCTCTTGATGAAAGTGAAAGAGGAGAGTGAAAAAGCTGGCTTTAAGCTCAACATTGGGGAAGGCAATGGCACCCCACCCCAGTACTTTTGCCTGGAAAATTCCATGGACAGAGGAGCCTGGTAGGCTCCAGTCCAGGGGTCGCTACCAGTCGGTCACGACTGAGCGACTTCACTTTCACGCATTGGAGAAGGAAATGGCAACCCACTCCAGTGTTCTTGCCTGGAGAATCCCAGGGATGGGGGAGCCTGATGGGCTGTCGTCTATGGGGTCTCACAGAGTCAGACACGACTGAAGCGACTTAGCAGCAGCAGCAGCAGCAGCAGCAAGCTCAACATTCAAAACACGAAAATCATGGCATTTGGTCCCATCACTTCATGGCAAATAGATGGAGAAACAATGAAAACAGTGACAGACTATTTTCTTGGGCTCTAAAATCACTGCAGATGTGACTGTGGCCATGAAATTAAAAGACGGTTGCTCCTTGGAAGGAAAGCTATGACCCACCTAGACAGCATATTAAAAACCAGAGACATTACTTTGCTGACAAAGGTCCATCTAGTCAAAGCTATGTTTTTTTCAGTAGTCTTGTATGGATGTGAGAGTTGGACTATAAAGAAAGCTGAGTGCTGAATAATTGATGCTTTTGAACTGTGGTATTGGAGAAGACGCTTAAGAGTCTTTTGGACTGCAAGGAGATCAAAGTCGTCAATCCTAAAGGAAATTAGTCCTAAATGTTCATTGAAAGGAGTGATGTTGAAGCTGAAACTCCTATACTTTTGGCCACCTGATGCAAAGAGCTGATTCATTTGAAGAGACCCTGATGCTTGGGAAGATTGAGAGCGGGAGGAGAAGAGGACAACAGAGGATGAGATGGTTGGATGACATCACCGACTTGATGGGCATGGGTTTGAGTGGACTCTGGGAGTTGGTGATGGACAGGGAGGCCTGGTGTGCTGCAGTTCATGGATCGCAAAGAGTTGGACACTACTGAGCGACGGAACTGAACTGAACTTGCTTTTCCTATGATCCAATGGATGTTGGCAATTTGATCTCTGGTTCCTCTGCCTTTTCTAAATCCAGCTTGAATATCTGGAAGTTCACTGTTCACGTACTGTTGAAGTCTGGCTTGAAGAATTTTGAGCATTACTTCACTAGTGTGTGAGATGAGTGCAAAGCATTCTTTGCCATTGCCTTTCTTTAAAATTGGAATGTAAACTGACCTTTTCCAGTCCTGTGGCCACTGCTGAGTTTTCCAAATTTGCTGGCATATTGAGTGCAACACTTTCACAGCATCATCTTTCAGGATTTGGAATAGCTCAACTGGAATTTCATCACCTCCATTAGTTTTTGCTCATAGTGATGCTTCCTAAGGCCCACTTGACTTCACATCCAGGATATCTGGCTCTAGTTGAGTGATCATACCATCATGGTTATCTGGGTCATGACGATCTTTTTTGTATAGTTCTTCTGTGTATTCTTGCCAACTCTTCTTAATGTCTTCTGCTTCTGTTAGGTCCATACCATTTCTGTCCTTTATTGTGCACATCTTCACATGAAATGTTCCCTTGGCATCTCTAATTTTCTTGAAGAGATCTCTAGTCTTTCCCATTCTATTGTTTTCCTCTATTTCTTTGCACTGAGCACTGAGGAAGGCTTTTTTATCTCTCCTTGCTATTCTTTGGAATTCTGCATTTGTAATGGGTATATCTTTCCTTTTCTCCTTTTCCTTTTGTGTCTTTTCTTTTCTCAGCTATTTGTAAGGCCTCCTCAGACATCCATTTTGCCTTTTTTCATTTCTTTTTCTTGGGGATGGTCTTGATCCCTGACTCCTGTACAATGTCACAAACCTCCATCCATAGTTCTTCAGGCACTCTATCAAATCTAATCCCGTGAATCTAGTTGTCACTTCCACTGTATAATTGTATGGGACTTGATTTAGGTCATACCTGCATGGTCTAATGGTTTTCCCTACTTTGTTCAATTTAAATCTGAATTTGGCAGTAAGGAATTCATGATCTGAGCCACAGTCAGCTCCCGGTCTTGTTTCTGCTGACTATATGGAGCTCCATCTTTGACTGCAAAGAATATAATCAATCTGATTTCTGTATTGACCATCCGGTGATGTCCATGTATAGAGTCTTGTGTTTTTTGAAGAGGGTGTTTGCTATAACCAGTGTGTTGTCTTGGCAAAACTCTGTTAGCCTTTGACCTGCTTAATTTTGTACTCCAAAGCCAAAGTGCTGGAAGCATAATGAAGTCATTAAAGTAAAGATGTTGAATAGGAGAAAAAAAAAATCTAAAGTCTTCGGCAAGAAATTTACATTCTCTGACCTTCAATTCCCAATCTAGAAAATGGAGATAATATCTTCCTTACAAGGTTGTTGTAAGGATTTAACAAGGCTAAGACATTGTATGCAATATAGGTAACTATTATTATTATTAGCATTTTTCTCTAGAGGGCTCCAGTTAAGATATCCCTGGTACAGCAGCATGGATCAGTTCATCCTATTAATGCCTTAGCTGCTACTTGCAAGGTCACTTTCTGGTAGATTAGATGCAATGACATGTTAGGGAAGTATCTATCTGAGTGATAGGTCAAGGAGAGGATGTCTTTTATATTGGAGTGATGATGGCAGGAACAGGTAACAAATACTTGGTCAACTCAACAGCATTTTGTAGGAATTAATATGAAAATGATAACTTATTCATATCAAACCAAAGTTAAAACTATACACCATTCTTTCCAATTACAGAGAAAGGGGAGTAGAAAAATAAAAAAATTAGCATTGAAAAGAGAAATATTTTGAATGAGACTCTTGTGTTTTGTCTTTTATTATGCGAATCACCAGTTTTTAAGCATGGTAGTCTGGAAAAGCAACATGACACATCATGACCACTTGAAATACTATCATCACTCTTTTAAGTTGCAAGGATCATTTTAAGCTAACTTTTTCCTCCATTTCAGGTTTCTCCAGAGAAACAGAACCAGTAAGATGTGTGCATATAGAGAGATTTATTCTAAGGAATTGGCTCATGTTTAGGCTAATTAAGTACTATAGTCAAATGACAAGTATTTAAAGATTATTTTCAGTTCAGTTCAGTCACTCAGTCGTGTCTGACTCTTTGCGACCCCATGAACTGCAGCACACCAGGCCTCCCTGTCCATCACCAACTCCTGGAGTCCACCCAAACCCGTATCTGTCCATTGAGTCGGTGATGCCATCCAACCATCTCATCCTCTGTTGTCCCCTTCTCCTCCTGCCCCCAATCCCTCCTAGCATCAGGGTCTTTTCCAACGAGTCAACTCTTTGCATGAGGTGGCCAAAGTACTGGAGTTTCAGCTTCAGCATCAGTCCTTCCAATGAACACCCTGATCTCCTTCAGAATGGACTGGTTGCATCTCCTTGCAGTCTAAGGAACTCTTAAGAGTCTTCTCCAAAACCACAGTTCAAAAACATCAATTCTTCGGCGCTCAGCTTTCTTCACAGTCCAACTCTCACATCCATACATGACTACTGGAAAAACCATAGCCTTGTCTAGACGAACCTTTGTTGGCAAAATAATATCTCTGCTTTTTAATATGCTGTCTAGGTTGGTCATAACTTTCCTTCCAAGGAGTAAGCGTCTTTTAATTTCATGGCTGCAGTCACCATCTGCAATGATTTTGGAGCCCAAAAAAACAAAGTCAGCCACTGTTTCCACTATTTCCCCATCTATTTGCCATGAAGTGAGGGGACCAGATGCCATAATTTTAGTTTTCTGAATGTTGAGCTTTAAGTCAACTTTTTCACTCTCCTCTTTCACTTTCATCAAGAGGCTCTTTAGTTCTTCACTTTCTGCCACAAGAAGTTGTATTTTGAGGCCAAAACTAAATCATGGTAGGATTTCTAATTCAAGATGTAGTACATACATCTAAGATAAAATTAGCCATTTAAAAAGTGGTATTTGCAAATAATATGTGTGTTTGTAAACATTTAAAGACCAAGAAGCCTGGAAAATCCCATGGACAGAGGAGCCTGGTAGGCTGCAGTCCATGGGGTCGCTAGGAGTCAGACACGACTGAGCGACTTCACTTTCACTTTTCACTTTCATGCATTGGAGAAGGAAATGGCAACCCACTCCAGTGTTCTTGCCTGGAGGATCCCAGAGATGGCAGAGCCTGGTGGGCTGCCATCTATGGGGTCACACAGAGTCAGACACAACTGAAGCAACTTAGCATAAAGACCAAGAAGTAAATGAGTTGCCAGTAAAACTCATTTAGTTGTTGGTTAACAGCATGGTTTAGTTACAAAAGAATGTTATCAGGATGTTGGCAGGGTTACAGTAATTTTAAAGAGATGAACGATGCATCCTGTGGTCTCATCTACGACTTGGAATCCTCTACCAACTCCCATGCTTACTGGCAGAATTACCTTGCAGCTGAGACCCTCAGTTTCATGCTTGCTGTCAGTTTGGAGATGTTCTCAACTCCTAGAGACCTCTGTATGGTAAGAAACATGTGACAGCATTCTGCGAGGACAGTGGAAACAGTTTTACTTATTTCCGGTTCTCTCCGACTTCTTTGTATCTTTGGCCTTTAAGACTTTTGAAAGGGTTCCCTGATTAGGTCATACTCACCTAGGATGTAACTTAAAGTTAACTAAATTAAGGATTCTAATTAATTACATCTGCATAATCTCTTCTGCTGTATAATGTAACCTAATCACAGGAGTGATATCCCATATCACTAGGTTTTCACAGGTTTTGCCTGCAGTCAAGGAGGGAAGGGGGTGAGGATTATACAAGCTTCTTCACCATGCTGGAATTCTGGGGCCATCTTAAACTCTGTCTATGGAGTGGCTCACACATCTGGCTCTGGTGGCCATGCTGAGATGCTACCTGTAGGAGATCAGGGGTGGGGAAGGTCCAAGTGTCCTTGAAACAGTGGTGGTTCTCTGGTGGGAGTGTAGTCTTGTTGGAATGTTCCAGAACTTAGAACTGGAATTGGCCTGTTGTCCCATTGAGCTGACTTATACCTCCTCAGCCAGTTTTTAAGGAAGCTGCCAAAAACAGTGGAAATCAACCCCGGAGGCCAGCCAAGCTCATCCCTTGTTCAATTATGAGATCAAACACAATAATCTCAGCCAATGAACTGGAAATATCCTCCATCTAACTTTATGTTAGCATTCAGAGAAGCTTATTGTTTCTAGTCATGTTCGTCTGTCCTCCGCCGCCACTGGCCTGCCCCTTAGTTAGACATAGCGGTTTATTAAAATAGCTTTGTGGACTCACCTATTAAAATGCATTTATCTGCCAAAAAGTTTATCACCGTGAAGGACTTGAGCCTTCATCTTTAAGTGTGATATTTTGAGATACAAATAACAACTCTCAAAATAATTTGGTAATAAAATGGAGTATTTGTTCTGAAATGTCAGAATATCATCTAATATGACTACAACATATTAAAGTGAGGCTTACCCAATTTTCCCTCCAGGAATCAAAGTCTGAAACATGGCAATTTCAGGTTGAAAATAATCAGTTAATGGAAATAGCACATACTCAGGAGGTCATCGTTGCTCTGACTTCACGCATGTGTGAGGTATCCGGGCACAGCGTGAATGCTCCGAACATTCTAACTACATCATCAAAGATGTCTAAATGAAGAGATGCCTGTGTCCTCTGAATCCTTTCCACTTTCCTTATGAATCACGGCTGCTCAATTTCTGCATCATTTGGTCTTAAATTCTATTTTTCTGGATTAAATGAAGCAAAGGACTCTAAAATTCAAGAGATATAAAGAAAAATAGGGCGTTTTGGAACTTTAAAAATTATCCCTTAATAGAAAAACAGTGCATCCAAGGACATATAACTTCCTTTTTAGGTTAATAATTCTGTGCCAGTTTTTTTAGAGGGACGCTAACAATGTGATTGAACATGTAAAAGGCTGCCCTCTCTTTCTCTTTTTTTGGTTAATTCTTACAATAAGATTTTTGTACGAGATAGCCAGCTAAATTTTATTCAGTTCCAACTCTTGAAATGTTTGAATTTATGATTTTATGTACTTACTTATTTTTGGCTCCGCTGAGTCTTTGCTGCACGTGGGCTTTCTCTAGTTGCGTCAAGCCGGGCCACTCTCTAGTTGCGGCCTGTGGGCCTCTCGTTGTGGTGGCCTCTCTGGTTGCCAAGCACAGGCTCTAGGCACACAGGCTTCAGGAGGTGGGCCATGTAGGCTCTGTAGTTGCAGTTCTTGGGCTCAAGAGCACAGGCTTAACAGTTGTGGCGCACAGGCTTAGTCGCCCCATGGCATGTAAAATCTTTCTGGACTGGCGATCAAACCCCTGTCTCCTGCACTGGCAGATTCTTCATCACTGGACCACCAGGGAAGTCCAAAAGTTTTGAATTTATACTAGTAATTATTTAAGGTAGCAATCACAGTTACACAATACTTACTATATACCAGCTATATACCATGTCAGCTTCCTGATATGCTGACATTTAATTCTCAGAAACCTTACCTTAGTACTATCATCCCCATTTAAAGGTGGAAAGAGGCAGTTTAAATAAAGTGCCTAAGGTCCTTCAGTAACTGGCAGAGGCAGGACTTGAGTCCTTGAAGGATGACTGTGAGGTTAGACTTGTCGTTACTCTGCGGTGCTATGTTCTGGGTTCTGAAAGAGGTGACAGGTGACTCATGGTACTGACCATCCACTTTCATCCCAACAAGTGGAGACCTAGATCACCTGAAAGGTGTCCTAGTAGAAGCCCAGTCAGGTTAAGGAGGGGCCCTCCTATGGGATGGGAGGAATGGTGGTTGAGGGGGGTTTCCCAAAGAATGGGGAACTATGGCTGAAACCTGGAGAAGAAGCAGGCACTCACTATGAAAAGAAGAACCTCTTTCAGCTTTGTGTATTGAGGAGATGCTTAGGATAATATTCCAGGTGACTTTGGGAACAATACAGGCTTGTTATTGTTGTTCACTCGCTCAGTCATGTCTGACTCTTTTGAGACCCTATGAACTACAGCAAGCCAGGCTTTCCTGTCCTTCACAATCTCCTGGAGCTTGCTCAAACTCATGTCCATCAAGTCGGTGATGCCATCCAACCATCTCATCCTCTGTCGTCCCCTTCTTCTCCTGCCTTCAGTCTTTCCCAGCATCAGGATCTTTTCCAGTGAGTTGGGTCTTCACATCCAGTGGCCAAAGTGTTGGAGCTTCAGCTTCAGCATCAGTCCTTCCAATGAATATTCAGGACTGATCTCCTTTAGGATGGACTACTTTGATCTCCTTGCAGTCCAAGGGACTCTCAAGAGTCTTCTCCTACACCACAGTTCAAAAGCATCAATTCTTCAGCACTCAGCCTTCTTTATAGTCCAACTCCTACATCCATACATGACTACTGGAAAAACCATAGCTTTGACTATGCAGACCTTTGTAGGCAAAGGTCCAGTCTTATCACTCTCAAATTGTAATCACACACGGGGATTCCATTATTGTTAACTCCAATGGCTTACTCAAAATAGAGAGTCTCATCATCAAAGCAGTATATGTGTGTCACTACACCAGACTCAAAACTACCTTTTAACAATCTCTGGGCAGTGTTTTGAATCCGAAAAAAAAAAATCACATTTTTGATTCTACACCTACAGTTTGGCAGTTGTGGTAGCTAGGACAGTGGCCTCTAAGGGATGTCCACCTCCTAATCCCTGGATCCTTTGAATTTGTTACCTTACAAAATAACTGGCAAAGGGACTTCATAGATGTGACTAGATTAAGGCTCTTGAGATGGTGATATTATCTTGGATTATCCAGTTGGGTCCAGTATAATCACAAGAATAAGTTAAGAAGGAGGCAGGGGAGTCAGGAAGAAGATATGATGATGCAAGCAGTGATCAGAGGGCCATGGACAATGCAGTCGACCTCTGGAAGCTGGAGAGGGGAAGGAAACAGATTCTCCTCTAGAGCTTGAGAAGGAATATCACCCTGCTGACACCTTGACTTGAGCTCAGTGAAACTAAGTTTGGCTTTCTGACCTCCTCCTGAACTATAAGCTAATACATTTGTGTTGCTTTAAGACACTAAGTTTGTGGTAATTTGTTACAGCAGCAACAACAATCTAATACACTGGCCATTCCTCTGCCTCTATTCCTGGGCTGTGAAAAACAAGTTGTTTGTATTAATTTGAGTATCACTCCAGAGTCTTTATATGAACCTATTAGAAAGAAAGAAAAAGGTGGAAGAAAAGTTCTTTACACTCAACATCTAAACCTATTTTCTTTTAAAGACTCACCTTCATTGCAT
The DNA here is from genome assembly GCA_935064755.1 of Tragelaphus eurycerus. Lineage (NCBI taxonomy): Eukaryota > Metazoa > Chordata > Mammalia > Artiodactyla > Bovidae > Tragelaphus > Tragelaphus eurycerus. The sequence continues at coordinate 4,119,971 of CAKXYN010000051.1, forward strand.
TTTGACTTTAGTTGTTCTATCATAGGTTTAAAGGCAAGTTAATCTATATTGTTTGTAATAAATGGATGAGGATCCACATAAACTCCTATGTATGAGCTCACTTTGCGTACATTGCAAAATCTGTGTATGAGCAAGTATAGGCAGAACTTCCTTGGATTTATTTATATGTGATACTTTCTAAGCCTCTCATCACTTTTCTTGCTTGACTGTATGTTGTATGTTGAGATTGTCAACAGCATAAACCTCATGTTAGTGAACATTATTTTTACTTTGTTGTCATTTTTTCCAACTGTGCATTTTTAATCTTACATGAGAATTTTCTTTTGACTGGGCTTCCTCTTCATTAATTCAAAGCATACTTTATCGTATCCATGTTACACACCTATTAATGTTCTAAAACTCTCCCCACTTCCACTCCAAAAAAAAAAAATCCAAAATTTATGAGAGAACCCTTTATAGCTCTGTTTTAAACCTAGTGTATTCTGCAATCTATTATTTGAATGATTTTGAAATTTATACCTGCTTAAAGCTTTTCTCTTTAAGTCCTTTTTTAGTCAAAAGTCGGTTCTGAAATTTAGACTTGGTCATAAAAGGAATGAATTTGAGATAAGGTTACAAGTCTTAAATCTGTTTATTGTAATAGAGAAGAAACTTTTACATTCTATTGCAAGTTAATCACTAAAGGGATGTTGCCTATAAACTTAAATTATACATAAGGGCCCTTCTCTGGTGCCCCTGCCCCCTAGGTAATGTGCATTAAGCTAAAATATCCTTGTTTAGCTCACAGGAAACATCTTGACCAGGCCCACCAGTGAATGACAGCAGGGAGGAAGAAATTAACACATCCCCTTGAAGGCTGGCCAGAACCAGGAAAAGTGTGATTTTACTGTGCCCTTCTTGGAAGAAGCCTGAATTCCATCAGGCAAGGTGGTTCTCTGGGGCATGAGTCCACCATCTTTTTGGTCTGCCAGCTTTTCAAATAAAGTTGCTATTCCCCACCGCAACAACTTGTCTCTTTATATACTGGCCTGTTGTGCAGGAGGCGCTTAGATTCAGGAACATCATCATGGTGTCACGTGTGGTCATTTATCTGTCAGTAAAGGCTTGTGTTGTGTACAGATTCCTAGAACTCTGATACTGTCTCTACCTTTTTAATTATTTATTCCACCCTTTCACCTTTGGATGGTTTTGTTTGGTGAATTTTTAGGTCTGCTTGTCCTAACATCTGGACTTCAAATAGTTGCTATTAAACCTCTAAAATCAATCAGCCTCTGGCTGTGTTGTCATTAAAAGTTAACTGCCTTCCCATTAATCCATTAACTGGGAAAGCTATTCAGGGCTGTAACTTGGGGTATGTAAGCCAATGTTTGCCTCCAAGTGAAAGTCTATCCTATTAACATCAAAGAGTATATATATATATATTATATATATATGTGTCTAGACATATATGTGCATATATACATATGTATACATATGTGTGTGTATATATCAGTATGTATATATAAATCACCCATGGCTTATGTAAAAGAAAATGCATAGAAACTTATAGACTGCTACCAGAAATGAATTCTTGAAAACCAGAAAATCATTTTTGTCTTTGACTCAGCTCTAGAAAAAATACTGATAAATATTTACTTGTTTTGAGTTGTAGCAAAATGTTATTTTTTAGGTTTAAGCCACTGATTGACAAAGTTAGAAGTTCATGCTTGTCTTATATCTAACAGTGGTATCCTCAGTGAATGTTAATTTTTATGTCAAAGACAGATCACTATACAAGCTAAAGAATTTAGCAGTGATCTATACTCAGTGGTAGCTAATTGAGTTGAAATGTTATTTTAGGTAACGATAAGAGAGAAAAATCAGGATAGGCCCATATTTTGTCACCTACTCTTATGAAAACTTATATTTTATTCATGCCCAGTTGTATCATCACTACTCCTTAAAATTTCTTTTTTCTCACCAGAATGTCACTATGTGGTAGCTGCCTCCACACAGTCAGTTGACATAGTTACACAGGGAGAAAGGGATGGGGTGTGATACCACAGCCATTTCTTCAATCTTTAAATAGCTTCATGAAACAGTACAAAAAGCATAAAGAGGTTTGCTAAAGGAACAGAGCTCTCCATTGGGCAGAAATTAATTTGCAAATCTATTTTAGTGGTTTCCAAATTGTCATGGTCCTGGCTAAACTACACCCCAGACACAGCAAGTCATAGCGACCTGGAATAGGGCAAGTTATAAACCTCCCTCCATGATTGTATTGGATTGGCCAAAAAGGTTGTTCAGATTGTTCCAGAAAATGGTTTTTGGTCAACACAGTACTCTGTGCTGCTGCTGCTGCTAAGTTGCGTCAGTCGTGTCCTACTCTGTGCGACCCCATAGACAAGTAGCCCACCAGACTCCCCTGTCCCTGGGATTCTCCAGGCAAGAACACTGGAGTGGGTTGCCATTTCCTTCTCCAATGCATGAAAGTGAAAAGGCAAAGTGAAGTCGCTCAGTTCTGTCCGACTCATAGCGACCCTAAGGACTGTAGCCCAGCAGGCTCCTCCGTCCATGGGATTTTCCAGGCAAGAGTACTGGAGTGGGGTGCCATTGCCTTCTCCAACAATACTCTGTAGCTAGGATGAATTAATATAGGTGCATGTTCCATAAAAGTGATATCTATATATAAAATCAAGAGATTGATGCTACTTTTCAAACATAAACTGGGTCTTGTGTAAATTCTTAGGATGGGCTTCTGTGGCTTTTCTTTGATGTGCTGAGTGAATGCTTAGGGTGGTTACAACTGTGAGGATGAACCTGCGTAGCTGGGAGGACCTCATTGACATGGAAATCAATGAAGGCCACCGAAATGAGAAAAAGCACAGACTTTTTTTTCCAATTAATTAATTTTAACTGGAGGATAATTACAAAATTATGATGGCTTTTGCCATATATCAACATGAATCAGTCACAGGTATACATGTGCCCCCCCATCCTAAAACCTCCTCCTACTTCCTTCCCCATCTTATCCCTCTGGGTTGTCCCCATGCACCGTCTTTGGGTGCCCTGCTTCATGCATCAAACTTGTACTGGTCATCATTACCATCATTACATATGGTGATATACATGTTTCAATGCTATACTCTCAAATCATCCCATCCTTGCCTTCCTCTGAGTCCAAAAGTCTGTTCTTTACATCTGTGTTTCCTTTGCCACCCTGCATGTAGGATCATCAGAACAGTCTTTAGGACTCTGTGGGAGAGGGAGAGGGTGGGATGATTTGGGAGAATGGCATTGAAACACGAGCCGCCAGTCCAGGTTCGATGCATGATACTGGATGCTTGGGGCTGGTGCACTGGGACGACCCAGAGGCATGGTACGGGGAGGGAAGAGGGAGGAGGGTTCAGGATGGGGAACACGTGTATACCTGTGGCGGGTTCATGTTGATATATGGCAAAACCAATACAATATTGTAAAGTTAAAAAATAAAAACAATTGAAAAAAAAGACAAAAAAAAAGAACTGTCTTTCTAAATTCCACATATATGCATTAATATACTGTACTTGTCTTTCTTTTTCTGATTTACTTCACTCAGTATAATAGGCTCCAAGTTCATCCACCTCATTAGAACTGACTCAAATGCATTTCGTTTTATAGCTGAGTAATATGTACCACAACTTCCTTGTCCATTCATCTGCCAATGGACATCTAGGTTGCTTCCATGTCCTGGCTATTGTAAACAGTGCTGCAGTGAACATTGGGGTACACCTGTCTTTTTCAATTCTGGTTTCCTCGATGTGTATGCCCAGCAGTGGGATTTCTGGGTCGTATGGCAGTTCTATTTCCAGTTTTTAAAGGAATCTCCACACTCTTCTCCATAGTGGCTGTACCAGTTTGCATTCCCACCAACAGTGTCAGAGGGTTCCCTTTTCTCCACACCCTCTCCAGCATGTATTGTTTGTAGACTGTTTTGACGATGGCCATTCTGATCAGGGTGAGATGATAACTCATTGTGGGTGTGATTTTCATTTTTCTAATAATGAGTGATGTTGAGCATCTTTTCATTAGTTTGTTAGCCATCTGTATGTCTTCTTTGAAGAGATGTCTGTTTAGGTCTTTTGCCCACATTTTGATTGGGTTGTTCGTTTTTCTGGTATTGAGCTGCATGAGCTGCTTATATACTTTGGAGATTAATTCTTTGTCAGTTGTTTTCTTTGCTATTATTTTCTCCCATTCGGAGGGCTTTTCACCTTGTTTATAGCTTCCTTCGTTGAAAGCACAGACTCCTCATTCAGAGCTTGCTATAGCAAGGGAGTCAGCTACCATCACTTGTGTTCTGCAGAGACTCAAATGCTGGCAGGGTGTGAGGGAAAGCTTTATTGTGGAAAAAAAAAAAAAAAACACAAAAGAAGGCATCAGCTATGCTTTGACTGCAAACTGTCTGCAGGGGGACGCTGTAGACATGGTAATCATGAGAGAGCCATCCTATATAATTGGTTAGGTGTGCATATTTTGGTTCCTCTGTATTTGGCAGAGATTTATCCAGTCCAGGTGTCTCAGTGGTAAAGAATCTGCCTACCAATGGAGGAAACAAGAGATGCAAGTTTCATCCCTGGGTTGGGAAGAGCACCTGGAGGAGGAAATGGCAACCTGAGCCAGTATTCTTGCCTGGTTAATCCCCGGGACAGAGGAGCCTGGCAAGCTACAGTCCGTGGGGTCGCAAAGAGTCAGACACAACTGAGCAATTGAGCACACACTCACATAAATTGGAAGCAGGCACACAAATTGTGAAGCTGTAAGGTACTTACCAAGTGTTGGCTATTTGGAGCCAGTTGCTACAGCAGTTATTGTTTGGTTTCCTGAACAGGCTACTGAGGATAGTAGGTTGGCTCCTGGGCTGGTTGCTACACATTATGAGGTTCTATTTTTGTACATAGTATGGTCATTGTCCATTTGTATATTCGGTCTCTCATTGGGCAGAAGTGGTCATCAGGGTCTGGATCCTGTGTCATGCTAGGGCAGGAAGATGGGATTCCTTCTGAAATTGTGAAACTGGACTTGAATAATCTGTAGAACTAACTCAGGTTGGACTTATGGTTAAACAACAATATTGTATTCTCACTCTGGGGATGAAAGCTTGCCTTGTATACAATATTTTTGAATGATGTCAGCAAAATTCCACACTTTTCCTAAATTAGTCCATTATTTCCAACTTCAACTGAATGACAATTTCAATAATACAGATTGGAATAAAGTGTTTTAAGGAAATAGATTTCTTGAAGGGGAAAGCATTCCTAACCCTCAATCTGTCAATGGAATGTTTGGATTCTAATAGGTCTAAACAGTCAACTGTTTTCTGAAACGACTGAGATGCAGTGTCTCTAAAGCTCCCAGGGGAAGGCCTCACTTCTGGCGTATGGCAAGTTTCTGAAGGTATTAAGCATCTTTCCTGCCTGTCCTTTTCTGCCCTGTCCTACCCTTCTGTAGTGAGTATTCCCATGGGAAACGTGATTCATCAGGAGGCATGCAACTGACTTCAGCAGGTCTTCCAAATAACAGAGAGAGTTGTTTTACTCAGTGGCAACTAAGCTGAATGTTACTTAAAATCAGCCCTGTTTTTGCAAGTATACTTTAGATGACCAATTTCAACAGTGTGTGCCTCAGAACAGCAGCTCTGTGACTTTGGGTAAATCGTTTTAACTACTGTGTCCCTTCCTCCTCAATCGTATAGTGGAATTAATACTATCAAATGGTATAAAGTATTTGTCAGTATTTAATACACATACAGCACCAAGAACATAAGCAGCCAATAACATACACCTATTATCTTAGTACAGATCGTATTGCACGGAGATTAAGAAAATTGATTTACTTTTATTAAAACCCGAACAGCTTTTACTTACTTATAGGAATTATGAAATAAAGCCCTTTGTAAAATTAAATTAAGTTACTATCAATTAAGCTATATTAAAATGCTTTCAATACAACTTGCATCTGTATTTGTAAGAGGCTATTGAGTATATCCATATGCACAATTTGCCAGAGATCTAATTTATCATTGTCTTTTTAGTGACAATGGTAAGTTCTCTCACAGTAAGGAGTAAACAGTATCTTTTCTGAGATATTGGCTTGAAAGCTGTAGATTTGTGTGTCATTGTGTGTGTGTGTACATGCATGCACATGAAAATATTTCAACGGAAAGTAGGTAATTTTTCCCCTTAGAATGTGTGTGTGTGTGTATGTGTGCTCAGTCACTCTGTCGTGTCCAACTCTTTGAGATCCCAGGGACTGTAGCCCACCAGGCTCCTCTGTCCATGGGGATTCTCCAGGCAAGAGTACTGGAGTGGGTTGCCATGCCCCCTCCAGGGTGAATGTATATTCTAAAATAATTATGTATATATAGTAATAAATATGTATAGATATGTATATTTTAATTCTCTAAAAATGTGAATCAAAACAAAACAAAAATATGAAAACATTAACAAAAATTCTATAATTACAAAAAATTATAATAGTTATGCATTTCTCACTATATATCAAGTTTAATGTGGAAATTCTAATATGACTATGAAAAGTTGTATAAAGAGTAATATCATTTTAAAAAAGCATAGAGTAGTAACAGTGATGTTCATTTCTTCCTCTGATAGAAAAAAACACAAATTAACCAAACATACCTTGCTACCCTTTTGATTTGTAGAAGCCTCCCCCTTGATGACAGTGTTTTTAAATTTCACTGGTGACTGAAGTCTTTCATGTTCTCCTGGGCCCCTTCCCTGGTGGCTCAGTGGTAAAGAATCCCCCTACCAATGCAACAGATGCAGGTTCGATCCTGGGTCAGGAAGATCCTCTGGAGAAGGAAATGGCAACCCGGTCCAATACTCTAGCCTGGGAAATCCCATGGACAGAGGAGCCCAGTGGGCTACAGTCCGTGGCATCACAAAGAGTTGGACGTGACTGAGCATGTCCACATATAAGTAATGCCATACGATATTTGTCCCAGAGAGACTTCAAGGGTTTCCCTGGTGGCTCAGATGGTAAAGAATCTGCTGCAATGCAGGAGACCTGGGTTCAATTCCTGGGTCTGGAAGATTCCCTGGAGAAGGGAATGGCAGCCCACTACAGTATTCTTGCCTGGGAAATCCCATGGACAGAGGAGCCTGGTAGGCTACAGTTCATGGGGTCACAGAACAGTTGGATATGACTGAGTGACTGAGCACATGAAATTATACTACATATTGTATGTACAAGTGAAGAACATATGTCACATGTATATATAATATAAATATTATAATATATGGTCGTAAATACATGTATATTAATACATATGTAATATGGGAATATAAAAATATTTACACATAAGTACAACCCACTCCACTGTTCTTGCCTGGAGAATCCCAGGGACGGGGGAGCCTGGTGGGCTTCCTTCTATGGGGTCGCACAGAGTTGGACACGACTGAAGCGACTTAGCAGTTAGCAGCAACATAAGTCTGTATTTCTGTGGATAAATGCCTACAGCTCTCCCCAGCTTGGAAACAGTATCCTCTCTCTCCTGTCTGTCTCCTCTTCTGGCTCCTGCTAGGCCCCAGCACTTCCTCCCTCTTGCCTCACCTGGAGGCTGTGCCCTCTGCCATTGCTTCCTTGGACTCTAGAGGTAGTGAGATAGGGTGCTTTCAAGAAGCAGGGGGAGCCTTTGGAGGGCCATCCCCGGGGCCTACCTAAGAAGGCCATATAATAAGTCTGTGCCATCAGTTAAACTTATGATTGATGGCCAACTTAGCATTTATACAGGGTCAGCTTGTGTACACTATATATACATATATATACACATACATATTGTAGTACACATATGTATATTGTAATATATGTATGTCATGCCTGTACATATATGCATTATAGTTGTAAATATAATTATATATTATATGCATAATTGTATATATATAATAAATGCATGACACTTTAGTATAACTATACCATGCTATATATTATGCATAAGTACAAATATTGTACATATACATATTAGATGTATATAATACATTGTTACTAATATATAACTATCTGTACAGTACATACATATAGTATATGTGTACATATATTACATATGTACTTGGTGAAGGGACCAGATATTAGGATGATCTGATGTAGTATTTAAATATATCATGGTCTCATAACAAGGAGATGAGCAGAGTCAAGGAGGAAAACGCTTCTTGAAGCAAATGAAACTTAAACCTACGGGCTCTTCAGTTGCTTTCGCATATAACCAGAGGACTAAAAAGTTTCCTTAGCCAGTGACTGTACCTTCTTGACTCCAAAGAACCTGCAGCTACTTCTGTAGCGTTGGGCTTCAACTAGATTTTTTAAAACCATCTTCAGGGGTTCCGGTTAAGATGGCGGAGGATTAGGACGGGGAATACACTTTCTCCTCCACAAATTCATCAAGGGGACATCTAAACGCCGAGTAAATTCCTCAAACAGCTTCGGAATGCCGGCAGAGAACATCGGACACCCAGAAAAGCAACTCACTCCCCTCTAAAGGAGGTAGGAAAGAATATAGAAGCCAGAGAGGGACAAAGAGGGAGGGGCGGACCTCTGTCCGGGGAAGGGACCCTTGAAAGGAAAAGAGAAGTTTCCAAACACCGGGAAACACTCTCCCTGTAGAGTCTGTGCCAACCTAGGAAGCACGGAGAATATCATAACAGGGAGGAAAACAATTGAACAATTAAGACCCACAGACTACGAGCCCTGCGGTAGCTTCCGCGGCGGGAAGGCATCATTGCAAACACCCGCTTCCGCCAGAAGCAAGCCGGGGCTGGGCGGGGAGACGCTGCGGGCTGCTCCCATGCCGCTGGCCGCTCCCCCGCGCGAGGCTCCCCCGAGGAGCGCTCCCCTCCCTGCCGCCGCCAGCCGCTCCCGCGCGGGCGCGCACCCGCCCCCTGCGCCAGGGGCTCCCGCGAGGGTCGATCCCCACTGCCCACAGTTCCCGTGCGAACCATCCCCTCGCCTCCGCTCCCCCGCCAGCCATTGCGGCGCGGGCCGTTTCCGCCGGGAGTAGTTTGGGCTGGCAGACCAGACTGCAAGCGCTGACCACAGGAGAGGCCGGCCCTGGCCCAAGACACTGCGGGGCCCGCGCACAGAACAAAGGACTATACAGACCAACTACAGAGAAAGGGGCCTATAGATCTTGAGAAACTTAAGCCAGAACAAGGAACTAGCCGAAAATGAACTGAACCCACAGCAATAAAAGAGAAACTCTTATACATATTGTTACTATTTTTACCATCATTATTTCCTTTTTTTTTCTTTTTTAATATATGTTTTTTTTTAATTTTATTATTTTTTTATTAAAAAAAGGAAAAAAAATTTTTTTTTCCTTTTAATTTTTTTTTGTTTGTTTCTTTTATTTTTATGTTTTTATCCTCTAGTACTTCTTTAACCTCCACTGTTAGATATAACTTTTGCGACCCTGTTTTGGTGTTTTTTTTTTTGTCCTTTGCTTTTTTTCTTTCCTTTGTTCTTTTCTTTACTGATTACTGACTGGATCTGTCTCTCTCCTTTACACTCCCTCCTTTTATCCTCCTGACCAACTCTATCTCCCTCCTCCCTTTCTCCTTCTCTGTATAACTCCGTGAACATCTCTGAGCAGTCTAGTTGTGGAATGCAATATAGAAGACGAACTTTTTGAGACTACTGCAAAAATAAGACAGATAACAGGAAGCAGGAGGCTTAAGTCCAAACCCTGATCCCATGAAACATTAATTGACAGGAGCTCATCAAATGCCTCCATACCTACACTGAAACCAAGCATCACACAAAGACCAGCAAGTTCCACGGCAAGACATACCAAGAAAATCCTCTAGAAAAACAAGAACACAGCCCTGAGCTCCAAGTCACAGGCTACACAAAGCGACCTCAAAATCATAGACATCTCATAACTCACCACTAGACACTCCACCGCAACCCAGAGAAAAGAAATCCAGCCCCACCCACCAGAACATCGATACAAGCTTCCATAAACAAGAAACCCCGACTTGCCACCAGTATAAACCCACATATAGTGCAGAAACGCCACAATAAAGAGAACTCCACAGACTGCCAGAATACAGTAAGGACACCCCAAACTCAGCATTTTAAACAAGATGAAGAGACAGAAGAATCCCCAGCAGGTAAAGGAACAGGATAAATGCCCACCAAACCAAACAAAAGAGGAAGAAATAGCGAACCTACCTGATAAAGAATTCCGAATAATGATAGTGAAATTAATCCAAAATCTGGAAAGCAAAATGGAATCATGGATAAATAGCCTGGAGAAAAGCATCGAGAAGATGCAAGAAAGATTTAACAAGGACCTAGAAGAAATAAAAAAGAGTCAATATATAATGAATAATGCAATAAATGAGATCCAAAACACTCTGGAGGCAACAAATAGTAGAATAACAGAGGCAGAAGATAGAATTAGTGAATTAGAAGATAGAATGGCAGAATTAAATGAATCAGAGGAGAAAAAAGAAAAACGAATTAAAAGGAATGAGGACAATCTCAGAGACCTCCAGGACAATTTTAAACGTCAATATTCGAATCATAGGAGTTCCAGAAGAAGAAGACAAAAAGAAAGACCATGAGAAGATACTAGAGGACATAATAGTTGAAAACTTCCCTAAAATGGGGAAGGAAATAATCACTCAAGTCCAAGAAACCCAGAGAGTCTCAAATAGGATAAACCCAAGGCGAAACACCCCAAGACATATATTAATCAAATTAACAAAGATCAAACACAAAGAACAAATATTAAAAGCAGCAAGGGAAAAACAACAAATAACACACAAGGGAATTCCCATAAGGATAACAGCTGATCTTTCAATAGAAACTCTCCAAGCCAGGAGGGAATGGCAAGACATACTTAAAGTGATGAAAGAAAAGAACCTACAGCCCAGATTATTGTACCCAGCAAGGATCTCATTCAAATATGAAGGAGAAATCAAAACCTTTACAGACAAGCAAAAGCTGAGAGAATTCAGCAACAACAAACCAGCTCTCCAACAAATACTAAAGGACCTTCTCTAGACAGGAAACACAAAAAGGATATATAAATTCAAACCCAAAACAACAAAGTAAATGGCAACGGGATCATATTTATCCATAATTACCTTAAATGTAAATGGGTTGAATGCCCCAACCAAAAGGCAGAGACTGGCTGAATGGATACAAAAACAAGACCCATACATATGTTGTCTACAAGAGACCCACCTCAAAACAGGGGACACATACAGACTGAAAGTCAAGGGCTGGAAAAAGATTTTCCATGCAAATAGGGACCAAAAGAAAGCAGGAGTAGCAATACTCATATCAGATAAAATAGACTTTAAAACAAAAGCTGTGAAAAGAGACAAAGAAGGTCACTACATAATGATCAAAGGATCAATCCAAGAAGAAGATATAACAATTATAAATATATATGCACCCAACATAGGAGCACCGCAATATGTAAGACAAATACTAACAAGTATGAAAGGAGAAATAAACAATAACACAATAATAGTGAGAGACTTTAATACCCCACTCACACCAATGGATAGATCAACTAAACAGAAAATTAACAAGGAAACACAAACTTTAAATGATACAATAGACAAGTTAGAACTAATTGATATCTATAGGACATTTCATCCCAAAACAATGAATTTCACCTTTTTCTCAAGTGCACACGGAACCTTCTCCAGGATAGACCACATCCTGGGCCATAAATCTAGCCTTGGTAAGTTCAGAAAAATTGAAATCATCCCAAGCATTTTTTCTGACCACAATGCAGTAAGAGTAAATCTCAATAACAGGAGAAAAACTATTAAAAATTCCAACATATGGAGGCTGAACAACACACTCCTGAATAACCAACAAATCACAGAAGAAATCAAAAAAGAAATAAAATTCTGCATAGAAACGAATGAAAATGAAAACACAACAACCCAAAACCTGTGGGACACTGTAAAAGCAGTCCTAAGGGGAAAGTTCATAGCAATTCAGGCATACCTTAAGAAACAAGAAAAAAGCCAAATAAATAACCTAACTCTACACCTAAAGCAACTGGAAAAGGAAGAAATGAAGCACCCCAAGGTTAGTAGAAGGAAAGAAATCTTAAAAATTAGGGCAGAAATAAATGCAAAAGAAACAAAAGAGACCATAGCAAAAATCAACAAAGCCAAAAGCTGGTTCTTTGAAAGGGTAAATAAAATTGACAAACCACTAGCCAGACTCATCAAGAAACAAAGGGAGAAAAATCAAATCAATAAAATTAGAAAAGAAAATGGAGAGATCACAACAGACAGCACAGAAATACAAAGGATCATAAGAGACTACTATCAGCAATTATATGGCAATAAAATGGACAATATGGAAGAAATGGACAAATTCTTAGAAAAGTACAACTTTCCAAAACTGGATCAGGAAGAAATAGAAAATCTTAACAGACCCATCACAAGCACGGAAATTGAAACTGTAATCAGAAATCTTCCAGCAAACAAAAGCCCAGGCCCAGACGGCTTCACAGCTGAATTCTACCAAAAATTTAGAGAAGAGCTAACACCTATCCTACTCAAACTGTTCCAGAATATTGCAGAGGAAGGCAAACTTCCAAACTCATTCTATGAGGCCACCATCACCCTAATACCAAAACCTGACAAAGATGCCACAAAAAAAGAAAACTACAGGCCAATATCACTGATGAACATAGATGCAAAAATCCTTCACAAAATTCTAGCAATCAGAATCCAACAATACATTAAAAAGATCATACACCATGACCAAGTGGGCTTTATCCCAGGGATGCAAGGATTCTTCAATATCCGCAAATCAATCAACGTAATACACCACATTAACAAACTGAAGAATAAAAACCATATGATTATCTAAATAGATGCAGAGAAAGCCTTTGACAAAGTTCAACATCCATTTATGATAAAAATTCTCCAGAAAGCAGGAATAGAAGGAACATACCTCAACATAATAAAAGCTATATATGACAAACCCACAGCAAACATTATCCTCAATGGTGAAAAACTGAAAGCATTTTCTCTAAAGTCAGGAACAAGACAAGGATGCCCACTTTCACCATTACTATTCAACATTGTTCTGGAAGTTTTGGCCACAGCAATCAGAGCAGAAAAAGAAATAAAAGGAATCCAAATTGGAAAAGAAGAAGTAAAACTCTCACTGTTTGCAGATGACATGATCCTCTACGTAGAAAACCCTAAAGATTCCACCAGAAAATTACTAGAACTAATCAATGAATACAGTAAAGTTGCAGGATATAAAATTAACACACAGAAATCCCTTGCATTCCTGTACACTAATAACGAGAAAATAGAAAGAGAAATTAAGGAAACAATTCCATTCACCATTGCAATGAAAACAATAAAATACTTAGGAATATATCTTCCTAAAGAATCTAAAGACCTATATATAGAAAACTATAAAACACTGCTGAAAGAAATCAAAGAGGACACTAATAGATGGAGAAATATACCATGTTCGTGGATTGGTAGAATCAATATAGTGAAAATGAGTATACTACCCAAAGCAATTTATAGATTCAATGCAATCCCCATCAAGCTACCAACGGTATTCTTCACAGAGCTAGAACAAATAATTTCTCAATTTGTATGGAAATACAAAAAACCTCGAATAGCCAAAGCTATCTTGAGAAAGAAGAACGGAACTGGAGGAATCAACCTGCCTGACTTCAGGCTCTACTATAAAGCTACAGTCATCAAGACAGTATGGTACTGGCACAAAGACAGAAATATAGATCAACTGAACAAAATAGAAAGTCCAGAGATAAATCCACGCACATATGGCCACCTAATCTTTGACAAAGGCGGCAAGAATATACAATGGATTAAAGACAATCTTTTTAACAAGTGGTGCTGGGAAAACTGGTTGAACACTTGTAAAAGAATGAAACTAGAACACTTTCTAACACCATACACAAAAATAAACTCAAAATGGATTAAAGAGCTAAATGTAAGACCAGAAACCATAAAACTCCTAGAGGAAAACATAGGCAAAACACTCTCTGACTTACATCACAGCAGGATCCTCTATGACCCACCTCCCAGAATATCGGAAATAAAATCAAAAATGAACAAATGGGACCTAATCAAACTTAAAAAGCTTCTGCACAACAAAGGAAACTATAGGCAAGCTGAAAAGACAGCCTTCAGAATGGGAGAAAATAATAGCAAATGAAGCAACAGACAAACAACTAATCTCAAAAATATACAAGCAACTTCTACAGCTCAATTCCAGAAAAATAAATGACCCAATCAAAAAATGGGCCAAAGAACTTAATAGACATTTCTCCAAAGAAGACATACAGATGGCTAACAAACACATGAAAAGATGCTCAACATCACTCATTATCAGAGAAATGCAAATCAAAACCACTATGAGATACCATTACACGCCAGTCAGAATGGCTGCGATCCAAAAGTCCACAAGCAATAAATGCTGGAGAGGGTGCGGAGAGAAGGGAACCCTCTTAAACTGTTGGTGGGAATGCAAACTAGTACAGCCACTATGGAGAACAGTATGGAGATTCCTCAAAAAACTGGGAATAGAACTGCCTTATAATCCAGCAATCCCACTGCTGGGCATACACACTGAGAAATCCAGAATTGAAAGAGACACGTGTACCCCAGTGTTCATAGCAGCACTGTTTACAATAGCCAGGACGTGGAAGCAACCTAGATGTCCATCCACAGATGAATGGATAAGCAAGCTGTGGTACATATACACGATGGAGTATTACTCAGCCATTAAAAAGAATGCATTTGAATCAGTTCTAATGAGATGGATGGAACTGGAGCCTATTATACAGAGTGAAGTAAGCCAGAAAGAAAAACACAAATACAGTATACTAACGCATATATATGGAATTTAGAAAGATGGTAACAATCACCCTGCTTATGAGACAGCAAAAGAGACACTGATGTATAGAACAGACTTTTGGACTCTGGGACCGGGAGAGGGTGGGATGATTGGGGAGAATAGCATTGAAATATGTATAATATCATATCTGAAACGAGTCAGTCCAGGTACGATGCCCTATAACAGATGCCTGGGACTGGAGCACTGGGATGACCTGGAGGGATGGTGTGGGAAGGGGGGAGGGAGGAGGGTTCAGGATGGGGAACACGTGTATTCTGGTGGCGGATCCATCTCGATGTATAGTAAAAGTAATACAATATTGTAAAGTTAAGCAAAATAAAAAAAAATAAAAAAATAAATTAAAAAAAAAGGGGAAAAAAAAAAAAGGAGATGAGCAAATTAACCAAATTCTGTGTCTCAATTTTACCTCATTGGAGAGGGCAATGGCACCCCACTCCAGTACTCTTGCCTGGAAAATCCCATGGACCGAGGAGCCTGGTGGGCTGCAGTCCGTGGGGTCGCTGGGAGTCGGACATGACTGAGCGACTTCGCTTTCACTTTTCGCTTTCATGCATTGGAGAGGGGCATGGCAGCCCACTCCGGAGTTCTTGCCTGGAGAATCCCAGGGACGGTAGAGCCCAGTGGGCTGCTGTCTATGGGGTCACACAGAGTCGGATGCAACTGAAGTGACTTATCATAGCATCAGATCAGATCAGATCAGTCGCTCAGTCGTGTCCGACTCTTTGCGACCCCATGAACCGCAGCACGCCAGGCCTCCCTGTCCATCACCAGCTCCCGGAGGTCACTCAGACTCGCATCCATCGAGTCAGTGATGCCATCCAGCTCATCCTCTGTCGTCCCCTTCTCCTCCTGCCCTCAATCCCTCCCAGCATCAGAGTCTTCTCCAATGAGTCAACTCTTCACATGAGGTGGCCAAAATACTGGAGTTTCAGCTTTAGCATCATTCCTTCTAAAGAAATTCCAGGATTGATCTCCTTCAGAATGGACTGGTTGGATCTTCTTGCAGTCCAAGGGACTCTCAGGAGTCTTCTCCAACACCACAGTTCAAAAGCATCAATTCTTCGGCGCTCAGCCTTCTTCACAGTCCAGCTCTCACATCCATACATGACCACAGGAAAGACCATAGCCTTGACTAGGCGAACCTTTGTTGGTAAAGTAATGTCTCTGCTTTTGAATATGCTATCTAGGTTGGTCATAACTTTCCTTCCAAGGAGCAAGCGTCTTTTAATTTCATGGCTGCAGTCACCATCTGCAGTGATTTTGCAGCCCAGAAAAACAAACTCTGACACTGTTTCCACTGTTTCCCCATCTATTTCCCATGCAGTGATGGGACCAGATGCCATGATCTTCGTTTTCTGAATGTTGAGCTCTAAGCCAACCTTTTCACTCTCCACTTTCACTTTCATCAAGAGGCTTTTTAGCCCCTCTTCACTTTCTGCCAGAAGGGTGGTGTCATCTGCATATCTGAGGTTATTGATATTTCTCCCGGCAATCTTGATTCCAACTTGTGTTTCTTCCAGTCCAGCATTTCTCATGATGTACTCTGCATATAAGTTAAATAAACATGGTGACAATATGCAGCCTTGACGTACTCCTTTTCCTATTTGGAACCAGTCTGTTGTTCCATGACCAGTTCTAACTGTTGCTTCCTGATCTGCATACAGATTTCTTAAGAGGCAGATCAGGTGGTCTGGTATTCCCATCTCTTTCAGAATTTTCCATAGTTTATTGTGATCCACACAGTCAAAGGCTTTGGCATAGTCAATAAAGCAGAAATAGATGTTTTTCTGGAACTCTCTTGCTTTTTCCATGATCCAGCGGATGTTGGCAATTTGATCTCTGGTTCCTCTGCCTTTTCTAAAACCAGCTTGAACATCAGGAAGTTCACGGTTCACATATTGCTGAAGCCTGGCTTGGAGAATTTTGAGCATTACTTTACTAGCGTGTGAGATGAGTGCAATTGTGCGGTAGTTTGAGCATTGGCATTGCTTTTCTTTGGGATTGGGATGAAAACTGACCTTTTCCAATCTTGTGGCCACTGCTGAGTTTTCCAAATTTGCTGGCATATTGAGTGCAGCACTTTCACAGCATCATCATTCAGGACTTGGAATAGCTCCACTGGAATTCCATCACCTCCACTAGCTTTGTTCGTAGTGATGCTTTCTAAGGCCCACTTGACTTCACATTCCAAGATGTCTGGCTCTAGGTCAGTGATCACATCATCATGATTATCTAGGTCTTGAAGCTCTGTTTTGTACAGTTCTTCTGTGTATTCTTGCCACCTCTTCTTAATATCTTTTGCTTCTGTTAGGTCCACACCAGTATTCTTGGGCTTCCCTTGTGGCTCAGCTGGACAAGAATCCCCCTGCAATGCAGGAGACCTGGGTTCAATCCCTGGGTTAGGAAGATCCCCTGGAGAAGGGAAAGTCTACCCACTCCAGTAGAATTCCATGGGCTGTGTAGTCCATGGGGTCCCAAAGAGTCCGACAGAACTGAGGGACTTAGACTTCACTTCACACGTGTGAAATGGTTCTAAGTTCTTAGCAGAGTGCTCACTGAACGCGTGTGTTCATCATTATTAGTTGTATGTAAGGATAACTTTAGAATATTTTACTGCTAAACGAACATGCCACAGATTGTGGGGAAATGTATATACTCATGCAACCACAACTCAGGCCGACAGCTAGAACTATAGCTGACACTGACGCCCTCGTCTATTCCCCGCTCCCCCCACCCCTACCCCACCCCACCCCACCCCCCAACTCCACCCCGCCCGCCCCGCTGATCCCTTTCCCATAGCACGTGTCCTCCCCACAGATGGGGTAAACACCCCTTCTCTTAGATTAATCTCATTCTTTTTAAGCTAAAAATAGAACAGTATTGATTCTGGATTTATAGTGGCAAAAACAAATGTGCAATAAGTGTATGCCCTCTAGAGTGATTGCACTAGAGAGTCATTTTATATCTGAAGCATTGAGTTGAATCTGCATAATTGACTGTGAATTGCAGTGAAACAGCCTAGCTTTTTTAGGTCACATTTATACCCGAAAACTGATAGTGATTCACAAGTGATAATAGTTTCGGTTGACACAACACCCACACATGCACACACCCCATATATGTATGTGCTCATTTGTGCACACAAACACATACATCATAGTCTCCATAGCATACGGAAGCATCTTCGTCGTTGCTTGAGTGTAACGCTCTACGGATTGTTACGTCTTTTTATGTCTACATTTCTTAACACTTGAATTACAACTGGATTGACAGTGTCAGTACTTAAGCCAATCAATAGCCATGCAGGAACTCTGGACCAGTTATCAGTCTGTTTTAAGAGTTAAAGAATTTAAGATGTGAAAGAAGAAAAAGTGGACTTTAAATGAAAATGAGACAATCCTAGAAAATGAATGCTATCTTTAGCAAATTATTTTGAAAAGCATTCAAATGTTAAGTTGGTAAATTTTTACTAACCACTTATACTTTAAACCTTTAACTTGAAGGAAAAGTGTACATTTCAAATAGCAGCACTGCAGAAAATATTGTAGTTTGAATATTTAAGTAATAAAACTACTGCTGCTGCTGCTGCTAAGTTGCTTCAGTTGTGTCCAACTCTGTGCGACCCCAAAGACAGCAGCTGACCAGGCTACCCCGTCCCTGGGATTCTCCAGGCAAGAACACTGGAGTGGGTTGCCATTTCCTTCTCCAATGCATGAAAGTGAAAAGTGAAAGTGAAGTCGCTCAGTTGTATCTAACTCTTAGCGACCCCATGGACTGCAGCCTACCAGGCTCCTCCATCCATGGGATTTTCCAGGCAAGAGTACTGGAGTGGGTTGCCATAGTGACAGTTAAAAAAAAACAACTATGTTCAAACTGCATAGACTTTATAAAATTTCAGGTGAATCTATGTAATTCCTAGATTTATTTAAATTAAAATGTTCTTAGTTAATTCAAAAATTATGACAATAATCCTGCATGGTTTTTAATTACCAACATATGTTAAATCCTAAATATAAGAGAAATATTATCTGGTAAGAGCAAAAATGGCTACGGTTTAGTAATTGTATAATAAGAAAATCTAAAGACTGCATGAAATGAAGAGTTAGCTGGATGAAATGTCAACATGAGACTATTCTTAACACTTTTCCTTAGTGTTTGTGCCTTCCCTTTTATTGGCTATGTGACATACATAATAGAATAGATAAGACATGTATGTATATATTTCTATATATGTCTATGCTGCTGCTGCTGCTGCGTCGCTTCAGTCGTGTCCGACTCTGTGTGACCCCACAGATGGAAGCCCACCAGGCTCCCCCGTCCCTGGGATTCTCCAGGCAAAAATACTGGAGTGGGTTGCCATCTCCTTCTCCAATGCATGAAAGTGAAAAAAGTGAAAGTGAAGTCGCTCAGTCATGTCCGACTCCTAGCGACCCCACGGACTGGAGCCTACCAGGATCCTCCATCCATGGGATTTTCCAGGCAAAAGTACTGGGGTGGGGTGCCATTGCCTTCCCCATATATGTCTATATATGCCCTTATATACCTATTGATATATACATGTATGTATGTGAATGTACACACACACACACACACCCTGCCTTCCTTCAGAAGTAACCACTGTCTTGAATTCTGAGCTTTTCATTTCTTTGTTTTTTAATAGTATTTTCCTCATCACATATGTCCCTAAATAATGTTTTATTTAGCTTTGCTTGTTTTTAAGTTTCTCAAAGCTATCAACATAGATTATATGGTCTTCTATAGCAATTTTTCCATTAAAATTTGTATTTCTAAGATTGCACCTTTTTGTTTTTTCTTTGGGTGTCCGTTGGTGTAGTTCCTTTTACTGCTGTATGTTATTCCATTGTGAAAAGTACTATGATTTATTTATCTCTTATTTGATCAGTAAATGTTCAGATTGTCAATTTTTGCTGCTATGAGCATTGTTGCTAGAAACTGCACATGTATCCCTGTGAATAAATAGAAGAGTTGCTCTAGGTTAATGCTCCCCGGCGTTTTCCTGATGGCACACAGTTAATACTAGCGTTTGTGTAATGGCCTTATTGTCGGGCGGCTCTGCTGAGTCGGACATACCTATTAGTGGGGCGATGGGCCATGGGAAGCAGAGGTTCAAAATATGCAAGCTGATGATAAATTTTTTTTTTTTTTTAAAGTAGATTCTCATATTTACACTGCCACTGGCAGGATGTTGGAGCTTCTCTTGGCCCACATTGTCTAGACCATCTGGTGTTATCAGATGTATTAAATCTTGCTGGCCTACTGTCTGTGAAGTGAAAGTGAAGTCTCTCAGTCGTGTCCGACTCTTTGCAACCACATGGACTGTAGCCCACCAGGCTCCTCTGTCCATGGGATTTTCCAGGCAAGAATACTGGAGTGAGTTGCCATTTCCTTCTCCAGGGGATCTTCCCAACCCAGGGATCAAACCCAGGTCTCCCCCACTGCAGGCAGACGCTTTACAGTCTGAGCCACCAGGGAAGCTCTGTAAAATAGTATCTAATAGTAGTGTTAATTTACGCTTTGAGTTTGAGCATCATTTTAAAGTGGTTCTGTGCTGTGAACTCTCTGGTCTGGTTTTCTGTAATTTTTTCCTAGTGTGTTTTCTAACTGATTTGAAAGGAGTTTTTGTTTCTCCTTATTTTTTGTTTTGTTTCCTTTCATTTGCAACACTAATTGTAAACTGAGGAATACTTTGTTCATGTTGTTACTTCTCTTGACTTCAGTGTCTTTTGACAGCTCTAAGTTCTTAATTTTAATGTAGTTAAATAATATATATTTATTTGTGTAAATTAGGTATCAGATCAGATCAGATCAGATCAGTCGCTCAGTCGTGTCCGACTCTTTGCGATACCATGAATCACAGCACGCCAGGCTTCCCTGTCCATCACCAACTCCCACAGTTCACTCAGACTCACATCCGTTGAGTCAGTGATGCCATCCAGCCATCTCATCCTCTGTCATCCCCTTATCCTCCTGCCCCCAATACCTCCCAGCATCAGAGTCTTTTCCAATGAGTCAACTCTTCGCATGAAGTGGCCAAAGTACTGGAGTTTCAGCTTCAGCATCATTCCTTCCAAAGAAATCCCAGGGTTGATCTCCTTCAGAATGGACTGGTTGGATCTCCTTGCAGTCCAAGGGACTCTCAAGAGTCTTCTCCAACACCACAGTTCAAAAGCATCAATTCTTCGGTGCTCAGCCTTCCTCACAGTCCAGCTCTGACATCCATACATGACCACAGGAAAGACCATAGCCTTGACTAGGCGAACCTTTGTTGGCAAAGTAATATCTCTGCTTTTGAATATGCTATCTAGATTGGTCATAACTTTCCTTCCAAGGAGTAAGCGTCTTTTAATTTCATGGCTGCAGTCACTCTCTGCAATGATTTTGGAGCCCAGAAAAATAAAGTCTGACACTGTTTCCACTGTTTCCCCATCTATTTCCCACGAAGTGATGGGACCAGATGCCATGATCTTCGTTTTCTGAATGTTGAGCTTTAAGCCAACTTTTTCACTCTCCACTTTCACTTTCATCAAGAGGCTTTTTAGCCCCTCTTCACTTTCTGCCATAAGGGTGGTGTCATCTGCTTATCTGAGGTTATTGATATTTCTCCTGGCAATCTTGATTCCAGCTTGTGTTTCTTCCAGTCCAACGTTTCTCATGATGTACTCTGCATATAATTAAATAAGCAGGGTGACAGTATACAGCCTTGACGTACTCCTTTTCCTATTTGGAACCAGTCTGTTGTTCCATGACCAGTTCTAACTGTTGCTTCCTGACCTGCATACAGGTTTCTCAAGAGGCAGATCAGGTGGTCTGGTATTCCCATCTCTTTCAGAATTTTCCACAGTTTATTGTGTTCCACATAGTCAGAGGCTTTGGCATAGTCAATAAAGCAGAAATAGATGTTTTTCTGGAACTCTCTTGCTTTTTCCATGATCCAGCGGATGTTGGCAATTTGATCTCTGGTTCCTCTGCCTTTTCTAAAACCAGCTTGAACATCAGGAAGTTCACGGTTCACATATTGCTGAAGCCTGGCTTGGAGAAGCTTGAGCATTACTTTACTAGCGTGTGAGATGAGTGCAATTGTGCGGTAGTTTGAGCATTCTTTGGCATTGCCTTTCTTTGGGATTGGGATGAAAACTGACCTTTTCCAGTCCTGTGGCCACTGCTCAGTTTCCCAGATTTGCTGGCCTATTGAGTGCAGCACTTTCACAGCATCATCTTTCAGGATTTGAAATAGCTCAACTGGAATTCCATCACCTCCACTAGCTTTTTTCGTAGTGATGCTTCCTAAGGCCCACTTGACTTCACATTCTAGGATGTCTGGCTCTAGGTCAGTGATCACACCATCGTGATTATCTGGGTCGTGAAGCTCTTTTTTGTACAGTTCTTCTGTGTATTCTTGCCATCTCATCTTCATATCTTCTGCTTCTGTTAGGTCCATACCATTTCTGTCCTTTATCGAGCCCATCTTTGCATGAAATGTCCCCTTGGTATCTCTGATTTTCTTGAAGAGATCTCTAGTCTTTCCCATTCTGTTGTTTTCCTCTATTTCTTTGCATTGATCGCTCAAGAAGGCTTTCTTATCTCTTCTTGCTATTCTTTGGAATTCTGCATTCAGATGTTTATACCTTTCCTTTTCTCCTTTGCTTTTTGCTTCTCTTCTTTTCACAGCTATTTGTAAGGCCTCCCCAGACAGCCATTTTGCTTTTTTGCATTTGAAACACCTGGAGTAACAGGCAAATTTGGCCTTGGTATACAGAATGAAGCAGGGCAAAGACTAATAGAGTTTTGCTAAGAAAATGCACTGGTCATAACAAACACCCTCTTCCAACAACACAAGAGAAGACTATACATGGACATCACCAGATGGTCAACACCGAAATCAGATTGATTATATTCTTTGCAGCCAAAGATGGAGAAGCTCTATACAGTCAGCAAAAACAAGACCAGGAGCTTACTGTGGCTCAGATCATGAACTCCTTATTGCCAAATTCAGACTTAAATTGATGAAAGTAGGGAAAACCACTAGACCATTCAGGTATGACCTAAATCAAATCCCTTATGATTATACAGTGGAAGTGAGAAATAGATTTAAGGGCCTGGATCGGATAGATAGAGTGCCTGATGAACTATGGAATGAGGTTTGTGACATTTTACAGGAGACAGGGATCAAAACCATTCCAAATTAGGTATACTGATGAGATAATTTTGTTTCTTGTTTAAGTAAACCGTTTCTACCTCAAAATACTATTTTGTAAATCTATGTAGTTTTCTTTCTCTATTTCCATATTCTCCTGTCATTAAATTCTTTTTCTCTTATTGAGTGTTTACTGTCTATAAGCAGTGGGCATATTGTTAGGTTTATTTGTTTTATTTTCTTTATTTGTTTTATGTATTGAATCCAAGTAAGCTGTCAGCAGGCTACTAACCTGAATGTGGAATTTTTCCTTTCGGCAGATAATTGTGATGACCCTCTGGTGTCTACCTTGTCTCAAGCATCATTCAGCAGTTCTTCCGAGCTCTCTAGCAGTCATGGTCCTGGGTTTGCAAGGCTAAACCGAAGAGATGGTATGTCTGCTTTTTCTGCTCTGATTGGTTCATGATGAATCTCATTCATCTTCCATTCTCTTTTAGTAAAATCATTGTTAAAGTGATAAATTATAAAAGGAAGTGAATTATAAAAGGAAATAAATTTCTAAATAAGCAAATGGCAGAAACCGATGGGTTGTACATGACATTTGGGATTGGTTCTGGAATGGCAAAGGGATGCACCTATTTAAGAATCTTGCATCATCGTTTTAGCACCCAAAGAATTGAATTCCCTCAATCTGGTGATTTTTTTTTAAAATGTATCTTATAAAATAAACTTTTCTTTAAATTTTTTATTTTTAATTGAAATATAGTTGGTGTACTGTACAATTTTAGTTTCAGGTGTACAGTATATTGGTTTGACATTGAAATACACTTTGAAGTGATCACCACGTTAAGTCTAGTAACCAAGATATTACAGTATTATTAACCATATTCCCTATGCTGTATATTATATCCTATGACTTATTTATTTTATAAATGGAATTTTGTACCGCCTAATTCCCTTTACCTATATTATTCATTCCCTCAACCTTCTATTCCTTCTGTGGCAACCACCTCTTTCTTTTCTGTCTCTATGGGTCTGATTTCATTTTGTTTGTTTTATAGATTCCAGATATAAGTGCAGTCATACAGTTTTGTCTTTGACTAATTTCACTTAACATAATACCCTTTAGATTCATCTAAGTTATCTCTAGATTCATCTAAGTTATCACAAATGGTAAGATTTCACTTTTTAATGAAAAATAGATATTCCATTGTATATGTATATACTGCATCTTCTTCATTGATTCATCTACAGAGGACACTTCGGTTGTCTCCATTCCTTGGCTATTGTAAATAATGCCGCAGTGAACATAGGAGGGCATATATCTTTATCATGCTTTTATTTTCTTGGGATAAATACCCAGAAGTGAAGTCGCTGGACTTTATGGTAGCTCTGTTTTTAATTTTTGGAGGAACCTCAATGCTACCAATGGCACCCCACTCCAGTACTCTTGCCTGGAGAATCCTATGGACAGAGGAACCTGGTAGGCTGCAGTCCATGGGGTCGGTAAGAGTCGGACACGACTGAGCAACTTCACTTTCACTTTTCACTTTCATGCATTGGAGAAGGACATGGCAACCCACTCCAGTGTTCTTGCCTGGAGAGTCCCAGGGACGGCAGAGCCTGGTGGGCTGCCGTCTATGGGGTCACACAGAGTCGGACACAACTGAGGTGACTTAGCATAACATAGCATAGCAATGCTACCAGTTAACAGTTCCACCAACAGTGCACCAGGGTTCCCTTTCCTCTGCATCTTCCCTAACATTTGTTACTGATAGTTGTGATGTCTTGCCTTTTGGATTATATCCATTCTGACAGGTGTGAGGTATACTTTATTGTGGTTTTTATTTGCATTTCCCTGGTGGTGAGTGATGTTGAGGTGTGTTGTGGCTGAGCTGGTGGGGGTGCTGACCCCCACCTGGCTGGCTGTGTGACCTGGGGTGCATGCCTGTTGTGGACCCACTGCTGGATGTTGTTATTATGCATATGTGCTCAGTTGTGTCTGACTCTTTGTGACCCCATGGACTGTATCCCACTGGGCTCCTCTGTCCATGGGATTTCCCAGGCAAGAATACTGGAGTGGGTTGCCATTTTCTCCTCCAGGGGATCTTCCTAACCCAGGGATTACACCCTCATCTCTTGCATCTCCTGTATTGGCAGATGGATTCTTTACCACTGTGCCACCTGAGATGGAGCCTGGATGTGTGTAAAGCCTGGATAGTGGTGCTTCCTGGCACTAATAGGCTAGGGAGAGGATTCCAAAATGGCACTTGCCACTGTGGTGTCAGCTCGGGAGAAGGAGATTCCACAAATAGCCACCAGTGTCTCGTTACCCAGGGGAGTCTCAGCTGCCTCTTGTCTCTGTGGGCGGCTCTGCAAGGGCATTAACTGAGTCTGACCCAGGTGCCTTTCAAACGACTGCCTCTCCACTGGGACTTTACATATGTGAGGTTTTGCACACATCCTTTAAGAGTGCAGTCTCTGTTGTCCATAGCCCTCTGGCTCCTCCAAACATATGCCCTGTTACTTTTCAAAGCTCCACTTCTGGGACCTCATCTTTTCTGTGCCGGATTCCTGGGCCGAGAGCCCTATATGTGGTTTGGCCCCTCATGGAGAATCTCTGTGACTATGATTTCCCTCGTGTTTGTGGGTCACTGATCCTGGGCTAGGGGTCCTGACTAGATTGTATCTCTGTCCTTCCTGCCTGTCTTCTTGTTGCTTTTTCTTTATGCTTTTAGTTATGTAAAATCTTTTCTGCTTGTCTTCAGGTCATTCTCATAGGTAGTTCTCTAAGTAGTTTAATTTTGATGCACGCATGGGAGGAGGTAAGTTCAGAGTTTCCTACTCCTCCATCTTGATCCTAAAATACACTTTGCTACAACAATATACAATCATTATGTATACAGTAGCCATGAAAATGTAACTGATCCTCTGTTTTAAGATAAGAAGGAAGTTTGCAAGAAGTGATTTTAAAAGTTGCTAGTTATATATGAAAGCATTCCCCCTATGATCAGGAACAAGACAAGGGTGTCTACTTTATTTAAGAGTGTCCTATTATTTAATAGGGTGTCCACTATTATTCAACATAGTTCTGGAAGTCCTAGCTACAGCAATCAGAGAAGAAAAAGAAATTAAAGGAACCCAGATTGGAAAAGAAGAAATAAAACCCTCTCTGCAGATGATATGATACTGTATATAGAAAACCCTAAAGATAGTATCAGAAAATTACTAGAGCTAATCAGTGAATTTAGCAAAATTGCAGGATACAAAATCAATGCACAGAAATCACTTGCATTTCTATATACTAACAATGAAAAATCAGAAAGAGAAACTAAAGCATCAATCCCATTCACCATTGCAACAAAAAGAATTAAATATCTAGGAATAAACTTACCTAAGGAGAAAAAAGAACTGTACACAGAAAATTATAAGACACTAATGAAAGAAATCAAAGATGACATAAACAGATGGAGAGATATTCCATGTTCCTGGGTAGGAAGAACCAATATTGTGAAAATGACTAGACTACCAAGCACAATCTAAAGATTCAATGTGATCCCTATCAAATTACCAATGACAATTTTCACAGAACTAGAACAAAAAAATTCACAATTCATATGGAAACACAAAAGACCCTGGATAGCCAAAGCAGTCTTGAGAAAGAAGAATGAAACTGGAGGACTCAACCTTCCTGACTTCAGATTATACTACAAAGCTACAGTCATCAAGACAGTATGGTACTGGCACAAAAACAGAAATATAGACCAATGGAACAAGATAGAAAGCCCAGAAATAAACCCAGGCACCTTTGGGTACCTTATTTTTGACAAAGGAGGCAAGAATATACAGTGGGGCAAAGACAGCCTCTTCAGTAAATGGTGCTGGGAAAACTAGATAGCTACATATAAAAGAATGAAATTAGAACACTTCCTAGGAAGGCAATGGCACCCCTACCCCAGTACTTTTGCCTGGAAAATCCCATGGACGGAGGATCCTGGTAGGCTCCAGTCCATGGGGTCGCTAAGAGTCGGACACGACTGAGCGACTTCACTTTTACTTTTCACTTTCATGCATTGGGGAAGGAAATGGCAACCCACTCCAGTGTTCTTGCCTGGAGAATCCCAGGGACGGGGGAGCCTGGTGGGCTTCCGTCTATGGGGTTGCACAGAGTCGGACACGACTGAAGCGACTTAGCAGTAACACCATACACAAAGATACATTCAGAATGGATTTAAGACCTAAATGAAAGACCAGAAACTATAAACCCTTAGAGGAAAACATAGGCAGAACACTCGATGACATAAAGCAAGATCCTCTATGACCCACCTCCTAGAGTAATGGAAATAAAACCAAAAGTAAACACGTGGGACCTGATTAAACTTAAAAGCTTTTGCACAGTGAAGGAAACTATAACCAAGGTGAAAAGACAACCTTCAGAATGGGAGAAAATAATAGCAAATGAAACAACTGACAAAAGATTAATTTCCAAAATATACAAGCAGCTCATACAACTCAATACCAGAAAAACAAACAACCCAATCAAAAAGTGGGAGAAAGACCTAAACAGACACTTCTCCAAAGAAGACATACAGATGGCTAACAAATACATTAAAAGATGTTCAACATCGCTCAGATCAGATCAGATCAGATCAGTCGCTCAGTCCTGTCCGACTCTTTGCGACCCCATGAACTGCAGCACGCCAGGCCTCCCTATCCATCACCAGCTCTCGGAGGTCACTCAGACTCACATTCATCGAGTCAGTGATGCCCTCCAGCCATCTCATCCTCTGTCGTCCCCTTCTCCTCCTGCCCTCAATCCCTCCCAGCATCAGAGTCTTCTCCAATGAGTCAACTCTTCGCATGAGGTGGCCAAAATACTGGAGTTTCAGCTTTAGCATCATTCCTTCCAAAGAAATCCCAGGGCTGATCTTCAGAATGGACCGGTTGGATCTCCTTGCAGTCCAAGGGACTCTCAAGAGTCTTCTCCAACACCACAGTTCAAAAGCATCAATTCTTCGGCGCTCAGCCTTCTTCACAGTCCAGCTCTCACATCCATACATGACCACAGGAAAGACCATAGCCTTGACTAGGTGAACCTTTGTTGGCAAAGTGATGTCTCTGCTTTTGAATATGCTATCTAGGTTGGTCATAACTTTCCTTCCAAGGAGCAAGCGTCTTTTAATTTCATGGCTGCAGTCACCATCTGCAGTGATTTTGGAGCCCAGAAAAATAAAGTCTGACACTGTTTCCACTGTTTCTCCATCTATTTCCCACATAGTGATGGGACCAGATGCCATGATCTTCGTTTTCTGAATGTTGAGCTTTAAGCCAACCTTTTCACTCTCCACTTTCACTTTCATCAAGAGGCTTTTTAGTTCCTCTTCACTTTCTGCCATAAATTTGGAAAACTCAGCAGTGGCCACAAGATTGGAAAAGGTCAGTTTTCATCCCAATCCCAAAGAATGGCAATGCCAAAGAGTGCTCAAACTACCGCACAATTGCACTCATCTCACACACTAGTAAAGTAATGCTCAAAATTCTCCAAGCCAGGCTTCAGCAATATGTGAACCGTGAACTTCCTGATGTTCAAGCTGGTTTTAGAAGAGGCAGAGGAACCAGAGATCAAATTGCCAACATCCGCTGGATCATGGAAAAAGCAAGAGAGTTCCAGAAAAACATCTATTTCTGCTTTATTGACTATGCCAAAGCCTTTGACTGTGTAGATCACAATAAACTGTGGAAAATTCTGAGAGAGATGGGAATACCAGACCACTTGATCTGCCTCTTGAGAAATCTGTATGCAGGTCAGGAAGCAACAGTTAGAACTGGTCATGGAACAACAGACTGGTTCCAAATAGGAAAAGGAGTACATCAAGGCTGTATATTGTCACCATGTTTATTTAACTTATATGCAGAGTACATCATGAGAAATGCTAGACTGGAGGAAACACAAGCTGGAATCAAGATTGCCAGGAGAAATATCAATAACCTCAGATAATGCAGATGATACCAACATCGCTCATTATTACAGAAATGCAAATCAAAACCATCACCTCACACCAGTCAGATATCACCTCACACTGGTGAGATATCATGTCACACTGGTCAGAATGGCCATCATCAAAAAGTCTACAAACAATAAATGCTGGAGAGGGTGTGGAGAAAAGGGAATGCTCTTGTACTGTTGGTGGGAATGTAAATTGATACAACCACTGTGGAAGACGGTATGGAGATACCTTAAAAAACTAGGAATAAAAGCACCGTATGACCCAGCAATCCCACTCCTAGGCATATACCCTGAGGAAACAAAAATTGAAAGAGACATATGTATCCCATTGTTCATTGCAGCACTATTTACAATAGCTAGAACATGGAAGCAACCTAAATGTCCATCAACAGATGGATGGATAAAAAAGTTGTGGTACATATACACAATGGAGTATCACTCAGCCATAAACAGGAACGCCTTTGAGTCAGTTCTAATGAGGTGGATGAACCTAGAACCTATTATACAGAGTGAAGTAAGTCAGAAAGAGAAAGATAAATATTGCATTCTAATGCATATATACAGAAATATAATAGAAAAATGGTACTGAAGAATTTATTTACAGGGCAGCAGTGGAGAAACATACATAGACAATAGACTTACGGGCATGGTGAGAGTGGGGAAGAGAGGGTGAGATGTTGGAAAGAGTAACATGGAAACTTACATTGCCATAAAAAAATAGATAGCCAGTGGGAATATGTGTGTACCTGTGGGTGATATATGTGTACCTGTGGCCAATTCCCTACTTTCTTCAATTTAAGTCTGAATTTGGTAATAAGGAGTTCATGATCTGAGCCACAGTCAGCTCCTGGTCTTGTTTTTGTTGACTGTATAGAGCTTCTCCATCTTTGGCTGCAAAGAACATAATCAATCTGATTTCGATATTGACCATCTGGTGATGTCCATGTGTAGTCTTCTCTTGTGTTGTTGGAAGAGGGTGTTTGCTATGACCAGTGCATTTTCTTGGCAAAACTCTATTAGTCTTTGCCCTGCTTCATTCTGTATTCCAAGGCCAAATTTGCCTGTTACTCCAGGTGTTTCTTGACTTCCTACTTTTGCATTCCAGTCCCCTATAATGAAAAGGACATCTTTTTTGGGTGTTAGTTCTAAAAGGTCTTGTCAGTCTTCATAGAACCGTTCAACTTCAGCTTCTTCAGCATTACTGGTTGGGGCATAGAGTTGGATTACTGTGATATTGAATGGTTTGCCTTGGAAATGAACAGAGATCATTCTGTCGTTTTTGAGACTGCATCCAAGTACTGCATTACCGACTCTTTTCTTGACCATGGTGGCTACTCCATTTCTTCTGAGGGATTCCTGTCCACAGTAGTAGATATAATGGTCATCTGAGTTAAATTCACCCATTCCAGTCCTTTTGAGTTCGCTGATTGGAGGTTTGACAGAAAACAACAAAATCTGTAAAGCAATTATCCTTCAATAAAAAAAGTTGCTGGCTGTTTAAAAATAGTCATCCTTAAATTTATTTAATTGTCAATGTGAATGACATGATTTTCTCTTCCGTTGAGGAATGGGAAGTTAATAAGATTTCATGATCCTCTGGGAATACTTGGTTCATATTGTTGACTATCTCTTAGGTAGGTTGTGTTTGATTGCTTGAGTATGT
The DNA here is from genome assembly GCA_935064755.1 of Tragelaphus eurycerus. Taxonomy (NCBI): domain Eukaryota; kingdom Metazoa; phylum Chordata; class Mammalia; order Artiodactyla; family Bovidae; genus Tragelaphus; species Tragelaphus eurycerus. Next base: position 4,150,715 of record CAKXYN010000051.1, read on the forward strand.
TTCAAGAAAAGTGCAGATAATTAAATGGCAACTTACTGTAGAAATAAGGGAATTTCAAAACTCTATGGACTTAAAGACAGTATCATTGTTATCCCTTCCTATATACTAAGACAAAACCCATCTGCTCATGCATTCTATGGAAAAAGAATTAGCAATACTAACCAAAAAATGCTATTAACAAGCATAAAAAAGACATCAGCATCTTATATTAGTAAAACTGTGATTCAGTCATTTCTTATTCCCTTCTCACATGCTGTATCAGCCACATCTTTTTTTCAGCTTTGGCACCCCACCCCAGTACTTTTGCCTGGAAAATCCCATGGACGGAGGATCCTGGTGGGCTTCAGTCCATGGGGTCGCTAGGAGTCGGACACGACTGAGCGACTTCACTTTCACTTTTCACTTTCATGCATTGGGGAAGGAAATGGCAACCCACTCCAGTATTCTTGCCTGGAGAATCCCAGGGACGGGGGAGCCTGGTGGGCTTCCGTCTATGGGGTCGCACAGAGTCGGACACGACTGAAGTGACTTAGCAGCAGCAGTGAGTATATAGTGAGAGTGAAAGTTGCTCAGTTGTGGCCAACTCTTTGCGACCCATAGACTATACAGTCCCTGGAATTCTCCAGCCAGAATACTGGAGTCGGCAGCCTTTCTCTCCTCCAGGGGATCTTCCTGACCCAAGGATTGAACTGGGGTCTCCTACATTGCAGGCAGATTCTTTACCAACTAAGCTATAGAAACCCTGTGGATGTATAATGGATTATTATATTGTGGGGTTTACAAGTTAATTAATTAATTATTATTTCTTTTTGGCCGCGCCGGGTCTTTGTTCCTGCATAGAGGCTTTCTCTGGTTGTGGAAAGCGGGCCCTCCTCTCTAGTTGCAGTGTGTAGGCTGCTCACTGTGGGGGCTTCTCTCGGTGCAGAGCCCAGGCTGCAGAGCACGGGCTCAGCAGTTTCTGTGCATGGGCTTAGCTGCCGCACTGCATGTGGAATCTTCCCGGACCAGGGATTGAGCAACGTGTGTCCCCTGCATTGGTAGGCGGAGTTTTAACTGCTGGAGCTCCAGCGAAGTCCTCAGCCACTTCTTCTAAGTTTACTGGTTGGTCTTATTCTTTGTACTGTTGTTTAATGTTTGAGTATGTTGAACACTGGACAGAACAAATAGATTGTGTGTTTTGCTATATGATACGTGATATAAATACCTAACACTGTGGCATGAGTTTGAGTTTATTCAAAAATTGTTATCTGATATTATTTGATACATTCCTCTATGTGCGTTTCTTTTTTATTGGGTACAATTGCCATAACTTTGTGTGTTTCTTAGTGTGAGACCATCACTGGGAAGTAATAACTGAGATCCTTATATTACTCGGTTTACAAGGAGAACTTTGTGGGCTTTGAATACTTTTGTGTAGATAATTCTTGCTGTTACTTTTATTTGCCTTATAGTGAAAGTTACTGTCGCAGTGGACTATTTTTTTTTGTTTTCAATTCTGAATCCCTCACTACAGGCAAGTGGGCTTTCCTCGCCCCTAAGGGAGTTGGTCCAGATTCTGAGTCAATGGTCCCTCCTGTGAGACTGCTGCCATCGCAACGCTGACCTCAGAATGAAGTTTCTACCTTGTACTTCTCTTTAAAAGTAAAGCAGTTTAACTTTTACCACCACTCTGTTTGATTAATAAAACATTTCATAGAATTGGCCCATGAAAAGTGATACAAAATTTAATGTAACTACTTTATTTCATTTGTTAGGTTTCAAGAAATCATACACATTCTTTCTACGTGTGTGTGTGTGTGTTATATATATATATATATATATATATATATATATATATATATATATACATATGATGTGTTATTTGTTGAATCAAATCATATTTTTTCATTAATTTATATACTCATCAGGACTCTCCATCAGTAGGACTCATTTTCATTCTTAATTCGTTTCTATGGCTCTTGGTAAAACACAATATTAAACTTCATGAATCTCATTTGCATGTTAATGAAATAGAGAAACAAAACAGGATCATTTTAATTATCTTTTGCTGGTTGTCAGCCTACTTGATTACATTTTTTCTTTTTTATTTCGTTTTTCTTTTTTTTCCTATTAATTACATGAAGTGCTCACAAAGCAATGTCAGATTTTGAGTGATTTATTAAAGGCTATATATTATACTAGTATGGCAACATTCCTTGTAGTATTTAAATCAGGCTACGGAAGGGTGTTCAGCTAAGTCGGCAAGTAACGTATAAATTAAAGCAGCAAATAAAGATCCTAGTATCCTAGAAACCCAGATGGAGTGACCTCTTTGCTATGGAGTCTGGAAAACTTAGGGCTAAAGAACAGACAAGCAAGAAATGAGAAATCAAGCTCAACAACCCACAGTGTTCCATCTATAAGTAAGAAGTGCTCTGGGTGACACTGTGATAATGACTAAGCCCTGTAATGGGGAAAAGAGATCAGAAAAAGACTACCATTAAATGGACTTATTCCATTTCTACCAGTAGGGAAGAAGAAAAATGTACTTTTATTGAGATCTGTTAATTTAATTTTGCCACTTAATTCTATTGTGAGTTGAAATGTGTCCTTCAAAAGAACGTGTTCACTTCTTAACCCTGATTCCTATGAATGTGACCTCCTTTAGACCTAGAGTCTTTGTGGATGTAATCAGGATCAGGTCATAATGGACTAGTGCGTGTGCGTGCTCAGTCACTCAGCCGTGCCCGACTCTTTGCGACCCCATGGACTGTAGCCCACCAGGCTCCTCTGTCTGTGGAATTCTCCAGGCAAGAATACTGGAGTGGGTTGCCATGCCCTTCTCCAGGGATCGAACCCGTATCTCCTGAGTCTTCTGCAGCACAGATGGATTCTTTACCACTGAGCCACCGGGATTAGGCTGAACCCTAAATTGAATGACTTGCAAAGAGTTGGACATGATTTAGCAACTAAACAACAGCAACAAGAATCCAATGACTAGTGTTCTTCTAAAAGAAAAGAGATCTACAGGGACACAGAGACAGAGGGAAGAGGTCCCTGAGAAGACAGAAGCAGAAATTGGGACGACATACGGAGGAGCCTGGTAGGCTGCAGTCCATGGGGTTGCTGAGGGTCGGACACAACTGAGCGACTTCACTTTCACTTTTCACTTTCATGCGTTGGAGAAGGAAATGGCAACCCACTCCAATGTTCTTGTCTGGAGAATCCCAGGGACGGGGGAGCCTGGTGGGCTGCCGTCGATAGGGTTGCACAGAGTCGGACATGACTAAAGCGACTTAGCAGCAGCAGCAGCAGCAGCAGCAGCAGCTACAAACCAAGAAATATCAAGTATTGCCAGCAAACTCCAGCGGGGAGGGTTTTTCTTTGAAGCCCGCAGAGGGAGCATGGCCCTGCTGACACCTGTTTTGGACTCCTAACTTCCAAAGCTGTGAGAGAGTTAATTTCATTCTTTAAAAGCTGTGCACCTAGTGATACTTTGTTATAGCAGCCTGGGAGGCTGGTACAAGCGCCCTGAGAATGTGATGTCTTGTCCATGTTTCTTTTGCACTGCAAGATGCTTCTTGATTTGAACGTGACAGATTTCATAGTTCAGAGATGTGTGATCCAAACTTAACCCTAAACCACACAAACAAACACTAATCACTACTTTATTGGCTCTGTAATGGAATTTAATCTCTCTGCCCTTATATACTATTCCCATTGTTACAGTTTCAGTGTAGGTTGAATTATTAATACATTTGGCACCTGAAAATTTTGCCACCATCAGTGCATGGTTCAGACAGGTCCTAGTGTGCCATTCAATGGTCCAAGTGTGTTCTTAAGACAGGATATAAAGAGGTCATATGTATAGAACTGTTTCTGAAGTTGCAGTAGAGTCTAAATGAATGTTTTTATTTTCATGTACTTGGGGAACCTTGGAAATGGGTTATAGCAAACTGATGTGCTTGTATAAGGCTTCCCAGGTGGCTCAGTGGTCAAGAATCCACCTGCCAATGCAAGAGATCCAGAAGACGTGAGTTTGATTCCTGGGTCAGGAAGATCCTCTAGAGGAAATGGCAACCCACTCCAGTATTCTTGTGTGTAAAATCCCATGGACAGAGGAGCCTGGCAGGTTACAGATAATGGGGTCACAAAGAGTCAGACACAACTTAGTGACTGAGCATGCGCTTGGAAAAGCAGTAAATAAAATGACTGTACAGAGCAAAAATAGAATATTTGTATGTGTGAATGTAAACAGGAGTATGTACAGCAGGTTGCCTCCATATGTAACAAATACTGAGTTTTCTCTCATCTATTCTGTAAGATCAAAATATTTCCTCTTTTGCTAGAAAGGGGAATATTTGTCTCTATTTTCCCATTGTCTATTTATCCACAGCTAAACCCTTCTCCTTTAAATGCTTGTAAAGCAATGCTTTCTTCATGCCTGTAGGGTTCGCTGTTAAAACCAAGTGTCTATCTGTAGAGAAATGAGCATATTTAGTTAGTGGACAGAGGGAACTCTGATTCTGGATGTACCTCTAGTGAGAAAAATGACAACATTCTATACAGAATTATTTGGCAGTTCATACTGCTCTAAATCATTTTGCTTGTTTGCATGTAACTATTATGCTTACATTAAAATCCCATAGATAAGTTCCCAAGGTATGCCTGGTGCATGTCAGTTGCTTGAAGACAGTTGAGGTGAATATTTCTTGCTGTTAAGCATATTGTATAATATCATTTATAGTGCTCACATTTAAAATGAAAATATATTTGATAGCCAATACCTTATGAGGAAAAGAATAAGAGACGAATTCTCTATGGGACTGAAAAAACTCGAGCCTCAGGAAAGGAGAGCCTCATTGGCCAGGTGGGTGCAGTTCTGAAATGTGCCTGATGGTCCCCAGGATCAGAGGTGGGGCGGGTGAGTCTCACTGACCAAGTGTAGAACATTGACCACATTTAGGACGGTGTGTTCTTGGAGAGGTGGTTAAAGAACAAGAGATGTCAGCAGTTTGTTTGCTTCTGTGTCAACTGCTTCCCCGCACACCCGGGACGGATGTGCCTGAGTTAGTCCTTAGCACCGAAGAGTTCCCTGAATTACAAGGGTCCCGAGTCTCCATGCTGAGTCGGGCTATAAGTACACAGCTCTGCATTAGCTCTGCCCTGTTTTTCTGTCTTGCCCTAACTGATCTGAGATTAGGAGATGTACAGTTCCTAGTATTGGGATGAGAGCACTTAGCCCTGATAAAACCCCCAAGGATTCAGATCCCTGCACGTCATCCCTGTGGTCACAGGACACAAACTCCTCTCCAGCACCCCTGAACCTCAACCTGCTGCTCTGCTTCTCTGCTTTGTACTTGCGGGGACACAACATTTTAGGTGAGGGATGAACCCTTCAGTGTTAGACTTATCTGGATCGATTCACCGTTCCTGGGTTTAAATCATTACTACTTCTTACTTTTTTGGTTTTTTTTAAAGATGGAAGAGATATTTAATCTCTATGCTTAAACTCTAGTTTTCTTTTGGAAGAATAGGGATAATACTGAGATGGTTTTGGGTTTATTGAAAATGTTCACAGCGCTGTGGTGTGGCCACAAGAATTACTAAAGTATGGTCCCAAGAGAATTTGAACAGTTTCAGAGCATGTCCTGCCAATTAACCTCACTTCAGCAAACCTCAGGGGACCAGATATATACATTAACTGTTATAAAGGTAATCGCAGAAAACTCAGGATTCCACAAAACCTCTGGCGAAAGAGTATTTTTATTCTTGATTAATTCTAGAACAGAGCAGGGTCAAAGAATTACATTTTATGTGTTCATTATTAGCTTGAAGTAAAGATAAAATGTTCTCATGTATCGTTAGTCAAAATCTGTGAACTAGGGTATTCTGGTGGTTTTATTTAAAATATTTAGCAACTGGAAGTTGGTTTAATAAGTTAAAATAATACTAAAATTTTGATAAAGGTTTGGAAAATGAAATTCTAGATCAGTTTTATGGTCACTGATGTGTCATGTATTTATATACATTGTGTTTTGTGTGCTGGCTTTGAGAAGGTGAAATACAGATGAGTGAATATTTACATCTAATTTATTGATAAGCCTATGTCCTCTATTCATTAAAGAATCAGAGGGTTTGATGTCACGTCTGGGATTAATATGCAATCACTTCTGTTCTCTCAGTTCATTTGATTTACCACCGGATGTGATTGTCCTCCTGACAATCTTCCTTACTTTGGGTGTCTCTCGCTGTTCTGACCCTTACTCAGGAACATGTTCTACTCTCTTCCAATCTCTGGCCAGGATCCTGATACTCCCTCCACCTTACCCTTTATTGTCCTGGTCTGTCCTGTAGCGCAGTTTCTTCAGCTCTGAATCAGTCTGATAATGTAATCCCAGTGAATGTACCATGTTCCTAAGTAATTTACAGAGAGAAAAAATGCTGGTTTTGGAATCACAAAAAGTAGGTTATCATACAAAATTGTGAGTGCCCTTGGGAAATTGTGAGTGCTCTGTTTTTTTCCTGTAAATGTATGGAGTCAAATTTGGGGATCTCTAAATCCAGTGACAATGTACTTTTTTATTTGTAATATTCTGTAGGCAATGTCTCTTTTCCTTTTAACTCACTCTAATAATGAAGATCTTCAAAACATGTGAGTGAGTGACTTTGATGGCGTTTCAGTAAGAAGGTAAGGGTAGAATCTTAAGGGAGACTGTCCTTCCAAGTCCCCTCAATTAGAAGACACAGAATGTGCCTGGCTTAGGAGGTAGTCTTCAACTGTTATAAAATATAGGAATTCAAGTGATAAATATGAGCCTATTGACACAGGGACTCAAATTTAGTCACTTAAAATGCATCCATAAGGTTAAAAATTATTATTAATACATAAAGTACACTTCTTTGTGTACATCTAATATTCTTCACTCTGTAGAGGAGGAAAATTTCACATGTTGGTACAGTGAAATAATAGTGGATGGTGTTTGGTTGAGTTCTCCCAAAATTACACCCTGGACCAGTGGTTTATTAGGTGATGGTTCCCAGGAGAAAACAGTGAAGGAGTGTAGGAAGCACGATAGGAGGGAGGAGAGTGCAGTTTCAAGTGAAGTCCCCCACACAGTCTAATCTCCCAGGAAACTGGGTGGTGAAGTTCTACGTAGGGCTTTGTCTTACCTCCCATTAAGGGAACTGAGGCTAGCAAGGTGGCTGGCAGTGTGAATAATTTAGAACAGCTAGTGTCTAAACACTAGCTTTAGACAGTATAATCAAATGCAACAAACTAGCTGGCTTAAACAACAGACATTTTTTTCTCACAGTTCTGGAAGCTGAAAAGTCCAAGATCAAGGTGTCAGCAGATTCTGTTCCTTGTTAGTAGCTCGCAGCAGCCATTTCCCTGCTGTGTGCTCACATGGCCTTTCCTTGGTGCTTGCGTATTTGGGGAGGGAGAGAAAGATCTCTCTGTCTTCCTTATAAGGTGACTAATCCCATCATGGGGGTCCCACTCTAAAGACCTCATCTAAATCTAACTGCCTCTGAAAGGTGATACCAAATATCATCACATGGGGTGGGGGGGTTATGGCTTCAACATATGAGTCTAGGGGCGGGGTGGGTCACAGCCCTTAAAAGCTGCATTTCTATAAAGCAGTGAACCAACTACAAAGTGTTAACTGCTTGGTGATATCTGAGGGAAACCAAGATAGCCAAGCCTTCAGGGTCAAAGATCCTGGAGAGAAAAGAAATACAATATAGTGAGCCTGACATTTTCAGCACCAAATAACAGAGCTTCAAAACATAAAAAACTGGCCAGAAATAATAGGTGGGAAAAAAAATGAAACACTAAACATAGTGAGAGGTTTTTAATCTCTCTCTTTCTTGGTAGCTTATATAGGAAGTATGCAAAAGACCAGTGGAAATACAGATTTTAACAACAAAGTTAACAAATTTGACAAAATATTTATGCATGTAATTTATATTTACATAATAGGTAGCATATATAAACCTCTACCTCCAACAACTGCAAAATATACAGTCTTATCCAGAGTACCTAGAATATTTACTTAAATTTATTCTGGGCCATAAAAAATGCTGCAACAAATCTCAATGGATTTAAATCATGCAGGGTAGGTGCCCTGGGTACAGTTGAATTAAGCTAGAAATCAATAATTAAAAAATACTTTAAAACCCAGAAAGGTGTGGAATTTAATTAATATGCTTCTCAAAAAGAAATCTCAATGGAAATGAAGGAACACTTAAACTCAATGGTAACAAAATACCATAGGTCAGAATTGTGTGGTGCAACTTAGGTCAAATTGATAGCCTTAATTGCACATATTAAAGAAGAAAGAAAGCTAACTATTTATGATCCACCCATTGCTTCTTTTTTTTTTTTTTTTTAAATCTCTTTTATTGATTATCAGAAACATTACAAACATCTAGTATGAACAAATTGTAACATGATAGTGTTTAGTTTGAACAATTAATACATTTCAGATATAATATTATACATATTTCAATGCTATTCTCCCCAATCATCCCACCCTCTCCCGGTCCCAGAGTCCAAAAGTCTGGTCTATACATCAGTGTCTCTTTTGTTGTCTCGTAAATAGGGTTATTTTTACCATCTTTCTAAATTCCATATATATGCGTTAGTATACTGTATTTGTGCTTTTGTTTCTGGCTTACTTCACTCTGTATAATAGGCTCCAGTTCCATCCACCTCCTTAGAACTGATTCAAATGTATTCTTTTTAATGGCTGAGTAATACTCCATTGTGTATATGTACCACAGCTTGCTTATCCATTCATCTGTGGATGGACATCTAGGTTGCTTCCACGTTCTGGCTATTGCAAATAGTGCTGCTATGAACATTGGGGTACACGTGTCTCTTTCAATTCTGGTTTTCTCAGTGTATATGCCCAGCAGTGGGATTGCTGGATCATAAGGCAGTTCTATTCGCAGTTTTTTGAGGAATCTCCATACTGTTCTCCATAGTGGCTGTACTAGTTTGCATTCCCACCAACAGTGCAAGAGGGTTCCCTTCTCTCCGCACTCTCTCCAGCATTTATTGCTTGTAGACTTTCGGATAGCAGCCATTCTGATTGGCGTGAAATGGTATCTCATAGTGGTTTTGATTTGCATTTCTCTGATAATGAGTGATGTTGAGCATCTTTTCATGTGTTTGTTAGCCATCTGTATGTCTTCTTTGGAGAAATGTCTATTGAGTTCTTTGGCCCATTTTTTGATTGGGTCATTTATTTTTCTGGAATTGAGCTGTAGAAGTTGCTTGTATATTTTTGAGATTAGTTGTTTGTCAGTTGCTTCATTTGCTATTATTTTCTCCCATTCTGAACGCTGTCTTTTCACCTTGCTTATAGTTTCCTTTGTTGTGCAGAAGCTTTTTAAGTTTGATTAGGTCCCATTTGTTCATTTTTGATTTTATTTCCGATATTCTGGGAGGTGGGTCATAGAGGATCCTGCTGTGATGTAAGTCAGAGAGTGTTTTGCCTATGTTTTCCTCTAGGAGTTTTATGGTTTCTGGTCTTACATTTAGCTCTTTAATCCATTTTGAGTTTATTTTTGTGTATGGTGTTAGAAAGTGTTCTAGTTTCATTCTTTTACAAGTATTTGACCAGTTTTCCCAGCACCACTTGTTAAAAAGATTGTCTTTAATCCATTGTATATTCTTGCCTCCTTGGTCAAAGATAAGGTGTCCATAGGTGCGTGGATTTATCTCTGGGCTTTCTATTTTGTTCCATTGATCTATATTTCTGTCCTTGTGCCAGTACCATACTGTCTTGATGACTGTGGCTTTGTAGTAGAGCCTGAAGTCAGGCAGGTTAATTCCTCCAGTTCCGTTCTTCTTTCTCAAGATAGCTTTGGCTATTCGAGGTTTTTTGTATTTCCATACAAATTGAGAAATTATTTGTTCTAGCTCTGTGAAGAATACCATTGGTAGCTTGATGGGGATTGCATTGAATCTATAAATTGCTTTGGGTAGTATATTCATTTTCACTATATTGATTCTACCAATCCATGAACATGGTATATTTCTCCATCTATTAGTGTCCTCTTTGATTTCTTTCACCCGTGTTTTATAGTTTTCTATATATAGGTCTTTAGATTCTTTAGGAAGATATATTCCTAAGTATTTTATTGTTTTCATTGCAATGGTGAATGGAATTGTTTCCTTAATTTCTCTGTCTATTTTCTCGTTATTAGTGTACAGGAATGCAAGGGATTTCTGTGTGTTAATTTTATATCCTGCAACTTTACCATATTCATTGATCAGTTCTAGTAATTTTCTGGTGGAATCTTTAGGGTTTTCTACGTAGAGGATCATGTCATCTGCAAACAGTGAGAGTTTTACTTCTTCTTTTCCAATTTGGATTCCTTTTATTTCTTTTTCTGCTCTGATTGCTGTGGCCAAAACTTCCAAAACTATGTTGAATAGTAATGGTGAAAGTGGGCATCCTTGTCTTGTTCCTGACTTTAGAGGAAATGCTTTCAATTTTTCACCATTGAGGATAATGTTTGCTGTGGGCTTGTCATATATAGCTTTTATTATGTTGAGGTATGTTCCTTCTATTCCTGCTTTCTGGAGAATTTTTATCATAAATGGATGTTGAACTTTGTCAAAGGCTTTCTCTGCATCTATTGAGATAATCATATGGTTTTTATTCTTCAGTTTGTTAATGTGGTGTATTACGTTGATTGATTTGCGGATATTGAAGAATCCTTGCATTCCTGGGATAAAGCCCACTTGGTCATGGTGTATGATCTTTTTAATGTGTTGTTGGATTCTGATTGCTAGAATTTTGTGAAGAATTTTTGCATCTATGTTCATCAGTGATATTGGCCTGTAGTTTTCTTTTTTTGTGGGATCTTTGTCAGGTTTTGGTATTAGGGTGATGGTGGCCTCATAGAATGAGTTTGGAAGTTTGCCTTCCTCTGCAATTTTCTGGAACAGTTTGAGTAGGATAGGTGTTAGCTCTTCTCTAAATTTTTGGTAGAATTCAGCTGTGAAGCCGTCTGGACCTGGGCTTTTGTTTGCTGGAAGATTTCTGATTACAGTTTCAATTTCCATGCTTGTGATGGGTCTTTTAAGAGTTTCTATTTCTTCTTGATCCAGTTTTGGGAAGTTGTACTTTTCTAAGAATTTGTCCATTTCTTCCACATTGTCCATTTTATTGCCATATAATTGCTGATAGTAGTCTCTTATGATCCTTTGTATTTCTGTGCTGTCTGTTGTGATCTCTCCATTTTCATTTCTAATTTTATTGATTTGATTTTTCTCCCTTTGTTTCTTGATGAGTCTGGCTAGTGGTTTGTCAATTTTATTTACCCTTTCAAAGAACCAGCTTTTGGCTTTGTTGATTTTTGCTATGGTTTCTTTTGTTTCTTTTGCATTTATTTCTGCCCTAATTTTTAGGATTTCTTTCCTTCTACTAACCTTGGGGTGCTTCATTTCTTCCTTTTCCAGTTGCTTTAGGTGTAGAGTTAGGTTATTTATTTGGCTTTTTTCTTATTTCTTGAGGTATGCCTGTATTGCTATGAACTTTCCCCTTAGGACTGCTTTTACAGTGTCCCACAGGTTTTGGGTTGTAGTGTTTTCATTTTCATTCGTTTCTATGCAGAATTTGATTTCTTTTTTGATTTCTTCTGTGATTTGTTGGTTATTCAGGAGTGTGTTGTTCAGCCTCCATATGTTGGTCTTTTTAATAGATTTTCTCCTGTTATTGAGATTTACTCTTACTGCATTGTGGTCAGAAAAAATGCTTGGAATGATTTCAATTTTTCTGAACTTACCAAGGCTAGATTTATGGCCCAGGATGTGGTCTATCCTGGAGAAGGTTCCGTGTGCACTTGAGAAAAAGGTGAAATTCATTGTTTTGGGATGAAATGTCCTATAGATATCAATTAGTTCTAACTGGTCTATTGTATCGTTTAAAGTTTGTGTTTCCTTGTTAATTTTCTGTTTAGTTGATCTATCCATTGGTGTGAGTGGGGTATTAAAGTCTCCCACTATTATTGTGTTATTGTTGATTTCTCCTTTCATACTTGTTAGTATTTGTCTTATATATTGTGGTGCTCCTAAGTTGGGTGCATATATATTTATAATTGTTATATCTTCTTCTTGGATTGATCCTTTGATCATTATGTAGTGACCTTCTTTGTCTCTTTTCACATCCTTTGTTTTAAAGTCTATTTTATCTGATATGAGTATTGCTACTCCTGCTTTCTTTTGGTCTCTATTTGCGTGGAAAATCTTTTTCCAGCCCTTGACTTTCAGTCTGTATGTGTCCCCTGTTTTGAGGTGGGTTTCTTGTAGACAGCATATGGAGGGGTCTTGTTTTTGTATCCATTCAGCTAGTCTCTGTCTTTTGGTTGGGGCATTCAACCCATTTACATTTAAGGTAATTATGGATAAATATGATCCCGTTGCCATTTACTTTGTTGTTTTGGGTTTGAATTTATATATCCTTTTTGTATTTCCTGTCTAGAGAATGTCCTTTAGTATTTGTTGGAGAGCTGGTTTGGTGGTGCTGAATTCTCTCAGCTTCTGCTTGTCTGTAAAGGTTTTGATTTCTCCTTCATATTTGAATGAGATCCTTGCTGGGTACAATAATCTGGGCTGTAGGTTCTTTTCTTTCATCACTTTAAGTATGTCTTGCCATTCCCTCCTGGCTTGGAGAGTTTCTATTGAAAGATCAGCTGTTATCCTTATGGGAATTCCCTTGTGTGTTATTTGTTGTTTTTCCCTTGCTGCTTTTAATATTTGTTCTTTGTGTTTGATCTTTGTTAATTTGATTAATATGTGTCTTGGGGTGTTTCGCCTTGGGTTTATCCTGTTTGGGACTCTCTGGGTTTCTTGGACTTGAGTGATTATTTCCTTCCCCATTTTAGGGAAGTTTTCAACTATTATCTCCTCTAGTATCTTCTCATGGTCTTTCTTTTTGTCTTCTTCTTCTGGGACTCCTATGATTCGAATATTGTAACGTTTAATATTGTCCTGGAGGTCTCTGAGATTGTCCTCATTCCTTTTAATTCGTTTTTCTTTTTTCTCCTCTGATTCCTTTAATTCTGCCATTCTATCTTCTAATTCGCTAATTCTATCTTCTGCCTCTGTTATTCTACTATTTGTTGCCTCCAGGGTGTTTTGGATCTCATTTATTGCATTATTCGTTATATATTGACTCTTTTTTATTTCTTCTAGGTCCTTGTTAAATCTTTCTTGCATCTTCTCAATGCTTTTCTCCAGGCTATTTATCCATGATTCCATTTTGCTTTCCAGATTTTGGATTAATTTCACTATCATTATTCGGAATTCTTTATCAGGTAGGTTCGCTATTTCTTCCTCTTTTGTTTGGTTTGGTGGGCAATTTTCCTGTTCCTTTACCTGCTGGGAAATCTTCTGTCTTTTCATCTTGTTTAAATTGCTAAGTTTGGGGCGTCTTTACTGTATTCTGGTAGTCTGTGGAGTTCTCTTTATTGTGGCGTTTCTGCACTATATGTGGGTTTGTACCGGTGGCTTGTCGAGGTTTCTTGTTTATGGAAGCTTGTATCGGTGTTCTGGTGGGTGGAGCTGGATTTCTTTTCTCTGGGGTGCAGTGGAGTGTCTAGTAGTGAATTATGAGATGTCTATGATTTTGGGGTCGCTTTGTGTAGCCTGTGTATTGGAGCTCAGGCTGTGTTCTTGTTTTTCTGGAGAATTTGCTTGGTATGTCTTGTTGTGGAACTTGCTGGTCTTTGTGTGATGCTTGGTTTCAGAGTAGGTATGGAGGCTTTTAATGAGCTCCTGTCAATTAATGTTTCGTGGGATCAGGGTATGGACTTAAGCCTCCTGGTTCCAGTTATTGGTCTTATTTTTACAGTAGTCTCAAAAACTTCTTCTTCTATAATGCATTCCACAACTGGACCGCTCAGAGATGTTCACGGAATTATACAGAGAAGGAAAAAGCGAGGAAGGAGACAGAGGTGGTCAGGAGGATAAAAGGAGGGAGTGTGAAGGAGAGAGACAGATCTCCTTTAGAAGGCAGTGAGTTGCTTTTCTTGGTGTCCGACGTCCTCCACCAGCACTCCGAAGCTGTTTGTGGAATTTACTCGGCGCCCAGATGTCCCTTTGATGAATTTGTGGAGGAGAAAGCGTATTCCCCGTCCTAATCCTCCGCCATCTTAACCGGAAGTCCCATTGCTTACTTCTTTAGTTTCTCAAGAAATTAGAAAAAGAACAACAGATTAAACCCAAAATAAGGAAAATAAAAGGAATAAAAGAAAAAGTACATTAATTAATGAAATACAAAATATGTAGTATAGACTGTAAGACAAAAACATGAGGATATTTTAACAAGTATCCTGCTAATAATTGTGAAAACTTAAATGAATTGAAAAAAATTATTTGAAAACCACAACCTGAAAAATTGTCCCCAAGAAATCAAATATTTCACTGTCAGATAAAGATAGTAAATCCATAATGCACACACTCCAACAGAGAAAACTTCAGGCTAAAATGAATTCATGTGTGAATTCTTCCAGACACTTTTAAGGAAGCTACAACTCTAATCTTGCACATTCTCTTCCAGAGGACAGACCAAAAAAAAAAAAGTAATAATAATAATAAAGTACTCCCTAACTCATTCTATGAGAGCAGCATAACCTTGATACCAAGCCATGTCAAGGACAAACAGGGAAGAAAAATTAAAAGCCACTCTCTCTCATGAATATAAATGTGAAATGCTATAAACAAAATATTAGCATACATGTGTGAAGGGGGCTTGGCTTCAGCGTGAGAACGCACCTTCTCAGCTGGAGTGCATGTGTGTTCTGAGAGCATGGTGGGCTGCACAACCAGAAAACAGTGAAAGCAGGGCCTGGAGCTTTCTTGTCTGAGCCATGCATAAGTATCTTGAGCATCTTACCTAGGAGAGGATGGGGTAGAAATGTGACAATAGCTAGCAATAGGAAGCCATCTTTTTTTTTTTTTTTTTTAAATTTTAATTGGAGGATAATTGCTTTACATTGTTGTGTTGGTTTCTGCTGTACAACAATGTGAATCAGCCAAACATATATGCCCTCCTTCTTGAACCTCCCTCCTGTTGCCCCCACCCCATCCCACCCCTTTATGTTGTCACAGAGCACGGGGCAGAGCTCCCTGTTTTATACAGCAACTTCCCACTAGCTCTCTATTTTACACATGGAAAGCCATAGTTTGTATTCACTTATATTAGGGACTATCATAATTAAAGATGTGCTGTTTTGTATTGGACATCTCCTGGACAACACTTAACATCTTCTCAGCTCCACCTCCTTCTGCAGCTGGGACCAAGTTCAGCTTCCCACAGGTGTAACAGGGTCTCCTCTTGTAGTTCCACTGACCTGTTACTTCCTGCCCTGTGGCTCCCCTGATGCTGGGCAGGGTCAGCTCCCAGGGAACCAGTTCAGTTCAGTTGCTCAGTCATGTCTGACACTTTGCGACCCCATGAATCGCAGCATGCCAGGCCTCCCTGTCCATCACTAACTCCCGGAGTTTACCCAAACTCATGTCCATCGAGTCAGTTATGCCATCCAGCCATCTCATCCTCTGTCCTCCCCTTCTCCTCCTGCCCTCAATCCCTCCCAGCATCAGGGTCTTTTCCAATAAATCAACTCTTCACATGAGGTGGCCAAAGTATTGGAGTTTCAGCTTCAGCATCAGTCCTTCCAATGAACACCTAGGACTGATCTCCTTTAGGATGGACTGTTTGGATCTCCTTGCAGTCCAAGGGACTCTCAAGAGTCTTCTCCAACACCACAGTTCAAAAGCATCAATTCTTCTGCACTCAGCTTTCTTCACAGTCCAACTCTCACATCCATGCATGACCACTGGAAAAACCATAGCCTTGACTAGACGGACCTTTGTTGAAAAGTAATATCTCTGCTTTTGAATATGCTATCTAGGTTGGTCATAACTTTCCTTCCAAGGAGTAAGCATCTTTTAATTTCATGGCTGCAGTCACCATCTGCAGTGGTTTTGGAGCCCCCCAAAATAAAGTCTGACACTGTTTCTACTGTTTCCCCATCTATTTCCCATGAAGTGATGGGACCAGATGCAATGATATTAGTTTTCTGAATGTTGAGATTTAAGCCCACTTTTTCACTCTCCTCTTTCACTTTCATCAAAAGGCTTTTTAGTTCTTCACTTTCTGCCATAAGGGTG
The DNA here is from genome assembly GCA_935064755.1 of Tragelaphus eurycerus. NCBI lineage: Eukaryota > Metazoa > Chordata > Mammalia > Artiodactyla > Bovidae > Tragelaphus > Tragelaphus eurycerus. Next base: position 4,166,886 of record CAKXYN010000051.1, read on the forward strand.
GTGTCATCTGCATATCTGAGGTTATTGATATTTCTCCTGGCAATCTTGATTCCAGCTTGTGCTTCTTCCAGCCCAGTGTTTCTCATGATGTACTCTGCATATAAGTTAAGGTAACAATAACCAGTGGGCGCTGAAAATCCTGATACGGGGCTCTGGGCACTGTTGCCTGCCTGTGAGACAGACCTTGACCGACAGAGGAGGAGACCTGAGGGGTGAAATCTTCCACCTTTGTCCTCAGGGTGGAAAGTTCTGAGCTGTGTCTTGTCAAAAGACTGCTTGGAAAAACGCCACGATTTTCATTTTATCCATACATTGTTTTCCTGATTTTGTTACTACCTGTCTGTGTTTTCTTGTATCTCTTTGAACTTCCTTAAGATGATTATTTTGAGTTCTTTGTTAGATGGGAGACCTTTATTTCTTTGGGGTTAGTTCAGTTCAGTTCAGTCACTCAGCCGTGTCCGACTCTTTGCGACCCCATGAATCGCAGCACTCCAGGCCTCCGTGTCCATCACCAACTCCCGGAGTTCACTCAGTTTATTAGTGTCTTTTGGTGGTCTCACGTTTGCCTGCTTTTTCGGGGTCTGTGGAGCCTGGCAGTGGTGTCTGTGCAGTTGAAGGAGCATCAGTGGGCAGATTCCTGGGCAGGCAGGCTGGTCCCAGCCTATGTCTGAGAGGGACCAGAGCTGAATCAAGGGCCACTTCCGGGTGGGCATGCCTCCCTCCGCGTCCCTGAGTGGGCGGAGCTGTTCCCTGTCTGCCACGCAGAGGGACCATGTCTGTAACCCTCAGTCAGACTGAGGGGGCAGGGGCTGGGGGTATCCTCGCCAGACCGCAGCTGACCGCAGCTGTGAGGGCCTGGAGCCACCTCACGGGGCTGCTTCATGATCTGCAGCCACACTGAGGGCGACTAGCTTGCTGTCCAGCGCGGCGGGTGTATCTCCTGCCCGGCCTCCCCCACCAGAGCTTGGAGGGCCGGCGCTGAGCTACAGTGACTGTTTCAGAGTCTCCTTTTGGGTTAGAATCGGTGGGCCTCCCTCCAGGGACATCGTCAGCAAGTCTCTTGGCGGGTCCCTGGGCTCTGGGCCTGCCGCTGCCTCCCAGAGCTCCCACACAGGCGCTTCTGTCCATGGAGGGCTGCGGGGTTGTTGTTGCTGACGGGGTATGTATGAGTGAGAGACTTCCTGTTCTGCCATCTTACCGAAGACGTCACTTCATATGTTAGGCCTCTGTCTGTCTCATAGTTCTGTAAATAAAAATCTGCTCCCATAAATTGTCACATTTGATTTTTCACTGTAACCGGAAGGCTGCCCTGCAGATGTAATTCCACAAGAAAAGAGGTAGAAGAATTACACGAATTTAAGACTTCTCTGTTTCTTCTCAAGTACAACTTTATATCAGAGATTTTCTCCCTCAGTGGGAACTATTAGGTCCTTACAGGTCTAAGTTTAAGTCGAAAGCTAGCCTAAGATCCAGTGGTTTGATATTTGTTGTTTTTCTCCTATCTGGATACTAACAAAAGAGAAGAAAAGGGGCACATATGCAATTGAAGTATAATTGGCTATATAAAATAGAATTGACTTAATAGACTATACAAAAACATCTTGACTGTATAAAAATGAAAAACAAGATCAGAGACTCCGTGCCAAGATGAGAATGTTTATGTGGGTTTTTAACAAAGCCTCATCTTTGACCTTGGCATTGTGTGTGCCCTCCCTGAGTAAGCTGGTCCACTGCCAGGGCCTCAAGAGGAGGCCTCTGCAGACACCTCCCACATTTGTGCTGGAGGAGAAACATGTCTAACAATCTCCCATCTTGTATTTTCAACTGCTTGCTGGAATTTTCCAACTGCCTGCTAGAAGGCTTGTCTTCCCCAAAAAGCTCGACATAAGACTTGTTAAATATATCACCTCTAAACCAGCTTCTACTTGTAATTATTTTTCTTTTCTGGTTCCTGATGGTTATCTTAATCACCATGGCTTAACATTCTTAGAATCACCTTTTATTTCTCCCTTGATCCCTTCTCCTGAATTTGATAAATTCTTTCTCATCGTCTTTTTTGGGGAGAGGGGTTTCCATTGCTACTACCCTAATGCAGTTTTTGGATTTCTAGCCAATACTATTTTAATAACCTTTCTATTTTGAAGTCATGCAATTTTGAGGCTTTCCTCAATAAAAAATAAAATTTAAAGCAGTGTCATGACCTTGTTTTTTGCCTGCTTAAGATTTTCAACCTCCTTGCATGTCTAGGTATATCTGAATGTACTTTCCAAAGTCTAGCTAATATTCTGAGTGATTGAGCAGATAATTTGGTAGTTTCAAGGAAAAAAAGAATAAAAAATGCTTATAAACTTTTCACAAGTTAAACTGTAAGATTTTGTGAATTGTCTACAACTCACAGAGTGCAGACATACTTCATTTTACTGTGCTTTGAAGATACTGTGTTTTTACAGATTTAAGGTTTGTGGCAGCTCTGTGTCAGCCAAGTCTATTGTTACCATTTTTCAAGACCATTTGCTCACCTTGTGTTTCTGTTTCACACTTTGGTAGTTCTCACAATATTGCTAACTTTTTTGTTATTATTTTGATTGGTGTGGAGATTTGTGCTTAGTGATCTTGATGTTAGTACTATGACTCAGTGAAGACTCGGTGACATTTATTTTTTAGTGATAAGCTTTTTTAAATATGTTAAAAGATGTGCTCTTGCATACTTAGTAGATCACAGTATAGGATAAGCATAACTTTTATATGCACTGGGAAACCAGAAAATTTGTTTGACTCATTTTACTGTGATATTTGCTTTATTGTGGTGGTCTTTATTCCCCAGTAACTCTGAGGGATGCCTGTATAGTTTCTCTTAACTAACCTATCTTTGCTTAATTTGTGTGTTATTACTTATATTTCTTCTACAAATCTAATAAATTTACAATATCATAAATACAGGGCTTCCTTGGTGGCTCAGATGGTAAAGAATCTGCCTACAATGCAGGAGATCAGGGTTTGATTCCTGGGTTGGGAAGAGACTCTGGAGAAGGGAATGACTACGCACTCCAGTATTCTTGCCTGGAGAATTCTATGGACAGAGGATGAGGAGTGATCATGACTTTAGTACAAGGATTAAATCATAGAAGCTGGGATATGTGAATATTTGAATATGGTGATTTCATATAAGCATCTAAATAAGACAAGCACTAGGTAGACATTGGACTTACTAGACAAAGATTTTAAATTGTTTTTCAAATATGCTTAAAGAGTCAAAGAAAACAAGGAGAATGAAATCTCAACAAATAGAGAACATGGATTGTAAATTAAATCTAATTTAGTGTCTTCTAATGTGAGTGTTATGAATTTTTTCTGCAATAGAGGAAAACAGAAGATGTGCATCATAGTTGCACTTCTAATAGCAAAAACCCATCTCATTATTAGTATTATGCTCTTGGAGCAAAATAGAATGTTTGCAAAATTTCTCTCTCTCAAAAAGACACTATCACAAGCAGTATTTTTTTCAGTGGTCCTGGATATGGAGTAAACATGAGAACATGCTAATAGACCCCTGCTTTCTTCAGTGTTACAACTGCTTTGACTTCTGAGTTTTCACTTTCCTTCTACTTGTATGAAAGTGAAGGACTCCACCCTTTAAATCTGGTTAGCCGTGGTGACCCACAAGTGTAGGAGACAGCACTTTTCCTTGTGCTCTGGATCATCTGATGCACATTGCAGGCTGGAAGATGCCCTGGAGATGGATAGAGGTGGCACTGGGTGGACATAAGAAGCCTTGTTCACAGAGGAGAGTGTGCTGACAGTAACATGTCTCAATGTGACAGTTTTACCAAACTGACGTCACTGGGAAGTGTGGGAGTTGGTGGTGGTGGGGGGGTGTCTTTATTGTGTTGTGAAAAAAAGCGAGCAGTACTTTGTGCTTTTTTCTGCATGAAAGTAAACTGGTTCATGTTGGCAAAGGTGAGCACATAAGTTCCTGTAATGAAGAATGAAATAAAAAGCATTTTTAATGACAATAGTAATTGCTTCATAGCTGTTTCTCTCTTTGAGGTGATATGGGGAGTGGAAATAGACATGACCTCTCCATTGGTCCTTTATCTCCCTGTCCAGCTCAGATAGGCACACACCACCTACAGCCTAAGGGAAAGAAACAAATTTAAGTGCGTACCTTTTAGATTTAAAATGGAAACAATTTGAAAGGGGAAATGGCCAGCCTAAAGGAATCCCTTTTCCCCATTCCCCACAGAGGGAAGAGACATGAGGAAGTAAGTCTGAAGGATCATGTTCGATGATGTCTTGTCCTCAGACTAAGTCCACAGCAGGAAGCTTGACAGAACCCTTCATTCACACTCAGATGCCTGAATGTGAAAGGGTGCTCAGAGTGGGTGCTTGAAGGGGAGACTGCCTGCCCCAAGAGGAGTCACTGGATGACCTTGCTGCTGCGCTGCAGAGCTGGTGGTCTGACAGTCCCCACGTCAGCCCCGGGTGGCATGTGAGGGGAGCCAAGAATGGATGTGGAAACTAGGGCATGAAGCAGTGGGTGTGGGCAAAGGTCACACCAGGGGTGGGAGGAAGAACATCACAATGTCATGACAAGGCACGTCCCGACCAACCTGCAACAGATCACCTTGGAGCAGAGCGGAGTGGCTTACGGACCACACAAGACAAGAGTGGTCTCTATCTCTGCTGCCCCCAGGGTGGGCAGGAAGGGAGGCAGATCCCTGAGAGCATTTTGAAGCTGAAAGTGACAGAAATAAAATCCTGAATTGACAGAAATCCATAAACTGAACCGAGTTCCTCTGAAATGATTAGATTGATTTTCTACATTGGACAGAATAGGAGCTCAAGAGAGAAAATTAGATTGAGTTAGAAAAAAAATGCGTTTTTCATACCTGAGGCTGTAACTGAGAAATTCATAACTGCAATATGATTCCAACTGCTTTGCTCAAGTAGCTTATCTGAGATATGGTCAGTAACCTGCCAGCTGGTGAGAGCAGTTCTTTTCAACTCAGCACTGTCAAGTTGGGACCTTGAAATCTGCCATGGAGGCATTTACACCACAGGAAGTGACAGATGCTGTGAAGCAGGAGTCCTACATACTACTTACCTGGACGTACCTCTCATCAGACAAGATGTAATGATGTCAGAGGAAAAGGTACAAGAATTTCTTTTAAAAATTGGACTGTGAACCAAAACAGTTTGACATGCTCCTAGTGCTTGTTTGTTGCTTTAAAAAAGAACCTATAAATATGTACTTTGTATATTCACAATGTATTATTAATACATCTGTTTTTCTCAGTCACATATAAATTAAGATTTTTTTTTCTTTAGTAAACATCGAGAGTGATAGTTAAATCAACTCACTGCAGAAGCTGCCTGTGCAGACCAAACTATCCACCTTGCTGGGCATAGGTTGGTAAAAAGATTGCCAATACCATCTTCTTATAAAAGAATATGAAGAACCATGCATATTATTAGTGATCTTAAAATACTGTTTATTCTGTACATTTACAATTGTGGATGCTAATGCTAAGTCACTTCAGTCGTGTCCGACTCTGTGCGACCCCATAGACGGCAGCCCACCAGGCTCCTGGGTCCCTGGTATTCTCCAGGCAAGAACACTGGAGTGGGTTGCCATTTCCTTCTCCAATGCGTGAAAGTGAAAGTGAAGTCGCTCAGTGGTGTCCGACTCTTAGCGACCCCATGGACTGCAGCCTAACAGGCTCCTCCATCCATGGGATTTTCCAGGCAAGAGTACTGGAGTGGGGTGCCATTGCCTTCTTCGACAATTGTGGATGGTCTCTATTTATTAAGTTATCTAAGATCGGTGGTCCACCTGTGTACCAAACACAGCGCACACACTAAGTGTTTGTCTGATGCTGAGAACTAAGTTTGACTGCTGTTTTCCTAGCTTTGAATGAACGACTGTCTGCAGTCTGGCTCCCCGCTCTCTTGCTGTAATGGCCGCCGCCCTTGCACGTCCCCTCACCCGCTTCAGTTCAGTCCCTGCCGTCCGGAGAAATGCGCCTCGCCTCTGTCTTCACAGCACTCCTCTCCTCAGAAGGCACCAACCCTTCTTTCTGCCTTTCAAAACCCCACCCCGAAACCTGAATGAAACATTCATATTTCTGCTTCCCTAATTTCCTGTGGTCATGTATGGATGTGAGAGCTGGACTGTGAAGAAGGCTGAGCGCCGAAGAATTGATGCTTTTGAACTGTGGTGTTGGAGAAGACTCTTGAGAGTCCCTTGGACTGCAAGAAGATCCAACCAGTCCATTCTGAAGGAGATCAGCCCTGGAATTTCTTTGGAAGGAATGATGCTAAAGCTGAAACTCCAGTATTTTGGCCACCTCATGCGAAGTGTTGACTCATTGGAGAAGACTCTGATGCTGGGAGGGATTGAGGGCAAGAGGAGAAGGGGACGACAGAGGATGAGATGGCTGGATGGCATCACTGACTCGATGAATGTGAGTCTGAGTGAACTCCGGGAGCTGGTGATGGATAGGGAGGCCTGGCGTGCTGCAGTTCATGGGGTCACAAAGAGTCGGACGCGACTGAGCGACTGATCTGATCTAATCTGATCTGAATCACTCAGCCAGCCCTCACTGTGTCCTAAACTTCCTTGTATAAGGTGTATCATGTGCTGATGTGTCATCTTTCATAAAAGATAAAGCTCGTGACGGCAGAAGCCACGTCATGAGTGGCGATGAATAGGCTCTGAAGTAGGACCGTGTTTAGGGTTGTGCCTGATTTACTGCGGCTCTGCGACCTTTCACAAGTGACTCTACCTCCCCTTGCCTCACTCTCTCCACGTCTAAAATGGGAAAAATCATACTTTCTATCACTAAGGCTTATTCTGAGAACAAGTAAGTCAGAACAGTGAAGTATTTAGTATGTTGTAGAATGTATAGGCTATTTTTACCCATAGCTGGCAGCTCCAGAATCATCCTTAGCATTTCTTTTTTTTTTTAATTGAAGTATAGTTGATTTCCAATTTTGTGTTAGTTTCAGCTGTACAGCAAGTGAGTCTGATGTATAAGTTATTATAAGATATTGAGTATAGTTCTGTGTGCTGTACAGTAAATCCTTATTGTTTATCTATTGTATATAAAATAGTGTGTATCTGTTTATCCCTACTCTTTTTTATCATCTATTTTTGACTTGTTGTGAGGGCTGTTCTCTAGCTGCCACAAGGGGGGGCTACTCTCTAGTTGCGGTGCGTGGACTTACGCGGTGACTTCTCTTGTTGCAGAGCTTGGGCTCTAGGGTGCGCGGGCATATGTAGTCGCAGCACGTGGGCTCAGGAGTTGCGGCTCTGGGCTCTAGATCACAGGCTCAATAGTTGTGGTACGCGGGCTGGGTTGTTCAGCGGTATGTGGGATCTTCCTGGATCAGGAATCAAACCCGTGTTTCCTGCTGGCAGATTCTTTACCACTGAGCAATTAGGGAAGCCTATATTCCACACACTTAATTTATCCCTCCCCATCCCCTCTTTCCCCTTGGGTAACCGTGTTTGTTTTCTATGTCTGTGAATCTGTTTAGTCAGTGAATCCATTTGTATTATTTTTTAGATTCTACATGTATGTGATATCATATAGTACTTGTCTTTCTGACTTCATTTACTATGACATTTTCTAGGTCAATCAATGTTGCTGCAAATGCAGTATTTCATTCTTTTTATGGCTGAGTGTTATTATTGTGTGTGTGTGTGTGTGTGTGTGTGTGTACACCACATCTTCTTTATTCATTCATCTGTCAGTGGACACTTATATGGTGCTTCCATATCTTGGCTGTTGTAAACAGTGCTGCTATGAACACTGGGGTGTATTTATATCTTTTTAAAGAGTTTTCATCTCTTTTGAATATACCTGGCATTTATTTTGATTATATATGTGCTGATGGATATGTTGATCACATTTTGGTTCAGGTTTTGGGGATGTATGTTATGGATATTAATGATAGTGATTAGAATAATATTGATAATTCCCTGTGTACAATATTTTTCTCTGTTGGAAAAGTTTGTGTGTGACCTAATACCGAAGACCATAACTAGTCAATCTGATTAGGGAGGCAAATTCTATATTCTTTGTTATGAGGGATGACATTTAGGGACTCTAAAGAAAAGGTATTCTATAACTTCTAGTTTTTTGTGCTTAATAATTTTTTATCAAGAATTAGAAATGTTTACAATAGCTAGGATACGGAAGCAACCAAGATGTTCATCAGCAGACAAATGGCAGACCAGTGTCCAACAGCAGAAAGCTGTGGTACATATACACAATGAAATATTACTCAGCTATAAAAAAAGAATGCATTTGAGTTAGTTCTAATGAGGTAGATGAAACTGGAACCTATTATACAGAATGAAGTAAGTCAGAAATAAAAACACCAATACAGTATATTAATGAATATTTTTGGAATTTAGAAAGATGGGAACAACGACCCTATATGCAAGACAGCAAAAGAGACACAGATGTAAAGAACAGACTTTTGGACTCTGTGGGAGAAGGCAAGGGTGGGATGATTTGAGGCAATAACATTGAAACGTGTATATTACAATATGTGAAATAGGTGGCCAGTCCAAGTTCAATGAATGAAACAGGGCACTCAAAGCCGGTGCTCTGGGACACCCAGAGGGATGGGAGGGGGAGGGAGGGGGGAGGGGGGTTCAGGATGGGGGACACATGTACACCCGTGACTGATTCATGTCAATGTATGGCAAAAGCCACCACAATATTGTAAAGTAATTAGCCTCCAATTAAAATAAATTAATTAATTAAAAAAAAGAATTAGAAATACCCTAAGTTTCATAGCCTGTCCTTTACTCAACTTTCAATCTCTCATTTCTATATTCTTTCTATTTTTGAAAGGGTATGAGAAGAGTTTATTAGAAGTGTTTATATTTTTCAAAAATATAAAATCTAACCAGTGTAATTAATCTACACACAAACAATATAATTTATATTTTAAGATATTTAATTATGTTGAAACTTTATTAAATTAATTTATTGTTGTTTAGTCACTCAGTCGTATCTGACTCTTTGCAACCCTGTGGACTGTAGCACACTAGGCTTCCCTGTCCTTCACTATCTCCCGTAGTTTGCTCAAATTCATGTCCTTTGAATCAGTAATGCCATCCAACCTTCTCATCCTTTGTCATCTCCTTCTCCTTCCTGCTTTCAATCTTTCCCAGCATCAGGATCTTTCTGAGTCAGCTCTTTGCATCAGGTGGCCAAAGTATTGGAGCTTCAGCTTCAGCCTCAGTCCTTCCAGTGAATATTCAGGGTTGATTTCCTTTAGGATTGACTGGTTTGATCTCCTTGCAGTCCAAGGGACTCTCAAGACTCTTCTCCAGCATCACAGTTTGAAAGCATCAATTCTTGAGCGCTCAGCCTTCTTTATGATCAAAAATCTCACCTCTGTACATGAATGCTGGAAAAACTATAGCTTTGACAGACCTTTGTCAGCAATATGATGTCTCTGCTTTTTAATATGCTGTCTAGATTTGTCATAGCTTTTCTTCCAAGCGGCAAGCCTCTTTTAATTTCACGGCTGCAGTCACTGTCCACAGTGATTTTGGAGTCCAAGAAAATAATGTCTGTCACTGTTTCCATTTTTCCCCCATCTATTTGCCAGGAAGTGGCAAATTAATATTCAGCCAAAATTCATTTATTCAGTGAAATTCAAGATACAATTTCAGATATTACAAAAAAAATTGACAGAAATTAATCAGAGTTATATCTTAGAAAAAAAACGACCTGAAGAGAGTTTAAGATCCTTTAAAAATTTGAATTTGCTCATTAAAAAAGTCTGTCATTTTACTTTGTTACTAGAAAGCAGAACTCTCACAGCCCCTTGACCTTCTGAAATCATCTCAGAGTCTGTCTAATTTACTTCAATTGCTCTGAATTTGGCCATATTAGAACAATAAGAGTTTAGCTAATGGCAAGCCTCACTTTTGTGTCTTAGCAGCTTACAAACATTTCTGCCAAGGGGCTTTCAAATGGTATTCTCATAGGGAACTTGATTCTTAGTTATTAATTTAACAAACATAAATAAACTATATTATCTCATATTACAGAATTCTTATAGCTAGATTGTGGGAGAAGTGGTATTTGAGTTGTAGCTGAGAGGTGGAGGAAACGAAGTCCTGGCTGAGTGAGAGGCATAAGGATAAGTATAATTCAAATGAAATTGTGGAGAATGAGAACAGACTTCATTAAAAAAATAGACTATTTTTCTGAGGCTCCAGTGCCAGACTGAAGTTGCATTTAGTGCTGTGCCAAAAAGGATGCTCTTTACAACCAGGAGAAAAATGATTCAACTTGCTTTTACCAAAACAACTCTGGGAATGGTGGCACAAACAGGTTGGTTATCTAAAAGGCACATATTGAAGATTTTTAGGAAGAGTAGACTATCAGGCTCAGAGCACAATTTCCTGATTTCCTTTCCAAAGCCTGTAAACGTTTGCAAACCCCAATGGCCTTGCTTCCTTCATTTTTATCACTCTAGAAGGCCTGCCCCTCTGTTCTACAGTGAATCACTCATAGCATTCTGAGTCCTTCACACTTCCCCAGGATTCCTGTTCTTTCAATTTTGCATATTTCAGGTTTCCCTTCCATGGATGACTCTCCTCTCAGCACCACCATCCAGAAACTTTTCCAAGCTATCATCCTTGACTTTGTTGTTTCCCAGCTCCTTGCCCTTCCAGCATCTGACATCGAAGCGATTGTCCACAGAGCATCAAGGCCCGCCAGTCCCCCTCACTGGGATCTCTCAGATGCTTTCATGTCTCCTCATTCTTTCATTTACTCACTTCAAAGCCGTATCCCCAGCAACTAAAAATAAATACAGAAATAAGTTGAACTGAGTGGTTGACACATGGACTTAAACTAAAGTAGGAATCATGAAAAGCAAAGGGGACAATGACAACACTTTGGAGATGATGTTGACCAGATTTGGCAATTTCTACACATATAGAAATTTGTATTATTGAAAGAGGATAATTAGAAATGATTTTCACATTTTAGTCTGAGCGACTTGAAGATGGAAATGATGTGGCCATCTGGTTTTGACAGGAGGTAAGGCATCCATTTTTGGAATGTTGAGTTTGAGATATCTATAGGGCATCCATGAATAGATATATAGGAAGCATTCAGGATTTAGAATTTAGATTTCAAAGGAAAGTCAGAGCTAAAGATAAAGGTTCAGGCTTCATCATCTAAAACAAACAAACAAAAAAACATTAATCATTGCAGCCAAAGGCATGAGAAATGTAGTCCACTGAGAATGTAAAGTAAAAGAGGAGAGAGCAGTTGTGTTAGCTTTTCAACAAAAGTGGAGAAAGGAAGCTCTCTGAAGGATGCTGAAAAGGGCTGGCCAGAGGAGTGAGGGACAAACCCAAGAAGTTGCAGTGTCACCTGGAGCTAAAGATGCTCTTAGTAACAGATGTTTGGTCATGAAACATTTCCTGATAGTTTTGTTTGCAGTTCTGTTATTGACCTAGGCACATATTCTAAAGATGCAGGATGTCAGCATAGCAAAAGCAAACAGCTGTTTTTCTTTTGTTGAAAGCATCATCCTTCAAGAGTCATGTAAATCATGAATTCCTATTGAAACTCTGCCTAAAGACCATCTGGGAGGTCCCCTTAATTATATGGGAAGGGAGATGGGAAGCAGGTCCGGGAGGGTGGGGACATGGGTGTACCTATGGCTGATTCTTGTTGATGTATGACAGAAAACCACAGAAGTCTGTAAAGCAATTATCTTTCAATTAAAAAATTAAAACAAAATATGCAGATGTAAAAAAATATAGCATCCATGTAGTCATATTGTTCCTCCAGTGTTTTATGAAAAGAGCTAAAATCCTAGGATTGTGTATATTTGCAAAAGATCTTTTTCTTTACAAAGCACAGTTAACACACTACAATACTCTTCTACTCAGTCACACATTTGTTGAAGGAAAAATTGATGCCTTTAAATACAAATATAAAGATCTTGGCATTTATGTTTAACAGGCTCAGCTGACTCTGGAAATACTATGTTCATATTTCTTGAAATTGTAAATTGCTCATTTTAAAACTACTTTATGGAGGTGTGATTGATATGTATTAAGCTGTACATATTTAATACATACAACTTGATGAGTTTGGAGATAAGTATATACCCATAACACTATCACCATAATCACAGCCCTAAACTTACTCATCACTTTCAAAAGTCCCCATTCATTTATTTTTCTTAAAAAAGTTTTGATGGTAATTAAGAAAATTGAAATGTAAAATTCTAAACTCTGAAGGTATATTCAAAACAGTATTGACAAATTAACTTTTTTTTCAGAAAAAGAATATCAGATCAGATCAGATCAGATCAGTCGCTCAGTCGTGTCCGACTCTTTGCGACCCCATGAACTGCAGCACGCCAAGCCTCCCTGTCCAAAAGAATATAGTAAAAGCAAAAACAATTGCAATGTGATAAGCCATGTTGATAACTGAATTTTCATTTTCATCAAAAGTGTTATTTGTTTTTGTCGTTGTTCTGGCTGTCGTCATGACTGTGCGCTGAGATGCTCCTGCCAGGATGCTGTTCTCAGGTGGCACGTTCTCCTGTGTGGTGACGGAATGCGCAGGGAGGCACAGGCGTGTGGGTGAGAGGCACAGTATTGGCTGGAACAACTTGAAATTGACGAGGCAGAGCATGACCTACTTTTGGGGTCCATCTTTTCTGATCCAGAAAGTGTTTGCATTAACTCCCATTCCCAGCTGGAAACACCGCTTTATTATGGCGCGGTGGATCAATGACCACTAGGAACCATGAACCATGATAGGTGGCCTGACAGTTGTGTGAAAGGCCTCATTGGTTCAAGTGGAAAGAAAGCTGCCTTGTGAGACTTCCTTTTTTTTTTTTTTATCAAGATGGACAATGTAGAACTTTTCATTATACATTGCAAATAGTGAAAAGGTAGAGATACACAGAACAAAATGATGTGTTTTTTTTTCCACTTCTCCTTGTGCTTCCCCACCTTTCACATCCTGGCGGACTCAATCGAGCTTCCTCAAAATAAGACGATTTTTATCTTTGTGAAGCCAGGCTATCCTTTCTGATACAGAATAATTGGTGGTGTATCATTTTAGAAAGTGTTTATCTCTCAGTTTAGGTGATACAGTCACAAAATGACAAGTTTATAACCATAGGCTAAAATCAGATTAATAAATTAAAAAAGCTTAATTGGAAAAAACCACCCAACAGTGGTTTGTTACACTTACGTCCATTTGGAGTCTTCACAATTTTGGCACAATAAACTATTGAAAAATCTAATATGTTGAAATTTGATTTGTTTTATATAATGAAGTAAAGAAACCATTGAACACACAGGTAATAATTGAGGATAATGTTTAAAAAATCTAAATATATGTCCATCACTGGCAAAGTTAATGGCCATGTATCACAGTTTGGACATAAATCTCATAACAGCGTATTTTTCCTCTGTATCTTTTTAAAAACTATAACCCTTGTGTGTTCCTCTATTTGTACATAGGCCAGGAGCCAGATGGAGCTGGCTAGGGTGCTTGGATGTTAGAGGAAGCAATTCATTTGTATAGCAAAAGACTCTGCCATCCAAAGCATTTCTGGAATTGAATGTGAGCACAGAAGAATATTGTACCTGCTGGCTTCAGACACCAAATCCTATTTGTATCTAACTGCACTGTGCAATTGTAGAACACTATATTATTAAAGACAGTAGATTGTGTGTGTGTGTGTATGTGTGTGTGTGTTTATTTCTCTCTTATTTGTGCCAAAAATCAGTGTGATGCCCAATGAATGTTGAGTGATTCTGCTCTACAGTGTAAACTTGACTGTATCAATGCTATGCATATAGCAAAATGTTTTTTTTTTTTATCAGATATATACATCGATTCTGGTTGACCCCCCATGTATCCATGCAAATGTTCTTGACAATCCACATATAGTTTTGAAAATCATAAATTATATAAAAATGCACAATCAGCAGCTTTGAGGAGGTTAAGCACAGACACAAAATACTCATAAATATACTCTAGTATCTTTCATCATTCAGATTTGAAATATTGGTTGATCTGATTTTCTCAAGCCAGTTTCAAACCTCTGAGACTGCAAAGTTATATTAGTAGTTGAGAAATAACATGGAAACACCGTATGTTTTTCAGTTTTGTCAAAACTTTAGCAGTTGAGTATTCTTTTCAGTTGGGGAAGATCCTGCTTGCTCTTCACTTCAGAGACTGTTTCCCATTTGTGCCCACTTTACCAGATCACCTCAACCCACCCCCACCTCTGTTGAGTATAGGGACCCCCTTTGGATGTGTCAGTCTTTTCTAGGTAAATGCTAAGACCTCCTGGTTTCCTAATCTTCCCATTACACATGTTCAAAATGCAGTTGGCATCAGCGGAGCGCAGATGGTGTCTTGGCCTATGGGCGGGGGGCTTCCCTGGCATGTGTTGGTTGCCGTGTGATGTCCACTGGAGATAACTGACCGGATCTTTCTGTCCCAGCTCAGGGCAGCCTGAGCGTGGTTTCTTGGTCCCAGGCCTGTGTTTGTTGATGTGTGCTGCCCAACTTACTGACCAGTCAGTCCCTTTGGCTGTTCTCTTGGCAAAGGCCGTCACCTACTCTGGGTCCTATGGCACCTCCTTTCATTTAGATTCCCGGAGGCTGGCTGTGACATTCTTTTGGTTAATAGGTAGAGAATATGTGCAGTGATCTTTGGGCATTGTTACTCCTGTGAAAGGGAATCCCTAGTGGCTCAGTGGTAAGGAATTTGCCTGCAATACAGGAGATGTGGGTTCAATTCCTGGGTCAGGAAGATCCCCTGGGGGAGGGTGTGGCAACCCACTCCAGTATTCTTGCCTGAGAAATCCCATGGACAGAGGTGTCTGGTGGGCTGCAGTCCGTGGGGTCCCGAGCTGGACACTACTGAGGGACTAACACATAGACAAACCACCACCACCACTACAGTGAAGAATCCCTCTGGTTAGCTCTAGTCAGACCCTCATTCATTTCTAAGCCTTGTTCTTCATCTTCTCAGACTCTGATTGTGTAATGGTTTCTGGGGAGCATGACTCATTTAGGTAGAAAAATGAAAAACACATCATTCTAATAAAAAAAACCTATTATCTCATCAAAGAAAATTGCACTGGATTAAGTTAAAAAGACAAGAAAGACTTTATTCAAGTCTATAGCAATGGGGGTCAAGACTTCTACAGTAGGGGAGTGAGAGGCAACTGTTGAAATCAAGATGGGGGAATTTTTAAGCACTGAGCTGAGCTAATGGAAAAGTACTGGAGAACATTAGGGGACCGGTCAGTGTGCTTAGGGCATTTGTGTCTGCTAATTGGTGCTTGTGCAAGTTAGGCTCCTGCCCTCCCTGCAGAGGCTGGGAGATAGGGGTCTATCTTTCTTGATTATATTTCAGAGGGATGACTCAGATTCTTGAGAAAGACATTCTTGGGTTGTAAAACTGTAAAAAGCCTTCATGAAGATTTCCATTTTAAGGGACAGAGAAAGAATTTACAATGGCAACTTCCCTAAATTAAATGCTCTGAGAAAAAGGGATGGTGGTTTCTATGGTCAGAGGAAAAAAAAACTGTCTAAAGTTTAGTCAGGCTGTGGGGGACATTAAGGCTGTCTTGGCCACAAACATCACTAATAATTTTTCCTGTTGCCTGTGAAAGAAAAGTTTCCACGATAAAATAACACTTGCTGCTGCTGCTAAGTCGAGGAATAAATAATGGAATTAAATAAAATATGTGCATTTAATACTAAATTCAACAAACACCTAAGCCTACGGGTAAACATATCTTATTCATTGGGGTTATAATGCTGTTTTAATGTTGTAGCATTTTCTCAAATTTGGAAAATATTAAATGACTTAATCAATCAAATTCCTAGAATTGGTTTTGCACTTTTTTTTTAACCTCTTTTGATTATACTATGTCCTGGTATTGCTGGCTTTTCCAGTCATTATGTGGAAATGATGTCTGTTGGGTATAAGAGAGTGACTTCGGTTTCTTGACCCAGGAGTGATATGAGGACATTTGGCTCATGACAGCTTATCATCTCTCTCTGGCCGGGGAAGATAAAAAAAAAAAGGTAGGGAAGCGAAAATGGTTTTTCAGGCTCTGGGATATTGTCAGTATGCTCTATCTGATGCATGAGGTCATTTACTGAAATGACCTGCTTCACTGTAGAAGATCTAAATCGAAACTTTTAGAAAAGTATTATAATGGTCTTAGAAAGCAAAACATGGGCAAATCCTGATTGCTGTCTGAATTTTCAGACATTATGTGCTCAGAGTAATTTTTCCAAAACTACTAATTTGAGTGAAATAAAACTGACTGTAGTGGAATTAAAGCACAGAATTTGGCATTTTTGTAATTTTATCCTAGTCTTCTAAGATGAAATTTGGCTGTCCCCAAATTTACACATCAAATATACCAATCAAAATGCCTGAGCAGAGAAAGGATGTAAATATTTACTGATCAATCCACTGAATTATTAAAGACTTCAGAAATGTTTGATCTGGCAATGCAAGGAGTAGGGCTGAGAGTCAGCCTGCCAATTTGCTGGGAGGAAAAATTGATCAACAACAAAGCACTAAAACCTGGGAGAATTTAGTAAGGTATTATTAATTTAGAACCTTGCTGGGGAAATAAAGTGAAAAGCGTCTCTTTTTTTATTGTATCAAAAAAAGCTGAAAACAAAGCAATAAATACATCTAGGAAATAATAGTTCACAAGTGATTAAGCTAGGTACCTTTGGGGTGATTGGTAGACATTGTGTGTATGTACATGCATGCCTGTGTGTGTGTGGGTGTGTGTCTCAGCCAAGTGCTTTAAGTTTTCTCTTTGAGCACCTCATTGAAAATGCCATTTTGCAAAGAGAAGTGTCTTGTGCTCTTATTTAGTTTTAGCTTTTACCACTAGGTATAATACATTCAGATTTTGTATATAAATTTATACAGTCTTACTACTTTCATTACAGATTTACTTAATTCCTTTATGCACTGAATAGTTCTTAAGCTCCTACTATGTGTCAGGCAGTGTGCTAGACCCATAGGATCTATGTTTGAACAAAACAGGCAAAGACTGTAGGCCTCATTGAGCTTATATTCTAATAGGGTAAGATAAATGATAAAGAAATATAGTAAATAAGAAATTATGTGTAAATATGTCAATGTCTGGCCAGAAAAAAAAAAAAATGAAACTGGTTTGGATGAAGTGGTTTGGAGCAGGACTGCTGGGTGGAAGGAATTTTAAAAGGGAAGGTCAGGAGATACAAGCTTGAATGAGAGTATCACATCTGAGCAGACCTGATGGTAGCAATGATGTTAGCCCCAGCTTTCTCAGAGAAGAGCACTCCTGGCGGAAAGGATAGCTCATCACAGGGTGGGATGGGAGATGGGAGAGTGACACTTGCTTGGAGAATCTCGAGGAGGCCTGATCCCGAAAGCTAGATCTGGTGTGGGAGCCTTGCAAGGGAGGCAGATCACGTGAGGAATCTGGAGGCTGTACAGCAATGACTTTGCCTTCCACCGTGTGTGGAAGTTAGTGTAGTGTTTTGAGCACAGAAATAACTTAAACCTGTTGTGTAGAGGATGGAGTCCTGCTGACCAAAGGGAGAAGCAGGGAGACTTGTTAGCCTGCTACGGCGAGAATCCAGGCTGGATTAGAAAGGAGCACCAGTGAAGATGGAGAAGTCCTCTGATTCTGCAGAGTTGAGTAATACCAGCAGTATTTTTGTCGGGTTGGTAGAATGGTGAGAAAGAAAGAAAGAAGTCGAGCACAACTCTTTTTTTTTTTTTTGGCCCTAAAAATTGTTAAGAATGGAACTGTCATAAACTAGTTTGGGGAAGCATGTGAATAGAGTGGATAGAGTGGGGTTTGGTGGAAGAAAAGGCGTTTGGTTTGGGAAATGTTAAAGATATCAAGCAGTGAGTCTACTATCAGGGAAGAGTTTGGCGATGGAGATATAAACTAGGGAATTACTGGCACATGATACTTGTAAGTCCTTGAGGCCGAGAAGGGCCATCCAGGGGTGGATGAAGATGGAAAGGACGCAGGGCGAAGGACTGAGCCCTGGGTATCTCAGCCTTAAGAGGGAAGAGATAAAAGGAAAAACCGTCACTGGAGATGGAAACAGAGCAACAAATAAACTAAGAAGAGGGACTTCCCTGGGGGTCCAGTGGTTAAGACTCTGTGCTTCCACTGCAGGGGCCATGGGTTCGATCCCTGGTGGGGGAAGTAAGATCCCACATGGCACGTGATGTGGCTAAAAAATTTGAAAAATAAATAAACTAAGAATAAGGTTAAGAGAATGAGCTTTTGAGGAAATTAAGTAAACAAAGAATATCAGGGCATTGGGAGTAGTCATCTCAGATGTCGCTGACAGGCCAAGTGGTAGTCAGACCATTTGATTTAGCAATACAGAATTCTTTGGTAACCATGACAAGAGCAGCTTGAGTTAAGTGACGTGAACTGAAAGTCTAATTGACACTGGCCTAAGAGAGAATGAGATCAGAAACATTGAAAAGAATGCATATGGACATTGTACTTGAATTAACATATTACCTTAATAGAAAAAATAGAATGGAGTCAAGAGAAGTTTTTTTTTTTCCTTTTAAAATGCGGAAAATAACAGCATGCCTGTATATTAGTGGGATCCATTAAGGAGAAAAAAACAATGAAGACAAGAGTGAAGAATTGCTGGTGCAGTGGCCTGAGTGGATTCAGCACAGTGGAAGGGGCTGCCCAGTGGCTCATGTAGAAGGAGATAAACCAGTCCATCCTAAAGGAAATCCACCTGAATATTCACCGGAAGGACTGATGCTGAAGCTGAAGCTCCTCCAATACTTTGGCCACCTGAAGCGAAGAGCTGACTCATTGGAAAAGACCCTGATGCTGAGAAAGATTTAATGCAAAAGCAGCGGGTGGCAGAGGATGAGATGGTTAGATCGCATCACTGACTCACTGGACATGAGTTTGAGCAAACTCCAGGAGATGGTGAAGGACAGGGAAGCCTGGTGTGCTGCAGTCCGTGGGGTCGCAGAGTCGGACACGACTGAGCGACTGAACAGCAGCAGCACCGGGAAAGCGCAGGGCTGCCCTGTGGGCCCAGCGGGACTCAGGGATGCTGAGTGTGCCCTCAGAACTGCCTCTCGCTTCATCTCTCCAGTCTGCTCGGGTCTTTGCTGCTTCACCCAGGTTTTCCTCGACCATTGCTCCTACAACTCGAGGCCTAATTCCTATCCTTTCAGCTTTCGCAGCAGAGAAGAAGGTTGTTCTCTAACAGTCTCGTAAAATCCAGGAATTGCCCTGCTGGCTAGGCTAGCTGGCCTGCCCATGCCGTGACAGTCTCTGCAGGCAGGGACAGCTGGGCCAAAATTTAGGAGTAAAGGTATGGCAAGACGAGCCAGGCACGGAGCATCAATAGAGTTGTGTTTCTTCCAGGGAAAAGAACAGCACTGGTAGAATACAAAGCTTGATAAGGTTCTCAATGGTGGCCCCAGGACACTGCAGACCATTTAAGGGAGCCGGACAAATATTGACACATTTTTTTTCTGATCCTTTTACCTTATTGTAATTCATTGTCAAGATCAAAATGATCCAGGCCAGTTTACACTTGTGGGGAAATCTAGATGAAATCACACATGAAAAAAATAACCTTAGAGGGAAATTTCCTCTATGAGAGTTTTAATTAAGCCAGTTACTTTGTGGAAGTGTAGATGCCCTAACGGTGGCTAGGGTTGTTACTGAACTGTGTTCCCTTCTGTCTTGTGTCCTTGAGCACCCGTGTCCGTCTGTGCTTTAAATCTTGAGAAAAACGACTTGCCCTTTCCTGTGTTCCAACCTTTACAAAGTCAGCAAGCTCTGCGACACGTCACCTTCACTGATGACCATCAGCAGTGGCAGTCATGCCATTTTTAATATTAGTAGGGGATAGATGAGATTCTTTTCTATATTTTAGGGTTCCAACCAAGAGTACTTTATCTTCAGTTTTTCTTTCACTTCTATGAAACTGTAAAATGTTCCTCCATGTCCTGAACTAAATATTGATGTTACCTAGTAGATGGAATATGAGGGTCTTAAACATAATTCAGCCAGCTAGTTATTTATATTTAAATAACACTGAATATACTATTGAATATATTATTGGGGTAGAATATACCACCCTGGGGCAATGATAGTTGTATAATTATTTCAAGGTTAAAGAATGAAAAAGGAGGAGATTTTTAAAATGAGATTCTAATAGATTAAAATCATTTTAAAAATAATTTTTCATCTATACTAAAAATTTGGGTTATTTTACTTAGCTTCTGTAAATCTCTTTTTTAAATACAGTTTCATTTGAAAAGAAGAGATGTTAAAACATTTCATCTCACTAGATAATTTTAATAATTAAGTTTAATATGTGCATGAAATTTCTAGTGACTTAGCATACAGTAGGCACAAGATAATTTTTAGTTTGCTTTTCTTTCTTGACAGTTCATAGCAACATATATTATAGAAGCCAGTTCTTTAGGAACCTGATGTTTAAAAGCGGGAGGCAGCAGACACAAGAGATGCTGTATTTTGTGGTCATTCAGTAACTAAATTTTTTCAAAGCTCAACTTTACTGTGATGGTAACTCTTTGGAGTTGATAGCAGTAATAATTGTTTTATGGTTCAAAAAGTAACAGCTATGATATACTCACATGCTTGCTGTCTGTGAGAGAAATCAATAGGCACTTGTGCTTTTTAAATTTAAATCTCATAGCAGTACTACAGTGCTTTAATGTAAAAGTCTCATCAATGAGTGGAAGGATTTTAAGTGTGAAGTTTCAGGCTGTGATACGAAGATGCAAGAAATGTTTCTGTTTGAATAAATTTATGACATTTTATTATGCCAAGTCTCAGTAATGAGGCCAGGCAGGAGAAAAAGGAGGGTGGAATAGGGGGAGGAGGACTGCGATGTGGGGAAGGAAAGAATGGAGGGATGAGACTCAGTCTTGTCGATTAAGCATTAGTAACCGTGGAATGCTTGGTGCTCAGGGGCAAAGAATCCACTTGGTGATGCGGGAGGCTCCGCCTGGGGTAGCCCAGCCTCAGCTGCAGGTGCACTTTTGTTTCATGTCACTTTTGTCCCTACGTGTCATCATAGGCCAGCGCGACTGAAGGATACTGAGTTCTATACCCATGTCTGTATACCTGTGTCTGTGTCCTTACATTTTCCACACTACCATTCAGCATTTGTTTTAAAATTAGAACCTTCAAAACTCCATCACATACTTACACCACATGTATCTTCAGCGCCACATGGTTTAAACCCTGCTGCAATCTCGGGATTCCCTACGGCTGGATTATCCTGCTGACATTACTTGGTAAAGCCTGGGAGCATCTGAATTCCTATTACCTTATTGGTGTACCTCGTTAATGACATCGCTTGATTAGCATATCAGTAGTACCTTTTCGCCACAGGTAAGAAATTGAAATGTTCAAGGTCAATTAACTGCAAATGTTTCAAGTCGGTTGGTTCAGCTATAACGGTGAGTGATGCTGGGAAGAGGGAGCGGTCAGTGAGAGACGCCTCGTGCTCCTGATGAGAATTGATGATCCAATTTTCACTCACTGGAATCACGCTGATTCTTTTTTTTTTCCCTCTCACTGTGCTTCTCGCACATGTTTGTGTTTTAAATAGTGGTCTGTAAAGGAATGTCAAAAGTGCCACAGAAATATTATGCTACTCTGTATTAAAAATGTGCCTTCATGACCGACTTTAGACCTTTAAAATTAACTAGAAAGAGCAAGAAACAAAATGACTCAGTATTTTTCTCAAAGGTGTAAGGTAATGTAGATAAAATTCCAAACAGAAACTCCAGGGAAAGATGATGGCTGGCCGGAGGCACTTCGTCCGTTCTTTTCCCAACTTTTCTATGTAAAGAAAGAAGATAAAAATTGCAGAGAGAGTTGCAACATATCTGCAACTATGCTACTGATATTAACCAAGCACCCTTGGTGAATATCAGACCCCAGAAACTTTCAACTTGGACTTTTGATAGACCTGAGGCAGAACAGTAAAAATTAGATTGAACACTGGAGGGAAGTTTTTACCCATTCACCCCTCCCGTCATGTATCCATACTTCAAAGACATGGTCTGTTGTTAACTCTAGAGAGGGAAGATGACCTTACTGCCAGGTAGCCAAATCCTAAACTTCCCCAACCCTGGCTGCTGCTGTCTTTTCTACATCCAGTATGACACATCCACTTACGTGTCATAACAGTAGGCGGGTGGACTGCAGTGTCTTGGTTCAGAGCTCGGTGCATCTTGCTGCCATGCAGACTGGTGCAAGGCATTCAGACACTCTGTGTCTCAGCACGGCACTTGGAGAATTAAGCAACAGTGCCTTCACAGCGTGCCCGAGGCAAAGTACTCACCGCATAAATACTAAGTAATACCACGGTAAAATAAGTGGGAAAGTTGGATGGAGTTTCATTACATCCTGAGAAATGAAATATGGTGAAGGAGTTGGCTTAGATTTTAGAATGATGCTATGAGAGCAGTTTTCAGTTAGGGTTCGAGAGCTCCCTGAGCTATTTTTGGTCAGGTGCTATTTAAGGTTTTCTTCAGAGCATTCAAAAGTAAGTTCTCTTCACATGGATAACAGACTGCACGAGAGGTGCCCTTTGTGGACAGCAAAGCCATGCTAGATCAATGACACCAAGGTGCTCAGGTTACAGCCAAGTCCCTTGTCTACCCGGCACGCCTTCTTACTTAAAATGTAAGAGTTTTCCCCCGTCACCTAAACATGGTAGATGGTGCCCCAAAGAACTCTGCTCATCCAGGTTACCAGCCCAAACCACACATTCTCCAAGGGCAAATACAGAGAAAAGTAAAAACCCACCAGTAAAAACGGCACAAGCTCTAAATATTTTGGGTCCCTAAGGAGAGCATTGTACTTTCGATGTATAGAGTGAAAGATACTTTTGAACAAAGATTCCCTCCAAGACAGAAAGAAATTTGAAACAAAGCATCTAGTTCTAAAGACTGTGTAGTAAGTAATCTCAGGACTTACTACATACCTGAATACAAGCAGGAGTTAGTGTGATGCTGTCAAGAGAGGACGTTACAGGAATAGAATTCTTTTAAAAGATGCTGTCTTGATTCATTTTGAGGTCCCGACTAGAGCCAGGTTAGTTCCCCTTCTTGAGCAGCTGGTTATGTCCAAACCCAGCCCCTTCCTTCACACCCTCTGTGGCCACTACACATCTAAACTGGTCACGCTGCAGCCGGGTGCAGACGCCCCTGCTGCCTGGAGCCCCTTCAAATTAGCCAGTCCACAGGGAGCGCACAAAAGCTAGCTAACTCCTCCCTGCTCGCGGTACATCAGCCGCCCCCTTCAGCTTCAGCTACTCAGCCTTTCTGGGACACACTTCCCTCCATGTTCTGCCTGGCAATCTTCTCTTTGAAGCTGGGAGTAACTCAGAGTTCTGCTTTTCCTTATTCGGACTGTCACTGTGTTGTTTGCCGCCCAAAAGGTTTTTAAATCTTATTAAAGCAGGTTGTTCACACAGATGTCTCCCTTTCAGATCAGATCAGATCAGATCAGTCGCTCAGTCGTGTCCGACTCTTTGCGACCCCATGAACCGCAGCACGCCAGGCCTCCCTGTCCATCACCAGCTCCCGGAGGTCACTCAGACTCGCATCCATCGAGTCAGTGATGCCATCCAGCCATCTCATCCTTTGTCGTCCCCTTCTCCTCCTGCCCCCAATCCCTCCCAGCATCAGAGTCTTCTCCAATGAGTCAACTCTTCGCATGAGGTGGCCAAAATACTGGAGTTTCAGCTTCAGCATCATTCCTTCTAAAGAAATTCCAGGATTGATCTTCAGAATGGACTGGTTGGATCTCCTTGCAGTCCAAGGGACTCTCAAGAGTCTTCTCCAACACCACAGTTCAAAAGCATCAATTCTTCGGCGCTCAGCCTTCTTCACAGTCCAGCTTTCACATCCATACATGACCACAGGAAAGACCATAGCCTTGACTAGGCGAACCTTTGTTGGTGTGCTGCACCATAATAGTAAATATTCATTGTGCATGTCTTTGTATTAGGGCCTGACTCAAGGTTTATAAAACAGGGCACAGATACCAAAAGTAATGCTTGAATAAAAACTGTATATTTATTCTTGTTTTCGGTCACTAAGTGTGTCCAACTCTTTGTGACCCCTTGGACTGTAGCACACCAGGCTCCTGTGTCTTCCACTTTCTCCTGGAGTTTGCTCAAAAACTGCATATAAATTAATGATAATCTCTATTTGAAATGTCAGAACTTATTCTTAGAGCCTTAGGTGGAAGGCAAATGAATGGGGAAAAGAAAACATGGACTAATATTCCTATTTGGTATATTATGTAACAGATACTGCATTTTAATATATATCGAATAGTAGGTAATTATGGATTCAAGAATAGGTTAAACTCTAATGACTTTTACAGAGATTATATAATACTTACATAGTCAGCAATGTCAATATTTTTTAAAGAAATTCCCTAAGTAAAGCATTATTATAGTAAACTGGATGTATAGTGAAATATTTTAACAAGACTTACGGTAGGTAATCACATCTGAAATTTTCTGGTATGCAATGGATAAAACAAAACACAATAAATTCTGTTCTACCTGTAACTCCTTGAATATACCATAGACTTCCATCCTTCGCTTCTGAGTGCTCAAGCACAATTTACTCTCTTCTGGCGCTCTCCCGTCCCCTGTGGTGTCACCACACCCCCGTTCCCAGATAGGATACAACTAGTGATGTGCTGGAGAACTGGCTGGGGTCGGAGTGAGTACGGATGTATAGAGTTTGCCAATGTTCACGGTTTAAATACTCCCACTATGGCCAATTGCAAAGATGGCTATGTTTAATAATCATCTTGTAGAATTCCTGAAAGTGTAATCATCTCTTGCCCATTGCTGCAAGCCAGTTATCACTGGATGGAACTCTCCATCACTTACTGTATTTTTGTTCCCTGTACCTGCCTCACCAGTAACATTTCCCAGGTTGTGTTTCCAGCATGCTTTTCACATCTGTTCCTCCTGTGTGCTGTGCTGTGCTCAGTCGTGTCTGACTCTCTGTGACCCCGTGGACTGTAGCCCGCCAGGCTCCTCTATCCCTGAGATTGTCCAGGCAAGAACACTGGAGTGGGTTGCCATGCCCTCCTCCAGAGGATCTTCCCAACCCAGGGATCGAACCTGCATTGACAGGCAGATTCTTTACCATCTGAGCCACAGGGAATAAGACTGTAAACAGAGTGAAGGCAGGAATGATCCCTAGACCATTCTTGTATTCTGGGGCTTAATGCTGTCCCTCTTTCTCTAAGGAGTCTAAACACGATCAGACATTAGAGGTCGTTTCCAAGTTCCATGTTCAGTTCAGTTCAGTTCAGTCGTTCAGTCATGTCCGACTCTTTGAGAACCCACGAACCACAGCACGCCAGGCTTCCCTGTCCCTCACCAACTCCCGGAGTCCATCCAAACCCATGTCCATTGAGTTGGTGAGGCCATCCAACCATCTCATCCTCTGTCGTCCCCTTCTCCTGCCCTCAATCTTTCCCAGCATCAGGGTTTTTTCAAATGAGTCAGCTCTTTGCATCAGGTTTGGCCAAAGCATTGGAGTTTCAGCTTCAATATCAGTCCTTCCAATGAACACCCAGGACTTATCTCCTTTAGGATGGACTGGTTGGATCTCCTCGCAGTCCAAGGGACTCTCAAGAGTCTTTTCCAACACCACACTTCAAAAGCTTCAATTCTTCAGCACTCAGTTTTCTTTATAGTCCAATTCTCACATCTACACATGACCATTGGAAAAACCATAGCCTTGACTAGATAGACCTTTGTTGACAAAGTGATGTCTCTGCTTTTTAATATGCTGTCTAGATTGGTCATAACTTGCCTTCCAAGGAGCAAGCGTCTTTTAATTTCATGGCTGCAATCACTATCTGCAGTGATTTTGGAGCCCCCCAAAATAAAGTCAGCCACTGTTTCCGCTATTTCCCCATCTATTTGCCATGAAGTGATGGGACCAGATGCTATGATCTTAGTTTTCTGAATGTTGAGCTTTAAGCTAACTTTTTCACTCTCCTCTTTCACTTTCATCAAGAGGCTCTTTAGTTCTTCTTCACTTTCTGCCATAAGGGTGGTGTCATCTGCATATCTGAGGTTATTGATATTTCTCCCGACAGTCTTGATTCCAGCTTGTGCTTCATCCAGCCCAGCATTTCTCATGATGTACTCTGCATATAAGTTAAATAAGCAGGGTAACAATATACAGCTTTGACGTACTTATTTTCCTATTTGGAACCAGTCTGTTGTTCCATGTCCAGTTCTAACTGTTGCTTCCTGACCTGCATACAGGTTTCTCAAGAGGCAGGTCAGGTGGTCTAGTATTCCCATCTCTTTCAGAATTTTCCACAGTTTATTGTGATCCACACAGTCAAAGGCTTTGGCATAGTCAATAAAGCAGAAATAGATGTTTTTCTGGAACTCTCTTGCTTTTTTCCATGATCCAGCGGATGTTGGCAATTTGATCTCTGGTTCCTCTGCCTTTTCTAAAACCAGCTTGAACATCAGGAAGTTCACAGTTCACATATTGCTGAAGCCTGGCTTGGAGAATTTTGAACACGACTTTACTAGCGTGTGAGATGAGTACAATTGTGCGGTAGTTTGAGCATTCTTTGGCATTGCCTTCCTTTGGGATTGGAATGAAAACTGACCTTTTGCATTCCTGTGGCCACTGCTGAGTTTTCCAAATTTGCTGGCATATTGAGTGGAGCACTTTCACAGCATCATCATTCAGGATTTGAAATAGCTCCACTGGAATTCAATCACCTCCACTAGCTTTGTTCGTAGTGATGCTTCCTAAGGCCCACTTGACTTCACATTCCAGGATGTCTGGCTCTAGGTGAGTGATCACACCATCATGATTATCTGGGTCGGGAAGATTTTTTTGTATAGTTCTTCTGTGTATTCTTGCCACCTCTTCTTCATATCTTCTGCTTCTGTTAGGTCCATACCATTTCTGTCCTTTATTGAGCCCATCATTGCATGAAATGTTCCTTTGGTATCTCTAATTTTCTTTTTTTTCCCCCCAGCTTCTCTATTTTATTTATTTATTTTTTTACTTTACAATATTGTATTGGTTGTGCCATACATCAATATGCATCTGCCACGGGTATACATGTGTTCCCCATCCTGAACCCCCCTCCCACCCTCCCTCCCCATACCACACCTCTGGGTCATCCCAGTGCACCAGCCCCAAGCTTCCTGTATCCTGCATCGACCTGGACTGGCGATGCATTTCTTATATGATATTATACATGTTTTAATGCCATTCTCCCAAATCATCCCCCCCGCCCCTCCCCCACAGAGTCCAAAAGACTGTTCTATACACCTGGGTCTCTTTTGCTGTCTCACATACAGGGTTGTCGTTACCACCTTTCTAAATTCCATATATATGCGTTAGTATACTGTATTTGTGTTTTTCTTTCTGGCTTACTTCACTCTGTATAATAGGCTCCACTTTCATCCACCTCATTAGAACTGATTCAAATGTATTCTTTTTAATGGCTGAGTAATACTCCATTGTGTATATGTACCACAGCTTTCTTATCCATTCATCTGCTGATGGACATCTAGGTTGCTTCCATATCCTGGCTATTATAAACAGTGCTGCGATGAACATTGGGGTACACGTGTCTCTTTCAATTCTGTTTTCCTCGGTGTGTATGCCCAGCAGTGGGATTGCTGGGTCGTATGGCAGTTCTATTCCCAGTTTTTTGAGGAATCTCCACACTGTTCTCCATAGTGGCTGTACTAGTTTGCATTCCCACCAACAGTGTAAGAGGGTTCCCTTTTCCTCCACACCCTCTCCAGCATTTATTGCTTGTAGACTTTTGCATCACAGCCATTCTAACTG
The DNA here is from genome assembly GCA_935064755.1 of Tragelaphus eurycerus. Classification (NCBI taxonomy): domain Eukaryota; kingdom Metazoa; phylum Chordata; class Mammalia; order Artiodactyla; family Bovidae; genus Tragelaphus; species Tragelaphus eurycerus. The sequence goes on from CAKXYN010000051.1 coordinate 4,194,863, forward strand.
GTGTGAAATGGTTCCTCATTGTGGTTTTGATTTGCATTTCTCTGATAATGAGTGATGTTGAGCATCTTTTCATGCATTTGTTAGCCATCTGTATGTCTTCTTTGGGGAAATGTCTATTTAGTTCTTTGGCCTATTTTTTGATTGGGTCGTTTATTTTCCTGGAATTGAGCTGCAGGAGTTGCTTGTATATTTTTGAGATTAGTTGTTTGTCAGTTGCTTCATTTGCTATTATTTTCTCCCATTCTGAAGTCCGTCTTTTCACCTTGCTTATAGTTTATTTTGTTGTGCAGAAGCTTTTTAAGTTTGATTAGGTCCCATTTGTTCATTTTTGATTTTATTTCCGATATTCTGGGAGGTGGGTCATGGAGGATCCTGCTGTGATGTAAGTCAGAGAGTGTTTTGCCTGTGTTCTCCTCTAAGAATTTTATAGTTTCTGGTCTTATGTTTAGATGTTTAATCCATTTTGAGTTTATTTTTGTGTATGGTGTTAGAAAGTGTTCTAGTTTCATTCTTTTACAAGTGGTTGACCAGTTTTCCCAGCACCACTTGTTAAAGAGATTGTCTTTTCTCCATTGTATATTCTTGCCTCCTTTGTCAAAGATAAGGTGTCCATATATGTGCGGGTTTATCTCTGGGCTTTCCATTTTGTTCCATTGATCTATACTTCTGTCTTTGTGCCAGTACCATACTGTCTTGATGACTGTGGCTTTTGTAGTAGAGCCTGAAGTCTGGCAGGTTGATTCCTCCAGTTCCATTCTTCTTTCTCAAGATTGCTTTGGCTATTGGAGGTTTTTTGTATTTCCATGCCAATTGTGAAATTATTTATTCCAGTTCTATGAAAAATACCGTTGGTAGCTTGCTAGGGATTGCATTGAATCTATAGATTGCTTTGGGTAGTATACTCATTTTCACTATATTGATTCTTCCGATCCATGAACATGGTATATTTCTCCATCTATTAGTGTCCTCTTTGATTTCTTTCATCAGTGTTTTATAGTTTTCTTTATATAGGTCTTTAGTTTCTTGAGGTAGATATATTCCTAAGTATTTTCTTCTTTGTGTTGCAATGGTGAATGGAATTGTTTCCTTAATTTCTCTTTCTATTTTCTCATTATTAGTGTATAGGAATGCAAGGGATTTCTGTGTGTTGATTTTATATCCTGCAACTTTACTATATTCATTGATTAGCTCTAGTAATTTTCTGTTGGAGTCTTTAGGGTTTTCTACGTAGAGGATCATGTCATCTGCAAATAGTGAGAGTTTTACTTCTTCTTTTCCAATTTGGATTCCTTTTATTTCTTTTTCTGCTCTGATTGCTGTGGCCAAAACTTCCAAAACTATGTTGAATAGTAGTGGTGAGAGTGGGCAACCTTGTCTTGTTCCTGACTTTAGGGGAAATGCTTTCAATTTTTCACCATTGAGGATAATGTTTGCTGTGGATTTGTCATATATAGCTTTTATTATGTTGAGGTATGTTCCTTCTATTCCTGCTTTCTGGAGAGTTTTATCATATGGTTTTTATTTTTCAATTTGTTAATATGGTGTATTACATTGATTGATTTGCAGATATTGAAGAATCCTTGCATCCCTGGAATAAAGCCCACTTGGTCATGGTGTATGATCTTTTTAATATGTTGTTGGATTCTGATTGCTAGAATTTTGTTAAGGATTTTTGCATCTATGTTCATCAGTGATATTGGCCTGTAGTTTTCTTTTTTTGTGGCATCTTTGTCAGGTTTTGGTATTAGGGTGATGGTGGCCTCATAGAATGAGTTTGGAAGTTGACCTTTCTCTGCAATTTTCTGGAAGAGTTTGAGTAGGATAGGTGTCAGCTCTTCTCTAAACTTTTGGTAGAATTCAGCTGTGAAGCCGTCTGGACCTGGGCTTTTATTTGCTGGAAGATTTCTGATTACAGTTTCAATTTCCATGCTTGTTATGGGTCTGTTAAGATTTTCTATTTCTTCTTGGTTCAGTTTTGGAAAGTTGTACTTTTCTAAGAATTTGTCCATTTCTCCCACATTGTCCATTTTATTGCCATATAATTGCTGATAGTAGTCTCTTATGATCCTTTGTATTTGTGTGTTGTCTGTTATGATCTCTCCATTTTCATTTCTAATTTTATTGATTTGATTTTTTTCCTTTTGTTTCTTGATGCTTCTGGCTAATGGCTTGTCAATTTTATTTATCCTTTCAAAGAACCAGCTTTTGGCTTTGTTGATTTTTACTATGGTCTCCTTTGTTTCTTTTGCATTTATTTCTGCCCTAATTTTTAAAATTTCTTTCCTTCTGCTAACCCTGGGGTTCTTCATTTCTTCCTTTTCTAGTTGCTTTAGGTGTAGAGTTAGGTTATTTATTTGACTTTTTTCTTGTTTCTTGAGGTATGCCTGTATTGCTATGAACTTTCCCCTTAGGACTCCTTTTACAGTGTCCCATAGGTTTTGGGTTGTTGTGTTTTCATTTTCATTCGTTTCTATGCAAATTTTGATTTCTTTTTTGATTTCTTCTGTGATTTGTTGATTATTCAGCAGCATGTTGTTCAGCCTCCATATGTTGGAATTTTTAATAGTTTTTCTCTTGTAATTGAGATCTAATCTTACTGCATTGTGGTCAGAAAAGATGCTTGGAATGATTTCAATTTTTTTGAATTTACCAAGGCTAGATTTATGGCCCAAGATGTGATCTACCCTGGAGAAGGTTCCGTGTGCGCTTGAGTAAAAGGTGAAATTCATTGTTTTTGGGTGAAATTTCCTATAGATATCAATTAGTTCTAACTGGTCTATTGTATCATTTAAAGTTTGTGTTTCTTTGTTAATTTTCTGTTTAGTTGATCTATCCATAGGTGTGAGTGGGGTATTAAATTCTCCCACTATTATTGTGTTATCGTTAATTTCCCCTTTCATATTTGTTAGCCTTTGTCTTACATATTGCAGTGCTCCTATGTTGGGTGCATATATATTTATAATTGTTATATCTTTTTGGATTGATCCTTTGATCATTATGTAGTATCCTTCTTTGTCTCTTTTCACAATCTTTGTTTTAAAGTCTATTTTATCTGATATGAGTATTGCTACTCCTGCTTTCTTTTGATCTCTATTTACATGGAATATCTTTTTCCAGCCTTCACTTTCAGTCTGTATGTGTCCCCTGTTTTGAGGTGGGTCCCTTGTAGACAACATATATAGGGGTCTTGTTCTTGTGTCCATTTAGCCAGTCTTTGTCTTTTGGTTGGGGCATTCAACCCATTTACATTTAAGGTAATTATTGATAAGTTGGTTCCAAATAGGAAAAGGAGTACGTCAAGGCTGTATATTGTCACCATGTTTATTTAACTTATATGCAGAGTACATCATGAGAAATGCCGGACTGGAAGAAACACAAGTTTGAATCAAGATTGCTGGGAGAAATATCAATAACCTCAGATATGCAGATGACACGACTCTTATGGCAGAAAGTGAAGAGGGGCTAAAAAGCCTCTTGATGAAAGTGAAAGTGGGGAGTGAAAAGGTTGGCTTAAAGCTCAACATTCAGAAAACGAAGATCATGGCATCTGGTCCCATCACTACATGGGAAATAGATGGGGAAACAGTGGAAACAGTGTCAGACTTTGTTTTTCTGGGCTCCAAAATCACTGCAGATGGTGACTGCAGCCATGAAATTAAAAGACGCTTACTCCTTGGAAGGAAAGTTATGACCAACCTAGATAGCATATTCAAAAGCAGAGACATTACTTTACCAACAAAGGTTCGCCTAGTCAAGGCTATGGTCTTTCCTGTGGTCATGTATGGATGTGAGAGCTGGACTGTGAAGAAGGCTGAGCGCCGAAGAATTGATGCTTTTGAAGTGTGGTGTTGGAGAAGACTCTTGAGAGTCCCTTGGACTGCAAGGAGATCCAACCAGTCCATTCTGAAGGAGATCAATCCTGGAATTTCTTTAGAAGGAATGATGCTAAAGCTGAAACTCCAGTATTTTGGCCACCTCATGCGAAGAGTTGACTCATTGGAGAAGACTCTGATGCTGGGAGGGATTGAGGGCAGGAGGAGAAGGGGACGACAGAGGATGAGATGGCTGGATGGCATCACTGACTCGATGGATGTGAGTCTGAGTGACCTCCTGGAGTTGGTGATGGACAGGGAGGCCTGGCGTGCTGCGGTTCATGGGGTCGCAAAGAGTCGGACACGACTGAGCGACTGATCTGATCTGATCTGATGATCCCGTTGCCATTTACTTTATTGTTTTGGGTTCAAGTTTATACACCATTTTTGTGTCTCCTGTCTAGAGAATATCCTTTAGCATTTGTTGAAGAGCTGGTTTGGTGGTGCTGAATTCTCTCAGCTTTTGCTTGTCTGTAAAGGTTTTGATTTCCCTTCATATTTGAATGAGATCCTTGCTGGGTACAGTAATCTGGGCTGTAGGTTATTTTCTTTCATCACTTTAAGTATGTCTTGCCATTCCCTCCTGGCCTGAACAGTTTCTATTGAAAGATCAGCTGTTATCCTTATGGGAATCCCCTTGTGTGTTATTTGTTGTTTTTCCCTTGCTGCTTTTAACATTTGTTCTTTGTGTTTGATTTTTGTTAATCTGATTAATATGTGTCTTGGGGTGTTTCGCCTTGGGTTTATCCTGTTTGGGACTCTCTGGGTTTCTTGGACTTGAGTGATTATTTCCTTCCCCATTTTAGGGAAGTTTTCAACTATTATCTCAGACCTACAAGACCTTTTAGAACTAACACCCAAAAAAGATGTCCTTTTCATTATAGGGGACTGGAATGCAAAAGTAGGAAGTCAAGAAACACCTGGAGTAACAGGCAAATTTGGCCTTGGAGCACGGAATGAAGCAGGGCAAAGACTAATAGAGTTTTCCCAAGAAAATGCACTGGTCATAGCAAATACCCTCTTCCAACAACACAAGAGAAGACTCTATACATGGACATCACCAGATGGTCAACACCGAAATCAGATCGATTATATTCTTTGCAGCCAAAGATGGAGAAGCTCTATACAATCAGCAAAAACAAGACCAGGAGCTGACTGTGGCTCAGACCATGAACTCCTTATTGCCAAATTCAGACTGAAATTGAAGAAAGTAGGGAAAACTACTAGACCATTCAGGTATGACCTAAATCAAATCCCTTATGATTATACAGTGGAAGTGAGAAATAGATTTAAGGGCCTAGATCTGATAGATAGAGTGCCTGATGAACTATGGAATGAGGTTCGTGACATTGTACAGGAGACAGGGATCAAGACCATCCCCATGGAAAAGAAATGCAAAAAAGCAAAATGACTGTCTGGGGAGGCCTTACAAATAGCTGTGAAAAGAAGAGAAGCGAAAAGCAAAGGAGAAAAGGAAAGATATAAACATCTAACTGCAGAGTTCCAAAGAATAGCAAGAAGAGATAAGAAAGCCTTCTTCAGTGATCAATGCAAAGAAATAGAGGAAAACAACAGAATGGGAAAGACTAGGGATCTCTTCAAGAAAATCAGAGATACCAAAGGAACATTTCATGCAAAGTTGGGCACGATAAAGGACAGAGATGGTGTGGACCTAACAGAAGCAGAAGATATTAAGAAGAGGTGGCAGGAATACACAGAAGAACTGTACAAAAAAGAGTTTCAAGACCCAGATAATCATGATGATGTGATCACTGACCTAGAGCCAGACATCTTGGAATGTGAAGTCAAATGGGCCTTAGAAAGCATCACTACGAACAAAGCTAGCGGAGGTGATGGAATTCCAGTGGAGCTATTCCAAGTCCTGAATGATGATGCTGTGAAAGTGCTGCACTCACTATGCCAGCAAATTTGGAAAACTCAGCAGTGGCCACAAGATTGGAAAAGGTCAGTTGTCATCCCAATCCCAAAGAAAGGCAATGCCAAGGAGTGCTCAAACTACCGCACAATTGCACTCATCTCACACGCTAGTAAAGTAATGCTCAAAATTCTCCAAGCCAGGCTTCAGCAATATGTGAACCGTGAACTTCCTGATGTTCAAGCTGGTTTTAGAAAAGGCAGAGGAACCAGAGATCAAATTGCCAACATCCGCTGGATCATGGAAAAAGCAAGAGAGTTCCAGAAGAACATCTATTTCTGCTTTATTGACTATGCCAAAGCCTTTGACTGTGTGGATCACAATAAACTATGGAAAATTCTGAAAGAGATGGTAATACCAGACCACCTGATCTGCCTCTTGAGAAATCTGTATGCAGGTCAGGAAGCAACTTTAAACATACAGTGAGTTTAACCTCACTGAATTTGCTGTCCCAGTGTTAGATGGTTGAAAAACCTAGAAATCAACATAATTAATATAGGCACCATCCATTTACATTACATTCTTGTTTCTCTGTATTTTTTTTTACCATTATGGCAAGTTTCATATTTTGGAAATTTGACTTTCTGAAGTTTCATAGAAGAATAGTCTTACTGGCATTGCTAGTTCATTAACAGTTGTTTAATGAATTCTTTGCTCATTTCTCCTTTTTCTCTTTTCACAAAAGGAGCTGGTGGCTGGTCTCCACTTGTGTCAAATAAATACCAGTGGTTGCAGATTGACCTTGGAGAGAGAATGCAGATCACTGCCGTGGCCACCCAAGGGGGATATGGGAGCTCCAACTGGGTGACTAGCTACCTCCTGATGTTCAGCGACAGCGGCAGGAACTGGAAGCAGTATCGCCAGGAGGACAGTATCTGGGTATGTTTCTTTAACAGAATACATGGCCTCTCAGAGGAGGAAGCACGGTCATTCCTACAGACAGTTTACAAATCTCTTAAACTTTGTTTAGAATCAGATCTTTGGACTTACTTAGAAAACATTTTCCAATGTATTAATATTCCTTTTTCCAATACATTTTATGGTTTAATTTAAGAAAATACTGAAGGAAAAAAAAATCTCATTAGTGCTCTAAATAGTGTGAAGATTAAAGAAAGAAACCAAGCCTGTATAAAACATTTTTTGTTTAGTAACATAGTAGTTTTGCATTGCCTTTATTTAAGGTTGGCTAAAAGAATTTTTGTTGTTGTTGTTCTGATGACTCTGAGAAATATGAATTAATGTCTCTCTAGTATATAGAGGTTTTTATATATAATATTTAGAATATTTATATATGTCTCATACACACATATATGATTTATATATAAACCTTTCTGTAGTCTTTTCAAGTGTTAAAATGCTGTGTTTTGTGGACAGGGCACAGCTGTTACAAGGGATACTGACCAGGAGGCAGTTTGTAATAAAGTGAGTGGTATTTGTAGTTGACTGAGTATACATGAACACCCAGTGGGAGAAGGAAGCTAAAGAAAGTTTGCTTGCTGGTGAAGAAAGGACTTCTCTTTTAGTGTAGAAAAGTATTGGTTTGGATTTTATGTGGGCCAGGGACAACATACTGCAATCAAAGAACTTTTTTTTTTTTTTTTAATTTTCCTCTGACTGAGCTGCTGGAACCAGAGAAAATGAGTAACTTAATGAAGCGTTGTTCTTAGCACACAGATAATTTGGAGTCCTGTTTGGGCACATAATGATAATTTTCTTTGATCAGTCAACGGCCTCTCTTTTGAAACTTCCTAGAACTCCGTGATACATTGTAAACTCATTGAAGAACGGGACTGTGATTTATTCACCTTGGTATCTCTGAAGCACTTGGTGGCCGTTCAATGTATGTTTATTGATGTAAGTTGAATTGAGAAAATGTAGCCCTGCTCTTTCTCTAGAGAGAACGACTGTTAGGCTGGAAGTTTTCTGTAAGCATTTTCAGAAAACCTGCCTTAAAATCCAAAACAAGTTGAAGTTATGTATAAGAGCAAGAAAAATTGGATATTATGGTTGAATTAATCCCATGAAAACCATTCAAACTGGGGATAAATTAAACAGTAATTATGAACCAATAGCTGTGAAAGCCTAATGTAAAAAAAAAAAAAGGTATTTTTTTTTAACTAGGTGTTTGGATTATCTTTTACTCTTTTCTTCTAAATAAGCTTTGGATTTTAAACTAGATAAGTGTGGCTAATATTTAGCTGTATTAAGTAAGATGTGTATTTTGACATTTTTTAAAGAGAAACATTAACCACAAAAATTAATTGTTTGAGGAAAGCCAAACCTGGACAGTACTGTTTGTCTTTTTCACTTACCTTGTAAAAAGCGAGATGCTCAGGGTACATTAGTGACATGAATGATATCCTTAACTAATCCAAACCAATCAATGTAAAGATAGATGGTATCTATCACAGTTACTTGGCTTGGTAATATCGGTTTTAGACTCTGACTATAGTCAGAATGGACTAACAGATTGGAGAAGGACTGGGCTATAATTTTGGATATGGTAAATAAAGCAGATGGATAACTAAATGTCAAGATCAAAACTGAGACTTGTCACTGATGCCATGACCACACATAAAATGGATTAGGTTATGGTGTAGGTAAAATAGCTTCAAATCTTCAAACATTGTCAATATATATATAAACACATGTGCATGCGCGTGCACGCGTTCACACACACACACACACACTCATGCTGTCTGTCCATCCCAGGTGGGCTCATAGTTCTCTCTTTACCCCGTAATTACTCAGGTCCCTCCCTGAGGGAAGCCTCCCTCTGTGACTCTACAATAGCAACGCAGGCAAAATGAAACACGGTGAATTGTAACCTGGTTCCAGGTTGTTTAAAATGATCTGGCACAGATCCCTTTAATGTGGGGTTTTTTGTTTAGCTAAAGACCAATTTTTAATTGATGTTCATAGTAAGGAATTTGACTCTTTGTCACATTTAGCACATCTGTATTTTGTAACTTTTTTTTTTTTTTTTTTTTTTGCCCATTATGGGTAATGTATCCAGATTATACAAAACATGACAATTTTTTTAAGCGCTTCACAGTCTGCTCCAGATGATACAAATAAATCTGTGAAAGAGAGTTAGGGAACCCATAAAGCATTATAGGAGAATGTGATGGAAAGAGGAAGAAAAGGCAGTTGTTACAAGTTTAGAAACACATAAAATAAAACCCATCAACATGGATAGAAATGTTGCCGTGGGGATTCCTCATTCTCCTTCAATGTATTCTCTTCGAGCACTAGAGAGAGCAATGACTTCTGTACACCTGAAATAATTCATCAAATGCCCTGCTGCTTCTTAAAAATAATCTTTAAAAAAGAAAGGCAAAATACTTCATTTGCTATCTTTATGGCCATGCATATACTGGATAGAACTGTAAATTTGAGAGAGACATATTTTTTAAAAATTAATTTTTGGATAAAACTTATAGTCCAGTGCCCACAAATGTAATTTATACAAAGTACTCTTTGTAGATAGCATATAAATATTTTGCAAAAAATAGAAAATGCAAACTGCTGTAATTGTTCCTCTCGAAGACAAAACAAAATTTCTCAACATCCACGGTCAAAAGACTTTTCAGCCAGTTTATTGTAAATGATTGGAAAAGGAAGTGTGAAGTATGATTTTTGCTCATCTAAGAACAATTTCTGGAATTTCATAAAACTAACATCTTAGAAATTATTTTAAGCAGATTAACATGTGCAGGAACTTTACAGCTGAATTATACAAATTCTCTCTTTTACACTGCAAACTATAAGGGCAAGGGACAGGATGGTACTAATTTTATGAATTATTTAAGTAAATATGATTATTATGCACAATGAGGCTTCCCTGGTGGCTCAGACAGTAGAGAATTTGCCTGCAATGCAGGAGACTTGGATTTGATACCTGGGTCAGGAAGATGCCCTGGAGAAAAAGAATGGCTACCCACTCCAGTATTCTTGCCCAGAGAGTTCCATGGACAGAGGAGCCTGGTAGGCTACAGTCCACGGGGTTGGAGTGTATTATGCACAATATTTCAATTGTATCTCATTTTTCAAACAAAAAAACCCACATAATTTCATATTAACATATTTCTGAAGTTAATATAACTTTTAAAATTAAAAGTATCGAGTGTCGTGGTTTGGCTTTGGCTAGTGAAAGACACGGAGCCCCCCATGACATGTATAGTCAATTAGACAAAAGTATCTCCTGTCACCATATAGTCACGGTGTTATTATCGCTGTGAATGATTGAGTTGTCAACTCTATAAGCCCGAAAGGGCAGAAATACCACCTGCAAAGATTTTAACATGTATTTATCTCCAGTCAAATAAATAAGTGGCCTGGGTCATTTAATAGAAAACCCAATGAGGCAGAAATTCAAGTGAGAGGTGTGTGGTAAGTCTGGTGGCCTCCCCACTTTGTGAGGTGCGGCTTTCCTAGACCTTTCCCTACGTTGACCTTTCTCCTATGTTATTCCAGTATTCTAAGCCCACCACATGTGTGGTGATATAAAGTGTGACAGCACTGATGCCCTGTATGTCAGCATGTCAAATCGTCAAGCTTAATGCCTTGCAATCCTTGGCTCAGAACTTGGGCAAATGCCTGGAGAGTGCTTTAAGCTGCTTCTGCCTTTCAATACAGCCTCTGCTTGAGTGCCAGAAAGATGTTTTTTATTGAAAGTCTATATGATTAGTATGTATTCCCAGGGACTCTCCTGTTTGTATTTCTATTTAACTGGGTTCTCTACCCTTTTGGAAATGATTAACCTAGGAGTGCCTGGTTGGAGGTGGCTGCATTGGGGTTTTTAATGTGACGTTGGTCATAAATCAGAACAATTAGTCTGCTAGGCGCCTTCTCAATCAAGCAGCATGGTTTATTTCACCTCGTCCCATCCGTGCCCATTCTGTAACACATTATGTCAGTCCCTTCTCATAGACTTCCTGGGCTTGCGTAAATTGGAACTTTACATAAGTATGTAATATACAAAAATATATATGAACCCCTGTAAACTGTGGGAACACATATGCATTGAATAAGATAAATGGCAACGTTGCTTCACATTCTTCCAATTGACCTGTCCCTAAGCAAGCAAAATAAAAATAATTTGAAGAGAGTGATTAGGGTCAGCAGATTTGATTTAATGCCCCCTTTTGGAGCACACACTCACATCCAGTTTATTCTCAAAGCATCAACCAGAGGATGGCATGTTTTAAAAAACACTTTACAGCTCGTGTCTCACATTCTCCCACGTGACAGTTCAGTCACGAGACACCGCCCTCTTTTCTCCCCTCTTATCCTTGCTGTGATGCAGTGCTGCAGATGTCTGCTTCTGACTCTTCTCATTCCCCAGTCCCATTTGGAAATCTCTCTGGGAAGCGATTCTGTCCTTCTGAAATGTTTCTTTATTGCTCCTTAAGATGCAATCAGTTAGGTCTTCTAAAAAACTAATGCATGAGCCTGTCTTTCCTATTTTACATTTTTAATTTTCAAACTTACCACACATAATCAGAGAAGAGGCTAGAAAAATATATAAAGATAGAAAGGAGGAAAGATTTGGCATTGATACAATATATTCCTTAAAAATCTAAGAGAACATCTTATTGTTTTTTTAAAAAGATAATTCAATAAACTATGTGCCTAACAATAAAATTAATTTTTAAAATCTGTGATTTATCTTTCTACATATAAACAACTAGGTAGACAACATAAAAGGAATACATATGCTCCACTTAAAATAGAACTCCCAAATGATAAATATCAAGGGAAAAAGTAAAAAGAAATTATGAGATTTATGAAGATAATATTTAGAATATTACTAAAGAACATAAAAGAAGATGATTAAATGTGAAGACATATCTATTTGAAATAGAAAGCAATATACCAGCAGCAGGTCACTTACTTAGGCAGATTTTATTAATAGTACTTCTGTGCAGTGGAGTACTGGATGGCCATCAGAAACAGATGATGTAAAAATGCTGCAGTGAATTCCAAAACCAATGGAAAATTTTCAGTTGAAGTGTCATTTGATACTGAAGAATAAATCTTAAGGACTGAGGAGAAAGAGATGGGGACAATGGATGGAATATATGTCAATTTATTAAAGCACAGGTAAAGATTGGATTTATATCAAGTGTCAAAGGGAATAATCTTAGAGTGAAAGAAATGAAGGACAACAGAGAGGAGTGGATAGGAAACAATCCAATTATTGATTTTTTTTTTTTTTTAAAACAAACAGATAATGGCTATTTGCCACTTGTTATATGAAATTATCTTGTAACAATTATTGATAGTACCAAGCCTATGGGAGTTATCAATATGTAGCATCATATATTATTTTTAATATTATTTTAGTAGTTTATATATTTATATTTTACAATGGTTGGATGGCATTTATATGTGCAACATATCATCTAATCTTTGATCATAAAAACACCACATTTCTGATACTAAATTGGTTTGTGAGTCAGTACTCAGTCAGAAAATCAGAAATTACTCTGGGCATCTGAAACTGCAAAGTCATTCTAGGAAATCGGTTACAGGTAATGGGAAAGCTGATCAAAGCAAATCAGGTGTGAGGTGGTGCACCCCTCAGAGCCCAGCAGCAGCAAGCAGACACCGTAACGCCTCAGGATTGGAGGGATAATGAGAAGGTGGTGTTTCTAGAGCTTGTAGCTGACACTGTTCAGTTAGTGCTAGAACCATGGCGAGGACTGCCCAATGGAAGATTCTGGAAGCAAGGCTTGTCCATGGGGAGCAGGAGCCTCATAAGAGGCTCAGCCACTACCGAGAAGCTGCCTGAGGCATTGAAAGAGTGGGGAGGAATATCCGAGCTCCCCCTTCCTCTCACCTGTCCAACTCTCTCTGCCCGGCAGGAAGCTTGCTCACACAGGACCTGGGACTGTCAGCCCCCATCACTCGGCCTTCCTGTGGCTCAGAATAGAGCAGGGAACAGTGATACATGGCTCTAAGGGAAACAAGCACAGCCCTAAGAAGCTATGTTGTTCCTAAGAAGTCTCGCCTCTATAAACTTTTTCCTACAAAATGAGGGAGAATCCAGGTACTTGCTGAGTAATTTAATCCCTCATTCCTTTCAGTAGTAAAATTGCAGGCTTCTCCATCAACCTGTAAAGAAAGTCGATCAGTAATACTTTGATACGGAAGGAATTGAGAGGTAAGACAGTAAGTTCCCACCTTGTTAGGGTGGCTTAGTGCCTGAGTCGTGTCTGACTCTTTTGTGACCTCATGGACTGTAGCCCGCCAGACTCCTCTGTCCTTGAGATTTCCCAGGCAAGCATACTGGATTGGGTTGCTATGTCCTTCTCCCAAGTTCCCACTGGAGTTCATGTTAATTTAGCTCTCTTTCTTCCTGTCAATACTGATGAACATGCAAAGCTAGGGAAGAACAGTATTTCAACCAGCATTCACGGTATAGATGAAATCATTGGTTTAGTGTCATTTTTTTACACATAATCTACTGTAAGGCAGGAGAAAACGTAAATTATGAATTCAGCCTGTTGTTGTTTATCACAGTACGTACTGAAGACAGAGTATAGCTTTGCCTTCTATGTGGGAGAGAGAGCATTGCTGTGTTTCTCATCAGACATTCTATAGCTGAGTCCAGGACTCCTCTGCAGAGGATCAAGTAGAAGGGTGTATCTGTGGATTAATGCACGTTGTTGTTGCCTCTAGGATGGGGCTGTTGCACACATTTGTTGTGCAAACACAGCCCACTGCTCCTTTATTGAAATGTTTCTGCTTGCCTGGCAGACTGGGTAGCCACATCCCGTCCCGGCTCTGGCACATTTCATTGGCAGCTTCTTCATGTAACGCAGCTTCAATCTCAGACACTTAGTTGCTGCTCTCAGGACATTCCCAAGGTTTCTTGTATTTTCAGACTTCTCTTCTGGGCCATGCTCTTCAGTTCTGTGTGGCCTGCTTCATCTCTCCCAACGTAGGGCTTTTCAGGCACTTACTGTAGTCCAGCCTGCCTCATCACTTTTCCAGTCGTTACCAACTCATCTCTAGAGTCTTTTTCCCAATGGTATCTGCCATTGTGTTATTTCCAGGAAGACTTTCTGGAGAATTTGCATAGTTTGTATAACCTTAACCAGCTAAATTTCAAACTCATTCATATATTTTTCATTTTCTTTTACTCTACTTATATATTTTCCTCTCTTTCAGATTTTACATGTGACAGAAATTCCCAAACACTGTTGGCTAAAATGTATACTGTACCTACTGAATTCCTAGGATATAGGAGATATTCCGAGGAGAGAGTAAATGTGATTGGAGAGAGGACCACCATACTATTTTGCTAATATGGTTTAGAATAGATATTAACAAAAGCATAATGGTAAAAGGAAGCACTTTTGTGATTATTTACTTCAGACCCAAAATACAGTAATCCAGTGATGTTTCTGTTGGTTTACAATGCAGAGGTCCTGCAGGTTTACTGGATGAGGGTGTGCGTGTGCTTGTGCATACATGCTTAGTCGCTCAGTCATGTCCGACTCTGCGACCCTATGGACTGCAGCTCACCAGACTCCTCTGTCCATGGAATTTTCTAGGCAAGTATACTGGAATGGATTGCCATTTCCTCCTCCAGGGGATCTTCCCCACCCAGGGACGGAACGCATATCTCCTTTGTCTCCTGCATTGCAGGCAGATTCTTTACCCACTGAGCCATGGGGGAAGCCCACTGAGATGAGGTTATCCATCTGATATTTTGTATAAGTATGTCAAAGAAGAACTCCTAGTCATAACCAGGACTTGAGCCATACAGCTTTATCCATCCATATTCCCAACTGCTGTTAGGAGTCCTGCTTCTGAGCTGGTATTGTCTCAGATTTTCTCTTTATATTATTATCTGCCTCTTACTCCTTTCAGAAATGTTCATAAAGAATAATCCTTTGGTTGATTTAGAAGAGCCATGCTTTCGGCAAGTGTTAGGGCATTTGTCCAGAAGTAGCCATGAGGATGAAAGGAAGAAAACATGAAGCAAAAATGCTAGGAAATATTCTGCAGAGCTGTGTCTATAAATCAGAGAGATGCAGTTCAAAAGAAATCATATTTGATTTGTATTCTGCAAATGAAAATTTTATTTGGCTTTGAACTCCTATCTTCCCTTCCGTGCTTCTTATTGTTATTATTAATCTCTCATACTGAAAGGTTGTCTTCCTTTTGGAGCCTTGAACATTTTAAGTACTTAATAACAGGGTTCTTTTTCAATAAGAGAGAGAGAAGAGAGAAATTGCTGGAGCAGTGAAAAGAGATCCTCAGGGAGCAATGGCTTTATTACAATATGTCAGAGTCATCATGAGCTGGGGGTGGGTGGGGAATATGAGTTTCAGAGAAAAAAAGCTTATATTTATTTTAGCAAGTTTGTGGAAAAGTTGCAAAAAATAGTCCTAAGAGCCACAAAGCTATTTTGGTAATGGCAGTTCCATTTTTACACTCTGGAATTCAAAGGTAAAAAAAAAAAAAATGTCCTAATATGTCGCTTTGGCATATAGATTTTTGATCCTTAGATTAGAATAAATACATAAATTAATTAAGCTTACAGTGCTATTTATGCTTTATTTAAAAATTTGCATGTCAGAGATGACAGATAAATACAAAAACTAAATTGGAAAGAAATTGGTCTCTTCTATGGCTCCCTCTTTGTTTTTTTTTTCCATAAAATCAAGCACTTTGGATACATGAGCACACATTGAATTTCCATATGATTCCTCTAAATTTTTTGGTTTGTACTTTTAAATTCTTAGCCTTCGAGTGTTTAATTTGTCTGAACTGCATAACATATACACTTGAATATAGCACAAGTTTTTAAAAAGATGTTTTCACAAATAAGGAACTGTAATTTGTATGATTAGAGCAGGTATGTGTGTATTTTCATGAAATATATTCCTTCTATTTATTCTGTTTACTCTCTGCTTAGAACATCACATAGGGCTTTTCTGCACTGGAGTCTTTTGCCCCGTGGAAATCTATACAGCTTTTCACATTGGACCACACTATATAACATGGCTGTATCCTGTCTCCACTCCAGGCAAAGTCCCTGTGAATCATCCTCTCCCCTCCTCACCTCCATTGAAACTCACCATCCCCAGGCTCTGGATTGAAAACAGAATAAACATGATTGGCTCTGATGATCTGGGACAACTGAGGCCAATGCCATCAGCACACAGTGGTCTCAGTTTCTGTACACATGCCCAGGATGACTTTCTGGAAACCATGGTACTATTTCTCTAGTCTGGGCCAAGAGTGACTTGAATAGTTGGAGTGTCAAATCAGGTCCAGTTAAAAGTACCAAAGTACTTTGAAAATACTATACCAAAGTACCAGAGCTGTAGCACGCAAAAGGAAGAAGAGGGGGCAGGCTGTGGATGGCCGTAGGAAGTCATGTCTGTTACCAGGCCACAGGCCTTCAGATGCAGGCACCATCTCTAACAGCTGTCTGACTCTGGACAAATTGCTTTTACCCCCTGCAAATTGCAATAATAAATGCCTTAAAGAATTTGTACGAGGGAGGAAGGAAGTGGGGTGAGGGGAAGGAGGAAGGGACTTTTGCAGAATTAAATGCAAAAAAAGAGAAAACCTATAAAAACTCATGCAAACTTTTTTTTTTTTTTTAATATAAACACCTTTATGAACTTAGCAAAGAATCAGGTGAGAGACTAGTATGGATTTTCAATCTGCCAACAATGGTGCCATTTTAAAAAATTCAATAGTCAGCACTTAAGTACTTAGCTCACAACTACTTAAGGGCTTTGTTGTTTGTTCTTGTTTAGTCGCTAACTCATGTCTGATTCTTTGTGACCCTGTGGACTGTAGCCCACCTGGTTCTTCTATCCATGTGATTTTCCAGGCAAGAACACTGGAGTGGGTTGCCATGCCCTCCTCCAGGAGGATCTTCCCAACCCAGGGATTGAAGCCAGGTCTCTCACACTGCAAGCAGATTCTTTACCACTGAGCCACCTGGGAATTGGAGAAGGCAATGGCAACCCACTCCAGTCCTCTTGCCTGGAAAAATCCCATGGGTGGAGGAACCTGGTAGGCTGCAGTCCATGGGGTCACTGAGTGTTGGACATGACTGAGCGACTTCACTTTCACTTTTCACTTTCATGCATTGGAGAAGGAAATGGCAACCCACTCCAGTGTTCTTGCCTGGAGAATCCCAGAGATGGGGGAGCCTGGTGGGCTGCCATCTCTGGGGTCGCACAGAGTCAGACACGACTGAAGCGACTTAGCAGCAGCAGCAGCAGCACCTGGGAATCCCACATAAGGGCTAGAAGGGCTGAGATCTTCAGCAGCAGCTTTGGAATTTTGTGTTTTTACCTAGAGGCAAAATGAAATACCTGTCTAATTGCAAAAGATTAAGTATCCAAGACTTTAAAAAATTAAATAAATAAATAAAAGTACTGCTACTGCTGCCAAGTTGCTTCACTCATGTCCGACTCTGTGTGACTCCATAGACGGCAGCCCACCAGGCTCTCCAGTCCCTGGGATTCTCCAGACAAGAACACTGGAGTGGGTTGCCATTTCCTTCTCCAATGCAGAAAAGTGAAATTGAAGTCGCTCAGTCTTGTCCGACTATTAGCAACCCCATGGACTGCAGCCTACCAGGCCTCCTCCATCCATGGGATTTTCCAGGCAAGAGTACTGGAGTGGGTTGCCAATGCCTTCTCTGAATAAAATACTACGTGATTTAAAAAAAAAAAAGCCTCACACAAATTAACAATAGATCTGAGGTTATCAGCAATTCAGCTAGGAGGAGATTGAATGCAGTCATTTTTAGGAAAGGAACCATGACAAGGAGGGAAGCTGCTGCTGCTGCTAAGTCACTTCAGTTGTGTCTGACTCTGTGCGACCCCATGGATGGCAGCCCACGAGGGAAGAGGAAATGGCAAATACTATTCCCAATAGTGTGGTGGTGTGGAGAAGAAGTGGGATGATGGTAAAAAGATGGGATGAATGATGCACAGACAGAGGGCTTGTTAGTGGAGAGACTTGCGCTTGGTTAGCACTTGAGAGTGAGCCCTTGGAGGTCCAGGGATTGAACATGGAGGTGATTCCAGTGTGAGGGGATCCAGATCATAGTTGGTTTTGAAGCGTGACATATCTTATAAAAGAAGAAAAAAATAAAGATGTATTTGAACTTCAGCCTGTGCAAGGGCTCTCTGTGGGCAGAAAGGTCCTGTGTTTATGGACAACGAAGAGAAGTGAGAATGGTGTGGACCAGCACTGAGAGCTCAGTGAAGGCTGGAGACCTTCACAGCATACGGTGCCCGTGTGCGCTGTTGTTTGGTTTTCACCAGCCACAAGCTGCTTACGTGTGCACAGGAGCAAAGGGTGTGGTTTCTTAGTCTGACCCAGGATTGGAATCTGGGGGAAACTATGGTGGGAGGACGTGTCTAGGATAAGAACGCCTATGAGCTGGCAGGAGCATCGAGGAAGGAAAGTGTCATAGAGTCAGTGTTCTACAGGGAAGGGAGTGAAGTCAAGGGGTCGGGTGCTGATAGGAAGGAACCAATTCGATGTGCATAGACTTGTTTTAAGGAATTGGCTCAAGTGATTGTGGAGGTTTGGCAAGTCCAGAATATGCACGGCAGATTGGAGATGCTTAGGAGAATTGCAGTTGAGTCTTAAGAAATCCTTTGGCAAAATTCCCTCTTCTAGGAAGGTCAGTCTTTTTTTCTCCTAAGGCTTTCAACTGACTGGATGTGGTGCACCCACATTAGGGAGTGTCATCTGCTTTATTAGAAACTCTACTGCTTTAAATGTTAATCTCATCTTAAAAGTATCTTTACAGAAACATCCAGGAAAATATTTGACTAAATGTGTGGGTAATGTGACCTAGTCAAGTTGACATATAAAATTAACTATCACAGAGATGGAAGATGTCAAAGGAACAGTGGAGCTTTTGAGGGTGAAAAGTAAATAAGCGTGGGAGAATGAGATTGAGAGAGCTAGAGAGATCTAGTGGTCTGGGATCAAAAAATAGAATATAAGCATTTACAATTTCAAAGATGGTGCAATCACAGGGAATGATTAAGGACCTAGATGTGGGCAGATAAGTATTAAAAAGGAGCATGTGAAGGTCATTTAATTCCAGGATGCTTTATGGATCATCCAAAGGTACTGAAGCAGAAAGTTGCCCAAGAAGGTTGCAACAAAGAAGAGGAAATGACCTTTAGTTTGGGAGAGGAGAAAGCTGAGAGGGCCAGAATTTGCTATAATCAGCTGATATTCACAAAGAAGCAGAAATAAGTGTCCTCTCTTCTTTTTCCTTTTGCTTGCTTATTTTCATGATGAAGAAAGAAAAATTATGTGGAATTGATAGAAGCTTTATAAAATGCTTACTGACTCCATAGACATGTAGCATTTGAGAAAAGTGAGCAAAATTCACTTTTGGTTCCAAAATGCTAATTTGAATTTCATGAGATATGCTAATCTCTTTTGGACATGCCCTGACAGACACACCCAGAGATAATGTTTTACTAGTTATCTGGGCATCTCTTAGCCCAGTCAAGTTAACACGTAAAATTAGTCATCACAGATGCGTTTCACTCTGCACCGTTCCTCAGCTATTATAGGATCTAATTAAATCAGAGCCCTACTTTATGCTCCTTAACAAATCACTCCAGTTCACAGAAAGACATGGGAAATAGGAGAAAAGAATGCAGAGGCTCATGGGTTTTGGAAGTGACTATGGAAGTCATCCTGGGCTTCCCAGGTGGCGCTTGTGGTGAAGAACCTGGCAGGAGACCTAAGAGAAGCGGGTTCGATCCCTGGGTCAGAAAGATCCCCTGGAGGAGGGCATGGCAACCCACTCCAGTGTTCTTGCCTGGGATAATCCCACTGACTGAGGAGCCTGGCGGGCTACAGCCCATGCAGTTGCCAAGAGTCAGATGTGACTGAAGTGATTTAACACGCACACCTGCATGGAAGGCATCCTAGGGAAGTTCACGTATCCTGAAAAGGAACGAAACGCACAGGAACTCTTACAACAGTCTAGGGGTGAGATAGTTTTCCTCTGCTATTTCTCACTCTGTGTATAAGCTGTTTTCCATTAAAATTTTCATTTATAAAATTTATCTTATCCTTTGAACTTTCTTTGGAGTTTGGAGGTGACACTGGTTTTACTTTCTGTCCTTCTCCGTTTCTGATCTTAGCGGAGTCGATTCCAAAACATGACACTCTTCCTTTTGCCAATTTTGTCTCATTGTTGCCTTCCTACCTTGTGTGTGGCAGCCAGAGGTCACACCCTAATTTCTCAGATTATCATTCGTGTGAGATGCATCTATTAATTATGCCTTTCCTCCCAATGGAACTGAACTTTAACCAGGCTGCGACATCACCCTTTGAGTGACTTCTGGTATTCTACTACTGATTTAGTGGTTAAGTGCCTGCACATCAGTTTCAATCACTACTGACTGATCTTAGCTGGTTCTGACCAGGACAATGGTCCTCATCTTTTTTCTAAATTGATTCATGGATGTGGAATATTCTTGCTTCCTGTACCGTTCCTGGGTTAATGATATGTGAAGGATTTCTCTATGCTTAAGTTCAGATTTAAAAAGATATGCTTAACATCTATAAAATGGAGTACATCTTGAGGACTTCGTGGTGTTGAAGTCCTTGACTCCAAGGGTATTTGTCTGTCTAGTTTAATGACATTTGCTCAAATGCTCAATGTCTGAAGTCAGAATTTCAGAGTGAAAGCGCCACATATTTTTTGAGGAAAATACTCTATCAACTACAACTCAGGTTTACTACAGTTTCTCAAGACATGGTCCATTATTTTCTGCTGAAAAATGTGTTCAAAATGACCCTATATTTTTAGGACTAGATGATGTACACTATTATTTATTTTAATTTGAATAAGGTGTGATATCTAAAGGATTTGGGGCATCTAAAATGAAATCAGTAGGGTGGAGGGTGGTGACAGCTGGCATGGACATAAAGAACTAGGATTTATATATTCTGATAAACTTCACGCCTCTCTGCATCATATAATTGGTCTTGGTCTCACTGATTAAAAGTACATTAGAAACTAAGTTCCTTTAGATTGCAAGATTACTTTGAAATTTGTGTTGCTAGACTTTAAAGGGAAACGATGGGTACATTTTGTAGTCTGCATTTTTTATGCTTTTCCCCATTTTTAAAAAGTGCAAGCAATTATGTGAATAGTGTAACAATAAGAGAACTAAGAGATAACTTTGAAATTGAATGTGATTAGGGGAACTTTTTTTCCCCTAAACACTTTCATCAATTGCTTTTTGTTATTAGAAATACTGCCTCTATATAACTGAAGAGCTGTGTTCTTACCGCTAGACAATGCTTGGAACAGAACAATGTGTACTCAAACCATCCATAAATATTTAAAAGTTCTGATGATACAGCAGTTACCAAGGATAGAGTCAGTGTGTGCTCAGGAAGTCATATATATATAGGATGCTTCTTCCACACCACAAAGCATCAATATGTGCGCCTTAGAATGCCAAGAAAAAATTATGCATCGTGAACTCACAGTTACTTTCTTTTCAATTAGACATCTACCATTGTAATTATTATCATATTATTATTGAACATCCCTGGACCTTCTCTCCTGTTTTTCTCTTCTGCGACTGTTCTCTGCAACTTTCTCAAGTTTTTCTCTGTGCTTTACAACAACTTTTCTCTATTGCCTATTATCATTTAGCCACAATTACTTTTTCCTAAAACTTTCTCAGGAACTTATAAATACTATCACAATATCGTCCCCAAAATGCATTGCATTGGATGGGCTAAATTTTAAAACCTAAGACTTTTAATAAAGGTATTTTTTTTTTTAAGTTGACATTCTCTAAATCTCTGTGCTCCATGGAGGCATGAAGATAGAAGCCCTTCATGTGTGTTTGGAGTGAGTCCCCTAAGTAGACACATGAGACAAGACACAGTAGCTTTCTTGTCTGTCCCCCATTGAGTCTTCTTCCAGCAGAGACTCTGAGAGATGTATAGCCTTCTCCATGGGAAATAGTAGTAGTAATTTTGATGTCATCTGAGTAGAAGGAGGATACGGGTGGACAGTGATACTTGAGGGATTAGGCTGCAAAAGGCTCCAAAATTTACTGTAGGATGGCCTGGACTCTTCTTGCCCTTCCTTCATGGGATCACTTTTCATCTGGATAACCATTCAAGGGTGAAGACCATTTAAAAAGAGTAATGCACGTCTTACCTGTACCCCTCACATTTCTTCAGTTACCTTAATAAAGTGAAGCAAATGGGTAGGGTATTTTACCTTTTATTTAAATAAAGGGAATGGAAATACATATTTTCTCATATTTTTTAAATAAATGGAAGGATAAGCAAGAGCAATTAAATGTTACTTCTGTGATAACCTATAGGAGGAGGGATGGAATAGGGATAGGATATAGACTTTTGTGTTTTTTTATGTTTAACTAAAAAGTAATAAACACAGTTTAAAGATTGTACAATAATATTAAATAAAACTTTGGAAGCTATTTCTAAAGATCAACAATAGCATGAAACAAACCTGTGTGTTGAGTTAAAGGCACATACACAGAGGAATTGTTGTAAGTAGCTTAAAACACAGCAGTTGCATATTTTTAGTGTTTTAGAGCCCATTGACAAAAAATCTTGAATGACTTTCAGTAATCACATTTTGTTAGTGATATCCATAATATCTTATTTAAAATATTATATTATGACTGTAAAACTTATTTTGTTAAAACAGTTAAGTGATCATTTTAATATCAGAAATCATAATTTTATTAAAAGAGAAAAGAGAAATAAACATAAAATTGAAGAGATTAGGTACATATCCTGCACTGAATTTGAATTGGATGTGTCGATATGAATTTAATTGCTAGAGAGAATGTGGAGAAAAAGGAACCCTCTTGTACTGTTGGTGGGAATGTAAATTGATATAACCACTATGGAAAACAGTATGGAGATTCTTTAAAAAATTAGGTATAAAGCTACCATATGACATAACAGTTCCACTACTGGGCATATACCCTGAGAAAACCATATTCAAAAAGACACATGTACCCCAATGTTCTCTGCAGCTCTGTTTACAATAGCCAGGACAGGGAAACAACCTAGATGCCCATCAACAGATGAAGGATAAAGATGTGGTGCATATACATGGTGGAACATTACTCAGCCGCAAAAGGAATGCATTTGAGTCAGTTGAAATGGATGACCCTAGAGTGTCTTATTCAGAGTGAAGTAAGTCAGAAAGAGAAAAACAAATATCATATATTATGCATATATATCAGAGAAGGCAATGGCACCCTACTCCGGTACTCTTGCCTGGAAACTCCCATGGATGGAGGAGCCTGGTGGGCTGCAGTTCCTGGGGTCACTAAGAGTCAGACACAGCTGAGTGACTTCACTTTCACTTTTCACTTTCATGCATTGGAGAAGGAAATGGCAACCCACTCCAGTGTTCTTTCCTGGAGAATCCCAGGGACAGGGGAGCCGGCTGGGCTGCCATCTATGGGGTCGCACAGAGTCAGACACAACTGAAGTGACTTAGCAGCAGCAGCAGCATGCATATATATGGAATCTAGAAAAATGATACTGATGAACCTATTTGCAGGGCAGGTATAGAGACACACTTGTAGAGGATGGTCTGTTCTTGTGGACACAGTGGTGGGGGGAAGAGAGGGTGGGCCAAATCCAGAGAGTTGCACTGTCATATATACACCAACATGTATAAAACAGATAGCTAAGGAGAAGCTGCTTTATAACACAGGGAGCCCAGCCCAGCTCCCTGTGACAACCTAGAAGGATGGATGGAGCGAGGGGAGGGAGGGAGACTCGAGAGGGAGGGTATATATATTTATTTACGGTGTGTGTGTGTGTGTGTGTGTGTGTGTGTGTACTTATGGCTGACTCGCGTTGTTGTACAGTGGAAACCAGCACAGCATTGTAATTATCCTTCAATTAAAAAAAAGAAAATAGAACTATTTCCTAATTCTTTTGATCAACAAAGTGTGACCAGCCTTAAACAGTGATCCTCCTTACCACCTGGATTGTGGATCCAGACTCAGGATTCATTGTGAAAAATAGTTGACTCCAGCTATGAGGCGTGAAGTATACAAAATAAATCTAGAATATTATAGTATTAAAACCTGAAAACTAGGATTTTTACCAAAGACTACTGGGGTCATGTCAGAAAGACTTAGGAGCCAACTGGAAAAGGATTTCACTGGCCAAAATGAAACAACTAGAATATCAATAAGAATCATACCAGAAATGTATTGAAACACCAACTTAAACATTCATTAATTCATTATAATACAAAAGTTTCCTTATTCATCATCTTTGGAAGATGCGAGAGGATCAATTCACTGAACACTGGCTCAAAAAGCAATAATGAGTATTTTTCTGCTTTTTCTGATTAAACTACATCTCAGGGTAACCAAGTGTTTGATGAAGAGGAAGTTTGTCTTTAGAGGTGTATTCTAGAATTAAAAAGACATTAAGGAAGGGATGACAGAATCGGACTATCACCATTTTATAATCCCTAGTTAAATAATGTACTTGGGGCACATCAGTGATCTCTGGAATCATAAAAACAGAGACAGTCAGGCCTAACGCACCTCCTGCTGGACATATACAGTGTGTCTTTTGAAGGCCTCTGGCCTGAAGTTCACATGTAAGTCAGGTCAAGCCCCCCAGTCTAACTGGATAGGACACCTCATATGACACTGTAGAGAGGCAATCTGCAAACCATGGGAAACTGGAAGACAACTGGCCAGTGGTTTCCAATAGCAAACTGAGAGAAAATGAAAGGGGGATGATCCATAGGTTAAAGAATATTTAAGGGGAAGAACAACTACATGGAAATTTGGGGTAACCTTTTTTGAACAATATTGCATATACACGCACACACAGGCCCATACATTTTCAAGAGATAAGCAATCATCATAGGATATTGATGTTATTACAAAACTATTGTCAGCATTCTGGGTTTTGAAATTAAATTCTTATCCATTAAAGAAATATTTTGAGATATTTATGCAAAATCACTGCAGATGGTGACTGCAGCCATGAAATTAAAAGACACTTACTCCTTGGAAGAGAAGTTATGACCAACCCAGATAGCATATTGAAAAGCAGAGACATTACTTTGCCAACAAAAGTCCATGTAGTCAAGGCTATGGTTTTTCCAGTGGTCATGTGTGGACATGAGAGTTGGACTGTGAAGAAAGCTGAGTGCCGAAGACTTGATGCTTTTGAACTGTGGTGTTGGAGAAGACTCTTGAAAGTCCCTTGGACTGCAAGGAGATCCAACCAGTCCATTCTAAAGGAGATCAGACCTGGGTGTTCCTTGGAAGGCCACCTCATGTGAAGAATTGACTCATTGGAAAAGACTGTGATGCTGGGAGGGATTGGGGGCAGGAGGAGAAGGGGACGACAGAGGATGAGATGGCTGGATGGCATTACCGACTCGATCGACGTGAGTTTGAGTGAACTCCAGGAGTTGGTGATGGACAGGGAGGCCTGGCGTGCTGCGATTCATGGGCTCGCAAAGAGTCGGACAAGACTGAGTGACTGAACTGAACTGAACTGATGCATGAAAAATATGATGTCTGAGAGTGGCTTTAAAATAATCTAATAGGAAAGGTCATGAAGTGGGAGGGGATATGGGTAGAGGTGAACTAAGATTGGCCATGAGTTCGCAGTCTTTGAAACTGGATATGGATGACTTTTTTGTTCTGTCTCCCTTCTTGAGTATATGTTTGAAAATGTCTATAATAAAAATTTTCATGCCAGATATATGCTTTCTCCTCTTTAACTTTTAGTAGTTTTAAGTTTCCGTTCTTACACATGATAATTTTGCTGACAATAAGGCTGACAATCACAAACACCAGTCGGACCGAGTCAAATGGAGAAATTAAGACTCATGAAGGTTTGCTTGTCTCCACTGGGGATGAAGGAAGGTGGTCCAGACCCAGAGGATGCTGTTCTGATAAAGGAGCACTTGGGTTGGGAGTGGGGAGGAAGGAGATGAGGCTTGCTGCTACCTCAGAATAGAGAAGAGGAAGCAAAGGCAGATCTTACAGGGAAGGAGAAGGAGAGGAATTGAGGGGAGAGTAAGAACAGCCATCGTCCTCGCTTATTTCTCCACCCCCGTGCCTCAGGCTCAGTGATGCGTGAGCAGAGGGGATACCTCTGGCTCTCGCTGACTTGCCTTTTACTTTCCCATACCTGCAGGGTGCTGGGCAGAGAGGAGTTGACAGTGGATTAGCCTCACCCGGATCTGCCTTCACAAGGGGGTAGATTCCTTTACTCCTTTCACAGGAGCACTCATGGAAGGTGACTGGAAGTGGTCCTGTGAGCCAAGTTTTATAATATCCTCAAAATCATCTAATCTACCTTTGTCTGTGTGCACGCTAAGTCGTTTCAGTCCTGTCCAACCTTTTTGCAACCTACGGATGGTAGCCCGCCAGGCTCCTCTGTCGATGGAGTTCTCCAGGCAAGAATACTGGAGTGGGTTGCTATTTCCTTCTCCAAGGGATCTTCCTCACCTAGGGACTGAACTCCATCGCTTAAGTCTCCTGTATCGGTGCAGAGTTCTTTAGCACTAGCACCACTTGGGAAACCCACCTTTGTCTAGGCTTTTAGAAATAATTTCTAAAGTATGAAGCATACATGATAACACATATTAAAGAGCTTTTCTTTTATGATGATTCATTAGAACTTGTATTTATAGTTCTGCTGCTTGCTTTTCCTCTTAAAATACCTAATATATAATAAAATGGGAAAATGGGAACAACAGGGAAAAACATATTTCAGTACCTGAGCTACATTTGAAGTGTGCATTTGAAATTTTAAGAGTCAGTGGATTTCTTTTAAAGTCACAATCAATATTTTTCTAAGAAAAATAATCCAAGACATACATAGAGTGAACATATACATGTGAATTATTCTGACACCTGACAGGCAAAACTTGTAAAGTATGAAATAGCTTATATGTTAGGAGCAGGATTATAAATCTTTAAAGATCGTTTTTTATGACATTATAATGCATTTTGTTGATTTGCCTTGACACTTACTATGGATTTCTCCAGCAGTTAGTTAAAGCACTAAGAAATATACAGTAAGTAGAGTTAATTCTCATTATTCGTGACAGTTATGTTTTATAAATTCTCTATGAACATTGAATTGGCCAATACTAAACTGTTGCCCCTGAAGGAAATATAGAGTGAGGTTCCTGTGAGCCTCTGGTGACCACTATGTGACGCAGAGACAGAAAGTGTGCAAACGCTGTAAGAAAAATGGCACTGGGTGGATGCAGGGGTGCCACAGACCTTCGATTTGTGAGACACGGTATCTGTGAAGGGCAGTAAAACGAGGGATGCCTGGATTGTTGATTCATTAACATGAACTCATGGCCATCAGCACTATAACTCAGGCCTGAGCACAGCTTATTGATCACACATATTTTCTCCATGAGGCACATCACAGCCTTCTCGCCCTTAAGACTAGGCAGCACTTGAGTATTAATGCATAGGGATCTCTTTAAACAGCAGAATCACCAAGAAAGGTACAGGAACGTGAATCTGTGACGCTAAATGCAACACGAAAAGGACATTGGTTTAGGGGATGGGAACTGAAACAGGAAAACAGAGTATTACCTTGGTTTAACTCAGTTGGAAACACACCTCACGGGCAACTCAAACTTTTCAACACTACATGTGTCCGGCAGTGACCACGAAGACACCACAGATATTGATTTTTTTAAATTTTATTTTTAATTGGAGGATAATTGTTTTACCACATTGTGTTGGTTTCTGCCGTACAACAACTTGAATCAGCTTAGAGTTGATGTTACAAATATATTGTAGCAAGAAGGTGCGCTTACCAGTACAGAATCTATGAATATTGTGAATTGGCTGTCACTTACCATTTGCCTAAAAAGTACAGTACTGGTCACTAGATCAGGAATGTTTTCTACAACGTTTGTGATGAGATTACAGAACCAGGCTCACTCAGGCAGAATTGTGCCGTGAGCACGTTCTTTTCTCTTAGAAACTCTTTCGCCTTCTCAGGGGTTGTTTTTGTTCTTTAGTCTCTGAGTCATGGCTGACTGTACAACCCCATGGACTGTAGCACAGCGGGCTCCTCTGTCCATGGGATTTCCCAAGCAAGAATACTGGAGTGGGTTGCCATTTCCTTCTCCAAGGGCTCTTCCTAACCCAGGGGCAGAACCCACATCTCCTGTATTGGCAGAGGAGCTTTTTACCACTGAGCCACCAAGAAAGCCCACCTTCTCAGGGGTACACTTTAAAAAAAATTCAATCTGTGTTTGCTTGCAGGACTTAGCAAGACTAAAATGGAAGCTCCCAAAGATATATCTGTATTATTTATGTTAATTTTTCAGCATATCATTTGGTGCTGGAAAACATACTAGGTGCTCAGGAGATATGTAGACAAAATAAATGAATATGAGTCCTGAATAATGTGCATCCTGTTATGGCAAGTAGAATGGCCCTCCAAAGATGTTCATATCCTAAATCTCAGAACCCATGAATATGCTAGCTTACATGACAATGGGAGTTTCAGGTTGCAAATGGAATTAAAGTTGCTAATTGACTGATTTTGGAATCAAAATGTTCATGAAATAATCTAGCAGAGAAGTAATGAAAATTAATGTTTTAAAAACCATGGAACATGGACAAAACCTTGATTGCATGCTGTCAGCCAAAGTGATTTAGTAGAGGTTTAGCTAGGATGATTATGTTGTCATGAGGATGAGCTAGGATGATATAAAGCATTTATTTCTGCTGCCAAATATACAGTCCACGTTCAGTAAATGTAAAGCTGTTACTGTTATTGTTAAGAATGTCATTGCTATTATTACATTAACATAGTAGAGATATAGCTTTCTCTTTCCCTCCTTTCTAAGCTAGTGAAAGTATTTTATTAAAAAACATTCATTTTTCTGAAATCCAACACTGTGAATATTAGTCATTGGCGATGCTTGCCAGTCTATTTTGCCCCAAATGAAAAGGTTTTGTGTTTTACTGTCAGCCACTGACTTGAGATGCATACAAATCACCCTCCTGTGTAGGTGGGTTGCAATTACTTGACAAATTCTTGCCTCGTGGATTTAGCTAAGTCAGCATTTTGTGGTGTCAGGAACGTTTCTGAGACATTTACCCAAGAGTTCATTATGGTGTGCTGTTTATTTCATCCGTCCTCAGAAAGGGAGCAGCATTGTGTACTGCCAGGAATTCACTCTTCCTGGAAAGTCAGCGTTTTTCAAACATTGGTATAGTAATTAAAACAGGAAGAATACTTTCCTCTACACAGCAAAATACCTTTCTTTCTTATTGCGGTGGTGATTAAGTGGATATGAAACATTTAGAATTGTACATTTAGTCAGACTATTGATTATATGGATTTGAAACAAATAAAGGTGGCATTAATATGGTTCGAGTATTTTCATAAATATATCCATTCACACAAAGTGATATGAACATAAAATAAAAAGAAAAACTCAAGATCCTAAAATTATAGTTATCTCTTGTGTAATACTACAACTTGTAATAATGTGTAATAATATCATCATAATATATTTGTAATATATGTATATATGTAATAATATCATTTTGTGTGAGATACAAAAATATATATATACACATACACATACATATAGACTTTTTACCTGTCCATGCCAGGAAATATTTTAGACTATATTTTTTTAGATCTATATTTTAGATCAGTATTTTTTTAGACTATATTTTAGATTAATATATATATAATAATGTCATTTTGTGTGAGATACAAAATATATATATATATATACACACACACATACACATACATATAGACTTTTTCCTGTCCATGCCAGGAAATATTTTAGCCTATATTTTTTTCCCCTCAGATAAACTTATATTAATAAATATCTATTGACATTGTACATGCAAGAAAACTAAAGTCACAGAAATGAAATAATGTTTTCCAAGTCATTCAACTTGAGGTGTATATGACTCCAGACTAAAATCTGTCCCCAAATGTTCTGTTTCTACCCTAAAATCATTCATTTTGTGATTCAAACAGTAATATTTAGTAAGAACTTCTGTACCCTTATGGCAACTCTAGAAAAAATGGAATTTAAAAAGTTTACATGTATCTAGTGAATATATCGGAGAAGGCAATGGCACCCCACTCCGGTTCTCTTGCCTGGAGAATC
Source organism: Tragelaphus eurycerus (assembly GCA_935064755.1). Classification (NCBI taxonomy): domain Eukaryota; kingdom Metazoa; phylum Chordata; class Mammalia; order Artiodactyla; family Bovidae; genus Tragelaphus; species Tragelaphus eurycerus. Next base: position 4,224,885 of record CAKXYN010000051.1, read on the forward strand.
CCATGGATGGAGGAGCCTGGTAGGCTGTAGTCCGTGGGGTCGCGAAGAGTCGGACACGACTGAGTGACTTCACTTTCACTTTTCACTTTCATGCATTGGAGAAGGAAATGGCAACCCACTCCAGTGTTCTTGCCTGGAGAATCCCAGGGACGGCAGAGCCTGGTGGGCTGCTCTCTCTGAGGTCACACAGAGTCGGACATGACTGAAGTGACTTAGCAGCAGCAGCAGCAGTGAATATATGTGTATATAAGCCAAAATGTTATATATTGGCATCAGCTTCCCCAGTGGCTCAGTGATAAAGAATCTGCCTGCAATGCAGGAGATGCAAGTTCGATCCCTGGGTCATAAAGATTCTCCTGGGGAAGGGAATGGCAACCCACTCCAGTATTCTTGGCTGAAAACAATCCCATGAACAGAGGAGTCTGGTGGGCTAACAGTCCATGGAGTCACAAAGAGTCAGACATGACTTATTGACTAGACGACAACAACAATGATATATCTGCATAGTGAAGAACACACTGTATAGCATATAACAGAATACAAGCAAGTACAAAAGTGTTTGTGCTGATGAAAGAGAGAAAATGGATATTGCTAGACATGAGGGAAAACTCAAACAGGAGGAAATTAATGAGCAGGATAAAGCTTCCTGTGTGCGTGGGATCAGACCATGCCTCGGTACCATATAGACTTACGGAAGGATGTGTCCTGACCCACATACATACACACATCACATGTATCAGCTGAGTCTATCTTGCATTTGTATCTGCCTCTGAAGTGTATCTAGAATCAGTGTCATGGGAGTTCTTTCTGCAGCATTGCTTACAGCAATTCTTCCATCCAGTGTGTCAACAGTTCTATTTATGGGCATCTCATTACCTGAGAATGGTGACCCAGTCTGTGCTCAGATATTCTGATTCTTCTATCTAACATGCCTTCCCAAACTAATGTGTTTTAGTCTGGGCTCCCCCACAAGCAGTTCCTGAGGCAAGAATTGCAGTGCAAGTTATTTATTTGGAAGGTGATCCCAAGAAACAACAGTAGGAGGGGGAGAAATGAGGCTGAGAGAGAAAGGAGCTAATGAAAGTCAGTGTGGGCACCGGAGCTCAGTCCTGGCAGGGAATTCTAGGAGCCGGTGTCACTCGTATGAGCACTGTCACCCACGGGGCAAGTCAGTCATCACCTTCTCCAGCCAGTCATTGGTGGAGGGCTCATCCTTCTCCCTGGGAGACAGATAAAGCCTCAGATAAACTTACATGATGGTGGAAGTTGGGATTAAGCAACACAGGTCTGGAAATGGCAGAAGCCTCAGATATCTGATGGGTTCCTGACATCTGTGGCTACAGTGCTCCAGCCTTATCTGTTGGAGCTAGTCTTTTGAAGCCATCAAGTTCTTTTTCATCAGTGCACTTGAGACCTCTTGGACTCAACCACTCTCTGAAGACTGGGGTCTGGACCGTATCCCCTTCTCAGGCTTCACCTCCCCCTTGAAACCTCAGTATGTGACTACTTCCTCTAAGAGAAGTCCAGTGTTCCTTAGTTCAGTAAGCTTTCACAGCAGGGACTGTGTTCACAAACTGGAGATCAGTTCTCTGTCTTCTGGCCCCACCAATATTAGGTACCAAAAACTCTGCTTGTTGTAAGTAGCCATCGTGCCTCCCCATCAGTGCATTATCAAGCGCAGTACCAAGCGAAAGGATGTGGCCTGAAACCAAAGTTGTCCCTGTGATCCCACTCCTGGCACCAAAATCTGGATTAGTTGGTGTTCTCCAGAGAAAGGGGAGTGGTTCCCAGGTGGCACCAGTGTCTACCTGCCTGCCAATACAGGAGACATAAGAGATGTGGGTCCGATCCCTGGGTGAGGAAGATTTCCCTGGAGGAGGGGCATGGCAGCCCACTCCACTATTCTTGCCTGGAGAATCCCATGGACATGATTGAAGAGACTTAGTGCACACACAGAGAAAGGGAATCAATTATATAAACACATAAAGACACTTATAAGATATTGGGAGCATGCGATGGTGGAGGCTGAGAATCCCCTAATCTGCAGTCAGCAAGCTGGAGATCCAGGAAAGCCCGGGGTGTGGGCCGAAGGCCTGAGAGCTGGAGGGCAGACGGTACAGATTCAAGTCCAAGTCTGAAGGACCGGGAACTCTGAGCGCAGGAGGAAATCTGGGTCCCATTTCTCAGCCAAGCAGAGGGATCATGAAACCAGCCTTGGCTGTCAGCAGGCTGGATGATGCCCATCCACCCTGGGGAGGGCCATCCACTTTACCAGATCACCAGTTCACATACTGCTCCCTTACAGAAACGCCCTCACAGACACACCCAGGAATCAGATACCTGGGCATCCGATGCTTTATCAGATATCTGAGTATCTGGTGGCCCAGTCACGTTGACACATAACATGAACCATTGTAAGGCCACGCTTTGTCAGATTTTGTTCCGTCCTTGCTCCTCCTCAGCTCTCTTAGCTAAATTGAACTCTTTGATCACTTCTGAGTTGAACCATAGAAGTTTCCCTTCCTGAAGTTTGGGGAGTATAGAGTCTGGTGTTCCTTCTAGTTCACATTAACTGCTTTTGTCTATGGATGTGGACGGAAACTCATACTGACTTTTGGCTGAACTGTAAAGATTAATATTGCCATCTTGCACATGAGAAAGAATCAGACATGGTAAATGTTTCCAACATAAATGACCTCAAATGTTACTTTATTCCACAGCTCTTACTGTTTTTGGTTGAAAAGATCAACTCATTTTTTTCCCCCCACCATTGGCAGTCTTTCCAATTTGTATCTGACTTGTAGAAATTGCATTTTTATGGGGGAGTGTTCTGAAGCATGCTAACATTATTTTTATCTAAAATGTCCTGCTGTGCTGAAAGTATGCTCAGCCTAGTAAGGGTCAGGCTGGCATTTTATAGCTCAACTAGATTACCTCATATAGTCACAGTCTGTTTTACTGGTCAGCAGTATCAGCATCTCTTAGGAGCATATTATAATTGCAGAATGGGACCTCCCATGCCAGCCTATGCAGTCACAACCTCTGGGAATAGAGCCCAGGAATCATGGTTTCACATTTCTTTGGTGTGATGTCAGACCCGCCAAGATTACAGCTTTGCAGCTCCTAGTGTGGTTCTGGGAGTGGCAGCAGCAGCAGCGTCATGCAAAAGGGAAAGAAAGGAAGAAAGAAAGAAAGTGAAGTCGCTCCGTTGTGTCCGCCTCTTTGCGATCCCGTGGACTGTAGCCCACCAGGCTCCTCTGTCCATGGGATTCTCCAGGCAAGAACACTGTAGTGAGTTGCCATTTCCTTCTCATGCAAAAGGATCACTGGCTAGAAAGGCGGCATTTCAGGCACCTCTCTCCAGGCCGACTGAGTCAAGATTTCAACCAGAGCCCCAGGAAATTTGCATGCACATCACAATCTGAAGAGCCCTGTTCACAGGATTTAGCTTGTGTTGTCAGTGTCAGTAAATAGAAAGGTATATCAAATTACTCAATGAAATTAGCATTAAAAATGGATCGTAGTATAGAGAGTTATGTTAAGGAACATAATAGAGAGTTCTGTTAAGGAAATATTCCTCAATGTCACTGACCCAAAAGGAGAACCACCGTTAACTCTGACATCAAAGTTCTCGTTGGAAAGCCATGAGCCCAGATGCTGTCCTACACGAAGGAGGCAGCTTGGGAAAGAAGGGTAGAGAAAGGCACCCTGCAGATCCGCTTTCAACTCCCTTGCTTAAAAAACAAAACAGGACATTGCCAGGCTACTCAGAATGGTTGGAACACATCCTTGAGGCAGTGGGGAAAGGTCTCCTCTCAGGGAGAGGTGCAGAGATTTATTTCCTGGCACACACTGCCCCCTTGGCCCTGGCACATACCGTAATTCGGGAAACGTGCCTCCCTCAAACACAAAGAAAAAAGAAAAAAGAAAAAACAAATGTTTTCTAGTGTTGAGTCCTTAGGGAATAACCCTTATTTGAAATAACAAATGGACATGGAATTTGAATTTTCAGAGCTTGCACATAGACACGGATACCTGGGCACAGATTCCTTCGTTTCTCACAGACATCCCTCCGCCTGGAGACTGGCTGGCGCCGGTCAGGGCAGCGGGCAGGTGGGCGCAGGTGCGGCGCTGGGAGGCAGGGAGCCAGGGCGTTTCGCCCGGGGTCTCTGCTTGTGCCCTGCCATTTGATTCTTGCCAAGTCTGAGAAATGGGAGTATCAGCAGCAGAGGCTTATCAATTTCATCACAAAGATTTTAATCGCTCTCAGCCTGGGAAATGGCTTTAAGAACCGAAAATAAAAATAAAAATAGAACCGTGATTGTCTCCATCCCACTCTGACATGGAGATCTCTGGCATCCTTTTGTTCCCCACACATCCTGATCAGAGAGGCTCTGTCAAATTCACTGTCTACCTCGCGGACTTTTTTTCCTCCATTAGGGGAAAGTCCCTGTAAATCGCTACTTTACTATTACTATGGCTATTCTCAACAATTGAGAACAACTTGAGTATCCAGTGAGGAGCTCCCAAATATGCCCTGCGTTTGACACGTGATGAACTGATCAAGAAAGCGCAGAGGTCAAGTTAGTCATATCACACTGAGGCGGGGATGGGTCCCCAGGTCAACCCTATTTTACACCATATTCCGTGTTCACTCTGGTATTTATCCCAGTGACAGTGGCAGTAAGCCCCATGGTTTTGAATGATCAGGCAGAAATCCGAAGGTCCATTCAGCCAGAGTGCGCTAAACCCCGGGCACCTGTTCCGCCCTGTGCTGCTGGATTTATGGAGATGAACGTTCTTGGGCAGAATTCTGCCCAGAACTCTGAGCAGAGTTGGAGACAGAGTCCTGGGTCCCCAAGGGATCACGGCCAAGACAGCACAGAGATGGGTCGGGCAAGGCTTAGTGAGGGTCTCATGGCTTTAGGTGTGAGGAGGAGCACATTTCTGGCAGAGGAGAAGCATATGCAGCCGGATGGTGGTGGGAGTGGGGGTGGGGTGGGGAGTGCGACATTCAGGCAGCAACACCGAGAGCCTCCCCAGGGTAGGGGGGCATGCTGGGAGAGCCTGGGAGGGTGCTGCACAAAGGTCACTTTCACGGTGAGTTGTATCCCCAGCCTCCCTCCCTAAGAAGAATCTCCCTAAGAAGAGTCTTCAGCTCTCTGCGCTATGAGATCTGGCTAAAATGTAGAAGTCTCTGCTGCCTCTTTAGAGAACTGTTGGGCCTATCAAGTAGCTGTAAAATAATTCAAACATTAGGGGCTTAAATGAGGTCAGAGGAAAAAGAGAGTCAGTGCAAATGACTTATTTCAGAGAAACAAGCTCTGTGAGACTGTGAGCACTTTTGTGTGTCAAATGCTTCCCCTCTGGTGGCTTTTCCTCTGGATATGCGGGTGTATATATGATCCTCTTCAAGAGGATGAACAGAGGAGCTGAAGAAAGACATCAGATAGAGCAGGGAGAAAAGTTACACCTGTTTTCTTTAATGGCAAGCTCTGACTTCTACGACATCTGAAAATTCATGAGAAAATATATACCTTTAAAAATTCATCTTATCGTTTGACATTCCTCATGAGAGGGCCTGATCTTAGTGGTAGAATAGAGTTGGTTTTGCAAGTTGACCTCGAGCAAGCTATTTAAAGAGTGTCTATTTAAATGGAGTTTATTCTGTAAATCACAGGTGCCATGTCCTTTGCTGTCATTGAAATTGGGAAGGTTGGATTTGCAAGTGCACACACGTGTAAGTGCCTTATAGTTTGGGAAAGTGTGACAAGAATGAATGTGTCCTCCAAATACTAATTAGCTAGAATAAAAATGAAAGATTATATTTATTGGTATCAGATTGCAACTATAAAATGATTTAATGGACAGGACTGTAACTTTCAACAAATAACTAGAGGAAATGACCCAATTTTCCACTGATTTTTAGAAATGCTGAGATGATTCTATAACAACATATTTAACTTCCTTTTATAATGAAAGTTTTCACTATTTAAAATAAAAATTATACTTTGAGATAAAATGATTTTATTGAAATTATATTTCAACACTCTTGGTATCTACTTAAATATTGATTTAGTTCTGTTACAGTGTTCTGATTATCAGAGAGGCCCTAGGCGTTTTCAGTGAATGAATGTGGAAAACCGAGGCGTACAGAGAAAATAGAGCCCATGTGATGAGTGATGGATCGCCTACACCTTCCCACCATGGAAAGTGCCCAAGATTGAAAGCACCCCTCAGTGTCTTCTCCCTAGTCAATATGACATTTCATAGGCCCTTTTTATGTAGGGCCACAGGTAGTCCCCTTTCCCAAAGTGATGACATGATGGATGGTTTTCTGCTGATTTGATAGAACAACTAGACAAATCAGTGGAACCAGAGCCACCAACATTGCTTCAAAGACAACTGTGTGTTTGAAATGATTTCCTTCTGATGACAAGACATGATGCTCCTGGAGGAATGTCTGTAATGACAGCAAATGGAAGCCAGGTGGAAAGCTCTGAGATTGGGCTGTAGGGAGATCATGACCTTCTGAAACTGCTCAAATCAGATCCTTAGAGGACACCAGAGGACAAGACAGCATGCATTTTTTTCCCCCATTTTCACTCTTCCTTTTTCAGGCTGGAGGTTATTAAAATAGAGTGTGATAAATTATTTCATTTGAAGAGAAATGATATTTTGAAAGTATGCTCAGTAAAAAATAAATGTGCAAGGAAGACCTTTCGGCAGTTCTATCTTGGTCACAGATGAGTGACTGGCACCCGCAGCAGGGTGGTGCCCTGAAAATACCTCTCATTTTTATTAACCTGAACAATAAATAAATAAGGAAAGATCTCACATCAACTAAAAGTAAGACATATGTTAAGTGACTCCATGATATGGAACTCTGACAAATTTTACTTCCTTAAACTAATTTCTTGAGCTTCCTTATGGCTCAGCTGGTAAAAAATCTGCCTGCAACATAGGAGACCTGGGTTTGATCCCTGAAGAAGGGAAAGGGTACCCACTCCAGTACTCTGGCCTGGAGAATTCCACGGACTGTATAGTCCATGGGGTTGCAGAGTCGGACATGACTAAGCAACTTTCACTAAACTAACTTCTTAGGCATCTGTATATCTAAAGAGCGAAAGGAATGACTTCACATTCTTTCAAATCCACACCGTAGCCAGCCATTTAATTGAACAAAGAATAGCAGACGTATTGATCTCAATAATAGCTGCCACGGTGGCTCTCCAGCCAGACACCACTGGACACAGACCTCTGGTCAAACAACTCTGGGCTTCCTTCCTATTACAATAAAGGAGAGGGTGCTTCGTACTTGAGTCTCCTAAATTTTATCTACTAGTTGGGGAATGACACAGGGCTAAAGCTGTAATTGGTGGAAATAGCCGGCCCAAGAGGTAGACACCATACTTTTGTGGGGTCATCGCTATTTTCGTTTTGGGATGCATTCAGGCAGAATGTGGAGAAGGCAATGGCACCCCACTCCAGGACTCTTGCCTGGAAAATCCCATGGACAGAGGAGCCTGGTAGGCTGCAGTCCATGGGGTCGCTAAGAGTCGGACACGACTGAGCGACTTCACTTTCACTTTTCACTTTCATGCATTGGAGAAGGAAATGGCAACCCACTCCAGTGTTCTTGCCTGGAGAATCCCAGGGACGGGGGAGCCTAATGGGCTGCCGTCTATAGGGTTGCACAGAGTTGGACACGACTGAAGCGACTTAGCAGCAGCAGCAGCAGCAGGCAGAATGACAGAGCGTCTCATTTTTGTCTCACTCCGTCACGGCCACAGAGTAATGTTGTTGTGTGTGATGTTGGTGTCTTGTGATGCTGTTTATGATCAACTGTAAAATACTGGCCTAGACCCCAACTGCCGCAGCCAGGGCAGCCTTCCCCTTCTTACCTCCTGTGGCCCGTGTGGCCCTGAGTGCTGCTGGGCCTGCACACCAATCACTCACCCTTCAGAACTGCCAGGTGCAGGCAGGATGTATCATTCTTCCCAGTTTACACATAAAACATCATGTTGCTCAGAACATCGCGTTCCCGTGGACCGCGGGCAAGAACTGAAGCTATTTATCATAAAAGCCAAATTAGGTCGAAAAGTAAATGCACAGGAAACAATGAGAGGTTTCAAAGAAAGCAGAGACAAAAAGGGCTGAGGGGAGCCAGAAGCGTGTGGGACTGGGGCGTTTGGCATGTAATTCAAGTAGTGATAGAAATTCGAAGAGAGGATTCTTGGGTAGGTGGGTCCTGGGGGTCATTTCAGGTCCAGTGGGAGTGAAGGTGGAGAGGAGAAGAGGGGGCAGGGTCCAGAGAGCAGTCTGGCTGGAGGGACAGCATGAGCAAGAGGACTGTGAGGATCAGAAGCGGAGGACCGAGTGTGCCAGCCTGGGCTTGATTCGAAGCAGAGGCTTGAGAAGGCTGTGCTCTGTTTGGTCACTGGACGTTTTTGTCCTGGCACTAGGGCATATTCCAGGCAGGGAGGCATGTGGGTAATAAGAGTGAACATTTCCCAAGCTTTGAGCATCAAATATTCATACATTTATTCAGTGGATACTTATTTAGTGCTATGCCTTTGGCAGTGAGATATTTGCAGGGGAATCCATCATGGATGAGGCCCTTTCCTTTCTCTAGGGGACATCACAGTCATACTTGAGTTTCTGTCGTAGTCACCGAGTGAACCAGGAGGACCAGGAGCCTACAGGGAAAGGGACAATGCACCCTCTGTGACATGAGGGGAGGATTTACGCAGGAGGTGATATTTGAGCTAGAGGCCAAAAGACGGGAGAATCCACATAGATGAGGCAGAGAATCCACATAGATGAGGCAGAGAATCCACATAGATGAGTCTGGTGGGGATGATGAGAAATGAAGGATGAGAACAGAGAGAAATTGTTGAACATGACGATCAGAAGAATGTGAGTGAGCTCTGAGCTGTTAATGTCAGGATAATTGAGGGGAAGGACATTAAGTCGTAAGGGTTAAATGTTAAAGGAATTGGGGTCAGTGCGGTCAGTGGCTCTTCGCCCCCTCCGTTTCCAAGGAGAGTCTGGCTGTTCATGGGATAGAAGGAAAGAAGGTTTGGAACATGCCTACAGCAGCATCAGATAGGGGGTGGGTAGTTTTGTTTTCATAACAATGCATTCCTAGGAATGGACCTTATAGCAACTGTTCCACACCTAAGGGGCTTCCCTGATGGCTCAGTGGTAAAGAATCTGCCTGCCAGTCCGGGAGCTGCGGGAGACTTGGGTTCAATCTCTCGGTCAGGAAGATCACGTGGAGTAGGAAATGGCAACCTGCTCCAGTCTTCTTGCATGGATAATCCAAGAGACAGAGGAGCCTGGTGGGCTACAGTCCCTGGAATCGCAAACAGCTGGACAGGACTGAGCACACATACACATACGTAAAAGTAGCAGTAAAGAGCCGAAAATAATAAGATCTGAACCATAAAATACTAGCGTTACCGTCACTTCATACATTCTGTCATTTCATGAATAAAATTTCATGATTATAATCACAGCACTGTAAATATATGAATGAATGAATAAACAAAAGAATATGTGAATGCATACACACACAGGGAGAGGGGGAGAGAGCAAGAGATCTTGTGCTACTGGAAACCTTTGCCTCATGTAGTACAAAGTTTCTCGAGCTGTGTTTGCCTGCATCAGAGTCATCTGGAGGGCTCACTAACTGGCCTGTAATACTACATGCTGGGCATCTGCTTCTCTTTAACACCCACTCTCTGGCCATGGACACTCGGGTTGCTCCCAGCTCTCAGCCACCATGCTGCTAAGAGCATCTTCTACATGCCTCTTTATGCTCTCAGGTGAGATTGCTTTTAGCTAGAAACTGAGCCACTGGGTGATAGGATATACCCATCTCAGTGACTGATCCGTGACTGAACTACGTAATGCAAGGGTGCGCTCAAGAGGAGCCGTATCCGTCTACATTCTCACCAGCACGCAGGAAGGGCCCCATGTGTCCACATTCCTGCCAACACACGTGATTGTCTAGCTTTCTGAATTGTGTCAGCCTTTTAAGCACAACGTTTTATCTTATTTCTTATTGTCTTATTAAATAATACTGTTCAGCATCTGTTCATGCAGCGTATTTGTTTTTTCTCTCTTAACTTGCTAACTGTGTGATCTTGGATGTCCCTTCACCTTTATAGAGTTTGAGTTCTCTCTGTAGAATGAGGGAAAAGTACGTCTGTCTCACCGAAAGGTGGTGGAATGAGGTAACACATGGAAAGTGATCTGAACTTGGTCTGCAGAGTAGTAAGCTCCCTCACAATAAACTGTGGAAAATTCTGAAAGAGATGACCTGATCTGCCTCTTGAGAAACTTGTATGCAGGTCAGGAAGCAACAGTTAGAATTGGACATGGAACAACAGACTGGTTCCAAATAGGAAAAGGAGTATGTCAAGGCTGTGTATTGTCACCCTGCTTATTTAACTTATATGCAGAGTACATCATGAGAAACGCTGGACTGGAAGAAACACAAGTTGGAATTAAGATTGCCGGGAGAAATATCAATAACCTCAGATATGCAGATAACACCACCCTTATGGCAGAAAGTGAAGAGGAACTAAAAAGCCTCTTGATGAAAGTGAAAGTGGAGAGTGAAAAGGTTGGCTTAAAGCTCAACATTCAGAAAACGAAGATCATGGCATCCGGTCCCATCACTACATGGGAAATAGATGGGGAAACAGTGGAAACAGTGTCAGACTTTATTTTTCTGGGCTCCAAAATCACTACAGATGGTGACTGCAGCCATAAAATTAAAAGACACTTACTCCTTGGAAGGAAAGTTATGACCAACCTAGATAGCATATTCAAAAGCAGAGACATTACTTTGCCAACAAAGGTTCACCTAGTCAAGGCTATGGTCTTTCCTGTGGTCATGTATGGATGTGAGAGCTGGACTGTGAAGAAGGCTGAGCGCCGAAGAATTGATGCTTTTGAACTGTGGTGTTGGAGAAGACTCTTGAGAGTCCCTTGGACTGCAAGGAGATCCAACCAGTCCATTCTGAAGGAGATCAGCCCTGGGATTTCTTTGGAAGGAATGATGCTAAAGCTGAAACTCCAGTATTTTGGCCACCTCATGCGAAGAGTTGACTCATTGGAGAAGACTCTGATGCTGGGAGGGATGGGGGGCAGGAGGAGAAGGGGACGACAGAGGATGAGATGGCTGGATGGCATCACTGACTCGATGGATGTGAGTCTGAGTGACCTCCGGGAGTTGGTGATGGACAGGGAGGCCTGGTGTGCTGGGGTTCATGGGGTCTCAAAGAGTCGGACACGACTGAGCGACTGATCTGATCTGATCTGATCTGATGGCAGAAAGTGAAGAGGAGCTAGAAAGCCTCTTGATGAAAGTGAAAGTTGAGAGTGAAAAAGTTGGCTTAAAGCTCAACATTCAGAAAAAGAAGATCATGGCATCCAGTCCCATCACTTCATGGGAAATAGATGGGGAAACAGTGGAAACAGTGTCAGACTTTATTTTTCTGGGCTCCAAAATCACTACAGATGGTGACTGCAGCCATGAAATTAAAAGACGCTTACTCCTTGGAAGGAAAGTTATGACCAGCCTAGATAGCATATTCAAAAGCAGAGACATTACTTTGCCAACAAAGGTTCGCCTAGTCAAGGCTATGGTTTTTCCTGTGGTCATGTATGGATGTGAGAGCTGGACTGTGAAGAAGGCTGAGCGCTGAAGAATTGATGCTTTTGAACTGTGGTGTTGGAGAAGACTCTTGAGAGTCCCTTGGACTGCAAGGAGATCGAATCAGTCCATTCTGAAGGAGATCAGCCTTGGGATTTCTTTGGAAGGAATGATGCTAAAGCTGAAACTCCAGTACTTTGGCCACCTCATGTGAATAGTTGACTCACTGGAGAAGACTCTGATGCTGGGAGGGATTGGGGGCAAGAGGAGAAGGGGACAACAGAGGATGAGATGGCTGGATGGCATCACTGACTCGATGGACATGAATCTCAGTGACCTCTGGGAGTTGATGATGGACAGGGAGGCCTGGCGTGCTGTGATTCATGGGGTTGCAAAGAGTCGGACACGACTGAGCGACTGATCTGATCTGATATGATCTGAAGCTCCCTCAAGAAGTTTTCTGTATTTGTTATTATTAGATTTATTTTCCAGATGATTTATCAAATGGCAGATTTAAAAAGAGTTTAGGGAATTGGGTTATTATAAAATTGCCAATAACTGAAAGTTAAGGGATATTAAGTTAAGGGATATTCTTTTGAGGTCATTGGAACTCATGGTAAGAGAGCAAGAGAAACTGTAGTGGAGAATGTTCTGGAAATTGATAATGTCCAAGACAAGGGGAAGGCAATGGCACCCCACCCCAGTACTCTTGCCTGGAAAATCCCATGGACGGAGGAGCATGGTAGGCTCCAGTCCATGGGGTCGCTAAGAGTCGGACACGACTGAGCGACTTCACTTTCACTTTTCACTTTCATGCATTGGAGAAGGAAATGGCAACCCACTCCAGTGTTCTTGCCTGGAGAATCCCGGCGACGGAGGAGCCTGGTGGGCTGCCGTCTAAGGGGTCGCACAGAGTCGGACACGACTGAAGCGACTTAGCAGTAGCAGTTAGCAGTAAGACAAGGAGATTTGGAAAAAAGGCAAGAGACTAACAGTGGATTAAAAAAAAAAAAGAATAATGTATTTTCTTCTTTCTTTTTGTTTACATTTCTATTGTAAGTATTATAATCACATCACTAAAAATTGCCAAATGGAAGAGTTTAAAAAAAGAAATCTGTAAGTTTGTCCCTTAAGAAACCACTATTAAAACTTTAATGTATCATCTTTATTCTTTTCTTATTATGCTTAACTTTGAATTAACTTATAATTATGCTTCTCACACAGTCATGTATCATACTTAAGTAAAGAAGAGAGCATGCTAATTTTTCAATAGTCTGCAAAATCACCATTTTAATTGCTTCATAATATTCCCTCAAGTGCATGTGCCAGGGTAATTATATTTTAGTGCTCTGGACTTGAAAGTAATTCAGTATCTTCAAAAGTGTGTAGTATAAATTACAAATTATTTTAATCCAGTGGATTTAGACATGCTCACACTAAGATAGTGTAAGTCAGTGTGCTTAACAATACGTCATATTTGCACAGCCCCATAGAGAGCAAACATCTTTAGTAATACTGTTTTCAAGCAGTGCTGTGATTTGGACCTTCTGGGCATTAATACTGTGTTGGATATGAAGGAGTCAGCCAAGGCTGTATGTTTAAGAATATGCTTTAGATCTAACCTTTGGAAGAACCCAAACAAGATTCCCTTCTCCAGTGCACTTTCTTTAAACAACATCATTCTACTTCTGAAGCAAAACAGCTCAGAAAAAGGTTAACCAAAGGGCTGAGTTAGAATCTCCCAGTATATGTGGATGTTTGGCACGATTGATTAATCATTTTAAATTGCTCAATACATGGTGTCTATGTATAAGGCTCTGTCAATATTTTTATAAGCATTAAATGAATATGTGAGATTGCTTAGCACAGTAAATAGACATGTTAGAAATTTAAGGCTGACTCTCAGACTTGCACAGCTGTTGCTGCTGTTTAGCTGCTCACTTGTGTCTCCTCTGTCCGTGGAATTCCCCAGGCAAGAGTACTGGAGAGGGTTGCCATTTTCTTCTCTAGGGGATCTTCCCGACCCAGGGATGGAACCCGAGTCTTTTGCATTGGCCGGTGGATTCTTTACCGCTGAGCCACCTGGGAAGCCCCCGACTTGCGGAATACATATAAACACTTGTGTTTTGATACTTCAGAACATACGATGATGATACTGCGGTGAAGACTTTATGATAAATGTATGATAAAAGCATGTGTTTCAAATGAGATAATTTCATTTCTTGAATTCTGAATAGAAAATGATACAGAATTAGTAGATTGCCTGAACGCACGTGTTAATGAGTGTCTTTTCAGAAGAACTGCATTTTCTCCAGTGTCATTCTCTAGGAGCACTTACCCATGATGTTATAAAAGGTAACATTGTGTCACACTCTAGAGACTTCCATAAAGCCACACTATGGTAGTGATCACTCCTTCCCTGTGGTCAATTGCTGAGCAAAATAAAATGGACAATTGTACCTTTCAGTATCATCAGTGCCTAAATAACTTATTTTCGAAACATTATGTGTAACATGTAAATAGTCCCCAGGTTACACCTGTTTCCATAACTAAAGAGTATAATATAGAAACGGATCATTTTATCAGATATAGTCAATCTTGATTACTAAATAAATCAGTTTTTTGGTGTGTGTGGTGCGATGAGAGCTTTTAAGTTGACTAGATAAAATAAATGTTTCTTGCCTGTTAATAGGTAACTTTCAAAATGTATACTTACAGTAAGAAGAATATTATAAAAGGAAATATAAGCTTGTAAATATACTCAGCTTCTTACACACATTAATTCATTTAATCTGCACAGCAGTCCCTGCTCGCATATATTCCATATACACAAATAAAAAGAAAAGCAAAATGAACACCTCGTACACATTCCCAAACCATCAAATTATGGATAATCCTATCCCATCCATCTCCCCCATATATTACCCCTGTTGCGGTATTTCAAAGCAAACACCAACATCTTAGCCTTTCATCCTTAACTATTTCAATGTGAATCTCTAACAGGCAAAAGCCTTTCTTAAAATAGAACCTAAAAAAATAACAGTAATTCATTTACAGTATCAAATGTCTAGTTGGTCTTCAAATTTCCAGCAGTTAACTGGAAAAATGCATTTTATCATTCCCAGCATACAAATAAAGACTGTAACTTTTCTAAGACCTGAGTCTAGTAAGAAATAAAGTTCATATAAAGACTTGTTGCCGGAGCCTGTTCTCTGTGCGTGTACTCTGTGCAGTACCGGCACTCAGCAGAGATCGGAGTCCCTGAGGCACTGCTGGAGGAGCCATGTTCAGAGCAGAGATTTATTCCTCTCCTGATAGAATCATGATTTTCATACCTGAGCGGAGGACACGGCCCAGATAGGTCACTGTGTCTGTCATTCCTTTATTCCTAATTGTGGCCTAAGAATTCATGACTGTTCTGGGAGAATTCAGGGAAAATTTGAATGTATAGAACAGTAGTCTCTACACTATATGTCATGTTGAGATAAATATTATTTAACTGTAAAGTAATAAACCCTGATACTGTGTCATCAGAATTCTAGGAGAGGTTGCTCTCAGATTCATTCATTTAAATTTCTTTATCTACAGAGAGCAAGGGGGCATTTTACCTGGTTCCTTAAGGAATACTATGGTTGTTTCATATATTAGAAACAATGTATTATCTTAAAATTCAAATAAGTGGAATTTTAAAGTCTATAGAATATCCTTGGGCTTCCTTGAGAGCTCATTTGGTAAAGAATCCGCCTGCAATGCAGGAGACCCTTGTTCGATTTCTGGGTTGGAAAGATCCACTGGGGAAGAGATAGGTTACCCTCTCCAGTATTATTGTGCTTCCTTGGTGGCTCAGCTGGGAAAGAATCAGCCTGCAATGTGGGAGACCTGGGTTTGATTCCTGGGTTGGGAAGATCTCCTGCAGAAGAAAAAGGCTACTCACTCCAGTATTCTGGCCTAGAGAGTTCCATGGAGTCGCAAAGAGTCGGACATGACTGAGTGACTTTCAAAAAAAAAAAGGAATATCATTAAAAACACATGCAGTCTACTTTATAAATAGATTTCAAGCATGCATGTAGGTATCTATAAAAGTTTCTGGTTTAAATTTATTGCATACTGTTGAAATATTTTTCACCTGTTCATCAACTAATTTCAGTTGCTTTGAAACAAAAGTAATATGGGCATTTAAGAACCTCTTATTGCTGTGTGATGCTATAATTAAACTGACAGAAGTATAATTCCCAAAATTTATATTCAAAGGTAGTTGAGTTTTAAAAGAAATAAAACTCTGCATTCAAGAAATGAAAACTATTTTTATTTGAGTAAATAAATACTTTTCTGAGAAGTATTTTCTTGATAATTTTTGCCTTGAAGTTAAAAATATTGTCAACTACATTCAAATATGTGTTTATTTGAATACTTTGTTTCCTAAATGGAACTGTCACTTTGATCAAAGGACATTTAGAGGAGTCGCTGTTTCTCTTTGGGCTGTTTGGCTGGGAGACTCAGATATTAAGCCCAAATAATGCTATTCAGTCAGGGCCAGTGTGCCATCTGCGAGGGCTGAACAGCTCCACCACTCACCAACCACAGCTGCACTTCCAAAGAACTTGTAATGAACCAGGCAGATACTAATTTCTATATTTTACTTATTAATGATTCGTACTTCAAACTTTGAGAGTAATTATTTCCCTTCCCAATTTATAGATGAAGAAACTGAAGTTTAGGACTATAGTTCATGGAAGTTTCTCCAGCTATTAAGGGATAGGTCCCTATCTTTTAAGAGCCACAATAGTCCTATTTCACCAGGGCAAACTGAGTCAAGTCTCCAGATCAAAGGTGTTAGATGGACATCTTTAGTTTTGCTCCATGAAGAGGAGGTGAAGACATTAGTAATGTTTCACTTGTTGTTGGAATGATGATTATTGAGGCTTTAAAAAGTTGCCTACAAAGATTAAAGAGATATTTGAACATGAAATAAATGATTTTTTGTCATCTTTATGTTAAGTAAAGATTTACTTCCAAATCTCAGATACCCTAGCAATAAAAATGGAGCACATGCATTAAGGTGTTCAAGTTTTCTGTATTCTTGTTAAATTTATCTATATCAAGGTACCCATGGGTATGTGAGCCATTTACTGGTTGGTTTGTTATTTTGTCACACCTGGCAGAGTTTCAAAAGGCAATACAAGTAGGCAGGTGTTATTATTGATTGCAATAAAACACTTTTCTGCTAGTCCCTCTAACCCAATGTCTACTGTATGCATTTATTCACCCTCTGTTCCCAGAGGACTGGTGGGTTTGTCTCTTTGGTGAAGAATGGGATAGGAAAGTCTGCAGGTTTTTGCTCCCTGATTACATTATTGCTAAATAAAGTAGTCTCTCCCTTGACTTTCTGTGTGATGAAACTTTAATTGTGTGACCAAATTATACAGAACCTGAAGGTCAAACTACCCCAAATAATACTGCATTGTAGTTTCATCTCTGTGT
Source organism: Tragelaphus eurycerus (assembly GCA_935064755.1). NCBI lineage: Eukaryota > Metazoa > Chordata > Mammalia > Artiodactyla > Bovidae > Tragelaphus > Tragelaphus eurycerus. The sequence goes on from CAKXYN010000051.1 coordinate 4,242,034, forward strand.
TCTAAAAATACTTGGTTAAATATCAAATTGGCACCGACTTTAAAAAGAAGACCTTAGAGTTCATTATAACATCTTTGTATCCGGCTAAGACCTCAGAAAACTACACAGCTTCTGAATGACAAGCTTCTATGAAGGTTTAGGTTATGAACTAAGTGAAGATACAGGGTTCATCAGTTAAAGTATATAGTATTTAATTTACATCACAATGTACATTAATGCACATATATAATAATAATATAATGTACTTAATATGTATTAAGTAAGGAGTGGCTTCAGAGGCCGAAATGAGATCCACTGACTCTAAAACTATAAGAAGCAATAAGAACTGATTGAACCGTAAGAGCTGATTAAACATTTCAGCTTTTCAAATTAAATATAATAGGTAGATATTTTATTGTATTCTGCTGAAAAGACTGGTTGATTATTTTGTATCTTTCTAAAACACATATATAAGTTTCTAACTGAGAACTATTAGTGATTCATTTAATAAATAAATGCCATTTTAAAGTACTCTGAAGATTAATCAATGTATTAGAAAGTCTGTATGAAAACATTAATAGAATATAGAGGTAAGTGAGGAATATTTTACTTTAAATTTTATAATATCTCTAATAGATAACTCAATAGTTTTATCACTGAATAATAGTTTTTTTAATGATAATGGTCATAGGAATGCCATTATTCTTTGTAATATTAATAGTTAAGGAAAGATGCTAATGGGACTCATTATGGTATAATGCATGATAAATCATATGATATCTAAAATTCGAAGTTGAAAGGTACTTCTCATGGGGTTCTTAATGATCTATATAGAAAAGCACAAGAGTGAAAAATACAATTTTAATGAGGTATTCTTTAAAATTTCTTTTTTTTGCTTTTAGATAAATATATGCAAATTTAAATCTCGATTGTGTTCACTGAACTATCTCTTAAAGCATTAAGGGCATATTTCTTTTCCATAGTTTCCAAGATTATTTTCATTTATTTTTATGTTGAAGTACAACACACATCCAGAAAAAGGCAAAAGGCATTATGTATGCAGCTCATGAGTGATCAGAAAGTGAATGCAGTTATCTAAATATTACCGAGGCCAAGAATATTATAGGACTTCCCAGGTGGCTCAGTGGTAAAGAACCCACCTGCCAATGCAGGAGATGCAGATTCGATCCCTGGGTCAGAAAGATCTCTCCTTGGAGGAGATAATAGCAACCCGCTCCAGTATGCTCGCCTAGAAAATCCAATGGACAGAGGAGCCTGGTGGGCTATAGTCCGTGGGGTTGCAGAGTCAGACACTACCTGACTGAGCACACACACATCAGCAGCAAGAATGTTACAGGATCCCAGACACCTCGTTCATCCTTTCCTGATTGCTACCACCTCCCTCTTCTCCCAAACTATTCACTGTCATGACTACTAAGGCCAGTTTTGAACTGTGTACAAAAAGGATCGTGAAATGTGTATATTTTTCTCTCTTGGCTTCTTGGGTTAGCATTATGCTTGTTGAACACCGTGCTGTGGTGTATAGGTGTAACTGATTAATTGCTGTATAACATTTCATTATGTGGCTATGTCTAAATTTGTTTATCCATTCTACAAATAGATATGTGAGTTGTGTTTTGGGACTCTTCTGAGGAATACTTGAGGAATATATGTGAGTTGTGTTTTGGGACTCTTCTGAGGAATACTTGAGGAATATGCATGTCTTTTGGTACACAATGTCTGCTTTTCAGTAGGCTGCTTTCTTCAGAGTGGTATTGCTGGTGCCTCAAATAAGGATAGGTTGAACTTTAGTTAGAACTTAGTGTAATATGTGAAAGGCTTTTTTATGGAGATTGTGCTAATTTACACTCTCAGCAGTAGTGTATGAAAATTTCATTTGCTCGACATTCTTGACAACACTTGATATAGTCAGTTTTATTTTATTTTCACGCTTTAATGTTTCCCTCCATTTTGGCCAACCTACTTGATGTGTAGAACTCTCACACTGGTTTTAATTTGCAATACTTCCATGACTAATGAGGTTGGACACTGTTGAATGGATTTGTTAGTCGTTTAGGTATTTCTTTTATTCCTCTTTTCCTTAGTGCTTTGTAGTCCTCTGTATATTCTGGTTACTAATATACTGGAAAATTTCTTCTCTTATTCTGTGGCTTCTCTTTTCACTGTTTTAACATCTTTAAATGAACAGAGATTCTTAAACTCAGTAGATGTGGGTTTGTCATCTTTCCTCTATGGTTTGCGCCTTTGGCATCGCGTTTGAGAAGTATTTGTGTTCCTCAGAGTTGTGAAGATGTGAAGTTGTGAAGTCAGCTGTGCTGTCTTCTAGTAGCTTTATTGTTTTGTTTTTCCCATATAGGCCTACATTCTTACTGGAATTCTGCCTATGATTTCAAGTAGTAATCAACCCGTCTTCCATTGCATTTTTTCTTCTTTTTTCCCCCAGAGTTGATATTCGATTGGCCTGGCACTATGCACTTAAAAGAAGTTGTATGTTTCTTTTTTATAATGCTCTGCACTGCAAACATTTTCAAAATTTACTGTGCATATATGTTCAGTCTGTATTCTGTTCCATTGTTCTATCTGAGCACCTCTCTGCCAATATGACATTCTCTCTCTCTCTCTCTTTTTTTTTTTTTTTGGATCACATTGTTAAGACTTCACATTCAGTAAAGAAAATCCTTTGACTTTGTTTTTCTTGATAAATATCTTGGTGAGTGCTGTCTGTTTGTGTTTCTACTAAGAATGTGTGAGCGTTCTTGTTGCTCCACATCCTTTCCAATATTTAGTGTTGTCAGTGTCCTGGATTTTAGCTCTTTTAACAGACATGTAACTTCAGTTCATATTTATATATAGACTTTTACCCAGTGGATTTGCTAAACTCTCTATGTGCAGTAAAAAGAGTATATATATACATACATATATGTATATATACATACACAATCATGCAGCCTATGAATAACAGCAGTTTTATTTTTTCCTTTCCAATCCTTATTACCTGTTAAACATTTTTGTTACCTTATTGTACTGATTAGACTTCCCTGGTAGCTCAGCTGGTAAAGAATCTGCCTCTAATGCAGGAGACTCTGGTTCTATTCCTGGATCAGAAGATCCTCTGGAGAAGGGGTAGGCTACCCACTCCAGTATTCTTGGGCTTCCCTGGTGGCTCAGATGGTAAAGAATCCACCTGCAAAGCGGGAGACCTGGGTTTGATCCCTGAGTAGGGAAGATCCCCTGGAGAAGGGAACACCTACCCACTCCAATATGGCGAATGCTATGGACAGAGGAGCCTGGCAGGCTACAGTCCATAGGAACACAAAGAGTCAGAGACAGCTGAGCGACTTTCACTTTCACTGTGCTAATTAGAATATTCACTACAGGTTGGTTGATGGGTCTGTAGACAACATGCTTGCCTGGGACCCAGACACTTAAACAGCTCTCAGAATCTTGTCCGATTTGTGATGCTGACTATAAAACTTGTAGATATTCCGTACTTGGCTAAAGGTTTTAATCTTGTTTAATTGTTGAATTCAATCAAAGACTATTTCTGCATTTATCTAGAAGACTATATTTTCTTCAGCTTGATTAATTACATTGAAGAGTTTTTAAATGTTAAGCACACCTTATATTCCTGGAATAAACTTGATTGCATTTTGACCTATTATATCTTTTCTTTATTTTTATATCCTAATATAATATTGCAAGTATCTTTTAAGGATTGTGGGATCTGTGTTTTAATAATATTGGCTTTTGTTTTCCTCCTTCCAAGTTTTTTCTGTCAGATTTTGATACCACAGTTACACTGGCCTCATGAAACAAACTGGGAAACATTCTGTTTTTCTGTTTTTTGAAGTGCTTGTATGATGTTTGTGTTGTTATATCCTCAAATATGTAGTTATATCCTCAAAAATTCATTAGGGAAAACAAAAGGGACTGAAGTTTTCTGTGTGGGAACATTTTTAAATTGTAGATTTAGTTTTGCCTATATATAGGCAACTCAGATTTCCCTGTTTCTCACCTGCTTTGGTAAATTACAGTTTGGAATGTGTCTATTTAATCTTTAAAATTATTGGCATAAAATTATTCCAGATATCCTCTTATTATCATTCTCATGTGTGTAGGATTATGGTAAAATGCTCTTTTGCATTCTGGATATTGGTTGTGTCTCTTTTCCTTGATCGGTCTAGCTAGTGTGTTGTTTTTTTTTTTTTTTTTTTCATCTAAATCTCCTTCAAAAGCTTAAGACAAATACCATATAGTATCATTTATATGTAGAATCTAAACTGTGGCACAAATGAACCTATCTATAAAACAGCCTGTCAGAGACAGGCTGATACAGAACAGACTTGTGGTTTCCAAGGGGGACGGGGGAAGGTGATGGGTGAACTGGGAGTTTGAGTTGGTAAATGCAAACTGTTCCATTTAGAATGGATAGCAACAGGTTCTGAATAGCACAGGGAACTGTCCTCAATATCCTGTGATTAAACCATACTGGAAAATAATATAATAAAAGTATATGTATGCGTATAACTGAGTCACTTTGCTGCATAGCAAAGATGGGCACAATGTTGTAAATCAACTATTCAGTTCAGCTCAGTCGCTGAGTCGTGTCCTACTCTTTGTGACCCCATGAATCGCAGCACGCCAGGCCTCCCTTCCACCAACTCCTGGAGTTCACTGAGACTCACGTCCATTAAGTTGGTGATGCCATCCAGCCATCTCATCCTCTGTTGTCCCCTTCTCCTCCTGCCCCCAATCCCTCCCAGCATCAGAGTCTTTTCCAATGAGTCAACTCTTCGCATGAGGTGGCCAAAGTATTGGAGTTTCAGCTTCAGCATCAGTCCTTCCAAAGAAATCCCAGGACCGATCTCCTTTAGAATGGACTGGTTGGATCTCCTTGCAGTCCAAGGGACTCTCAAGAGTCTTCTCCAACACCACAGTTTAAAAGCATCAATTCTTCAGGACTCAGCTTTCTTCACAGTCCAACTTTCACATCTATACATGACTACTGGAAAAACCATAGCCTTGACTAGACAGACCTTTGTTGGCAAAGTAATGTCTCTGCTTTTGAATATGCTATCTAGGTTGATCATAACTTTCCTTCCAAGGAGTAAGCGTCTTTTAATTTCATGGCTGTAATCACCATCTGCAGTGATTTTGGAACCCAAAAATGTAAAGTCTGACACTGTTTCCATTGTTTCCCCATCTATTTCCCATGAAGTGATGGGACCAGATGCCATGATCTTATACTTCAAAAATTAAATAAATGTCCTTTGAAGCCTTATTTTTAGGATCTACTTCCTGTTTCATCCTTGGTTTTAACTTACTGTATTTTTCCTGGTGTCTGCATTCATCCTCAGCTCATTAATCTTCTCCTTCCTTCTTTTGATGTCCATGTGCTTGATAGCAGTGACTTCTATTCCACTTGTGATATTGATAATTTGGGTCTTCTTGCTCTTTTTTTCTTGGACAGCATGACTAGAGATATATCAATTTTAGCAAACTTTTCAAAGAACCAGCTTTTGGTTTTGTTGATTTTCTCTAACGCATTCTGTTTTCTATTGCAATAATTTGTGGTATATATTTTTATTAATTCTCTTTTTCTTTAGACTTAAATTGCTCTATATACTTTAGTTCCCTAAGATAGAAACTTATTTATTTAGATTTTTATTGTTTCTAATGCATACATTCAATGCTAAAAATGCTGCTGTACCCCACAAATTTTCATAAATTGTATTTTCATTTAGATCAGTTTTTAAAAATTTCACTTGGGATTGCTGCTTCAACTCGGGTTATTTTCAAACATTTTGTGACTTTCTAGCTATCTTTCTGTTACTGATTAATAGTTGAATTCTATTGTGATTTGAGAGCATACTTTGTATGATTTGTATTCTTTTGAATTTGTGAGGGCCCATGCTTCATGAACAGGAGGGGACTCTTTCTGCTGTTGTTGGCTGGAAGAGCCTAAAACGTCAGTTAGATCCAGTTGATTAACAGTGACGCAGGTCTTTTACATTCTTGCTGCTTTTCTCCCTCCTTGACGTATCAATTAGTCCAGCTATTATAATGGATTTGCCTGTCTCTCCTGATTGTCCTGTCAGTGTGTGCCCCAGCAGAGTTGGGGCTCTGCTGTTAGGACATATGCAGAGAGGAATGTTAAGCCACCTTGGAAAACTGATCATTTTGTCATTGTGCAGTGAGCCGACTTATCTACGATAATTTTCTTTTTTCTGAAGTATGCTTTGTCTGAAATTGATATAGCTATCCTAGGTTTATTTAGATTTAGCATTACTGTAAAAAGTAAAATATAAAATGAACACCAAACTTGAAAATTCCCTGAGGAGACAAAACCATTTAAGCCACATAAGCAAAATTAAATCTAGCCTACTTCATGTGCATAAGCAAAACTTAATTTAGTTTACTTCTTGTAAATGCCTCTGATAATCATCAAAGAAACTTAAGTCATCTTCCTTAACATGGTATTAAATAATCACTTTTGATCAATCCCCTGCCCTCTAGAAACCCTCATTGTAATAACCAATCACCGTAAAGGTCAAACCACATCCTCGTTTTTTCACTTCATAACCCATTCTGTAATGTTGTGCCTCTGAGCTTTGTATTAGTTTTGAGGTTGCAAGCGTCCAGGTCTAAACTGTTCTTAACATGTACAATAAACTCTTCCTGATTACTATTTTATTGTTCTGGTGGTTTTAATTCTGCTATTTAGGAATTTTTGAGATTAACATGACTTATCTTTCTCCATCTCTTTACTTTTAATCAGTTTTAGTCTTTCATTTAAAATAGATTTCTTATAGATAGCAAATAGTTGGATCTGGTCATCCTTTATACGGCTTTCTACTCTGAAGATCTCTGTGTTTTAAGCAGCATATTTAGATCCACTTTTAAAGTGCTTATTGATATATTTGAATTAATATTGTCTATCACATTTGCAGCTGTTTTCTCTTTGTTGTATTTGTACTGTGTTTTGTTTTATTTTTGGCTGTGTGGGGTCTTTGCTGTGAGCTAGGACCACTCCCTGGTTGCAGGGCACAGGCTCCTCACGGCGGTGGCCCCCTTGCTGCGGAGCATGGGCTCCAGGGCGCATGGGCCTCAGTAGCTGGGACACGTACACTCGATAGCTACAGGTTCAATTGCTGGGGCACACAGGCCTATTGCTCTGCGACGTGTGCAATCTTCCCGCATCAGGGATTGGACCTGTGTCTCCTGCATTGGCAGGCAGATTCTTTCCACAGCCACCAGGGAAGCCCTGTCTTATGTTTTTTGTTCCCCTCTTTTCTTTTTCTTGTTGTCCTTCTTTTAAATGCCTTATTTGAATTTAATTGAGCCTTTTGTAGGATTCTGTTTTATCTCTTCCTATTGTTTCTTTGGGGCTTCCTAGGTTGTGCTAGTGGTAAAGAACCCACCTGCCAATGGAGGAGACATAAGAGATGTGGGTTCGATCCCTGGGTTAGGAAGATCCTCTGGAGAAGGGCACGGCAACCCACTCCGGTATTCTTGCCTGGAGAATTCCATGGACAGAGGAGCCTGGCAGGCTACAGTCCATGGGGTCACAAAGAGTTGGACACAACTGAAGCAACTTAGCATGCATTGTTTCTTTAAACAGTTCTTGTAATTAAGAATAAGAAAAATAAATTTATCTTACCTTCTTTTATTCTTTCTCAAATACTCTTCCTCTCTTTACATAGATCAAGGTTTCTGACATATATCATTTCCTTTGTCTGAAGAACTTCTTTTAAATATTTCTTGCAGAGCAGGTCTACTAGTGGTGAATATTGTCAGCTTTTGTCTGAGAAAATCTTTATTTCTCATTTGGTGTTGAAGGATAGTTTCTCTGGCTATAGAATTCTAAGATTATTTTCACTTCTTTCAATACTTTAAGTGTTTCGCTCCACTCTCTACTTGCTTGTATGATTTCTGATATAATTTCTGAGGTCCAATGTAGTCCTTATTCTTGTTCTTTTAAAAGTAAGGTATTCCTCTGGCTTCTTTCAAAATGTTCTCTTTAGTTTTGCTTTTCTGCAGTTGGAATGTGTATGACATTCCAACTGTGCAGTGAGCACAGTTTTTATTTGGATTTCTAACCTGCTTATTATTCTTTGAACTTCTTGGACCTTGTGTCTGTCGTTAATTTTAGAAATTCATTGGCCATTATCATTTCAAATATTTTTTCAGCTCCATTCTCTCTACTCACCTTCTTTATTCCATTTTTGGATACATTACAACTTTTACAGTTATCCTATGGTTATTGGATATTCCCTTCCACTTTTTTTTTTCCTCTTTGCAATACAATTTGGCAAGTGTGTATGTTCTTATCTTCAAGCTCACTGATTCTTTCTTTGGCTACGTTGAATGTATCAATGTACCCATTAAAGATACTCTTCATTTCTGTTACACTGTTTTTGATTTCTAAATATTTTGGAATCTTTGCTTCTTTCTAAGATTTTCATGTCTCTGCTGGTATTACCCATGTGTTCTTGCATGTTGCCCTTTTCCCATCAGAGTCCTTCCCATATTCATCATAATTTTTGAAAATCTCTAGTCTGATAATTCAAATATCTGTAAGATATGCGAACCTGATGGTGATTGTCATTAAGTTTTGATGATTGTCTTGCTTGTTGCCTGCCTTGCAACTTTTTGTTGAAATTTGGACATTTTGTGTCTAGTCATGGGAACTGAGGTAAATAGGTCTTTGTGTGAGAGCTTAGATTAATCTGGCTAGAAATTGGGCTATATTTAATGTTTTCTAAGCAGAGACATTACTTTGCCAACAAAGGTCCGTCTAGTCGAGGCTATGGTTTTTCCTGTGGTCAGGTATGGATGTGAGAGTTGGACTGTGAAGAAGGCTGAGTGCCAAAGAATTGATGCTTTTGAACTGTGGTGTTGGAGAAGACTCTTGAGAGTCCCTTGGACTGCAAGGAGATCCAACCAGTCCATTCTAAAGGAGATCAGTCCTGGGATTTCTTTGAAAGGAATGATGCTAAAGCTGAAACTCCAGTACTTTGGCCACCTCATGTGAAGAGTTGACTCATTGGAAAAGACTCTGATGCTGGGAGGGATTGGGGGCAGGAGGAGAAGGGGACGACAGAGGATGAGATGGCTCGATAGCATCACTGACTCAATGGACGTGAGTCTGAGTGAACTGTGGGAGTTGGTGATGGACAGGGAGGCCTGGCATGCTGCGATTCATGGGGTTGCAAAGAGTTGGACACGACTGAGCGACTGATCTGAACTGAACTGAATACATGGTATAGGTGTCATAGACTTCAAATTCATCTAGTACCCTTGTTTTTGCCTCTCCTTTGACTTCAGCATCCTCTTCAGAGGTGGTCTGGGTCTTGCATTTTTCTCAGTTGTTATCCAGTATTGTTATACTGGAGTCCTGTTGGCATTGGTGGTATGATGAGAGAGAATGAGAATGTTCTCCAATATTGTGACTAAATGTCAGTGCTTTAGCCTTTGTCTTAAAACTGTGACCTTCACTAGTATTTCTAGAGGTCCTTGGGAGGTTGTGTGCTTAGTTGCGTCTGACTCTTTGCGACCCCATAGACTGTATAGCCTGCCGGGCTCCTCTGTCCAAGGGATTTTCCAGGTAAGAATACCAGAGTGGGTTGCCATTTCCTTCTTTAGGGGTTCTTCCTGACCCAGGGATCGAACCCATGTCTGCTGCACTGCAGGTGGATCCTTTATTCACTGAACCATCAGGGAATAGGCTCTGGCAGTTTTTTCCCCTGGATGGTAGATCACTTTGAGTGTGGCAGTGATTACCCTTACCCCTCCTTGCTAGAGCCAAGAAGAATTTTTTTTTTTTTTCTTCTGATTGTCACAGAGCATTACTGTGGGTTTTCTCCAGGAAACTATCTATGCTCCGTGACAAGGCCTCAAGAGTTTCTCACTCTCATGCTAGTCCATGCTCGGCCTCTATCAATTCATCAAGATTACCATGGGAGCTCCTATCAGTTTATGGCACTGGTGGATGGACAGATTTCTGCTGTCTTTGGGTGGCCTTCTCTCTCCAGATCTAAGAGGTGTGGTTTGGCATGTGTATTAGTCAGCTCAAGCTGCTATAACAAAATGCTATAGGCTGGGTGGCTCAAAAAACAGGCATTTATTTCTCATAGTTCTGGAGGTTAGGCAGTCTAGGATTAAGGTGCTGGCCGACTTAGTTCCTCGTGAGGAGCCTTCATGGTTTGCAGACATCAGCCTTCTTACTGTGTCCTCACCTGGCAAAGTGAAAGGAAGCTCTGGTCTGTCTTCCTCATCTTGTAAGGACGCTAACTCCATCATGGGGTCCCCAACCTTCATGACTTCCTCTAAACCTAATTACTTCCCAAAATTCCCACCTCCCAATACTGTCACCATGGAAGTGGTTAGGGCTTCATCCTACATGCTTTAGGAGGGACACAACTCAGTGCACAGCTCCATGTAATCTCAAGTTTCTGATGGCTCTCAGAAAACACTGATTTTCAGCTTGCCCCACTTTCTTGTTCTGTAGAGTGATGGTTTCCCAGTTCTTTAAATAACATAGCTGATGCCTTTCCTGTTCACTAACCTGTGTGCATGTTCAAGACTATAAATTTCCTTTAAGAACAATTTTTGCTGATGTTTTATTGCTTTCTATTGTGTGTAGGACATTATATATGAAGAATTGAACAGATAATTTGAGATCTAGAAGGATATCTTCCTACAGAGTATAATTACAGTTGCTTCTGCAGGCAGCAAGGAGCATGAGGCCTCTCTGACCGTCATGTAATCTCACAGCTGGAGAAAATGGGAAGCTGAATTTTCATCCCTGTGGGGAGTTGTCTCTCTCTGTCTTACCATTTATTCTTAGCTGTAGACTCTCAAAGTTTTGACATGAACCCCATGGAAGCTTATGGGATATTCATGCCCTTGAGGGCTCTAGAACTCAATTTTTATCTTTAACTCTGTGAAGTTGTCCAAAGGTCTGCTCAGTTTCTTCTCTTTAGAAATCCTTAGGTCAGCTAAAGAGGAAAACAAGGGTCCCAAAGGTAGGGCTGGTCTCTTTGGCTGCTCTTCTCCCAGATCTTGGGCATTTAATATTTTATTGTCTTTTAAATCTTCAGTCCCTGTTTCTCATTTTGTACAGCTTTTAGCAGAGGAATTGTTCAGAATCTCCTAATCTACCATTACCTTAATATAATTAAGTTTTAGTTAAAAGTTATCTCAATCAAATTTTAATCTTCCACAAAATTATCCATGTATTACCCTTTCACTTTTCACTTTCATACATTGGAGAAGGAAATGGCAACCCACTCCAGTGTTCTTGCCTGGAAAATCCCAGGGACAGGGGAGCCTGGTGGGCTGCCGTCTATGGGGTCGCACAGAGTCGGACACAACTGAAGTGACTTAGCTGTAGCAGTACCCTAATATAAATTTATGTCCATATATCAGCCACATAACAATTTATTACTATATCTCAACAGTAGTTGAGACCATGGTATCTGGTCTCAACACTCCATGGCAAATAGATGGGCAAACAATGGAAACAGTGACAGACTATTTACTTGGGCTCAAAAACCACAGCAAATGGTGACTGAGGCCATGAAATTAAGACACTTGCTCCTTGGAAGAAAAGCTCTGACAGACCTAGACAGCATATTAAAAAACAGAGACATTACTTTGCCGACAAAGGTCTGTGTAGTCAAAGTTATGATTTTTCCAGTAGTCATGTATGGATGTAAGAGTTGGACCATAAAGAATGCTTTAGAACTGTGTTGTTGGAGAAGACTCTTGTGGGTCCCTTGGACAGCAAAGAGATCAAACCAGTCAATCCTAAAGAAAATCAACCCTGAATATTCATTGGAAGGACTGATGCTGAAGCTGAAGCTCTGATACCTTAGCCACCTGATGTAAAGAGCCGACTCATTGGAAAAGACCCTGATGCTGGAAAAGATTGAGGGCAGGAGAAGAAGGGGACAACAGAGGATGAGATGGTTTGATGGCATCACCAATTCAGTGGACATGGGTTTGAACAAGCTCTGGGAGCTGGTGATGGACAGGGAGGCCTGGCGTGCTGCAGTGCATGGAGTTGCAAAGAGTCGGACATGACTGAGCGAGTGAACAGCAACAATAGTTATGGACTACAGTGAAGAATCTTTTAAGTACCTTTTCTCTCTTTCCCTTTGATATTTCTGTCTTGAGAATTTGAACCCTTCTGTGCTGAAAGGGCCTAACCAGTGTATGTTACAGCTTTGTGCATCCACAGATTCTAATATAATGGCTGGTTTGTGGTTCCTCAGTGAACTATTGTTAATAATTTGGTGTCCCTCAAAATAAATATTTTAAAGCTATGAATATTTTCTGAGAGAGATAATAGAAACTGATTTAATATTAATAAAATTTGATACCCTTTTATTTTGAAAATTGAGTGTTATTGTATATTCAGAACAAAACTTAACTTTCTGATTTGACTGCTCTACTCCCTTGCTGATCTTCTATTACATTAAACAAATTCCATTCACACTCAAGACAGAATCAACTTCTGTTAGATACAGTTGCAGTGTCTTATGCAGCATATTAATATGTTTAAATGTTAATCTTATCTGGATTTATGTTAGCATATTGCCAATTTTTTGATAGTTCTTATTTTTCTTTGCTTTTTCTTTTACATTTTTCTAGACCTGATCTCATGGGAGGCATACTTAGTAAAGATTTATAACCAACATCATAAAATAAAGAGCTGATTTCCATTAGACAGCATGTTGCTGTGATATATTTAGTGTCTGTCTATTAGCTGACTGTGTCAAAATGAATTGTACTTGGAAAAAAGGTCATATGTAAGTCACATGAATAAGGGAGGTCAGAGGATTTTACTGTTTGCCTGTTTGTCGTATTGAATTTCTACTCACGTGACTATTTATTTTGGTGGGAGCTGGACGATTCTATGAGTAGTTACAAATCTGCTGTATAACAGCATGTAACTGCTCCCGTGCTTCTGATTTATTACAGCCATGTTTTGGAGCCCCTTATGAACTGCCATATGGCTATCTTCCTTTATGCATCTTGACTTTCATAGATGAATTGCTCAATTACTATTTGCAAAATAAATTAATGCTATTATACTTCTTCATAAACTTCAGAATCGCTATGAAAATACTTAAAATCCTGTGAGAAACTTTAATTCATTAACTCAATAAATTATCTTGGTTAGAATACATTTCTAAACCCATCTATGAACACCTCATTGAGTTTGAAAATCATCAAGTCTTGAAGAAAAATATAATTAAGGCTTTTGATTTTTATCACATAAGACACATCACCTTAATTTTACTTTTCGATATTTCATATATTTGATGATCTGGTGGCATATTCTTTTACATTATGTGTCTACTAGGAGGTTACCATTTATATGAAAGTATCCTATTGATGATTGAACATTTGTCTTTTAATTTTGAGAAAATGTAGTTAATGGAATAATCCTATTGTCTGTAAAATCAACTGGAAGAGGTATGTTCCAGCCAGTAATAATCCAAGTTGCATTAATTTCAAATGTGTCAAAGATGTTAAATATAAATTATGAGAAAAAGGGAAAAAACCCTCAGATAAAATATCAGGTTTCCTCTAGGGTTGGTTGGTTGTTTTCATGTCCTGTTAAGAGTGAGGCTTTTCAATGCTTAGCTAAATTATGGCCTTTTGATTCAGAAAAGTATGGAATTAAATCCTTACCCTGTCACTTTCTAGCTGTGTGGTTCTAGGCACATAACCTCTATAATTTTTGTTATCCTCAGTTTTATGGTGGGCAGAAAAATACTTCACAGCCTTGAGGCAAGTATTAAAACTACATAATATGTATTTCTGCTGTGTCTAATGTTGAGACACAACCTTTCATGTTGAAGACAGTCCGATTGATAGCACAAAAGACATTTGTTACTTACTTATTCCTGCTTTTGGAAGTTAACCCTAGTGAACTCTTCTGCTAAAACCTCTTCTCTCTCTGAAAAATTTTGAGATAAAATGGCAAGGGGAAAAGAGCACAATTTATCCACAAGCCTGAAGAATGTTCAAGGAGCAGGCCAAAGACCAAAAGCACAAGTCAGTCTGACCTGCATTGAAATGCAGACTCTAAAGCCCCTCCCGCCGATGTGGTACATGACAGCACCTCAGGTCATGCGGACCCATGCTCAAGTTCAGGATCTGTAGTATGAGGGAAGACATACACATTCTCATAATAAAGTTATTTTTTCAAAAGAGAATGAGACGTTTAAATTCATGCATTCCTTTATGAATTATAATGATATGAAAAAGATCTTATAGCAAATTGAGACAAGTCTCTTAGGCAATGGAATTACATTAGGAATATTAGTATGCATTGGACTTTTCATTTATAAAGCAACATGGCATCAATTCCCTGTCTCAGTCATAGACATTATACAAAAATTCCTGTTAGATTATTGAATTCCACAACAAAATCTTTGTTATCTTATGTTTTAAGGTATCAACATGGGGAGCAAAAAATGCAAATATTATTGTTCAGTTAAATATATTTAATTAGTAGTAATGGTGCATGTTTTCCCAATGTTATTGATATTAGAATATTATTTAAAGTACCCAAAACATTACTAAGTGCTTTGGGTTAGCAGTTAGTAACACATACACACTTACATGTATGTGTTACTTTATTTTGCTAATTATTGTAAAATTAGTACATGCTAGTTAAAAAATTTATAAATGAATAAACTGTACTAAGTTAAAATCTCATATTCCCCACCTCAAAATTTCCCTTATCCCTTGTAAGAAATAATCACTTAAAATTTTGAATGTGCCCAGATGTTTTTATAACTTAGACAAACTAAGTAATTTACATTTCTTCTTTATGTTCTCAAAATTCAAATAGCTCATAAATTGATCACATAAACTGTGGGAACCTTCCACTTACAGATGTCCTCTTTCCATTTACCTATCCATAGCCACTGTCACCTGCATCTTTTCTCCCAATCCCATTAAATGCTGAGCTCATCACAGTGCCATCTATCTCAATCTGTGAACTTAGATTAATTTTGGAAAAATGCGAGATCTTTTGGAGGGCTATCTAATTCATCATCCAGCTGTTCCCTGCAAGAAATCATAATTAGGTATTGTATTAACCTGCCAGCCATACCCAGGAAAACAGAATCAGAAGTATAAGAAAGTCTGATTAGGATTGAATATCTATAAATGTGGTCCTCAACCTTGGAGACACATTACCCTGACTTGGAGAGCCTGTAAAGAATCAGACATGCACACACACATGTACAACAATGCCCAGTCTGAGCACTGGGACATTTAATATGTCATTCAGGTTTGGGAAATGCTGTCTAAAATAAAACTGCCCTTCATCAGCCATTCTAAAGAAAAGGTCAGTATAAATGGACATTTTCAGGCAATTGTGCGTGGTTTTGACAGAAAAGGAGACCCTGGTGTGCTAAATATGAAGTGAGGATGGATATTAGGTAGTGTGACACAGTTAACCTTTTATACTAGGTCCTCAACTGGTGGAATAGGATGGAACATTCTAGAAATGTCTGGTTATTAGAGTCCAAATATCTATGGAATTAAATGATGTTCTCCTGTTTATGTTCTGGGAAATACTAGCCAAGAATATGGGACTAACAGATTTCAAGCATGCTGCATAAATGTTGCTCCCTCAGGAGATACAGTGCTCATTTGTACCTTCTCATTTGATGTGTTCAGAGAGATACTATAGTCAAGAAACTTGTTGAAGTTTGGTTTGTGTTTAAGCCCAGTGTTACCCAAACATACACATCCAACAAATATTTTGTTGAGAACCACTTTGAGCCAAGACATGTTCTAGGTACTACAAAAGGAAGGTCAGTAAAAGTCCATGCTTTATAGAGCTTATCTTCTGGGTAGCGGAGGAGGGGGTGTGTGGAAGATAAACAAATAATCAAAAAAGATCCCCAAATAATGAGTAATATGAAGAAAATAAAACAGAAAGGTAAGATGCTGGCCAGGGTGCCAGGTATACTCCTTCAGAACCTGGGGGATCAGAAAGGGCCATCTTAGGTGGCTGTCTTTAGAACAAAGCCTGAGATGCCAAGAGGAGCTGGTTGTGCCAAGATCATAAGGGAAGAACTTTCAGAGGGGAATGAACAGCTGGTGGTAAAGGCGCTCAGGGGAGCTGAACTTGGTTTCCACACGGAGCTCCCTGTGCTTCAAGCGTGGTGGACAAGGTTGCCAAAGATGGTGCTAATGTCTGATAAGGAATTCGGATTTTGTTCTAAGTGGTAAAGGAAGCAGTGGGGGTAAATAATTTATTTTACCTTTGAAAATCATACAGACTGCTCAGAGGGAACGAGATTAGGGATATGGCTGGGCATGGGCATGGGAAAGAGAAAGCTAAAAAGATAAGAAGGAGGCCATTGAAGTAATTCTGGTGAGATACTGCTTTGTTGAACTGGGTGGTCATAGCTGAGATGGAGGGAGATGCCCCGATTTGGGATATAATTTGAAGACACTGTCACAGAACTGCTTATTTTGTATGAGCCGGAAAATTGGGTGTATGAGGTATTGGGGCATTGAGGGATAAGGGGAATCAAATCAAATTAACTTGACTATGAAAAACCCAACTTTATTATTATTATTTTTACTGCGTTAGAAAATATTTTGGTAAATGCTTATTTGTGAAGTAGAAAGAAAAGGAGGCAAATGGATAGATTCCCTGGGTATTGGTGTTACTGAAATACTTGCTTAGTCTGGTATGCTCTACATGAGGGTGACCTCATTTGTGGATCGAGTCATGGTAAGGGGACCTACCACATGGCTGAGTAGATCATAATAAGATCCCTTATTTTGTTGCATGTCTTGATTGTTACAGTTAAACAAAAAAAGGAGGAGGAAGAGGGGAAGAGAAGGAGAACAGGAAGGTGGAAGGGAAAGAAGAGGTGGAAGAGGACAAAGAAAAGAAGAAATAAAATATTTTAAAGTTAAATATCAATTATTGAGAACAATTTCTGTCTCATCCTAACTTTTTCACATATGCAGCTTTACCATATGTCATGTAAGAGAAAATAAAAGCTGTTTATGTGTGGGTTTTGCAGGTATTAGGTAGATGCATCCTGATATTGTGAAAGGAACACTGCTCTTGGTCATACCATATAATAGTTTTGCAAACACCAGAGGGTTTTTTTTTTTCTTGCCATTTTGACATTTAATTTCCTCATTTGCAATTTGATGGTACTAGCTCAGCAGCATTCCTATGGTCTTTATAGCTTCAGATTCTAGAGTCTGTCAGTCTAATTTCAGGTCTTTCCAAATTATTATTGATTCCAGTTTCCCTTAACAATTTTTTAAATAGAGATGCTTTTACTTTATTATTTTTTATTGAATAAAAATGACCTGTAACAACAGTTTTTAATGTGTGTATCCGGCTGTGTGGTGAGTGAAGTTTAAGAGCCTATTCTCAGAGTGTAGCTCTGACTTGAATGTCTGGTGATACTTTCCTTTATGTTGTGGAGTAACATGAGAAAATGAAACAGCAGAAACAAGTCTGAACCTTACTCACTCATCAACTACGTGAGCAACTTCCGTGCGCAATCCGATTCTAGTTTTTGAATACAAGAGGATGTTCTCACTGTTCATGTCAGTAACTTTTATTTTCATCTGCACTTCATAGAAACAAACTTTACTGGGGGTTTCACAGCGAAAGCTGACTTCATGCAGATGGTGGGATTTAAACTGCTATACAGAAAGCAGTTTAGACTATAGTAACTTCTGCAGATGAAACATTATGATATAACTGTTAATGATATGATCTTCTTTAAATGGTTGCCATTTTATAAGTTAAAAAGAAAATCAGACACTGCTTATTGGCATTTTAGGGGACAAAGTAAAATAGATACTCTCCAGATGCACTGATTTCCTTCTTGCTCTTTTCTTTTAGGGATTTGTAGGAAATGCAAACGCAGACAGTGTTGTGTACTATAGACTCCAGCCTTCTATCAAAGCCAGATTTCTGCGCTTCATCCCTCTAGAGTGGAACCCCAAGGGCAGAATTGGAATGCGAATCGAGGTGTTTGGATGTGCATATAGTAAGTATTTGTTTATCCAACGCAGTGGAATAGATATCAAAGGAGATGTTTTAAAAGCCAACTATATGCTGAAATTGACTTCAGAGCTATGTAAAGAGACAGAAAAACAGGGGCAATTTTTGTGGAAAGCTTTATATGTGCCCATACATGCCAATATTGGCTTATGTGTTCTGCTTTTATATTTTAAATCAGAAATGGAAGCATTTTTTGGACAAATTGATACAGAGATAGATAGATATATGTTTGTAGACACATGTGAATCCATTTACCCAAATCTGATGTTACTGACTAAATCTTAACTTGTAAATATTAGAACTTATCTCTGTAGGCTATATTTTATGATGTTTCATTTGGGTAGCCTAAATTTAATAAAAGACAGCGACCCATTTAGTAAAACCAATCATCTGTTATGAGAACAAAGAATGCTTTTCCTCTGCAGCCTAAAAATAATATGCCATGAAACTCACTTATAAATATGCTATGCCCTGAACATAAATTCATAGAGAAGGTAAAGACCCCTGCCAAAGTGTAAAGTGTGTTTGAAATACTTTCACATAAGAAAAGGTAGAAACCACAGATTTCACTTAGTCTCCTCCTAATGAAGCATTTTATTATGTCTTTCTGTGGGACAGGGACCTAAGAGTTATTGATACTCTACCTCAAGCCACACCATCCTGTCAGATGCTCTTTTATTAGAGAACAATGAGTTAGTTAATATGATCTACAATTATCAGACCAGCAGTCTGAGGTTTGGAGACAGTCAGTAATTTGCCCAGTGTCTCACAACTGAGTCCACAGAAGAACTGTTCAGTTCCACTACATCCTGATTCCTCTAGTAAACCTTTATTTCTTTAGCCACTAAAGCTTTCTTCTCACGTGTCTCATCGCCTTTTCAGGCTCACTTTATTTACGTAAAAGGCAGGCATGTCATAAAGAGGACAGGCAGCTTGTTGAATTTGTCTGCACCGTGTCAGACAGAGAAACGACGTTGACAGAAATGTCATGATTGTATTAATAGCAATAGAGCACTCATGTTAATAGGATTAATTTTTATGATTCTCAAAGTAACATTTTTCTTGAGTGCTTATTATATGTTTGACACCACATTAAGCAGTTAGTTTATAATTCAAAACCAAGTCCAGATAAATTTTATTAGGTAACTCTTCCATTCCCCTGCTTTGCAAATGAGGAAGCTAAAGCTTAGCTCTTGAGGCTGTGACTCGCTCCAGTTGCCCAGATAGGAAATGACAGGATTTGCAGCCTCATCTGCCAGACTCCAGAACCCCAGCTCATGCTCTGCCTCCTCCAGCTGTTAAATCCAAGACAAGCCATGGGCAGCTTAACCTCTCACCATCTGCCTGACTTCCTGGTAGCTTTCTTGGCTTCTGCAGTTCAGCTCAGTTGCTCCTGGTATGTGTTAGCACCTCCCTTTACAATGATCTCACTTGAATAAAATTATCCTTAAAGAAAAAAAAAATCCCACCCCAGATTGTGATTCTGGAACACAGAATCTAGACAGTCTTACTTGTCTTAGGATTGTGGAGTTTTACATGCCATACAATGGACAATCAGCAAAGCAAACTCCAAAACGATTCATATTTATAGTTACATTTTCTACTGGTTCAGAGCATCCACTTTGCAAAATATTTATCACTGTATAATAATAGCAAACAGTTATTGAGCACTTACTCTGTGTCAGATAACAGTTTTTATAGATATTCTAATTTAATCCTAAAAATCACCCATACAAAGAAGTCTTAGAAATATTAAGCAGTTTTCCCAGCAGCACACACTTCATATTTTGAATCTCATGTGTAAATTCAACATTAGTTTAACAAGGCTATTGATGCTAGTCTCCTTTAATAATGTCCCTATGAAGTGGCTGCTGGGAAAGGAGGGTCTTTGAGTCTCTGTGAAGTGGCTGCAAGTTCCTTTGAGTTCTCTGCTGCCTTGTACTGGATGATAACTCACCTTCTTCCCATTTCCCACCCTTGTATTGATCTGCAGCCCCATGGAACAGTGTTTTTACTGTGACTTCAATTGCTGTCTCTGGGAGTAAAGTACATCATCTGTGCATTTAGTCAGCCTCCTTTTTTCATGGACCCACAGATGAAGGATCAATACTGAGAGGAAGTATTTTAAACTCAAACATAAAAACACATGGTAAAATGATATTGTTGTTGCTGTTCAGTTGCCAAGTCATGTCCAACTTTTGAGACCCTGTGGCCTGCAGCACACCAGGCTTGCCTGTCCTTCACCGTCTTCCAGAGTTTGCTCAAACTCATGTCCTTTGAGTCAGTGATGCCTTCCAACCATCTCATCCTCTGTTGTCCCCTTCTGTTGGATAATTTTGGATAAAAGACAAAAAAATAAACTTAATGGAAAAATACTCTCATAGATGACAAAAAAATAATCTCAACAAGGTTGAGTGTGAATGCATTATAGGAATGTATTTGATCAAGTTGACTTTAATTCCTCAATTACACCATAGTCAACACTTATTCTCCATGTACGCATAGCATTAGCCTTGCATAATATTAGTTTACTAAAACATTATACTATTTATTTATCATTCAGTTCAGTTCAGTTCAGTCGCTCGGTCACGTCCGACTCTTTGCAATCCCATGAACCACAGCACCCCAGGCCTCCCTGTCCATCACCAACCCCCAGAGTCCACCCAAACCCATGTGCATTGAGTCGACGATGCCGTCCAACCACCTCATCCTCTGTTGTCCCCTTCTCCTCCTGCCCTCAGTCTTTCCCAGCATCAGGGTCTTTTCAAATGAGTCAGCTCTTTGCATCAGGTGGCCAAAGTACTGGAGTTTCAGCTTCAATATCAGTCCTTCCAATGAACACCCAGGACTGATCTCCTTTAGGATGGACTAGTTGGACCTCCTTGCAGTCCATGGAACTCTCAAGAGTCTTCTCCAACACCACAGTTCAAAAGCATCAATTCTTCAGTGCTCAGCTTTCTTTATAGTCCAACTCACATCCATACATGACCAGTGGAAAAAGCATAGCCTTGACTAGACAGACCTTTGTTGGCAAGTGATGGCTCTACTTTTTAATATGCTGTCTAGATTGGCCATAACTTTCCTTCCAAGGAGTAAGCGTCTTTTACTTTCATGGCTTCAGCCACCATCTGCAGTGATTTTTCAGCCCCAAAACATAAAGTCAGCCACTGTTTCCACGGTTTCCCCATCAACTGCCATGAAGTGATGGGACCAGATGCCATGATCTTCATTTTCTGAGTGTTGAGCTTTAAGCCAACTCTTTCACTCTCCTCTTTCACTTTCATCAAGAGGCTCTTTAGTTCCTCTTCACTTTCTGCCATAAGGGTGGTATCATCTGCATATCTGAGTTTATTGATATTTCTCCTGGCAATCTTGATTCTAGCTTGTGCTTCCTTCCAGCGTTTCTCATGATGTACTCTGCATACAAGTTAAATAAGCAGGGTGACAATAAAGCCATGATATACTCCTTTTCCTATTTGGAACCAGTCTGTTGGTCCATGACCAGTTCTAACTGTTGCTTCCTGACCTGCATACAAATTTCTCAAGAGGCAGATCAGGTGGTCTGGTATTCCCATCTCTTTCAGAATTTTCCAGTTTATTGTGATCCAGACAATCAAAGGCTTTGGCATAGTCAATAAAGCAGAAATAGATGTTTTTCTGGAACTCTCTTGCTTTTTCTATGATCCAGCGGATGTTGGGAATTTGATATTTGGGTCCTCTGCCTTTTCTAAAACCAGCTTGAATGTCTGCAAGTTCATGGTTCACATATTGCTGAAGCCTGGCTTGGAGAATTTTAAGCATGACTTTACTAGCATGTGAAATGAGTGTGATTGTGTGGTAGTTTGAGCATTCTTTGGCATTGTCTTTCTTTGGGATTGGAATGAAAACTGGCCTTTTCCAGTCCTGTGGCCACTGCTGAGTTTTCCAAATTTGCTGGCATATTGAGTGCAGCACTTTTACAGCATCATCTTTCTGGATTTGAAATAGGTCAACTGGAACTCCATCACCTCCACTAGCTTTGTTCATAGTGATGCTTTCTAAGGCCCACTTGACTTCATATTCTAGGATGTCTGGTTTTAGGTGAGTGATCACGCCATAGTGATTATCTGGGTCATGAAGATCTTTTTTGAACAGTTCTTCTGTGTATTCTTGCCACAAATACAGAATTTCTTGCCACAAATACAGAATTTGTATTCTTGCTACAAATTCTTAATATCTTCAGCTTCTGTTAGGTCCATACCATTTCTGTCCTTTATTGAGCCCATCTTTGCATGAAATATTCCTTTGGTATCTCTAATTTTCTTGAAGAGATCTCTAGTCTTTCCCATTCTATTGTTTTCCTCTATTTCTTTGCATTGATTGCTGAAGAGGGCTTTCTTGTCTCTCCTTGCTATTCTTAGGAATTCTGCATTCAAATGGGTATATCTTTCCTTTTCTTCTTCGCTTTTCGCTTCTCTTCTTTTCACAGCTATTTGTAAGGCCTCCTCAGACAGCCATTTTGCTTTTTTTTTGCATTTCTTTTTCTTAGGGATGGTCTTGATCCCTGTGTCCTTTACAATGTCACAAAGCTCCATCCATAGTTCATCAGGCACTCTTGTTCATCAGATCTAGTCCCTTAAATCTATTTTTCACTAAGGGATTTGATTTAGGCCGTACCTGAATGGTCTAGTGGTTTTCTCCACTTTCTTCAATTTAAGTCTGAATTTGGCAATAAGGAGTTCATGATCTGAGCCACACTCAGCTCCTGGTCTTTTTTTTGCTGACTATATAGAGCTTCTTCATCTTTGGCTGCAAAGAATGTAATCAATCTGATTTTGATGTCAACCACTGGAGAGTTAATATGTGTCAGATGCTATTTTTTATAATCTTAATGACACAGTGAAGTCAGTACTTGGATATTACCATTGTATGGTCTGCTAAATGACCCCTGTGACTTGCTCTGGGTTGCCTGGCACAGAAATATCTGTGATCACTAGTGTTCCCTGCCCTCAATAGGACAAGCTATAGGCAGCAGAAGAATCCAGCTTAGGATTTTGTCTGCAAGTCTCCTGAGTAGCCCAGATCAGACTGGATTTTCCCCAGATATGCAAGGCCATTTTCTGCAATCCTTACAACAAAAAGAAAAAAAAAAAGAAAAAGTATTAAGGGTGCAGTGTGAGCATGGTCTGTCCCAGACCACAGACTCTGGACACCTGTCCATGTTGGCAGTGAAGTGAGCCTCCTGTGGGCTTGCAGAAAGCCTGGAGCATTGCATCTACTTGCCGGCTCATGCATTCCCATTGCCTACACCATGTTACCATGACTTTGAGGGAGAGTGTGGTTACCTGAGCAACTCACTCAAGAATATTGTGTACTGCAGTGCTTCAAAAGTCTCCTGACATGGGGAAAAGTGGACTGACAGAAATTAAGGCCTCTGGAATTGCACAGCCTGTGTTAGATCTAGGATCTGAAATCAGATCTATCACCTTCCAAAACTAGTACTCTTGATGAATCAAACTTGTGTTCATCCTTTAAATATCTATTAACACTGACAAAAAAAGAAATCTACTTTTTTTAGTGGGGTAGGGTGTAGGGAGGAATTTAAATTAATATATACTTCCTTAAAGATGAGAAAGTATGATGTCATGAAAATTACACAAATCCAAAGCAAAATATGGTACCATTAGTATAAGGTGTTAGGAATGAAGTGATTGATAGACTAAGATTAGTATGAGAAAGTTTATGGCAGTAGGTTTTGAAACTAAGGTACAGATATTTTTGCATGGAAGGCTGTGAAAATGGTCCAAATAGGAGAAAAGGTGTGTTCAGTCAAGCCTGGGAATGAGGATCAGTCTATATGCTTGGAGGATCAGTTTGCACTTGAGAATTGTCATTCAGACTGAAATATGGGTGCAGGGTGGAGGGCTACATGATGGGTACAGATTAAAAGCAGCAGCTTAGTTGGAAGGTTTCTTGAATTCCTTTGTGCAAGTGGCAGCTGGAGTCTCAGACTAGAGGACCAGCAATATGGAGAGAGAGTTCTCCTGAATTGAATCAGATACACGATATGATGAGACTACTGTTGAATCTTTATCATCTAAGCCCTGGTGAATCCGCCTGCAATGCAGGAGACCCAGGTTCAATCCCTGAGTTGGGAAGATCCCCTGGAGAAGGGAATGGCAACTCCACTCCAAATTCTTGCCTGGAGAATTCCATGGACAGAGGAGCCTGGTTGACTACAGCCTATGAGGTCACAAAGAGTTGGATAGGACCGAGTGACAACACTTCCTCTTTCACTATTGCATCAAGAGAATTTGGTGATTTTATGTGAGTAGACACTGAGTTATCAGATTTGAGCAAGTGTCTGGAAGGTGATACCATTTACTGGGAGGAGGCACTGGAGAACAAGTAAGTTCTGGAAGGGAGCAGGAGAAAGAATTAATTCCACTGTTGACTCAGTGAGTTTGAGTGACAAAAATATGGAAGATTGGAACTCCATAGCTTCTGGGTTGAAGACACAGAATTGAAACCTATACAATATCATTAGTTATTAAGTCATAATCTTTCTACATATTGTTGATAATAAAAGTATAAAGTTTAAAGCTATGTTTGTACAACTACTCATGTCTTTGAAAGACAGAAATGCATTTCTCTCATAATTAAAACAGGTCCTTCATACTGTTTTTCAGGCAGTGTGCATTTTTTGCCAAAACTTAACCTTGCCCCCTCCCCATTCTGCCTAATGCGTGTTGGCTAGAGTTATACATGCAAGCTGTCCCTGTGAATATTGCTGGGAAAATGGCTGTTGTGAGACCCACACGTGGTTTTATTTCCCTCTCTCCCAATGAGTTAGAGCAGTAACTTGTTATGAAGGAGCATCAAGTGAATGGAAAATCCATATCAAAGAGCATGTTCTCCTTTTATGTCGGTAAACCTGAAGTTGTTTCCTGAGTAATGAGAGAAGCAGAAGCTAGATTTTATGGGTTCAAAGGGAAAGTATAAATTTCAGATGTCTTGGCCGTAGCCACTGCAAACATGTTTATAGATCTGGACAAGAGGTGTAGGGAAGGAAATAACTTGTGGAAGAAAGAAAAAGACAGTGTTTGATGGTGAAGAAATACTGCTCTATGCAGTGTGTCCCAAAGAATAAACAATGGTAAACAAAAGGCAAGAAGAGAAAATAGCTGGGTTCAGTGAGTGTGTCTGAGGAGTCCTTCGGAATGGCAATTAAGCTGCAGGAGATAATGTTTAATTGTGGATGAACTGCTGAAGCAATTGCCCTGAGAATAAATTCTTGGTTTATTTTCTCTAGTTCTTATGTGAACACTCTGATTTTGTAATCCATGGTCTCTCCTTACTCGTCCTCAGCAGAAGAACAGTCAACTGCCCAGCTATAGTGAAAATAATTAGTGTCTTTGAACTGCTGTGGTTTCATGATTTTTCTAGTCTTAGGATCTTTAAATGATACATAGGGCCATCACACACATCCAGCCTTTATTCCCCTACCTAGATAATTCTTTAACTCATGGTCTTTTCTCAGCGTGGAAATAACACTTTCTGACAGTTTCTCTTGTACTTCCTGTTTAGGTCAGAAGGTACGTTCTGCCCCCACTCACATCACGCACATTCTATGATGTTGAAACTAGATAGTCTTCTGGATAGATGAATGAATGAATGGCAGCAGGTCTGGGGAACCTCAGGAAGGCCATCCCCATCGTCCAGGTGGCACCCCCAGCCTGTTAGAGATCAGGCCCAGGGCCCAGGGCAAGGACTGAGTGAGAGGACTGGCAAAGAAGAAATGTACAGAAGTGTCGCTCTGGTATGCTTATGTGCTTAACGGCAGACCACTCAAGACAAAAGTATGGATTCTGTTTAGTAGATGGAAATGAGTCAGATGGTGCAAAACACATTAACTTAAAAAAATGAGAGTGTGCATTTTGTAATGTAAAAAATACTGAAAGTCAGAACTACTCACATCTGTAGATTTCTGCTTAGAAAATATATTAATAGGAAGCATAATAAAGTGGCATGAGAGATGCAAGTGTTTATGTGGGTGAAAAACTCTGAGACAAAACTAGGTAATAGACTTCTGTCTACTCAGGGTGCAGCTCTCTCACACCACTTGTTGGGTTAGCGGAGAAAGAAAAAGCAGAAAATGTGTTATATTTACCTAAAGTATAGTTGTGATTGAGTCCAATATCTAATTATTAAGCAACTCCAACAGATGCCCTGGAAAAGGGAATGGTATCTTTGCCTGAGGAATTGCACAGACAGAAGAGCCTGGTGGGTAACAGCCCATGGGGTCACAAAGTGTTAGATATGACTGAGCACCTAATGCTAACAACGTGTCAACTGCTGAAATATTGACAAGATGCATTGAATACAATCCCTGCTCTCAGATTGTTTATCAGCTAATACTGCAGCTAAGGGATCCTATTTTATGTCAGAGTTTAAAAAGAGGATAGATTCTTATTGGCCTAAAATCAAAGTGGATAAATTCTAATTCTTTGCAGAGTTTATAGTCTTAAGATTTTAATTTGATGATAGGTGAAGTTATATTAAAAATAAGGTTAGCTATTAAAATTCGAGGAAATAAGGACAGTGCGAAAACGCATCAGGATTATGTCAAAAGAACACAGAGCCAACTGAAGAGGCTCTCACTGATCAAAGATGGAAATATTTTCACATCAGTAAAGTTGGTAACTGCAGTTCTGAAACATATTAACTATATTTAAAGGAATGGGTTCACGATAATTCTAAAAAGAGAAAACTCTCATTGGTCACCTAGGAGAGCTATTAAGGAATGGACTCATTATTTTGAAAACTAATAAATGCAGAGAAAACATCAAACATTTATCCTGGTTTTCCTATGTAATCTGTACCTCAAGGCGATCACATAGAAGATTAGAAGGGCTTTCTAAGTTATATTTATATAAATAAAGAAGAAATAGTAGAATCAGTATATGCCCATTTTGCAATCCTAAATAAATTAATGGACCAAGTTAATAATTACATAACATTCACATTATAATATGTCCACAATATAATATAACACCATATAATATAATATCCAAATTTATTATACTCAAGCAGTAGCAGTTGATGAAAAGGGAAATATGTCTGAGATGAACATATGACATTTGTAAAGTGTTGTTATTAAAATGATAATAATAGCATGCATGTGTTCACAAAAAGAGAGAGATTTCCTTTTAGGTACCAGTCATAAGAGAGAGCTTTTATTGGACTATCTTGCTGCCCACAACAATTATTGTTGCTGTATAAAATATATATTTTAAAAGCTGCTTCAGGGCTTTGAAGTTCAACTCAAAACAGGCAGAAACTTGAAGAGGACTTGATTCTTGAAAGATTGAAAACAAATTCCAGGAGATCCACGTGTAACTGACTTCCTCCTGAGAACATCATTATACTCAAGAAGAAGGGAGCCAAATTTTGCTAGGAGACAGAGGACAAAGTTCAAAGTTGCCAGAGTGGTTAGAACTTTAGGGTGGAATACTGAAAAGCAAGGTGTCAGAAGGGGAGCCCTGACTTCTGCATCCACAGTCCTCTTAAAGCCTTGCCTGATCCCTGACTTGCACGCGCCCACGATGCACAGGGCAAAAGCAGGAGCCGGGAGATGAAAATCCTGGGGACTACATTCAGCATCTGCCTAGTTCTGGGAAAGGCACCTTTGGATTCAAGTCCTGCTGTCTTAGACTTGCTAAGCACTTTGGGCTTCTAACTGAAACCCAGAAAGGCATTGCTTTAGGAATAAACACTGTAACCGATGGCCAACTGTTATGTCCCGGGACTAAAGACAAATCCAAAATAGACCTGTCCCAGAAAAATCTGGCAGCAAGCTTTCACAGAGTCAAGGTGATCTGCCAGTAATTCAGCTCCCCATGGAGCTGCATTTTCCCTGTAGTTCCTTCCATGCCATCCATCTCTCGCCAGACTCCCCGCCTTCCCAGCTCTTCCCACCCTCTCCGCCCCTCCCCACATCCTCTTGACCCTGGACCTTCTCATAGCGGTCATCTATTCATCTTAAATATCACTTCCTCAGAGATGTCATCCCTAATCAGCAACCTAATTTGAATCTTTCTACTCAAAACTCTCATATAACCCTGTCCTTTTCTTTCAAGTTCCACTTCCCATTTGTAAAAGCATCTGTTCACATGGGGATGAGTCTCATGATGTCTTTCTTTTCCTTATGATTTGAGGATCTGTGAGGCCAGAAGCCTATATGTTCACTGTTACACAGGCTTCTGCTATAGAACTTAGCACAGTAAATGTTCAGCAATTATTTGTTAAGTAGATGCATTAAGAAAAATATCTGATTCACTATGATATAAACCAAAAAAGTGAATGAATATGTAACTATCCAAGTTTATTATATTCAAGCAGTGGCAGTTGATGAAAAAGGAAAAATCTCTGAGATGAACATATGACATTTCCAAAGTTGTTATTAAAATGATAATAGCATGCCTGCATTCTCAGTTATGTCTGATTCTTTGTGACCCTGTGGACAGTAGTCTGCCAGGTTCCTCTGTCCATGGAATTTAACAGGCAAGAATACTGGAGTGGGTTACCATTTCCTCCTCCAGAGGGTCTTCCTGACCCAGGGATTTTATCCCATGTCTTCTGCATCTCCTGCATTGGCAGGTGCATTCTTTACCACTGAGCCACTAAATAGCATACTCAATAATAAATGTCAAGGCATTTTGATGTTTCCACTGGATGCCAAAATCTTCTTTGGTGAAAGGTTGGAATTATTCTTCACATGTTCCAAATGGGGAAACTGAGAATCTGTGAGATAACAAAAATTAAAATATTAGAAACAGAAATCCAGCTTACATCCTCCCATGACACACTCCAGTGTCCTTGATGAAGTAGATGTTACCTATTTCAAGTCTATTCAAAACGTTAATTTAGATTGACATATAAATGGCCATGATGATGTTTGCTCCCATAACCGGTTCCCTGGAGTGTTATCACTGACCTTAACTCAATCATTTAAAACCATGATAGTCAAGTCACCTTTTCCCTGTCTGCCTTCTTCCTTTTTGTTGTATTATTTTTAGTTGTTTTAAACCCAAGAGTCGCTTAAATCATTCTATGTTCTTTTATGCTACCATGCAAAAATAGAACAGCTCATTTCCTGTTGATTTCTAGAGTGCTTCGTCTCTCCTCTACATCTCTTTAAAGCCT
Source organism: Tragelaphus eurycerus (assembly GCA_935064755.1). NCBI lineage: Eukaryota > Metazoa > Chordata > Mammalia > Artiodactyla > Bovidae > Tragelaphus > Tragelaphus eurycerus. Next base: position 4,271,297 of record CAKXYN010000051.1, read on the forward strand.
AGTTCTGTAGTGCGACTCAAGTGCCTCTACGTTATGCTGTAGCTTTAATATTTCACTATGTAATAGTTTAACGGTGACTCAGTCTGATTAATGTGTTTTTTTTAGGAGGAGAAGCTGGACCTCGGTTTAGTGATTCATAGGTAGTAATTTTTAAATAGAGAGGCAGCATTCAGAGTTTAAGACTGAATTCAATTTAGCCAAGAAGAGTTTAGTCCATCACTGTTTCCACCAGTGGTAGCACTCTTTCTATTTGTCTTTTCCGGGCGATTCCCTAACAATTATTAGAAGACTGTCTTGTCTTTTTCAAGAATTCTTTCAGGACCATCAATAAAGTCAGTTTCCTATTTTTAATGACTTGTTTTCCAGTTCATGCATTTCCTATTTCATTTTTTCTGATTTAAGTTTCTTAGTCAGCTGATCTCATCAATAATAATATGATTCAATAATAATAAGGTTTAACTCACAGAATCTCTTTCTCCCTGAAACGTCTTTCAGGGACAAGTCGCTACCACCTCCACAACTTTCTGCAAGTACCACCTATGATATTAATAAACAAAATAATTTTGTTTTCCACTGTACAATTCCATATGCAATAGGGTTGTTCACTTTCAGAGAACAGGTTTCTTTCTTTCTTTTTTTTTTTTTCAGAGAACAGGTTTCTATAAACTACTTGTTCTTGTCAGATAACCCTCATGCTTTTGTCTGCCTCAGGCTTGCTCAGGAATCTGTCTGTCAGGGTTGTCTTTCAGAGATTCTATTAGTGAATTAGTGGACGTCAAGCAGACCTCAGAATGCTTGTTGAGTATTTGTGGAGGCCACAAGAGATTCTCTTAGTTGACTCTAACATGGTGGGACCGTGGCACGCCATCTGAGAAATCAAGCCCTTGGATGTGTTTTTCACTGATAAGGTGGGGAAAACATTGCTTTTGCAAGTGGCAACCCCTCACAATTGGAGAAGCCTCCAACTTCTAGAGCAGGGGCAGAGTGCAAGGGTGAGGAAAGGGGACTGGGTCAAGTGGAAGATATCACAGTGAGGAGTGTGCCTGCATGTAAAATATGCAGTTTGCTGCTCACGGGGGTGAAGCATTTCTGCCATTTAGTTAGCATCCTTCTCTGAGGCTGAGAGGTTCGGCTCCCCCTTCACATGTGAGAAATCATTTGGGACCTAGCTCTAATGCAGAAGTGAAGCATGAGTAATCACCTCTCAGGGACGGGTGTCCTCCCCATTAGACTGTAAGCTCTGCGGAAAAACTATGCTTGGTTTTATGCATCACCGTGTCTTCCACTGTGTTCGCAGAAAGGTCTCCATAAACATGTGCTGCAGAAGGAGCACAGCATACATTTCAGCAATTCCACCTCTGACAAAACTCCCTGAAAGAAATTGAAATATTTTCTCTGAGGAAACTTTTTATTCAATGGGAGGTTGTATTTCTGAATCATGCAAATCAAGCAGCCCATACCTCTTTCCCAGGATCACAGGGAGAATTGATACAAGAGCAGGGCTTGCAATCTTTGTGAGTCTCTTCTTTCCTTGATTCCTGCTCTGAGAAGAATTGAGATGGAGGTATTCACTGAGGAGGGTTCAGGTCACTGACAATTGCCATGGTGAGTCAGCTCAGGCATTTGCTGACAGACAGAGAAAAAGCCACAGAACCCGCAAATGGCTCAAGCTCATTCTTGCTGCATAACCTGGCAATGACATTGGAAATTGAGCATTTCTTGTGCACTTCAGAAATTCATTATTTTTTAAAGAGTCCACTTAAAAAAAATAAACACACGAAATGTATTTATTAAACTATTTTTGGTATATCTCTTTCCCTGCCCAATATTCTAATAATAAATAATAGCATTAGTAATTGTTCACATTTATTGAAGCCTAATTATATGCCAACAACTTCCAAAATTATGTAGATATGCATTCATACAACAGTCCTATGAAGAATATTCTATTATGAACACAATATTGTAAGTCACCCATATTTCAGTTTCAAAAAAGAATATACTCTTATTATTCCAACATTACAGTTGAAGGAATAGGGCCAAAGAGAGACAGTAACTTGCTGTGATCAAACAATGCCCTATAATCGTAAACATGTTACCATACATGACAAAGGTACTTTATAGTTGTGATTAAGGATCTTGAGTTGGGGAGATTATCCTGAATGATCCAGGTGGACCCAAGGTAATCACAGGAGTCCTTGTAAAACAGAGGTGACAGGATCAGTTAGAAAAGGAAATGTGACTATGAATGCAAACAGGAGCAATGATGAGAAAGAGAAATTTGAAGTTGCTATGATGGAGAAGGAAATGGCAACCCACTCCGGTGTTCTTACCTGGAGAATCCCAGGGATGGGGGAGCCTGGCGGGCTGCCGTCTGTGGGGTCGCACAGAGTCGGACGTGACTGAAGCGACTTAGCAGCAGCAGCAGCATGATGCTGGTTCTGTACATGAAGGAAGGTGCCATAAGTCAAGGAATGAAGGGGTTCCTAAAAGCTGGAAAACGCGAGCAAAGTGACTGTCTTCTAGAGACATCAGAGGGAAAGCAGTCCCTGCCAACCTTGATTTTCAGTTCAGTTCAGTTCAGTTCAGTCGCGACCCCATGAATTGCAGCACGCCAGGCCTCCCTGTCCATCACCAACTCCCGGAGTTCACTCAGACTCACGTCCATCGAGTCGGTGATGCCATCCAGCCATCTCATCCTCTGTCATCCCCTTTTCCTCCTGCCCCCAATCCCTCCCAGCATCAGAGTCTTTTCCAGTGAGTCAACTCTTCGCATGAGATGGCCAAAGTACTGGAGTTTCAGCTTTAGCATCATTCTTTCAAAAGAACACCCAGGACTGATCTTCAGAATGGACTGGTTGGATCTCCTTGCAGTCCAAGGGACTCTCAAGAGTCTTCTCCAACACCACAGCTCAAAAGCATCAATTCTTCAGCGCTCAGCCTTCTTCACAGTCCAACTCTCACATCCATACATGACCAGTGGAAAAACCATAGCCTTGACTAGATGGACCTTTGTTGGCAAAGTAATGACTTCTGAATTCCAAAGCTGTTAGATAACAAATTTGTGTTTTCTTTTTATGGAACAAAGTGTGTTCCAGCAATGATAGAAAACTCATACACTTGCCTAAGGCAGAGTGCAGACTGAAACCCACACTGACTAGCTGTCTTAACCACTAGGCTGAGTGTAATGTACTTGTGAAAAATGGCCGAAGGGGCACAGACCAACAGCAGGTGAACATGTCAGAACAATTTGAAATTTATTTATAGAAAATTAGAGTTCATGCCTTCCCCATGGTGAGCCAGCATATAACAGAGTCACATTATTAATATTGATGATAATATAATCATTAAAAATATAACCTCAGTTATAGGTCAATCTCTTTTGGAAACAGAGGTAAAAACATTTATGTGAAATATTAGCAAATCAAATCCAGTGATGCATAAGGCTAACATATCATGCACGCTTAATTCAGGAATACAGATTTAACATTTTGTATTCCCAGGTGGTACAGTTGGTAAAGAATTCTACCAGTGCAGGAGATTCAAGAGACATGGGTTGGATCCTTGGGTGGAGAAGACCCCCTGGAGTAAGAAATGGCAACCCACTCCATTTTTCTTGCCTGGAAAATTCCGTGGACAGAGGAGTCTGGCAGGCTGCAATGCATGAGTTCACAAAGAGTTGGACATGACTCAGCGCACACACACACACACACACACACACACACAGAGTCATACACAATTGAGTAATATGATTCACCATGTCAACAGAAAAAAAGAATAAAAATCATGTCATCTGAATTGATATAGAATATTTGATGAAATCTAGTACCTAATTCATGATGAGAACTCTTTACCAACAAGGAAACAAAAGTAGCTACTTTAATCTGTTAGAAGCTATCTACAAAGAACTTATAGCAAGTATCCTACTTAATGGTGGATTACTTCAGATTGTCCCCTGAGATCAGGAGTGAGACAAGATACTTACTATTATCATTTCTATTCAATATTCTATTAGAGGTCAGTGCAATAAAGCAATGAAGTAAAAATCCATTTAAAAATATAACTTTAGTTAATAAGCATACCAGTGAACAAATTTGCAATTAGAGAAGCAGTTCTCTCTTGCAATCAAGTAGCATGTCTTTTCCTCCATCTTTGGACAGTAGACCATTTACTGTGACAAGTGTTGTTAACCACCGACTTTCAGTTGTTCCTGTAATCCATTTTCTAATACCTCTACTTTTCCTATTTATATATTCCATTGTGTACAAAAGCTTCTTTTCCCCCAAAAAATGTTTGACAAAAGACTGGAATGTGTTATTAAATGTAAATTTAAATGTTAATATTATTTTAGATATTAATTTAGTGTTTCCATCAAAACAGATAAGCATTCAGTTGGATTAATTTTATTAATGGTACATACATCTGTCAGTTTCAACATGAATAAATACTGTTATAAATCATCTGGACTTTTTCTTTTGTGAGAATGTGTTTGCATTGCCAGTGCTCTTTTTTAAAATAAAATTTATTGGAGTATAGCTGATTTACCATGCTGTGTTAGTTTCAGGTGTACAGAAAAGGGAATCAGTTATACATGTATATGCATATATATTTCATATTCTTTCCCATTTAGATTATTATGGAATATTAAGTAAACTTCCTGTGCTATACAGTAGGTCCTTATGAGTTATCTGTTTTATATACATTAGTGTTTATATGTTAATCCCAGCCTAATTTATCACATCATCTCATTTTTTCCTTTGGTAACCATAAATTTTATTTTGATATCTATTTCTATTTTGTAAATAAATTGATTTATATAATTTTTATTAGACTTCACATATAAGGGATATCATATGATATTTGTCTTTCTGACTTACTTCACTTAGTATGGTAATCTCTAGGTCTATCCACGTTGCTACAAATGGCATTATTGAATTCTCTTTTTATGGCTGAGTGATACTCCATCACATATGTACCGAGTCTTCTCTATCCTTTCCTCTGGTGACGGTCATTTAGGTTGCTTCCATGTCCTGGCTCTTGTGAACAGTGCTGCAATTGGGATGCATGTATTGTTTTGAATTATAGCTTTCTCTGGATATATACCCAGGGATGGGATTGCTGGGTCAGATGGTAGTTCTGTATTGATCCAAGTAGAGCATAAAGGTATATCAAAGGCACATTTGATTTATTAGAGAAGGCATCCAAAGAAAATTCGAGAGACTGAGTGTATATAGGAACCTAAGAACGTTGGATTACTGTCACTAGGTTAACTACACGAATGGTTAAAATGCCCAAGAGGGCAATGAAACCAAAATATTTGGGGATATATTTTCTGCCAGAATCAAAGTTATTTACATCTCTACTGGGGGGAAAAAAACTATAAATTAATATGTAACTTAGAGTCTGGCCCTAATCAGTAATAAATAGTAAAACTAGACATTTGTGAATTCACCTAAAATTAAGTAATCCTTAGACAGGACTCTTTTAAAAAGCTCCAGCATGACACTGAGAGGACATGAAGTTATTCCTTTGATTTATTTTCCAGTTTTTCCAGTTTTCCTCATAGTGGTAACATTGCTTTCCAAAGAGACCTCTCTTCCATCAGCATCCTTGGAGAAAATTTAGATTCTCCCTCTCTCTCCCTCTGTCTCTCAAAAGATTATTTTTTTCAGATAGTCTGAGATTTTTATATCATTAACTGTTTTTAATCATAGCACAGCATTTTATGAGTATTAAATCATATGCTTTTAATATGTCAGATAAATTCTGTAAATAGCTTTTATAAACGAGGTTTCTATCTAAAGTAATACTGTTCGGAACCATCCTGAATTTCTTGTTTTTTGAGAATCCTCATATATGTATTGCATGGATGTGATGTGAAGTTTCCCTGTACTGATGTTGTACTCACACTCTGAATTGTTTTTAGATTTTTTTTTCCTGAAGGGTATTGTTCACATGGATGTTAGATCTGTGATGTGATTGTAATGAGTTTGTTGAACCCTCTACTTCTCTACCTCCTGCTTTTCAGGCCCCCTTTTTAAGGGTAGCCACCTCCCTCCAAGTTCTCCTTCTGAGAGCTGAGTTACTGACTGCCCCTGGGGTTTCTCAGAAACCTCAGAGCTTCATTTCAGGACAGTGGAGGAAAGACTGCGTTGGGAGAATGTCTAGCCATCTTAAAATTAAACGTAATAGAACTAATTCTACTTTATGGGGACAAGTTTAGGAGTTGAAGTCTGGCAAGAGTAAAAAGATTATTGATTACCCTCTGCTTTAGCCTCAGGCTTCTAGACCTCAGAACTGAGCTTCCCCACCTACCTTAACTAAAGTGACCCCAGGCTTCTTTTAATCTTGATCAGAATGCCTCTGACAGTCTGTAATGGTTTATGAATTTACTTTTTTACATGCCACTTGTCTGTCTTCACTGAATATAAGTTCCTTGAGGACAAAGACCATCTTGGTGTTGGTCCATGTTTTTATTGCAGCATCCATCACAGGGCCTCAAGCTAGATGGCCTAAATACACGTTTATTTAGTGAATGGGTCCAATTACATAGTGTGATACCTGTGAATTAAGAGCGTAATAGGTCAGAGCAAGAGGAAATAGCAGGTGGCTTCCACTTAAGAGATGAAACAGCACACCACTGCCTTAGGCATCAGTACTCTAATATGTTTCTCACTGTCCCATATTGCTGATGGACATATTCCTGGCACAAAGCTTTTGGTGCAATGAAAGGCTAATATGACCATTATAATGTAATAGCTATAGTGAAGAAGAGAGGAAAAAAGAAATAGAAGGCTGAAGTATCCCAGGCTAGTCCCTCATTGGGGAAAAAAAAAATCTCTTGGTAGCTAATTCCAAAGATAGACTTTATCTGAAATAAAATCATTATAATGATGGTTGCCTTTAAGCGATGCATTAACTCAGAGATAACTGCATTGCTTCAAATGTGTCAGCATTTAAGGCCTTTCTTATTGGAATTTTTCTTAATTTATTGTAATCTAATAATCATAGAACACATTATTTGTATTTGACACAGAGTTATGTTTGTGTCATGCACATTCATTCAGCTATATAACAAGGAATAATTGTTCGGTTAACATTATTCTTTCTACAGAATGCAATGTTTATTCATGTGCACTTGGTGAATGAATTCTTTATAAGCACATTAACAAGATGTGGAAAAATCAAACCTCTGAATTTCCAAAAGATAGCTGCATAAAATAGTTGAAAAAAATTTGGGGTGGTGGTGAATATAAATGGTTCACATTAAATATGATGGATAATCTGAATGAGATGCATATTTGAGCATACAAGTTGATGTAATAATTTTGTCGAATGAAACAAGATGAGTAAACTGTAATGTCGTTGTGTTGACTGGGAGAAGTCACCTAACCAGTTGAAAAATAGCTTCCTATTTTATTGGGCTTCCCTAACCTCTTCATTTATTACATAAATGCACTCTCAAGGGTAATTGCTTTTTTTTAAAAAAAAAAATCTTTGATTTGTGAAATGTAGGAAATGCTGCCAGGCTTTCTGAGTATTATCAGCTCTTTTTTTCTGTCGCCTGTTCAGGGTGCAACTGATTTTGACAGATGTACTGTTATGTTACTGGTATAACATGACATCTTTTTTCAGATGAACTGAATAAAAGTGATCTTGACAATGAGTAGATAAGACACTGTCAGAAAGCTGAAAAAACCTGTCAATGTCACAGTTATGACACAAACACGACAGAACAGCTCTTATAATGTCATTAAGTGAATATCTTTCCAACAACACCCTTGAGAAGGTAGAAAATAGCATTGCTCTTAAATACTACTACTTAGCCACAAAAATAAAAAAATATAACACAAAGGTCAGTTTAATATACATTTGAGGTGGCATTTGATGAGTCTGATGTATATGTATGTATTTATATGTGGATCTTTTTTATACATGGCATGTATGAAAGAATTTTGAGATTTCAAAAGTAGAAAAAGATTTCTACTTCTTCAGAAGCTAAAAAACCATTTAACTCCAGCTTTTAAGAAAGTCATTGAAAATGTTGATCATGAAATATGCAAAGTGGTTTTAGCAGTATTAATTATAACCTTTTCCCTGATGTTTTTATGGTTAAGAAACAGCCTTTAATAACATAAGAGAAATTAGGCATACATTTCAAAATGTATTTCTAGATCATGAATTTTGTAAATAGGTGAATAAAACCTGAAATGGAATCAATCCCAGGTATCAAGAAGGAATTAGACATTTGGTGGTTTTATTTTCCATTATTATAATTGACTTGGAGCTGAACTATACATGTATGAGTATATGTATAGTCCTCTCATAGATGTAGTTTTTAAATACTTTAATGAAAAGCATATTTATCCTTAGAACGACTTTTGATATCTTTGTCTAGGATCAGAGGTGGTTGATCTTGATGGAAAAAGTTGCCTTCTCTACAGATTTGATCAAAAGTCTTTGAGCCCGATAAAGGATGTAATTTCTTTGAAATTTAAAACCATGCAGAGTGATGGGATTCTACTCCACCGGGAAGGACAAAATGGAGATCACATCACGCTGGAATTAAGAAGAGGAAAACTCTTTTTGCTTATTAATTCAGGTAAAACTCTTTGGATAAAGTGCTTGAAAATCTGGTCATTTAGCTATCACCTTAGTAACTTTATGCTTTTATAGCTCATCTTTTTAAATGATTAAGGTACCTTATTTCCACATTCAAGGGTTCATATGTGTATATATAGGCTGCAGTTCATGGGGTCGCTAAGAGTCGGATACAACTGAGCGACTTCACTTTCACTTTTCACTTTCATGCACTGGAGAAGGAAATGGCAACCCACTCCAGTGTTCTTGCCTGGAGAATCACAGGGACGGAGGAGCCTGGTGGGTTGCTGTCTCTGGGGTCGCACAGAGTCGGACACGACTGAAGCGACTTAACAGCAGCATATATGCCAATATTGCACTGTCATGTAATTTGCAAACTATTCAGGACCCTCATTTGATGTTTCTTACCTAGTGCTGATAGAACCACTTAGTTATTTTCAAACATCTTGATGGAAGGGATGGGTCACTGAAAAATAATGAAGTAGTAAAAATAATAAGGTTGTAGCAAAGATAAAATTTTCATTGAAAATGAACATGTGATGATGGGTAATACTAATAAAGAGAATTAACAGTGGAAGAAATGACAGCAAGGTTGAGAGGATATTGTATTCAAAGTTGATGTAAATTCAGACTAGCGTTTTGGCTGGGGTGCATGGGAGGAGATTGCAGTTGTTATGAGAGACTCTGGTCCCCACGAAAGAATGCTTTTCTCTTTTTTTCAGCTGGGAATTATGGTTCTGTTCTTTTCTCTCTCCTCGAAGGTGACGCGAGGCTGCCCTCGGCTCGTGCCCCGGTCAGGCTCACCTTGGGCAGCCTGCTGGACGACCAGCACTGGCACTCTGTGCTCATCCAGCGCTTGGGCACGCAGGTCAACTTCACAGTGGACGAGCACCGGCGGCATTTCCGCGCCCAGGGCGAGTTCAGTTACCTGCATCTCGATTATGAGGTGTGATGGTTACGTTTCAACTCATACAGACTTCATAAAGTCTAGGTGGTGAGGTCTAGGAAGGTAGTACGCTCTAGAAAACCCACCTCCAGAGTCAGTCAAGGTCCTGAGGAAGTGTTCCTCTAGGTAACCTCACTCAGGTAGTGAATTTTGTGCCTTAAGTACTGAGGCTTCATTTTTCTCCCCACATGTTAATTTATCTTTATAAAGAAACGTCATGTTTTTTGCCTGCAGTGTGTATGCAGGAAATCTCCCTGAAGAGATCTCCTTACCACAAGTAAATATAGACTGTGTTGCATGATTTTGGAGGTGGGGGGCAAAAAGCACTCCTGAACAGTGCAGATTTAGAGAAAGAATGTAGCAACGAATAGGTTAACTGATTCATCAATAACCAATTCAATTGTACAAAAATCAATATATGCCAGAAATGTATATAAAATAAAATGTCATTATAATTGATTACATTGTTCAAACCAGACACTATGGAAATAAAGATGTATTTTTCTTCAACAACCAATAAATATTAAAATCAGGTTTGATTAGCAACTTGTAAGAATAATCAAGCTCTATTGTCAGTGAAAACTGAATGCATAGAAACTTTTAAAACCTGCATCTTAATTTTTTTTAAATCTCCATTTGAAATTAACAATATGGCAGTGTAGAGTACTGAAAAATTTGTCTATCTGTGATGACTACAGCTATAGTTGCTAATCGTAATTATTTAAGCAGATTATCAGAAGATCACTAAACAATATTATTGATGCCATTTTTCTTTCTAAGATCAGCTTTGGAGGGATTCCAGCACCTGGAAAACCAGTGTCATTCCCCCATAAACACTTTCATGGGTGTTTAGAAAATCTCTTTTACAATGGAGTGGATATCATTGATTTGGCCAAGCGACATGACCCACAGATGATTGTTATGGTAAGAGAGTCTTCATGTGAACAAAAAAGGGAAAACTGTGTGGCTTTCTCCCACACAAAAAAATGCTTCATTTTGAATTCCCACTTGACATGATATTTTAGACCTTACTCTTGTTCTTAAAAAAAAAAGGTTCTCAGTTCTCATCTTGACAATATGCTTATACAGGATTAATTCTATGCAAAATATTTAAAAATCACAGGTCATGATTATTTTATTTTTATATGAAGTAAAGCAGGTTCTTTTCTTGCTACAACTGATCATTTTATTTTGTTGTGATATTATTGGTCCCAGGAGACTAATTTCTTTTCCTCTGTAATTTCCTTAATAAGATACTCCCTGACTTACTCTCTGAAGCAGAATACTGGTTTCCTGGAATCAGATAACATGCACGTATATTAGAGAAGCGGTTGGAGAATTTGTATTTTGCCACGGTCATTCATAACTAATAAAAGAAGCTAATAGGCTCTTACAAGATTGCATCTGCCAAGAGCAGTGCTGGTCAGGCTGCATGATGTTCTAATTCTATGGAAATGTGGTGGAATTTAAATACAGCTGTATTGGTCAGGGTGCAGTCAGAGAAGCAGCACCACCGTGGGTTTAGGGACAAGGGATCTGTTTTAGGACTTGGATCTTAACAGCTGGAGGCACTGGAAAGTGGAGATCAGCTGTCTGGAAGAAGAGATGGAGCAGAGTGAAAGAGGCAGGACACACTGGGATGGTCACCAGCCCCTCTGTCATCATCCTTCCCTGGACTTCATCACACACAGACAGCCTTTTGGGGAAAGTGGCCAGCCTTTCACTTCTAACTCAGGTGTCTTGTCAGCTCCCTCTTTGGCTAACTTTTAACTGGACCCAGACAAGAAATGAGATTCTGGGAAACCCTGTTTCTAGCTTAACCCGCTTGCTGATAGAAAAGCAGACACATCCAACCATTTGAATACATTTCTTTAATTGTTCAAAATTTAAAATATATAATAAAACTCACATTGTGTCAGCAAAATCCAGAGCACATCACAGGATTATTTATTGCTTATAAAATATTTTATTTTTAATTCTCTGTGTGAATTGATAGTATTTATATAAGCACACACCATCCAGCAAGATTTTTTAAATAGTTTTTTTCATATATAAAAGGGAAAAGGATTTAGATGGAAAATAAAACTATTGTAGAGAGATAGATGTGAATGTTTTATTGCAAAATGAGTTTCCAGAAGCTGCTCATGTAGCTAACACCGGCTCTTCATTGCCAAGAGGATGTGCTGCTTGCAGAGTAGCTAGCAGACAGCTGTCCAAATGCAGCTGGTAAATGTTTCCATTTTTACCAGGTTTGCTAGTCTTATAATTGCCTTTACATTATGGGTCAGTATATTTCACTCTTCAGCTTTTGATGTTTCATTCACTGGGACAAGATATTTGTCTGCAGTGAAAGCTAGTTCACTTTTAACAGAATCACAATATAGCCAAATGTTTTTGTTTAACCTAGACCAGTAGTTTAATTCCAGCTTGTCTTGTTCTAAATAAAGTGATTTAATTGACTTTTTAAATCTATATTTAGAAGGTTTGTTGAAGGTTATTTTCAGGAAAAATAAAAACATTTATCTTGATTTATGAAGCCTGTTAAGGAACATGCTAATTATTTCTAAATAGTTCAGACGTTAACGTTTTTTTCTTAATCCTTAAATATGTATTTAGTGCTAACAGCAAAATAATCTTTCATGTACAATATTTTAATGAAAATTCATGTAATTCTAATGTATTTTGAAGATCTATTTAAAAACCATTAGATAAGAAATAATACATGTAAATCTGATGACAAGAGCATAACAATAAGAAAAAAACACAATGGTTCAAAATAAGAATGTAAGTAGTACATTGAACATTGTATACTGCAATGTTGCTGCTGCTACTGCTAAGTCGCTTCAGTCGTGTCCAACTCTGTGCAACCCCAGAGACGGCAGCCCACCAGGCTTCCCCATCCCTGGGATTCTCCAGGCAAGAACACTGGAGTGGGTTGCCATTTCCTTCTCCAGTGCATGAAAGTGAAAAGTGAAAGTGAAGTCGTTCAGTCGTGTCCAACTCTAGCAACCCCATGGACTGCAGCCCATCAGGCTCCTCTGTCCATGGGATTTTCCAGGCAAAAGTACTGGAGTGGGATGCCACTGCTTTCTCTGATATTGCAATGTTAAACCTAAAAAAAAAAAAAAGGGAAAAATAGGCAGAGGTTATGAACAGACCCTTCTGATGAAAGTGAGGCCAAAGAGCAACAAACCCATGAAAAAAAGACTTAGATTCTTTATTAGATAAATGCAAGATAAATAACAACGGTACATCACATGGGCATTTTGTCCTTGAACTTATGCAAATTTAAAAGAAATGTAATACCTATTGCTGCCAAGGATGTGGGGAAAAGTGTGTCTTTGTGTACTACTGTTGGAAATGTGGAGAATTCAACTTTTTTTGCAATTCAAGAAAGAAACTGGAAATATTTACTAAAATATGTAGATACACCAGCTCTGTATTTAGAACCGTCTTCTCAAGAACTTAAAATACCAACGCATAGAGAAGCTTATTCGTGCTTGGTTGAGAGAGGCAAAACTTTGAAACAAAGTGACAACATACGAGTGGAAGTGAAAGTGTCAGTTGCTCAGTCATGTCCCAACTCTGCAATCTATGCTACGCTATGCTAAGTCACTTCAGTCGTGTCCGACTCTGTGTGACCCCATAGACGGCAGCCCACCAGGCTCCACCGTCCCTGGGATTCTCCAGGCAAGAACACTGGAGTGGGTTGCCGTTTCCTTCTCCAATGCGTGAAAGTGAAAAGAGAAAGTGAAGTCGCTCAGTCATGTCTGACTCTAGCGACCCCATGGACTGCAGCCTACCAGGCTCCTCCGTCTGTGGGATTTTCCAGGCAAGAGTACTGGAGTGGGGTGCCATTGCCTTCTCCGACTCTGCAATCTGATGGACTGTAATTCACCAGGCTCCTCTGCCCTGGAATTCTCCAGGCAAGAATACTGGAGTGGGTAGCTGTTCCCTCCTCCAGGGGATCTTCCCAATCCAGGGATCAAACCTACGTCTCCTGCTTTGCAGGCAGATTCTTTACCACTGAGCCACTGGGAAAACCCCTTGATAAGAAAACAATTGACTGAAAATTTGACCATTCACATAGTAGAATATTGCCTAATCAATAAAAGTAGGAATTAGGCTTTCACCAGATAACTCAAAGGGATTTCCATAAGGTATTTGTCAATGGTAAAATCATGGTACAGCAAACAACATAAAACACGGCTCCCATTTTTATAAAACAAATAATGTCTAGTGTGTTGGTATATGTATTCCAAATATATATTTAGATATATATGAATATACATATAACTGAACACATACCTTAAATATGTATATGCACATGTGTGTTTATATATTAATGTACATTTGTATATGTCAATGGTAACAGAAAATTATGAAAGAATATGGAACGGGAACCAGTAGCTCATTAATATTGGTTATGTTATGGAGTGGCTTTGAAGCCAACGGCAGCAAAAGTAGGAAGGGAAAACCAAGTAAAGCATAAATAAAGAATTGTTTTAAATAAATTTTGATTGAATTCAGTTGCATTGAGTTAGATGCCTTTGTGAAATTTGAGAAGTGGGAAGAAAACAGTTTCACCCAGAAAGCCCAGGGAGAGATTTGCCTGACTATGTATTGGATTTGAAGACCCTTTAAGATATATGGCAAGGATTCCGTATCCATGTTGGTAGCAGTTTTCCCTGTTGTTTTAAACCATGGGTAATTAGATAGTTCAGATTCTATTACTAATGTGATGTGTCATTCTTAAAGCTTTCCCTTTTCCTCTCTTCTCAGGGAAATGTGTCGTTTTCTTGTTCACAACCGAAGTCTGTGCCTGTGACTTTTCTGAGCCCCAGGAGTTACTTGGCACTGCCGGGCTCTTTCAGGGAGGACGAGATTTCTGCCACTTTTCAATTTCGAACCTGGAATAAGGCTGGGCTTCTGTTATTCACGGAGCTTCAACTGGTTTCAGGGGGTCTCCTCCTCTTTCTCAATGATGGAAAACTTAAGCTGCATCTCTACCATCCAGGAAAATTACCCAGTGACATAACAGCAGGTAATAAGTGTATTCCTGCAGGCAAAGCATATGGGTTTGAAAGATTTCATTATCTCTCTGTCCCTTCTCTGTAAAATTTTATGCTTAACCTCCAAATTAATATTTGTTTAACAAATGAATACTTGAGTTAATAAGATTATTTCTTCCTTAAAGGAACTGGATTCCAATTTTCTTTTAAATATGGCTTCAGCACTAGCTGTTCTTCTTAACCAAAATGATAGTTGTAGGGAAATAGAAATTTCCTTTCATGACCCTCTTGCCCACTCAAGATAAATCAATGTATCCTGAGGAAATGCATTTTGAGAAAAATATGAAAGACTTGAAATGGATCCCAAGTTTGCTGGGTGTCTTCAATGGAAGATGAGTCTTTGTATAACAGTTATAAGTCTTATCTGGTCTTTGAGAGATGGGGAGGGGTCTTTTGGGGATCGGTATCTCTATATTATTTAGTCAGATCAACTTTGCTTGCTGCTGTAATCTGTGTGGAGTTGCATATATTTGGGGAAAAGATCTACATGAAGTTTCTCATTTGGGAACCAAATAGAATTCTCTGCACTTCTAGGCAATACGGTACCATTTTAATGGTTAGAAGTAATATAATTAAGGAGACTCTTTGAGAGTCTGGAAAATTAATGTCTAATTTAGGTCAGTGCTTTGGGTGAGGGATATTTTTGTCTCTTCATTAAAATTATATAGTTCTTGACAAAGGATCTCCATCAAATTTTCATATATATGGAATAATACCCAAGCCAAGCAACTAGAGGTCACACTTGGGTAAATTGCTATATCAGTTTAATAAATGATCTTTAAAAACAATTTAAAGATGCCATTGTACTACTCATCTATATTAACTATGACCAAAATTGATAGAATATGAGTGGGAGAGGAATAAAAGTTAAAATACAGTTGGAAACCAAATATAAAAAACAAGTAGTATACAAATGAATATGCTGGGTCTTTGTGTTGCTTTTTTGTTGTTCATATACCACAGTAGTTTGAATGTGGAAACTGAAACTTCAGTATCAATTATAATTTTTAAGAAGTACTGTGCTGTGACTTTTTAATGTAATACTCAAATTGTGGTAGATTTGGAGGCTTGACAAAAGGAAATAAATTAATCAGTGTCATATTAATAATTAATAGGCTCCCTAAAATGAAGGCCTAAAAATATAAGCTTGCCATTAATGTGTAGTTTATTCTGATGTATTTGACATCCTCTGGGGTGGTTGTATTCATGGCCTAATTTTTAGCATCTTAGAGAAGCTGCTTCAGTGCGGTGTTATTGTACAGAGCCCCATGAAGCTAGTTCATTTCTAAACACTTTACAGGCTTGCACATTTAATAAACTACTAGGTGTAAATCTATCTAGACCACCTCGAATGATTTTAAAACTTAATGTTTAAATCTGCATACAATCTTACTACCTATTATGACATCATGTGACTTAGTGCCCATCAGATCAGATCAGATCAGATCAGTCGCTCAGTCGTGTCCGACTCTTTGCGACCCCATGAACCGCAGCACGCCAGGCCTCCCTGTCCATCACCAGCTCCCGGAGGTCACCCAGACTCACACCCATCGAGTCAGTGATGCCATCCAGCCATCTCATCCTCTGTGGTCCCCTTCTCCTCTTGCCCTCAATCCCTCCCAGCATCAGAGTCTTCTCAAGGATCCTTGACAAAATATGAGTGTTAGTATAGTAAAATTGTTACACTTCAGATAATAAAGTAGGACTTTACACACCAAATCCCCCAATCCCATCTTTCTAGTTTCTTTTAAAAGGTTAATTTTTGCTAGTTTCAGCAAGAAAAGTGCATTTTGCATTTGAAAGTGGAATCTTTAAATGGTCTGGGTGTGTGGTCCATTTATTTCTCTCATAGAGAAGACTTTCACAGGTACAGTGTCTGATAATTAAATCAGTTGTCAGGATGTATCTTAATGACTGAAGTCAATCGATGACCTGCTGTGGGTTAGTATCACATTATACTAAATCATTCTATTATATTAGGATGGCTCAGTTTTTCTTTACTACTGGAGGTATAAATTATTAACCTTACATATTTTCAAAACTCAAAGTTTTCAATGTCTTTTACAATGGAATAAAAATACAGTGTCCATTGTATTGAGGAAGAATGGAATTGTGCAGATGCTTGAATTATCAGGCTAAATTTTTAATGTGATGTAGAGTTTTGCAAATTGTTATTTGGAATGGTTCAAAAATATTATGTCAGTTTATGTCATTTTTGAAATATTAAAGATATTAGTTTAAATCATAAAACATATTAGCAGCCCTAGAAAATCGTTTGTGATGCACAGTGTTGCCAGTCTTTGTCACCTGTATACATGACAGAGCAAAAATTATTCGATTAAGAATCTAACAAACAATATGGTTGTATTTTCCTGCTGCTGCTGCTGCTGCTAAGTCGCTTCAATCGTGTCCAACTCTGTGTAACCCTGTAGACGGCAGCCCACCAGGCTCCCACGACCCTGGGATTCTCCAGGCAAGAACACTGGAGTGGGTTGCCATTTCCTTCTCCAATGCATGAAAGTAAAAAGTCAAAGTGACGTCGCGCAGTCGTGTCTGACTCTTAGCGACCCCATGGACTGCAGCCTACCAGGCTCCTCCGTCCATGGGAGTTTCCAGGCAAGAGTACTACAAATTCTTGACTATCAAATTTGAGATTTTTGCTATGAATTTTACATTTCTGCTATTGTTTTTGCGTAAAGGTGAAAATCAGGCTTGAAAACAAGTATCTTGCTTCTGTGGGCAGGGCCTGGCAGATGATGGTTCTGCGTGTTTCCATTACTGAGCTTTCTGGTTCTTGTGACCCTTTCAGAGAGGCTGCCCTATGATTCCCCTCATCTAGGAGAAGCCATTTTTAAAGTTCTTTCCTTCTCTAATGGAATATTCCTGTCTTTCACATTAGAACCTCATTGCTCCCTGAAAGTCCTACTTCCCCCTAACATGATTGACAGCCGTGACCTCCATATTTTCTTCTTGGTAAGAGCTATCTGGTGTCATGGACCTTTAATTCTGGTTAGTGGATATAGTTAGTGAGGATAGGAATGTCTGGCACAGTTTTTGAGCACTGAAAGTTATTTGGAACAGGCAAAACCCCTAGTCACTCCTTGAGTAATGGCCTTTGTATAACTGCCTTTTGCTCTTTTGCAAAGAATCTACCTATACAGCTTTTTCTGTTTTACACATCCTATTCCATGGGTGCTTGTTATAATCTTATGGGAGAGTGACGGCAGCTAAAGTGTCATAATATTTCTGTAGTGGTTTTAAGACTGGTCCCTGAAGATTCTATACGAGGAACTGAGAGATACCTTTTTCTTCCTCTTGTATTTTGTATGTCTGTGTGTTTTGGGTCTGAGAGAGAGACAGAAGGAGAGAAAAAGAAGAGGAGGAGGAAGGGAAGAAGGGGAGAGGGGAGAAGGTTCTTACAAACAATCCCACCTTCTCCTGCCACCTGCAGTTGCAAACCTTTACATTTATTCTTCTGTTCTTCCAGCTGGAGTTGTCAGTGGTTTCCACCCAGAGACCATAGTGATGACCCTTACTGTCAAACAGGTTGGGTTTGTTGTGTATTGCAGCAGGGAGGACCCTCACCCAGGGAACCATGGGGAGTCTCATCACAAAGGTGTTAAGGACAACTTGTCATAGAATTTTGGATTATGTTAGCTGATTTGGAGGGAGGTTTCAAGCAAATGGAAAATTGGTGGGGATTAAATGCTGCCAGGAGGTGAGGGAATTTGTGTGGTTAAGTATCCTTGTAAATTTTATTTTGAAGAATGGAGGCATGAAATAAAGCTAAATTTGTAATTGATTTCAAAAGTCAGTTGTCATTCACGTTGTCCGGGAGAGGATTTGATATTTTTTGTAGTTTGCACAGTAGCCTTGCTTTTGTCTGTGCTTAAACCAGATAGTAGAGGAGTTTTGAAGGGATTTTGGGTCCCATTTCATGGTAGTAACAGAGTGACCTTGTCTGATCTTGATGTTCTGTGAGCTTGTTTATGCTCAGTGGGAGAACCCTACCGCCAAGCTCTGGGTGCTCTCCAGCGTCTCCCACCATCAGGGCCCCCCTGAGAGTATCAGCCACTAGCTCCAGGCTCTTTGGGGCTGCTTTTCTCTTTCTCAAAGTTAATTGTTTAACATGAGCCAAACAGCAAGGTCACCACCCATCCTGCAGGCCGAGAAGAATGTGGATTTTGGCATCAGCTCACCAGTTGGATGCTTCCTTGGGTGATTTGTTTATCCTCTTGTGCTTCATGGTCTCCATGTTTGAAACGAGAATAACAGTAGTAATGTTGAAGATTAAATGACATGATGCATATAAAGCACACAGCACCTGGTGTGAATAATAGTCACTAGAACTGTTGTTATTATTTTTATTATTATTACACCAACACATATTCCTTCCCCTACAATCAAAAATTGTGAGTGTTGGGAGCAGTGCACTAGAATTAGCATTAAGTTACCTGATGTGGTGAATTGGAAAAAATACATATTCTGCAATTCCACCTTTTCCTTCCCCTCTTTCACTGTGTTGTGGGCTTGGAAAAGGGCTCACTTCTCTTCGGATATTAAAGTTGTAGACTTAAAAGAAAAATAGTATCCAACTTAAAAATTATCCTTCTTATCATGTGGAGTTAAGTGAAACAAATTGCACAGGTCATTCATTATTTAACTTGAGTAATGCATCCCATCGATGGGTCATAAAAGTTTCCTCATTGTAAGCAAGTGATGTCTGTTACAAATGAGGTTCAAGAATAGTTTTCTGAAGGTTCCCTCACAAATACAGCACAACTCCGGAACCCACACACTGAGCAGATGGGTGCATGTAACTGTGTCAAAT
Source organism: Tragelaphus eurycerus (assembly GCA_935064755.1). Classification (NCBI taxonomy): domain Eukaryota; kingdom Metazoa; phylum Chordata; class Mammalia; order Artiodactyla; family Bovidae; genus Tragelaphus; species Tragelaphus eurycerus. The sequence continues at coordinate 4,290,747 of CAKXYN010000051.1, forward strand.
CAAGAGCGGCCGTCCTGGCAGACTTGTGTTCTTAATCTCAGTTAGCTTCTGTGTTGACAGAAGATGTCCTCAGCCTTTGACTTTACTCTGCTGGCCCTACCCAGCAGCCCCTTGGAGCAAAGTTGCTCAGAGTGTGCCCCCTGGAACATACTGGTTCAGCGAAATACTTGTTCCTGAGATAAGTACAGAAACTGGGAGGAAGCTCCTAGAAGCTGTCACAGCAAGAAGGCATCACTGCAACATTTAAGCATATGGTCAGTGGGCTCGTGTTTTAGATGCTTTCTGTCTTTAATGTTTTTGTCATTTATTTTTACTGAATTTTATGAAAGTTATCAGTCTGCAGTAGGTCAGAAAAAAAAATGTTCCCCACCAGAGGTAGCTTGATAAGCACCATCCCAGGCCAGTGGAAAGCTAAGATGAAAAAACAGAAGCTGTGTACGCAGGCACATCCGAGCTTTGAGAAAGAGAGGGTGGGAAACCCATGGCAGGGTGAGGAGGGTGGGAAGTTTTTATCCGTGTGACGTAAAGCTCAGTACAAGGATTTTCACTCTAAATGTATCCTCTGAAAGGAAGCACAGGATGACAAATTTGGGACATTTGATTTATTTTAGTCCAATATCATACCGTCAGAGATTATATAACTCTATTCAGCCTTCTATTTCAGAGTCCACTCTTAGAAAATATGTCCAAAATTATCTAGCCTACATTCTTCATTTTTCAGCTTTTAGGTCTTTCTCATTATCTTTCACGAACCAAATCAAAGTTGGGTCTTTGGAAATCTTTTTTTGGTTCATGGGTATAATGTGAAAGTAAGCTTTGGTGCCCAGGGTGGAGTTTGTGTTGTGCTAAATGGGTCCAGGGCAAAGAGCTTCATCATCTAAAGCAGCTTCCATGCATTTTCTGTCTGAAAGCTTGTGGTTGGAAATAGCTGGGGAAATAAAGAAATTGCACAAAATATCAGGAAAGAGGCCCAAGAATTTTAGGTTTAATAGAGTACTTATATTTTTATTTACTAATTTGATCTGCAAAATCATACAGAGTTGAATATTTGGTGGATTTGCTGAATATAAACCTTACTGATTTATCTACAACAGAGAGACTTAGATTTCACCAGTTTGCTGAGTATTCAAAACAGAACCCTATAGACTTAATTCCCCTTAAGAGGAAAAGGCTCCGCAGCCTCCTTGATTCATGACACAGGGACCACCTTAGGAGGGTCTAGAGACTATTTTTATAGGTGATAAGGAAACCTTGATTTTTTACTGTAGCAATTTTTATTATGTATATAAACTTGGAAAATACAGAAAAATTATAGCTAGGAATAAAAACAACCACGATTTTCTTGTATGTGAAAATTACTGTTTGTGTGCATTTCCTTTCAGCCCTTTCCCATATTTATAGACAATCAGGAATATAATTAGAATTGTATATATGGAGTTAATTCTCATTACTTGCAGTAGTTATGTCCTATGAAGTTGTTGTGGACATGGAATTAATAAATACTAAACCATTGTTTCCAGGGTAAATACAGGGTTAGGTTCTTGAGTGCCTCTAGGGACAACATTTGTGTCCACCAATCAACACAACCTCCTATGTATGATTGTGTTTGAAGACACCTACTTTAATATTTATTGTTAATCACCAGTGTTGAACCCATGGCCAACATTAACTTATGCCTGAAAGAAGCTTACTTATCACATGTATTTTTCTCTGTAAGGCAAATCATTGCCTTCTTGCACTTTGGAACACTAGACATCACTTTATCACTGTGTGAGGGGGCCTTTTAAACAGCAAAGTCACTAACAGAAAGCACAAAAATGTGAAGACAGATTTACATAGGAGTGCTGAAGCAAGAAGCTTTGCCTTGCTTGACCTCAGCTGGAAGCTTGCATGTCAGTTGACTTGAATTTTTCTCTGCTCTGTGTATTTCTGTGACTGACCCCAAAAGTGCCCTGAGCAATGATTTGGAGGCTACTGATATATTATGGCAAGTAGTTGAATTTGCAAATACAAAATCTGTAAATTATGATCAGCTTTATGAATATGGTTTTACATACTGCTTTATTTTTTAACTTTCCATTATACCAGTACACTTTCAGCATTCATTATAATCTCTTCAAACATTTCTATAATGATTGATGATATACTTTGCTAAGTATTCTAGACTCATAAAGGATGACTATGCTATGCTATGCTAAGTCACTTCAGTCGTGTCTGACTCTGTGCAACCCCATAGGCGGCAGCCCACCAGGCTCCCCCGTCCCTGGGATTCTCCAGACAAGAACACTGGAGTGGGCTGCCATTTCCTTCTCCAATGCATGAAAGTGAAAAGTGAAAGTGAAGTCGCTCAGTCGTGTCCAACTCTTAGCGACCCCATGGATTGCAGCCTACCAGGCTCCTCTGTCCATGGGATTTTCCAGGCAAGAGTACTGGAGTGGGGTGCCATTGCCTTCTCAGAAGGATGACTATACCAAAGTGTAAAAGAGCAGATAAATCATTTTATTAGGTATAACCTAGAATTTTGGAAAATATCTGTGCTCTTCCCAAGCCACTCCTTTTAAAAGGTAAATTACATACTGAAAGCTGAAAATTAGCCCATGCCAAATCACTATGAACAAAGTTAGTGAAGGTGATAGAATTCCAGTTAAGCTATTTCAAATCCTGAAAGATGATGCTGTGAAAGTGCGGCACTCAATATGCCAGCAAATTTGGAAAACTCAGCAGTGGCCACAGGACTGGAAAGGTCAGTGTTCATTCCAATCCCAAAGAAAGGCAATGCCAAAGAATGCTCAAATTACTGCACAATTGCACTCATCTCACACACTAGAAGGCAATGGCAACCCACTCCAGTACTCTTGCCTGGAAAATCTCATGGATGGAGGGGCCTGGTGGGCTGCAGTCCATGGGGTCGCTAGGAGTAGGACATGACTGAGCGACTTCACTTTCACTTTTCACTTTCATGCATTGGAGAAGGAAATGGCAACCCACTCCAGTGTTCTTGCCTGGAGAATCCCAGGGACAGGGGGGCCTGGTGGGCTGCTGTCTATGAGGTCGCACAGAGTCAGACATGACTGAAGTGACTTAGCAGCAGCAGCAGCACACACTAGTAAAGTAATGCTCAAAATTCCCCAAGCCAGGCTTCAGCAATACGTGAACCATGAACTTCCAGATGTTCAAGATGGTTTTTGAAAAGGCCAAGGAACCAGAGATCAAATTGCCAACATCTGCTGAATCATCAAAAAAGCAAGAGAGTTCCAGAAAAACTTCTACTTCTGCTTTAATGACTATGCCAAAGCCTTTGACAGTGTGGACCACAATAAACTGTGGAAAATTCTGAAAGAGATGGGAATACCAGACCACCTGACCAGCCTCTTGAGAAACCTGTATGCAGGTCAGGAAGCAACAGTTAAAACTGGACATGGAACAACAGACTGGTTCAAATAGGAAAAGGAGTACATCAAGGCTGTATATTGTCACCCTGTTTATTTAACTTCTATGCAGAGTACATCATGATAAACACTGGACTGGAAGAAGCACAGGCTGGAATCAAGATTCCCGGGAGAAATCTCAATCACCTGAGATATGCAGATGACACCACCCTTCTGGCAGAAAGTGAAGAGGTACTAAAAAGCCTCTTGATGAAAGTGAAAGTGGAGAGTGAAAAAGTTGGCTTAAAGCTCAACATTCAGAAAATGAAGATCATGGCATCTGGTTCCATCATTTTATGGGAAATAGATGGGGAAACAGTGGAAACAGTGTCAGACTTTATTTTGGGGGGCTCCAAAATCACTGCCAATGGCAACTGCAGCCATGAAATTAAAAGACGCTTACTCCTTGAAAGGAAAGTTATGACCAACCTAGATAGCATATTCAAAAGCAGAGACATTACTTTGCCAACAAAGGTCTGTCTAGTCAAGGCTATGGTCTTTCCTGTGGTCATGTATGGATGTGAGAGCTGGACTGTGAAGAAGGCTGAGTGCCGAAGAATTGATGCTTTTGAACTGTGGTGTTGGAGAAGACTCTTGAGAGTCCCTTGGACTGCAAGGAGATCCAAGCAGTCCATTCTGAAGGAGATCAGCCCTGGGTGTTCTTTGGAAGGAATGATGCTAAAGCTGAAACTCTAGTACTTTGGCCACCTCATGTGAAGAGTTGACTTATTGGAAAAGACTGATGTTAGGAGGGATTGAGGGCAGGAGGAAAAGGGGATAACAGAGGATGAGATGTCTGGATGGCATCACAGACTTGATGAATGTGAGTTTGAGTGAACTCCGGGAGTTGGTAATGGACAGGGAGGCCTTGTGTGCTGTGATTCATGGGGTCACAAAGAGTCAGACATGACTGAGTGACTGAACTGAACTGAACTGAAATAATTGAAAAATTTTCACCATTCAGGATCGTCCAAACTTGAATTAGAATTTTGTTCTCTCTACTGACACCCCAAGACATGAAGATAATCATGTGCTATTTCCATGTATTTCAATATTCCAATTATTTCAATAATCTCAGATATGCAGATGACCCCCTCTTATGGGAGAAAGTGAAGAGGAACTAAAGAGCCTCTTGGTGAAAGTGAAAGAGGAGAGTGAAAAAGCTGGCTTAAAACTCAGTATTCAAAAAAGCAAGATCATGGAATCTGGTCCCAGTCACTTCATGGCAAATAGACGGGGAAACAATGGAAACAATGACAGACTTTATTTCCTTGAGCTCTAAAATCACTGCAGATGGTAACTGCAGCCTTGAAATTAAAAGATGCTTGCTCCTTGGAAGAAAAGCTATGGCAAACCTAGCTGCTGCTGCTGCTGCTGCTAAGTCGCCTCAGTCATGTCCGACTCTGTGCGACCCCATAGACGGCAGCCCACCAGGCTCCCCCACCCCTGGAATTCTCCAGGCAAGAACACTGGAGTGGGTTGCCATTTCCTTCTCCAATGCATGAAAGTGAAAAGTGAAAAGGAAGTCTCTCAGTTGTGTCCGACTCTTAGCGACCCCATGGACTACAGCCTACCAGGCTCCTCCATCCATGGGATTTTCCAGGCAAGAGTACTGGACTGGGGTGCCAATGCCTTTTCCGATGGCAAACCTAGACAACATATTAAAAAGCAGAGACATTATTTTGCCAACCAAGGTCCATCTAGTCAAAGCCATGGTTTTTCCAGTAGTTATTTATCATGTGGACCATAAAGAAAGCTGAGCGCTGAAGAATTGATGCTTTTGAATTGTGGTTTTGGAGAAGACTCTTGAGAGTCCCTTGGACTGCAAGGAGATCCAACCAGTCGATCCTTAAGGAAATAAATCCTGAATATTCATTGGAAGGACTGATGCTGAAGCTGAAGCTCTAATACTTTGACCACCTGATGCAAAGAGCCGACTCATTAAAAAAGACTCTGATGCTGGGAAAGATTGAAGTCAGGAGAAGGGATACAGAGGATGAGATGGTTGGCTGGCATCACTGACTCAATGGACATGAGTTTGAGCAAGCCCCAGGAGATGGTGAAGGCCAGAGAAGCCTGGTGTGCTGTAGTCACAAAGAGTCGGATACAACTGAGCGACTAACAACAGCAGTGTAGAGGGTGCTGATTGCCCACAGATCTCCCTTTCCTCTCTTGCTTCTTATTTTCTTTTGTTAAGAGTTGTTAGAGTGCTATACTCGACTGAGTGGTGTGTACATTGCCATTTCTGACCAACTGCTTACAGTGTTGACTGTTAAGAGGTATCTCTTTTAACTGATTCTGTCTCCCCCAGGTGTTGGATTAAATGATGGACAGTGGCATTCTGTCTCCTTATCTGCCAAAAGGAATTACCTGAGTGTGGTGGTTGATGGCCAAATGGCTTCTGCATCCCCCTCCCAGGGCCCTGAGCAGATTTATTCAGGGGGCACCTTTTATTTTGGAGGTAAGAGAAGCCGTCACTCCATGCGGGCAGTTGAGTCATGTCCACAGTTACTACCCCTGTATCTTGAAGTCAGCATGTTTTAACCAGTGTCAATATTATGGAATCATTTTTCACTTTCTTTGAAGATGGAAATGTTGAATGGATCATGATGATAAATCATGACATAAAATGTATTTCTTTGAGGTGGACTGACTCATGCTTATGATTTCTATAATGAGATTGCTTGCAAGTAGGCCATGCTCTTCAGTTCTTACTTTTAAATTTTGTTATGTTTTCCTAATGTTGAATGGGCCTTACATGTGTACCTTTCTCAGATTTTATGGGCTCATTTCATTGTGGTATTTTCCTGTTCATGCCTCTTAGCATTTCTAGAGCATCCTTATTGCTTTTCTACTGCTCAATGCAGGTCAATATTATACCAATGGACAAATAATCTAACTTAATTAGCCACAGAAGCCTCTTCTCATTGCTAAATAATAATGCACTGATACATTTGATAGAATTAGGGCACCAGCCTTCAACTCCAGGAAGTCTCTCAAAAAGAACAAAAAGTGTTTACTTGCCTAGTGGATGTCTGATTAAACTAAAAGCTTCAAAAAGCAGCCTTTGGAAATGAATATCTATCACTGGAAAATTAAAATAAGACAATCAGATCAGATCAGATCAGATCAGTCGCTCAGTCGTGTCCGACTCTTTGCGACCCCATGAACCGCAGCACGCCAGGCCTCCCTGTCCATCACCAGCTCCCGGAGGTCACCCAGACTCACACCCATCGAGTCAGTGATGCCATCCAGCCATCTCATCCTCAGTCATCCCCTTCTCCTCCTGCCCTCAATCTCTCCCAGCATCAGAGTCTTCTCCAATGAGTCAACTCTTCGCATGAGGTGGCCAAAATACTGGAGTTTCAGCTTTAGCATCATTCCTTCTAAAGAAATTCCAGGATTGATCTCCTTCAGAATGGACTGGTTGGATCTTCTTGCAGTCCAAGGGACTCTCAAGAGTCTTCTCCAACACCACAGTTCAAAAGCATCAATTCTTCAGCGTTCAGCCTTCTTCACAGTCCAGCTCTCACATCCATACATGACCACAGGAAAGACCATAGCCTTGACTAGGCGAACCTTTGTTGGTAAAGTAATGTCTCTGCTTTTGAATATGCTATCTAGGTTGGTCATAACTTTCCTTCCAAGGAGTAAGCGTCTTTTAATTTCATGGCTGCAGTCACCATCTGCAGTGATCTTGGAGCCCAGAAAAACAAAGTCTGACACTGTTTCCACATCTATTTCCCATGTAGTGATGGAACCAGATGCCATGATCTTCGTTTTCTGAATGTTGAGCTTTAAGCCAACCCCTTCACTCTCCACTTTCACTTTCATCAAGAGGCTTTTTAGCCCCTCTTCACTTTCTGCCATAAGAGTGGTGTCATCTGCATATCTGAGGTTATTAATATTTCTCCCAGCAATCTTGATTCCAACTTGTGTTTCTTCCAGTCCAGCATTTCTCATGATGTACTCTGCATATAAGTTAAATAAACATGGTGACAATATACAGCCTTGACGTACTCCTTTTCCTATTTGGAACCAGTCTGTTGTTCCATGACCAATTCTAACTGTTGCTTCCTGACCTGCATACAGATTTCTTAAGAGGCAGATCAGGTGGTCTGGTATTCCCATCTCTTTCAGAATTTTCCATAGTTTATTGTGATCTACACAGTCAAAGGCTTTGGCATAGTCAATAAAGCAGAAATAGATGTTTTTCTGGAACTCTCTTGCTTTTTCCATGATCCTCGATGGCTCAGTTGGTAAAGAATCTATCTGCAAGGCAGGTTCTCAGGAGATGCAGGTTCCATTCCTGGGCCAGGAAGATCCCCTGGGGGCAGGAAATGGCAACCTACTCCAGTATTCTTGCCTAAAAAATCCCATGGACAGAGGATCCAATCCCATGGATTTGTGGGCTACAGTCCAAAGGGTCCCAAGGAGTTGGACACAGCCAAGCACAGAGCAGCACACACACAACGTCACAGTTGTAGAAATCATAATCATAACTTACGGTGTTTTTTCTTTTTGCTATTCTGAATTGTAATCATGACTTCTGTCTGGAATCACATTTGAATTTGGTTGAAAGCCCAGGCTTCATTATTCATCAATAATATACAAATTCCTTTCCAAGAATTGACAGTAAGTACACAGACCGTGAATCATGCATATTATATTAAGAGCAAACAAACAAACCAAAAAAAACACACAAAACTTCATAATCCTTTGCTATAAAAGGCAGCATAATGCCAAAAATATTGAAAGCTAGAATTGCTTCCTTTATGAAGATTTGTTCATTTATTAGTTCATTTTATAAATTAAGTTGTTTATAAAACATCATGGAATATATGATTGAGTTTATGGCAACCTATAGCAACATGGTCCTTTAATAGATGTTAAGATATACAAACAGTTCCTGAGTTAGGATTTTTCAGCTTTACAATGGTGTGAAGAAATACACATTCAGTAGAAACCAGACTTTGAATTTTTTTCTTTTCTCAGACTCGTGACATGTAGGGTAATGTTAATGTTCTCTCACGATGCTGGGCGATGGCAGTGAGTCACAGCTCCCAGTCTTGGACACAGTCACAAGGGTAAACAGCAGATAATCTTAAACCATTCAGTTCCCACTCAACCAGTCTGTTTTCACTTTCAGTACAGTATTCAATAAATTGTGGGGAATATTTAACACTTTATTATAAAGTAGATTTTGCCCAACTCTTGACTAACGTAAGTGTCCTGAGCACGTTCAAAGGTGGCTAAGCTAAGCTATGATGTTTGGTAGGTCGGGTATATTAAACATAGTTTTGACTTAGGGTATTTTCAATTTACAATGGGTTTATCAAGATGCAGCCACACTGTAAGGCAAGGAAGATCTGTATAGAACAACTTTAATCAAGAGAAGATTGAGAAACACCAAAAGAGATAAGAAAAAAACCCAAGCATTTTGTTAAATGACGCAAAAAAGATGATAAAAATAATAGAGTGCAAAGAAGTCATGAAAATAGAATCATCATTCTTAAATTATTTTACACCCTTAACGTTCAGATTTAATGATGCCTACCTTTTTTTTGTAGAAAATTTTGACTGTTATTCACACTATCATACTTTATAACAAAATGTATCACATGTACACTCTAATTTTGCTTGCTTTTATTATGATACATATGCCGTACACCATTTTAATTACCTGAACTTGTGATTTTTGTATGTTTTAGATTTACCAGAGAGTTGCAAAGTTACACAGGGAGTTGCCATATACCTCTCACCCTGTTACCTCGTCTTGTTCACATCTTACATCATATACACAATTTAAAGAACATGAATTATTATTTTTAAAAAATACACATCTGAACGTGCATTTCCAAGCTAAGAAAGATAACATTACCAGCATCCATCTGTCCTTCCATCATCACATCTCTTCATCTTCCCCATTGAATGAGGCTTTTCTCTCTCCCTTCATGTATTAAGGTGTTCCTAAGTCCCTAAACAATATACTGTGGAAACTTCCATAATAAAATTTCAACTTTAGGGCTGTTATTTAGATGACCAGTCTTAAGTTTACTTCAGCAATATCTCTGTTCAATCATCTTCTCAATTGGCGTCCTTAAGTACTAGAGTACGTTCGATCCTGGCGTGAGATTCTGACTTCCGTGGTGGCTCAGACAGTAAAGCGTCTGTCTACAATGCAGGAGACCTGGGTTCGATTCATGGGTCGGGAAGATTCCCTGGCGAAGAAACTGGCAACCCACTCCAGTATTCTTGCCTAGAAAATTCCGTGGACAGAGGAGCCTGGTGCAGGCTACTGTCCATGTGGTCACAAAAGTCGGAGATGACTGAGCGAGATTCTACTCCTCAGTAAATATACACCCTGTGAACCCCAGGGCACCCTAACATTTCCAGGACTGGGAGCATGGGTCCAGAGAAAAGCAGGGGGCCTCCTGCTGCCATGGTTCTGCCTCCTCCTCCGGGCCTCGTTCTTCCAGGACCTGGTGGAGGGTGCCTCCTGCTGGAAACCCGAGTAGGTCTTTGGGGTGAGAATTTTGTATTCTGGGAGTGGCCTGGAGGGGAGAAGTTCCACGTGGGCCTGTCACCTGACCTTGTGAGGCCTCCCAGTGCTGTGGGCAGAATCATGGCTGGAGGAAGGTTAGAACAGGGGCCCCTAAAAGGCAGACTGGTTCAGGGACCCTCATTGCCTGAGTGGTACTGGCGGTAGGGTGACCAGCTCTCCCTGGTTTTAACACTGAACACCTGCAGTCCTGGGAACAGCCTCTCCACTTCCCTCCCTAGAGCTAACTTGACAGTTGGCTACCTTAGGAAACCTCTCCTGTGCAGACGAGAGTCCCCTTTATTCCTGGGGTCTGTTTTGTCTAGGTGGAAGGCTTTTCTTAGGTAACCAGTTTGTCTTCAAGTAAATAAATATCCCATGTCCTGAGACACTTCCAATCTATTCTTCTTTGTTTCTCTCTAAATTCAACTGCAAATTCCTCGTTACCTGCAGTCAGTGTAGTCTGTAACCTGGCTTCATGGCCGCTGTGCAAAGGGCAGTCTGTCCCACCAGCTTTGGTTGATCTGTTTTCTGTGCCAGGCTTGGAGGTGATGATTGGCAGAACGCTCTGCATGCACCATGCCGAATACCATGCTCTGCCACCACTGCTTACTTTTTCTCCTTCCTCAAATGTATGCTTTCCAAAAAATTACTAAGGTCAGCTTTTATCTTTTATTTATAAACCATAAATTTTAAAGCCGGGTCCTCCAGATTTAAATGGAGGAAAGTCTAACTTCTGGGAATTCCCCTACGCCAGTCTCTGTGCGATGGAATAACACTGTGAAGCACAAGCTAGAAACACTAGACTGTGTGCAGAACCCTCACACTCCCGCTTGTATAAATCAGACACTCTCCGTCTAGTGAAGGGGCTACACCACCATGAAGTCATACTGGCATCTTACTTCTGGTACATGCAGTGATGATGTATCTGCCGTCCTCAGAGGGGCTTAACATGCTGCCCACTTCTGGTAATGGAGCCATCCATTAATTCAGCATGAAGAATTCCCCAGAAATCTTCATATTTTAGAACTTACATCTCAAACCGGTTCAGTGCTGAGCCTGTCTCTGCCGTTGGATTACATTAACCTGTAGATGTCTGTTATCACAGGCTAATGAGGCTAACCTGGGATGAACCCTTCTTTGTTCTTGAGAATCTCTTGCTTATTAAATAGTGTAGCCAGGATTGTGAAGGGCCTTGCAATATGACCGCTGTGCACTCTGTAACATTCCATGACCTCTCCTTGTGATGGTGAGTTTGCTTAGTTTTGTCCCCTAGAGGCATATCGCACCATTTATTTTATTCTGCTGCTGCTGCTAAGTCGCTTCAGTCATGTCCGACTCTGTGCGACCCCATAGACGGCGGCCCACCAGGCTCCCCTGTCCCTGGGATTCTCCAGGCAAGAACACTGGAGTGGGTTGCCATTTCCTTCTCCAATTTTATTCTGAAAGAGTTTGAAATGTGTCCGGAAACACCACCTGGAGAAAAGGAGATTAGCAGAGCTGTTTATATTCCTGGCATATTGTAGTTGCCCCCAAATATTATTGAACTATTATCCTCTTGGTTTTTATGTTAACATTCTTAATTGGTTAATAACTCATCTAGAAAGCACATCCAGATTATGGTAACCATATCCTGTACCATAGGAGGATTTTAAGCACTGAAATTGAGTATAGAATCATGTATAATATAAATGGTCACAAAGGTTTCATCACCTTTTCTTGCTATACTAAATTTTAAATTTCAGCATCTCCATTACTTAAAGTATAATATTTCACCGTGCCTGATAACAGTTTAAATATGAATCCCAGCCTTTCCTTTGCCAGGTTAAATGTATTTTGTTAGGAAAACAAAGCATTAAGGAGAAATATCTGCAGTAAAAATATTTAATTATAATGGAAACTCCCAAGTAGAAAACGAGCATGGATTGTATAGGAATTAGCAAGTTGCTGATTCATTTCTTATTCTTTGAAATTGTAACAGTGGTTGACAACCATAACGGCAAAGAAAGATTAATGAAAAATACATAAGTATAATATATGTGTTCATACTCCATAAAATTGTTTATTTCACTTGGATAGAGAAATAGTCAGAACATCATTAAACTCAAGACAATAATAGTTAATATTATAGTTCTTTATTATTTAAATAATTAGAAACAGGTCTTAGATAAATGTTAGGAAGAAATCAGTGTAAGTGGAACATTTTTTTATGCGGCAGAGAATAAATAAAGTCAAACAGTGAAATGTTTTTGACATTAAGCCATTATGATTTATTAAAATGCAAGTATATGTGGCTCTTACATGCAAATGAAAAGTATTTAATTAAATAAATAGTTGTAATTTTATTCCAAGTCATTGCAACTCCTTTTCCAAATAGCCTTCAACAGAAAGGTATTTCACCATTACTAATATATCTTATCTACAATGCACATTTTCATCCTCTAAGCTCCTTTTTTTTTCCATCCCCTAAGACTTAAGTCCCTGGGTTTAAGTTATACATAATTTAACACTGCTGGCTGACATGTGAGGATCCTGGAGCTGATTTGTGTATTTCTAAAACTGGGATCAAGTCAGTATACTTGCACATAATTATTGAAACAGTAGTCATTTCCTGTGAATCCTGTGGTATCATAATAAGGAGAAATGCTTTGTATGAACTGTACTTTGTAATTTAGATCAAATGAGTAATGACTGCAATGGGCTTTCCTCTCTGTTTTAATTTAATAATCAAATGCCTATTTTTTTTTTTTTTTTTTTTTAAAAACTTAGTTTAGTGAAGATACTGAGTCCTGATTCACTATGATGTATCCTGACCAACTTTGGTTTTGTTTTTATCAGGTTGTCCTGACAGCAGCTTTGGATCCAAATGTAAAAGTCCACTCGGTGGGTTCCAGGGATGCATGAGACTCATCTCCATCCGTCACGAGGTGGTAGATCTGATTTCACTCCAGCCGGGGGCCCTTGGGAACTTCAGCGACCTTCAGATAGACTCCTGTGGAATCACAGACAGGTAGGGGCCGTCTCCTGTCTTTATGTTGACTTGTCCGTTTTCAGACTTGTGGCAGCATGTTGAAATTAGTAGATAAAACAAACATTTTCTCTCCTTTTTCTCACCATCATCTGTTCCACAGGAAATAGATAATATAGATATAAAATATGCTTTTAGTTTATGCTTATTCCCAGTGATAAAATTTAGGTAGAAGGTATGACCATATTATTTATATGTACAAATAGCTACCAGTCCCTGAAAGATGATGGTGATGCTGCTGTAATTTTAAGGACATATAAATGTATGAAAAATATGATTAAACCCAATCACTTAGGATACCCTAACAGTAATAGAGACCATCAGGGGCCGGTAAACCAGAGACCTATGTGTTTAGTACAGACTGGCTTTTGCTTCCCTGACAGCTGAATAATATTGCAGAGACACAGGAACTTCATTGGTTGCTGTGGTCCTAATGTGTACCTTTAAGAACACTTTACCATCTTCTCTGCAGGGAAAATGAAGAGGAAATTGCCCTGTGGAAAAGTTTTGGAGCCATTGTATTGATGAGGGTATAAGGATGATCCAGTAGTTTCAATAGGCATGCCAGTGCAGGGCATGAAGGGCATGACAGGGCAAGACTTGGGGGTTCATTGTAGACGACGTTACTTTTAATATAGTAGTTGATAGTTAATAGTTTAAAAGTGTTTTTAGGCGTGGGCAACTGTAGCAAAATAATCTTGCCAATCATGAAGGCATTTATTTTTAATTATTGAGTTCAATGAAATATCATGGCAATTCCAGATTAAAAAAAAATAAATGTGACAAACAACCCAGCATGTAGTCATGTTCAGTATATATTTTGAGCAAATACATTAATTCTGAGTTATAAAAATAATTTTTTATTTGTATGAGACATTTTGTCAACATAAACACATATCTGTTATATCTGAAGACCATTTACTGTATCACTGTCAGTTGATCCTGTTTTGAACACTGGTACTATGTCCGGAGAAGGTGATGGCACCCCACTCCAGTACCCTTGCCTGGAAAATCCCATGGATGGAGGAGCCTGGTAGGCTGTAGTCCATGGGGTCATTGAGAGTCGGACATGACTGAGTGACTCACGTTCACTTTTCACTTTCATCCATTGGAGAAGGAAATGGCAACCCACTCCAGTGTTCTTGCCTGGAGAATCCCAGGGACGGGGGAGCCTGGTGGGCTGCCGTCTATGGGGTCGCACAGAGTCGGACACGACTGAAGCGCCTTAGCAGCAGCAGATACTATGTCATATGTAGAAAAAAATCACTATGCTCTAACTTAGTAATGTATTAGGACATCATTTCCTCTCTATGAATATGTGCTTATTTAACTCAATTTGTATAGAAAGAAAATGGTTCTTTCTATAATGAAAGATAATATGTAAGGGAGAATTGAGATGATAAACCTCAATTGGGTTGATGTGGGGAATAACAGTGACCATCTCCATAGTTACAGCCACACCAGCTTGGGATCATTAATCCTGATTTGGAGGAAGGCCTATAGCCAGGCACCCTGGGTCGGCTCTCACAGAAGCAGGGAGCTCACCCTCAGTGGGTAATAGCCACCAGGGACCAGCGGGAAGGTTCAGTCATCCGCACTGGGAGTGATGGTCATGTTAAAATTGGGAAGATCCTGTAAGCAAAACGTGAAGTTCCCAATCTTAGTTTTTACAAAAGGAAACGGCAGAAACTTCATCAAGAATATGTTCTTAACAGGTTTTGTAATTTATTTTTTATTCTGGGGTGTATGAGAGCATTTCAAGCCTTGGTCTCATTATAACTTTCCATTTAAATTCTAAAAAGCATCAGTTATTTGATCAGGGTGATTTGAACTGATACCAGAAGCTCTTTAACTTTTTTTTGTCCGTGGCACCTTATGCATTTCAGCGGTTTTTTTCAGTGCTCGAAGTCAAAAGGGACAACTCACGCTTTCATTTAAACAGTCACTTGGGTTCCAGGCAACTTTACAAGTGTTTATGTCCTAACAATTTAGAAACCTTTTGAAAAAGTTATTTATACATTTATTTTATATATATATATATAATTAGAAAAAATTTAACTTTATTTTTAACATAGTGTACAACCTTTCAAAACTTGGAGTCACATCAAACACTGCTGCCCTTACCTTTTTTCAACATGATTTCACATGGCATTACTTTGTGTCAACTACTGAGCAGCCAGCTTCTCAAAGATAAGACGTGATTAAAAGGAACCTATTACCATCTAATGTGGAAATTTAACTACCTCAAGCTAGTCAGTGGCACAGTGCTTGACGGCTGTTGAGTCTGCCTTATTTCTTTTCAAAATGTAAAATATCCTGGGAGCGCTTGTGGTGTTGATTCAGCACCCGGACGCACCCTGACCCGCTGTTGGGACCCACCGTACATCCTCGGTGTTCCTTGGTGTGCACACCAGGGAATAGGGCTGCCCCTCCACCCCGCTTCCTTGTTTCCTTCCCCCTTCCTTATAGCTGCTTCCTTTAAATGTTCAGTGTGGTAAATCAGTATGATTAAATGTTATTATGTGTAAACTATTGATGTTTCTGGCAACATTCTAAATCACTGTTGCATCGCTTAGGGAAAAGAGAGGGCTCTGATATAATAGGACATGTTGAAAATTAACAGTCACAGCTACCTAAGAACTGGTTGAAATCTGATGAACTTAGAGTTCTGTGATTAAGATCCCATAATGGCAGATGGTGGAGAAGGCAATGGCACCCCACTCCAGTACTCTTGCCTGGAAAATTCCATGGGCAGAGGAGCCTGGTAGGCTGCAGTCCATGGGGTCACTGAGAGTCAGACACAACTGAGCAACTTCACTTTCACTTTTCACTTTCATGCATTGGAGAAGGAAATGGCAACCCACTCCAGTGTTCTTGCCTGGAGAATCCCAGGGACAGGGGAGCCTGGTGGGCTGCCATCTATGGGGTCACACAGAGTCGGACACAACTGAAGCGACTTAGCAGCAGCAGCAGCAGCAACAGATGGAATGATCATTGTGTGTGCTTAGTTGTGCCTGACTCTTTGCGACCCCAGGGACTATAGCCTGCCAGGCTTCCTTGTCCAAGGGATTCTCCAGGCAAGAATACTGGAGCAGGTTGCCATTTCCTTCTCCAGGGGATCTTCCTGACCCAGGAATCAAACCCACGCCTCCTGCGGCTCCTGCATTGGGCAGGTGGATTCTTTACCCCTATACCACCTGAGAGGTGTGGGATGACCATTAGTGACACTCTATTTGCTCTTTAGATTACTGTTAACATTCTTCTTTCACATGATCATGTATAATTTATCAGTATTTTGTGATATTTCATGGTGAGTAGTAGTAACTGTATCTGCGCCTCCTTTTAGGTGTTTGCCTAACTATTGTGAACACGGTGGTGAGTGCTCCCAGTCGTGGGACACCTTTCATTGCAACTGTGCAAATACTGGGTACAGGGGAGCAACGTGCCACAACTGTAAGCCAAACACACCTTCCTGTTCTTGCCTCTGTCCCAACTCCCTTGTTCATTTCCTTTTCTTTGTTGTGTGTGTGTTTATATGTCCATGTGCGTACAACCCCGAACCTTAGCATTCAGTTGATTTCCAGTTTATTTTTAATCCACACTTTGCATAAAGTAGTCAAGGTAGCTTATAGAAACACATAAGACAGAAAAGAGTAGGAGAGCCAGCAAGGAGAAAATACATGTAGAAAAAAGAGGTAGCTAAGGGTAAACTACAGTGCCAAATAGGTAATCCCTAAATTCTCTTTGTCACGCAGTCATGTCCAACACTTGGCAACCCCATGGACTGCAGTCGTCCAGGCTCCTCTGCCCATGGGATTTCCCAGGCAAGAGCACTGGAGTGGGTTGCCATTCCCTTCTCCAGTGGATCTTCCCAACCCAGGGATCAAACCCGCTGTTCCTGTATTAGCAGGTGGATTTTTTACCACTGACCTACCTGGGAAGCCCTTAAATTCTCTTGCAACTCCTTTAATAAAGATGGTGAGGATAAGGATGGTAGAAATGATATTAATCATAACAGTTAATTTCATTGAGTATTTTCTAAATGCTAAGTACTGCTCTAGTATTTTGTATGTCCCAGCTCAGTTACTTGTGATGACAACCCTAGTAGGTGGGTATTGTTATTGCTACTGGGTACCTACCACCCGGTAGGTAGCAGAGAGAGATTAATCAGCTTGCCCAAAGTGCCTGAAATAGTTGAGGCACAGTGAGAATGTGGGCGTTTGTAATTGTACTCCAGAGCCTGGAACCACAACCATCTTCTTTTCCTGTTTTAGAAAGCTGTGTGTTCTTTTCTGGTGAAAATTTGTGTGTGTTGTGAAGACTCATGTCATTTTCTTGTCCACTTGTTCAGCACAAATGCCCATTTTTTTCCTTCTCATTTTTTTCATATTATTGCTGACTGTGAGCAGCTTAACTCCTAGTGCTCTGACATGCAGCCGTGACTTCAGGCAAGGGCCTTAGGTGGAGTCCTCAGTCTCCTGTCTCCCGTCTCGTCACTGTGAACTGCTTTGTACTCCTACCGGAGCTGAGACTGGAACTCTGGGCTCCCAGGCCTGGAGGGACCCTCAGAAGTACTGACTCAGAGCTGGAAAGGGCATGAGTCTAGGTGGGGAGCTCCTGGGCTCACCCTCACGCCTCCACAATCAACTGTGTGGACTGGAGTGCCTTGTAAGATCAGAAAGGACACCTGCTGTCGCTAAAGCCAGGCCAACTTTCTTACCCTGGATCACCAGTAGCAGAATGACGGTGTATTTTAGTTTTTCATACCCGCCATCATCCCAATTACAGCAACTAATTCAAAACAAAAAGCTAATTGAATGTGTTTTAACTAATTGTTTATTTTCAACTGTTAGCTGTGACTGAATCTAAATATAAGCACAAACATCTCTGAGCCAAAAAAAAAAATTAGATGACAAATAACCATTTTCATCAGTAGCCCACAACTTGATCCAATTGTTAAATTCATTTATTAGGTTCTTGAGCAGGTAGGAATCAAAATTTTTTGCCAAAAACCATTCTGAGAAACGGGGCCAAGATAACAAACCTGGCTATAATGAAGTCATCACCATCATTAGCTTGAGTAGAGGGCAGGTCAGCAACAGAGTCTTTTAAAAGACTTTACTAGAAAATAATATTTTAAACAGTCCTGTTAAAAAGTGAAGTAATACACATAAAGCAAAAGTACTCACACAGTTGTATGTCCTTTCTAATACCAGCCCTCATGTCAAAGTTATGTGTGTATCCTAACCTCTTTCAAGCAATTTGTCAACACATGTATGAGCATACAGAAATATATAAATTAGCCCTTTCACATGCCCATTTCACTGCATAAAATACAAATGTGCCTAGAAAACAATCCATCTTATATCTCTCCCTATGTAATATTCAATAAGAGCAAAATAGAACCAAGGAATTGTGGAGGAGTAGAGAAGTAAATTTGTATGTTTATCTGAAATCTCTGTAATGCTAAAAAAATTAGTTACAATATTTCATACTGTCTAAAAGCTCATTAACATAGTTTTGAAAAATTTAGACTAGATCAAGGAAGGACATTCAGGGGATGGTTTATTTCTCATTCCACAAAATTAAAAGCTTGATGGAAATCACCATTACAATTGGCCAAGTCTTCAGTGAAATGAGTGCATCATATAGAGTTGCTAATATCAAACCTTGTACAAGGCAAATATATAATTGTAAAATTAAAAATATCCAGTTATGGATCAAAACACATTTAGACCAATTGAGGGCATATCTTATATAAGCATTTCTTTTGCTTTGAATTTTAATTATCTTAAATTCTCATTACAGAGCATTAGAAAAAGTTTCTTTTGTAAATTACTTTTTAAATTATTCACAAGAAGCTTTGTAAATCATCTTGTTTTATGGAAAAAAAAGGATTTTATCTATAGATTTATGTGAGAAAAGTGACTAGTTGCAGCATTATTTAAAGCTTTTGTGTTGCTTAACTTTTGAATAACAGCAGCTTAAGGAGATTACATTATTGTGCTTCAGATGTTAGGTTTTTACAAGGTGATACTAGAATTAGAAATTCCAAAGTGATTGTTGAAAGATCCATTTGGATGGATGTCCAAAATGGAGGTCAAATTATACTTAAAAGAATCTTAGCATTTAAAACACCTACCTTCTATTTTGTTGTTTTACCTAATGTAAAAATAAACTAAAATTTCATTTTAAATGAATAATCTTGTATTCCTTTAGTAATAAAATGAAATGCCATAAAATACAATCACATTCTTTCTTTTCTCTATCTAATCTTCTTTCATCCATTTTTGTTTAAAAAATGAGTTTTGTCTTAAAGTGTGTATTACCTTTTCTCTTGGTCAGGGATGTACATATTAAATTTCAAGACTTGGAATATTTTGTGTCCAAACTAAAATTTAAGGAATTAATTTTATACTGTTTCACTTATGATGACACTTTCACTTTTCTTTTTTTTTAACAGCCATATACGAGCAGTCATGTGAAGCCTATAAGCATAAAGGAAATACTTCAGGGTTTTACTACATAGATGCAGATGGAAGTGGTCCCCTTGAACCATTTCTTCTATATTGCAATATGACTGGTGAGTTAATCAACTTTCATTTAACAGTTAAATTTGCATGAACACTTTAAACACAAAATTAGAATGAAACAATAAGAAGTTGACGTAATTTGCAACTTGATTAAAATGTATATTGTTCAGTAAAAGAACTTAAAGTCAAACTTTAAAAAAAAGTTTAATGCTAGTGATTTAAAATGTCATTATTTTCTATGCATGTGCTATCTGTGTAGAATATCTAATAATAAATGTATCTTATTACGTCCCAATCCAAAAAGGATAGACTTTATTCCTCTGAGAAGATTGATACGTCCATATGATTTCCCTTGTATGTAGAATCTAGAAAACAAATGAACAAACATAACAAAAGAGTAACAGGCTCTTAGATACAGAGAACAAACAGGTGACTGTCCAATGGGAGAGGAGCAGGGGGATGAAGAGAGAAAAAGTTGTGACCAAGTGTGGTAATGAATGCTAATTAGCTTGTTTATGGTGAGCATTTCACAATGTGTATTTATATGAAACCATCACATTATATACCTTAAATATACACAATTTTGCTGACATAAAGCTGAAAAATATTTTAAATAATAATAATGAAAGAAAAAAGATTGATGCATGTGAAAGCTTTGAAAATATTTTCTTAAATTTGGGTGAGAATGAATTTTATTCCTTATTTACATAAACTTATATAGGAATTAATAGTGTTGGAAAATGTGTTTGATTCAATGCAGCATCCATTCATGATAAAAAGAAAATGAAAACTCAGTAAGTTACCAGTAAAAGGAAATGTCCTTAATTTGTTAAAGAGGACCCATTAAAAAAACCTACAGTACATATCACAGTTTTTTGTGAAGTACTGAAAATTTTATCCCTGTTACCAACGTTAATGCAACGATGCCTGCTATTATCATTGCAGGCATTGGAGAAGGAAATGGCAACCCACTCCAGTGTTCTTGCCTGGAGAATTCCCAGGGACGAGGGAGCCTGGTTGGCTGCCATCTATGGGGTCGCACAGAGTTGGACACAACTGAAACGACTTAGCAGCAGCAGCAGCAGCCAGTGCAATAAAGCAAGAGAAAGAAATGAAAGACATACATACTAGAAAATAAAAACTATGACTCTCATTATTTGTAGATGGCCAGGTTATGTATTGAGCGTTTTCTGGACAGTATACAGAATATTAAAATTCAGAATGATTGCTAGACATCTAGTTAAGGTAAAGTTAATTTTATTTCTGTATATCAGCAATAAGTAATTAAAATGAAATTTTAGAAGATTCTATTTTTAGTAGCATCAAAAATCTCAAATACATGGTAATAAATCTAAAGAAAGTTGTGCATAGCTTTTACACAGATAATTTTAAAATACTCTTGAGATAAATTAAGTCCTAAAAAAATGGAGAAATATAAAATTTTCCTTGATTAGAAAACTCAATGTGGTGATATAAATATCAATTCTTCCCAACTTGGTACTGATTGAGTGCAAACCTTAGTGAAAATTTCAACAGGGTGTTTGTTGGTTGGTATAATTGAGCTTCCCTGGTGGCTCAGATGGTACAGAATCCACATGCAATGCAGGAGACCTGGGTTTGATCCCTGGGTTGGAAAGATCCCCTAAAGTAGGAAATGGCAACCCACTCCAGCATCCTTGCCTGGAGAATTCCATGGACAGAGGAGCCTGGCAGGCTACAGCCCATGGGATCAAACAGTTGGACACAACTAAATGACTAACACTATCATAATTGTTTTGGTGAAACTTGACAAGCAGACTCTAAACTTTACCAGCAAATTTGAAGGGACCAGAAGAACTAAATCAATCTTGAAGAATAAAGTTGGAGGAGTCAAGTCTATCAGCTATAATATAGATATTATGCTGATAAATTGAGTAAAACAGTATGTGATTGACACAAGGAAAACTGAATAGACCAATGAAACAAGATAGAGAATCTGTAAATAGACTCACTCATATATGGATAGTTGATTCATTGCAAAGCTGGCATTCATGTACAGTGAAAGAACATGTCCAGGGAACTTCAGTCATGTCCCTGGACCCTATGGAGCCTGCCAGGCTCCTCTGTCCATGGGATTCTCCATGCAAGAATACTGGAGTGAGTTACCCTGATCTTACCAATGCAGGGATTAAACCTGCATCTCCTGTGTCTCCTGTATTGCAGGCAGATTCTTTACCCACTGAGCCACCTGCTGGGTGAAATTGTGTGTAAATACTGTAAAAAAGACTTGATCCCTTCATCATCAAACACAAATTGATTCTAGATGAACTATGCTGTTCAGTGTAGTAGCCACTATTTAGATATACATTTAATTGAAATTAATATAACTAAATGACTTGAAACAAGTTGTACATATCTGAATTGATTCATTACAATAAAATTAAATTAAAAGCCATTTCCTCAGTCTCACTAGCCACCGTTTAACTGCTGCATAGCCACCGATCTGTCATTGCAGAAAGTTTACATTAGATAGCGCTTTGTCGGGAGGTCAGCATTTCATGGAGCAAAATAAACAGAAAAAGGAAATATTGAATTGAAGCAGGAGGCATGGTAGAAGAGGATTTACTACTTAAAATCTGGCAGTGAATATCTAGGGAAAGAGCCTTCTGGGCAGAGGAAATAAATGCTAAGTCCTGAGAGAGTGTTGCGTGTATGTGTTCAGAAAAGAGCAGCAGATGAAGTGTGGCTGGAGTGTGGTGAGCACAGGAAAGCAAGAAATAATCAAGTGGGTGGAGGCAGGAGAGGAAGAGTCAGGGGTCCTTACAGTGTGTCAGGTCTCTGGTTTTTACCCTGAGTGAATTCAGAAGACCTTGGAGAGTTTTAAGCAATGGTAGATGTCACCTGGCTTTCTTTAATAGGATCACGTTTGCTCCTGTGTTGGAAAATGCCTGTCTAGCAGCAGAGGTAGAAAAGAGTTAGAAGATATATTCATACACACATATATATATGTAGGTATATACCAACTATGTACATGCATATGAATAATATGTGTAATAGGAGTATAGGAGTTAGCAAGCCTGTTTGGAGACTGAGTTTAAGTAATTAAGAATCCAGACAAGAGCCAGGAAGGTGGTCTTCACTGGATCATACAATGTAGATGGTGGATGGAGATTCAGTTTTCTCATTGAATATGTGTGAGGAATGAGAAAACAAAGGCAACCATAAAATAACACCACTTTTTGGCTTCGGCAACTGGAGTGATTAAGTTGCCGTGGTCTGAGATGTGGTCAGAGAGTTTTGAGGGGAAAGATGAGCTCAGTTTTGCACACTTTGAATTTGAGATATCTGTTGCACATTCATGAAGTATTGAGAAGGCAGTTGAATATGGGAGCAACGGTTCCTTTGTATTAAAGTGTAATTCTAAAAGCTGCAGGGTAGTGGCAAATCTTGCTGACAAATGTTTTGGAAAATTACTATAGAATGTGTTTTTAGAGATGTTTCATATAACATAGCCAGGTGGCTTCAGTTTGCTCTACCATTGTTGGGAATACTGCCTGTCTTAGTCTCTTTGGGCAGCTATAGCAGAATACTACAGATCGGATAGCTTATAAACAACAGAAATTTCTTCCTTACAGTTTTAGAGCATGGGAAGCCCAAGATCATGGCGCCAGCATTGTCAGATGAGAGCTCTCTTCCAGATTTAAGACTTCTTATTCCCTCATGTGATAGTGATAGAAGGGGTTCTGCAGGGTCTCTTTTGTAAGAGCACTAATCCCACTCATGAGAATACCTCCCTTTTGACCTCATGACCTCACAGAGGTGCCACGTGCTAATCACATTACCTTTGGGGGGTGAGTGATTCAACATATGAATTTTGGTGGGGTGCCCAAACATTCAGACCATAGCACTGCTCCACATGCCAAAGTAACCTAAGACAGCTAACGATTCTTACATGTTTATCCCATCAACCAAATTCCCTGCTCTCCACAATACAGATTCCCAGGCAGCACCCTGAGGCAGGAGGGTTAGGGTAAGACATCACAATCAATATTTTTAGAAAACTTTCCATTTGATACTTATTGTGGAGCCAGTTTGGGGCATAGCTGTTTTAGACTTACAGTTTTCAAACTTTAGAGAATAGCCTGCTCTATTTGTGAGAATTAAACATAGTAAGTGTGAGAAGACTTCACAGACAGAAAAGGAAAATTTTGCAATTGAACGATATGAATTCAGGTGTCAAATAACTTTCTGATTTTTTTTCCTGTTTAATGAGGGTTTTGAGTGAGATTCAACCATCTGTCCCTGCATCCCTGTGAATCTTGTGTTGCCACAAAGCGCCCTGAACTATGCCCATGTACGTGCTTTATGAAGTTTTGATTCTGTGGTTCAGACACCTCAAAGTTGCTGAGCGTCTGTATTCTTAGAGCTCTAATAAACACCACATACACACACACCCAGATTTCTCATTATCCGTGATAGTTATGTTCTATAAAGTAACCACAGTCACTTGAATTTATGAATACTGGACCATTGCTCCCAGGGAATTACAGTAAGATTAAGTAACCAGTATTCCTGGGCTTCCCTTGTGGCTCAGCTGGTAAAGAATCCACCTGCAGTGTGGGAGACCAGGGTTTGATTCCTGGGTTAGGAAAATCCCCTGGAGAAGGCAAAGCCTACCCATTCCAGTATTCTGGCCTGGAGAATTCCATGGACTATATATAGACCATGGGGAAGCAAAGAGTTGGATGCAACTGAGTGACATTTTTTCTCTTAAATTCCTGCACACTTCTAGTCACAGTATTCTCAACTGATCAGTATATAACTTTGTTTCACTTGTGTTTCAGATTAAAGACACCTTACTTAATGCATTCTGTTAATTAACTAACATTGAACTCACAACCAACAGTACCAGAACTCATACCTGAAGGAAGTGTATCTATCCCATGTGTTGCCAGGAGGCACAACGTAGCCTTCTTGTGCAGAGTGAAATAAACAAAGAACATGGGACAAATAGAATACACGTTTACAGGATGAGAGCTGAAGCAAGGAGTCACAGCCTGGATCTGTTCAACTGCAGCTGGGCAACTGAAATTCATATTGGGAAACTTTGAATTTTTTGGCTTTGTATCTGCAGACATGCAGGAATGCCTCAAGAACTGATTTGGGGATTCAAATAAATTTTAGTGAGTAGGCAAATTTGTAAATGAGGAGAATCTGATACACATGCATACATTGGCGGTATTATGTTTTTATGCATAATACTTTAGTAATTTATAGGCCATGTGCATTTTTCATGACCATCTCAATGGTAAGAAAATTATTAATTTCATTTTATTGAAAGGAATTATTTTATTTTCTAATAAATCAACATTTACCTTATTATATTACATTACTAATGCCTATTTTAGTCCCTTGAGGTGCTTTGCCAAGGTTATCAAAAAGTATTAATGAAAAAGAGGACATTCACAAAGCTTAAAACCCTTTGAAGAGCAAGCAGTGGAAGACAGAGACACAGATAATCCAGTTAGGAGACAGCAAAGTGTTTTCAGAAGCTCCAGAATGTTGAAATATATTCAAACAAAAGTGACAGTTCCAGAATGAAATAAGCCAGTGAAAAATACATGTTACAACTTGAGACTTTCCTTACTGATCTGGTTTTGCAAATGAGAAAAGCAAGACTCAGGGAAGTTCAGGGAGGCAGGCTGAGGAATATCATTAGGGATAGACCAAGAGCTGAAACCTGGGTCTCTTCTCCCAGCCTGAAAATGTCTCCTCTAGAAAAGGCTGCATTCTCTCAGTGTCTCATTGCCTGTAACCAATAACCTACCTTCAAGGTACAGCAATCAGGTATACCAATTTTGAAGGCAAGACAAAAGGCTGGATTGGTAGTTTTCAAATGTGTAACTAAAGAAAAAATTCTTAGTTAAGAATTACTATCCAACAGACAAATCCACATGGATTTAAATTTCTTTAGCCATTACAAGCTAAAAGATACAAAGAAAATCTCTTTGGAATGGTTAATTTCCAAAACTTAAAAGTCTGAAAATTTTTTCTAAATACAGTCTTCTAAATAAAACATTTTAGGATAATGTGAATCCCAGTGGTTGTCTCTGTTGTAATGTACAGGGCTTTTTTTTCTTCTTCTTCTTCATGAAAGCCTTTTCTATATTGAAATAGTTTTATGTAAGAAATGTCTCATCAAACATTATACTGTGAGGACATCTTTTCAGTGTGGAGAAAGTGATGAAGCGGTACAGCTGTGGCTTTTGAAGTTTTGTGGAAATGATAATGCTATGGCTTAAGCTCACCTTTTCCTGGGCACCCACTTCCAAGACTCCTGGATTTAGTTTCACTGACTCAGTAAGTTTAGAGACCAAGCCTGGGTCTCTGCTCTATTAAATGCAAGCTCCCCGTGTGATTCCGAGATAAGGGCTCTGGAGACCCTTTCATGAGAAGGCTGCAGAGTGTGAGACTTAAAACAGCAAAATTATCTTTACTACAGGGATTTCAACAATGGAGACCTTCCTAATAGCTATGAGAGTTAATAACTAACTACCATTATTTAAATGCACCTTGTTTACATCCAGTTTTGCTCCAGGATGCTAGCTGCTTTTTTATCTCGCAGCTTTCCTTAACACAGCACTTCCGGCCTGTTCTTACAGTCTTTATCACATCTATCACCCACAGCTATTAATCCTGAAGGAATACGCACTCTGCAACTGTGTTGCTTAAACAGCATTTTTTTTTCTTTACACTGTTATCACATTAAAAAATAGCAGTCAGCCCAAGATAAATCAAGTTCTTAATTACTCAGTTGCTTAACATACAGTCTATATATTAGAAATCACTTCAGGGAGAGAAATCACTTCAGGTCTACACCAGTAGGCCTAAAATGCCTTTCAGTGTTTTAGCGTATATATTAATTTCATAGATTTTTTTCTGCGCTCTCTCTTTATTCATTTCCCTGTGTTTCCTTACCTTGACAACTCTCTTTGCGTTGGTAAAGGATCATTTTCAAAAAAATTAAATCATGACTCTTACACAGATATAAAAAATAAAAGCTAAACACATTTTGAAGATTTTATTTAATGTTTACCTTACTAATAATGGAAGATCCTCTGCAGTAGGAAATGGCAACCCACTCCAGTACCTTTGCCTGGAAAATCCCATGGACGGAGGAACCAGGTAGGCTACAGTCCATGGGGTCGCAAAGAGTCGGACACTATTGAGCGATTTCACTTTCCCTTTCACTTTACTAATGAGGGGGCTTCCCTGGTGGCTTGGCTGGTAAAGAATCTGCCTGCAATGCAGGAGACCTAGGTTCAATCCCTGGGTTTGGAAGATCCCTTGGAGACAGGAACAGCTGCCCACTCCAGTATTCTGGCCTGGAGAATTCCATGGACTGTATAGTACATGGGGTTGCAAAGAGGTGAACACGACTGAGCGACTTTCACTTTCACTTTACTAATGAGGAAACTGGTAAGACGTAATAGCCAGTTGTAAGAAGTTTCAAAGGACAGACATATCTCTACATCAGTAATACTGAAATGACTGTGCCAATGGAGGCAAAACCAGCTTCTTCCACAGCAGAGGAACCCAGACAGCCTCTAGCAGGTAGAATTTGCCAGCCTGTAGACAGGAATTACTTGTAAGGAAACAATGACTTTCTTGCTAAACAAAACAAACAACAACAAAGTAAGTCTGTGTTAAAGGATGATTTAAATATGTCTTACAAGTTAGAGATAGTGGACTTCTCTGGAGAAATTCAAAGCTTATCTCCTCCAGATTTATTTGCCTACCTTCTAAGAGTGATAAACACCTGAGGACTTGCCCGCTTCCTCTTCGAAGATTTGTTGTGTTCCAGAGTCCTCTCTCACTCTTAGGAGGGGTGGAGGTGTGCCGGCCATCCTCTGTAAGCTCCAAGTCTCATATTTTAGGGGTCCCTGTCTCATGGTGCGCACATAGAAGGCAAGATAACTTGTTAGCTTGCAAGTGGGAGGTCTCATACCCTTCGCAGTTGCAGCCTTAGCGTTATTTTGTGGTCGCATCAGATGTCTACTATTTCCAAAGTTCGAAAGCAGCTAAGAAGAGAATCACACAGATCGCCTGGAAGACTGTGCTGTAGTCTGGGCAGTGCTTTGGTTCTAGTCACTCATTTATTTATCCCTTCAGTAACTAGTGTCTTTCTCTGCACATTGTGCCCAGCCACGCACTAGAGGTGCTATGATTAGTGAATTAGAATCCATCATTCTTCTAGCAGAGCTTACAGACCAGTGGGAAAACCCGATTTAATAAATCACAGAACACTGAATTACACATAGTGAAGTCTTGTCTTTTATAGTTGTAATTTCTAAGCAGGTATTTGTAGAAACATGGGATACCATAATCATGTCCAAAAGAACAGTATAACAGTTTGCAGAGATTCCTCTGTTAGTAAAACCCATGAGAAATGGAGCCTGGATGCTGGGCCCTCACGTCCACTGCCCAGAATCCACTGTGATGCTTTCATTCTCTCTCCTTTGCCCTGGACATCTTAATTGCTGATAAGTGCAGTGTCCGCATAGCTTCATCTTTGTAGCACTTTTTATTGAAAGTGAACTCGCTTGCAGGAACTATCATAATATGGAAATTTTAGAATTTGAAAAGGAGACATTTCTCTGAGCTGCCCTTTAGCAGCCGACATACACTGTGGCCTTGGATTTCTTATAACACCTTAAGAGACCTTGAAAGAACACGATGTGTTCATCATGACCCAGAGGATGCTAAATGATAGGGAAGTCCCTCTAAGGGTGACCTGAAAGGCAAAGAGACAAAGGCTTCAAGTAGGTTTATTGTCCAGCTCTTTTGACAGCTACTCAGCCAGAGATGAGCTGCTTCACCCATGCCATTGATTGCCTACAAGAAAGGATGAATGGTTCTGCTGAATAATAAAAGCAGAGTCCAGCAGAGGCTAGGTTAACACATTTGCCCGGTTAATAATCTTAAATTCTAATAGCCAAGACTGTATGGCTAAAATGATAGAGTTTCAGACTTAATATATTGCCTCCTATATTCTCCCCCTCACCTTTTTTTTTTTTTTTTTAAAGAATTTGGAAATGGAGGCTCAGATTTCACCTTTCTTAAGGGTGCTGACCTATGCCAGATCCACAAACTCATGTCTCCTTATGATCTTCTCGCTGTCCTGCTGTCTGGCCATCCATAATTAATTTCACTAGCTTATATATCATGTCCTCTTTGAGGAAAACAATTTACTGATCAGGCTTTTCAGTCAGCTGAAATTAAAGGTGGAAATGAAAGCATTGGTTTTATTGCTATAAAAGACTATGGTTTCAGAGAAAAATTATGTTCCACTCATGGAAGAGAATATGGCTGTCAAATTTGCCTCCTGTCTCATTTATTTAACAGGCTTCTCTATTAAAAATTGTGATGGCCAGGAGAGGGGTGGGAGTGGAATTTCTTGTTTTGATTGTGTTGATCCATGTGAATGTATCCGCTGAAAACAGGGGGGCTGGGTATCTCTACCGACTGTTTTCCTCCAATTTAGACTCTTCCTCTGTAATACCGAAGAGTTATGTGACTTAACGGCACATTTATAGCAGAGTTTTGACAACTTCCAATCTGTTTCTCACCTATTAAATCAGAGGCCTTTTGATTAATGTGTTCTTAGGCCTGTGTATATCATGGTAAATATAATATGAAGTTGATTGCTGGGAAAGTTGAAATACAGATACAATATGTCTATCTTCTGTTACAACCCTTGTAGGGTTTTTATTTCATCTAAATAATTTTGGTAATCAGTGTGATGGAAATGTTTGCAGACATTCAGGACCGATAGTGGTAGCTCTCGCACGTACGCAGAGATGTTTTATTTTTCTTGTGAGTCGAGATGCTGCTGCTGTGCCACGTGTTCAGAAGCATAACTTGCTATTGCACTGCATAACTGTGCAGGTCACATGATACCTAAATGAATATTTCAAGTTTGACTTTAAAAGAAATAGGTGTAATTCTGGTGTAATTTCCTAACATCTATGTATTGATGTGTATGTGTTTGTGTATGTAGATTAATCATATTACATATAGTTTTGTATCCTGCATTCCCCACTTAAATATTTTATACATTTTCCCATATTATTAAAAAAAGTTCTCCGAAGCTTGATTTAAAAAGGAAATAGATGTACACTCATAATTAAAAGTTGTCTGAAGGGAGATATATGGGCCATAAAAAGTTGCCTTTCTTTTGGGTGGTAGCATGGATGATTTCCAAGAATGGATAAATCATTGCTTACGTTATGTAATTTAAAATATTTTACAGATTCAAAGATGCATTTTTTTCATACTGTAACATCTCTGAATTCAGAATGTATCAACAATCAGTGGTGTTTTACAGTTATAATAGGCAGCATTATTCTTTCCTTTCTTAAACAAAAATAATGATGCATCTTTTAAAAGTAGAATGTTAGATTTGATGAAATGTACAAAATTTAATAATCAGTTTTCTTAATATTTTTACCATGAATACTTTCTGGTTGAATTATATGAAAAAGTACAATAAAAACACTGCAAATGCATGGCAATCATATAAACTTCAGAGAAAATAATCATTTTACTATAATTTTAAAATTTTAAGAATCCATTTGTGTTGATTCTACCTCTCAGAGAGGTTTGATGACTAGAAAAATTTGACTCAGATAAAAGGTGATTTTGATTTTCTTTATTTATTTTAACTTTTGCAGACTAGTGATGGTCTCCTCTCTTTCTTCCCCCATTTCTGCATACAAGAAACTGCATGGACCATCATACAGCACAATGGCTCTGATGTCACAAAAGTCCGAAATACCAACCCCGAGAACCCCTACACTGGGTTTTTTGAGTATGTGGCCAGCATGGAGCAACTCCAGGCCACCATTAACCGCGCGGAGCACTGTGAACAGGAACTGACCTACTATTGCAAGAAGTCAAGGCTCGTAAGCAAGGAAGGTAAGTGAACTGGGGCATCCATCCCCCTACCCATGGGGTGCCTTACTCACCAGCTCCTGCAGAGTTTAATTCTGCCAAGGTGGTGGCATGGAGCTGCCCAGGGTGTGTGCTCCCCAAGTGTTTAGCAAGCCTGTCACAGTCGGGAAGTCACGGAGATGCTGTCACCTGAAGAAAAGAACAAGGTCAGCTGACACTGAGCTTTGTTCAAAGCCTTGAATGTCTCTGGCGTCTCTTCCTGACCTCAACTGGAGGGCTTCCTCCTCACACTCGGTGACTGCTCAGTGTCGGTGCCTTGTAAAGGGCAAGTGACACATTCAGTTTGTTTTTATCATGGGAAAGAGCTAATGAAAATATGAATCCGTTTTCTGAAAGTGACTCTTCCGTGTGACTCTTTCACGGATTGTTGACAAGTTACCCTCTGGGTATAACTGAAAATTAGAGCAGGCTGCTGGAAACATGTTTTGTTTTGTTTTGTTTTTTTTTCCCCAGTAGCTCAAATAGGAATCAGAAAACCATGTTTAACTCTTTCTCTTATTCTACCTTTAATAACCAGTTTCTGCTCCTAAATCCTGATTCTAGTTGGTGTTTTCTCCCTTTAGAACGTCTCATTATGTGAGACTGTCTCGAGTCCCACCAGGTCTGCCTCCATGTAGGCTTTAATGACCTGATACATGAAGCTATTATGAGACGTTTCCTACTGGCCTGTCAACTGGCCATCAGTCCTTATCTCCTACCCACCCAATGCAGCATCCAAACGATTAATCTGGGTAAAGAAAATTAACCTTTAAGAAACACTGCTTCCATCAGGACCCTGTACTGTTTAAGAAGCTCTGATGTCCTTCTCGCTCCTCTGTCCAATACAGACTCTTCTGTCTAGACACCACTATGCCACCAGGTGGAGGGTGGGGTAACACATATAAAGTGAAATTGAAGTGAGCTTCCCTGGTGGCTCAGACGGTAAAGCATCTGCCTGCAATGTGGGAGACCCAGGTTCGATCCCTGGGTTGGGAAGATCCCCTGGAGAAGGAAATGGCAACCCACTCCAGTACTCTTGCCTGGAAAATTCCATGGACTGAGGAGCCTGGTGGGCTACAGTCCATGTGGTCACAAAGAGTGAGACACGACTGGGCAACTTCACTTCACTCACCTCTCTTTCCAGCTCTCCAGTGCATCATGCTTACAGTGATCCTACAAGTTTAATATGTGACTGATGGTTCATTGTTAGTGAATATCTATCTTGGAATCTATAAAAATAGATAAGCAAGTATGGAAATGTAGTCTAAGAGGAAAATTGAAAGTCACCCAATTGTGTCTGACTCTTTTGACCCCAACCCCATAAGCAAAGGATATTGGAGAGAGTAGCATTTTCCTTCTCCAGGGGATCTTTCCAACCCAGGAATTGAACCCAGGTCTCCCGCGTTGCAGGCAGATTCTTTACCAGCTGAGCCACAAGGGAAACCCTTCTAAGAGGAAAGAGAACCATAAATACAGAAGGGTAAATGAATGTGATGAAACAAAATCGAACTAAGTTGCTTGACTAGAGAAGAAAGAAAAGGCAAGATAATGGTCAGAGTCACAAATGAGTCAAACTCTAAAAGAACCAGAAAACAAAATCCCCAAGGATGTTAGTGAGCAAGCCGAGCCCCAACGACGACGAGGGGAGGGGATGGCAGTGAGTGTGAAGGCGTTTCCTGCCATCAGGGCTGGTGGCACCGCACATCTTGCTCTTGAGGTTCCCCAGGTGTTTCAGCCAGGCTGGGAGCTCCTGGGGAAAAGAATAGTAAACTCTAGAAGGCTGTAGAACCGGGGTTGGGGGTAGTCATTGAATACACAGATTTCCTTCAGATCCATGACCCTAGAATCCGTATAGAATGGATTTGAGGTGGAAAAGAGGGAACAATTTGGATTTTGAGGTTGCAATAAGGAATGTACGGGAAAGATCAGCAAGGTGATGTGAGACAAGTTAAATTTGCAGTTTCAAATTTTGAAACTATAGCAGTGTCAAGCAATAATGGTGCTGTGATTGTGGATGAATAAAGTGGAAATGTTTATGAAAATGTTTCCAGCGAGATATGGGTCCTCCAGCTTGGCACACTGGAAGGGCGGTCAGTGGGAATACTCAAGCCATTTGGAATTTTATTCATAACTATTGGAATAGAAGTGATCCACTGTCATTCCTGATATTTTATCATTTTAATTTCAACTTTAAATTTTTATCATGCTTTTCTTAATTCTTTCTTATATAAATTCTTTAGGACACTTCAATAAGACTAAGGAAATCAGAGGTATTTGGTATCCTTAAAACATTCAATGGTTTCTACTTCCTAGGGAAGATAGCAAATTTAGATGTGAAAAATACTATTCAGTATTTAAGAACAATGATTTATTTTTAAAAAATCTATAACCACATAATGTTTTAAGCAGTATGTCGAAATAGATCTATTAAATGTTTCAAGTAGGTTTTGCCTTCAGTTGATGAGTTAATCATGCAGTTAAAGAGAATGAAGATTGTTGATATCGAGTAGTACGTTAACACAAGCCTCCAACAGCTCCTTGATTTCTTGGTACAGTGCACAGTAAATGTATAATAATTCTGAGTGAGAACTTACCTGCATTAGCACAGATCCAGTGTAATAGTAAGATTTTATGAGCATTGGCATTTGTAAGTAAGGAAGAAATTAGTATAAGGAAGGCTAGTGGCCACAACTTGAAAGGTTTGAAAGTCAGTGGAAAGATGATCGCACACCTTAGAGGAGCTGACTGACTTGATGTCACCTTCTTCTCATGCCCTGACTCTCCAGTAACTGTGATTTTTCCTCTCTAACTTGTTTTTCCCCTAAGACAGATTCCCTGCAAACCATATCTAAATGTTGTGTCGATTCCTTGCTCTAGCTTCTTGGCATCATTTTAGTCTTAGCTCTGTGAAGGAGCTGGTAACTGAACATTCATCATAGAAAGAAATGCCTTTGGTTGAGAGAAACTTTGTTTTTGAGTGTTGTATTTGCTTTGGGCATAAAGATCTTTCAGTGTTATTTCTGTAGTCTCTGAAGAAGTAGCCAAGCCAGTAAACAGAAGAAAAAATATGTACTTTTGAATATATCTTGAATCATAGTGAGGGAATGCCATACCATGCCTAAACAGCTAGTTTATCTTTAGTCAATAAGTATATTGAGATAAATCACTGACTTTACACAGCATTTAATAATGTTCTAGTAGGCATATTATGTTCTCAAATCAATTTTGTTTCTCATATGTTAATTACTGTGGATTATAATTTGATGCCTTGTTGTTTCAAAAAATTATTTTTAAGGAAATGGCATGTGTGAATTCTCAATACTTTTTTTTTACTATTATACCTGAATTAAATAGAAACTGCTGGTTTCTTTTCTACTCAAAGAAAAATATATCAATCATTTAAGCTTAAATAATGAAATTTTTTTCTTAAAAAGCTTTCTTAAGGAAATACCATCAGTTACAAAGTTTGGAGAAGGAAATGGCAACCCACTCCAGTATTCTTGCCTGGACAATCCCATGGACAGAGGGCTGCAGTCCACAGGGTCGCAAAGAGTCGGACACGACTGAGCGACTTCACTCACTCACTCACTCACTCATGAAGTTTGGAATATCACTGCATCAAGCCAGTCTTTCCTCCTTTCGTTCTTTTTAATGATTTGGGAAAGAAGGGAATTATACTGGGATGGAAGGTCACAGGTTATAAAGCAGATGTCGTTTTTCTCACCTTTTTCAGATGGAACCCCTCTGAGCTGGTGGGTTGGAAGAACCAATGAAACACAAACTTATTGGGGAGGTTCTTTGCCTGATCCTCAAAAATGTACTTGTGGATTGGAGGGGAACTGCGTTGATTCTCAGTATTATTGCAACTGTGACGCTGACCGGAATGAATGGTGATTTTTATGATTTCCTTATGCAAAATCAAGTTTATTATTAATTTTTTAAAATGAGTCACTGCCACATATATAGGTAGGTAGATACTGAACAACTTAGTACAGTGAAGAAATTAGATAAAGGTATGTTTTCATGAAATGTATTGCAACTAATCTGATTTCTAGATGGGAAGATCATGATCTTTTTATTTGAATTTTGTGGTAATAGAGCATGAGTCATGCACCTTTTATTTTTGTAATATGATGAAACAGGCATCTGTTTCATGCTTGGTTTTCATTTTGAGTCAATTATCATTATCTTTGAAATTAAGTATAATTAAGAATTATATTCTCAAAACATACTTACATAAATATATTAAAATTTACATAAATTATATTTAAATAAATATATTTAATACTAACATACCTTTTCAGTAGTCTTGCCTATAAACCTTCCCACAATTACTTAAACATGTAGCTCTTTTATTTTCTTAAAGGATGCATTATACTATGAAAAACTGATATTCTGTTTATCATATTTTGAAAAAGAAAATCTATAATATTTAGATTTTATATTGAGCTTGAAATGTTTTATTTATTCATTTGATATTACATTTATTCATTTGAAAAATATCAATGACTGTGTTATATCAAAAAGCGGATTATTTTATGCCTCTAAAGGAGGCATCTGTATGGAGTCATTATTGTACTTTTATTGTTATGTGTTCATCATGAAGAACATTGTCTCTCTTACTTAAAGTCCGGTTTTTCAAATTTTCTACTATTTTTGGAAGATACTTTTTTCTTCTTGCTGCCTTCACACACACACACACACACACACACACACACAAATGCCCACAGTGTATTTTAAAATGTGAATAAAAATTTTTTTTAAATTAATCTAATCACCAATAGGCTTCCCAGGTGGCTTAGTGGTAAAGAATCTACCTGCCACTGCAGGAGATGTGGGGTCAGTCCTAGGGTCAGGAAGATTGCCTGGAGAAGGAAATGGCAGCCCACTCCAGTGTTCTTGCCTGGGAAAGCCCATGGACAGAGGAGCCTGGCAGGCTACAGTCCATGGGGTCACTAAAGAATCAGACATGACGTGGCAACTAAGCAACAGCATCAGTCACCAATAACTCTCCTATCTTGGCACGACATTTTATTCATTAAAAATAATATTTAAAAATAAGATTTTGAAACTTTTCATATTAAATTCTGCTTATGCTTAAGTAGCTTGTGTAGAACTAACCTAACTCCAGATAACATTTATAATCCCAGGAAAACTATTTATTAAAAACACTTACTTGAAGCAAGGAGAGATAAGAAAGCCTTCTGTAGCCATCAATGCAGAGAAATAGAGGAAAACAATAGAACAGAAAAGGCTAGCAATCTCTTCAAGAAAATTAGAGATACCAAGGAACATTTCATGCAAAGATGGGCTCAATAAAGGACAGAAATGATATGGACCTAAAGGAAGCAGAGATATTAAGAAGAGGTGGCAAGAATACACAAAAGAACTGTACAAAAAAGATCTTCATGACCCAGGTAATCATGATGGTGTGATCACTCACTTAGAGCTGGAGATCCTGGAATGTGAAGTCAAGTGGGCCTTAGGAAGCATCACTACAAACAAAGCTAGTGGAATTGATGGAATTCCAGTTGAGCTATTTCAAATCCTGAAAGATGATGCTGTGAAAGTGCTGCACTCAATATGTCAGTAAATTTGGAAAACTAAGCAGTTGTCCTGGGACTGGAAAAGGTCAAGTTTTCATTCCCAATCCCAAAGAAAGGCAATGCCAAAGAATGCTCAAACTACCACACAATTGCACTCATCTCACATGCTAGTAAAGTAATGCTCAAAATTCTCCAAGCCAGGCTTCAGCAATATATGAACTGTGAATTTCCAAATGTTCAATCTGGTTTTAGAAAAGGCAGAGGAACCAGAGATCAAATTGCCAACATCCACTGAATCATCAAAAAAGCAAGAGAGTTCCAGAAAAACATCTATTTCTGCATTATTCACTATGCTAATGCCTTTGACTGTGTGGATCACAATAAACTGGAAAGTTCTGAAAGAGATGGGAATACCAGACCACCTGACCTGCCTCTTGAGAAACCAGTATTCAGGTCAGAAGGCAACAGTTAGAACTGGACATGGAAGAACAGACTGGTTCCAAATAGGAAAAGGAGTCCATCAAGGCTGTATATTGTCACCCTGCTTATTTAACTTCTATGCAGAGTACATCATGAGAAACGCTGGGCTGGAAGAAGCACAAGCTAGAATCAAGATTGCCGGGAGAAATATCAATAACCTCAAATATGCAGATGACACCACCCTTATGGCAGAAAGTGAAGAGGAACTAAAAAGCCTCTTGATGAAGGTGAAAGAGGAGAGTGAAAAAGTTGGCTTAAAATTCAACATTTAGAAAACTAAGATCATGGCACCCAGTCCCATCACTTCATGGTGAATAGATGGGGGAAAAGTGGAAACAGTGGCTGACTTTATTTTGGGGGGCTGAAAAATCACTGCCAATGGCAACTGCAGCCATGAAATTAAAAGACGCTTACTCCTTGGAAGGAAAGTTATGACCAACCTAGACAGCATATTAAAAAGCAGAGATATTACTTTGCCAACAAAGGTCTGTCTAGTCAAGGCTATGCTTTTTCCAGTGGTCATGTATGAATGTGAGAGTTGGACTATAAAGAAAGCTGAGCACAGAAGAATTGATGCTTTTGAACTGTGGTGTTGGAGAAAACTCTTGAGAGTCCCTTGGACTCCAAGGAGATCCAAACAGTCCATCCTAAAGGAGATCAGTCCTGAGTGTGTATTGGAAGGACTGATATTGAAGCTGAAACTCTAATACTTTGGCCACCTGATGCGAAGAGCTGACTCATTTGAAAAGACTCTGATGCTGGGAAGGATTGAGGGCAGGAGGAGAAGGGGACGACAGAGGATGAGATGATTGGATGGAATCACCGACTCAATGGACATGAGTTTGGGTAAACTCCGGGAGTTGGTGATGGACAAGTAGGCCTAGCGTGCTACAGTTCAGTTCAGTTCAGTCGCTCAGTTGTGTCTGACTCTTTGCGACCCCATGAATTGCATGCCACTGTTCACGGGGTCACAAAGAATCAGACAGGACTGAGTGACTGAACTGAACTGAACTGAACTTGAAGCAAGTGGAAAATAACCAACTGTAGGCAGAAACTCCCAGGGTTGGGAGCCTTCAACCCTTCAAAGCAGGGAGTATCAGTGGATGAGATTTATGTCTAGATGCCTTTTCTTTGAAACTACTCACCAGATCACC
The DNA here is from genome assembly GCA_935064755.1 of Tragelaphus eurycerus. Classification (NCBI taxonomy): domain Eukaryota; kingdom Metazoa; phylum Chordata; class Mammalia; order Artiodactyla; family Bovidae; genus Tragelaphus; species Tragelaphus eurycerus. Next base: position 4,328,428 of record CAKXYN010000051.1, read on the forward strand.
TGCCATGGGGTGGCTAGAACTCAAAGAGATTACTAGAGTCGGGGGTGGGGTGGCTGCAGGTATCAGAGGAAGATTCAGAACAACTGGAATGACTGGAAATGGATTTCTGGACATTTTGGAATGGAGAAAACCACTTGAGAGGAGACCACTGTATCAGCTCCTCTAGAACCCTGACCTCTGAGCTGCACATGCACAGGGGCGATTTCTAGGAACCAAGCAGAGAGATGCAGTTGGACCACTGATCCTGCGATACAGGGATTTCAGCAGCAACCACCAGAGAGACCAGATTGGGAGTGTAAGTCTTCTTGGTTGACTTGGGCTTTGTAAAGCCCTAGAAATAGAAATGACAGAAGGTCCAGGCCTTTACAGCAAAGACTATATCCCCAAACTGAGTATGATTGAAAACTACCAGTGAAACTGACCCAGGCCCACCCCGATGAAGTAAAAACAAGCCTTCAGCATTTATTGTGTTAAGGTTGTGATTTAACTATTTGTGAAAACAAAAACCAAGCCTTCTGAGAAGGAAAGCAGATTCTAGAGTCTCTACAGTATCCCATAATATCCAGAATATTATAGCAATGGTTGTTTATTCCAAAAAAAAAAAAAAAAACAAACTTTGATCCAAAGTCAAGAAAATAAAAGTTCTAGCAGAAACGGGTGCTGGGTCACTGGTGTCTTATTAGCAGGCAAACATATTAAATCAACTCTTAAAAAAATGTATAAAAAATTAAAGTTAAAAATAATCACAAAGGAACAAAGGGTATTCTTAGCAGAAAATAATAAGAACTTTATTAAAGAGGCAAATGTACATTTTAGAACAGAAAAGTACAACATCTGAAGTTAAATATTCACTGCATAGATTTCAACTCTTATGGGGGTTAGCAAAAGAAATCTTCAGTAAACCTGAAGACATCAGTAGAAATCATTCAATCTGAAGAACGCAGGAAAAAAAAAATTGAAAGAAAAATTGACAGACCCTTTGTGGCTTGTGGGAAAATATCTATGATTTAACAGGCAAGAAATTAGAGTCCCAGAGCGGCAGGAAATAAAATGAGGCAAAAGTATATGTCGTTTGATGAAACCATGGCTGAAAATCTCTCAAATTTTCTTAATAAACATTTCTGAAAGCAAGCCCCCGAGATGGCCCCCAATTATCCACACTGCCTGTTATTCACACCACTGTGTAATTTCCTTCTTTTGTGTGTTGCATGGACTTTGTGACTTGCTTTTAAAGAATAGAATATGGTAAAATGATGAGACGTCACTTCAGAGACTGAGTTACAAAAGACCATGACTTGCTTGAAATTCACTCTCTGCATCTTCTAGCCTTCTTGTCTGATTCAGCAGCCTGCCATGTTGTGAGCTGTTGTGGACAAAGAATCGAGGATCGCCCTCAATCAACAGCTGGTGAATACCCAAGGTTTTCAGTTCAGTGCCCAGCAAGTAGTAGAATTCTGCCAATAGCCACAGGAGTGAGCCTTCCCCACCCAAGCACTGAGTTGACTTCGATCCTTGCCAACACTTGGAGTGTAGCCTTGAGATGCTGAACCAGAGGGTCGTAAAGCAGAAGAATCACAGATTATATAAAAGGTCTTAAGTCACCACTTAGTTTTGGGGGATAATTTGTTATGCATTAGTATCAAAAGATAACTAATACAATTCAGTGATGTTTTGAAAGTAGCCAGTTTGGGTGAATCTGGTGGAACAACTTCCACATGGGAATCAGGATGTAAATGAAGGTGACCTCCCATCAGAAGACAATGAAATGACACCTTTTGTGGGGAAGGAGAAGGCAGTGTCGACCTAGACTTTGACAGAGGACAAAAATACATTTCACAAGTGAAAGTAAAATAAAGTCCTGTTCAGATTAAACACATGCAGAGAGAATTTGTTGTCAGCAGAACTGTACCATAAGAAATAGTGATGGAAATTCTTCAGGCTAAACAGACCGTTTAAAACAGATCTTCAGGCAGGAATGAAGGGCACTGGGACTCATGAATATGTCAGTAAATGGAAAAAGCAGTGTTTAAAATTTTCTCTTGATTAAATAAATTAAAATTCACTATTTAATTGTATTATAAAGCCTGTAGCATCTGGATTTAAAATATATTGCAACCATGGCATAAAGAACAGGTGTTTGTGTAGGAAGGGTGTTAAAAATTATCCCATAGTAAGCTTATGACATTTTAAGTAATACAACATAAAATCTAAGTAGACTGTGATGAATTAAGGATGCATCTTATAATCCATGAAGCAAATATTAAAATAAAATAAGCAGATATATAGCTAAAGAGTGAGTGAAAAAATAAAATTGAATACCAAAAGAAATATGGAGTAAACCAAGAGGAGGCATAAAAGGGGGAGCAGATGTCCTGTGGGAGGAAAAATAAGAAATAAATACTAAAACGATAGATCTAAAAATCCACTATCAATCATTACATTAAATGGCAATGGATTAACCATCTCATTTAAAAGGCAGAACGTGGCCAACAGAACTTAAAAGCACCAGCTGTATTCCGACTGCAAGGAACGCTAAAACGCTGCCCTGGTTTTCCATCCTCAGATGAGCCATTTGCTCCCGACCCTTTTATGGTACCCATTCAGCTCAGAACATCTTGGCTTTGAAATGCAACAAGGACTGTTGTTTCCTTTCTAACTCTGTTAATCAGAATAATTTAAGAAGCTTGTTGTTGTTGTTACTGTCTTTCAGGACCAATGACACTGGGTTCCTCTCTTATAAGGAACATCTGCCGGTGACTAGGATTGTGATCACGGACACTGGCCGGCCGCACTCAGAAGCAGCTTATAAACTGGGGCCTCTGCTGTGCCGTGGAGACAGTAAGTGATGGCGACATGCCCTCGGCGTGTCTGAGCAAAGAGATGTCACCTGAGAGCCAGGTTGCTACATAATAATTAGTCAGACTTCTCTTTTGAAAACCCATAAGCAGTGTCTGAAATAATCCCCCTAGTCAGTCAACAAAGTGCCCCTATAGAATGGAAAGCCCTAGACTAAATGCCGTGACAGCAGGCCTTGTTAAGATTCCAAGAGAAAGAAACCACAAAGCATCTCTGTTTGGTTCATAAATTCGTTCCATCCTTTTCAGCGTCTACCTGCCATTATCCATATAGGAACACCTCAGTGCTGCATAACACTATTAAGGATGTACGGCAAGTTTTCTACTGTTGGACCTGGGGTGAAATTAGAACATCAGTAGAATCAAAGTCAGTTTAATCAAACATTTCAACTTTCATTCTCTTCTCCCCTCCCCCAGTTTGTGTGTGTGTTCTTACTCTAAATCAGTGGGACCTGCTCTTTTGTATATTCAATATATGAGTACCCTGAACCAGAACTTTTTAGTGAAAATACAGTGTCACAGAAAATAAATATTTTCAGCAGAGAATGAAATAAGCATATGTGGCCATTTATAACCTCTCTGAAGTCAGGTTCGAAACTGATTCATTACTTTTCTATGCTTTTAGTTACTTCCAGAACTTAAAATGCAAATAGAAGAAATATTTATTTACCTTAAAAGTATATCCTGAAATGAAGGTTTATTCTAGAGGCTCAACCGAGAAAGAGTTGATCTGACAATGCATTGAATTTATGGAGATGCATAGCGGAAGTTGCTTAGCTAAAAAGCAAAGATGATACTGGCCTATAAAAAGGTGTGTGTACATTGTAAAAAAAAAAATGGCCCGCCATTATACCTACCATCCCTAATCTTTATCATCTCAACTTCCTGGTCTGCCAGTAGGCCTTACACAGTCACTTGAAGATGACATAGGATATTTCACGGAGGGAAAAGTTATGTACAAAGAGATGAGGTTGTAAACGCAGGCTGCATCCAGAGAAGTGCAATGATTTTGCGTGACAATGGAGAAATTGTTCTATTCATCACATGCACTCCTCACAGCTGGCTCTGATCTGAATGCTACAAGGGCTTAGGCCGGCTTCCCCCATTTACCACTGTCCCTGGGGAATTGTTCTGCTTTGACTGAGGTTGCTGCCAACTCGATTCCTTAGGGGTTCTTTCTTGCAGACTTCCCGTCTTGAACTTGAGCACACAGCATCTTTTCACTCAGAGCAAGGCTTCTCCATTCCAGACGACTCACTCCCTTAGGAGACATTTGGCAATATCTGGAGACGTGTTTGGCTGTTGCAGCTGTGGGGGGTTGAGTGCTACTGGATCCAGAGGGAGCAGCCAGAAATGCTGTGAATATCCTGCAGTGCACAAGACAGCCCTCCACCACAGGGGTATCTGGTCCCTGAGGTCTGAGGCGTGAGGCTAAGAAACCAAGCATTTAGCTGTTACGAGAATGGGGGTGCAGAGGGAGGCTCACAATATTAGGACAAGGATTAAAAACAGTGTAAGTGTTTGGAGACCTGCAGGGTCACCTGGGACATTAATGAAACAGTCCCCAAGTTTTCCCTGGCCTTCCTGTCCACCACATCTACTTTAGGGTTGGCGCTTATCCTCATGTGAGTTCACAGAGCATTTTCTGCATAAATGACCCTGTCTGAAGAGCAGCAGTGTCAGAGTAATGAATGCCCCCCATTTTCTCTGTGTGGGCAGCCTGCACCCCTGAAGGTGCAAAGCCCTAGACATGTTTATTTATTTTTTTTATTTTCCAAATGAGGTAAATGGGGCAGATGTGGGGCTTCTAGATATGGGATCATGCAAAGTGGGCCTTAAAAGCAGAGGTGAATTATGTGAAAGTTATCCTGAAAGCATTGGGGCTGGAACACTAATTAGGACTGGGATACTTTAAGGCTGAGAACTGGCTTAGTTCTCATGATCCAGGAAAGTGACCTTTGAGTGTAAGACATGGACAATGACGAAGGCTTGAACTAGGCAGTGGTTGGCATGGGACTTAGATAAGGGGCTCCGTCAGGGAGGCGAGTGCAGTATGGTTTGGGGTGAGGGCCTAGATAAGGGGCTCCATCAGGGAGGTGAGTACAGTATGGTGTGGGGTGAGGGTGACAGGTTATCAGGATGAGCTCCACGTCTTTGACGTGAGTAAAGCTGGTGGCACCATTTGTGGAGACAGTAAAAATGATTCGTCGAAGCACAGGATTCTTAGATTCTCTTTGAACAGAAAAATGGAAAGATGAAAAGAAAAAGAAAAGTATCTTGGTCCTATCACACAATCCAGATATGTTGAAAATTTCATATCTAGCCATGTTTTTCTAGGAAAGAAAAAACAACCCAGAAGCCTTGAGAAAGCAGGATGAATAAACAAAAATAAGTAAGACCCACAGGTACCAGATGCACCAGATGCTAGCTGGCTCCTAATTCCAAGTCTTTATTTTCATTTTTTAAAATGTGGATGAGTGTGGAATTTTGTTACTACTAGTATTATTGTTTAATGTCAGAAGTCACAGATAACATTGTTAAACATTTTACCAAAAGCACAAAAGATATGAATGATAAAGTCCCCTTTTTAAAGTTGTTCTGCAGATATAAAACTTCATAAATATTGTTGACCTAAAGAATTTATGAATATGAAAACAAGTTTTTTGAAAAACATATGTGAAAATTAAATGGAAGAATTCAACATCCTATTTATAAAAATTAAGGAAACTAGGAACTTAAACTTCCTCAGTATTTTAAAAGACATGTGTGAAAATCTAAACATCTGATGCTTTATCCTGAATTGTCACAGACTTAATGCTTCCTCTCTAAGAATGGGATCTAAACAAAGATGTCTGTTCTCACCAATCCTATGCAGTATCCTGCTGTGAGTCCTAGCACAAGCAGTAAGTAAAGAAAAGGAATTCAAGGCCTATAGATTAGAAAGGAAGAAATAAAATGTCTGCATTTGTAGATGACATGGTTTTCTAGGAAGAAAATTCATAAGAATTTTTTTAAAAAGTGAGTTTAGCAAGGTAATAGGATGCAAGTTCAATATGCAAACATTATATCTCTATATGCTAGTAGTGAAAAATTGAAATTTTAAAAGTACCTTTTTATAGCAGAATTAGAATCCATTTGCAAAAACAGAAGAATTTCAACCATACTTCAAACTGCATACCAAAAATAATTCAAATTAATCATAAACTTAAATGTAAACCCACAAACTATAAAACTTCTCTAAGAAAATATGGAAGAAAATCTTAGTGACCTTGGGTTAAGCAAAGATTTTTTAGATAGAGCATCAAAAGCATAACCCATAAATTTTTAAATGATAAATTGGGGGTCATCATAATTAAAAACTGCTTTTAAAATTACATTGTTTAAAAAATGGGAAACAGAGTCACACATAGGGAAAATACATTTGCAAAGTCCATATCTGATAGAGGCTAAATATATGAAAAACCTTCTAACAGTGCAATTAAAAAAATTCAGATTAACAAATGGGCAAATGATTTGCACATATATTTTGTTAGATAAAATACACAGATTTCAAAGAAGCACATAAAAAGATTTTCAATATCATTAGTCATTAAGGAAATGTACTACATTTAACACCACAATACGATACCAGTGTATAGCTATCAGAATAGCTGACATTGTAAAAATATTAAAAAAATAAAAACCTGACAGTATCAACTGCTGAGAATATAGAGAAGCTGGAATTCTTCATGCATTGCTGGTGCCAAGTGCAAAATGGTACTGTCACTTTGGCAATTTTTTATAAATCTAAATACACATTTACTATAAGATCCAGCAATCCCACTCCTAGGTGTTTGCAGAAGAGAAATGAAATATCTGCATGAACAGATTTATATTGGTTTTATGCATAGTCTTCTAAAAGTGGAAACCACCCAAATGTCAGTGGTTTAATGAATAAACCAGTGGTTTAATGAATAAGCCAGTGAATAAACATTCCATTTTACTGTGGTGTATATACACTGTACAATGGAATATTACTAAACAGTAAAAAGAAGTGCTCTTCTGATACACACCAATGACATGGATGAATCTTCTGTGCATGATACTGACTAATAGAAACCTGACTTAAAAGGCTCTGTGCTGGATCATTTGATTTCTAAGATATTCTGGAAAAAGCAAAACCATAGGAACAGAAAAAAGATCTCTTTTGCCAATCACTTCAAGGCAAGAGGAATTTTACAAAAGAGAACAGGTAAAGGAGATGTTCTATGTCTTGAGTGTTATGGTGACTTATGTGACTTGAAGCATTTGTCAAAATTCCTAGAGCAATACACAGAATTACTCAGTTTTATTCTATGTAAATTATCTTCAGTATATCTGACTCAGAAAAAAAAAAACACCCTGAAAATCACAACCCACAACTAAACATTAATAATAGTACAGATAGTTATTGTTGCTTAATTTTTAAAGACTTTATTTTTAAATTAAATTTACAATGAAATGAAGAGGAAATTACTGAGGTTTTTCATATATTTCCTGTCCTCACACATGTATAACCTGTCTCATTAGCAACATCACTCACCAGAATGGTATTTTTTTTTTTTTAAGCAAAAATGAAGGTTGCTTAATTTTAAAGTTGGGTCACTAAAAAATTATCAATAGTTAAACTTGTAAGACATAAAAGCTAGTAAAGATTTTAGTAACATAGGTTTTCTCCAGGATACTCCTAGGATCCTACTGAATATGTTTCTGACTTGTACTAACAGTGGAGACAGAGGATCAAAGGAGCAAATCATGGAGAAACATCTGGGTCTACAGTTAAGAGAAAGGTGATAACCAGGAGGTTTTATGTAGGTGTTTTCCTTTCTGCTCTCTCAGGAGAAGTGGGACCATCTTCATTTGTGGGGTGCCATCACAAGTCTTTTAGACCAATACTTCTTCATCTTCAGCATGTGTTAAAAATTACCTGGCGAGCATGCCAATTGTAGCTGTGTTATCTCCAGCACTCTCACCTCACACTAAGGAGAAAGAGGAGAAATCTAGTATTGACCCACAGAGTTAGGTGACTTTTTGACATCAATCAGGAAGTGCTAAGGGGAAGGTTCATAGCAATAGAGGCATACCTCCAGAAAAGAAAAAAGTCAAATAAATAACCTAACTCTACACCTAAAGCAACTAGAAAAGGAAGAAATAAAGCACCCCAGGGTTAGTAAAAGGAAAGAAATCTTAAAAATTAGGGCAGAAATAAATGTAAAAGAAACCATAGCAAAAATCAACAAAGCCAAAAGCTGGTTCTTTGAGAAGATAAGAAAAATTGACAAACCATTAGCCAGACACATCAAGAAACAAAGGGAGAAATATCAAATCAATAAAAGTAGAGATGAAAATGGAGAGATCACAACAGACAACACAGAAATACAAAGGATCATAAGAAACTACTATCAGAACTATATGCAAATAAAATGGACAACTTGGAAGAAATGGACAAATTCTTAGAAAAGTACAACTTTCCAAAACTGAACCAGGAAGAAATATAAAATATTAAGAGCCCCATCACACACACGGAAATTAAAACTGTAATCAGAAATCTTCCAGCAAACAAAAGCCCAGGACCAGTCGGCTTCTCAGCTGAATTCTACCAAAAATTTAGAGAAGAGCTAACACCTATCCTACTCAAACTCTTCCAGAAAATTGCAGAGGAAGGTAAACTTCCAAACTCGTTCTATGAGGCCACCATCACCTTAATACCAAAACCTGACAAAGATGCCACAAAAAAAGAAAACTACAGGCCAATATCACTGATGAACATAGATGCAAAAATCCTTAACCAAATTCTAGCAAACAGAATCCAACAACACATTAAAAAGATCATACATCATGACCAAGTAGGCTTTATCCCAAGGATGCAAGGATTCTTCAATATCCACAAATCAATCAATGTAATATACCACATTAACAAATTGAAAAATAAAAACCATATGATTATCTCAATAGATGCAGAGAGAGCCTTTGACAAAATTCAACATCCATTTATGATAAAAACCCTCCAGAAAGCAGGAATAGAAGGAACATACCTCAACATAATAAAAGCTATCTATGACAAACCCACAGCAAACATTATCTTCAATGGTGAAAAATTGAAAGCATTTCCCCTAAGGTCAGGAACAAGACAAGGGTGCCCACTCTCACCACTACTATTCAACATAGTTTTGGAAGTTTTGGCCACAGCAATCAGAGCAGAAAAAGAAATAAAAGGAATGAAGATTGGAAAGGAAGAAGTAAAACTCTCACTGTTTGCAGATGACATGATCCTCTACGTAGAAAACCCGAAAGACTCCACCAGAAAATTACTAGAGCTAATCAATGAATATAGTAAAGTTGCAGGATATAAAATCAACACACAGAAATCCCTTGCATTCCTATACACTAACAATGAGAAAATAGAAAGAGAAATGAAGGAAACAATTCCATTCACCATTGCAATGCAAAGAATAAAATACTTAGGAATATATCTACCAAAAGAAACAAAGACCTATATAAAGAAACTATAAAAGAAAGAAATCAAAGTGGACACTAATAGATGGAGAAATATACCATGTTCATGGATTGGAAGAATCAATATAGTGAAAATGAGTATACTACCCAAAGCAATCTATAGATTCAATGCAATCCCTATCAAGCTACCAACGGTATTTTTCACAGAGCTAGAACAAATAATTTCACAATTTGTATGGAAATACAAAAAAACTTCGAATAGCCAAAGCAATCTTGAGAAAAAAGAATGGAACTGGAAGGATCAACCTGCCTGACTTCAGGCTCTACTACAAAGCCACAGTCATCAACACAGTATGGTGCTGGCACAAAGAGAGAAATATAGATCAATGGAACAAAATAGGAAGCCCAGAGATCAATCCACGCACCGATGGACACCTTATCTTTAACAAAGGAGGCAAGAATATACAATGGAGAAAAAACTCTTTAACAAGTGGTGCTGGGAAAACTGATCAACCACTTATAAAACAATGAAACTAGAACACTTTCTAACACCATACACAAAAATAAACTCAAAATGGATTAAAGATCTAAATGTAAGACCAGAAACTATAAAACTCCTAGAGGAGAACATAGGCAAAACACTCTCCGACATAAATCACAGCAGGATCCTCTATGACCCACCTCCCAGAATATTGGAAATAAAAGGAAAAATAAACAAATGGGACCTAATTAAACTTAAAAGCTTCTGCACAACAAAGGAAACTATAAGCAAGGTGAAAAGACAGCCTTCAGAATGGGAGAAAATAATAGCAAATGAAACAACTGACAAATAATTAATCTCAAAAATATACAAGCAACTCCTGCAGCTCAATTCCAGGAAAATAAACGACCCAATCAAAAAATGGGCCAAAGACCGAAACAGACGTTTCTCCAAAGAAGACATACAGATGGCTTACAAACACATGATGCTCAACATCGTGAATGAAATGAAATGAAAAGATGCTCAACATCACTCATTATCAGAGTGATCCCTCATTATCAGAGCAAATCAAAACCACATGAGGTACCATTTCACGCCAGTCAGAATGGCTGCTATCCAAAAGTCTACAAGTAATAAATGCTGGAGAGGGTGTGGAGAAAAGGGAACCCTCTTACACTGTTGATGGGAAGGCAAACTAGTACAGCCACTTTGGAGAACAGTGTGGAGATTGCTTAAAAACTGGAAATAGAACTGCCACCAGTTCAGTTTAGTTCAGTCGCTCAGTCATGTCCGACTATCTGTGACCCTATGAATTGCAGCACGCCAGGCCTCCCTGTCCATCACCAACTCCTGGAGTTCACCCAAACTCATATGCATTGAGTCAGTGATGCCATCCAGCCATCTCATCCTCTGTCGTCCCCTTCTCCTCCTGCTCCCAATCCCTCCCAGCATCAGGGTCTTTTCCAATGAGTCAACTCTTCACATGAGGTGGCCAAAGTATTTGAGTTTCAGCCTCAGCATGGGTCCTTCCAATGAATACCCAGGACTGCCATATGACCCAGCAATCCCACTGCTGGGTATACACACCAAGGAAACCAGAATTGAAAGAGACACATGTATCCCAATGTTCATCGCAGCCCTGTTTATAATAGCCAGGATATGGAAGCAACCTAGATGTCCATCAGCAGATGAATGGTTAAGAAAGCTGTGGTACATATACACAATGGAGTATTACTCAGCCATTAAAAAGAATACATTTGAATCAGTTCTAATGAGGTGGATGAAACTGGAGCCTATTATACAGAGTGAAGTAAGCCAGAAAGAAAAACACCAATACAGTATACTAATGCATATATATGGAATTTAAAAAGATGGTAACAATAACCCCGTATGTGAGACAGCAAAAGAGACACAGATGTATAGAACAGTCTTTTGGACTCTGTGGGAGAGGGCGAGGGTGGGATGATTTGGGAGAATGGCATTGAAACATGTATATTATCATATGTGAAATGAATCGCCAGTCCAGTTTAGGTGCATGATACAGGATGCTCCGGGCCAGTGCACTGGGATGACCCAGAGGGATAGAATGGGGAGGGATGTGGGGGGGTTCAGGATGGGGAATACATACACACCCGTGGCAGATTCATGTCAGTGTATGGCAAAACCAATACAATATTGTAAAGTAATTAGCCTCCAATTAAAATAAATAAATTTATATTAAAAAAAATAAAACCTAGAAGAAACAAAGAGATGGAGAAATTAGAAGACAAGATGGTAGCAAGATGGGGTGGGAAGATCTTGGTGCCTACACTGTGTTCTTCAAACAGAAGAGAGATCACCAGTCTGGCACCTTTTACTTGCATAAAAATGAATGTGTTTTTTTTTTTTTTTAAGGAAAAAAAAATAAAAAATATTTGTTCTACTTTGATCACAAAAGAAATTTTAGTGTTGAATTCAAAGCATAGCTATTATTACTTTTAAGAATATCATAGTTTCTGTTTAGTTTTTGGAAATGAAACTGTTCAACTGTTTTCACAATGAAGTTAACACTAATGGTTAAAAAAAAAAAAAAAAAAGGAAAATACCTGCATGGACCTTCCCCTACTTCTGCAGGTCCTTTAGCACAAAGACAATCCATCAACCACTGGTGGCATCTAGCATCATTTTCTCTTCACTTGCCTTCTTTCCTTCATCTGTGAAACACCCCCGATCCTTTTATTGAAACCATTCACACCCTTTCTCCACGAAGCCTTCCACAGGTCTCTAGAGCACGTATTCCTACACTTTCAAAGAATGTTGAGTAAATTACGAAGATACACTTCTTGTTCTGGCTTTTAATTATTTCTGAGCCTCTCAAGAGCAGGTCCATTCCTCATTTATTATTGTATCTTGACACCTAGTACATTACCTGTTACATGAAAGATAATCAATAAATAGCAGTTTATGAAGGAATAAGAATGATCCATCATATACAGCTCGAGAAACTTATAGCTTGTGAATTATTCGTGAGAGACAGGAGTAAGTTTTTGATTGTACTTATTAAATGATACGCAAATATATTTCAATTAAAGGAGTTTTGATTACACTTTGAAAGACATTCTGATCTTAAAAAAAATCACATACTACAAAGGATATCTAGTTCCATCTTGAGCCATTTGTCATTCATGTACATGGGCTTGAGACAGTGAAAGTGCTTTCAAATAAGCACATGCTGCTGCTGCTGCTAAGTCACTTCAGTCGTGTCCGACTCTGTGTGACCCCATAGACGGCAGCCCACCAGGCTCCCCCGTCCCTGGGATTCTCCAGGTAAGAACACTGGAGTGGGTTGCCATTTCCTTCTCCAAAGCATGAAAGTGAAAAGTGAAAGTGAAGTTGCTCGGTCGTGTCCAACTCTAGCGACCCCATGGACTGCAGCCTACCAGGCTCCTCCATCCATGGGATTTACTAGGCAAAAGTACTGGAGTGAGGTGCCATTGCCTTCTCCGCAAATAAGCACATAATTTTACTTAATTATTTGATTTTCACTCTTTTGGTGGTACAGTGCCTTTATAACATGCGAAGAGTTGACTCATTGGAGAAGACTCTGATGCTGGGAGGGATTGAGGGCAGGAGGAGAAGGGGACGACAGAGGATGAGATGGCTGGATGGCATCACTGACTCGATGAATGTGAGTCTGAGTGACCTCCGAGAGCTGGTGATGGATAGGGAGGCCTGGCATGCTGCAGTTCATGGGGTCGCAAAGAGTCGGACACGACTGAGCGACTGATCTGATCTGATCTGATCTGTCTTTATAAAACTGAAACATTGTCTACTTCTTGGAGAAAAAATATTTTGTGACTTATTTTGCTTTTTGTTTTCTGTTCTTTTGAAAAGATCTACATTGTAAGCTAGTCATTGACATTCAAGAAACTTCCCAAATGTGGGAGAACAAACATTCTTTCTAACACTTTTTAAAAGGTTTCCCTGTTTTAGAGACTAGGAATCTTGATAATTCTCAGAACTACAATAATATTCTCTTGTGACAAGTTTGTACACATACATACCTTTATTTGTTGTTTAACTTTTAAACATTAATGATAGCTGATATAAAATCTTAAGATATACAGATACATCAAAGAAAAGACTATAGTAATCACCAAGAGTCACACAACTCAGAAATAGTGACTAATACAAGAGAGCATTATTCCAGACATTTCTAAATATCGCTAGTGCAGGGTTTCCCAACCTCGGCACTCTTGCCATTGGGCTGAGTGACTCCTTGCGACCATTGGGGGCTGTCCTGTCCTTTCTGGGACATTTAGCAATATCCTTGGACCCTACCCACTAGATGCCAGAAGCATCTTCCCCAGTTGTGACAACAAAGTATTTCTCCAGAAAAAGCCAAATGTTTCCTGGGGTCCAGAACAGCCCCAGGTTAAGAGGCACTATTCTAGATAGAGGAATAGAAAGAGAGATTCAGAAATAAATTTATTTATTAACTTTATGAACTGAAACTGACAGAGAAAGAAGAAACAAACTGAAGCCACGGGGATTGATTTATATTATTTATATACCTAATAAACATGTATTCAATGTGCTAACTTAAACTTCATAAAAGTGTTAAAGGTTATAGAGTCACTAGGTTCTCTATTAAAGTCTTTTGTATTCTAGACAGCATCGATCTATTCTAAAACATGTGAAAATTAGCATGCATCTGTCATCTCCTCTTCTTTTTCTCCCCCCACCTCCCAATTTTTGCTAGTTTTGCTATTATCTGTATGGTTGTCTATTTTTTGAATACTAACCACTGTTCCTGTCATCAGAGGCCCTCTATTCATGAATGAATGTTTTTCTGTTTATTCTTAGATGAATTGCATTTTCAGGTGTTGATATTTTCTTTGTTTTTTTTTTTTTTTTTTCTTCTAGAAAGGCTCAAGCGTGTTGCATTTCCTGAGTTGGGAATGCAATATTCACACGCTTGAGAATATTGGTTGCCTCTGAACTCTAAAATGAAGTTGGCTGGTTTAATTTTATGCTGTTTGTTGGTAACAGCTTTATTGAGATACAGTCCATGTGCCCTATAATTCACCTATTTGAAGTGTACAATCTAATGGTGTTTCAGTATATTAACGATCACCACAAGCAATTTTAGAACATTTTCATACCCCATAAAGAAACTTGTACCTGTTAGCACACTTTCCTTTTTCCCCAAACTCCCACCCAACCCTAGTCAACCTTGCCTCTCCTCTCTATCTCCGCTGACTTACCGATTCTGGACATTTCATACAGGTGAAAACACGGAATGTGCGGTCTTTGCAACTGGCCTCTTTCACCTAGCATCACATTGGCAAAGTTTATCCATACTGTAGATGATATCAAATGTTCTTTATTTTTTAGGGCCTAGTCATTCCTTTGTGTGGACCCACCGCATTTTGATCGTCCACTAATCAGTGTTGGCCCTTTCTGCTGGTTTCACTTTTTGTCTATTGTGAATAATGTTGCTATGAACATCCGTGTCTAAGTGTGTGTTTTGGGGACATGTATATTGCCACTTCTTAGGAGTAAACATTTAGGAGTGGAACTTCTGGAGTAAAAGGTAACCCTGTATTTAACCTTATAAGAAAGTGAGGTAATGTTTTTGAGTCTCGTTTTGTGACTCTTCAGCAGTTTGTACATAATATCCTACTGGACTTGCGCTAAGAGATTCAGTCAGCCTTGTCTTTTCTAGTTTTTTAAGGTGTCCTTTGATGGACACCTTTTGATTCATATTTCATTATGAATTAATGTTCTATTTTTATTTTTCACCAAAAGAGCTTGTATGTGCTTTACTCTCAGAATTCTTTCAAATTTGGTAAGACTTACCTGTCACCTTCATACTTAAAAAAAAAGTTAGGTTCGCTACATATTCTTTCAGAAATTTGTAGACAGTGCTCCTTTATCTTCTAATGTTTAATGTTGCTGTGGGAGATTCTGAGGCCTAATTGAATTTTCCAGCTTGAGATGATTTGCTTTTTCTGACTGAATTATTGAAGGAATAGTTATCCTTACAGGTCAGTAACTGAACAACTCAGTGTTGTGTGCCGCAACTTCCTCCTAAAATAGGATATGATGTGGTAAAATGTATGCCTGCATTTTATAATCTGTTTCAAGAGTTGTAAGCATGATCTAAATTTCTGCTCTCAGTAATTATGTGACAAGGTAGTATTTTTTTTTAAGCTCTTTGACATTTGAATTTTTCTACTAATTTTGTGAAATGTAGTTCTTCTCAATTAATTCCTTGAGTTGAAATTTCATGTCTAATCAAGACACCCTCAGAACTTACATGGTTTGAAAAGATTGTTCTAAGTTTCTTGTTCTAAGAAACCCTTGTCATTGAAATTAGTTTCTTCATTTTGCCTGCATCGACTTGTTCAGCTGTCTGAGAAATCACAGCTGCCCAGAATGCATTAAATAATCAAAGGTACATGTAGGCAATAAATAACTTTGCAGAAGTTGTATTCTTAGACTGGAAAAAGATATTGACTAGTGATTTGGTTAATTTCTCTTCTGTTTGACAGAGTCCTGTTCCATTTGGCAGACTACATATAAACCATTAAAAAGAAGGAGGATCAATTCCATTTTAACTGATAATCATATAATATAATTTTGCAAGCTCCACTATATCTGGTAACCCTTCACCATTAATAAATTCTTTTTATTTTTTAAGTCTTGGGTTTTATCATATTTTATTTCCTTGAGCTTCATTTATCTCATTTTCTTAAAGTTTCTCCACCTTGTTACCCCCTCCTTTATTCTTGCTTTTTCTCTTTCTTCTGTCTCTGTTCTGTCTCCCCTCTTTACCTTCCTCTATCTGCTTGTGCATCACACACCTTTCAGAATGGCTAAAATTTAAAACAAAACAAAAAAAAATGGTGACAACACAAAATTCTGGCCAGAATGTGGAGAAACTGATCACTCATACATGCTGCTGGGAATGTAAATTGATACAGTGACTCTGGACATTTTTGGCAGTTTCAAAAAAAAAAAAAAAAAAAAAAGCATGCAACTCTCATTAGAATCACTGATTATACCCCTTGGCATTTATCCCAGAGAACTGAAGACTTATTTGTACAAAAACCTGCACCAGGATGCTCATAGCAGCTTGACTTGTAATAACTGAAAACTGGAGACAACCCACATGTCTTTCAGCAAGCACATAGTTAAATAAATTGTGGAGCATCCATGCCATGCCACACTACTCAGCAATAAAAAGGAATGAACTATGGACATATACAACAAGCTGGGTGAATCTTAAGAGATAATTATGAGTGAAAAAATGATCAGTCTCAAAAGACTGCATGCTGTACACCTTTATTTGTAGAGGGTTCCTCAAATGATGGTGGAGAACAGATTAGTGGTTGCCTGGGATTAGAGAGGGGCTGAGGGCAGAATGGGAGAGGGTGTGACTGTAAGAGTGAAGCATAATGATGAAAATGTTTCGCGCCTTAAGTATATCCATGCCAATGCCCTGGTCATGATATTGGACCACAGTCTTGCAAGATATTATCATTGGGGGAAATTAGGTAAAGGGTACACAGAATCTTTATTATTTCCTACAACTCCATGGAAATCTATGGTTATCTCAAAATAAAAATTTTTATTAAAGAAACACATATTTATAGCTTTTAAAAATGATTTAAGTGTTCAGAAAGATTCCTTTGACTAGTAAATTATCCCTTGCCTTAGCATTTCTGTACTTTCATTTTAATTTATTCAATTTTAAGAAAGGTAGTGCTACCACTCATCAAGTTGTATACACTAAATATGTACAACTTTTTACTTGTCAGTCATACCTCATATAAGTGGTTTTTGAAAAGAGAAGAGAGAAAGAAGGAAAGGAGGTGTTAGCATGTCGTGCAGTTTGATTTATAAAGTAAAACATAGTATCTTAAGAAACAACTGATTTGTCAAACATTGTCTTTTTTAAAATATTTTTATTGAAATATAATTCATATACTGTGCAATTCACCATATAAAGTGAACTATTCATTGACAGTGTATTCATAGCATTGTGTAACCATTGCCACAGTGAATTTTAGAACATTTTCATTACCCTAGAAAGAACTCTAGTCCTCTTAGCCTCTGTCTTCTTCAGTTTTCCATCTTCCCAGCCAACTAATCTACTTTCTGTCTCTATAAATATGTTTGCTTTTTAAAAGAGAATCAGTATCATTAATGAATGATATAAATAAAAGTTTAGTAAAACATGTTTAAAAAATAATTGTAATCTTAATATTCTACTAAGTTAATTTTCCCCCATGGGCTCTTTTTAGCTTATGCATAGAATTAAATACTGGGTACATCTTTCTTTTCTATGTAAAAAAATATATGAATCCTATTATTCATACAATTTGCTTTGAATTCTAGAAAGTTAATAAGTGGTATACCTGAAGGAATCTTTCCATATCTCTAGTACCCTATAGTGAATATGATTGAGACTGTAGTAATTATTATTTAATTATTATTTACTTAGAATAATGCATTTTTACATATACTTATATCTGTTTTTTCAGATTCCTTTCCCATATAGGTGATTATAGAATTCTGCGTAGAGGTCCCTGTGCTATATAGCAGGTCTCTTTGTTGATTATCTGTTTTATGTATAGTAATATGCATATGTCAGTTCTTCCCTAGTAGCTCAGGTGGTAAAGAATCCACCTGCAATGCAGGAAACCCGGCTTTGATCCCTGGGTCAGGAAGATCCCCTGGAGAAGGGAATGGCAACCCACTTCAATACTATTGCCTAGAGAATTCCATGGACAGTGGAGCCTGGCAGGCTACAGCCCATGGGGTCACAAAGAGTTGGACATGACTGAGTGACTAACACACACACATGTCAATCCCAGACTCCTCATTTATCCTCCCTGCCCTCCACTTTTCCCCTTTGGTAACCACAAGTTTGTTTTCTGTGTCTGTGAGTCCATTTATATTTTGCAAATAAATTCATTTGTATCATATTTTCATATTCCATGTGTAGTATCATATGATAATTGCCTTTGTCTGAATTAATTCACTTGGTATGACAATCTCTAGGTCCATCTGTGTTGCTGCAAATGATGTTTTGTTGGGATGACAAAGAGCATTCACATAGTAGGCGTCTGCACTCAGGTCTGCTGCAGGCATAGCTCAGGGATTTTTAAACCACCCCAGCCATGAAATCCTCTCTTCGGAAGACCTGCTGCTTCTGTTGCGGCATGCCTGCTGGGCTCTGCTCCACCTCCTCTTCCCCGCTCCTTCTTTCTCCAAGGCAACCCACATCCTCCTGGGTGCTTCTTGACAGCCTGTAAAGATCTGAGCTATCAAATGCCAATAACATTATTTGATCACGGAAATACTGGTCTTGGCTTTCTTTATAATCGTTGTGGATTAGGAGCAATTTCTTAATTTAGTTAAATGTTCTTCAGTTTTTACCTACTGTGAGTCTGTAAAATAAGGTTTGGTAACTAGACAAACGAGGTACTTAACTAGACAAACGAGGTGTATGGAGAGTGCTTAAACTACCTAAGATAATAAATTGTTTTCACTACTAGAGAAGCATTCATTGTAAAGATAGCAGCAATTCAAAGAATTTGTTCCTCTGTTTGAACCAGTTCCCTGAAGCCCTCTGTATGATGTTCTGTTGGGTTAGTTGTGATTTAAAAATGAAGCCAATGGAATTTTATATTCTCATGGTAATATTATTTAATTTAGACTTTCAAGTAATTCTGAGTGTTCCACTTAGTAATCTGTCCAAATGAGCATGATTTAATAATATTCCATAATTTAAAGTTACAGCTTTATTTTAATGTTTATACATTTAAGCAGGCAGACATTTAATTCCTTCCAAAAATAGATCAGGTAAGAACTGTTAAGAACACCAGTGTGTTATTACCCCTGGCTTGATATTTTGCATTTTTTTGCTTTCTTTGCTAGAAAGCAAAATGTGTAGGCATATAAATAGCTAAAAAATGGAAATAAGGGCAAAGTTTGACATACTCAGAAACTATACAGTTTCCCTTGGCTGTAGGGAGAAAAAAGTCCCTTTGGGTGCATTCTCAACTGAATAAACTCAGCTCTAAAATTATCCACGTATGAGCTGGGGATTAACTATTGAATCAGGTCCATAGGAAATACAGAAAAAATACAATAGATGTAAACACTGTCTGGATCCAGAATTTACAGAAGAGAAATGACAATCTTAAGGAGTAAATAGAAGCCAAGTCAAGTTTTTGACTTTAACTCTAACTCCGTGCCTGTTCTCTGCTAGCATAATGAATCGTTGTTTTGAAATTCCTGTGTTTTAACTTCAGAGGATCAATATGTCTTTCTTCCAGGAAGGTGATTCAGTCGAATTTTTTTCAGTGTTGTGAGTACATATGAAGGCAGTTGCTTAAAACTCAAGATGTATATCTCTTTTTGATGTGTCGACAACTTGCATACTTCATTGCTCCAATAATGCTTCTCATCAACCACATGTATCCAGCTGGATTTCACGCCTGTCACTTCATGCCACTGCATGTGTATTTTTCCCCCATATTTTCTGCTATGTAAGGCCCAGAATATTTTTTTCAAAGGAAAATTTGTAGATAACCAAAAAAAAAAAAAAGTGGGAAAGTGAAGAAGTTGTATTTCTGTATGACAGAAATTATAGTTAACTATATAGTCCACATAATTTTTTGCAAATGTCTTAATATACTTCAATTTTGAAACACTTTCACCTTCTTATTTTGAGCATGTAAAAATTTTTGAGAGCCTTTTTCCTTACTCTAACAAGCAGAGTAAAAGATAATTTAGGATGAAAAGAGCATTTTCTCTGTGAGACTATCAGCGTAGCACAGAGTAAGTACTGTCTTGATCTTTAATTAGAGGAGAATATTTTTACTGCCAATCTCAGTTTAAAAAATCACAAAGTCCATTAATGAAAACAGTTTGTTGAGGGTGTAGCTCTGTAAAACATGAATTAGAAGTGTTAGAATGAAAAACATTTTGAGCTTCTGAAGAGTTTTTGATATTTAAAGTAATGTAGGTGCTTCAATTTTCAAATTATAAAAAATTGTCTATTAATGCTTGGCAGATCTTACCATAACACTTTGGCATTTAGGCTGTGGGTTTTTTTTCCTTCATATGAAATATAACTTTCAGACCTTTAGTGTAGTCATCATTCCTGTCCTGTGTTGGAAGGAATCCAGAATTCCAATCCTTGTAAAATCTCTCATCATGTTTTCAGGTTTTACATACTGCATAATTAACAGACAAAAGAAAAGCAGCTTTGTACAAATGGGCAATATTTTAAGAGTAAAACTGCAAAAAATAGAAAATGTAGTTATGTCATTTATTTTATGAATTTGTTTCCTTTTTTTTTTATTTTTTCCTTAAAAATAAAACAGAGTTGTTTTGGAATTCAGCTTCCTTCAATACCGAGGCATCCTACCTCCATTTTCCTACTTTCCATGGAGAGCTGAGTGCGGATGTGTCTTTCTTCTTCAAGACAACAGCTTCATCTGGGGTGTTTTTAGAGAACCTGGGGATTACCGATTTCATACGGATAGAGCTACGCTGTAAGTCGTGTTTTCCTTAGACGTCTGTGGAATTTTGTTTAGGAGTAATGAGTGTGTAGAGTCGTGTCCAACTCTTTGTTACCTCGTGGACTGTAGCCCCCAGGCTCCTCTGTCCATGGGATTTTCCAGTCAAGAGTACTGGAGTGGGTAGCCATTTCCTATTCCAGGGGTTTATGAGTAAATTCTGTAACTAATTTTTAAAGTACTGTGTTTCTACATTATCAACCAAATCTTTTCATTGTGTCCTTTGGGAAGAAAAATATGTTATTAAGATAGCATTTTTTGCAAGAAAATTATTTAATATTTAATGCGATAATTTGGGGAAATTATTAGTATTCTCTAGAACCAACTTAAAAAGTCTTTTAAATTCAGAAAAATTAAACATTTTAAAAAATCCAAATACTCAGTTTAAAAATTAATTAAATTAACCAGCCAAATTGTTTTGCTATCCTCATAGACTGCTAATATTTTGATATCAAATGTATATTGCATGCTTTTGAAATTAAATAAACCCTGAATCACTGTCAAAATTATTTTTATATAAAATTCCAGATGCTATTTAATTCTCTTCCCCTGGCTAAATAGCTTTGATGTGGAGACATGGGTTCGATCCCAGGGTTGGAAAGATCCCTAAAGGAGTAAATGGCAAATCACTCCAGTATTCTTGGCTGGAAAATCCCATGGACTGAGGAACCAGGTGGGCTATAGTCCATGGGGTCGCAAAAGAGTCAGAAATGACTGAGAGACTAAACAAACAAATAGCTTTAGTTTTTGTCAGTATGAACAATTAACTCCAGTGATGAATTTCTTAGAATCCATTTCCCCCGCAAAATACAAATGCATTTTACTGTCTCGTTCCATGTCTACTCTGCACCGACATCCCTGGTTTCTTCCATAGAGTGCAAACCATTATCTTCATGTTTAGTGACTGTTGATGCAATGGGGCTCTTCCCGAGGATATTGAAGACTGAGCCCCCCCACCACGGGGACTAACACGAACAATCTTCATGTCTGACCCTTCCAGCTCCTGCAGTTGTGACATTTTCATTTGATGTGGGAAATGGGCCTTTTGAAATCTCGGTGCAGTCACCCACTCACTTCAATGACAACCAGTGGCACCACGTTAGGGTTGAGAGGAACATGAAAGAGGCCTCGGTTCAAGTGGATCAGCTCTCACCAAGGACACAGCCGGCCCCGGCGGACGGGCATGTCCTCCTGCAGCTCAACAGTCAGCTCTTCGTGGGTAAGCCCTGCTTTGGACAATTTGTCTTTAATTGTATGATGTAAGTGCAGAGATGGGCCAAAAGAAAATAATGCCAACTGTAGATAACGATGCGGTCCTTGGGGTCACAAGGAGTTGGACACGACGCAGGGACTGAACTGAACTGATAAGATAATGATAACACCACCCCTAAACCACCATTTATTGAGAACCTGTGTTCCAGGCTGCACTCAGTGTTTTTACTACTTACTCGTAACCAACCCATGCAATGGATATTACCCCAGTTTTACTGACAAGGTAACTGAGGTGCAGGAGGCTGAAATCTCTTGCCTTCAGAAACCCACCTAGTAATGAAATTCACATTTGTGTTTGACTAATTCCTAAACCCCCATTCTTTTCATTTCCAGTTTTGTT
Organism: Tragelaphus eurycerus; assembly: GCA_935064755.1. Classification (NCBI taxonomy): domain Eukaryota; kingdom Metazoa; phylum Chordata; class Mammalia; order Artiodactyla; family Bovidae; genus Tragelaphus; species Tragelaphus eurycerus. The sequence continues at coordinate 4,350,928 of CAKXYN010000051.1, forward strand.
GAGACGTAATTAACATAGGACACCATATAAATTTAACATAAATATTCTTAATTTTCCAGATTATGTGACTTGTTCCATTTTTTTTTAAATGTTAGAGTCTTTAGTATGATATTGGACTTGTTTACCTTTGTTCCCCAGGAAGTCAAAGAACCCTCCTTGTAAATCCAGCTGACGCCAACCAGTGATCCCTGCCAAAAACAAGCTAATGGCAGGAAAAAAAAAAAACCAGCATGAGCAAACTATTGTAGCAGCCATGGTTTGACCAGTTACACCAGTTCTACTGGTGTCCATTATTTTCCCATTTTTCTGATGCCTTCTGATCACCTACTTTATGTTTATATCCAAATGTTATTCCTTTATTTTCTAATTACATTCACTTGGTATTTATAGATTTGATAGGAGAATCCTTCTGGGTGTGTTTGTTTTACATCTTTGCTAATTACAGGACTTATTGACCATAAAGTTCAAGGAATTATCTCTTACTTGATCACTTTTCACATATTTTAGTGTAAATGAGGACACAGCAACACTGTCACTCAGGATAAATTGTAAATTATCAGAAACTGTTTCAAGCCTATGTAAGAGTTATGTTTTAGAGCAAAATTCTCATCAGATCCCCATTACATCTTCTCTTGTTTAATAGCCTTGTTTTAAGCTCTCTCACTGGGAAGGATGAAGCTGATTAAAGGGTATGGAAATAATAAAACATGAGAGGAAATACATAACTTTTCTTTTAATAACATGCTAGGAGCTCAGTCAGGAAATTGACACAGATATTTCTTGAGTTACAAACAATAAGAGATGGTCACAGCAAAAGGTATGGCAATTTAAAATCTGTCAGGATCTAGGAAATAGCCTTCCTGTTCTTAGAAATTGAGAAAGCTGAAACAGTCCTCTAATTTTTCAGTGAAATCTGCTGCGGTTTGCCTGGGCATGACCTTTTATTCTTGGTATGAATTTTAACTTCCTAGAAATGGAGTCACTGTGTATTGTGTCTGATAGGAACCCTGGCCTTAATTTGTTTTCAGGTAGTTGTAATGGATAGAAATACTATTATGATATAGAATGATATATTAGGGCAAACTTGAATCTTGTCATCAGTCATGTGTTATAATTTTAATAAGGATCTAAGAGATTTTATCTTTATGGGGAATATTGGTTAGGATTTTTACATTCCCATATGTTAAATTCTGGAGAAGGCAATGGCACCCCACTCCAGTACTCTTGCCTGGAAAATCCCATGGACGGAGGAGCCTGGTAGGCTGCAGTCCATGGGGTCGCTAAGAGTCAGACATGACTGAGCGACTTCATTTTCTCTTTTCACTTTCATGCATTGGAGAAGGAAATGGCAACCCACTCCAGTGTTCTTGCCTGGAGAATCCCAGGGATGGTGGAGCCTGGTGGGCTGCCATCTATGGGGTCACACAGAGTCGGACACGACTGAAGTGACTTAGCATAGCATAGCATAGCATGTTAAAATCAAGCATGATTGTATTATTAGAAAGTTTTAGAAATTGAAATCTTTAACGTATTTTCAAGATCATTGAAAATTAAAAGGAAAAGCGGAAAGAAAGATCTTTGGAAAAAGTTATGTCTATTGAGAAAAATCTCTTTATATAGTCTCCTTCTTCCTACTCACAGCTAACTGAGTAAATAGAAGTGTTTAATGTGATTATATTAAAAAATGGACTCATGTTGAAAGAAAGTCTTGCAGCCTTAGGTAGAGACACATCATTGATTGTCAAGAGACCAAATAAGTATCTATTTTCATCTTTACCTCTACTATAAGACTGCACTACTCTTAGGAAAGGACCCCAACCAAGTTAATAGAGTAATACATACAAGATAACATCAAAATTTGTCAATTTACAACATTAGTGTTAAATCAGCATGTTTTTTTATTTCTAGATGAAAATACCTTTCCCCTTTGGGAAGATTCAATGGAATTTAAATTATAATTAAAAAGTTGTACTGAATTAGACCCACTCCAGTATTCCTGCCTGGAAAATCAGGCAAGAGGACGGAGGAGCCTGATAGGCTGCAGTCCATGGGGTCGCTAAGAGTCAGACACAACTGAGCGACTTCACTTTCACTTTTCACTTTCACGCATTGGAGAAGGAATGCAAGAACTCCAGTGTTCTTGCCTGGAGAATCCCAGGGACGGCGGAGCCTGGTGGGCTGCGTTCTATGGGGTTGCACAGAGTTGGACACGACTGACGCAACTTAGCAGCAGCAGCAGCAGCATAAAATGGGTGAAAACTAGTACCAAAACAACTAGTAATAATCACAGCTAGTTTGATGTAGCACTTATTAAGACAAAAGGTAGTTTTCTGCCTCCCTGAGAGTATATTTCAGGGAAAAAGGCAAGAGGCAGCCAAATAAATAAATAAAGACAAATAAGACAAAACAAAAAATACATATATAAATATCAGTTCAGTTCAGTTCAGTTGCTCAGTCATATCTGACTGTTTGCAACCCCACGGACTGCAGCACACCAGGCCTCCCTGTCCATCACCAACTCCTGGAGCTTACTCAAACTCATGTCCATTGAGTTGGTGAAGCCATCCAAACATCTCATCCTCTGTCATCCCTTTCTCTGCCCACCTTCAATCCTTCCCAGCATCAGGGTTTTTCCAGTGAGTCAGTACTTTGTATCAGGTGGCCGAAATATTAGAGTTTCAGCTTCAGCATCAATCCTTCCAATGAATATTCAGGACTGATTTCCTTTAGGATGGACTGGTTGGATCTCCTTGCAGTCCAAGGGACTCTTAAGAGTCTTCTTCAACACCACAGTTCAAAAACATCAATTCTTCCACGGTCAGCTTTCTTTATAGTCCAAATCCCACATCCATATATGACTACCAAAAAAACCATAGCCTTGACTAGATGGACCTTTGTTGGCAAAGTTATGTCTCTGCTTTTTAATATGTGTCTAAGTTGGTCATAGCTTTCCCTCCAAGGAGCAAGCATCTTTTAATTTCATGGCTGCAATCACCATCTGCGGTGATTTTGGTGATCACAGTTTCCACTGTTTCCCCATCTGTTTGCTATGAAGCTATGGGACCAGATGCCATGACCTTAGTTTTCTGAATATTGAGCTTTAAGCCAACTTTTTCACTCTCCTCTTTCACTTTGATCAAGAGCCTCTTTAGTTCTTCTTCACTTTCTGCCATAAGGGTGGTGTCATCTGCGTATCTGAGGTTATTGATATTTCTCTTGGCAATCTTGATTCCAGCCTGTGCTTCATCCAGTCCAACATTTCTCATGATGTACTCTGTGTATAAGTTAAATAAGCAGAGTGACAATATACAGCCTTGATGTACTCCTTTCCCTATTTGGAACCGTCTGTTGTTCCATGTACAGTTCTAACTGTTGCTTCCTGACTTGCATATAGATTTCTCAAGAAGCAAGTGAGATGGTCTGGTATTCCCATCTCTTTCAGAATTTTCCACAGTTTGTTGTGATCCACATAGTCAAAGGCTTTGGCATAGTCAACAAAGCAGAAGTAGATGTTTTTCTTGAATTCTTTTGATGATCCAATGGATGTTGGCAGTTTGATCTCTGATTCCTCTGCCTTTTTTCTATCCAGCTTGAACATCTGAAAGTTCACAGTTCTCATACTGTTGAAGACTGGCTTGGAGAATTTAGAATTCTCCAAGTAACTAGAATGACTTTGCTAGTGTTTGAGATGAGTGCAATTGAGCGATAGTTTGAGCATTCTTTGACATTGCCTTTCTTAGGGATTGGAATGAAAACTGATCTTTTCCACTCCTATGGCCACTGCTGAGTTTTCCAAATTTGCTGGCATATTGAGTACAGCACTTTCACAGCATCGTCTTTTAGGATTTGAAATAGCTCAACTGGAATTCCATTACCTCCACTAGCTTTGTTCATAGTGATGCTTCCTAAGGCCCACTTGACCTCGCATTCCATATATATATATATATATATATATATATAACAATGTATATATACACACACAAGCTTGCATACACACATATATGTAAAGTTTCAGATAATGATAAATACAGAAAGTAAAAGTAGAATAAGACATCAGGCAGTTTGGTTTTCAGACTTCTATTTCAAGTGGGGTATTCACAGAAGCCCTCTCTGAGGACCTTACATTGGAACAGATGCCAGTGGAAGTAGGAGTGGAATCCCTGTGAACATCCAAAGGAAGAGAATTCCAGGCAGTGGGGATGAACTTCAGGAATTAAGGAGTAACTCATGGTGTCTGCGGATGGAATTTGTGTGGGAGGAGAGGATGGTGCAAAGTGAGGTCGAGTTATATATTGTAAGGCCATGGTCTGGACTTTGGATTTTATTCTAAAGGCTCAGATGAGTGGAATGGTCTAATTTCTGTTTTCTACCTTCTCTCTTAGTAAGGAAAAGGTAGAAGCAGGCCATGGCTTTAGTCCCCAAGAGAGATTGTGGCAGCATGGGCCAGAGGGGAGATGGTGATAAAGAAAGTTGGGATGTGTCTTAAATGGAGGTGTACACCACTTACTAATGAGTTGCTTATCGTTGCTAGTATTTTCCATTTACTCCTGCTAATATCCTTCTGCAAGTTCTCTGCATTACTCACATCATTTCTCAGTCTTTAATTTCATCTGAAGTTAGCTTTTCTTGTGTTCTTCCTTTATCCTAACTTGCATCAGGGTTAAAGCTGTTCCCTGGCCCCACATATGCAGTCCAAACCACAGTCTTGCCAGCCTGGAAAAGACCCCTGGGTATTCTTCATAGTCCAGAGAAAATAGCCTGCCTCCCCAGTGAGGTTCCACCACCCACCATCACTGTCACCAGGAAGTCGGGCTGTTTTTGTTCAAGTGTTCTTTGCCAGCACATGGCAGGTGTAAAGGGATCTTCTCTTAGAAACTGCTTCCCCACATACTAATGCCTTCACATTGTTGGAGTTAAGTCAACTCTCAAAGCCTTGACTCCTCGGGTGACTGGAAATCTCTGCTTTAATCCAATATAATTGATTTTCTGGCTAAAATTTTAAAGGGCAATTTCATTTCCCTTACTTACAGGTTCAAGAGTTTAATTTGTAGTTCACCCATCCATATTAAAAATAATTATGACTAATCAGTATTTTCAAGGGTGTATAACCACTATCATTTGTATTTGGGGATCAGGACAAATAAATGAGATAAGTGTAATCGAAAAGAGTAAACCTGTAGTTTCCAGCATCACTTTTTCTCCTAATAAAAATGTTTAAATTGAGACACTGATGATGGTGATGATGATGACATTTTAAATTATGTGGAAGCACAATTTTTATAAATAGGGCAGAGCTGAAAGGCCAAGGTTAGTGTATCGGTTGGTCAAAGTTAGATTATGTTATTACCGCAGCATTCAGTTTTTATAAAAAAAATTCACCTTCTTTTTTATAACCAAATAGAGCACAAAACCGGAGAAGGCAATGGCAACCCACTCCAGTACTCTTGCCTGGAGAATCCCCTAGACGGAGGAGCCTGGTGGGCTGCAGTCTATGGGGTCGCTAAGAGTCGGGCAAGACTGAGCGACTTCACTTTCACTTTTCACTTTCATGCATTGGAGGAGGAAATGGCAACCCACTCCAGTGTTCTTGCCTGGAGAATCCCAGGGACAGGGGAAGCCTGGTGGGCTGCCGTCTATGGGGTCGCACAGAGTCGGACACGACTGAAGCGACTTAGCAGCAGCAGCAGCAGCAGCAAGTAGTAGCTTTAATGTTTGTAACCTTGGACCCTTGAGTTAATTCTTTCTCTTGTTATAACCCGCCACACCTTTGCCCTATAGAAATGCAACTCCAATACCTTTGGAGGGTGGCGTCTGACTAATCATCTTTAGAGAAAAATAAGTTTTCTGAAGAAAGGGTCCTAAAATGTTGACAGGCCTCTTGGCCAGAAGATAATGCAAATCACCTAAACTTTTGCATATGATAAGTTTGCAGGAAGAAAGCCTGGCTTACTGCATGACTCTACCCCTTCCCCCATTATCCTCTATGCACAACTTAAGATATAAAAACTACTTTGAAAAATAAAATGTGGGGCCTTGTTCACTGAAGCTTGGTCTCCCCATGTCGTTCTTTCTCTTACCTTCTGGCTGAATTATTCAGCCTCCTCGCTCCACAAAATGTTCTCACTGAGCTATCCTTATTTCATCCGCTTTTCTTCACTGAATTTCCTCACTGAGCTATCCTCATTCTATTATTCTTTATATCTTTAATTCATATTTATTTAAGCAGTTGTTTCCTGACCCTCACTGATGCCGTCTACACCTCGAACTCCCTGGATCAGCCAGGGCTGGACCCTGGCATTGTAGTACTACAAATATGAAGCAGTAGAACTTTCAACAATGTAGAAATTTGCTTGTTTAAGATACTCTCTTCAACACTTTTCCCTACAAGTAAAACATTGCAGGTATTTGAATATATGTTAATCTTGATTTAAATTATCTTCTCCAGCTGCCTGTGCTACCATTGCCAGGTCTATATTGATTTACGTTACCTTTTTTTTTGAGATGAGAGGTTTTGGCAGCCTCTCAGAAGTGAGTCGGAAAAGGCAATGGCACCCTCTTCCAGTACTCTTGTCTGGAAAATCCCATGGACGGAGGAGCCTGGTAGATTGCAGTCCATGGGGTCGCTAAGAGCCGGACACGACTGGGCGACTTCACTTTCACTTTTCACTGTCATGCATTGGAGAAGGAAATGGCAACCCACTCCAGTGTTCTTGCCTGGAGAATCCCAGGGATGGGGGAAGCCTGGTAGGCTGCCATCTCTGGGGTCGCACAGAGTCAGACACGACTGAAGCGACTTAGCAGCAGCAGCAGCAGAAGTGAGCACTGCAATAGGATAACATGAAGGAAACCAGTGTATTTTCTCCATCGCTTGCTTCACTCTGTCCTCTAAGGACCAATAATAAAGTGTGTTCTCATCTCAGAGTGAGACTCTGAGGCAAGACTAATGCTTCTGAGCAAAATCTTTTTATTTCTGAGCAAAATCAGTGAAACTAAATAGAAAGCATGACTGAAAATGTGATTCAGCTGAGCAGCAATTATACATGGCAGTTGAAATAGGCACAAGGAAGTGGTATATAGTTTCAGAGATTCAACTATACCACAAAATTATAAAAAACAAGAACTTGAACAATCCGTGTAGCTCCTGATATTAGCATAACTATCTTCAACTAATCTAAACTGTAGGATGTCATGCAAAGTGAAGAAGTAATGAAATCATGAACGGAAATCTTTGTATGAAAAAACATTAATGTGATGGTCAGATGAGAAACAGTAGAATATCTTCCCTCCCCAAGAAAATTTCAGCCATCACATTGCTATTTAGTGTAAAAATGATGATTCCCCTCCTGTCGGCCATCTTTCTCCAATCTTCTTCTAAATTATGGCACTAGGTCTTTACCAACATTTTCACGTTCTTTCACTCTGTCCTTCTTTGTTTGTGTGTGATTCATGACTTGTCTTAGTTAAATAGTCCTATTCAGAGATGCTATTTCCTATCTTTAAAAATAAGTTTAGCAACTCAGTGCTGAATGGTGTAGTAAACATATGCCCTTGACCTTGTAGACATGGGGGACTCAATGTTGAGAGTCCCTGCTGTGATTACACACCCACAGCCATTCTCCAGCCACAGAAATGATTCAGAGAAAAGAATCAATCATTTTGTCTAAGCTGAAATGTGACAGTGGTCATTTTCTATTTTGGTTTGTAAACTCAGCATTTTTCTTAGAAGCATCTTAAATTAGCCTTGAATTGATTTTCATTCAACCAGCTCTGCAATTTTTGTTTGCAGCCTGAATTCTTTCACTGGAAGGTTTCTAAATGGGGCAAACTTCATTTCAATACTTTGGGACTAGGACCCGAAGGAGAAGTAAGGACTCCTGACATAGACTCAGAAGTCATTTGCATTGCATTTGAATTGCAGCAAATCTACAAATATTTATTATCTTGAGCAAACAGTCTCTAAATACCATACCCAAAGGTTAATGCTGAACTCTAACATATTGAAGCTCTGAAGGCTGGTTTTCAACCTAATCACACATTCATATTGCCTGGGGAGCTTTGGGGACACTGACAGTACCAGAAAAGTGAAAGCGAAAGTCGCTCAGTTGTGTCCGACTCTTTGCAACCCCGTGGACTTTACAATCCATGGAACTCTCCAGGCCAGAATACTGGAGTGGGTAGCCTTTCCCTTCCCCAGGGGATCTTCCCAACCCAGGGATTGAACCCAGGTCTCTCGCATTGCAGGTGGATTCTTTACCAGCTGAGTCACAGGAAAGTACCAGGACAGTACCAGAACAAAGATATATTTATTTACTGCGGATGGATGTTTGCATACTTTCAAAGTTGCATATTACAAATACAGCCCTGTGCTGGTCTTTTGGTGAACATATGCTTGTATACCTGTTGGTTGTGTACCTAGGGGTAGAATTACTGGGCCATTGCCTTCTCCGTACTGGGTCACAGGAATAAGCATATGTCAAGCATTAGGAGACACTGCCAAATCTCTGTTGGCCATTTGGATATCATCCTTTTTGAAGTGGCTGTTCAGATCTGTTGCCCATTTTCTACAGGGTTGTCTTCTTTTAAGAAAAATTTAGAAGCTCTTTATATATATAGTGGATGAGTCCTTTACAGATTCATTTATTATAGATATTTTCCTTTATGGTGTGCATTTTCACATTGCTGATGTCTTTTGATGAGCAGAAGTTCTTAATTATAATATATTCTAGATTTCTTTCTCTTTGCTTTCTGTTTGTTTTTGATAGGCTAAAATATAGCTAACAGGAAGAGAATGCCAAACAACTTGATGTTTGAATAATTTTTATTACAGGCTAATTTTCCTTTGTAGTCATAAATACATTCCCTCATTACCAAAGTTCAGTGCAATAAAAGTCGTGTTGCTCTGTAATGTAATCATATCATTTATTTCAAATATTTTCTTCTCTCTTTGAGATGTCATTTTCATGATTAACCAGAGAAGCTCCCAGTGGACTTTTCCTTGTCCAGAGGCAAATCTTGAGTGACCATTGACTAAAATCAGAATTCAAATGGGATCTCTTGAGATGAGAGAATATGATGAATAGCACCAACGTTCATTTCTTTGAAAAACAGGCCCTAGTATGGTCAAAGCACTCAGCACTATGGCCTTAGCTCTGAGTAGACCCGTTTTTCCCTGTTGCTGCTGCCACCAGGACCTGTGCTCATCACTCGCTCAGGTTCCGGGAAAAGTGACTGACTTTTCTAAGCCTGTGGCATGCTTTCTTAGACCACCCGCCTCTTTCAGCTGTCACAGCTCTTTGAACTTGAGGGAGGACAGTCCTGCTCTTCCCAGCCTTGCAGGGCTTTGTTCAGTAAGGAATGTTCCACAGCAAAACTATAGCTGGGCGTCTGGCCTCAGCACTTACATGAACTGATGCTATTGTTGCTGCAAGGCTGCTTCCTCCCCCGGACCTTAGGGATGGCTGGGAAGATCCGCTGTGTGGTGTGCAGAGCACAGTCCCCTGACCTGGTCCCGGCCCCGCCCGCATGCCCAGTCACTTCCCTGCCCCCGTTGAAGGCCCGTGGCCAGGGCCTCCCTGCCATTCTCTGCAGAGTGCCCTGCTCAGAGAGAGCCCTTGTCCTCTGCCCAGCAAGCCTCTGCAACTTTGGATTTTGGGGGATCTTGTTTTATTTGTTCTTCTAAGGCCCCTGGATGGATTGCACAGTTCCCAGTTAATCCTCAATTATATTCAAGCACAGCACATAAATAATTTGCCATTAAAAAAATTAAAGATCTTCCTGCCACAGAAGTAGTGGGAAATTGGCATAGGAAAGAGCCAGCTTGGACTCTGTGACAATAGCATCTGTCACTTAGTCTAACTTCCTGAGAGCGTGGAACGTGATAAAAGGCTTGGGCTCAGTCTCCACTCGGCACCTAGCACACTTGTTTAGGTGCAATATCCCAATACTGTGTGTAAGTGAACAAATTCGGTTGTATTCATCCACATAGGAAGGTTGGGTGTTTGTTTCACAAAATACCCAGTGTATATGAAGTTCCAGAATCCACTATATCTGATACAGTATGGCAGCTAAATTGATAGCAAATTAATTGGAAGACGGTTCCAAACATAATAACTCAGCAGAGGCATCCAGAATCAATTAATCAAACTGCAACTCATTTTAATTGGACATCCTCTAACCTGGAGAAGTCGTTGGAATGTCTAATTAAGCTTTCAAGCCCAACCCTATTTACATGAACCATGTTTTCCTGAACAGCTACATCTTAAAATGAAAGGTTAGTAACTTGAAGCCTAATGGTAAAGTAAAAATCTTCAATATCCATGTGCTGCAAATATTTATTTAATTGGACATCACATTTTCTTGCTAATGTTAAAGTGTAGTTTAAAGCCATTTAATTAGGCAAACATTAGCTCTTTAAAAGGGCTTCCCAGGTGGCTTAGTGGTAAAGAATCACCAGCCAATACAGGAGACGCAGGTTTGATCCCTGGGTCAGGAAGATCTCCTGGAGAAGGAAATGGCAGCCCACTACGTGCCTGGGAAATCCCATGGACAGAGGAGCCTGGTGGGCTTCCGTCCATGGGATCGCAAAGAGTCAGACACGACTGAGTGTCTGAGCACACACACACACGAAACTCTTTAAAAGTACAGAATCAAGAAATCTTATTTACAAACTGTGTTGATTTTCTTCTATTACAAATGCCATTTAAGCATGCATGTCACATGTATATGCATATATTTCTACCTGTGAACATCCCCATCCTCTGACCTTCCTCTCCACTTGGTATCTCTTTCTACCTCTTTCTATGCTCATGTTTCCCATCCTAAATCCATTACTAGACCGTGAGATCTGTGAGACCAGGACCCACTGTATGTAACTCTGTACCTCCAGTGTCAGACAGTGTCCAAAAAAGAGCTGCTAAATAATGCTAGCCAGACTGAAATGCTATTGAAATTGAAAGTGATCTGAGAAGAAAATGGAACTCTTGTTTTTTGACCGGGTTTTGGTGTGGAGAGGAAGGAGGCGTCCCCAACTGTAGGTTTTTGTCTTAACTCTGCCTCTGACTAAACGTGTTTATTCTAAAATTTCTCAGCTATGCCCACAGGCTAGTCCCTGAACTTATCTGTGCCTCCAGTCTCTCATCTGCAGCAAAAACAGCAGAAAACAAACAAGAATGAATGAGTTGGAGCTGATGAAAATGGATGTCTTAAGTTGTTGGACTCCAGGTTATTTAGTTATTATTATGTCACTGGCAGACTGAGATAAACCCCTAAATCAGAGAGCCTGTGGATATTTCAGAGTGACAAATGCATAACAGACTGTGATTTAGTGGTGCTGTATACTATAAACTCTACATCGTGATTTAAAATACTGTAACATGAAGTCAGTGAAATACACCAGGAATACACACCTCTAATGAAGACTTCATAGCATCTGGCCCTCCTCCAAAGAGTGCCTGGGCCAGAGCTAAAACCAAGGCTGCGGGCCATCCTCCTTACCCAGGAAAAAGAACTCCAGCAGGGATGCCCCAAGAATCTCTGTCACAGACTTGACTGAGCCCTAGCCATTCTTACTGAGTCAAGATAGCAGCAGCCCTGATGTGGAGGGAAAAGATGTCCTGAAGATGAGGGATGCAGAGAGACGCTGGGGATGGCGGAAGACTGAGGAAGTGTAGGAGGAGCGCAACAAGGGTGACAGCGATTCTGAAATTCTGGGATAACATCAACTCATTCCTGCCTTGCCCAAGAGCCTGGAATTGTACGATGTCTGGCTCCATACCACACTAAATCTGGATTTATAAATAGAGCATATGATACCCACCCCTTAAGACTTTCATATTCTTCACTGAAGAGGTGCAAATTATGTCAGCTGAAGCCATTTGAATATAGACATTTAATATAGTCATTTGACTCAATACCTTTAGACCATGAAAATTTTGAAACTGGTTTTATGTCCCTGGATATGTTCCAGTTTCTCCTGGTTTATAGCCTATGGGAACTTGAATAGAATTTGTATCTTCCTGTTGTGTGAAAATTGTATAAATCTTAATTATGTTGAATTGGTTCATAGTGCTTTTCAGCTCTACTATGACCTTCTACTTTTCTATTCATTCTATGAATTTTTGAGAGTTTGGTGTTGAAACTCCGAATAAACATATTAATTTATCTACTTAAAAAATAATTGCAATATATAGGGGAACTATATGTAACTTTGTTATGTTTAAAAAAAATAGTGAGAATGGCAAAAATAAATAAATACAGTCATTTGAATAGGGACCATTACATCTATGAATCTGAATTATGTAACACCATGAGTTCCAGGCTTCTCAGAGATTCTTTTAGTTTTGTCTTCATGGTATGTCATTATCTAAAAACGTAAAATCAATTTATTCAGAAATATTCATTGAATTTTATCAATATCTCAGTCCCAGGGACCCAAACATCCCTGTGAGGAAATGTACCTCTCTTCAACTTTTGCAGCACCATCCCAGCTGCTATTACAATCAGTTTAATGGATGAGTGTGTTATTATTAACAGTAAATTGAGTATTAATACTTAGTTATGACTAATGTTCATTTAGCTGTAGTTATAAATAGTTATTGCAACACTGTTATGTGTGAACTGGTGAGGGACAAGGGAGCTGGCATGCTGCAGTCCATGAGGTTGTGAAGAGTTGACTGAACAACAACAAATTCTATGTCAGGTGCTGGTCTGTGTGCTGGGGTTTCAGTGTGATTGAAATAGCCCTAACTGAATGTGTATTTTGATGGAGAGACATTGGTAATATACAAAGTAAATTGTTCAGATGTAAAGCTTGCTGGATGATGCAAAGGCATATTTTTGTAGGTTCTTTCTGGAAATTTTCTAGTTCTAAAATTAAAAAAAAAACAAAACACCTCTTTAATCTCTGAGAATAAAGAGACTTTACATAAATGGGGCTAGATTAGGAGCTCACTAGATGAAGTGAGGGAGGAGGGAGTGAACCCATTTTAGGAAGAGAGAACAGGTACGGAGTGGATATGCAGTCCTGGTGGTGAGACAGCATCAGCTGTTCAAAAGATGAAGCTCCTTTTCAGAGGTTCCAAGAACATCTAAGTGTTTCTGGGTAAATCACCCAGATTATGTAGATTAGGACACTATTTTCCTATTTCAAGTTCTGAGCTTTTATTTATTGATATCCCTGGGCACTGATGTATGTCCAAGTGCACTCATAGGTTTCATTCCCATTAAGACGATGCTTTATATATGGGAGTCAGATGACTGTCTCAGTCTGATTCACAGCCTTGTGTCTGGCCCACCACAATCAGTAGTTTTTGGGGAGCCTAAGCCTGTATTTTTAAGAAGCCTTTCCATGAGATACTCATATTCCTGACGTTTGAGAACCTCTGCCTTAGGATGTGTGTGTGTAAGACACTCAGTTGTGTCCAACTCTTTGCAATCCCATGTGCTATAAATAGCCCACCAGGCTCCTCTGTCCATGGAATTCTCCAGGCAAGAACACTGGAGTGGACTGCCGTTTCCTCCTCCACTGCCTTAGGATAGCAGGGTCTGATTCTTCCCAAACTCTTAAAACCTCTTCAAGGGCGGCTTGCTAAGTGCATGTTGTTATCTATCATTCAGTAAATGTTCCACCACTCTGTGTCTCCATTAATCCACTTCCCCAATATTGTTGAGAATCTTTCCAAAACAATAAGCACTGGTCCAACACTTGAAAAAAATTCACTGGGACATACACCCAACAAAAGCAGATACTCTGGTGCTCAATCTGATGCTGCGTATTTTGATGAAAGGATAATGACCACAAGATTACATTAATGCACAATCAAGTTAGAAGAACTCAAGGATACCTTCATAATTCTCACTAATGAAAGCTGTCCCACATCAGGATCAGGTTTCAATATGAAGGGCAACCACGTGTGTGGTGCCTGCGTGCGTGCTAAGAAGCTTCAGTCCTGTCCAAGTTTTTGTGACCCCATGTGACCCCAGGGGAGCCCACCAGGCTCCTCTGTCCATGGGATTCTCCAGGCAAAAATACTGGAGTGGGTTGCCATGCCCTCCTCCAACCACAAATATATGCTTATTAAACATTGCAAGAAAAAATTAGTTTCTACATAAGAATATCAATATATATCACTGTCATTTTGAGTCAAAGTGAAATAGAGCCTTTAATTTGTTCTTTAAAATAAAACAGACTGATTTTAAAAGTCTCCAATTTAAAGTTTTATAAAACTCTTTTAGAAAACAAATCTGTAACAAATTCAACCTTTGGAGAAAAAAAAAGAATGAATGAATTTTATCTTTATGAATTCTTTTAACAGTATTTTGTCACAAATCATGCTTATAAAAGCATATAGACCCTTCTGACTCTGGCCATTCTCTGTTAAGGCCACAATTTTGGCCTCTGTGAGGCCTCAGTCTTACTTGGTCTTAAAATCCTGAGCAAAACACCTCAGAACATGTTCGCATGTGCAGTATTTCCCTTGTAGGTGGAACGGCCACCCGACAGAGGGGCTTCTTGGGTTGCATTCGGTCTCTGCAGTTGAACGGAGAGGCCCTAGACCTGGAAGAAAGAGCCAGGGTGACCCCGGGAGTGGAGCCGGGGTGCGGAGGACACTGCAGCAGCTACGGGAGGTTGTGCCACCACGGGGGCACGTGCAAGGAGAAGCCCAGCGGGTTCTCCTGTGACTGCACCTCCTCCGCATACGCGGGGCCTTTCTGCTCAGACGGTGAGTGTGACACAGGTCCCCCCAACAGCAATGTGAATAAAACCTCCAGCAGTTCTTTTCTTTGTAGCTATTTAAAACAAAAATATTTCCATTCCTGAACATTTTTTTGGGGGGACGGGGGCAAATTGCCTATTTTATGCCCATGACATTTCATTACTTAAATATTTGCCTCAGTTCTTTAAAAACTGTGTCTTTTAATGATAAACCTTCTAATTGTCGCCTCTAGTGGTATAAAGTATCAGCTGCTCCATCTGCTCTTTTCTATCTACTGTTAATGCTCTTAAATAATACAGGTGTCAACAGCCAGTCCCACGGGGGCAGTTCTCATTTTTAAAATCATTACAACCATTGTTGTTATTTTTGAAGATGGCCAGCCATGCAAAGACATTTGGGAAGCCTTGTTGTTTGAGCCAACAAATATTATTTAGCAAACAGGACTAGAAATAACTTTTCCATTGAGTATTGATGTGTGACAAAATAGAGATACTCAGACATCTTGTTCTGTGAAATGCTGACTTTCTGTTGGTAAAGTGAAACAGTGGACCATTTTTCAGCTGGTCTTGTTCACTGATCCACGTCATGGAAGAAGGGAAAAGCTGAGTGTAGCACTTAGTGTTCTGAACAGATTTCTGTGAATAGACAAACATTTGCTACACCTTCATAGTTCTTCATAGAAAATTGTCATCCTGTTTAATTCAATTGCTTTACTTAAGTGTTTCTGGACTACTGAACCTTTACCTGAAGGAGACTAACGAAAATTGCCTCAAACTGAAACGATCCCTGCTTTGCGATGAAAACATTTGGGATTGTTTAAAGGAAAGTTGGCCAAAATGAACTCTTCAAATCATCTACTTTCTATCAGGAATAACTTGACGTTTAAAATCAGCCTTGGGTAATCAACCACTGCTTCTGCCTCTCTGTAATTCTCCTGTTTAACGTGAGAACCAAGAGCATGTCTTCATTTTCTCAATCTAAATGATTTCCAGGTCATCTTGCAAAGTATAACCAGGAAGGTTATTCTGCATCCACGTAGTATATAGGATTTAAAACGAATATTATAGATAGTAAAAATAAAACAAGACAAAACCCCTAAAGCACTGAATGGAGATGTTGCCACATTATCCATGTGCATCAGCTGCACCTCACATTCAACAACTGCCCTGTATAGTGGGGAAGGGAAGAGTTCGGGAATCCCAAACTGGTTGCCCCTTCCACCATCCTCTTCATTTTTATACAAATATATTTGGGTGTGTGTGTGTGTATGAATTTAGGTTATTAATCCTAAATTAATAAATACTAATCCTAAATGAATAAATCCTAAGTATTAAAATCATTTATGTAATGATTTTAATATGTAAATTATATTTTATTTTACATATTTTAATATGATTTTATGTAAGTTAAATGATTTTGTAAAATTTGGATAGTTATTTTTAAAATTTAAATAGTATCATAACTGGGACCACTGAACAATCCTTGGTCTTCAATTTTTTTTTAACATAAAGTGTGCTTATCATTTCAGAGATTTCTGCCTATTTTGGATCTGGCTCATCTGTAATTTACAATTTTCAAGAAAATTACTCCTTAAGTAAGAATTCCAGCTCCCACGCAGCTTCGTTTCATGGTGACACCAGGCTGAGCAGGGAAACGATCAAGTTTAGCTTCCGCACAACACGGACGCCAAGCCTGCTGCTCTATCTGAGTTCCTTTTATAAAGAGTACCTTTCAGTTATCATCGCCAAAAATGGTGAGTGCTGTTCAGATAAGAGAAAATAGTATCAGAGAATTCAGATCAGATCAGATCAGTCGCTCAGTCGTGTCTCTTTACGACCCCATGAATCGCAGCACGCCAGGCCTCCCTGTCCATCACCAACTCCCGGAGTTCACTCAGACTCATGTATATCGAGTCAGTGCATTAGGTCCGTAATAATATGGGTACTTCTCATGTTCTTGCTTCTCAGGCTACAAACAGGAAAAAAATAAATGTGCCTGTTTGATGTATTCAGTTTTGTTTTTTCAGTGCTGTCCTGTAAATTTAATTTAAAAGGATTATTTAAAATACTTAAAATGAAGTATACTTAAAATGAAAGTGAAGTCACTCAATCATGTCTGACTCTTTGCGACCCCTTAGACTGTAGCCTACCAGGCTCCTCTGTCCATGGGATTTTCCAGCAATAGTACTGAGTGGATTGCCATTTCCTTATCCAGGGGATCTTCCCAACCCAGGGCTTGAACCCACGTCTCCCACATTGTAGACAGACACTTTACCATCTGAGCCACCAGGGAAGTCCAATTTAAAAGGATTATTTAAAATACTTAAAATGTCTTTATAGCTTTGGTAATTTAATATATTCTGTGTGAATTTTTAATTTATGTAGATAAAATATTTATTATAAATATTTTATATAAATATATAAATTTTGTATATTTTAGGTATATTTAAATTTATAAATATATTTTATATAAATATATTTTAAAATTATTATTATAAAGTTTTATTATAGCTAGAAAATCTTTACTGTTCCATGTGATTGTTAGTACCAATCTTTTGGTTCATTTTGAAATAAAATGCCTGTTTGTACATAACAAATATTTCCTTCAAATCAAAGTAGAGAAGTTTTGAGAGAATGTTAACCAATTAGCATTATGTATAACGTGAACTTCCTGATGTTCAAGCTGGTTTTGGAAAAGGCAGAGCAACCAGAGATCAAATTGCCAACATCCGCTGGATCATGGAAAAAGCAAGAGAGTTCCAGAAAAACATCTATTTCTGCTTTATTCACTATGCCAAAGCCTTTGACTGTGTAGATCACAATAAACTGGGGAAAATTCTGAAAGAGGTGGGAATACCAGACCACCTGATCTGCCTCTTGAGAAATCTGTATGCAAGTCAGGAAGCAACAGTTAGAACTGGTCATGGAACAACAGATTGGTTCCAAATAGGAAAAGGAGTACGTCAAGGCTGTATATTGTCACCATGTTTATTTAACTTATATGCAGAGTACATCCTGAGAAATGCTGGACTGGAAGAAACACAAGTTGGAATCAAGATTGCTGGGAGAAATATCAATAACCTCAGATATGCAGATGACACCACCCTTATGGCAGAAAGTGAAGAGGAACTAAAGAGCCTCTTGATGAAAGTGAAAGTGGAGAGTGAAAAGGTTGGCTTAAAGCTCAACATTCAGAAAACGAAGATCATGGCATCCAGTCCTATCACTACATGGGAAATAGATGGAGAAACAGTGGAAACAGTGTCAGACTTTCTTTTTCTGGGCTCCAAAATCACTGCAGATGGTGACTGCAGCCATGAAATTAAAAGACGCTTACTCCTTGGAAGGAAAGTTATGACCAACCTAGATAGCATATTCAAAAGCAGAGACATTACTTTGCCAACAAAGTTCACCTAGTCAAGGCTATGGTCTTTCCTGTGATCATGTATGGATGTGAGAGCTGGACTGTGAAGAAGGCTGAGTGCTGAAGAATTGATGCTTTTGAACTGTGGTGTTGGAGAAGACTCTTGAGAGTCCCTTGGACTGCAAGGAGATCCAACCAGTCCATCCTGAAGGAGATCAGCCCTGGGATTTCTTTGGAAGGAATGATGCTAAAGCTGAAACTCCAGTATTTTGGCCACCTCATGCGAAGAGTTGACTCATTGGAGAAGACTCTGATGCTGGGAGGGATTGGGGGCAAGAGGAGAAGGGGACGACAGAGGATGAGATGGCTGGATGGCATCACTGACTCAATGGATGTGAGTCTGAATGACCTCCAGGAGTTGGTGATAGACAGGGAGGCCTGGCGTGCTGCAGTTCATGGGGTCGCAAAGAGTCAGACACGACTGAGCGACTGATCTGATCTGATCTGATAAGAAGATGTCCATAAAATAATCTCTTGGCTCTGATTTTCAGCAATAAAGTAGTCATGGATAATGCTAGTACACCAGTGCAGGATAATGGTGTGTGGTTTAGGACGTGTGTGCTACAGAGACCCACTTAATGTGGTTGTTTTCATCCCTTTATCTGGGTTACAGATAAAAAATTTTATGAATAAACTGTCTGGGTGAGGAAAACAAAGGAACATACAAACATGCAGATGTATTATTTCAACTAAATCAAATATGGCCCAAGGGCATGGAACACCAAATTTTAAAAAATATTGTTCAATAAGTATGTTCCTCCTCACAATATGTATTTTGAGCTTGAAGTTTTTCTACATATATTTGTTAAACTGAAAGATATCCTGTGAAGTAGATTTACTGACATCTTTGCAGGCGATTAAATGAGTAGTATTAACTCTAATAGTAAGTTTGGCTTAAAACTATTCATCTAACCTAACTTCATTCCAAACTCTATAAACATGACCCCTTGAAAAAATTCCTTATCTTTAGTAAAACTGTATTTGATAATTATAATTCCATTCATCAGTTGCATTTCAGGAATGGTAGGCATATTTTTTGAAAGATGAATTACAGACACAGAAAGTTACTGCAATATTCCACAGTAGTTTGACAGTTCATAATATATTAAACCTTATTATTTTAAGTCAGATGAGATCAGATAAGATCCGTTGCTCAGTCGTGTCTGACTCTTTGCGACCCCATGAATCGCAGCACGCCAGGCCTCCCTGTCCATCACCAACTCCCGGAGGTCACTCACACTCACGTCCATCGAGTCAGTGATGCCATCCAGCCATCTCATCCTCTGTCGTCCCCTTCTCCTCTTGCCCCCAATCCCTCCCAGCATCAGAGTCTTTTCCAATGAGTCAGCTCTTCGCATGAGATGGCCAAAGTACTGGAGTTTCAACTTTAGCATCATTCCTTCCAAAGAACACCCAGGGCTGATCTTTAGAATGGACTGGTTGGATCTCCTTGCAGTCCAAGGGACTCTCAAGAGTCTTCTCCAACACCACAGTTCAAAAGCATCAATTCTTCAGCACTCAACCTTCTTCACAGTTCAGCTTTCACATCCATATATGACTGCAGGAAACCCATAGCCTTGACTAAACGGACCTTTGTTGGCAAAGTAATGTCTCTGCTTTTGAATATGCTATCTAGGTTGGTCATAACTTTCCTTCCAAGGAGTAAGCGTCTTTTAATTTCATGGCTGCAATCACCATCTGCAGTGATTTTGGAGCCCAGAAAAAGAAAGTCTGACACTGTTTCCACTGTTTCCCCATCTATTTACCATGTAGTGATGGGACTGGATGCCATGATCTTCGTTTTCTGAATATTGAGCTTTAAGCCAACTTTTACACTCTCCACTTTCACTTTCATCAAGAGGCTTTTTAGTTCCTCTTCACTTTCTGCCATAAGGGTGGTGTCATCTGCTTATCTGAGGTTATTGATATTTCTCCCGGCAATCTTGATTCCAACCTGTGTTTCTTCCAGTCCAGCATTTCTCATGATGTACTCTGCATATAAGTTAAATAAACATGGTGACAATATACAGCTTTGACATACTCCTTTTCCTATTTGGAACCAATCTGTTGTTCCATGACCAGTTCTAACTGTTGCTTCCTGATCTGCATATAGGTTTCTCAAGAGGCAGGTCAGATGGTCTGGTATTCCCATCTCTTTCAGAATTTTCCCCAGTTTATTGTGATCTACACAGTCAAAGGCTTTGGCATAGTCAATAAAGCATAAATAGATGTTTTTCTGGAACTCTCTTGCTTTTTCCATGATCCAGCGGATGTTGGCAATTTGATCTCTGGTTGCTCTGCCTTTTCCAAAACCAGCTTGAACATCAGGAAGTTCATGGTTCACATATTGCTGAAGCCTGGCTTGGAGAATTTTGAGCATTACTTT
This sequence comes from Tragelaphus eurycerus, assembly GCA_935064755.1. Taxonomy (NCBI): domain Eukaryota; kingdom Metazoa; phylum Chordata; class Mammalia; order Artiodactyla; family Bovidae; genus Tragelaphus; species Tragelaphus eurycerus. The sequence goes on from CAKXYN010000051.1 coordinate 4,371,451, forward strand.
ACTTGCGTGTGAGATGAGTGCAATTGTGTGGTAGTTTGAGCATTCTTTGGCATTGTGTTTCTTTGGGATTGGAATGAAAACTGACCTTTTCCAGTCCTGTGACCACTGCTGAGTTTTCCAAATTTGCTGGCATATTGAGTGCAGCACTTTCACAGCATCATCTTTCAGGACTTGGAATAGCTCCACTGGAATTCTATCACCTCCACTAGCTTTGTTCGTAGTGATGCTTTCTAAGGCCCACTTGACTTCACATTCCAGGATGTCTGGCTCTAGGTCAGTGTTCACACCATTGTGATTATCTGAGTCATGAAGATCTTTTTTGTATAGTTCTTCTGTGTATTCTTGCCATCTCTTTTTAATATCTTCTGCTTCTGTTAGGTCCATACCATTTCTGTCCTTTATCGAGCCCATCTTTGCATGAAATGTTCCTTTGGTATCTCTGATTTTCTTAAAGAGATATCTAGTCTTTCCCATTCTGTTGTTTTCCTCTATTTCTTTGCATTGATCGCTGAAGAAGGCTTTCTTATCTCTTCTTGCTATTCTTTGGAACTCTGCATTCAGATGTTTATATCTTTCCTTTTCTCCTTTGCTTTTTGCTTCTCTTCTTTTCACAGCTATTTGTAAGACCTCCCCCGACAGCCATTTTGCTTTTTTGCATTTCTTTTACGTGGGGATGGTTTTGATCCCTGTCTCCTGTACAATGTCACGAACCTCATTCCATAGTTCATCAGGCACTCTATCTATCAGATCTAGGCCCTTAAATCTATTTCTCACTTCTACTGTATAATCATAAGGGATTTGATTTAGGTCATACCTGAATGGTCTAGTGGTTTTCCCTACTTTCTTCAATTTCAGTCTGAATTTGACAATAAGGAGTTCATGATCTGAGCCACAGTCAGCTCCTGGTCTTGTTTTTGCTGACTGTATAGAGCTTCTCCATCTTTGGCTGCAAAGAATATAATAAATCTGATTTCGGTGTTGACCATCTGGTGACGTCCATGTATAGAGTCTTCTCTTGTGTTGTTGGAAGAGGGTGTTTGTTATGACCAGTGTATTTTCTTGGCAAAACTCTGTTAGTCTTTGCCCTGCTCATTCCGTATTCCAAAGCCAAATTTGCCTGTTACTCCAGGTGTTTCTTGACTTCCTACTTTTGCATTCCAGTCCCCTATAATGAAAAGGACATCTTTTTTGGGTGTTAATTCTAAAAGGTCTTCTGGGTCTTCATAGAACCATTCAACTTCAGCTTCTTCAGCGTTACTGGTTGGGGCATAGACTTGGATTACTGTGACATTGAATGGTTTGCCTTGGAAACGAACAGAGATCATTCTGTCGTTTTTGAGATTGCATCCAAGTACTGTATTTCAGACTCTTTTCTTGACCATGATGGCTACTCCATTTCTTCTGAGGGATTCCTGCCCACAGTAGTAGATATAATGGTCATCTCAGTTAAATTCACCCATTCCAGTCCATTTGAGTTCGCTGATTCCTAGAATGTCAACATTCACTCTTGCCATCTCTTGTTTGACCACTTCCAATTTGCCTTGATTCATGGACCTGACATTCCAGGTTCCTATGCAGAGGCTAGTACAAAGATTTGCATATGTTTAATTACATATTTGACAAATTAAATATTTGCCAAAAAAAGCCTGCTTTATTTGCAGCATATTTGCTCTTAATTTTGGGAAAATAGTCCAATTTCGTATGGAAACTGACTTCTAGGAATTATGATGAAAGTGTACAGCCAAATAAACTGTTGTGAATTCTTCCCCAGGAATTAGTAAGTAACAAAAAAGGACTCTGAAGTTTTTTTAAAGGAGTTTTTAAAAATACAATTTTAACTAAACTATAACTTTTCCCCTCTACTTTAGGAAGTTTGCAGATCAGGTACAAGCTAAATAGATATCAAGAACCTGATGTTATTAACTTTGATTTCAAAAACATGGCCGATGGGCAACTTCACCACATAAAGATCAACAGAGAAGAAGCAGTGGTCTTTGTGGAGGTAACAGAGAAAATACAACAGAAGCAGTGGTTACAAGTAAACTCCCCAGCATGACGGACCTGCAGCAGAAACTGGATAATGGATAGATTAAATAAAGTCGTTCTTGCAGTGCCACCCTTACACAGATCTAAGACCATCAAATGTGTTCAGTTTTTTTAGCAATAGGATTCTGTTTAAGAGATTAATAGTATTTGATACTTAAAATTGCCAAACTTTCCTATTTGTTTTACTTTACTCAGGTGGGAAGTGCTTTTTAGTTTAGCGTAATCCGCTATTGGCAGAACTGTTGCTAGGCTAATGAAACCAGTTTACTTCAGATGGCTGTACATGCAGCCGTATTTCTTGCACAGAAATTAATGATCACAATTTCAGAATGAATTTTAAAATGATATGAATTACAGCAGAGAAAGTTGAATTATTCACTCTACCAGCTTTTGAAGAAAAGCACATATGTTTCAGCCCTCTAGACAGAGGAAACTTTCTTAGCTGAATGACTCAAGTAAAAATACCCAGCTAAGTAAAAATATCAAAATGAGGACAACTTGTATCTTTTTGTGGGTTTTCTCCATTTGAATTTCTTATACAGTGGAGAAAAATAAAGTGATATAAGGGGATAGAAGGTAGGGTGCACTGGTATCTGAGGGTAGCAGAGAAGTAGTTTAGAAAATAATATTCACCTGTATAAATGACTGACTTTAAACTCTGTTTTTCTAATCTTTGGAACCATATTAACAATTGTCTATTTTATCATTTTCTTTTGTCTTCCTTTGCTTCCTGTCCTCTTCTCAATGACGACATCCATGTGGATATTTGCATCTCATGTAACAATTTTGTAGATTGATGAGAGCTTGAGGCGGCAAGTCCACCTGGCATCAGGTACAGAACTCAGTGCCGTCAGATCCCTTGTACTGGGCAGGATTATAGGTAAGTAAAAGGAATGGCCTTTTGCCTAATCATGATGCATAAACATGAATCAGAAGAGTCATGTTCCAGATGCACACACACAACACAAATTCATCATGCCAAAAGAAACCGCTTGCCTTATTTCAGTTGTGAAGTGAATGATAATCAAGGCAGAAACTGTACTTTCTCAGGGGTGTGTGTAACTGTGAGCTGGGACATTTTGTAAGGTGAGCAAGCATCCTCCTTGAATAGTAATGCCATGCTGGTGTCTGCCCTATGTCAGTCCAGCATAATGAAACATGGTCTCACTCTCACACTTCAAAAATATCAAATAATAAAGGTATAAATAACACACTGTATATCAATCAAACATATAAACCATAATCTACTAATAGCACTAGGATTAGATCAGAAGAATATGGAGGAGAAAGCAATTGCTATTCTGCTGGTTAGTCAATATGCTTCAGGTTGTGGCCTGGATCCTGTCTGCTTTGTTGAAGGCAGTGGCCAGCCACTCCTGCTGACTTATAATAAAACCCAGTGTCTGTCTAAATGTCTTATAATTCTTATTTCTATCCACCAGTTACCTCTGATAATAGCATGGAAATAGAAACATACTCTTGCATTTTAGCATCAAAAAATGTGTGCTTTTTAAATACTTGCCAACAAAGACTAAGTGGAAAGAGGGGCAATAAATTTTATAAGAGATTTTCTTTTTAGATATAAATGTGAGGTTGGAGGACTTCCTGTAGTCTGGTTTTCATTCCTAGTTTGATATTTGACATTAACCTGGAATATTTTGTCCAAGATAGTAAATGAAATATTTTATTTTTTGACCTTTTCAGGTACTTGTACCTTGATATATCATTTCTTACATTCCCTGTACGTAATGTTAGAATCTTGAGAATGCTTGATTAAACCTGTAGTTGAATGATCAAGATATTGGCTCTGAGAAGGTTAATACTTAAGGTTACAAATATTTATAGTCTTTCTAGTATTGTGATACGGAGAAGGCAATGGCACCCCACTCCAGTACTTCTGCCTGGAAAATCCCACGGACGGAGGAGCCTGGTAGGCTGCAGTCCATGGGGTTGGGAAGAGTTGGACACGACTGAGCGACTTCACTTTCACTTTTCACTTTCATGCATTGGAGAAGGAAATGGCAACCCACTCCAGTGTTCTTGCCTGGAGAATCCCAGGGACGGGGGAGCCTGGTGGGCTGCCGTCTGTGGGGTCGCAGAATCGGACATGACTGAAGTGACTTAGCAGCAGCAGTAGCATTGTGACAAGCACCAGTATTGTATGCTCTTATTCTCCAAACAAATAAAGGAAATTGAATTGAATTGTTCTTCTAGTATGCTAGAATGGACATGAAGTATATGTGTAAAGTACTACTTAGATATCTGGAAGCTTAACTGGAAATTCCCAAGTGGTTTCATAGCATAAATCACATAAATTCAACTACAGTAATAAAAAAGATCAAATAATTATAAAAAATTTCAACTTCAAGAGTTCCTCAGTCTAGCAGGGCCTGAGTTGAGGCATTTTACAAAAAAATGTAAAATTAACAGATTAAAAATTCTAACAACTATGCATAATGTTGATAAAATCATATTTTTGAAGAAATAGCATCTTCAAACTTAATGCCAGATTTGCTGATGAAAATACTTTGTGTGAATAGAAATATGTTAAATATATTATAAAACAATTGGGACACTGACCTGCATTCTATGAGGAAGATTGTAATCAAACAGTAGAATAATAACATTCATTATATAGATACTTGTTTCCCTTTTTATAATGAATATTGCAGATTAATAAGGAATTAAAGATGTTAATGTTTTTACTCAAGAATAGCGTGTTATTCAAACTCATATCACTCATGCTGAAAAATAATTTTAAAGTCCAATTTCAGCAGTAAACCTTAGAGTCTGAATCAATTCATTCTTTTAAAAATGGAAGTATGAATTTATTGATATCCTAAGGTGTGAATCTTGACCAAAGACTAACATGGCATTCAAATCATGTGTAATTCAAAGGAGACTAATAATTTATGGTCATATGGTGTGGTATATGTATGCATTTACAACAAAATGTTATGTAGTATATTATTACATTTTAATATGCTACGTTAATTTATGGTAAAAATACATGCTAAAATGGAGCTATTCGTTTTCCAGAGAGTTGGTCAATCTTGAGGTTTCTATGTTAGCTGCAGTCCTCCAAGAAGCCATTGTCAAGACAAAATTAACCACGTGAGGGTTTTATCAAGGGGACACTTATGAAAGAGAACGTGAGGAGAGAGCTTGTCAAGACTGCATGCAAGCCTGCCTTCCAGTGAAGGAGAGAGGGAGGGACAGTTAGAAGCATCCTGGACTTCAGCTTTGTGGGCGAGCCAAGTCTTTTGGCCACCAGAGGAGCCCGTGTCTCCAGAGGGTGGGTGTGCCTTAGAGTGCCCGCTGTGGTCAGCCCTTGCCTGGGAACAGCCGTGGGAAGCAAGGCCCTGGCCCAAGCCTGAGGATGAGTTTCAGAGCCCAGCATCTGGGTGCTCAGTCGATTCCTCTCACCCATTTGGAGGTCTGCAAGGCACATTCTCCTGGCCTCATGCTAACCAACAGTGGTTTTCATTTTTATAAGCCCGTTTGGTTCCCTTATTCATTTAGCACCTACGCTGTGATCACCTGTTGTGAACACAGGGAGTGCCAGTCAGCATGGCAGATGTTGCATCTGCCCTCACAGAATGTATGGTTAGTGGGCATACAGATAATCCTAATACATGATGTTCCTGTGTATCTAATTGAGTATAGTATACCCTAAGTTGCTTGGGATAGAATAGCTCCAGATTACCCTCCAAAGTAGAGTAAGTTAGCATACCGTGGGACCCCCCGGCGGCCCAGCGGCTAGGACTCAGTGCTTTCACCACCGTGGCCCTGGGTTCAGCCTCTGCCAGGAAACTGAGATCTTGAAAGCTGCATGCTGCAGCCAAGAAAAATAGTAAAATACTTATATCATTTATAATATCTGAATGTTTCTTTTAAGGGAGCAGAAAATAAACATTTTAGAGTTGTCATTTGCCTACATTTTCAAACAAACACTCAAGGATACGACCATCCACTGCCGTTTCAGATGGACCCCAGAAATAAAGGGAATTCTTCCCCTGTTTTCCATACTTATTCCTTACACTTAGGAAGAATCATGGGAATAATTTTGGATCATTGTCACTATTAATCAGTATTACTAGCAGATGTTGAAAGGAGGGTAAATTTTAGAAATCATATCAATCTGTCCTGTGATGACATGAAAACCATCTCTAACTCCCTACTACACTTGAAATATTTGAGGATGCAGTAACTTTGGCAATAATAGGCATTAGTAGTTGGGAGCTGGAGTGAGAAGATCAAGCTCTTTGCCAAAGCAGCTCAATTCAGACACTCCTATATTCAATAAAGTACATTACATTTGCTTTTCGTATTCAGAATTCACTATAAAGTGAAGCTCTGGATTCTATGTCTGGATACTTTAATATGTTAGGATAGATTTATGATTTATTTGAGTAAAAACTGGATGATTATTTGCACTCATCCTGAGCAGTAGCTTTTGTATATTGGAGGTGATCGATGACCAATAAAGATCATTTCTCTCTACTGAGGCCACAGAGCCATGAAGTGCTCTTGGATCACTGTGGTGGGATTTCGGCCAGATGTAAATAAAGTCTGTAGTCAGCCAGGAATGGACATCCACTTACCCTGATGAAGAGCTTGAGAACAATCTCAATGTGTCAGGAATCCTTTATGTAAAACTCACTTCAGAGCCCAGAGGTGAGGAAAATATGTGAGCCAAATAAGCTAAGGGCACTGCAATTGTGTAAATACATCATGAAATGTCTCTTAAGATAATGGAGGGTTTATTTTAAAAGAGAAGTACTATTTGGAGCAAAAAAATAAAAAGTCTACTTTAAAATCACTTTTTTTATGCATCAGGTTGATTTTTCAGTATTTGATAATTAAAATATAGACCATCTTCAGTACTTGGCATGACTTCATCCTTATCATGGCTCCAGTCATTTCCAGATATAGCTATATCATTTTGAATTGGCCATACCTAGAAACTTAAAAACAGCCTTTCTCCTCATCATGATACATGAGCTTTGATCAGAAGTGTTATATTCTAAAAGCAGAGAACACTCATGATGTTGAAATGTTTTATCTGATTTTAATTATAGAGCAAGTGATAAGGTAGACACTGGGATTTTGTCAGAAGCACATATAATCACAAGTACGTGCTCCAGATGGGATGGGCAAGTGTGTGCCGTTGACAAGGATTTGGCTGTTGAACATTATAAAACAGAGCTCTACTTACACTTCAATAGAGAGCAAATGATAGAAGCCAAAACCCCAAATCCCAAGTTATATATCAGCTACCAAAACCTAGAAACCCTCAGACAGTGATAAAACTCAAATAATTTCTAAAATAAAAAGGAGAAAGCAATTGTTTTATTTCTTTAGTTTACTGATGTGCTTGAAAATGTACCTGCATCAGGAATAAGTGAAAAATAAAACCATGATCAGGGCCTTACGGTACTGTGTGAGTGAATTTATTAAAGACCAGGCATTGACGGATGAGAGAGGGAGAGGATGCAATTGACAGGAATCCAGATACAGGACCTTCGGGGTGGAGAGAGGGCACAGACACAGCAGAGACACGGGTCGGGCCAGCCCAAGGTCCACCGCTCTGTCAGAGCAAGGCCAGCAAAATGTGACTTCTGCTCGTGTTGTCTGTTAAGTATAACCGAGGGCTGGAGGTGGTTTCCATGTCATCAGAGTAAGATATTGCTTCCTCTAAATCATCCTCGTTGCTTGAGAGCTGCTAGTGATGCTTGTTAACGATGATTGGAGCTAAAAATTGTTCCTACAGTCCACTCCCATTTGTAGAGATGAGGACAGAGAGGAAACACTTCCTCCATTTCTGTTCTTCCTTCTGAAGAGGCAGACAATCTGATGTCATTTGTTTGTTAAGTGTGTTCAAAATGTATTAACTACTGAGGCCAAAGTGAATGATTTCTCAATCAGCTCCTTTAAGAGACCTACTTAAGCAAAGATTACAGAAAAAGACATCTCTCCACGATGTAATTAATCAAAGGAAGTATGCAGGTATAGAGTTGTTTGGCTAATTCATTAAGCTTTTATTGGGTCACAATTCCACTGCATGGAAAAAATAAATATCTCCATTAAGATCGTTGCATACTCTTGAAATTGCATAAAAACCTCTCATAGCATAATGTGCCCACATTTTGAATAATAATGTAATTTAACCTGTTGCAAAATGATTGAAAATTACTGTTCTCAGAGGCTGAGTGATGTTTACAGCGACTACTTATGACTTTCGTATGTGAGAAATGTCATGATGCAAGAGCGCTGACAGCAGAAACCGGTTGGTACATCTTGGTGGGAAGAATCAGGTTGCATCAGATAAACTTCCATCTTCCTCGAAAAATTAATAGGCTGCGTTACATTAGCTTTTGTTATCCAAACTCGTTAGCTTTAGTTCTTTTTTTTGTTTTGTTTACAGATTTGTTTTTTATGTTAGGAAAGTTTTCTTAGTCTGAAGATGTTTTCCCTCATCGCAAGCAGTAGCTTTGGTTTATTTAAAGACAGTGACAGTGGGGATCATTTATCTCTTATGAGACTGCAGAGCCAGGAAGTAACTCAGGTTTCTGCAGTGGAGACCTGGGCCAGAGGTAAATAAAGTGTGCGGTCAGAGGGAGGAGGATGTCTATTGCACCTCCTCAGAAGAGCTCAGGAACAGACCTTAGTCCTGGGGATATTTTATGTCAAACCTGCTTCAAAGCCCAGGGGTACATAAGAAAGTTTAATTCAGTTGCTTAAGGACACTGTGATTTTGTACAAGTCCAGTCAAATGACACTTCCAATGAGACAGGTCGTGCTGAAAGCAAAAGAGAAGCTCAGGTTACCCCGAGATGCCTCACTATAAATAGCTTTTACATTAATCAGTCCTCAAGGTTGTATCTCAGAGCAATAAGCTTGGTTGGCATATAAATACCTTTCATGAAAAGCTGACATTATCCATACTGTATTTGCTGTCTGCTTTGCCATTTTCCTTTGCCGCTAACTTTTGTCATTGTTACATCCTAGTTAATGGTAAAAATATCCTGCTGGGTTTTAGCACCGAGTCACTGTATCATTTTTCTGGCAAGCTTTCTTTATCTTTATGGATTAAAGGCCTTGCGATCTTTTCTTAAGATGGCCCCGTTTGCATAGGTATGGTCAAACTACTTAGGTTTGTTTTGAGGTTTTTTGTTTTGCTTTGTTGTTACTGTTGATTTGAGAGCCACAAGAAGTTTCATGAAACACTTCTGGTTTTAATTGTTCTTCATTTATTTCGTATCCTTCCCAGAAACAGTTTCCTCTCTCTGGTAATAAATAGATCAGATCAGATCAGATCAGTCGCTCAGTCGTGTCCGACTCTTTGCGACCCCATGAACTGCAGCACGCCAGGCCTCCCTGTCCATCACCAGCTCCAGGAGGTCACTCAGACTCGCATCCATCGAGTCAGTGATGCCAACCAGCCATCTCATCCTCTGTCGTCCCCTTCTCCTCCTGCCCTCAATCCCTCCCAGCATCAGAGTCTTCTCCAATGAGTCAACTCTTCGCATGAGGTGGCCAAAATACTGGAGTTTCAGCTTTAGCATCATTCCTTCTAAAGAAATTCCAGGATTGATCTCCTTCAGAATGGACTGGTTGGATCTTCTTGCAGTCCAAGGGACTCTCAAGAGTCTTCTCCAACACCACAGTTCAAAAGCATCAATTCTTCGGCGCTCAGCCTTCTTCACAGTCCAGCTCTCACATCCATACATGACCACAGGAAAGACCATAGCCTTGACTAGGCGAACCTTTGTTGGTAAAGTAATGTCTCTGCTTTTGAATATGCTATCTAGGTTGGTCATAACTTTCCTTCCAAGGAGTAAGCGTCTTTTAATTTCATGGCTGCAGTCACCATCTGCAGTGATCTTGGAGCCCAGAAAAACAAAGTCTGACACTGTTTCCACTGTTTCCCCATCTATTTCCCATGCAGTGATGGGACCAGATGCCATGATCTTCGTTTTCTGAATGTTGAGCTTTAAGCCAACCCCTTCACTCTCCACTTTCACTTTCATCAAGAGGCTTTTTAGCCCCTCTTCACTTTCTGCCATAAGGGTGGTGTCATCTGCATATCTGAGGTTATTGATATTTCTCCCGGCAATCTTGATTCCAACTTGTGTTTCTTCCAGTCCAGCATTTCTCATGATGTACTCTGCATATAAGTTAAATAAACATGGTGACAATATACAGCCTTGACGTACTCCTTTTCCTATTTGGAACCAGTCTGTTGTTCCATGACCAGTTCTAACTGTTGCTTCCTGACCTGCATACAGATTTCTTAAGAGGCAGATCAGGTGGTCTGGTATTCCCATCTCTTTCAGAATTTTCCATAGTTTATTGTGATCCACACAGTCAAAGGCTTTGGCATAGTGAATAAAGCAGAAATAGATGTTTTTCTGGAACTCTCTTGCTTTTTCCATGATCCAGCGGATGTTGGCAATTTGATCTCTGGTTCCTCTGCCTTTTCTAAAACCAGCTTGAATGTCAGGAAGTTCACGGTTCACATATTGCTGAAGCCTGGCTTGGAGAATTTTGAGCATTACTTTACTAGCGTGTGAGATGAGTGCAATTGTTCGGTAGTTTGAGCACTCCTTGGCATTGCCTTTCTTTGGGATTGGGATGAAAACTGACCTTTTCCAATCTTGTGGCCACTGCTGAGTTTTCCAAATTTGCTGGCATAGTGAGTGCAGCACTTTCACAGCATCATCATTCAGGATTTGGAATAGCTCCACTGGAATTCCATCACCTCCACTAGCTTTGTTTGTAGTGATGCTTTCTAAGGCCCATTTGACTTCACATTCCAAGATGTCTGGCTCTAGGTCAGTGATCACATCATCATGATTATCTGGGTCTTGAAGCTCTTTTTTGTACAGTTCTTCTGTGTATTCTTGCCACCTCTTCTTGATATCTTCTGCTTCTGTTAGATCCACACCATCTCTGTCCTTTATTGTGCCCATCTTTGCATGAAATGTTCCTTTGGTATCTCTGATTTTCTTGAAGAGATCCCTAGTCTTTCCCATTCTGTTGTTTTCCTCTATTTCTTTGCATTGATCACTGAAGAAGGCTTTCTTATCTCTTCTTGCTATTCTTTGGAACTCTGCAGTTAGATGTTTATATCTTTCCTTTTCTCCTTTGCTTTTTGCTTCTCTTCTTTTCACAGCTATTTGTAAGGCCTCCCCAGACAGCCATTTTGCTTTTTTGCATTTCTTTTCCATGGGGATGGTCTTGATCCCTGTCTCCTGTACAATGTCACGAACCTCATTCCATAGTTCATCAGGCACTCTATCTATCAGATCTAGGCCCTTAAATCTATTTCTCACTTCCACTGTATAATCATAAGGGATTTGATTTAGGTCATACCTGAATGGTCTAGTAGTTTTCCCTACTTTCTTCAATTTCAGTCTGAATTTGGCAATAAGGAGTTCATGGTCTGAGCCACAGTCAGCTCCTGGTCTTGTTTTTGCTGATTGTATAGAGCTTCTCCATCTTTGGCTGCAAAGAATATAATCGATCTGATTTCGGTGTTGACCATCTGGTGATGTCCATGTATAGAGTCTTCTCTTGTGTTGTTGGAAGAGGGTATTTGCTATGACCAGTGCATTTTCTTGGCAAAACTCTATTAGTCTTTGCCCTGCTTCATTCCGTATTCCAAGGCCAAATTTGCCTGTTACTCCAGGTGTTTCTTGACTTCCTACTTTTGCATTCCAGTCCCCTATAATGAAAAGGACATCTTTTTTGGGTGTTAGTTCTAAAAGGTCTTGTAGGTCTTCATAGAACCTTTCAACTTCAGCTTCTTCAGCGTTACTGGTTGGGGCATAGACTTGGATTACTGTGACATTGAATGGTTTGCCTTGGAAACGAACAGAGATCATTCTATCGTTTTTGAGATTGCATCCAAGTACTGCATTTCGGACTCTTTTGTTGACCATGATGGCCACTCCATTTCTTCTGAGGGATTCCTGTCCACAGTAGTAGATATAATGGTCATCCGAGTTAAATTCACCCATTCCAGTCCATTTTAGTTCGCTAATTCCTAGAATGTCGAGTGCTTCAAACAAATTTTAACTCCTTGGTACTCTTTTTTTTTTTTTAAAGAACTTTTGGGAGAAGATTTCTTTACAAAAACAGAAGTCATTCCCTTGATTGGAAGATACAGTTGAGGCTAATTTTTTAACAGGCAGGATCACCCTCAAAATCTGGGTTGGTTAGGGATTTTTATAACCAGAAACAATCTAAATGTAATTGTCTTATCAGGATTTCAAAGAAGTAAAGCGATATTTGTCTTCAATTCCTCCACCTGTCCTGCTCTAACACTTAGATGTTGTTGATATTTCTGAAGTCAGGTAAGAGGAAAGATAGATATTTTTGCTCATTGGCTGTGCTAGCCCTGTTCTCAGTGCAGCTATCTGATGCTAGGCCTTGCTTTTAAGCAACTTAATATAACTGCTAATTTCATTTGGACTCAATTCTGGGAAGATGGCTGCAAAATCCCATAGTTTCTTTCTCTCCAACTTCTAATTTCAACCCACTGAGTCTCCTGAAACAGGGGGGTTGATGGTCCAGCCCAGCTGGTGGGGCTGCCTAGAGGCTGCCAATGAGACAGTGTTCTGAGACTCCCTGCTTCTGGTTGGAAGGGAGCCTGGGGACCAGCCTACAGGAGTCTTAGGGGAGAACCTGAATTGTGTGGATCCTGAGAAATGCTTGGCTTGCAGAGATCCCTGGACCCTGTGGGGAAAGGGCAGCATTGGAAACTCAGGGCTTCTGTCTTCTTGCTTTGACTGAAATGTGAGAACTTCCTCAGTTCTGAAATTTGGGGCAAGTTTTCTGTATCCTGAAGTTGAGAAGGTGTTTGGCCGGTAGCTTCACTGACAAGGATGGCTGATACACTGTCTACCTTCTCTGGGCGTCAACCACCTGAAGAGACAGTGATGGAGAATCAACCAGCAGATGAGAAAAACAGCCCTGTACACAGCGCTTGATTCACCAGCAGTCAGATGGGAGAGAAACCAGAACAACCAGAAGTAAGCTATCCAAGGAGACAGACCCCATCCTGAGGGAAGTCTAGCAAGAGCAAGGAGATTCTAGCCAAGCCAAAAAAGAACTTGAGGAACTATAAGTATGATTTTCCCAGACTAAAAAAAAAAAAAGTTGTCTTTATGGATATTTGAAATCATCCCCTGGACAGCAAGTGAATGAAGCAATGTTGTTGTTCAGCGGCTCAGTCATATCTGATTCTTTGAGACCCTATGGACTGTGGCAAGCCAGGCTCATCTGTCCCCCACTATCTCCCAGAATTTGTGCAAATTCACATCCACTGAGTCAGCGATGCTATCTAACTGTCTCATCCTCTGCCACCTGCTTCTCTTTTGGCCTCCAATCTTTCCTAGCAATAGGGTCTTCCCATCAGGTGGTCAAAGTATTGGAGCTTCAGGTTCAGTGTCAGTCCTTCCAATAAATAAAGGGTTGATTTCATTTAGGATTGACTGGTTTGATCTCTCTTCAATCCAGGGGACTCTTAAGAGTCTTCTCCAGCACCACAGTTTGAAAGCATCAGTTCTTTAGTGCTTAGCCTCTTTATGGTCCAACTTTCACATCTGCATGTGACTACTGGAAAAACCATAGCTTTGACTCTGTGAACCTCTGTCAACAAAGTGATGTCTCTGCTTTTTAATATGCTGTCTAGGTTTGTCATAGCTTTCCCTCCAAGGAGCAAGCGTCTTTTAATTTTATGGCTACAGTCAACATCTGTAGTGATTTTGGAGCCCAAGAAAATAAGATCTGTTACTGCTTCCACTTTGCCCCCCTCCTTTTTTTTTGCCATGAAGTGATGGAACTGGATGCCACAATCTTAGTGTTTTGAATGTTGAGTTTTAAGCCAGATTTTTCACTCTCCTCTTTCACCTTCATCAAGAGGCTGGTTAGTTCCTCTTCACTTTTTGCCATTAGAGTGGTATCATCTGTGTATCTGAGGTCATTGATATTTCTCCCAGCAATCTTGATCCCAGCTTGGGATTCATCCAGCCCAGCATTTCACCTGAGATACTCGGCAAAGAAGTTAAATAAACAGGGTGACAGTATACACCCTTCTTGTATTCCTTTCCCAACTTTGAACCAGTCTGTTGTTCCATGTCCAGTTGCAACTATTGCTCCTTGTGTGACTGAAGCCATGGACCCACAAAAAAACAAGTCCTAAAAGAAATCAGGAAGGAAATTAAAAGGCAGTTAATGTTCATGAAGAGGAGGTTCAGCATGAATGCTCGGCAGTCCAGAAGTATAAAAAGGGTGAAACTGAACCAGTGGTTGCACACTCAACATGTGGAATTTTCCAAGCTGCAGATTAAAAGGGCCCACCATGTTCTGTGCATAATTGATGAGCGAAGATACACAAGAGGAACAATCAGATTTTAAAAATCCCTAAATCACAGGGAATCTTGCAAAATGTAAGAAAGAAGAGCCAGAAGACACTAGAGTAATATGTATAGATGACTAAGAAAATAGGGCTGTGCAGAGTCATCCTTAAAACAGACACACAGAAAAATCACCTAATCCATCAAGATAAATTTCTGTTCCATATCCACTCCATCACACTTTCTAATTTATTTCTTCATAGCATTATCCATCTTCAAAATTCTCATCCATTCCTATCTCATGTTTATTTTCTCCCCTGCTAGAATGTAAGATGCTCGAACAGCAAGGAATGTGTTTCCTGTACATTTAGCTCTTAAAACAAATATTGATTGACCATTTGAAGTTTTAGAGCTTAAAGCTTTTTGTTTTTTGATAATATTTTATAAGAGGTAGATATTTTCAGTCTAAAGGTATAGGATTTTTAAAAGTTGCCTCATATCAAGTTTTTTTTACCAGAGAAATGAATCTTATTTATTTACTTTTTGTTGTTGTTGTTATTCAAAAGGTAAGATTTTTTTTTAAGATCTATAGACATGTTACTCAAGATTTTAACCCTGGAGAAGAAATATGAGAAGCACTATTCTGATTATGTTGCTATTAAAGTATATTTCTCTTTATTTCTTGTTAGTGTTTAAAAACAAAACACAAAGCTCCGAAGCAAGAAGGCTCTTTTTCTAAAAATATGTACGTTTGAATGTATTTCCATACATTCAAATGGGTGGCTGCTGTGTGGTGGGACTGAGTTTTGCTGGTGTTGAGGGTGCGCTGTGTGCTCACAGAGCAGCAGAATGCCTCTTAGGGCTCCTTGTGCAGAGAGGCAGGATAGCCTGGTGGTAAAAACACAACCTCCAGAGCTGGAATGCCTTGGTCTCAATACTGTATCCCCCCAGCACAACAGGAAGGTAATATGATCTCTCTAATTTTCAGATTGTTTTAATATAGTATGATACTCATGATGCTAAATATCTAATCAGCATTTTTTAAAAGGCATAAAATGTGAATGAAAATAGAACAAAAGGAAGTGTTCTTCAAAAACCTTGATATAGCAAAGACAGGTTCAATCAGAATTGAGTTGCCCAGAGTCATTTCAAGAATAGCTCTCAAGTCAAAAAAGAAAAAAAAGCACCACAGAGGATATAAGCAGAGTAAAAGAATGTGTCAGTAATAAACAAAAGAACCCAACAGGCCTGGAGTCCAGTGCATGAGGCCAACAGCCAAGTAACCTCAGGCAAATCACTAAAATTCTCAACCTGAAGGGTCTTGTCTGTGTGACTTAAACAGGTTATTCATGGCTCAGTTCAGTTTACTCGCTCAGTCGAGTCCGACTCTTTGGGACCCCATGAACCGCAGCACCCCAGGCCTCTCTGTCCATCACCAACTCCCAGAGTCCACCCAAACCCATGTCCATTGAGTCGGTGATGCCATCCAACCATCTCATCCTTTGTCGTCCCCTTCTCCTCCTGCCCTCTATCTTTCCCAGCATCAGGGTCTTTTCAAATGAGTCAGCTCTTCTCATCAGGTGGCCCAAGTATTAAAGTTTCAGCTTCAGCATCAGTCCTTCCAATGAACACCCAGGACTGATCTCCTTTAGGATTGATTGGTTGGATCTCCTTGCAGTCCAAGGGACTCTCAAGAGTCTTCTCCAACACCACAGTTCAAAAGCATCAATTCTTCGGCGCTCAGCCTTCTTCACAGTCCAACTTTCACATCCATACATGACCACTGGAAAAACTATAGCCTTGACTAGACAGATCTTTGTTGGCAAAGTAATACTCTGCTTTTCGATATGCTATCTAGGTTGGCCATAACTTTCCTTCCAAGGAGTAAGCATCTTTCAATTTCATGGCTGCAATCACCATCTGCAGTGATTTTGGAGCTCTGTATGAGTTAAACACAAACATGCAAATCAAATTCCTTAGAATAGTGCCTACCATATAATAAGCATTCATAAATACAATATTTATTTTATTAGTTTTTTAAAAGGGCTTCCCTGATGGCTCAGGCTGTAAAGAATCTGCCTGTAATTCAGGACACATGGGTTTGATTCCTGAGTTGGGAAGATCCCCTGGAGAAGGAAATGGTTACTCTCTCCATTATTCTTACCTGGAGAATCCCATGGACAGAGGAGCCCAGCGGGCTACAGTCCATGGGGTCTCAAAGAGCCAGACATGACTGAGCAACTAACACTTTCACTTTAAAAAGAGAGAAAAAACTGCAAATGTTGGTGTCCACATATGTGCAGCAGAGGAAAGAGGAATCCTGCTGTTTTATGATCTTGTTGAGTGGGTGGATGCATCATAGGCTGATACCATTTGAATGTTAAAAACCTACAATTAATGCCCCTTGTTTAGATTTCACACTTGCCAAGCATGAAATATCTTCTCCACTGTAAAATTATGAATTAGTATTTTGACATTCAAACCAATCTCTGCCCCGCAATAGTCCCATATTAACCAAACGCTCATTAAAATGGGGAAGGGTTATCTAGCTACAGGGGATGCACACTGTCTTGGTCTGAGTGATAGGTGGACAGTGAAACTGGGAGTAAAGGCAGCATGGGGGTGAGAGTTTTCACTGCTGGGCATGAAGAAGTCGAGTCCCTAATGGCTTTGAGATACAGCCTCTTATGTAATATCTGCAGGAACCCAGATCAGTTCATTATCAGACCCATTCTCGTAGAAGCTTTAATGATTTCCAGAGAGCCCTCAATGTATTTAATTAGCCATGCTTAAACACTTGTCTTCATTAACCTGGGATATGTCACCAGTAGTTGTGGAAAGACTTAGTGAATGTCTTGTAATAAAGACAAAAGCAAAAGGAATTTAGTAGCTGAGTACGTATTGCTGCTGCATCATCAAGACTTGGACTATTGCACTGTGGCATCGGCTGTTTGCACCTTCTCTGTTATCAGTACTGCCACGTCTCTTTGACTTCACAGAACACAGCGATGTGGACCAGGAGACAGCTCTGGCGGGCGCACAGGGCTTCCTGGGCTGTCTGTCTGCCGTGCAGGTCAGCCACGTGGCCCCGCTGAAGGCCGCTCTGCAGCCCAGCCGCCCAGCCCCCATCACCATCTCAGGACACGTGACGGAGTCCAGCTGTGTGGCCCAGGCTGGCACTGATGCCACATCTAGGGAGAGGACACACTCCTTTGCAGGTGGCGTATGGCTTTTCCTTTACCCAGTCACAAACGGTATATCCACTGAATGTTAAAATATTCTGATGCTTCTGTGGTGATGTATTCCCAATATGATTTCTTTTTCCTTAATTTATTTTTAATTGGAGGATGATTACAATATTGTGTTGGTTGGGCTTCCCTGGTGGCTTTGATGGTAAAGAATCTGCACGCGGTGCAGGGGACCCAGGTTTGATCTCTGGGTCGGGAAAATCCCCTGGAGAAGGCAATGACGACCCACTCTAGTTTTCTTACCTGGGGAATTCCATGAACAGACTCTGGACAAGACTGAGCGACTAACATTTTCACTTTTCCTCGTGTTGGTTTTTGCCATACATCAACATGAAACAGCCATGAGTATTTGAAATGGATTCTTAAAACTGGTTTTTTATTTTATTTTTTTAAACATAAATTTAACCTTTGATTCTTTCCTGTTTCTTTTTTAGATTCTCAGTTCTCAATTCCTTATTCATATGGGCCTTTGCATGTGGGTACTGCATAAGTTTACAGTTACAGACATCCCACATTGACCTCTATAATTCTGTTCTGATTTAAACTGTTTATGAATTTTTTAAAAGTCTTCTTTTTACTCTCCTATATTACCCCATTCCCCTCTTTTTTGTCCTTTAATGTAGATCATTCTGGAACAAGAGATGACAGAGAACCCCTCACTAATACAATTAAAAGTGACTCTGCAGTCATTGGAGGTAACAGAAAGCATGAATGAGCTCTTCTTTGGTACTTAATATCGTTGCTAATAATGATGAATATTTAGCATTATAGACACTATAGGGCTGCTGGTGAAGAATCCACCTGCCAATATAGGAGATGCAGGTTTTGTCCCTGGGTAGAGAAGATTCCCTGGAGAAGGAAATGACAACCCACTCCAGTATTCTTGCCTGGGAAATTCCATGGACAGAGGAGCCTGGCGGGCTACAGTCCACAGGGTCCCTAAAGAGCTGGACACTGAGCAGACAGCACATGAAGAATCTATACATGTCCCAAGAGTTATCAGTGAATCCTGAGGTCAGGAAGGTGGTTTATTATTTGTATTGGATTGTCATATAGTCTTCCTAAATTTGCAGCTTCCTTGGAGATTTCCAGTACAAATAATTGATAATTTCACTGAAATACCACACTCAAGTATTAGTATTAGACATTCATTAGGACATTGGAGAAGGCGATGGCACCCCACTCCAGTACTCTTGCCTGGAAAATCCCATGGACAGAGGAGCCTGGTAGGCTGCAGTCCATGGGGTCGCAAAGAGTCGGACACGACTGCATTGGAGAAGGAAATGGCAACCCACTCCAGTGTTCTTGCCTGGAGAATCCCAGGGACGGGGGAGCCTGGTGGGCTGCTGTCTGTGGGGTCGCACAGAGTTGGACACGACTGACCCGACTTAGCAGCAGCAGCAGCAGCAGGACATAGTACTAATAATGAATATCATTTAGCTTTATAATGGCCATCTGCACTCCCTAGGGTGTTCTGATTGTATTTAAGGAAGTGTCACTTTTTGGTTTCTTGGACACATCACTGCTTCTGCAAGAATTTATGTAGCAAGTTGGAAAATTCTGAGATGAACATTAAAAACATGTGTTTATTGTTGCCTTAATGCTTAATAAAATGGATTATTTTCCTGGTTTAGATGCCCTTCTCAATGAATATTACAGTTGTATTTGCATTTTATCAAATACTAAGCTAATAGAATAAAAGTGGTTTATTACTTATTTTAAATTGCAAAATTAGCACCAAAAAATTTAAATATATCTTCCTGGCAGTAGAGCAGCATATTCTCTGAGACAAATTTATTCAAAACCAAGCACCCACATAAACCTTTTTCTTCCTGATTAATGGTTTTCAGAATATTATTAATCAGATTATTGAAATGTTAAATGGTTCACCTTTTCTCCATATTCTGCAAATGATATAGAAAGTAAGCAATTATTTTATTATATTGCCAATAATGTGATTAGACATATACTTGAGCAGCTTATGTGGGCTTATAATTGATCCATTTGGTTCTCTATTTTTTACACCCTTACTTATGTAGACATCAGCTTCCTTTAAGTACTTAGAATTTTATTTAGACAAAATAGTACTGATCAAAATTTGTGAGAATATTAAAATCCCGATTGCTTTTTCAGTTGTTTTATTTTTTGTCAAATTAATGGTGTATAAATTAAAGATGCATAAAATAGGCTCCTCACCCTGTTAGAAGAGTAGTTAAAATCTGCATGTATAAAATAAATATATTAATATAGCATTAAAACATTAAATGGTAAAAACTCTAAATTTAAAGTTATACCATTTATCAATGCAATGCGCTCAACATTTCAAATTGGGACTCCTAGTCAAACAAATTGTCTCAGTCTCATAATGAAGAAAAGTTAAAATTTTACATAACCTCCTGCTCGTTCTGTCTCTGTAACTCAGCTTGCTCCTTGCAAAGTCTGGATCACGTAGGTCACGTAGTCTTGGAAAGTGGGGACTTACAATCCTAGGAACCCGAGCTTATCTCACTCACCTTGTCCTGCTCTTTGCCATTGCCCAGCCCCTGCAAACCTGCTTAATCATGCCTGTCCCTGTAAAGGTCAGGCATTCCCCTCCCTGTCTTGACCGCTATTCTCACGCATGCAAAACCCCCTAGTTTAAACCAGCCTATTAGCAGCTAGTGTTGCCCACTATAGTCTGCCTATAAAAACTCCATAACCCCTTTGTTCCGGGCTCAGAGCTTGGAGTGTTAACTCCTCTGCGCCTGCTGGCCTATAAACCTGAGTTCTCCAACTCTCCTAGTGTGGTGCTTCGTTTCTCGATTACTGGTTTCTGCAACAATAATGGTGCTTTTACTGTATATTTTCCATACACGGATAAATATAGTATGAATATAGGGAGATGCAGATATAGAGTTATTGTGTAGTCATGCCAATGTTAGAGGAATTATTTAATCTTTTTATCATACCTTTGGGCAAAGATTACTGGCAAGATTTGCAGAGTAAAGGAAGAAGTGTGTTTATAAGTTATTCTGTGTTATTCTAGAATTGAAGCAAGTTGTAGGTTGTGTGTGGAATTCTCACTTGACTCAGACGCATAGAGCAGAGCAAGACTCTATGGAGGGTTTGCTGCTCAGGGTCTCCCCAGGGCCTCCGGATCCAGTGGTGCCTGCTTTTGATCACGGCAGGGACTGAGCTTCAGAAGCAGAGCAGCGGGTTGTGGCGATCTAAGCTCTAAAGGCCTTGTCTGGGATCACATGCAATTCATCTGCTAAATCACAGAATACCATTCTCTAGCGTGTTTCTCCATCTGCCAGCATTGTGGTAGATTTCTTCAACTGTTATCTTCCTACTCTTAACTTGCATCCACTGTGTAACATGAGTCAGTCCATTTAAGTATATTCTAATTGGCTAATTCTCCTATGTTTTACATTTTAGGCAATCTTTTTCTTGAATTATAAACAACAAATAAATAAACAGGGAGAGGTAGGGAAAATGATTTAATAAGTCATTTAAAACTGGTGACTCAGACACTAGAGAGAGTTTCTGGTCAGACTTCACAGATATGAATGGTCAGATTGAGACAGCAAGCTACGTAATTTCATAATAAAAACACATTCACACAGAACTTTAGATAGTAATGTCACAGAATGCAGCAGGTGGTCATATTTCATTTATAATATGTTTTTTCCTTTCTTTTTTTTTTCTGGTGTATCATGTTAAATCAAGGTTTTTCTTGGACATAACAAACCCTGACATAACACTGTCTCTAATTCAGTTCAGTTCAGTCACTCAGTTGTGTCCAACTCTTTGCGACCCCATAGACTGCAGCACGCCAGGCGTCATTGTCCATCACCAACTCCTGAAGCGTGTTCAAACTCATGTCCATTGAGTTGGTGATGCCATCCAACCACCTCATCCTCTGTTGTCCCCTTGTTCTCCTGCCTTCAATCTTTCCCAGGATCAGGGTCTTTTCCAATGAGTCAGTTCTTTGCATCAGGTGGCCAAAGAATATAAACCATCTCCAATTACAAGAGATAAATCACATGCATGGAGCAAACCCTTTCCAGAGCCCATCCGTGATTTTGTCTGCAGTAGCCTGCTGTCTGTGTGGGCTTCCCAAGTGGTGCTGGTGGTAAAGAATCCACCTGCCAACGCAGGAGACGCAGGAGATATGGGTTTGCTCCCTGGGTCAGAAAGATCCACTACAGTAGGAAATAGCACCCCACTCCAGTATTCTTGCCTGGAGAATTATGTGGGCAGAGGAGCCTGGCAGACTACAGTCCATGGACCTGCAAAGAGTCGGACACGATTAAGCACAGCACAGCACAGCAGCACAGCCTACTGTCTGTACCTACTTCATCAGCTTCCTCCATTGAAATTGTTTAGGATCTCTTTCTTTAAACCAGAGGCCTATAACCAAGCAACAGAATACTGATAACGACTCATTACTTTTATAAGATGAGAAGCAAAATATATGACAACAAATGGATATTCTGATTTCAATTATTCTTTATTAATATAACAAAAATAAAACAATCATATCCATTAGAAAATTCTTCAGATTTAAATACAGAATTCACTTATCAGATTTATGTTAGATCTGTCCACAAGGAATTGCTATCCCTTTCAAATAAAGCTGACATAGCCAAAAATCAGCTTAGCCCCTAGCAATATTATTGGCGTAGTCAATC
Source organism: Tragelaphus eurycerus (assembly GCA_935064755.1). Lineage (NCBI taxonomy): Eukaryota > Metazoa > Chordata > Mammalia > Artiodactyla > Bovidae > Tragelaphus > Tragelaphus eurycerus. The sequence goes on from CAKXYN010000051.1 coordinate 4,393,783, forward strand.
TGCCCATCAGATCATGTACTCTAGAATCCATTGTGACTGATGAGGACCTTTGAAGTTTCTGCTATCCCTCTCAGATAAATGTGTCCTAGCCAAAAATCGGCTTAGCCCCTGGCAATATTATTAGCTGAGGTCAATCTGCCCATCAGATCGTGTACTCAAGAATCCATTGTGACTGATCAGGACCTTTGAAGTTTTGGTTTCAGTTGGAATTATTAGAGTTGTTTACACCTACTTTAAACTAGAGCAAAGAGTCCTTGTTTTCTGATATGAGACTCCATCCACCTTGCTGTTTCTGTTGTACGTATTTTCATCTGAAAACACTATGTTCACACCGCCACTGATTTCACCAGAAGAGTCTAAGTATGAGGAACTCTCAAACTTGTGACAGACAACAGTTCTCCAAGTTCTACGTTTCATTTGAAAACTTGGCTTTGATCACTGGCATCCTACACTGTCAGTTGTTTATCTTGAAGTGACAGATTTACTTCATTTTAGAGAAAATTTCTGCCAGATATCCAAGTTAAAACGACCACAGTTTATCTGTCAGTCGTTCTTTCCAATAAAAACAGTGTTCTTCACAGGAAAAAGCAACTAGTTCAGCTCACAACTCAACTGAAATGCTTACACTGGCCTTCTTCCGGAGACAGCCACCATACTTCAGTCTGCAGGAGAAGTATCAGTACTTTACAAATACTTGCCATTTCATCACACAACATGTGAGAAAGTCTTGACGGGCAAAGGTCACAGTTTGACAAAATGTATAATTTTTAGTGCTTCATCAAGGACATTCTTAAATGAAGCTGACAGAGCAGTGCCTGCTTACTTTATGAATTCAGTGACCACTTTGAAAGTTTGCCTTAGTTCATGTTAAGGTACCAGGAACTTTACCTAACCTCGCTTTGTTCTCTCGGTGGACACGTCAACATGGTGAAAAAGGCATCTTAGAGTTATTACGGATAGCTTTGACGCTATGGGCCTCCTCAAAGTGTTCCAGGATCCATCAAGGTTTCAGAGATCTCACTTTGAAGATAACTGACTTAACATAATGACGGAATTAGGAATCAGTTAGCATAGCTAACCGCTGTGGTGTTTAAATTTTTTATTTACAATCAGATGTCTCAAAAAAAAAAAATCAATATTCTTAAATAGATATAATCTCATCTGTGTATCAGGATCGATATATTTCATAGTAAGGATTATTCATATAAAACTTGTTCTTGCTATTTAGAGATATAACAAATTATTGATAATCAACTTCATTAAAATGTTAACATTTAAGGGGGTAAATTAGGAGATTGGGATCAACATATACACACTACTATATGTAAAATAGATAACCAACAAGGACCTATTGTATAACACAGGGACTTTGCTCAATATTTGGTCATAACCTATAAAGGAAAAGAATTTTAAAAATAATAGATATACATGTATGTGTATATATATGTATATGTATAATGGAATCATGCTGTACACCTTAAACTAACACAACATTGTAAATCAACTAAAATTCAGTTTTAAAATGTTCACATATTTAAGTATTAAAAACACATTTGATTACCTTATGATGTTACTACTACCATGTAATTTCAAAATAACTAAACTTGTCTAGGTATTAATATGAGGTTACCACATGGACTTAGAGATGTGTAGGTAATATATTATTAAAAAATTGTATATACAAATACACTAAATAATCCAGTATAAGATGCATTCAGAATAAATGAAGGTGAGCCCATAAGACTGACAGGACTCAGAAGTAAACTCAACATATTTTGATAATACTTGATCCAGAAATACCTGAGGTTTTTGATATTTCCAACTTACATTTACTAGATGCTTGATTTTGGTAGAAAATAATTGTATTATGACTTCTTAAGCAATGAAGTCTATACAGTTTCTCTTTGGACAATGGTTCTGATTTTGTGTTTCTTTTCTCTCCTCTCACTAGGTTTGATAGCTGTTGTGATCTTTATCTTGCTGTGCATCACTGCCATAGCTGTCCGCATTTATCAGCAGAAAAGGTTATACAAAAGAAATGAGGCAAAAAGGTCAGAGAATGTAGACAATGCTGAGGCTGCTTTGAAAAGCGAGCTTAATATACAAAATGCAGTCAATGAAAATCAGAAAGAGTACTTCTTCTGATTGGCAGAGATAATTTACTGTATAATTACAATAGCCTGATTTAATAGCCAGGGGCTCTCAAAGAACAAAAAACAAGTTCTTACACTGAATGTACAGGCAGTGAATTTGCAGCACTGCCGTGTTGCCAGACTCGAGATGGCTCCAGGAGGCCTCATCCATTGACGTATTTCCCATAGCGGTCATTCTGTATAACAAGGATTAGATATTGCTGTTAATTTCCAGCCATTCTGATACAATCTAAAGCAGAAGTTTAACTCACTTGAGAGCTACAGTTTTTCAGTGTGAAAACTGTAGCGCTAGCCTCTCAACCACAGGCTACCTAAGTTGTGTTAGAGGTGAAAATCAAAATCGGACTATAATGACCTTGCTTTATTTGAGAACATATGCTGTGTTTGCTTTGGTGTCCCCATGGTGTTATTCATAGACCTGGAAATGCTTCTAAGATCCTGTTTGGCTGATGTTTGCATCTTCAGTGGCCAAAAGTATATAAACCCCTTTGCCTTTCTCTGTATTGCATTCAATACAATTTATCAGTAGTCTGGAAAAATGTTTTTGTTTTCATTGGTTTGTTTGTATTGCTCTATTTCGATTTGACTGTTTTTAATGATTTTGAAAACATGAGGTTTTGCGCGTAAGGCTCCAGCTCTGAACATAAAATTTGTATGTAATAAGACTCAGAAAGTGCGTTGGTCATCAGTATGTGATGTCTTGCCTTTAAAACTTTTCTGTTTAATTTGTTATCATGGTTTGGTATTGGTAGTAGTTAAGAACCTGGTTAATGCCCATTTCCCAAAGAATGTGAAATATTTGCAAGTAAACTTGTTGATAAAACACACACGCACACAATTCTTAACACTGCAAAGAATTATTTTTTATTTACAACTGTAATGTCTCAAATGAAATACACTTCTGAGAATGTTTTCCCCAAATCCTATGTAAGCTTTCTTTATAGGTTTATAATTCTGTTTTTCTAAAGTATATCACCCACTTTTCTTTGATCTCTATTCACTATATACCATGGAGCATCTTCTTATGTATTAGAAAAAAGAGACAATTTGACATGTAAGCTCCATTCTTCATACTAAATTATATCCCCCACTTCAGGTATATATTTAGCTGTGTACTAATCTCCAGGGCATACTTTTTGGAATATAAGCTTCAGTCACGCCCCTTTTTGGCAAAACCAGTAGAGTTGTTAAAGTGTGTTCCTTCTAAGGGGTGATGGCACATTATATGTCATATTCTGTCATTTGAGTTACCTCTTATTTATGATGATGGAGTAAATTTCTCAAAAAGAACCAAAAATCAATATAACTAGTTATAACTACTATAATTATAACTACAATAATTATAACTACAATAATATAATTACTAACTAGTACATTCTGATTAGGAGATATATACATGCCTGAAATTCAAATAATTATCAACCACTTTATGAAACTGTTGCAGTAATTACCTTTGAGGTCATGTGAACAAGATGCTTTCATGTAGCTATCTTTGAATTCCACAAGCCAATATATAGCAAAGGCACTTTGACATTTATACTCATACTTTCCAGGTGTCTGCCAAGGAAAACTGAGATGCTTTAGTTTGTCCACACCAGAACAATTTGGAAATATGTAAAGTGAACGCTTTTTCCCTTATTTTCCCTCTTAACTCTCCTTATAAAAACCTGCCTGTCCTTTCTCATAGCACTGTATTAATTTTGATGTTTCTGTAAATGCTTGATGAAATCTTAACCATGGTTTATGAAAGACCTATATGGATACATGGCATTCTTTTTCTTTAAAGTCCTGTGGTAGCTGCCAAGGGGTTGAACACCAAAATGGTAGTTTTCCTTTCATGCAAAGCTGAATACAATGGTAACAGCCCTGAATCTTTTACACGTGTTCTGGTTATTTAGTAGCAGTGTTAACTTGGCTGGGAGCTGGAAGGTAGACAGGCTTATAGACGGTGAAGCCTCACAGTACTCTGTGGTCGGCTCCACTAGGTTTGACATTATGGCATTAAAACGCACTGATATATCATACACCATGACTTTCATGCCCCAGTTTGTAATCTGTTCCTTCTTTTTTCTTAATAAAATGCATTTTTGAAGTAAAATGCAGAATATATTTTGAGATGTTGTATAAAAGTTTCAAATGAGGGAATTATACTGGATTTTTTTTTTTCTCAAAACAGTAAAAAGATGTGCAGAAGTATGCCTTCTTTACTGGTGTTTGTGACTTTTTTAAACTTTTTGGTACACCCCATGATTATTATGAATTGTCAACAAAAGTTGCATTTATAATGTACTTTTCCTTTTAACTAGACTCAGAAATGAAAGAAAATATACAAAAATGTTTCCTGATTGTAACAAGGAAGTTGAACTAGATTTTACATTTTTCGAGAGAACAACAATTTGACTGTTAGCAGTTGTTTGCTGAAAGGCTACTTATGTTTAAATTGGATGATATCCTTTTACTTCTGCAGAGAACTTGGCCAATGAACCCTATATATATGCATAGGATCATATGTAAGAATATAGCACACCCTGCTGAAATATAAAAGTTTAAAAATTCTTTATTGGTTATTTCAAGTGACACAAGTGAAAACAATATATAATTAACATTCTCTTTTGACAAGACCAAATTTCTCAAACCTCATTAAATTCAAATATGAAATAAAATGGACTTAGCATTTTATTTCACATGAAATGAGGGTCACGCCTGGGAAATGACATCTTACTTTTGTAGAAATTATTCCGCTCTAGGAAATAGTTCCATTTTTAAAAATCTTTTACCCAGTGTTGCTCTTTAAAGCAAATTTAATAAATTATTTAGACAGTAAGTTAAAGACAAAAACCAGAAGAAGAAGAAGAACCCAGACAACAACCAGACAGAAGTTAAGCATCCCAGATTATCTCTCACCAGGTGGTATTATCCTTCGTCTATAAAAAAATAATCCTTGCAACAGAGTCCATCATGCAACTGGTGATCACTGGCATATTATTTAGTGTGAAAATCTCAGTTTTACAGATGAAAAGTCTGAGATGCATATGTATGAGGTTATATGGTTATATTCCCAGAGGGGACATATATTAATAGTACTGTGTAAGTGGTGAGGCTGTGACAAGAATTTCATTTTTGCTGTACACTTTGCTGATAATTAGTGCCTTCAAGACATGAAGTTTTGATAGTTATTTAGTGGTATAGAAAATTTGAAGGATCCTGGTTTCCTTTTTGTCCAGGTTCTAGTTCTAGATCTTTTCCATATTTAAAATGAACATAAACCTTTGTTTGGTAGGTCATTGCCATTGATAGACTTGGTTTTCTTTAAAAAAATGTTTATTAAGCTTATGGTTCTTGATCCTAGGAGAGATATTTTAACCGAAACATAGGTAGTCTTTATGAAATACTCAGTATGAATTGGATCTGACTGAGTCACTTCAAATGTTTTCCATATGGTAGAAGGTGACACATCTCATTAAAATATGTTTTGTTGATTGATCTCCCAATCCACATATCAACTAAATGATTAATCTAACTAAATAATACAATTTTACAGATGCACTTAATAAGTCCTGCTCATCTTCTACTTTTCCAAAGTTCAGATAATGGAGAGTGGTAACAGGGAAGGAAAAATTCAGCAGCTGACTGTGTGTTTGGAATGTATGTGAATGAGCACATGCGTGTTTACGAGGAAGACTGTGAGGAGCAAAAAAATATGAACACTTTGCACATAATGTGGTAAGAGAGTTGGACTTCTGGTGTGTCAGTAACTTCCTCGGAGCGTGGTTTTGACGATTGGAAAATGCAAATAAAGTGGGAGGGAAAACTACCTGACCCACCATTGTAACGGCTTTTCTGGGGAAACTGTTTTTTATTATTTTCCCTATTTATAGTATTATATTTAAAATTTATTTTAAGATACATGCATATATTTTAAATCTCAAGTAGTACAAGACATCTTACAAGGGAAAATAGCCCTGCACTGCCCTATCCCCTGCCGTATCATGTTCAGCTGTCATCTTTAGCTGTCACTTTTTAGCTCTCTCCATGTTTCTTAATTACATTCCTAACAGGCTAAGTTTTCTGGGAAAGCAAACTCTTGAGGCGGAGATTGTCATGAAGGAAATTTACTAGGGAGTAATGAAGAAAGCTGAGTGCTGAAGAATTGATGCTTTTGAACTGTGGTGTTGGAGAAGACTCTTGAGAGTCCCTTGGACTGCAAGGAGATCCAACCAGTCCATCCTAAAGGAGATTAGTCCTGGGTGTTCATTGGAAGGACTGATGTTGAAGCTGAAACTCCAGTACTTTGGCCACCTTATGCGAAGAGTTGACTCATTGGAAAAGACCCTGATGCTGGGAGGGATTGGGGGCAGGAGGAGAAGGGGACGACAGAGGATGAGGTGGCTGGATGGCATCACCGACTCGATGGACATGAGTTGGAGTGAACTCCGGGAGTTGGTGATGGACAGGGAGGCCTGGCGTGCTGTGCTTCTTGGGGTCACAAAGAGTCGGACATAACTGAGCGACTGAACTGAACTGAAGTGAATGTAGAGGTCAGTATCTGAGAAAAGAAGACGCCGAGTGGGGTGGATGGAGAGGTTGGTGCCATCACAACAGACTTAGCCCACCCTGTGAATGTGGTCCTTTAAAGAAGTCCTGAACTGGGGAGAGGCTGGGGCATTATAACTCCCGTACTTATTAACAGTGAAATTTGAATTTCACATGATTTCCACTCCAGCGTCATCAAATGTTTCTGTTCTGATTTCCTCCCCCGCACCCTGACAATCATTTAAAGATGTATAAACTATTCTTGGCTGACAGACCTTACAAACATAGGCAGTGAGTTGCATTTGGTCTGCTGTAGTTTGCTGATTCCTGCTTTCATTGGACAGTGTAAATAAGTATATTTGCCTCCAAGGCAGGAGATGCCAGTTCAGTCCCTGGGTCAGGAAGGTCCCCTGGGGAAGGGAATGGCTACCCACTCCAGTATTCTTGCCTGGAAAAATCCCATGGACAGAGGAGCCTGATGGGGTATACCCATGCAGTTGCAAGAGTCGGACATGATTTAGTGACTAAACTCCTGCCACCACCATAAGCCAGGCCTTGGGTATTGACTGCTTGCTGACCAGGGCATCAACCTGGACAAACAGCTCTCTTCAGCTTAGGTAGTTCCTGAAGAAGAAGGATAGACCTCTGATGAATCTGTTTCTGTTTTGCTACCACACACTCATTTACTGTATTTTTCTTCATCCAACTAGCCAGATATCCTTTACTCCAGAGCCTTTTTGGTTGAACTTTCCTAGAGAGGAACCTGTATTCAATTATCCTTTATACTTCTCTGTGTAAAATGACCTGAGGCCAGGTCACTGTCTGTCCCCATATTTCCTGAGTTAGGTATAGAATGTCTGGTACATTTCTTTGCATAAATTTGTCTTGCTTTCCTTCTATGGAGGCAATGCAAGTAGTGAATCCAGCCAGAGTGGACCCTAGGTTCCTTCCTTGGCTGTGAGTTCCTATCCCTCCTCTTGAGAAAAGACTGGAAATTCTCAAAACTTGGTTTGCTCAGTGTTTTCATATGGAAAATTAGGAGCTCTAATGAATTTTTTCCTAAAGTCATTAAATTAGTAATACTATTTTATCAAGCCTTAAACTAGCAAGACCAGTTCCTGTTATAATTCCTTGTGTCACACCAGACTGATTTGTGTTTGCTCATAATAAAATAACTTTCCTTCTCTATGTGCTGATACCAGACATGGTTCCATGCTCATTGAACTAACACATCTGCTTTCAAACTGTGTGAGAAACTTTCTGATAAATTATATTTCTGTGAAAGTTCATGTTTCTCTATATTTTCTAAAGGAGAAAACTAATTTTTAAACTGAGCAAACAACCTGTTCTTCCAAAGTACATGTGAAAAGAATATGGTTACAAATGACTATGATGATCAAGAGACTCTTTACACACATTTTTTTTCATTTGCTTAAGATATCTGACAAACTTTTCTTAGTAGAAAATCTGTAGCATCACATAAATTTTTCGAGAATGACACCTTCTGGAATAGGGCTGTAATTCTATGAAGAATAAACCAAACATAACAAAGCGGCACATTTTATCATACCAAAAACAATCAAAAATTAAACCTGACCAAACTAATTTAAACATAGATGACTTCCATTCAGAACTATAGTGGTGATAATTCTGATGATGGTTTCTGGATGGTTTCACATGTCCACACACCCTTCTTCTACCTGTAATTTGTATAAGAAAAAGAAAACCCCTCGTCTTTCCTGATGACTTTCATAGTGGAATCTAGTACACTTTACCATATTTGAAATTTCATGATGTGTGAAACTGACATGGTGATAAAATGCCTCTAAAATTTTTGTTGAGCAGTTTCTACTTTTCTGTTGGCTTCAGTCATGAAATTGACTCACAGCACCACGAGATCAAGATACATGTCTTCCTGGCTTTCGCATTCAGTCCGTCCCACCGCCAACACAGAGTTTGATTAACAGCCACCCATTAGAGTTAACTGAATGACTAAGTAGTAATGACTAAGATTAAGTAAATAATGACTGAGCACTGGCTGCTTTCTGTATATATATAGTTGACATAACTGAAGGGTCAGTTTCTTACCCCATAGGAAAGCAAGGCTGCTGCAAAGATAAATAATTATCTTTACCTGAAAACCTTGACCACCGCTAGTAATGTTTAAATGCAGCCTTGACTATTAGCAAAACAGATTAATCCATCCCTCAGGCCACTGTACTTTTCAATAAAATATCTTTAATCAGCATCTTAGTTAATATTACTTTACTAAAATCAATCTTTTACTGTCTTGCAAACAAACCCACAAACAAAACAAAAAGACAAATATGAGTGCTGAAAACTTCATTCTCTACTAGTTGGAATTCTTACATTGTCTAGTCCTTATTATCTCTGATTTGCTCTTAATGAAGCGCACTAGCCTCCAGCCCACTTTTTCACATGTTATAAAGTGTGCTGCCACAATCCATCATTTACTTCTGTCTGTTCAGTATTATTCATGCTGTCATGTAGAATTGAAAGCTAGTTTCTCAACAGTTATCTGAACTAATATTAATATAACTTTCTTTTTTGTTGAGTTTATGGAAGATGCATACAATATGTGCTCACAATTATGCAATATAGGCTTGCTGTTACAAGCATTTGGATTTTTTTTTTTTAATGGCTGTGGTTTGAGCATCATAGATTATACAGTGTGTTTAAATTGAAAGAAAATGAGGATTTTCAATATTGTAATTTGTGAGGTGAATTATATTTTCTAATATAATCTTCTGTTTGGTTTGAAAATTGTTTCACTTAAAGTCCAGGTGGAAGGGGGTGGGGGGCAGAGGACGAGCAAGCACCTACTGCTTGATTGGACCGGATGCTTCCAGTGGCCTTGGTGCACTGGCTGGTTGGCAGCAGCTCTGTTGTGCTTACACAGGCATCAGCATGGCTCCATTTCCAGTGACTTTGGCATGTAGGATGATTGAGGGTGATGGCTTTCTCTTACTTGATTAAAATTGGTAGAAACATAGACAGTCCTCCAGTTATTTTTTATGCAGCTTGCTAACTATTGTTTTTCTTTTTAAATGGACATTTACTACCTATTTAGAGCAATAAAATACCTCAAAGCAAACATTAAGCAAAATGTAGCTTATCTATCACATGCCCAACTCCTCCTGATAGTAATAACCATGAATGCAGTGTGCATTACATGGTAAAGTCTACATTTTTACAAGTTGCTTTATAGATTCATTTTGTGATCACTAATAAACCTATTTCCAAAATATCCAATTAAGAAAGACCTTAATGAAAGCCAATTACTCAATGCCCTAAATTTGCTCAATTTTATATTGAGGTACTGAAATGTGTTTTAAATGAGTCACATTATATACATTAGTGCTAAAAATGGCACCCTCATTCAATACCAATTTACCCACAGTAACACTTATGGGCAATTAACATTTCATTTTGCATGCTGCATTCATCAGTAATGTGCTTTTACTTATTGTAATGTCGAAAGAGTGTAACTACATTTATAGTAAATGCCTTTTATTGCTAATCAAGCTGGACTTTTGCTCATCAACAGACCTGGCACTTTGTATGGGGGTGATGTGCCCATTCATATACCAGCAGCAACTTTCAGAAGAATAAGCTGAAATGTGTACCAGGAGTGGAAATTAAATGTCTCAGTAGCATTTTAGGTTTAATTTGGAAACAGTGCAAGAAAGGGTGGGTCTACATGAGAATGCTGGGTCTCTGTCCTTTATAAAATTTTATTTGAAATAATTTGAGAATTCCAGGAAAGCTGTAAAACTGGGACAGAAAGGAAAGTATTTACCCTTCCTCAGCTTCCCTAATATGAATAACTTACACAGTCAGACTTCAATGATAAAAACCAGGAAATTAACATTGAATATCAGCCTACAGATTCTTATGCAACTTCCTCTAATTTTCCCCCTATTCTATTTTTGCTCCAGGATCTAGCCCAGGATCCCTGATTGCATGTAGCTGCTGTGTCTCTTTAATGCCCTTCCACCTGGGATGGCTCCTTAGTCTGCTCTTAATCTTTCATGACTGTGATGCTTCTGATTTCTTAAAACACCTAATCATTTTATAGATACCACTCAATTTTGGTTTTCCTGGTTTTTCTTCTGATGAAATAGAACAGGCGCATTTTTTGGCATGAAGATCACAGAAGCAATGTTGTCCTGCTCAGTTCATAGTATTGAGGAGTACGTGATGTCAATAAGTCTCATTACCTGTGATATGGACCCTGGGTTCTTGGTACGTGTGGTGTCCTTTGAGTTTCTCCTTTGCAAAGTTACTTTTAGCCAAGGCTGATTTTTCCTTAAACTTTCACCCACTGATTTCAGCATTCATTTCCGCATCTTGCCTCCTACTGTTATTACTGTGAAGTCTGCCTCATGGTGCTTTGTATTTCCTTCATTCCTTCCACATTTATTAACTTAGATTTTTCCCCAAGGAAGAGATGCCATTCTCCACCATTTAAGTATTTAATTATTCATTGATGTTAGTATGGACACACGCTTGTTTGTTCTATTCAGTGGGTCACGATCCAGCCCCATGACTATCTTCTTTGTTACTCAGATTGTTCCATATTTGGCCTCCTTGCTGATGGCCTCCAGGTGAAGCTTATAGATGGTCACAGAGGATCATATGATCAAATCACTGTTATATATGAAATAGATAATCAACAAGGACTAACTGTGTAGCACAGGGAAGTGTGCTCAATATTTTGTAATTACCTATAAGGGACAAGAATCTGAAAATAAGTGTATTTTGGCAACCTTGAGTTTTCCCAAGGTAGGCACTTTAAGGGGAGCTAGCGCCATGGTAGGGATATTAGAAACTTTTTAAATGTTGGTTCAGGTCTTTCTAACAAGAATGAGGCCTAGTGGAGAAGACAGAGAGGAGGAGCCTGCCTAGCATTTGGGTGAAGAGAGGATCTTTGCTCCATATCCTCTGTCTCTTTGTCCTTTTGTTGGTGTTTTTTTGTTTTTCTTGTTCTGTTTTGGTCTAATTGACAAAAAAATATGATTTTATTCTGCAGACACTAGAGCCCTGAAGTTTCTCAATCTGTTTTTAAGAACGTCTGTTTTGACACAAAGGTTTTTACCTCATCCTCAGGTGGGCAGGTTATGACCTGTGAGTGTGTGTCCACCACAGGGAGCTCTGCAGCCGTGACTCCCATCTGCTTTCCCTGGTTGCAATTGCACATCCCCATGGACAACTTGTATCTTCAGAGCATTTCAGTGGGTACAGTGCATTTGTCAAAGTGATTGAAGAGACCAAAAATTTTCCTCTAGGAAACATTTTTGTAAAACACTATGTATATATGGTGTTCTATAGATAATTAAAAATCTATCAACATTTGTAAATATATATAGTATATATGTTTGTAACATGTGTATATGCCTGTGTAGTTGATGTTGCTTGTGTGTGTTTACCTGCTTCTGGGTTTTATGTACTCTGTGTATGTTTTCTTGTACAGTCACTTGCCTGAATTATAAAAGACACTTTATACTTTGTTGTAAATTTTAAAAGGCAGATTATTTTCCAAGCAGGATACATTGTAAAAACTTTGTAGACTCATTTGGACTGCTAAATTCTCAAAGTTCCTCCCTGTTCCAAATTCACTTTATTTATAGATAACATGTATTCCAAAGCCGCCTTGTCACTGCCTCCTAGATGTCTTATAAATCCTAATGCTGCAAGTAACTTTCAAAGGTATCTGTATAAACGCACACAGGATACGTTAAGTTTGGCATTTATTAAGTGCTACATAGGTGTTAATTATTATGCATTTCACCTAAATCCAAACAACTGATTGACTCATCAGCAATATGTAGGCAATAATTTTCACATATTTCATGTAAATAGAGAAACATTAATTACTTTACTACAAACAAAGCATACATTCCAAGAATCTTTTCCAAAGCAATTACCAATCAATTGGCAAAACAGGATTGGGACTCTGAAGGTGTCCGTGACTTTGATCAACATTATGTATTAGATGGAGTAGTTCTCAACATCAGAAGAAAATAAGTCAGCTGTGGTTGCCCAGCCCCCAGGTCACGTGATTCTGGTTAAATGCGAACACCAGGAATTTCGACTTTTAATCAACGTCTCCTCTGAGCTTGTAGAAGACGTCGTTAGAGTTGATAGTTAGAGAAATGTTAGGCTCTTTGCTTGTTTCCAGAGGATGCAGTTGGGGAGGGCTGCCGGGAAAGGAGGTGGATTGTGCGTAAAAAGTGTTAAAAAAAAAAAAAAGCGTGAAAGCGTAAAGAGCGACAGCCAGAGGCGAGAGCAGACACAGGGAGATGGAGGCGTCCAGAAGGTGGTGAAGGTAAGTCACTGTGGGATAGCATGGTGAGTTCTAGGCCTCAGTAAGCCAGAAACCACCAAGCCTTCCCATCTTGATCTCATCTGATGCCGTGTTGCAATTATTGACAAGGAAGTCATCTCAGTGTTGATTTTCTGAAAAGAAATAGATTTCCTGAAAAGAAACGTTTAAACGTGTGTTTGCAAAACAAGTACTTGCTCCACACCGTATCACCTAAGCAAAAGTTAAAACACGAACATCTTAAGTTTTTTTAACCAATGGCAATTCTTGGTTCTTCTACAGTTCTTAATTCTTCTAAATATAAGCGACTGGATTTATTCATTCCTGGTTTATGATGTACACAGAAACCATGGGTTCATATTTGTCTATGACTTAAATAATTATTTTTTGCACACCATTTTCACTCTTTCATCTCTTTGTTCTTGAATAAAAGGCATAATGTGGCGTTCTTTCAAGTCTATAATGTGACTCCTTTGAAGTTTGAGCAAATACCTAGTGTGCTGAGTAGGCTGACTTCAATCCAGTTGAATATTCTCTGAGATTTAAAATGTATCAAGACCCTGGGAATTAAATACAAGTAGTGCTAATGTGAATATAAACAAAGATTTTCACCTGGGGAGGCGAACATGCTCTCAAAGTGGCGTAATAGCAAAATATTCATTTTTTAAAAAAGATCTAACAAGTTAAATTATTTACTATGATTTATTTGCACAATGAACACAGTTTTTTAAAAACTCATTTTTGTTTCCATTGCTTTATTCCCCACTTGGCACCTTGCTTTAGTTTTGTTTTCCAGTTTGTGCTTTAGTTAGTTTTGCTCTTAACTGGTAAATATAATTTTTGATTTCCTTTGTTCACCAGGTCAATCTACTGTCCTTTAATTCAGTCAGACTGTTTTGACTTTGCTTATGAGTGTATACGTATATGTGTATATTCCAGTACTTTAACTGTTATTTGCCTGATTTTTAACTTCCATTTGTCTTGGGTTCATCTTTGGTATCTCATTTTTGGGTATTTGTTTTAATCTCACTTAATGCCATAACAAACCACTTGTGGAATTGTCGGAGAGGGATCACTGACTCCAAGACCCTAGACTGCCAGAGAACTAACCCTGGCTGGTATCAAATAGTGAGAACTCACACAAAGGAAACCACTTGAATACAAGACCCAGCATCACCCAACCACTAGTAGCACCCTGTGCAGAACACCTCATCTAAACAACAAACAAAACAAACATACAAACCGAATCATCAGCATACAGGATTACCAATTCACTCAGCCTTGCCCATCAGGAGAAACAAACAAGTGAGCACAAATCTCACCCTATATGAAGCTTACACAAACCACTGGACCAAATTTAGGAGGGCAGAAGCCAAAAGCAAGAAAGAATCCAACCTTGAAGCCTGGGAAATGGAGACCTCAAACACAATAAGTTAAAAAAAAATAATGAAAAGGCCAAGAAATACTACACAAATGAAGGAACAAACTAGAAACACAGAAGTCCAAATAAATGAAGAGGAAATAGGCAAACTACCTGAAAAAGAATTCAGAATAATGATAGTAAAGATGATCAAAAACCTTGAAAACATAATGGAGAAAATGCTTGAATCAATTAACAAGATCTAGAAGAATTGAAGAATAAACATATAGAGACAAACAACACAATCACTGAAATTAAAAATACTCTAGAAGAAATCAATAGTAGAATATCTGAAGCAGAAGAACAAATCAATGAGCTGGAAGATAACTTGGTGGAAATAACTTCTGAAGAGCAGAATAAAGTAAAACAAATGAAAAGAACTGAGGATAGTCTCAGAGACTTCTGGAACAATATCAAATGCACTGACATTTGAATTACAGGGATCCCAGAAGCAGAGTAAAACAAAGTGTATGAGCAAATTTTTGAAGAGATTATAGTTGAAAATTTCCCCTACATGGAAAAGGAAACAGTCAAGTCCAAGAGGTACAAAGAGCCCCATACAGGATAAACCCAAGGAGAAACATGCTAAGACACATACTAATCAAATTAACAAAGACTAAACTCAAAGAAAGAATATTAAAAGTGACAAGAGAGAAGCAACAAGTAACAAACAAGGGAAACCCCGTACTTTTAACAGCTGATCTTTCAGCAGGAACTCTGCAGGCCAGAAGGGAATGGCAGGGTATATTTAAAGTACTGAAAAGGAAAAATCTACAACCAAGATTACTGTACCCAGGCAGGATCTCAT
This sequence comes from Tragelaphus eurycerus, assembly GCA_935064755.1. Classification (NCBI taxonomy): domain Eukaryota; kingdom Metazoa; phylum Chordata; class Mammalia; order Artiodactyla; family Bovidae; genus Tragelaphus; species Tragelaphus eurycerus. Next base: position 4,409,043 of record CAKXYN010000051.1, read on the forward strand.
TCAAAATTGATGGAAAAATAAAAAGCTTTTCAGACAAGCAAAAGTTAAGAGAATTCAGTACCACCAAACCAGCTTTACAACAAATGTTAAAGGGACTTATATAGTCAAGCAATATGCTATGCTATGCTAAGTCACTTCAGTTGTGTCCGACTCTGTGTGACCCCATAGACAGCAGCCCACCAGGCTTCCCTGTCCCTGGGATTCTCCAGGCAAGAACACTGGAGTGGGTTGCCATTTCCTTCTCCAATGCACGAAAGTGAAAAGAGAAAGTGAAGTTGCTCAGTTGTGTCCGACTCTTTGTGACCCCATGGACTGCAGCCTACCAGGCTCCTCTGTCCATGGGATTTTCCAGGCAAGATTACTGGAGTGGGGTGCCATTGCCTTCTCCGAGTCAAGCAATACAAGAGAAGAAAAAATATCTACAAAGTCAACCCCAAACAATTAAGAAAATGGCAGTGGGAACATATGTATATTAATAATTATTTTAAATGTAAATGGATTAAATGCTCCAACCAAAAGACACAGACTGGCTGAATGGATACAAAAACAAGACCTATATATATGCTATCTATGAGAAACTGACTTCAGACCTAAAGACAGATAAAGACTGAAAGTGAGAGGATAGAAAAACATACTCCATGCAGATGGGAAGCAAAAGAAAACTGGAGGAGTAATCCTCATATCAGACAAAATAGACCTTAAAGAAGATTACAAGAGATAAGGAAGGACATTACATAATGATCAAGAGATCAACCCAAGAGGAAGACATAACAATTATAAATATCTATGCACCCAACATAGAAGCACCAAACAGACGTAAAAGGAGAAATTAACAGTAACACAGTAATGTAGGAAACTTCAACACCCCACTCACACCAATGGACAGATTATCAAAACAGAAAATTATTGAGGAAACAGAAGTCTTAGATGATACATTAGATGAGATGGATCTCATTGGTAACTTCAAGACATTCCATCCAAATGCAGAAGAATATACCTTCTTCTCAAGTGCACATGGAACATCCTCCAGGATCGACTACATCTTGGGTCACAAATCAAACCACAGTAAATTTAAGAAGATTGAAATTGTATCAAACATCTCTGACCACAACGCTATGAGACTATCAATGACAAGAAAAAAACCGTAAGAAACACAAAAACATAGAGATTAAACAATACATTCCTAAATAGACAAATAGAAGAACAGTTTACTGAAGATCAAAAGGGACATAAAATTTTTTCTAGAAACAAATGACAATGAAAACATGAAAACTCAAAACCTGATGGGATGCAGCAAACGAAGTTCTAAGAGGGAAGTTTATAGCAATCCTACCTCAAGAAACAAGAAAAACATTGAATAGATGACCTAATTTTACACCTAAAACAACTGGAAAAAGAAGAACAAAAGCCCTCAAAATTAGTAAAAGGAAAGAAATCATAAAAATAAGAGCAGAAATAATTGAAATGAAAGAAACAATAGTGAAGATTAATAAAACTAAAAGCTGGTTCTTTGAGAAGATAAACAAAATTGGCAAACCTTTGGCCAGACTCATGAAGAAAAAAAGAGAGAAGAATCAAATCAACAAAATTAGAAATGAGAAAGCAGAGGTTACAACAGACAGTGCAGAAATACAAAGGATTATAAGAGACTATTATGAACAACATAATGGCAATAAAATGGATAATCTGGAAGAAATGGACAGATTCTTAGATAAGTCCAATCTTCCAAGACTGAACCAGGAAGAAATAGAAATTATGAACTGCCCAGTCACAAGCACTGAAATTGAAGCTGTGATCAAAAATCTCCCAAAAAACAAAAGGCTGGTACCAGATGGCTTCACAGAATTCTATCAGACATTTAAAGAAGAGCTTAATGCTTATCCTTCTAAAACTCAAAAAATTGCAGAAGAAGGAACATTTCCAAATTCATTCTATGTGGCCATCATCACCCTGATATCAAAACCAGACAAAGAAAATACAAAAAGAAAACTATAGGACAATATCACTGGTGGACATAGATGCAAAATCCTCAACAAAATTTTAGCAAACAGAATTCAGCAGCACATCAAATACCTCATACACCATTATCAAGTTGGGTTTATTCCAGGGATGCAACAATTCTTCAATATATGCAAATCAATCAATGTGATACACCATATTAACAAATTGCAAGATAAAAACCATATGATAATCTCAATAGATGCCGAAAAAGCCTTTGATGAAATTCAGCACTGATTTTTTATTAAAACTCTTCAAAAAATGGGCATAGGCAGAACCTACCTCAACACAATAAAGGCCATATATGATAAGCCTACAGCAATAATTATTCTCAATGGTGAAAAACTGAAAGCATTCCCCCTAAGATCAGGAATAAGACAAGGGTATCCACTTTCACCACTGTTATTCAACGTAGTTCTGGAAGTCCTAGCTATAGCAACCAGAGAAGAAAAATAAATAAAAGGAATCCAGATTGTAAAAGAAGTAAAGTTCCCACTGTTTGCAGATGACAAGATACTATACATAGAAAACCCTAAAGATAGTATCAGAAAACTACTAGAGCAATGAATTAACATGAATTTATGTGAATTTAGCAATGTTACAGGATACAGAATCAATACATAGAAATCACTTACATTTCTATATACTAACAATGAAAAATCAGAAATAGAAATTAAGGAATTAATCCCATTCACCATTGCAACAAAAAGAATAAAATATCTAAAAATAAGCTTACCTAAGGAGTCAAAAGAACTGTACCCATAAAATTATAAGATGCTAATGAGAGAAATCAAAGGCAACATAAACAGATGGAGAGATATTCCATGTTCTTAGGTAGGAAGAGTCAATATTGTGAAAATGACTGTACTACCAAATGCAATCTACAGATTCAATGCGATCCCTATCAAATTACCAATGACTATTTTCACAGAACTAGAATGAAACATTTCACAATTCAAAGGAAACACAAAAGACCCAGAATAGCCAAAGCAGTCTTGAGAAAGAAGAATGGAGCTGGAGGAATCAACCTTCCTGACTTCAGATTATACTACAAAGCTTCAGTCATCAAGACAGTATGGTACTGGCACAAAAACAGAAATATAGCCCAATGGAACAGATAGAAAGCCCAGAAATAAACCCATGCACCTATGGGTGCCTTATATCTGACAAAGAAAGCAAGAATATACAATGGGACAAAGACAGCCTCTTCAATAAATGGTGCTGAGAACACTGGACAGCTACATGTAAAAGAATGAAATTAGAACACTTCCTAACACCATACACAAAGATACACTCAAAATGGATTAAAGACTTAAATGTAAGACCAGAAACTATAAAACTCTTAGAGGAAAACATAGGCAAAACATTCGATGACACATATCAAAGTAAGATCCTCTATAACCCACCTCCTAGAGTAATGGAAATAAAAACAAAAGTAAACAAGTGGGACCTGATTAAACTTAAAAAGTTTTGCACATCAAAGGAAACTATAAGCCAGGTGAAAAGACAACCCTGAGACTGGGAGAAAATAATAGCAAATGAAACAACTGACAAAGGATTAATTTCGAAAATATACAAGCAGCTCATACAATTCAATACCAGAAAAACAAAATGAAAAAGTGGAAAAAAGACCTAGAAAAAGTGCAAAAAAGACCTAAAGAGACATTTCTCCAAAGAAGACGTAGAGATGGCTAACAAGCACCTGAAAAGATGCTCAACATCCCTCATGATTAGAGAAATGCAAATGAAAACAGTGAGATATCACCTCACACCAGTCAGAATGGCCATCATCAAAAAGTCTACAAACAATAAATGCTGGAGGGGGTGTGGAGAAAAGGGAATGCTCTTGTGCTGTTGGTGAGAACGTAAATTGATACAGCCACTATGGAAGATGGTGTGATTCCTTCAAAAGCTAGGAATAAAAGCACCATATGACCCAGCAATCCCACCCCTAGGCATATACCCCGAGGAAACCAAAATTGAAAAAGACACATGTATCCCATTGTTCATTGCAGCACGGTTTACAGTAGCTAGAACACGGAAGTGACCTAGACATCCATCATCAGATGAATGGATAAAGAAGTAGTGGTGCATATACACGATGGAATATTACTCAGCCATAGAAAGGAACACCTTTGAGCCAGTTCTAATGAGGTGGATGAACCTAGAAGTCAGAAAGAGAAAGATAAATATCGTATTCTAGCACATATATATGGAATCTAGAAAAATGGTACTGAAGAATTTATTTACAGGGCAGCAGTGGAGAAAGAGACATAGAGAGTAGACTTGTGGACATGGGAAGAGGGGAGGAGAGGGTGAGATGTATGGAAAGAGTAACATGGAAACTTACATTACCGTATGTAAAATAGATAGCCAATGGGAATTTGGTGTATGACTCAGGAAACTCAAACAGGGGCTCTGTATCAACCTAGAGGGATGGGATGGGGAGGGAGGTGGTGGGGAGGCTCCAAAGGGAGGGGATATATGTATCAGTTCAGTTCAGTCACTCAGTTGTGTCCAACTCTTTGAGACCCCATGGACTGCAGCACGCCAGGCCTCCCTGTCCATCACCACCTCTCAAAGTTTACTCAAACTCAGGTCCACTGAGTCAGTGATGCCATCCAACCATCTCATCCTCTGTTGTCCCCTTCTCCTCCTGCCTTCAATCTTTCCCAGCATCAAGGATTTTTCCAATGAGTCAGTTTTTGCATCAGGTGGCCAAAGTATTGGAGTTTCAGCTTTAGCATCAGTCCTTCCAATGAATATTCAGGACTGATCTCCTTTAGGATGGACTGGTTGGATCTCCTTGCTGACCAAGGGACTCTCAAGAGTGTTCTCCAACACCACAGTTCAAAAGCATCAATTCTTCAGTGCTCAGCTTTCTTTATAGTCCAACTCTCACATCCATACATGACTACTGGAAAAACCATTGCTTTGACTAGACAGACCTTTGTTGGCAAAATGATGTCTCTACCTATGGATTATTCATGTTGAGGTTTGACAGAAAACAACAAAATTCTGTAAAGCTATTATCCTTCAATAAAAAAGTTTAAAAAAAAAAACCTCATTTTTAAAAAGAAGCTAAAGTCCAATACCAAATTATGTTTTCCAAAGGTATTTGGAAAATGTGAATTCTCAGTAACATAAATTAGAGTTTACACGGCTTCTGACTGTTAATCCAGTGGTGAATCTATGTACTTGCTATGTTTTCATTATTTTGAATCTTATTTGATTCTCCACCTCCCCACCAAGAAAAAAAATCACACCCAAACTGAGAATTTTAAAATGTGTTGCAAACAAATCTGTTGTGATGTAACACAAAAACACACTGAGGCTAATGGAAACTCGATGCCTATTTCAAAAGGTAGGAAGCAGTATTTAATATACTCAGTTTTATCAAAGTGGTGACATCATTAGAATCATGGGAATCTCTTTTGTGATAAATATTGTTCTTATTTCTTGTAATAGTAAAACCAAAACATCTTAAAGGCAGAAGTTAATTATATTTTAGATCAATTGCTTTTTAATTGCTATACATCTATTGTGATGAGTGTATCCAGTAAGTGTTTTAAATGTAAAACTGGATCTTGAGAGATGTTGAGTGGTGACATGAGAGGAAATTTCAGGACAACAGTAGACTGTAGGGGAGTATGAAGGTGTGTAGGGGAAGAGGAGAGAACCCGCAGATGAAACAGAAGGAGAACAGCTGGAAATCGTTGATTAGTTTGTTTACTTTGCCTGGTGTGGCTCCCAAAAACCACTGTGAAGTTAAGACTTAAATGAACACACATTTTAAATGTATGAAATGCAAATAGTGGGTGCTGAGGGAACTTTGAAGGGGGAGTTGTCAATCTGAACTTGGCGCATAGAGCACCATGAATCTTGTTCGATCCCTTTTTGATTCAGCCACTCCTGTCTTTTCCCTGAGAGTCTGCATTTCTTTTCTGCTTCCACCGGTGCCATGGTTGCTGGTTCGTGGACCACATTTTGAGTTTTGAGGTTTTAAACAAAGTGTGTACACCCATGAGTGGTTTTTGAACAAACAGTTGGGAGGGAACACAAAGAAGTGTCAGAATCCTGTCAACACTCCTTAGGAAATTTTGTTGAAATAAATGCTTTTTGAGACGCCATATCCTTTTTCTCATGAGGCTTTGCATCGGGAAGAGCAGAGTTCAGATCGACATTTAAATCTCCAAATCCTGTCGATGCTGCTCAGTGGAAAAACAGGTAAGTGTAAATACTAATAAGATGGTCAGGTAGAATCTGGGGGGAAAGAAGATTTAAATTAGACATGTGATTAAATATTCAGACTAACATGCCTTGGGATTTTAGATCTTGGAAATTCCTGGGCAGAATGAATTTGGGAGTGATGGGTGTCATTTCACTCAATGGGAAGTTGCTGCTGTAGCTCTGCTCCTGCTGTACATTCTGTCTGCCTGGGAGACCAAGCACAGCGAGTTTTCTCAGCAAATTGTGTTACAGTTCGAACAGATGTGAAAGTCTTGACATTTTATGACATATAAACATGTGTTTTGAAAAAATGTTTATTTTTTTCTGCCAAAACTAAACCCAAGTCACAGAGTTTCCGCCTCTCTCAGCTGGAGACTTAGTTCGTGTTGGTCATTACTGCACATGTTTATGAATCTTGGTTCTCTTGTGAAACATCAAAAATTCATGGATAGAAGTACAGATTTTTAAAATGTATCAGAATGAGAAAGGTAATAGTGCTTTAACATGAAGAGACCTTTGTCCCTGTGATGTAAAACTGTGGCAGGATTTCCTGACGTTTGTGTAGAATTTTCCTTCTGGGTATGACTGGTGTGACAGTCTTTGAATGGATGTTGTTTCTTGTGACCTTTCAAAGGTTAGCCATGTAAGATTCAGGAGTGCGTGCGCACACACACATACACACACACACAGCTGGTTTAACATTTCTCAAAGAATTCTTTAACTTAGGACTTTACAAACTAACAGGTAATTAGCTAGGAAATAGTGACATCGGTGATAGGTGATGGATGGGTATATTTGCTGAGAGACCTCTGCGATACATTTATACTCCTGAAGTCTAGTAGAGTGATGGCCCCATGCAGCTCCCAGTGAGGAGCTAATCCAGCTCCCCTAGGGCCCTTCATGGTTGTCTTTTCTTAAACCTTTGACCATTCTTAAGTAAGTCCCATTCTGGTACTTAACTCCTGGCCACAGGTTCCTGCACAACTTCTGTATTTTCTCTGTGCTTGACCATCACTCTGTTTGATAATTTATCCCCCCAAAATAAAAGATTTTAAAATTTTGTATTATTTATTTTGCTTCTTAAAAAAAATTACAGTATAGGTTATTTACAATAATTCAAGTGTACAGCAAAACATTTCAGTTATATATATATATTCTTTTTCAGATTCTTTTAAATTTAGGTTATTACAAGATACTATAGTTCCCTATGCTATACAGTAGGTCCTTGCATGTCTATTTATATATAGTAGTGCATATCTGTTCGGAGAAGGCAATGGCAAGCCACTCCAGTACTCTTGCCTAGAAAATCCAATGGATGGAGGAGCCTAGTGGGCTGCAGTCCATGGGGTCACTACCAGTCCGTCCCGACTGAGTGACTTCACTTTCACTTTTCACTTTCACACAATGGAGAAGGAAATGGCAACCCACTCCAGTGTTCTTGCCTGGAGAATCCCAGGGATGGGGAAGCCTGGTGGGCTGCCCTCTGTGGGGTCAAACAGAGTCGGACACAACTGAAGCGACTTAGCAGCAGCAGCAGTGCATATCTGTTAATTCCCAGTTCCCAATTTATCATCTCCCTGTTTCTCCTTTGATAACCATGAATTTGTTTTCTGTATCTGTATTTGTTTTGTAAATAAGTTCATTTGTATCATATTTTAGATTCCACACATACATGATATATATTTCTCTTTGTGTGTATGTACATATAATATTTATATAGTAGAATATTACTCAACTATAAAAAAGAACAGTTGCTCCATCTGAAGCAACATGGGTGGACCTGAAGATTATCATATTAAGTGAAGTAGTCAGATAGGGAAAGACAAATATCATATCCCCTTCTTTTTAAAAGTCCTCTACGAATTCCGTAGGGAGACCTGTTGGCCAGCTGTATATCCTTGCACCTCAGTTTTCCTGGGATTCCCAATTTGTGCTGTGTTCTCTATTTGTTCCCACAATCATCTTGGCTAACTCTCTATGTTGAGCCATTTTCACTTTTTGGCAGTTTCTAAAGTTTTGGGGAATTTTTTTAAAAGTCCAAAAGCTTAGACTGTACTCTGGAACAATTAAATCAGAATCCTTGGGGTGGGATTCTGGTATTTTGATACATTGGTATTTTTAAAAAAACTCTTTGAGAGATTCCAACATGTAGCCAAGTACAACCCATGTTCTGAGGGACCACACACACACACACACACACACACACACACACACACACACGGCATCACTATTGTGTGATTATCACTATTGTCAGGGGCCACATTGGCTGTCCTCTGTGGAACCTCTTGAACAACAGGCAAGCCAGTTGGAGCCCAATAGTGGCCACTATAATTCCTGACAACCCTAGACCTCTCTGGATGGATCTGCCTCCCCTTGTATTGCTCTGCAGTCATTTTCTGACCTAGAAAGAGGCTCCAAGTTTTCAGTTGAAATAACTGCACTTAGAGGGCATATGGAAAGCTGTTCTTCTAAGATAATAGAACAAATCTTATGTCTCCGATCTTCCATTTTCTTTTGAAACTTTTTCCTTTTGCCGAAAACATTGTGCCAAACTTAACAGCCATATTTTTCAACCAAAGGTAGCAGGAACCTCCCAGAGAGAAAGAAACTGTAAGTCATTTTTCCACCCACTAGAGTAAATTAAAATAAGACCAGTAAGGCTTCTATTTAAAGGTACTTTTTTCTATTTGTGTTTCATGAGAAAAAAGCAATTCATCTATGCCCCTTAGTTCAGATCATTTATTTGGAAGTTTTACCATGTATTCTCCCATCACTCATTGGGAATAAACCTGCCACACTGAAAGGATTGCCTAACTCTGCTGTTGGACTTTAATCTGTGTCTGGCTTGTCTTTATATCTACAAGGGTTGCCTCCTCGGAAAATCTCAGTAAATACTTCTCACAAGAATTTCTACTGATCCTAAATTTGGTTAGGGATTTGCAATTCATTCTGACTTTTTTTTTTTTTTTTTTTGTATAATCATTGGATATCATGAGTGAGACACTTGCTTGACGATGTGTGAGTTACATTGCTTTTGCTTTCCTGATATGTTGCTGTGCAGAATCGATTAGGTTTCTGGCAATAACAAACATGGTGTGTGATAGATGCTTGATAAGCATGTTTGGCCAAAGGCCAGGAAGAACACAGAAGTTGGAGGATATACCGTGGTTCCACCTGTGGCTTCCTTTCAGCTGGCCCCTGATGGGTGGATGGGATTTGGACAGCAAGAAAGTGGTGGAAAGGAAGAGAGAGAATCAGGTGCGAATGTGGCGGTGCTGGGGAGGGCGTGGGGTGTTGAGTCAGTTCCCCTTTCATTATGTGCAGATGTGGAGAAATTGGATAAATGAAAAGGGAGATGAAAATTGTACAATTTCAGTCATTTCCTCAGCAGTCATCTCTCTGAAGGTTGGTTCTGTAGCTACTGGCAGGTGGCCAACTTGCTAAGTCCTCTTAAATTGACAGAGAAGCCAGATAAATATCCACTCTTGGCAGCACTTCCCTGACAGATGGTCTGGCATTCATGGTGTAATCGGAGGCAACAATGGTCGCGCTAAAAACTCTCCAGCCTAGCATCTCCTAGTTACCGCGTGCAATATATAACTAGGATCTCAATGTGCTAGCAGTTACTGTGGTGGAAACAAGGGGAGATGAAACTGCATATAATAACCAAGAAGTTGCATCCCCATCCAAGGGGGTGAATGTTTCTGATGGGGGCGCATATAAAGCTACTTTTCAGACTTGAAGTGCAAAAATAGAAGAAAGTGGGCATAGTTGTTATTGTTGGTTATTTTTTCATCAAAATGAATGCTGACAGTACACTTGTGACCCCCAGATGAAGTGGAAAATTCATGAGCTACTAAGAAATGTCCTTTGGTAGCTTTTCAAGTCTTTTGGTCAGCAGATTGGGTTTCAGTGACAAGAAAAAGTCAGAAGTCTTGTAAGTGTCCTTGTGTTATTCAGGCACTCAGTCATGTCCGACTCTTTGTGACCCCATGGACTGCAGCACGCCAGGCTTCCCTGTCCTTCACTATCTCCTGGAGTTTGCTCAATCTCACGTCCATTGAGTCAGTGATGACATCCAAGCATCTCGTCCTCTGTCACCCCCTTCTCCTCCTGCCCTCAATCTTTCCCAGCATCAGGGTCTTTTCCAGTGGATGGCTATAACTGTTTGTATCATTATTTTCTGATGCTTGCCATGCCCTGTACAAGGATGAAGGACTGTGTGGAGCAGTAATGGCAGTGTGTCCTGGGGAATTAGACGGTGGCTGAAGCTAGAAAGTCACTTAAACTGGGTCTTTGCTCATGGCACTGCTACTCGACTTCAGTTGACATTTCTCACAATGAAATCCCTCCATTGCTAATCTGATTTTGAAGAAGCTATTGGGATTTACCATAAGTTACTTATTCCAGTTCCCTACAGAATGTCTTAGCAACTTAAAACATAAAAGAGATAATCTGAAGAGGAGACTATCAGCTGTAATTATATCGAAGAACGTAAATAAATGCCTTGCAATAGTGAAGATGTTAATGAAGACGGTAGGGTTGATGCCTAAATTAAGATTTTAAGGAGGAAAGTATGGGACTTCATCAGAAATAGAGTAGACTAAGGAAAAAGAATTATCGATGCTTCCAAACCCTTGAGAGTCATGAAGCCATCTATTACCACAGTTGCCAATATTGTCAGTAGAAACTGTTTGAGACCTGTAGCCATAGAATAATTACAGTCTTCTTCCTGTTTGAAAGGAGGTCATGATAGATGGTAGAATCCATAACTTTATTTCAGTTTTAGCAAGGAAGCAGATTGTATGTCTTTTTGTCCATAGGTCTAATTATTTGTTTCTCAAAAAAATGTTGCTTTATATTGATATTTTTGTTTCCACTGTCTATTAAAGAGAAATTAAAGAATGGATAAATTTCTGTGTGTCCCCACAATAGATTTATACCTAAGAAGAAAATCCATCCTAGGATTCTCAATTTCTGAGTTAAATAATACAAAGTCATTTATGAAGGGACCGTATCCCAGTGATAAGGGCTCCTCCAAGCTCTGCTTCTTCCTGGTTCTTTCGCAATCCATGTAAAATGGTACTTCTTATTGCTGAACAAAAAGGTACTGATCACTGAACCCATGCCAGGCTGTTTTTTTTTTTTTTTTATTTAACTGGAGGAAAATTACTTTACAATATTTTGTTGATTTTTTCCATGCAGCAGTGAAACCAGCCATAATTGTACATATCTCACCTCCCTTCCTCCCTTCCGTTCTCTCCTCCCCTCGCCCAGAGTGTCGGGCTGAGCTCTTTGTATTGCACAGCAACCTCTCACCAGCTAACCATCTTACATATGCTAGTGAGTATGTGTCAGCACTAGTTTCTCCATTCACTCCACTCTCTCCTCCTCTCACTGTGTCCACAAGTCCCTTCCCAAATCTGCATCTCCATTCCTAGAGCCCGTTATACAGAGTGAGGCAAGTCAGAAAGAGAAAAACATCATATGGTAACACACATACATATGGAACCTAGAAAAATGATATTGGTGAACCTATTTGCAGGAGAGGAATGAAGATGCAGATATAGGCTCTGTTTTAGAGAGTGGCGATACTAGATCATTTGTGGGGGAATGATTCAAGGGAAGTTTTAAGAAAGCAGGGCTTTGCTCTGGCTTGGATACTGTCAAGAAATGCAGGGAATTCTGTGTTTGTCAATCTTAATCTTACCTAGGAGTGAAGAATAAGGACTTTGCTGGTAGTCCAGCAGTTAAAAGTTCACACTTCCAGGACAGGTGCATGGGTTTGATCCCTGGTCAGGGAACTAAGGCCTCCCAGGTAACTCAGTGATAAAGACTCTGCCTGCAATGCAGGAGACCTGGGTTTGATCCTTGGGTTGGGAAGATCCCCGGGACAAGGAAAGGCAACCCGCTCCAGTATTCTTGCCTGGAGAATCCCATGGACATAGGAGCCTGGTGGGCTCCAGTCCACGGGGTCATCAAGAGTCAGACACGACTGAGCCACTGAGTGCACACACACACACACACACACACACACACACACACACACAGGGAACAAAGATCCCACGTCATGGGGTGGCCAAAACAAGTTAAAAAAAAAAAAAAGGAGTGAGGCCAGGGCTGGGCTGGGGTAAGCAAAGAAGCAGGAATCATCCATTTAAGCTGGGAGGGAGGGGAGTTGGGATCTTTCTGGCTTGCAGTGTTTTCTCTCTGTGCTTAGGCACCACTGCAAAGTAGTATTTGTGGGTCACATTTTCTCACAGTCACAAGTGGCCTTGTCTGAGGTTGGTGTCCTGTGAAACAGTTGGTATTGGCCAGGGGAACATCAAGGCTCAGCTGTAAAGTCAAACCAGCTCCAGAAAATCTGTTCTCACTGATGGATGACATTAAGTGTGGAGTGGAAAACAGGGCAGAGATATCAGAGTGACAGTGCTGCTGTAGATCGGGCGGACAGAGGGCTTCCCTGGAGAGGCTGTACTTGAACTGAAATCTGAGTAAAACGAGACAACGTGCCGTGTGGCTAATTCCAGGGATAATAAGATAATTCCAGGCAGTGGAGGAGCAGATGCAAAGGGCCTGGGGCAGGAATGAGTCTTAAACACTCTGGTTGCAGGCACAGCCATGGTACAGTGGTGGGAACTGTTGATATGGCAGTGGTGGTGGAGACTGTAGTCACAAGAGAACCGAGGCACGCTGCTCATAAAGCAGCAGCTGCAATCGACTGAATACCTATTTTGAATGCATGTTAACTTTTCTCACTTTATCCTTAATAAATTGATATGTTTTATAAGTGAAAGTAAGGTGCAGAACAGTACATAAAATATACTCAAGTGGATGGTAACTCACATACATGTGTCTTTTTTTTTTCTGTTATAGTGAGTGAAGTCGCTCAGTCGTGTCCGACTCTTTGCGACCCCGTGGAGCGTAGCCCACCAGGCTCCTCTGCCCACAGGATTCTCCAGGCAAGACATACTGGAGTGGGTTGCCATTTCCTTCTCCAGGGGATCTTCCCGACCCAGGGATCGAACCCAGGTCTCCTGCATTGCAGGCAGACGCTTTAACCTCTGAGCCACCAGGGAAGCCCAATGTTGCTATGTAGTAAATCTTCTGTTGCTATGTAGTAAATCTTCTGCTTCCGTTAGGTCCATACCATTTCTGTCCTTTATCGAGCCCATTTTTACATGAAATGTTCCTTTGGTGTCTCTGATTTTCTTGAATAGATCCTTAGTCTTTCCCATTCTGTTGTTTTCCTCTATTTCTTTGCATTGATCGCTGAAGAAGGCTTTCTTATCTCTTCTTGCTATTCTTTGGAACTCTGCATTCAGATGTTTATATCTTTCCTTTTCTCCTTTGCTTACCCTAAAAGTTCACATTGGCTTGTTGTCTTAAGCTACTGTTTTGTTTCTGTGAGTCAGGAACACAGGAACAGATTCTCTGCTTCAGGGTCTCTCCCAAGCCTCAGTCAAGATGCCAGAGACTGAGGTCTCAAAGTGAAGGCTTGAATGGGGAGGGGTGTCCTTCCAAGCTCATTTATATGCTGTTGTTAGGATTCAACTGAAGGGTTGTTGGGCGGGGGAGCGGGGGGGGGTTCAGTTCCTCATTGGTCATTGGCTGCAGACTGCCCTCTGCTATAAGCCACATGGCTTTTCTCTCCTTGGTGGTGTTGGTTTAATCTCTAAGTCCTGTCTGACTCTTGTGACCCCATGAATCATAGCCCTCCAGGTTCATCTGTCCATGGGATTCTCCAGGCAAGAGTACTGGAGTGGGTTGCCATTTCCTTCTCCAGGGAATCATCCTGATCCAGGGATCAAACCTGGGTCTCCTGCACTGCAGGCAGACTCTTTACCATCTGAGCCAACAGGGAAGCCCAAAAACAGAGTGGTAAAACACTTCTAAAATTGCATTTAGGGCAGTTGTATTGAGATTAATTAAGGTTTGGTTTACGACCCAGAGTCCACAAGTAAAATATTACCCGGTCTGACAATTTAGGGGAAAAGTAAAGATTCAAGAGTTCAGAATATAGGGGAGTCAGTTTTTAAAAAGCTAGGGATTAGAGTCAAAAGAGCTGATGTTTGATTTACTTCTCTACCTTGAAAAACCCACAGGGCCCTATTTATCTGCAGCCCATGGCTATGTCTTCTGTCTGTTATGACCCTCTCAGATCTGAAGTTTATTCAGCTCCTATGGCAGGTTATCTTCCAGAGATTTTTCTCTGGGATACAGTTATTTTTATTTCCACAAATGCAGAGTCGTCAGTGGTCCGTGTTACCTGACCAAGACCACACAGAATGTATCGACTGTGTCTGAAAGGAAAAAGAAAAAAAATTGAGTCAGAGATTAAAACTTGTCTGAACGTCATTGATGCTGGTGCCAAATTGAGGATTGAAAGTAAATGACTTTGAACCTTTAATATTTCATGATCTTAAACAGATGAAAGGTTATTAGAGCAGGTGCTAGAATAAAGCATGTAAATTCAAGATGAGGAGTGACGGTCAGCACCAGGCCAGGTTAAGTTTTCAGGCCGTTAAAATTCTGTTTGGTATGCACTCTGCATCCCAGCCTGCCTTCAGTCTCCGCTGCATTTAAGTTGGGGATTCCTCTCCACTAGAAATAAACAGTCACTGCTGAGGCTAACGCAGGCACTCTGGGTACAACACACACCCACAGCAACAGCACACCGCGTGCACTCACACCTCCCTTAACCTTCTACCCTGGCCATGCCTTCTCCCAAAACATGCCTGCTCTCCATCCCCACCCCTGAGTCCCCATATATGTCTCTGTGTGTGCGTGTGCATGTGTGTGTGGACACATACATTACTTGTGGCCCTCACAACTTCCCAAATCCCATTTCACAGGCTGCCCTCAAATGCCCAAATCCCCCCACTCACCCCTCACACAAGCCTCCCTCACAAACACCCCTACTTCACACCTTTCTCCCATGTGTGTGTCCCCTGCAAGTGTCTCCCCCACACATCCCCACCCAGAGATACCCACACACTCACTGTCATACATGCCTTCACTATCAGACCCCCGCCCCGCACTTCCATGTACTCCCAACATGCACACCTATGAACACGCATGCATACATTCTGATGCAGGACAGTAAGATTTAACAGGCTTTTTAGGAAAATTCACTAAATTCAAAACTACATATTTCATGAAATTAAAAAGAATCATGAGTAATACAGATTATACAAGTAGGGCATCTTTTTTCTTTGCTTTTACCCATTTTAGAAGTTAGGCTAAAGCCATATGTACTGAATGTCACACATATTCAATAAAACTAAGCTTCCCCAGTATGCAGTTAAATTAGCTTTTCAGCTGCACATAAAAATAAGGGCTGTGAAACTACCTTGTCAGCGATGGTTTTATAGAATGCTCTGTCCACGTGAAAGTTAATGCTCCTTGGGTTGACATACGGAACTAATTTGATGGATGTATGTTCAAATGAAATATGTCTCAATGATTCACAGGCTGGGTAACACTGAGAGACTAGCTGGTTGGATGGGAATTTTTTTTGTATAAATCAAATTATTTTTATGATGGAAGTACTTAGGGACCAGCACTGGAAAGACTTGGAAATGGAGACTGTGAAGATAATGTTTATTTTAAAAGACAAATAGCACTGCCGGTTTGACTTGTATTTATTAAAGTTTACACAACAGTACTAGATACGGCTACAATTCTGTGGTTACACCTGTGTTAGGTTCTCATGGAAGAATACATTGACTTTGTGTAGAAGCCTTGTATTTATGTGTTTCAGGAGCAGTGTTTATCCTGTTCTCGAACTACCTTGTTGCTCTGATTTGCATAAAGCGGAAGTGATCTTACCATACACGTTCTTTCTACAGACCATATTGTTGTTGTTCAGTTCCCAGTCGTGTCTGACTCTTTGTGACCCAGTGGGCTGTAGCATGCCAGGCCTCCCTGACCCTCACCATCTCCTGGAGCTTGCCCAAGTTCATGTCTGTTGTATCAGTGATGCCATCCAGCCATCTCGTCCTCTGATGCCCTCTTCTCTTTCTGCCCTCAATCTTTCCCAGCATCAGAGACTTTTCCAGTGAGTTGTCTGTTCACATCAGGTAACCAAAATACTGGAGTTTCAGCATCAGTCCTTCCAGTGAATATTCAGGGTCAATCTCCCTTAAGATTGACTAAAGACTTCACAACTTGCAAATTGGAGTGTTTTGGAAGGTAACAACTCTTCCATAGAACACAGGCATGCCAAAAAAAAAAAAAACAGGAATGTCTTCTATTCTCTAGAATTCCCTGTGGAGTATGAGAAATTAAATCTCTACTGAAAGACATAATCTCAGGAGACATTTTACTAAATTCTCACAATACATCAGTGGGTCTGATGAAGACAAACTGGCTTACAGCTGATGCAGCTCTTCCTTTAGTTCTGATTTTTGGCCATTAACCAAAGTTGTATTAACGAGTCCCTGTGATTAGTACCAATGGAAGTCAGATTATTTACATGTGATGTTAAAATTGTTAGAGATGTCTCCAAAATAGTGTATATTCATGTGAAAAATTATAATAATTATTAGCCTGCCATGAAAGCATGTTATTTAATGTAATAAGCTACCCTTTCACATGATATTTTGATTATCTGTATATCAGTATTATTCATACTGCCTAAGGGGGCTGCTGACCCACATTTTAGATGAGTTTTCTGGAAGACTTTATCAGGGATTCAGTTTTCAACAACAAAATGCTTGGTTAAAAGGTAGAAATTAAATTTACCAGCACAATGTGGGATGGTGACTTGCCGGCTTGCTCAGTCATGTCTGAATCTTTGCAGCCCCGTGGACTGCAGCCTGCCAATAGGCTCCTCTGTCCATGAGATTTTCCAGACAAGAGTACTGAAGTGGGTTGCCATTTTTTCCTTCAGGGGATCTTCCTGACCCAGGGATCAAACCCGCATCTCTTGTGTCTCTTGAATTGGCAGGCAGATTCTTTACCAGTTCACCTCCTAGGAAGCCCAGGAGGGTTATTTATAAAGATGCAAAAATTTCATTGCAGAGAACAGAAAATGGATAGAGCTAGAACTGAATATCCTGTACACACAAACCAATAAAGATTTCCACTTAGCTGTAAGTAAGGCTTAAGAGCATCCATGTTAGAGAGGACCTAAGTGTTTCCATTTGCCAGATTATCTCAAAATAGTCCCTAAATCTTTTTGGCACAGAGTGGCAGAAGTCAGACCAACAACTGTTAGAAAACCAGTTGGGAAAAAAGAGAACTTAACTGTCAGAGTGGATTCTTAAACAACGCAAAGAGTCTGGTAGTCCAGTGATTAGGACTCCACGCATCCAATGCCAAGGGCCTGAGTTCCATCTCTGATCTGGGAGCTAAGATCACATAAGCCACAAGGCCAATAAAACCAAACTCAAAATAAACAACAACCAAAAAACCCCCCAGTACAAGGTATGATGTATACCACCTGTTTTAATCTAATTGGCATGCAGTCTATGTCAGCAACATAGAAAAGTAATCTTTGGGGACACAGTATTTAATTTATATCGTGTTAAATTGACACTGGATTGTTTGTAATGATATTAATTGACTTTGCAAAAAGAATTAACTAATCAAAAAAAATGTATCCCACAGTTGGGTTAGCATTATTAAACACAGCCACAATTCATGATTTATGATATACAGATGTATCAGGGGGTGATGTATGTGTGTATGTAGTCATATAAATTTGAAGCACAAAATATTTCTTGTTCAAAACATTTTTAAACTGTTATACTTTTATTCATAATAAATAAATATCTTCCATTAGGTGTACTCTTCATCTGGATATGACATGCTGTAGGTTTCACATTAATAAAGCCCATTTTGTTGAGAAAAACTTGCAAGAAGCAATGTAATAATGTATCTTTCCATCATACGTTATGCATCTGCCTTAGGAAAGTAATCGTGTTTATGCATTTAATACATTTGGCAACCAATTTATCTGTTAATAACATTATGATATTTTATTATCAATTCAGTTTATATAAATTGTGTTCAGTGTTAGTGCTATGAATTAAAAGTGTGATATGAATGGGAATGAAGTATTTCACAGTTATGTAGATTGTGAAGATAATGTTTTCCCTGGCATGATCATTTCAGGCCATTTCCTTTTTTTTTTCAAGTTTTATTCTTCTTAAAATATTCTCTGTAAATCTCTGCATTCACTGATACATTTGAGTATCTTTAAGACTGTCAGAACAAGCATTGCTAACCTAAATAGCATAGCTATCAAAAAATTAGATTTATCCAGCCATATCAGCCCTTAAGTCACATAAAGATGTGTAGTGATGCTGGGGTGTCTAGGCTCTGCTGAACTAACTAGCTGGATTGTGGTTGGTTGTGTGGATTCAGAATGAGAATTGGGTCAGACACATGGTGAGATAAAAAGGGACCAAGACACACAGGAGGCAGGAGCCATATTTGTAAGTTTTGCATTAAAAAAATAGGCTAAAACCTTCAGAAAGCTTCCCCTAATAAACTGCCCATTTCCCACTATCCCTTTGCTCTATCCCTGTACTTTGTCTTCTTGTTCATTCGCTAAGTTATGTCCGACTCTCTGTGACCCCACGGACTGTAGCAGGGTGGGCTCCTCTGTCCGTGGGGTTTCCCAGGCAAGAGCACTGGAGTGGGTTGTCATTACCTTCTCCAGGGGATCTTCCCAACCCAGGGATCAAAGCTGCGTCTGCTGCATTGCCGTCAGATCCTTTACCACTGAGCCACCAGGGAAGCCACACTCTGTTATATACATCACCTAAAACTCCTGCCCTTCTTAATTCTTTTATTGCCTTCAACCAAAATCTGAAGCCCCATTGCATGAATTCTGTCTCTTCTGTATCTGTTTTTCTCACGGACAAAGTGAAGGTCCCATATGGGTGGTGGGGTCTGTTGATGATGGGAGGGCATGGATGGATTTGTGAATGAGCAGTAGCTGTGCCTCTGGGGCAAAACCTTCACCTACCTTCTCAGCTTCCCAGAGATGCCTTCTTCTCTATCTCTTTGTGGGATGTCATCTCGCCTACACCAGATTCCTGAAATTGGGTGAATCACCAACTTCAGGGGGTGAGACTTGGCTTTCTTTGTGTCTGTTGAAGGGTCTTGGGAAGCATTAGCTCCCTCGAACAGGAAACAATTAACAGGAATTGAGAAGATGAATTCCTCCTCGTTTGTCTTCCCCAAGATGAGATTCCTCCTTGCAACACTTGGAGAACTTCCCAGCTCTGACGAACATTCCTGTGATTTGCCATGTCTTTCTGTGCATCCCTGCAAAGCAACAGGCATCTCTGTGCAGAACAGCTTCCCTTACTTCCCTTTCTTTCCCCTTCCCTTCTCGTCTCTGGGCTATAGCCATCCGAATAATGTTTTAGCATTCGAATCCTTTCCTTGGGCTTTCTTTTCTGCTAAATCTCACAGACAATCTGTACTAGAAGTATTGGAAAAATACAGATGTTCAAAATTGGTTTTAGGTTTTGGATTGCTCGTCTGAATGAAAAGACTGGTAAGCCTATCACTAACCAGTAAGTAGGGTGGCCGTGAGTCCTAGCACGCCGTGGCAGGGTTACCGGGAAGGAGGTCCTGTCTCGTGGCACTGCCCTGGAAGATGAAGGAATTCTTGCTCGACATCAGGATAATGGAGCAGAATGGCTTCTGCTGGAACTTACAGAAAGATATGACAATCTCTAGGCGCTCAACTGCCGGTTGAAGGCATGTTCTGAAAGCAGGTGGCCTGAAATGCAGTGTTGAGGGTTACCTCCTGCAGCCTCAAAGAACAGCATGCTAAAAGTCAGGCTCTGATGACAACGTAGCAAAGCCACAAACAAAACCAAATATACAATCCCTGTAGATTTCTGGTGTCAAAATCAAGGCCCTGATAGGGGGAAAAATAGTCCTTGAGACTTGCCTGGGGAGGAATGGGTGCTTAAATGTTGGTACTGACCTTTTTTCCTTCGGAGTTCCCCAAGTTCCTCTTTGTCCCAGTAGGCTGGCTTCCTCTGGCCAGGAGGCTGAGTGAAGTCTTTGCTGAAGTGGGGGCCGTGCAGGGCTTTTCCGCCCCTTATTCCAAGTCAATAACCAGCATCAGTTCTGAGTGTGTCCTGAGTGACAAAGTGCAAGGACTGCTCCTGGGGGCGGGGGCGGGGAGGGGAGAAAAAGAGCCAACACAGCAAAGCAGATTCAGGACATAGCTGATATACGTCAGCCAGCATCGAGGGTGCGTGGATTGAGTGGATTTTTAGCAGTTTTAGACTGATTGTGTGTGTTCGATAGAAGATAGAACATGAGAGAATTCATCGATATGAATTCTTTTGTAATTGAAGTCAACAAAATGTAAAAATACCTGGAGCTTACTTTTGATGGCGCCAAGGAGCCTAGATCACAAATAGTCTATCAAACAAGTGAAGTGAAAATACCCTTCCATCGTGAAGCAGAAATTGAAAGACTCAGGGCGGTGGGTGTGTTAGGATGATTGATGATGCGCGGTCTGAGTCTCCCAACCGGATAGAATTGACCCGTCTCACTCTGAGAACCTCGCTTTGACTTGCTTGAAAAAAGGAAGCAAACAAAACAAGGGTCGACCCATTTCATCCAAAATGCAAATAGTAATAGTACAGTAGATATATTGCTTTCTCAATGGTTTATCTCTTTTAAAAGATGTATTTTGCCCTTGCAAATTTCCTATTCAATTCTGAAGTCTGCAGTGACATCATCTGGAGGTGAGCTGTGAAAAAAGATGGTATTTGACCTGTGAGTTAATTAACTTACTGGCACATATATTAAAAAATCGAAAACTTAGGGTGTGTAAGTAATTTACCTTCTTGAGGTGAGTTTATGACTGAGTCACTGTTAGTTCTGTTATTAAAAAAGTGATTTGAGGCAGATTGCTTCACTTATAAAATGAGTTAAAATTAAACTATTTTAAAACTTTTTTGATACGTGTGTTATCTAGCATTGCATCGATAATCTGTGATTCAGATGGACATTGTGGGGTTGAACGTGTCACTGGCGGTCGCTAGTCAATCAGGTTGTAAGGAGCACATCACAGAATAAAACGGCTTCTAAGATTCCCCAAGGAAAGTGTAGATCATGTGGTTCTGTAAGTGAATTTACAAACTCAACTTTAAAATGTGTCCTGAAATATTATATCTCTGGGTTTAGCCACTAAGTGCTTTTGTCCACAAATCTGAGTGATTCCTCAAAGACAACTTGTTACTTTCACACCATCATTAATCTCCTGAAGATCAGATCAGATCAGATCAGTCACTTAGTCGTGTCTGACCTTTGCGACCCCATGAATCGCAGCACGCCAGGCCTCCCTGTCCATCACTAACTCCCGGAGTTCACTGAGACTCATGTCCATCGAGTCAGTGATGCCATCCAGCCATCTCATCCTCTATCATCCCCTTCTCCTCTTGCCCCCAATCCCTCCCAGCATCAGAGTCTTCTCCAGTGAGTCAACTCTTCGCATGAGGTGGCCAAAGTACTGGAGTTTCAGCTTTAGCATCATTCCTTCCAAAGAAATCCCAGGGCTGATCTCCTTCAGAATGGACTGGTTGGATCTCCTTGCAGTCCAAGGGCCTCTCAAGAGTTTCTCCAACACCACAGTTCAAAAGCATCATTTCTTTGGCGCTCAGCCTTCTTCACAGTCCAGCTCTCACATCCATACATGACCACAGGAAAGACCATAGCCTTGACTAGGCGAACCTTTGTTGACAAAGTAATGTCTCTGCTTTTGAATATGCTATCTAGGTTGGTCATAACTTTCCTTCCAAGGAGTAAGCGTCTTTTAATTTCATGGCTGCAGTCACCATCTGCAGTGATTTTGGAGCCCAGAAAAATAAAGTCTGACACTGTTTCCACTGTTTCCCCATCTATTTCCCATGAAGTGATGAGACCAGATGCCATGATCTTCATTTTCTGAATGTTGAGTAAAGGTTACATAACAAATTGATTGTTTCTAAAGTAAGTTAATTTCATCCTATTATAGCCATACCATATTTTAAGCCAACCTTTTCACTCTCCTGCTATCAAAATCTACCACTTTTAATAAAATGGAAAAGTCCATATGTTTATTAAATTATCTTTCAACAAAGTAACTGACACTGAATTTAAAGAACCCCCCCCTCAATTATAATACACTGGGATACCAATACTCAGTAATACTTTCTGAGTAATACTCAGAAATATCTCAGTAACACTCAGATAGCCCAGTATCGATTGACAAAGTACGCACATGTACTTTACAAGCTACAGAGCAGAAGAGTTAAGAATGTTGTTGTCATCAGCTGAAATGATAAATGAAGTTCCTGGTGTTCCTAAGAATAGAAATACAGTTGTTCCACATCTCTGTATGAAGTGATCACTGAGTTCCTGAGTCTTGCATATATATACTTATAAATACAATCATAATAACTGAATTTATAACAGTGTTGACAGAAATTGGCAAGAAAAATATTTTCTAAAGCCACCTTCACTAGTTTATTTCCCTGATTGGTTTTCCATGGAGAGATGTGAAATGACTTCATTGTTTTCTCCTTTTAATTATAACTTCCTGAAAATATTTTCATTAAGATCTTTTCTGTGTAGTCACATAACACAGTTGATGCATAATAGAGAAGGTGTTTTTTTTTTTCTTTTAAATCTATTTTGGTTTTACTGTTTATCATTACTGGCTTTCTGGGCCTTCTGAGTTTCTTTGTGCTGGCCACATAATGCAACTCAGATTATCCAGGGCAAGATTTTGCAGTTACATCATTCTTCCTAATTTTCAGCTTTGTTGGAGCTATTTTTTTTTCTTACCCCTATACACCATCAAGCCAAGTATCTGCTCCTCTGCTTGGAGGGTTCAAGTCTGCTGATTGAAGACAGGTACACGTTTGCAATGAGACCTTGTTAAATTAGTGGGCTTTTTAACATTATTTTACTTCTTTTGTGTAACCCAAAAAAGACCAGTACCACTGATTACTTTTATACCCTAATAATTGTGCTGTCTTTCTGTGGAAATAATGTTGCAGCATTTATGTGAATCCACAGAGCTGCCTGGAGGGTCTCTTGTTGGAGATTAGACAGCTCTGATGAGGTCAATTTTGAGATCAGAAAGAATAGAGTGGAATTAGGAAAAGTTATTATTCTAAAACCACTCATTCTCTTCTAATATTTGATCTGTTTTTAACCTAGCTGAAATTGTACTGAGGATCTATATACAACTGATACCATTATTCCACAAAAATATGGTATGGCTATAATAGGATGAAATTAACTTACTTTAGAAACAATCAGTTTGTTATGTAACCTTTACTCTAGCAAAATTTTGTGATTAGTAGTAGATGGTACTGAAATTAGAACTATAAAGAGATCCATGTGGGACCAGGCAACCTGAGTTTTGCAATAGAATAATGGATAGTAACTTTGTGGCCACCAGGAACCTCATTTATTCGTTCATCCATCTATTCAAAATTCATTGACACACTGAACCGGTTACCATGGATACAGTGATCTGCAACACAGATATCCCCCTTGTCTTTATGGTCTTATAATTTAAGGGAGACCAGCAATAGGGACTCAGCAAGTCCAGATACCTTGGAATATTTAAGTCAGGCTTGGGGTGTTGCCCCATGGAGGATGTAATCCCAGATTTAGACAGAAGGGAAATTTAGACTGATCTAGATCATGGCTTAGAGCTTTCTCATTTCAGACAATTCTAACAGAGCTCTATGGGGTCATCATTATCTAGTCACTGAACCACAGACACCCAATAAGTGGGAGAAAAAAAATCCAAATAAATGATTTACTGGTGGTGGTGGTGTAGTCACTAAGTCATGTGACTTAGTCCGACTCTTGCAACCCCATGAACTATATAGACTGCCAAGCTCCTCTGTCCATGGTATTCTCCAGGCATGAATACTGGAGTGGGTTGCCATTTCCTTCGCCAGGGGATCTTCCCAACCCAGGAATCAAACCCAAGTCTCCTGCATTGCAGGCAGATTCTTTACCGACTGAGCTATGATTTATTATGAGGATCTAAATATCTAATAAGCAGACCCTTGACTGTCCATTCTCAGAGTCATCTTTTTCTTGACACTGAGTCAGTGCTAAATCCAATTTTAAACTGGTAATTGAATCATTTTTGTTGGAGAGTACAACAAAGCTTGAAATAGCAGTCAGGACTCAGATTAGAGAGTGCATCTTTTCAAATAAATGTGTAAACCTCTAATTTTTTCCCTCTCCTCTGATTAGTTCAGGATGCATTTATTTACCTTTACTTAAAAGCAGTCAAGCACCCTTTCTCTGTCTTTATTCTTTTCTTCTCACACGTTTCAGTGCACTGAGAGGCCCTTCAGCCCTACTCAGCTTCAGCAACCTCAGTCACATCACCTCAGTCACATCTCTAGAGATCATGAACAGTGGAGAAGGCATAAATGGGAGCTGTGATCAAATCTTTGTTCAGCCGTCCATTTGCTGCATGACATCATCAAAAGCTATAACCCCATTAAACAACATCGATTCTTCCAATCTAAGAACACCGTGTATCTTTCCATCTGTTTGTGTCTTCTGCAGTTTTTTCCATCAGTGTCTTAAGTTTTCAGAGTAGAGATCTTTTACCTCCTTGTAAGTAAGTAAGTGTTAGTCACTCAGTCATGCCTGTCTCTTTGCAACCTCATGGACTGCACCCCACCAGGCTCTTCTGTCCATGAGATTTTCCAGGCAAGGATACTAGAGTGGGTTGCCATTTCCTTCTCTAGGGGATCTTCCCAACCCAGGGATCGAACCTGGGTCTCCAGCACTGCAGGCAAATTCTTTATCGACTGAGCTACAAGGGACTCAGATCAGATCAGATCAGTCGCTCAGTCGTGTCCAACCCGCCCGGCCAGGCCTCCCTGTCCATCACCGCCCCGGAGGTCACCAGACCGCATCCACGAGTAGTGATGCCATCCAGCCATCTCATCCTCTGTCGTCCCCTCCCTCCTGCCCCACCCCCCAGCATAGAGTCATGAGTCCTCGATGAGGTGACTGAGTCAGCAGCATCATCCCAAAAATCCAGGATTGTCCCCAGAATGGACTGTTGAATCTCCTGAGTCAAGGGACTCTTAAGAGTCTCCCAACACCACAGAAGCATCAATCCGGTGCCAGCCTCCAGTCCAGCCCACACCAACGACCACAGAGACCAAGCCTGACGGAACCTTG
This sequence comes from Tragelaphus eurycerus, assembly GCA_935064755.1. Classification (NCBI taxonomy): domain Eukaryota; kingdom Metazoa; phylum Chordata; class Mammalia; order Artiodactyla; family Bovidae; genus Tragelaphus; species Tragelaphus eurycerus. The sequence continues at coordinate 4,434,468 of CAKXYN010000051.1, forward strand.
TTGTGTAATTCTCTGCTGATATGCTACGTCACTTTCCCGGAGCCAGGCGCAGTCACCACTGAGTATGGAGCCCAGACAGGACCTCCACTTTTCCCCGAGTGATGGGACGATGCATGATCTTCTTTGAATGTTGAGTGCCACCTTCCCTCCACCACCACAGAGGCTTAGCCCCTCTACTTCTAAGAGTGGTTCATCTGCATATCTGAGGTTATTGATATTTCTCCCGGCAATCTAGATATTTAATTTTTTTTTTTTATGGGCTTGTTCCCTTAATTTCTTATATTTTATTGTTGGTATATAGAAGTGCAACCGGAGAAGGCAATGGCACCCCACTCCAGTACTCTGGCCTGGAAAATCCCATGGAAGGAGGAGCCTGGTAGGCTGCAGTCCATGGGGTTGCTAAGAGTCAGACACGACTGAGTGACTTCACTTTCACTTTTCACTTTCATGCATTGGAGAAGGAAATGGCAACCCACTCCAGTGTTCTTGCCTGGAGAATCCCAGGGACGGGGGAGCCTGGTGGGCTGCCGTCTATGGGGTCGCACAGAGTCGGACACGACTAAAGTGACTTAGCAGCAGAAGTGCAACAGATTTCTGTATATTAATTTGGTAGTCTACAACTTTATAGAATTTATTAATAATCCCTTGTATTTGACAGTGGCATCTTTTGGATGTTCTATGTAGTATCATGTCATCAGCAAACAGTACAGTTTTACTTCTTCCTTTCCAATTTGGGATTCCTTTTATTTTTCTTCACTAATTACTGTGGCAGGACTTCTAAAACTATGTTGAATAAAAATGGCAAGACTGGGCACCCTTGTCTTTATCCTGATTTTAGGGTGAATGCTTTGATCTGGGGATTAGTTACATCCATACCAGGCACTTAGCAGGACTGATTTTAAAAAGTAAATGAAAGGTTTTAAGATTGTTATCTGGCATAGGATAGACAATGCAACATATGGTACCTATTATTGCTACTGTTGCTATCCTTCGATCCTCGTATTCCTTCTTCTACTAGCTTTACTAATTTTCTCATTTACAGTGTTAACTGTTGTACATTAGTCCCTAAACAGGAAACATTGTTCTAGGGGAACCTTACTTACGTCTAATGTAATTGGTTATGGGTAATTGTTAATAAAAACAAGAGGAAAATATAAAGGTAAGTGAAATATTTCAGAAAAGAACCATAAATGTTTAAAATGCAGTAGACAATAAGGAATTTAAGAATGGGAATTGAGACAAAATTGAATTTTTAGGAAGCAGTGATTATAAGTGATAAAATAATAAAGTGAGAATGAAATTAAGATATGAGAAGCAGTATTTAGGGAACTGCATTTACTTAGTTTTTTTAAATGTCAAAATGTCTTTTAAGAGTAATTCTGCTTTAAGATTTTTTTAAAATTTGCTCTTTTAATCGGGATGTGTTGATAAACACAGAGAGAGATTGGAATCTGATTCTGATTTGTAGCTTTTGCCCATTTCCATAGTGTAAATACTCCCACCATGGTCCAGTTCAGATTACCAACTTGACATTGCTGAGTGAAGAGTTGACAAGCAATTCACAGAATTGGCTTTCTTGAGAGCTGGTGCAAGCTGACTGTCTCCAGCCCACCTTGCTTTAAACCTTGTTTAAAAGTGAATGCCTATATCATTGTTTTTTTTTTGTAGTTGACCACAAAATGAGCCTTAATCCACATGCTCAGAGTCTAAGTGGGTTCAATATGTATTGTGTTACTGTCTCTTTATGGGCTTTAAGACTGCCTTTTAGGGATTTCTCATTTCCTCCTGAGTTCCATGGCTTTGATAACAGTTAATTGTGACCATAAGTACTATTAATCATTTGGCAAAGGCTACTTCTGGGTGTGGGGAAATCAAGAGGGTAGATTAACACACTAGGCAGGTAGTAATGGCTTTATCCATTATAAAAATTTTATTAGAAGTAGCAAAACATAGCATGTAACTATCCATTCTTATTATTTATACTAACATTAAGCAACTTTTAAAAGAATGCAGACACAGAGGGCCAATTCAGCTTCTGCTATTCAGCCATCTGATTTACCTATAAATGTTAACTGTTATTTCTCCAAAATCTAACATTTTTTTCCTTTAATCACTTTAAAGAGATTTCTGTTCCCGCTTTGATGGTGCTTTGGGTGACGGAAAACCAAGGTGTTGACATTTATATGTATTTCCCCGAGTTAGCTACTTATGGTTCCGTTTTTCATTGTTAGTTTCCCCAGTGCCTTTCCCAACCCCCTTTGGAGAACCTGAGCATATGTGGGAGCCAGCCTAAGGGCAAAGTGGTGGTCCTGCAAGCAGAAGCTGAAATGTCTCCATACACAGCTGCGATCAGGCCAATAAGACTGTCCGTTTCCTCTGGCATCGAGGCGGTGGTGAAGGAGTAGGCCCGCCTTAACTTGATCCCTGAGACACAGGAGGACGAGAGCAGGTCTACAAGTGTGTGATTTCACCAGTGTGCCACTTTGGTTTTCTAAAGGGGCATCGATCAGCTTCTCTGAGAAGCATATTTAGAAGACAGTCTAGCATACAAGTGTGTGTCTTCACTCATGGAAATACTGGTTAACTTGCCCTTGGGAGGTGCTATTGATAGGCCAATAGAGAGTTATTGATTTTGCGAAAAGCCAGATACTTTTGAGTAAACATGGAACATGAGAGGCCCCCCAGAGAACTTGTCCCCTGAGAGGCTCTGGGAGCTGTCACAGCAGGTGCCACTTTGAAGTCACTGCGGAGATTGGTCCCGAGGGTGCAGCCACCATAAGCTGCACTCAGGTGGCACAGATGGCCCTTGAGCGTGAGCTGTTGCCTGGACGTCTCAAGGGACCATCTTAGTGTTACTGTCTTCCTTGTAACACCAGCTTTCGTTTGATCTTTAGCATCCAATGCCAACATAGGAAATATTGACTTTCTTTCATCAGTTCTTTCTTAAGCTTAGACAAAAACTGTTTGAACTCAGGAAGCCTGGGAGTCCTGGTGCCTAAAAGCTTATTGCAGAGGCCCATGTCAGTCACTCCATCAAAGGGAATGTCTAAGGTGCTTGGACCCCGTGTGGTAGGAATTGGTGCTTAAACCCGCTAATCAGCTTTCGCCTTCTCTGGGGGTCAAGTTTAAACTCTGAAAGGTCCTTTTAAAAAGAATGCTTACATATAACATATTTTGAATGAATAATTAGCATGTGTACCACTTGCTTACTTCCAGGTGCTTCATTTAGTAATCAGCATGCATTATACTACTCACATCTCAAAATCACAATGAGATTGGTACCATTGTTATTTGTTATAATTATATATTATTTTTAGGTTCAAATTGCTGGTGGGAAAACCCAGTTTTAGAGGGAATGTATATTGCGTTCACGGAGAAGGCAATGGCAAGCCACTCCAGTACTCTTGCCTAGAAAATCCCATGGATGGAGGAGCCTGGTAGGCTGCAGTCCCTGGGGTTGCTATGAGTAGGACGTGGCTGAGCGACTTCACTTTCACTTTTCACTTTCACACAATGGAGAAGGCAATGGCAACCCACTCCAGTGTTCTTGCCTGGAGAATCCCAGGGACGGCAGAGCCTGGTGGGCTGCCGTCTATAGGGTTGCACAGAGTCGGACACGACTGAAGGACTACTTCACGACTTCACGAGTAGTAGTAGTAGTATATTGCATCCAAGTTAGGAAATGGCATGAATTCAGTTATTTGAGACACTTAAAGAGGCTTATTGTACTACCTCTGGTACTGAATACACATGTGTGTGTTTTAAGGAAACATTTAAGGAAATTACCAAGTGGATTATTTACCAAGTGGAATTTCCAAGTGGATTATTTACCAAGTGGATTGGGCTTCCCTGATGGCTTAGACAATAAAAAATATGCCTGCAATTCAGGAGATCCAGGTTTGATCCTTGGGTTGGAAAGATCCTGGAGAAGAGAATGGCAACCCACTCCAGTACTCTTGCCTGGAGAATTCCATGGACAGAGGAGCTTGGCAGGCTACAGTCCATGGGGTCGCAGAGAGTTGGACACGACTGAGCAACTTGGCACACAAACACACCAAGTGAAATACTTAGAGCATTTAAAATTGATAAGGTGACTCGATTGTACTTGTGCCTTCATCTCTCAATTGCAGTTATTTAAAAATTCTGGATTAGAATTTACATATTTATGATAAAGTAAAAATAAGGCATTATCTAGGTAAATCAGTATCAGATCAGATCAGTCACTCAGTCGTGTCCGACTCTTGCGACCCCATGAACCGCAGCATGCCAGGCCTCCCTGTCCATCACCAGCTCCCGGAGGTCACCAGACCGCATCCACAGCAGTGATGCCATCCAGCCATCTCATCCTCTGTCGTCCCCCCCTCCTGCCCTCAATCCCTCCCAGCATCAGAGTCTTCTCCAATGAGTCAACTCCGATGAGGTGCCAAAATACTGAGTTTCAGCAGCATCATCCCCAAAGAAATCCAGGATTGATCTCCCAGAATGGACTGTTGATCCCTGCAGTCCAAGGGACCCAAGAGTCTTCCCAACACCACAGTCAGCACAATGCGCCCCCCAGTCCAACCTCACATCCAACAGACCACGGGACATAGCCTTGACTAGGCGAACCTGTTGGCAAAGTAATGTCTCTGCTTTTGAATATCAGGTATAGTTTTCCTATAAAGAGTTGAATATTAAATTTATAAAATTTTTGTCTTTTCATTGTTTTCAGCCTTGTGTAGGTCTCTTTGTTTGGTTGATTATTTACTGAGTGAGAAGGGAAAAGCCAGTCTGTGTATTCTGTGATGTGTGGGGTGAACAGATGCTTATGAAGTCTTCTTAGTCCTCCAGGGAAGAGGGAGAGAAGGCAGGGATGCATTAGTAAGAGCCTTGAAATGACGATCATCTGCCAGCAAGGAGATATTTAGGGTTTAATATCTTGGCAAACCAGTTCTGAGGAACCGATTTAGCATTCTGCCATCATCCAGAGGATCGATCCTCTATCCTTGCCCGAAGTCAGATGTAGTTAGATGAGATGAAGCTGATATATTTTGTCTGCAAACTTGGAGGAGCCAAATGTTAACCAGCTATTAAAAAGTAAAATAATGTTATCTCTTCCCTGTTTTGGACATGACAGCCAGAGCAGGGCCACTCAGCATCACCCCAGTGTTCTCTGCCTCTGGAGTGTTTAGCTAATTTACTTTATTCCTCAAAACGTATTTTCTACTGTAAGCACCTATAAAAAGGATTACCATAATTGTTTTTGCCTATGGCAAAGTATGAAGAATGCCCCGGCTTATGTGGTACAGTTATTATTTTTTTTTTAGACATGCAAACACAGCAGTTCCTTTTACATTTGACTACCCAGCAATTTCCATAATATCTTCACAATTATATATTACATAAATGCTTTCACTACATAATGAATATTTTTATTTCTTGATTCAATTTTTATGGTAGGGAGACCATAATGGCATTAAAAATGTGGAAAATTCCTCTGCTTTTAATGCCATCTGGGTTTTTGTAATATATGCCAAATGGATGTATGAATTCTGAAAATTATGGAAAGTTGCTTACTTAACTTCAGTTTCATGATCTTTAGATGGATTTAATGTGTAATCAGCAGATCCATTCTGTTTTACCATATTGTTGGTTTTTAGATATCCATTCCCTCCCCCCAAAATGTGAAAAGAAACCTAAAAATCAGAATATTTTCCATTTAGGGAATATTGTCTACCATTATTTTTAGTGATAAATATATTCAAGCAGCAAAACACACAAATAAAAAATAAAGTGTTTTCCTAAATCTGACCAACTGAAAATAATAATTGTTCATATTTTGTGAAACACATTCTGATTGCTTTTATAAGCACATATACAAGTAGAAGAGTAGAAAGATGATAGGTTTATGGAAGTATGTTTACAATTCTATAATTTTAAATAAAATTATTAAAAACTAATATATACAAGTGATAGAGAATATAAACTGTACAAACTGGTGTATCCTGTGACTAAAAAGGTTTTTCTCCCAATGCAAGACTTTATTCTCAAGTCCCAGGAATAAGAAAGCAAATAATGTTACTTATGTTCTGTGACTTTCTAAATTATAGGCGTATATAAAAAATACATTTAATACAAAGTTTAACTTTTAAGTGAAAAATTAGCAGGAGAAAATAAAATTTTAGTTTTTTACAAAGTGTTAAATATAAGAAATATTACTTTAAAAATAAAATCTAGGAGAGTGGGAGGCAAAGAGAGGTTTGAAGATGGCAGAAGGGGCCTCAAGGAATATAGGTACCTCTCTCTAGAAATTGGAAAAGGCAATGAAACAATTCTTCCTGAAGCCTCCAGAAGGCTCACAGCTCTGCCAACACATTGATTGTAGCCCAGAGATACCCATTTTGGACTTCTGACTTCCAAAACAAGATCAAGCCCTGAACCTCTCCAAGACCCTAGACTGCCAGAGAACTAACCCTCAGTTCAGTTCAGTTCAGTTCAGTCACTCAGTCGTGTCCGACTCTTTGCGACCCCATGAATCACACCACGCCAGGCCTCCCTGTCCATCACCAACTCCCGGAGTTCATTCAAACTCATGTCCATCGAGTCAGTGATGCCATCCAGCCACCTCATCCTCTGTTGTCCCCTTCTCCTCCTGCCCCCAATCCCTCCCAGCATCAGAGTCTTTTCCAATGAGTCAACTCTTCACATGAGGTGGCCAAAATACTGGAGTTTCAGCTTTAGCATCATTCCTTCCAAAGAAATCCCAGGGCCAATCTCCTTCAGAATGGACTGGTTGGATCTCCTTGCAGTCCAAGGGACTCTCAAGAGTCTTCTCCAACACCACAGTTCAAAAGCATCAATTCTGCAGTGCTCAGCCTTCTTCACAGTCCAGCTCTCACATCCATACATGACCATAGGAAAAACCATAGCCTTGACTAGACGAATCTTTGTTGGCAAAGTAATGTCTCTGCTTTTCAATATGCCATCTAGGTTGGTCATAACTTTTCAGGGAGTATCAAATAGTGAGAACTCACACAAAGGAAACCACTTGAATACAAGATCAACAAATAGCAGCCTGTGCAGGCCACAACATCTAAACAACAAACAAAAATACAAACCCAATCATCAGCAGACAGGATTACCAACTCACTCAGGCTTACCCATAGAGGAAAAACAAACAAACATACATGTGAGCACAAATCTCACCCTATATGAAGCTTACATAAACTGCTGGACCAACCTTAGGAGGGCAGAAACCAAAAGCAAGAAAGAATTCAACCTTGAAGCCTGGGAAAAGGAGACCACAAACACAATAAGTTAAAAAAATATAATGAAAAGGCAGAGAACTGCTAGACAAAAGAAGGAACAAATTAGAAACACAGAAGTCTGAATAAATGAAAAAGAAATAGGCAAACTACCTGGAAAAGAATTCAGAATAATGATAGTAAAGATGATAAAAAATCTTGAAAACAAAATGGAGAAAATGAAAGAATCAATTAACAAGGGCCTAGGAGAATTAAAGAATAAACATACAGAGACAAACAACACAATTACTAAAATTAAAAATACTCTAGAAGGAATCAATAGCAGAATATCTGAAGCAGAACGAATCAGTGACCTGGAAGATAAAGTTGTGGAAATAACATTTGAAGAGCAGAATAAAGTAAAAAGAATGAAAAGAACTGAGGATAGTCTCAGAGACCTCTGGGACAATATCAAGCACACCAACATTCAAATTATACGGGTACCAGAATAAGAAGAGAAAAAGAAATGGTATGAAAAAAGGTTTTGAAGAGATTGTAGTTGAAAATTTCCCCAACATGGAAAAGGAAATAGTCAATCAAGTGTAAAAGATGTAAAGAGTCCCGTACAGGATAAACCCAAGGAGAAACACACCAAGACACACACATAATGAAACTAACAAAGACTAAACACAAAGAAAAAATATTAAAAGCAACAAGGGAGAAGCAATGAGTTAACACACAAGGGAAATCTCATATATTTAACAGCTGATCTTTCAGCAGAAACTCTGAAGGCCAGTAGGGAATGGTAGGATATATTTAAAGTACTGAAAGGGAAAAATCTACAACCAAGATTACTGTACCCAGCCAGGATCTCATTCAAAGTTAATGGAAAAATAAAAAGCTTTTCAGACAAGCAAAAGTTAAGAGAATTCAGTACCACCAAACAAGCTTTACAACAAATGTTAAAGGGACTTATATAGTCAAGCAATACAAGAGAAGAAAGAAGATCTACAAAATCAACAACAAACAATTAAGAAATAGGCAACAGGAACATATATATCAATAATTATTTTAAATGTAAATGGATTAAATGCTCCAACCAAAAGACACAGACGGGCTGAATAGATATAAGAACAAGACCCAGACCCATATATGTTCTGTCTACAAGAAACCCACTTCAGACCTCAAGACACATATAGACTGAGAGGATGGAAAAATATATTCCATGCAAATGGGAAGCAAAAGAAAGCTGGAGGAGCAATCCTCATATCAGACAAAATAGACCTTAAAGTAAAGAAGATTACATGAGATAAGGAAGAACACTACATAATGATCAAAGGATGAATCCAAGAGGAAGACATAACAATTGTAAATATCTATGCACCCATCATAGGAGCACCTCAATACATAAGACAAACACTAACAGACATAAAAGGAGAAATGACAGTAACACAATAGTAGGAGACTTTAACACCCACTTACCCAGATCATCCAAACAGAAAATAATAAGGAAACATAAGTCTTAAATGATTCATTAGATGAGATGGATCTCATTGATATGTCCAGGACATTCCATCCAAATGCAGAATACACCTTCTCAAGTGCACATGGAACATTCTCTAGGATAGACCACACCTTGGATCACAAACCAAACCTCAGTAAATTTAGAAAATTGAAATCGTATCAAGCATCTTCTCTGACCACAAAGCTATGAGACTAGATATCAATTACAAAAAAAAAAAAAAAAAACTGTAAGAAACACAAACACCGGAAGATTATAAACAATACATTTCTAAATAGCCAACAGGTTATTGAAGAAATCAAAAGGGAAATAAAAAAAATTTTAGAAACAAATGACAATGAAAACACAACTCAAAACCTATCGGATGCAGCAAAAGCAGTTCTAGGAGGGTAGTCTATAGCAATACAATCCTACCTCAAGAAGCAAGAAAAACATTGAATAAACAAGGTAACTTTACACCTAAAACAACTGGAAAAAGAAGAACAAAAACTCCCCAAAATTAGTAGAAGGAAAGAAATCATAAAGATCCAAGCAGAAATAAATGAAAAAGAAATGAAAGAAACAATCAGATCAGTCGCTCAGTCATGTCCGACTCTTTGCCACTCCATGAACTGCAGCACACCACGCCTCCCTGTCCATCACCAACTCCCGGAGTTCACTCAGACTCATGTCCATTGAGTCAGTGATGCCATCCAGCCATCTCATCCTCTGTCGTCCCCTTCTCCTCCTGCCCCCAATCCCTCCCAGCATCAGGCTCTTTTCCAATGAGTCAACTCTTTGCATGAGGTGGCCAAAGTACTGGAGTTTAAGCTTTAGCATCATTCCTTCCAAAGAAATCCCAATAGTAAAGATTAATAAAACTAAAAGCTGGTTCTTTGAGAAGATAAACAAAATTTTCAAACTTTGGCCAGACTCATCAAGAAAAGAGAAAAATTAAATCAACAAAATTAGAAATGAAAAAGGAGAGGTTACAACAGACAATGCAGAAATACAAAGGATTATATGAGACTATTGTGAACAACTCTATGGCAACTCCTGCACAAATGGACAGATTCTTAGAAAAGTTCAATCTTCCAAAATTGAACCAGGAAGAAATAGAAATTATGAACAGCCCAATTGCAAGCACTAAAATTGAAACTGTGATAAACAAAATCTCCCAAAAAATAAAAGCCCAGGACCAGATGGCTTCACAGGAGAATTCTATCAAACATTTCAGTTCAGTTCAGTCACTCATTCTTGTCCGACTCTTTGCGATCCCATGAAATGCAGCACACCAGGCCTCCCTGTCCATCACAAACTCCCGGAGTCGGTGATGCCATTCAACCATCTCATCCTCTGTCATCCCCTTCTGCTCCTGCCCTCAATCTTTCCCAGCATCAGGGTCTTTTCAAATGAGTCAGCTCTTTGCATCATGTGGCCAAAGTATTGGAGTTTCAGCTTCAACATCAGTCCTTCCAATAAACACCCAGGACTGATCTCCTTTAGGATGGATTGGTTCGATCTCCTTGGTGACCAAGGGCCTCTCAAGAGTCTTCTCCAACACCACAGTTCAAAAGCATCAATTCTTCGGTGTTCAGCTTTCTTTATAGTCCAAATCTCACATCCATACATGACTACTGGAAAAACCATAGCCTTGACTAGATGGACCTTTGTTGGCAAAGTAATGTCTCCACTTTTTAATATGCTATATAGGTTGGTCATAACTTTTCTTCCAAGGAGTAAGTGTCTTTTAATTACATGGCTGCAATCACCATCTGCAGTGATTTTGGAGCCAAAAAAATAAAGTCAGCCACTGTTTCCACTGTTTCCCCATCTTTTAGCCATATAGTGATGGGAACAGATGCCATGATCTTAGTTTTCTGAATGTTGAACTTTAAGTAAACTTTTCAACTCTCCTCTCTCACTTTCATCAAGAGACTCTTTAGTTCTTCTTCCAATGAACACTCAGGACAGATCTCCTTTAGGATGGACTGGTTGGATCTCCTTGCAGTCCAAGGGACTCTCAAGAGTCTTCTCCAACACCACAGTTCAAGAGCATCAATTCTTTGGTGCTCAGCTGTCTTTATAGTCCAACCCTCACATCCGTACATGACTACTGGAAAAACCATAGCCTTGACTAGCTGGACCTTTGTTGGCAAAGTAATGTCTCTGCTTTTTAAATATGCTGTCTAGGTTGGTCATACCTTTCCTTCCAAGGAGTAAGCGTCTTTTAATTTCATGGCTGCAATCACCATCTGCAGTGATTCTGGAGCCAAAAATAAATAAAGTCAGCTACTGTTCCCACAGTTTCCCCATCTATTTGACATGAAGAGATGGGACCAGATGCTGTGACCTTAGTTTTCTGAATGTTGAGTTTTAAGCCAACTTTTTCACTCTCCTGTTTCACTTTCATCAAGAGGCTCTTTAGTTCTTCTTCACTCTCTGCCATAAGGGTGGTGTCATCTGCATATCTGAGGTTATTGATATTTCTCCTGGCAATCTTGGTTCCAGCTTGTGCTTCCTCCAGCCCAGCATTTCTCATGATGTATTCTGCATATAAGTTAAATAAGCAGGGTGACAATATACAGCCTTGACACACCCCTTTTCCTATTTGTTTTTTTTTTCTTTTTTTTATTTTTTGCAGGGGAAAATGGACAAAGGAAAGGATCAATGAGGGTGGGAGGGAAATGGGAAGAAAGAAGGGGAGTGATGGTGGGGAAGAGTATATGTAATTTCTTAACCAATGGCTTTCTGGTTTTTTTTTTTTTGACTTTTATTTTATTTTTTTTTTACAATATTGTATTACTTTTACTATACATCGAGATGGATCCGCCACCAGAATACCCGTGCTCCCCATCCTGAACCCTCCTCCCTCCCCCCTCCCACACCATCCCTCCAGGTCATCCCATTGCTCCAGTCCCAGGCATCTGTTATCGGGCATCGTACCTGGATGACTCGTTTCAGATATGATATTATACATATTTCAATGCTATTCTCCCCAATCGTCCCACCCTCTCCCAGTCCCAGAGTCCAAAAGTCTATTCTATACATCAGTGTCTCTTTTGCTGTCTCATAAGCAGGGTGATTGTTACCATCTTTCTAAATTCCATATATATGTGTTAGTATACTGTATTTGTGTTTTTCTTTCTGGCTTACTTCACTCTGTATAATAGGCTCCAGTTCCATCCACCTCAATAGAACTGATTCAAATGTATTCTTTTTAATGGCTGAGTAATACTCCATCGTGTATATGTACCACAGCTTGCTTATCCATTCATCTGTGGATGGGCATCTAGGTTGCTTCCACGTCCTGGCTATTGTAAACAGTGCTGCTATGAACATTGGGGTACACGTGCCTCTTCAATTCTGGTTTTCTCAGTGTGTATGCCCAGCAGTGGGATTGCTGGGTCATAAGGCAGTTCTATTCCCAGTTTTTTGAGGAATCTCCATACTGTTCTCCATAATGGCTGTACTAGTTTGCATTCTCACCAACAGTGTAAGAGGGTACCCTTCTCTCCGCACCCTCTCCAGCATTTATTCTGTGGAGGATCGCACCATTGACTGGCGTGTAATGGTATCTCATAGTGGTTTTGATTTGCATTTCTCTGATAATGAGCGATGTTGAGCATCTTTTCATGTGTTTGTTAGCCACTGTATTCTTCTTTGGAGAAATGTCTATTAAGTTCTTTGGCCCATTTTTGATTGGTCTTTATTTTCTGAATTGAGCTTAGAAGTTGCTTATTTTAGATATTTTTTTGCTATTTCTATTATTTCTCCCATTCTGAGGGCTTCTTTCAGCTTGCCTAAGTTTCCTTTGTTGTGCAAAAGTTTTAAGTTTGATTAGGTCCCATTGTTATTTTGAATTCCGATATTCTGGGAGGTGGGTCAGAGGATCTTGTAATTAAGTCGAAGTGTTTGCCTATATCCTTAGGATTTAGTTTGTCTTGCTCTTCATTGAATTATTTTTTGTATGTGTTAGAAGTTTCTAGTTTCATTTTTACAAGTGTTTACCAGTTTTCCCAGCACCACTTGTTAAAAGATTTTACTCATTGTATTTCCGCCTTGTAAAGATTAGGTGAATATGTCGCCTGACTTTTTAGAATTGTGCAGACAACTGAAGCAAGTAGAGCGAAGTCAGGCAGGGATCCTCCAGTTCCGCCAAGAAGGGAAAAAGAGCGGAAGAAATGTGTAGAGGGGAAGAAGCCACAAAGACCCAACACGAAGGCCCACAAGTTCCAGAGAGAAATAGGAGAGTAAAAAGCCCGAGGAGGAAGCAAGGGATTCTGTACCTGCAACACTAAGAATAGATGTGGATTAGGGCGGAGGAAGACGCAAACAGTAGAGACCTCAATTGACCTCCGCAGGGAAGAACAGAAAAGTGAATAGTAAGTGAAAGTGGGACTTGTCTTGTTCTGATAGAGGAAATGCTCACATGAGGAAATGTGTTGGGAAGTTATTATGTGAGGTATTTCCCTTCCTGCTCTGAGAGTATCATAAATGGATGTGAACTTGTCAAAGGCTCTCTGCACATGAGATAATCATATGGTTTTCAGTTTGTTAATGTGGTGTATACGTTGATTGATGGGAAGAAGAACTTGCATCCCTGGGAAAAGCCCACTTGGTATGTGTATGATTAATGTTTTGGAGATAGAATTTGTAAGATTTGCACAGTCATCAGTGATATTGGTCTGTAGTTTTCTTTTTGTGGGATCGTCAGGTTTGGAATTAGGGTGATGGTGGCCCATAAAATGAGTTTGGAAGTTGCCCCGAATGAAAGTGAGTAGATAGGTGAGCTCTCAAAGGTAGAACAGCGTGAAGCCGTCTGGGCCTGGGTTGTTTCTGGAGAAACAGTTCACGTGGATGTCTAAGATCCTCCTGATCAGTGGAAGTGACTAGAATTCACTCTGCGCGAGAGTAGATCCTGTGTGTGACCCCACTATTATGATTCTTCTCCCTTCGATGAGTTGTAGTGTTCATACCTCAAAGAACAGTTTTGGGTGTGCATGTCTTTTTTGATGACTAATAAGATCCTCACTAATTGGGGTGCATTTCTTCCTTCCAGTTGCTTTAGGGTAGAGTAGATTATTTGGCTTCTTGTTCTAGGTATGCCTGAAGTATGAACTTTCCCTAGGACTGCTACAGTGTCCACAGGTTTGGGTTTGTCTTCATCGCTATGAATTCTGATTCTCTGTGAGGATCAGGAGTGTGTTGTCAGCCTCATAGTGAATAGCTCCTGATGAGATACCACTGCAGTGGTCAGAAAAAATGGTGGAAAACTGAACCAAGGAGAAGCAGGAGTGCACGAGAAGCCGTGGAGAGAAAAAGGGAAAATGTGGGAGAAAGAGCAAAGGCATTAAAGGGCCAGGACATCATGGGTAAGTGGGGAAAGTCCCCACTATTATTGTGTATTGTTGATTTCCCCATATTGTAGATTTGTCTACAAGGGTGTTAAGTTGGGTGAAAAATAATTGTTCTTCTCTTGATGATCTTGATCATATGTAGTGACCTTTTGTCCTCACAGTTGTTAAAGTCATATCTATATGAGTATTGCTACTCCTGCTTTCTTTTGTCCCTATTTGATGGAAAATCTTCCAGCCCTTCACTCAGTCTGTATGTGTCCCCTGTTTTGAGGTGGGTCTCTGTAGACAACATATGTATGGGTCTTGTATCCATCAGCCAGTCTCTGCGGTTGGGGCATCAACCCATAAAAGGTAAGGAAAATGATCCCGTGAATTGTTGTTTGGGGAAATATCCTTGGTTCCTGAGAAGGTAGTATTGTTGGAGAGTGGTGGTGGTGTGAACCTCAGCTTCTGCTGCTGTAAAGGTGATCCAATGAATGAGATCGCTGGGTACAATAATCTGGGCGTAGGCTCACATAAGTAGTTGCCATCCTTGGAAGAGAGAAAGATCAGCGAGGAATTTGTTTTGCTGTAATATTTGTTGGATAATAAATATTGGGGCGGGATCTATATGGGACTGTTGACTTGAGTGACCCCATAGGGAAGACTCCCCTAGTATCTCTCATGGTCTGTCTCTTTGGAACGCAGAAAAGAGAAGAGTGGAGGCCGAGAGCACTAATCGCTCCCTGATAAACTGCCACTACTACATAATTACCTGCCCCTTTTGTTGCCTCAGAGTGTTTTGGACAATAAATAATATTGACTCATTCTTAGTTTTAAATCCTGCACCCGATGCTTTTCTCAGGCTATTTATCCATGATTCCATTTGCTTTCCAGGCTTTGGATTAATTTCACTATCAATCGGAATCATCAGGTAGGTCGCATCTTCCTCTTTAGTTTGGTTTGGTGGGCATTATCCTGTTCCTTTACCTGCTGGAATTCTTCTGTCTCTTCATCTTGTTTAAAATGTGAGTTTGGGGAGTCCACTGTATTCTGGCAGTCTGTGGAGTTCTCTTTATTGTGGCTTTTCTGCCCTATATGTGGGTTTGTACCGGTGGCAAGTCGAGGTTTCTTGTTTATGGAAGTTGTAGATGTTTGGTGGGTGGGGTGGATTTTCTCTGGGGTGGGTGGAGTGTAGTGGTGTGTTATGAGATGCTATGGTTGAGGTCGCTGTGTAGCTGTGACTTGGAGCTCAGGGCTGTGTTCTTGTTCTAAAGGTTTTCTGGTATGTCTTGCGTGGAACTTGCTGGTCTTTGTGTGATGTGGTTTAGTGTAGGTAGGAGGAGAGAGCTCCTGTAATTAATGTTTCGGGGGTCAGGGTTTGGACTAAGCCCCTGCTTCCTGTATCTGCTTATTTTGAGTAGTCATAAAGTTCGCCATATTGACCACAATAGACTGTCAGAGATGTCACGGAGATACAGAGAAGGAGAAAGGGAGGAGGGAGAATAGTGGAGGAGGATAAAAGGAGGGAGTGTAAGGGAGAGACAGATCCAGTCAGTAATCAGAAAGAAAAGAAAAGGAGAAAAAAGCCAAGGACAAAAAAAAAAGAGAAAAAAAAAAAAAAAAAGAAAGAAAGAAAACACACACAAAAAAAACCAAAACAGGGTCGCAAAAGTTATACTAACAGTGGAGATAAAGAAGTACTAGAGGATAAAAACATAAAAATAAAAGAAACAAAAACAAGAAAGAAAAAAAAAAAACACACACAAAAAAAAAACCAAAACAGGGTCGCAAAAGTTATATCTAACAGTGGAGATTAAAGAAGTACTAGAGGATAAAAACATAAAAATAAAAAAACAAAAACAAGGAAAAAAAAAACACACACACACACACAAAAAAACCAAAACAGGGTCGCAAAAGTATACTAACCGTGGAGATTAAAGAAGTACAGAGGAAAAAACAAAGAATAAAAGAAACAAAAACAAGAAGAAAAAAAAGAAAAAAATAAAAGGAAAGAAAAAAAAAATCTTTCTTTCTTCCCCTCCCCCTCCTCTTCCTTTCAATAAAAAAATAATAAAATGTAAAAAAACATATATTAAAAAAAGAAAAAAAAAAGGAAATAATGTGGTAAAAATAGTAAAAAGTATAAGAGTTTCTCTATGTGTGGGTCAGTTCATTCGGTAGTTCTGTCCGGCAAGTTCAAGATTATAGGCCCCTTTCTCTGTAGTTGGTCTGTATAGTCCTTTGTTCTGTGCGCGGGCCCCGCAGTGTCTGGGCCTGGGCCAGCCTCTTCTGTGGACGGTGCCGAAGTTGGTCTGCCAGCCGACCCACTCCCGGGGGAAAGGCCCGCGCGGCCACAGCTGGGGGGGAGGGCGGCGAGGGGATGGTTCGCGGGAACGGGAACGGTCGGCGGTGGGGGTCGACCCGCGCGGGAGCCCCGGCGCAGGGGGCGGGCGCGCGCTAGTCCTGCTGTGCGCGGGCCCGCAGTGCTGGGCCCGGGCCGGCCCCTCCTGTGGTCCTCGCCGCAGTCCGGTCTGCCGGCCCAAACCCCCGGAGAAACGGCCCGCGCGGCAACGGCTGGCGGGGGAGCAGCGGTGAGGGGATGGAGTGGTTCGCACGGGAATGGTCGGCGGTGGGGGTCGACCCGCTCGGGAGCCCCGGCGCAGGGGGCGGGTGCGCGCCCGCGCGGGAGCGGCTGGCGGCACGGGGGAGGGGAGTGCTCCTCGGGGTGTGCTTCCCACGGGGGAGCGGTCGGCGGCGTGGGAGCAGCCCACAGCGTCTCCCCGCCCAGCCCCGGCTGCTACTGGAGGAAGCGGGTGTGCGATGATGCCTTCCCGCCGCGGAAGCTACTGCAGGGCGTAGTCTGTGGTCTTAATTGTTCCTTGTTTTCCTCTCTGTTATGATATCTCCGTGCTTTCTTGGTTGCACAGACTCTACAGGGAGAGTTTCCGTGTTTGGAAACTTCTCTTTCCCTTCCAGGCTCCTTCCCGGACAGAGGTCCGTCCCTCCCTCTTTGTCCCTCTCTGGCTTCTATATTCTTTCCTACCTCCTAGAGGGGAGTGAGTGCTTTTCTCAGTGTCCGATGTTCTCTGCCGACTCCGAAGCTGTTTGAGGAATTACTCGCGAGATGTCCCCTGATGAATTGTGGAGGAGAAAGGTTCCCCGCTCCGAAAGGGGATTGAGGCTCATAAGTAAATATGTTTTGCTCTTTACTTTGTCTATACAGCAGATTATATGAGTGGGATAAAGTCTCCACTATTATGTATTGTGATATCCTATATATTAATTAATGTTTGTCTTAGATATATAATTTAGTGTTGGGTGAATATATTATAATTGTATAACTTTTTGATTTTTAAGTGTATGTGTAACCTCATTTTACTTTATTTTTTGGTTCGAATATACACCCTTTTAGTGATTCTATCTAGAGAATGTATTTTTTGGAGTTCTCTCAATTTTGCTTAGTGAAGCTCTGATTTCTCCTTATATTTGAATGAGATCTCTGATACAATAATCTAGGCTAAGTTTTCTCATCACTTTAATTACGCTTGCCATTCCCTCCTGGCTTGGAGAGTATTGAAAGATCAGCTTATCCTATAGAATTTGTGAGTTATTTGATTTTCCCTTGCTGCTTTTAATATTTGTTCTTTATATTTAATCTTTGTTAATTTGATTAATATGTGTCTTGGGTTTCACCTTGGTTTATCCTGTTAGGGACTCTCTGATTTCTTGAACTTGAGTGGTAATTTCCTTCTCCATTTTAGGGAAGTCAACTATATCTCCTCAAGTATTTCCTCATGATCTTTCTTTTATCTTCTTCTTTGGAACTCCTATATTAAATGTTGTAGCGTTGATGTATCCTGAGGTTCGAAATTGTCCTCATTTCTTTGATTCGTTTTCTTTTTCTCGTCTGATTCATTTATTTCTAAGATTCTATCCAATTCACTAATCCTATCTTCTGCCTCTGTTATTCTACTATTTGTTGCCTCCAGGTTTTTGGATCTCATTTATTGCATTATTCATTATGTGTTGACTCTTTTATTTCTTCTAGGTCCTGTTAAACCTTTCTGCACTCTCAATCCTTGTCTCAGACTCTTTAACTGTGATTCATTTTGATTTGAGATTTTGGATTAATTTCACTATCATATTCGAATCCAGCTAGATTCATCTCTTCCTCTTTGGTTTGGTTTGGTGGGATCTATCCTGTTCCTTTAGCTGCTGGGTATTCTTTTGTCTCTTCATTTTGTTAAAATTGTCAAGTTTAGAGTGTCACTAATTCTGTAGTTTTGAATTCTCTTATTGAGGCGGTACAGGTCTTCAATATCTGATCTCTGCCTTGTTACAAAGGGGGCGGAGATGAACACCCAAATAAACCGGCCAGGTTCAGGACGAACCCAGAAGCACAGATGTGAGTCTGCATATGCCCTCCCAGATCCGAGTAGCACCGGTGATGAAATGTCAGCGAGCGCAGGTGCTGCGACTATCGCCCTCCGCCGCTCAGTTTTCTGGGTATACAAACAGCGCACTTCTCAGGCAGATGTGACCATCCAGAGCCCAGGAAGGTGAGTCAGCACAGAAACCTACTCACAGTTCTGTTAGACAGTGTCTCTCTAGGGCTGTAATTGCCCGCCTCCGGCCCTGGCTGCCTGTCACTGGAGTGGGCGCGACTGTGAGCCCTTGTTCGTATGTAGTTGGTGGTGTCTAAGTAGGGCTGGTTTTGATGTAGCGGCGCACATTAGAGCGACCCACCTGCCCGCGACCGGCGCGCCATTAAGAGCGCCCCGCCAGCTGCGTCGCGCACTAAGAGCGCCCCGCCGGCTGCGGACCGAGGAGGACGGGGTGAGGGCCCGCACTAAGCACGGCCGAGAAGAGCTACCCCACGACCGAGGTCAGGAAGGGCGGTGGTGAGGAGAGACCCCTCGTCAAGGTAAGGTGTGATGGCTGTGCTTCGCTGGCCGGGAGCAGCCAGGAGCAGGGGATGAGATACCCCACGCCAAGGTAGAGAAACAAGTAAGACAGTAGGTCTTGAAAGAGGGACAGAGGGAAAATAAAACCACTCACAGATTAGTCAATCACAAGGACCACACCCTGTTAACTCAAGAGAAGCCATGCCCGAGGGGCAACTGGGAGGGGGGAGGTGGAGAGAGAGAGGGGAGAAGGGAAGGCAACAAGATGACAGAAAGGAAAAGAAAAAGAGAGAATCCCAGGTAGTAGGGGCCAAGAGGGAAGAAAGGAAAGGAGACAAAACAAAAAGAATCAGTGTGGATGTGTTGTGAAGAAGAAAGTAGAAAGAGAGAAGGAACTGAAGAGAACAAGGAAAAGGTCAAACAAGAGATGGAAGAGTGAAGTGAATAGGAGGAATAAAATGGATGGAAGGGTGATAACGGATGACAATACGTGGGCAGGAAAGAAGAAATGTATGGCCAAAGAGAAATGAGTTTGGATGAATCTGAAAAACGATAGAATGATCCTTCGAAGGAAACATCAGTGTCACAGTATCCAAGTCTATGCCCCAACCAGTAACGCCGAAGAAGTGAAGTGAAAGTAGAAGACCTAAAGACAGAACTAACACCCAAAAAGAAGGGGAGAAGAGAAGGAAAACTGGAGTAGATGTGATAAAGAGGAAAGAAAGAAGATGCATGTAGAAATACCCCTTCAAAACACGAGAGAAGACCAAAGGAACAGATGTAACAAGACGCAGCCAAAGGTGGAGAAGCAACAGCAAAGACCAGGAGTGAGTGGTCGAATGAACCAGAAAAGATAAAAAAAAAAAAAAAGACCAAGGTATGATAAATAAACTAGAAAAGTGGAGGTGAGAAAAATAGGGAGAGAGAAGAGTGTGAGAATAGGAAGAGGTGAAGAGGAGAAGGGAAAGACCCCAGGAAAGAAAGCAAAAAAGCAAAATGGCTGTCTGGGAGGCCTTACAAATAGCTGTGAAAAGAAGAGAAGGAAAAGCAAAGGAGAAAAGGAAAGATATAAACATCTGAATGCAGAGTTCCAAAGAATAGCAAGAAGAGATAAGAAAGCCTTCTTCAGTGATCAATGAAAGAAATAGAGGAAAACAACAGAATGGGAAAGACTAGGATCTCTTCAAGAAAATAAGATACCAAAGGAACATTCATGCAAAGATGGGCACAATAAAGGACAGAGATGGTGTGGACCTAACAGAAGAGAAGATATTAAGAAGAGGTGGAAGAATACAAGAAGAACTGTACAAAAAGAGCTTCAAGACCCAGATAATATGATGATGTGATCACTGACCTAGAGCCAGACATCTTGGAATGTGAAGTCAAATGGGCCTTAGAAAGCATCACTACGCACAAAGCTAGTGGAGGTGATGGAATTAGTGGAGCATAAGTCTGAATGATGATGTGTGAAAGTGCTACACTCACTAGCCAGCAAAGGAAAGGGGATGCCTCACTCAAGTAGTATATAAATCTCCAAGCCAGGCTCAGAATAGTGAACGTGAACTTCCTGATGTTCAAGCTGGTTTAGAAAAGGAGAGGAAAAGATCAAATGCCAACACCGTGGATCATGGAAAAAGAAGAAAAGAAAAATCTTCTGTTTATTGACTATGCCAAAGCTTGATGTGGATCACATAAATATGGAAAATCTAAAGAGATGGAATACAGACCATCTGATCTGCCTTAAGAAATTGTATGCAGGAGGAAGAACAGTTAGAACTGGTATGGCACAAAGACTGGTTCCAAATAGGAAAGGGTACGAGGCTGATATTGTCACCATTTTATTTACATATGAGAGAAAGAGAAAGTGGATGGAAGAAACAAAGTTGGAATCAAGATTGCGGGAGAAATATCACTAACCTCAGATATGAATGACACGACTCTAGGAGAAAGTGAAGAGGGGCTAAGTTGAGAGTGTGAAAGTGGAGAGTGAAAAGCTAAGCAACAAGAAAAAAGATATGGCACTGGTCCATCACTGATGGGAAAAGATGGAAAGTGGAAAAGTGTCAGATTTGTTTTTGGGCCCAAAATCACTGCAGATGGGACTGCAGCATGAAATTAAAAGACGTTGCTCCTTGGAAGGAAAGTTATGACAACCTAGATAGATTTAAAAGAGAGACATCATTGCACTAAGGTTCGCTAGTAAGGTATGTTTTCTGTGGTATGTATGGAGTGAGAGTGGATGTGAAGAAGGTGAGCGCGAAAATTGATGTTGAATGTGGTGTTGGAGAAGACTGAGAGTTTGGATGCGAGAAGATCCAACAGTCCATTAAGAAGACAACTGGAATTAGAAGGAATGATGTAAAGTGAAACTCAGTATTTTGGCCACCTCATGCGAAGAGTTGAAGAGAAGATGATGCTGGGAGGGAGAGGGAGGAGGAGAAGGGGACGACAGAGGATGAGATGGTGGATGGATCAGAGATGGATAGTTGAGTGACCTCCGGGAGCTGGTGATGGACAGGGAGGCCTGGCGTGTGCGAGGGTCGCAAAGAGTGGACAGAGAGGAGATGATGTAGTAGATAGAAGTCTGTTTTTCGCTCTATAGCGCCTGAGATAGCCAGGCCAAATCCTTCTCAAGCAATGCGGCCCGCAGCTCCTCCTAGCCCAGCCCCGCTGCAATAGCAAATGCTGGTGTCCGCGCCACTCTCCGCAAAGGAGTTACCGCAGGGTCGTTCGTTTTGAAGAATGAGTTTCTTATCCTGATGTCCCTCCAGTTCTTCAGCATTCAAATGTTTTTAATGGATTTGTGGAGGAAAAGTATTCTCCTGTCTTACTCGTCCGCCAAGGAACCAGTCCGTTGTTCCATATCCAGTTCTACTGTTGCTTCCTGCATATAGATTTCTCAAGAGGCAGGTCAGGTGGTCTGATATTCCCATCTCTTTCAGAATTTTTCACAGTTTCACAGTGTTGTGATCGACACAGTCAAAGGGTTTGGCATAGTCAATAAAGGAGAAGTAGATGTTTTTCTGGAACTCTCTTGCTTTTTCCATGATCCAGTGGATGTTGGCAATTTGATCTCTGCTTCCTCTGCCTTTTCTAAATCCAGCTTGAACATCTGGAAGTTCATGGATCATGTATTGTTGAAGCCTGGTTTGGAGAATTTTGAGCATGACTTTACTATTGTGTGAGATGAGTGCAATTGTGCAGTAGTTTGAGCATTCTTTGGCATTGCCTTTCTTTGGGATTGGAATGAAAACTGACCTTTTCCAGTCCTGTGGCCACTGCTGGGTTTTCCAAATTTGCTGGCATATTGAGTGCAGCACTTTCACAGCATCAACTTTCAGGATTTGGAATAACTCAACTGGAATTCCATCACCTCCACTAGCTTTGTTCGTAGTAATGCTTCCTAAATCCCACTTCACTTCACATTCCAGGATGTCTGACTCTAGGTGAGTGATCACACCATTGTGGTCATCTGGGTCATGAAGATCTTTTTGTGCAATTCTTCTGTGTATTCTTGCCACCTCTTCTTAATATCTTCTGCTTCTGTCAGGTCCATACCATTTCTGTCCTTTATCAAGCCCATCTTCACATGAAATGTTCCCTTGGTATCTCTAATTTTCTTGAAGAGATCTCTAGTCTTTCCTATTCTATTGTTTTCCTCTATTTCTTTGCAATGATCACTGAGGAAGGCTTTCTTATGTCTCCTTGCTATTGCTCTCCATGAGGAGATACCCCATGTCCAAGGTCAGAGAAACCCCAGTAAGATGGTAGGTGCTGAGAGAGGGCATCAGAGGACAGAGAGACAGAAATCACAATCATAGAAAACTAACCAATCTAATCACATGGACCACAGCCTTGTCTAACTCAATGAAACTATGAGCCATGCCGTGTAGGGCCACCTTAGACAGACGTGTCATAGTGGAGAGTTCTGACAAAATGTGGTCCACTGGAGAAGGGCAAACCTTCTCCAAATGGCAAACCACTTCAGTATTCTTGCCTTGAGAACCCCATGAACAGCATGAAAAGGCAAAAAGATAGGACACAGAAAGATGAACACACCAGGTTGGTAGGTGCCCAATATGCTACTGGAGATCAGTGGAGAAATAATGAAGAAATGGAACCAAAGCAAAAACAATACCCAGTTGTGGATGTGACTAGTGATGGAAGCAAGATCTGATGCTGTAAAGACCAGTATTGCATAGGAACTGGGAATGTTAGGTCCATGAATCAAGGCAAATTGGTAGTAGTCAAACAGGAGATGGCAAGAGTGAACATCAACATTTTAGGAATCAGTGAACTAAAATGGACTGGAATGGGTGAATTTAACTCAGATGACCATTTTATCTACTACTGTGGGCAAGAATCCCTTAGAAGAAATAGAGTAGCCATCTTAGTCAACAAAAGAGTCCAAAATGCAGTACTTGGATACAATCTCAAAAAGACAGAATATCTCTGTTAGTTTCCAAGGCAAACCATTCAATATCATGGGAATCCAAGTCTATGCCCCAACCAGTAGTGCTGAAGAAGCTGAAGTTGAATGGTTCTATGAAGACCTACAAGACCTTTTAGAACTAACACCCAAAAAAGATGTTCTTTTCATTATAGGAGACTGGAATGCAAAAGTAGGAAGTCAGGAAATACCTGGAGTAACAGGCAAATTTGGCCTTGGAATACAGAATGAAGCAAAGGCTAATAGAGTTCTGTCAAGAAAATGCACTGGTCATAGCAAACACCCTCTTCCAACAACACAAGAGAAGACTCTATACATGGACATCACCAGATAGCCAACACCGAAATCAGATCGATTATATTCTTTACAGCCAAAGATGGAGACACTCTATACAGTCAGCAAAAACAAGACCAGGAGCTGACTGTGGCTCAGATCATGAATTCCTTATTGCCAAACTCAGACTTAAATTGAAGAAAATAGGGAAAACCACTAGACCATGGTATGACCTAAATCAAATCCCTTACGATTATACAGTGGAAGTGGGAAATAGATTTAAGGGACTAGATTTGGTAGACAGAGTGCCTGGTGAACTGTGGACAGAGGTTTGTGACATTGTACAGTAGACAGGGATCAAGACCATCCCCAAGAAAAAGAAATGCAAAAAAGCAAAATGGCTGTCTGAGGAGGCCTTACAAATAGCTGTGAAAAGAAGAGAAGTGAAAAACAAAGGAGAAAAGGAAAGAATTGAATATTTACTGTTCAATAAATATTGAATTTTCTAAGCCTCAAATTTTGGCTTAGAAAAGGCAAAAACTTTACTAAGCATGTAAATTTATTCCTCAGAATAAATCTATGAGTCAGATACTGATGAACTGGATTTAGAAAATTGCTCCAAGTCACACTGTAGGGGAAGTGAATTGTAATTCACACAATTTGGCTACAGATTCCTCATGCTTAGCTGCTGTGGGCTGCTCACTCTTAAGTTTCGGTCTGCATGAGACCGGAGGGACAGAACAAAAGATAGATTCTGCAGTTAAAGGTCTCACAGACAGAGGAGACAGAGAGTGATCCAGACAGTTGTATCCAGGGTAACACATGCAAATAAAGAGCAGGAGCAGTAAGAAGGAAAGTGGGAAACACTTCAAAGGACAGAAAACATTTGAGCTGGGAAGCAAAAAAACAGGAGTTTAAGGTAAAGAACTGTGTGTGTGTGTGTGTGTGTGTGTGTGTGTGTGTGTGTGTGTGTGGGTGTGTATGAGGAATGTGGGTGGCAGCGTCTCCAGCCAGAAGATCAGGTTTGATTGCGAGCAAACTGCGAAGCAGCAGGAAATAATTGGGTAAATACCAACTAGTGCTACAGGTGAGGTGTGAGAGGCAACCAATTTAACACAATGAATTTGATGAGAAAATAAATGTTCCTATAATAGCGAGGTTTGGATGCCTTAAAAAGACATCTCATTCTGTGGGTGATGTTGTGCAATAGAAGATTTTAACCAATGAAGGAAACATTGATGTTGTAGAAAGATGACTGGCCGTGTTGAGATGATAAGAGAAGAAAATGGGCAAAGCACAGATGTAGTTTTATAGGGCCATCATCGTTCTCTTAGAGAGGAAATGATGCTTTGTTTTATCAACACCCTTAACAGTTCTTAGAAAACACACAGTGTAAACAACTCAGGGGAAAATAGTTAACTGTAACATGAAAATAATTGCCTGAAAGGGAGAGAAATGTGGTTCCATTGGAGCAAATCTGTACAGAAAGGTTGCCTCTTTTCAATATGGAAAGTAAATAAAATTGAGGAATATAGCGTGGGAGCTAAAAGGCACCACAGATTAAGAGAAGTCTTGGCTCTGAATTTCTAGGTAATTGGCTGTTGTGTTTCTGTCAGGGAAAATTTTAGATCTTGGTAAGATATGCAACCGCTCTACGGCAGTTTTGGTCAATGAACTAGGTGAAGCATATTACCAAAGTGATTTCATTGTCAGAACTGCAGGACAGACTTCATCCACAGGGGTGATCATTTAGGCTGTAGGCAGGAGGGTAACTTTACAGTCATGTGATAACTGTGGTATTCAGTGGCATACAAAGAAGCTCGGAACATTTTGCCCAGTGCACCTACTGTTTGACCTCGTTTGAGATTCAACAAATTCACCATCATCACCATGAATTAAATTCTAAGCACTTATATTCATTTGACCTTACACTACTGCTTGCTTGGGCATGAACGCACACACACACACTCACTCAAGGCACAAGAAAACATGGTGTTACAGGATTTAGGTTACTAGCTGCAGCAAATTCCCGAGTCCCTACCCATTCTGTTTGAATTCAGAGCCCATGCTAAATTCACGTATTTAAGGTACTTCCAAAGAAGTTAAGGTAAAGCCTTTTTGCTGCATGATTCCAAGAGGTGGGATTAGGACAGCAAAAAGAAATTCCATGGAGATGCATTTAAGCTAAATACAAGAAAGATACCAACAACCATCTAGACTGGCACCCAAATAAGAAACTCTCTGGAGGCTACCCAGCTAAGGGCAGATACTCACCATGGGAAGTGAGGAGGGCAGGGTGGGTACCAAACAGTGATTCATCTAGTCCTTATGGTGATGCTATGGAGACATTTTATTTCTATTATTCTTATTTTATACACGAAGAAAATGAGGCAGTAACAGGTTAAGTAACTGACATCATGCCAAAAGCGAGGACAGGGAGGAGCTAGGATCAAACCCCATGAGTCAAACTGAGAGTCAGGCTCCGTCTGGAGATGCTTCAAGCATCAGAACATATGGTTGAACTAAGTAACTTTTACCTTCCCTTCTAACCTTGAAACTTGATGATCATACGCACTCAGTTGGCTGACATATTCTTATAAAATACACATGCACAGCATCTCCTTGATGTTACACTGCCTGTCACATTTGGAAATTCTCAGGAAAAAATAAAAATCCTCTCTCTGAAGGTCATGCATGGGCAAGTGCTATAATGTGAAAAGAATTGAAATCCTAATTTGAAGAAATGCTCCATTTCCATCTACATACAGCCTATGATTTATAACAGGGTGACTTTTGAGCTCAAATAGAAAGTTTTCCAGTGTGAGTGATTCTTCATTTTCCAATTTCAATGGGAGCTTGAAAATCAAGATTTTAAAAATTAATTCATATGTATTTTGATTTATATTAGAGTGATTAAAGATAACATCTCCAAAATTTTCTCATTGGACACATTAATCATCTTTTATTGTAATCACATTGTAAGAGATAAATGAAATCTCTAAAATGACAATGCACCAAAAGTTAAAGAAAACCCACCAAATAGTATATTTGTATATGTTAGCTGGCCATTGTGAGAATACCTGTAGATACATATAGACCACTTGGTAACTGAGAGAATCTCATTAATACAGGAGGGGGTTGTTTTGAAACTTAGTAAACCTTGATGGCATTTGATCCCCATTATAGAACTTTCAAAACCCTCTCTTTTTCCTCGATAGTTATATATAGATATATCACTAATATAAAGAGATCGTCAACAAAGTATTACTCCAACTCTATATTGCAACAAAATACATAATCATTCAGGAGTAGAATCGTTATATGTATTTTAACTTATTCTTCAATCAGATTTTTTATCTGAATATAATAAATATGAGCTATTTTGCCATTTTCACGGGATAACGTATTTTTTATCTCCTCCCCACAGTAAGCAGAGAATAGCAGGAATGGTTATTGAAATGAAGACAGTGAGATATCAGTGTAAAAGATAATGCAGAACCTGGTTCATCTAAATGGGTTAGGAAATTTCATTTCCACCATATACCATAACTCCTAGAGAGGCAACTTTCTATTTCAGATGAAAACTCTATCATAAATCATCAAGCTTCATGCAGATGCAAATGGAGCATTTCTTCAAATTAGGGTTTCAGTTCCTTTCATAGGAAATGGAAGTTTTATGATTTTATTTCCATAGGTCAGCATAACTTGTCAGACTTAGTTATAATCAGTGTTAACACAGCTCCTTCCGTCATATTCTTCTAAACCATGCAGTTTTACATGAAAAAAATGGAAGTTTAATGAACAACTGACAGGTACCTGATTTCAGCCATGTTGCTACAATATACGGATGATGAAATAGTAACCTGGAAAGAAGCCTAAATGGGAACTTACACTTATATAACCTGTTGTCTGCATTTTTTCTATTAGAAATTTCAAAATCCTGATCATTTCTTTATCAAGATTTTCCCAAATTGCTCTTCTTCTTCTTGCTAATTTTGCAGAATTTATCAACAGTGTTATCATGCAGTGAAATTGTGGGATCTCTTTACAGCTCGAGTAATTACTGAAGAGTTAAGTGGACATGCCAGAGAAGTCAGTGGTGTATAGGACACGAGGTTTCCATGGGAGGGATGTTGCTATGCCATATGTTGTATAGTTACAGTGCATTGAAAGTTATGACGTGTTCTCACAAGACTTTTATCCTCTTAAGATATCTGCTGGTATGAAATTTACTGTGTTTGTGTGTGCTCCTTTACAAACTTTAGGTTAAATGATGTGGAGAGAAGGAAGGGACAAGAAATTCCAAATGGCACAGCTTCTGGAGAAAAATTTGTGCTAAATACTTGAAATGACAATTGGGTTACTAGTGATAGCCAGAAAATGCTAACCAGTTCACATTTTCTGCATGTGAATATGACTAAACTTTAGCATTTCATCTTCATCCACCCAGTCTCAGATTCCATTGTCAATAGCAAGACTCATGTGTTTCTAAATATTATCTTTGACATGAATAAAGGATATAAAAAAACTGACCAGAAATTACTAATTATGATTACATTGTTTCTTAAAGGAGACTATTCATTATGGGTTGTCAGATTATTTTTATAATATTTTAGATGCCTAGAATATTTTATATATTAAAAAGTATATATCTGTATAATATATCTGTGTATACATATACATGGGCTTCCCAGGTGGCCCAGCGGTAAAGAAGCCACCTGCCAGTGCAGGAGACCTGGGTTTTATCCTTGCAATTGGGGAGCTCCTCTGGAGGAGGAAATAGCAACCCTTTCTAGTATTCTTGCCTGGAAAATTCCAGGGACAGAGGAGCCTCGCGGGCTAGAGTCCATGGGGTCACAAAGAGTCAGACATGATTGAGCACGCATATATGTGCATATACACACACATATATGTTATGTGTTTATATACAACACAAATATTATATATAATAATTTCCCCACCTAAAGAATAGTGTTAGCAAATAAAAGCAAAATATTTACACTGAGGATGGTATACTAACTCTACTGAAACAATTTCAACAAAAGGTGATTAACAGCCATTTATCAGTAGCTGTATTAATCCAAAATCCCTACTGCCAGCAGTTTTATATTTGTCTCCGAGTTCCCAGATGGATGTAGGGGCAGAGGAAATTGAGTTTTACTGTGGCAATTAGTTTTGTTCTTAGGATAATTTTTCACTAGTCAGAAGTATGATGCTTAGCAAGAAATTCATTTTATTTTCCCGTGTGATTGAAGAATGGTATTTCTCTGGTTGCTTGGTACTTGGCCATTTGGTCTAAAGCACCAGCTGACAAACAAGTCAAGATAATTTGTTTCTCTTCTTGGCCTGTTGCCTACATGTTGAATGCAAAAGAGATGCTTTTTGAATTATATTACTAAATAGAATCTTGGGTCCTAGCCCAGAAATTTATTAATGGTTATTGAGATATCAGATCACAACATGGCGTGTGGTTAAAGTTCCAAAGAACAGGTGTACTTTTTTTCTTACTTGTGGTAGGGAGTATTGTTTTTAAATCCAACTATAGGTTATATTTTGGAGAAGGAAATGGCAACCCACTCCAGTGTTCTTGCCTGGAGAATCCCATGGACGGAGGAACCTGGTGGGCTGCGGTCCATGGGGTCGCATCGAGTCGGACATGACTGACGCGACTTAGCAGCAACAGCATAGGTTATATTTTAGATCAGGCAAAAGCAGATGAGAAGGGAAGAATTTTTACATAATTTTCTGATGATATCATACAGATTTTGGCAAAATATATTGTAGAGATTTTTAAATGCTTTATTTTAAATGTCGGGAAATTGTAAGAATGAGGTTAATTTGAGAGGTTAGGCTATTGAGATCGATATGCTCGCAGTCCTTGAGGCAGAACTTCACATGGCTTAGTTGAAACGCCCTTTCCTCTGTGTGTGGTGGGGTCATAGATGGAGATGCATCTCCATCACTAGATGTTGACGGTACCACTGTCCCCTCCAGGGTTTGTGCCTTCACCTGTAACCCAGGTATTCATCATACCAACCTCCCACAGCAGGCTGGAGAGCTCCATGCTTACACTTATGCGTGAGAAGCAGCTGGCCTATTCCTGGCACATGGTATGGGATATTACACCTCCAGGTCCATATAGATGATGTCTTTGAAACTTTGGAGAAGCATCTTAATTGGCATGCATCAGGCAATGTGGCAAGCATTTATATATATTCATTTATCTAATCCACACAACAATCATATATATACATATATATATTAATCTACATAATGTTATCATAGCATGTCCAAAGTCCAGTCGCTATTTAGGCAGCAGATTTGGGATTCAAATGTTCATTGATTTCCAAACTCCACTCTCTCAATGTGTCTTTGAGCCAATCATTACAAATACCATCTATGAGGACAAATGTAAATGTATAAATATGCATCTTATGTGGAACAAAAAAAGTTACTGCATGTGTGTAAATTGATTTCCTATTTTATTATAGTATATATGGGCATCAGTTCAGTTCAGTCGCTCAGTCATGTCTGACTCTTTGCGACCCCATGAATTGCAGCACACCAGGCCTCCCTGTCCAACACCAACTGCTGGAGTTCACTCAAACTCACGTCCATCAAGTAGGTGATGCCATCCAGCCATCTCATCCTCTGTCATCCCCTTTTCCTCCTGCCTCCAATCCTTCCCAGCATCAGGGTCTTTTTCAATGAGTCAACTCTTCGCATGAGGTGGCCAAAGTATTGGAGTTTCAGCTTTAGCATCATTCCTTCCAAAGAACACCCAGGGC
The DNA here is from genome assembly GCA_935064755.1 of Tragelaphus eurycerus. Taxonomy (NCBI): domain Eukaryota; kingdom Metazoa; phylum Chordata; class Mammalia; order Artiodactyla; family Bovidae; genus Tragelaphus; species Tragelaphus eurycerus. The sequence goes on from CAKXYN010000051.1 coordinate 4,464,949, forward strand.
TGATCTCCTTTAGAACGGACTGGTTGGATCTCCTTGCAGTCCAAGGGACTCTCAAGAGTCTTCTCCAACACCACAGTTCAATAGCATCAATTCTTTGGCGCTCAGCTTTCTTCACAGTCCACCAATCACATCCATACATGACCACTGGAAAAACCATAGCCTTGACTAGACAGACTTTTGTTGGCAAAGTAATGTCTGTGCTTTTCAATATGCTATCTAGGTTGATCATAACTTTCCTTCCAAGGAGTAAGCGTCTTTTAATTTCATGGCTGTAGTCACCATAATTATAGATAAATAAATATCCCATATAAAGGCATAATAGCAACTGCATGTGTATACATATGTCTGTATGTGTACATATATATTAATATATGTAGATGGCTTTATTTTCCCTTAATTGTTTCTGTGAGGAGAGCTTCTAATTACAATGCCCAGACTATGGTGCTCACTCTTTTGGGAACCATACTGAAATGTTGGAAAGGTCCCTGGGCTGAGAGTTAGAGGACAGAGGCGTGTTTGAGGCTGTAGCTTTACTTGCATCATATATGAAATGAGGGACTTAGATCTCAGAACCATTCAAGTTCTAAGCTGGGCTAATCCTTTGAAGGTCCTAAAGATCTCCTAGTACTGAGCTGGGAGAGGAAAGGAAACGAGTGTCAACAGACATTTCAGGAAACGTTACCATCTGCCATGACTTTTACAACAATTCAAAGAGAACAATAACAACCACAAAATTCCTGATCAAAGCCGTGGCTGAATTTATGAATTTGATTTTCATGCAAATTCGGCTCTGAACATGAAGTGAGTCGTGAAATGGAATTTGAAGGGGTCGCGCTCCCGTTCATGACTGACTTCAGCATCCATCTGCCCAACTCCCTCTCCAGCCCCCCATCCTCGCACAAAAGAGATCATTCAGGCTGATGTTTATCAGATGCTATAAATGGAGTTAATCATTTGAGAATAGAAAAATGAAGTTGTTCTTAGACTGGTAATGACACTCCTGTTTATTTTAGGGACTGTTTTTTCTCTGCCTGGGAACATTAAAACATGACAAAATCTTACCTATTAAAAACTGTGTGTAATGTTTGAATCTGTGTAGAGAAGTCCATAGAGAGGATCAGTAAAAATTCTGACTTTCTGCTAAAAGGATCATAAAAGTTTAGGAAAAAATAATTAAGCAGGGATGTGAGGGGAGCTCCATTAATATAGAAATGTAACATCTTTTTTTCTAGTATAAAAGATGACCAAGCAAAAAACATCCATGGTATAAATAGTTGTAATATTACCCATAGCTTTAATATATGGAACTTTTAACAACCTAGGAAAACAGTTTTCAGGGGGAGTGAATGATTTATAAATTTTAAATGAACTGCTTAATATTAATAATTTTCACATCATATATCCAAAGGATTAGTCTTCAGCATTTTCTTCTCATATCAGTAAACATAACTCTCAACTTGAAAGAATATAATTAATGCTATAAGTTACATTACTTGTTAAGTTGTTATTTCTGATTTATATTGTTATTGAACTTAGCTTTGGCTGCTCAGAAGCCAGTTCTTTAGAGAGAGATGTGTTGATAGGAAAGGAAAGGGTACTTAATTCAGGAGGTGACCAACCTGGGAAGAAGGTGAATTTGAGTCCAAGAACCAATCTGGAAGATTCTGCTCAACTGTGGAAGTGTTTTAAAGACAGAATGGGGAAGTTAATCACAATTAACCATTTGGGAAGAGGGTAAGAGTCTTCCTTATCTTCCACGGTATGCAGACTTTCTTCTGATTGGTTAGTGGTGAGGTAGCTGGATAAAGTTCCATGACTCTCTTGCTCAGCCTAGAGTTACCATCCTCTACCTGGTTGTGGGCCTTATTTCCAGTGGAAGAACTCAAAGGTGGTGGTTGTTCAGTCACTAAGTCCTGCCTGTCTGACTCTTTGCAATCCCATGGACTGCCCATGGACTGCAGCACGCCAGGCCTCCCTGTCCGTCACCAGCTCCCGGAGTTTACTCAAACTCATGTCCATTGGGTCAGTGATGCCATCCAACCATCCCACCCTCTGTCGTCCCCTTTTCCTCTGGCCCTCAGTCTTTCCCAGCATTAGGGTCTTTCACAATGAAGTTGACTCATCACCTTAGGTGATCAAAGTATTGGAGCTTTAGCATCAGGCCTTCCAATGAATATTCAGGGTTGATTTCCTTTAGGATTGACTGGTTTGATCTCCTTGCAAGGGACTCTTGGAAGATCCCTTCCAAGGGATTCTCAAGAGTCTTCTCCAGAACCAAAGTTCGAAAGCATCAATTCTTTGGCACTCAACCTTCTTTGTTACCCAACTCACATCTGTACATGACTACTGATTATGTGTACCTTTGTTGGCAATGTGATGTCTATACTTTTTTAATATACTGTCTAGGTTTGTCATAGCTTTTCTTCCAAGGAGCAATCATCTTTTAATTTCATGGCTGCAGTCACCATCTGCAGTGATTTTGGAGCCCAAGAAAATAGTCTGTCACTGTTTCCATTGTTTCCCCATCTATTTGCCATGAAGTGATGGGTCTGGATGCCATGATCTTTGTGTTTTGAATGTTGAGTTTTAAGGCAGCTTTGTCACTCTCTTTCATCTTCATCAAGAGGCTCTTTAGTTCCTCTTTGCTTTCTGCCATTAGAGTGGTGTCATCTGCATGTCTAAGGTTATTGATACTCCTTCTGGCAATCTTGATTCCAGCTTGTGCTTCATCCAGCCCATCATTTAGCATGATGTACTCTGCATATATGTTGAATGAAGCCTATTTCCTGCAAACAAGACAGGGGGATGGAGACGGAAAGATTTGTACCCCGGAGGGCTCCACAGAGTCCTGCTCAGTTTCAGTACTTCCCTTGTATTTTTGTGATGGCAGAGTTCCAAATGACAGCTTTTATTCCTAAAGTTGATTTTTAATTTACAAGAAGGTAATATCAATTTATTACTGTGTTTTTATAGACTATGTCCTATATACTCTTGGAGAAGGAAATGGCAACCCACTCCAGTGTTCTTGCCTTGAGAATCCCAGGGACGGCGGGGCCTGATAGGCTGCAGTTCATGGGGTCGCTAAGAGTCGGACACGACTGAGGGACTTCACTTTCACTTTTCACTTTCAGGCATTGGAGAAGGAAATGGCAACCCACTCCAGTGTTCTTGCCTGGAGAATCCCAGGGACGGGGGAGCCTGGTGGGCTGCTGTCTATGGGGTCGCACAGAGTCGGACACGACTGAAGCGACTTAGCAGCCTGTATACTGGCTCTGATAGTTTTTACCCATAAATGCATTATGTTACATTTCTCAGAAAATGTGTACAAATAACTCCAAAATTCTAAAAATGTTATCAGTGTTCTAGCTCTCTTCTCTAGACACCTGGGATAAAAATACCAATGCCAAGTATTTGTAATCCCACATTTACAAAGGGAGCTTTTATGTTTTAAATATGACTTCTAATGTATGAATTCTTATGGCACCTCTGTTATTTTCTGCACTCAAACAGAATTGTGTTTCTATTCCTGTCAACCCAACAACCAGAATAGAACTTGTAACGTTGTGCTTCTAGACTTTGTTTATGGTTTTCAATTTCTCTCTTTACCATGGTTATATTAACATTATTTAATCACAGGCCTTGATGTTTACTTTTCTAACAACAGGATATTATTTATTCGGAACACATAGTTTTCATATTAGCCAAGGCTTTCTGAAATCATTCTAGTGTGTCAGTTGAATGTATAATTAGGCATTTTTCTAAATACACAATAATTACCCAGCACAAAAATCTACTGTTTCTATTTCTAAAGTTTTAAGATACCCAGAGTGGTTTGTAATTCAAAAAAAAAAAAATTGATATATGAAAGACCTAAGCACTCTCCATGTGTTGCTTGCTTTTTCGGCTGTGCTGCGTCTCGACCGCTGCTCGGCTTCTCTCCATTTGCAGAGAGCGGAGGCTGCTTTCTAGTTGCAGTGTGCAGGCTTCTCGTTGCACTGGCTTCTCCTGGAGCAGCACAGGCTCAGTAGTTGTGGCGCATGGGCTTAGTTGCTCTGTGAAATGCAGGATCTTCCTGGACTAATGATCAAACCTGGAGAAGGCAATGGCACCCCACTCCAGTACTCTTGCCTGGAAAATCCCACGGATGGAGGAGCCTGGTAGGCTGTGGTCCATGGGGTCGCTGAGGGTCGGACACGACTGAGCGACTTCACTTTCACTTTTCACTTTCATGCATTGGAGAAGGAAATGGCAACCCACTCCAGTGTTCTTGCCTGGAGAATTCCAGGGACAGGGCAGCCTGGTGGGCTGCGGTCTATGGGGTCGCACAGAGTTGGACACGACTGAAGTGACTTAGTAGTAGTAGTGATCAAACCCATGTGTCCTGTATTGGCAGGTGGAGTCTTTACCACTGAGCCACCCAGGAACTCTTCATTTGGTTTTTGAAATAAACTTTATATTGAGGTATAATGTTCACAAAGAAAAATGCACACGTTAGAACTATACAATTCAGTGAATTTTCAAAAAGTGAAGGCATGCAGGTAGCTGCCATAGATCATTACCAGTCTAATTCCTTACGGTGATTGCTCATCCATGTGTAACCTCTATTCTGACTTCCAGCATTGATCAAGTTCTTTTATTAACATTATATGAATGAAAGTATAAAATAAGGGCTCTTTTGTTTTTGGCTTTTTTCACTCAACATATTTCTGAGACATAGTCGTGTTACAAGTAACTTGACTTGATTTTGTCTCATTGTTCTGTGGTACTGCTTCTTATGAATATACATGAAAGGTACAGCTGCTCAATCATCGCTGGACTAGGATGTTTATAATGCAGTGTAAGCAGGTGAATGATATACCTGGCTCACATATTAAATTTGGGTCTATGTGATGTGTGGGAAATAGACTGGAAATGAGACATAGCATGGCCAGCCAGAGCAGTTGTAAGAGATGAGAACAACTTGACTGAACACTGCATTGAGGAGGAGAGAATTGTGGGCGTAAAGCTTGAGAGTAAGGGCACTGTGCAGACTGTGATATTTTTGTTTCTTTTTAAAATTTTATTTATTTACTTATTTTTAACTGTGCTGGCTCTTTGTTGCTGTGCACGGATTTATCCAGACGTGGCAAGTGGAGGCTACCTCTAGTTGTGGTGTGCGGGCTTCTCATCGCGGTGGCTTCTGTTACAGAGCAGGGACTCTAGGGCACACTGGCTTCAGTAGCCACAGCCTGTAGGCTCTGGAGGACCAGCGCAGTAGTTGTGGCATGTGAGCTGCATGCTCCATGGCATGTGGAATCTTCCTGGATCAGGGACTGAACTCACGTGCCCTGCATCAGCAGGCAGATTACCACCCAGCCACCAGGAAAGCCCCAAACACCAGACCACCAGGGAAGTCCCTCTCCTGTTTTTAAATGACTTTATTGAAATATGATCGAGACACAACAAGCTGCATATACTTAATGTATACAGCTTGATGAATTTGGAGAGGGTCATACATTCATGAAACCAGCACCACAGTTGCTCCCCCCAAAAGTGCAATTTGAAGTCTTTTTTTAAAAAATTTGAACAAGTGGGTGGATGGAAATTCTTTTGTACAGAGATCAGTGTCAGAAGATGTGGGTCCCGGGCATATTAGTTCTGAGCTTCCTCAGAAGCTCATTCATATCTGATTGTTGAGTATGCCTTTAGCTAAATGAGCATGGATCTCATCAAGGCTTGAAATGGAAATTGCGAATTGTTGATACATGAGTAGTATTTAAAGCACTGCAAAGTGACGATCATCTAGGAATTGAATAAAGAGTAACAAGAGAAGAGTTTGGGCTTTCCTGGTGGCTTAGACTGTAAAGAATCCACCTGCAATGCGGGAGACCCAGGTTCAGTCCTTGGGTTGGGAAGGTCCCCTGGAGAAGGGCATGGAAACCCACTCCAATATTCTTGTCTGGAGAATCCCCATGGACAGAGGAGCCTGGTGGGCTAGAGTCCATGGTGTCGCAAAGAGTCAGACACAACTGAGCAACTTAGCACAACAGAGAAGATTTTAGACTGTGTCTTAAAAGAAAACTCAGTATTTAAGAGATCACATGAAAAGGGAAACTTGAAACAGAGACTAAAGTATTTCAGTTTTAGGAGAAATGTTGAACCCAAGTTCATGTGCCTGATGCACAGTGAGGCCAAACAAACTGAAACTCTGGAGTTTGGAGCAAAGAATGGCTTATTACAAGGGCTAGACAAGGACCATGGGTGTTCATACTCAAAAGACCCGAACTCTCCAGAGGTTTTCAGGGAAGAGTTTTTAAGGCAAAATTTCATGGGGAGGACTTCTGGATGAATGCCTTTCTTCTGATTGGCTGGTGATGGGGTAACAGTATGGATTTCAAGAATCTTGATCATCTGCCTCCTGGTTCCAACTGATCTGGGGTCCAGTCCTTGTGTTTAGCTTGAAATCACTGTCTTCCTCCTGGGTGAGGCATCAGTTCTTGTTGAAGAACTTAAAGGTTCTATCAGATTGCTACATGTATCCCTTGAAGAGGAGCTGGAACTCAGCTCTATCAGTGCACTATTGTTTCTTGACGCTTCTCCACTGTTTCTGCATTGCCTCACTTCCCTTATCAGTAACTGTTTCAATCTGCCCTTTGGAACTTAAGGGGCTTCCCTTGTGGCTGACCTGGTAAAGAATCCACCTGCAGTGTGGGAGACCTGGATTTGATCCCTGGGATGGGAAGATCCCCTGGAGAAGGCAAGGGTTACCCACTCCAGGATTCTGGCCTGGAGAATTCCATGGACTGCATAGTCCATAGGGTTGCAAAGAATCATACATGTCTGAGCGACTTTAACTTGCACTTGGAACTTAAGGAAGCCCTACAAACAAGAAACATGGGACTTGGGAAGGCTTTTGTACACAGGAGGGACCTGATGAATCCTGCTTGTTTTCAGCTCTGCCCCCCAAATTTTTGGTACTAGTCAATTTTGAGAGGCAACAGTTATGAGATGAGAGAGGGCATATTGTTTTGGAAAGAGAGGTCTATCATAAACTTGACAGAGGAGCTTGGTTTTAGGGGGACTTGGTTTCAGAAACAATGGTTAAGGTGATGATGTAAAAGAAAAGAGAAAAGAAAAATTGGAGGATGAGATGGTGGTGCTTGTTCAGTCACAAAAGTCGTGTCTAACTTTTTCAGACCCCATGGACTGCAGCTTGCCAGGCTCCCCTGTCCTTCCCTATCTCCTGGAGTTTGCTCAAACTCATGTTCATTGAGCTGGTGATGCTACCCAACCATTTCATCCTCTGTCTCCCCTTCTCCTCCTGCCTTCAATCTTTCCCAGCATCACAGTCTTTTCCAGTGAGTCTGCTCATCAGGTGGCCAAAGTATTGGCGCTTCAGCTTCAGCATCAGTCCTTCCAATGAATATTCAGGCTTAGAGGAGAAGGTTGGGAGTAACTGAATCAAATACTAGTGAGATGTCTGGTAGGATAAAGACTAAAAAAAAAAAAAAAAAATGCCCTTTTTTATTTTTCAAGATGGGTCCGAATCTGGCAGCCAGATTGGAGCAGGATCTGAGCATTGAGGAAATGGAGACCAGTGTGTGCAGATGACTCTTTTGAGAAACTATGAATAAAGGGGAGTAGGGGATAGAATGGTAATAGGTAGAGCGTGAGCTTAAAGGGTTTCTCTTAAAGTTAGAGTTAAGGGCCTTGGGCGGAGAAGGCAATGGCACCCCACTCCAATACTCTTGCCTGGAAAATCCCACAGATGGAGGAGCCTGGTAGGCTGCAGTCCATGGGGTCACTAGGAGTCTGACATGACTGAGCGACTTCACTTTCTCTTTTCACTTTCATGCATTGGAGAAGGAAATGGCAACCCACTCCAGTGTTCTTGCCTGGAGAATCCCAGGGACGGGGGAAGCCTGGTGGGCTGCCGTCTATGGGGTCACATAGAGTCGGACATGACTGAAGTGACTTAGCATAGTATAGCAAGGGCCTTGGGATGCTGATGGGAATGATTAAGTTGAAAAAAGATAAGACACTGAACATAAAACTGAAAGGAAGGGTTCAGTTCAGTTTAGTCACTCAGTCATGTCTGACTCTTTGCGACCCCATGAATTGCAGCACGCCAGGCCTCCCTGTCCATCACCAACTCCTGAAGTTTACCCAAACTCATTGAGTTGGTGATGCCATCCAGCTATCTCATCCTCTGTCATCCCCTGCTCTTCCTGCCCCAATTCCTCCCAATATCAGGGTCTTTTCCAATGGGTCAACTCTAAACATGAAGTGGCCACGGTACTGGAGTTTCAGCTTCAGCATCATTCCTTCCAAAGAACACCCAGGGCTGATCTCCTTTAGAATGGACGGTTGGATCTCCTTGCAGTCCAAGGGACTCTCAAGAGTCTTCTCCAACACCACAGTTCAAAAGCATCAATTCTTCGGTGCTCAGCTTTCTTCACAGTCCAGCTCTCACATCCATACATGACCATTGGAAAAACCATAGCCTTGACTAGACGGACTTTTGTTGGCAAAGTAATATCTCTGCTTTTGAATATGCTATCTAGGTTGGTCATAACTTTCCTTCCAAGGAGTAAGCGTCTTTTAATTTCATGGCTCTAATCACCATCTGCAGTGGTTTTGGAGCCCCCAGAAATAAAGTCTGACACTGTTTCCACTGTTTCCTCATCTATTTACCATGTAGTGATGGGACCAGATGCCATGATCTTCATTTTCTGAATGTTGAGCTTTAAGCCAACTTTTTCACTCTCCACTTTCACTTTCATCAAGAGGCTCTTAGTTCTTCACTTTCTGCCATAAGGGTGGTGTCATCTGCATATCTGAGGTTATTGATATTTCTCCCAGCAATCTTGATTCTAGCTTGTGCTTCTTCCAGTCCAGCATTTCTCATGATGTACTCTGCATATAAGTTAAATAAGCAGGGTGACAATATACAGCCTTGACGTACTCTTTTTCCTATTTGGAACCAGTCTGTTCCATGTCCAGTTCTAACTGTTGCTTCCTGACCTGCATATAGGTTTCTCAAGAGGCAGGTCAGGTGGTCTGGTATTCCCATCTCTTTCAGAATTTTCCAGTTTTTTGTGATCCACACAGTCAAAGGCTTTGGCATAGTCAATAAAGCAGAAATAGATGTTTTTCTGGAACTCTCTTGCTTTTTCCATGATCCAGTGGATGTTGGCAATTTGATCTCTGCTTCCTCTGCCTTTTCTAAGTCCAGCTTGAACATAGGAAGTTCACAGTTCACGTATTGCTGAAGCCTGGCTTAGAGAATTTTGAGCATTACTTTACTAGCGTGTGAGATGAGTGCAATTGTGCAGTAGTTTGAGCATTCTTTGGCATTGCCTTTCTTTGGGATTGGAATGAAAACTGACCTTTTCCAGTCCTGTGGCCACTGCTGAATTTTCCAAATTTGCTGGCATATTGAGTGCAGCACTTTCACAGCATCATCTTTCAGGATTTAAAATAGCTCAACTGGAATTCCATCACCTACACTAGCTTTGTTCGTAGTGATGCTTTCTAAGGCCCACTTGACTTCACATTCCAGGATGTCTGGCTCTAGGTCAGTGATCACAACATCGTGATTATCTGGGTCGTGAAGATCTTTTTTGTATAGTTCTTCTGTGTATTCTTGCCACCTCTTCTTAATATCTTCTGCTTCTGTTAGGTCCATACCATTTCTGTCCTTTATCGAGCCATCTTCACATGAAATGTTCCCTTGGTATCTCTAATTTTCTTGAAGAGATCCCTAGTCTTTCCCATTCTGTTGTTTTCCTCTATTTCCTTGCATTGATCACTGAGGAAGGCTTTCTTATCTCTTCTTGCTATTCTTTGGAACTCTTCATTCAGATGCTTATATTTTTCCTATTCTCCTTTGCTTTTCACTTCTCTTCTTTTCACAACTATTTGTAAGGCCTCCCCAGGCAGCCATTTTACTTTTTGCATTTCTTTTTCATGGGGATGGTCTTGATCCCTGTCTCCTGTACAATGTCATGAACCTCCACCCATAGTTCATCAAGCACTCTATCAGATCTAGTCCCTTAAATCTATTTTTCACTTCTACTGTATAATCATAAGGGACTTGATTTAGGTCATACATGAATGATCTAGTGGTTTTCCCTACTTTCTTCAATTTAAGTCTAAATTTGGCAATAAGGAGTTCATGGTCTGAGCCACAGTCAGCTCCCGGTCTTGTTTTTGCTGATTGTATAGAGCTTCTCCATCTTCAGCTATAAAGAATATACTCAATCTGATTTCTGTGTTGACCATCTGGTGATGTCCATGTGTAGAGTTTTCTCTTATGTTGTTGGAAGAGGGTGTTTGGAAGGAAGAGAGCAGGGCACAACCTTTGAAAGAATGGCATAGCCCCAGGACATGACATAAACTGATTAGAACCAAATGGGTTCAAGGTGGCCATTGAGTCAACTTCCAGTAGACCTTGAGCTTCAGTGTATGCTCATAATAACACTTGAGCATGCAGAATGATGCATGAGCACCACGACAGTGCCAAGGCTGATCATAAAGGTCAAAAAGTGGGCTGAGGCCCAATTTCTGGAAGCCTCCACTCCTCCTCCAAAATAGCTGGAATACTCCTTCCACTTGTGAGCCTGCTCCAATAAAAACTGACAGCCCCATATCCTGAGGCTGCTCCTGCCTTCTGAAATGGCCCACACTCTGTCTGTGAAGTGGCTTCTCTCTAAATAAACCCATTTCTTACCTGTTTGTCTCTCACTGATGTCAAAGAAAAAAAAAAAAAAAAAAAAAGATGTGCAGCTTGAGAATTTGGAGTTAAGTTTTATCTGGGGCAAAATGAGGACTGCAGCCTGGGAGGCAGCATCTCAGATGGCTCTGAGAGACTGCTCCAAAGCGGCAGAGGGGGAAAGTCAAGGTGACGGGGGAGTTCAGGACCATGAAGCACTCATTTTATAGAAGGTTTTTTGTTAGTCATGAGGATCTGATGTCACCATGAAGGGATTTAGTGCTTCTCTAGATATGAGGAGACGCAAGGGTTGAGATCATAAAATCTGTTCCTAAAAACATCCAACCATCTAGAGACCTGTCCCACCAGATTTTCTGGAGCACAGAGCGCCTCACTCCACCCTGAACTCCCTCAGGGGTGTTGAAGGTCAGCAGCTATAGCAGCTTGGGGTTCAGTCTCTGTAGAGGCAGATGGCAAATGCCTTTGCTGTTCAGTCGTTGGCAATGCTCTTGGCAAGTGCCAATTTGTAGCTGACACTGAATTCTTTCTGCAATGAGACACCGAGAACTTGAACTTATTAAGTCCTGACACCAGGTATAATCTCTGTTAAAAGTCCATGGGTTCAAGTAACAACCTGAGTCACCCAGTTTTAAACAAAGGACCTAAAAACCCAAGAGAATGTCCTCTGCAGCTTCCAGAACCAGCTCCCGAGTGGCCCAAAGAGCTATGAAGCTGAACCTTCCCAAGGTGTGGCTTAAAGTCTCCCAGAGTGACCGCTGCATCAGCTGTACTCCTTATTGTCATCTGACAGAGCAGCGACATGGAGACCAGTCCACCTGCAAGCAGACCGTTTGCAATCACAGTGTTAAGAGAATAATTAATGACCCCCTCCACATGACTTACCAAACTTGGAATAACTGAAAGCAAGAGAAGGGGCTGACAGGATGAAATGGCAAAGCATCACTGACTTAATGGACAGGAATGTGAGCAAACTCAGGGAGGCAGTGATGGACAGAGAAGCCTGGCATGATGCATTTCATGGGGTCGCAAAGAGCTGGACACGACTTAGCAACTGAACAGCTGTCACAGTACTTCACATCTCCCCTTAGCCTAGGGAGGAGCAAGGGCCCCAAATGTCCCAAGCATCTATCACACATCAGACTGTTTCAATATTTATCCTTCAGATCTCACGTGAGAAAAAAATTTCTCTTAGCAACTTTTCTTTGACTCCCTAAAGTGGATTCTTCTTTCAGCCTCTAACAGTGTCTTGTGACCCTCAATGCAGTATCTGTTAAGACTGGTTCTTACTTGTATTCTTCTATGGACTAGAAGAACCCAGAGATAAAATACCGTGTCTTGTTCTTCCAATTACCCAATATTAATTTAACAAGCATTTTTTAAACATGTCTTTCAAGTTCTGAGGGCATTTTGTAATGACTGACTCATAGAGGGTGCTACTAGAAAATTTGTTGAATGAATGAATGCATGAATGAGTGATCTCTAGTAGCAGTAATCTGAGTGGTGGTTGGTGGTGATTATTCCTCTAAGTGAACTGTGAACTTCCAGATGATCAAGCTGGATTTAGAAAAAGCAGAGGAACCAGAGATCAAATTGTCAACATCCGCTGGATCATCAAAAAAGCAAGAGACTTCCAGAAAAACATCTATTTCTGCTTTATTGACTATGCCAAAGCCCTTGACTGTGTGGATCACAAGAAACTGTGGAAAATTCTTTAAGAGATGGGAATACCAGACCACCTGACCTGCCTCTTGAGAAACCTATATGCAGGTCAGGAAGCAACAGTTAGAACTGGACATGGAACAACAGACTGTTTGCAAATAGGAAAAGGAGTACGTCAAGGCTGTATACTGTCACCCTGCTTATTTAACTTATATGCAGAGTACATCATGAGAAACGCTGGGCTGGAAGAAGCACAAGCTGGAATCAAGATTGCTGGGAGAAATATCAATAACCTCAGATATGCAGATGACACCACCCTTATGGCAGAAAGTGAAGAAGAACTAAAAAGCCTCCTGATGAAAGTGAAAGAGGAGAGTGAGAAAGTTGGCTTAAAGCTCAACATTCAGAAAACTAAGATCATGGCATCTGGTCCCATCACTTCATGGGAAATAGATGAGGAAACAGTGGAAACAGTGTCAGACTTTATTTTGGGGGGCTCCAAAACCACTGCAGATGGTGATTAGAGCCATGAAATTAAAAGACATTTACTCCTTGGAAGGAAAGTTATGACCAACTTAGATAGCATATTCAAAAGCAGAGACATAACTTTGCCAACAAAGGTCCGTCTAGTCAAAGGTTTTTCCAGTAGTCATGAGGATGTGAGAGTTGGACTGTGAAGAAAGCTGAGCACCAGAGAATTGATGCTTTTGAAGTGTGGTGTTGGAGAAGACTCTTGAGAGTCCCTTGGACTGCAAGGAGATCCAACCAATCCATTCTAAAGGAGATCAGCCCTGGGTGTTCTTTGGAAGGAATGATGCTGAAGCTGAAACTCCAGTATTTTGGCCACCTCATGCAAAGAGTTGACTCATTGGAAAAGACTCTGATGCTGGGAGGGATTGGGGGCAGGAGGAGAAGGGGACGACAGAGGATGAGATGGCTGGATGGCATCACTGACTCGATGGACGTGGGTCTGAGTGAACTCCGGGAGTTGGTGATGGACAGGGAGGCCTGGCGTGCTGCGATTCATGGGGTCACAAAGAGTCGGACATGACTGAGTGACTGAACTGAACTGAACTGGAGTGTGTATTTTTTACCTTGAACTGATACAGATGTGCTGTCAAAATGTTTTATCATGTACTCACTCACTTAAAGTCACTCCCTTTACAAAACTGTGAGTCTGTACTGGGATTATATGAATATTTAAAACATCTTATTTATCTCTTAAGATAAAATCTCTTCAGACATTTGAATGCATCATTTTTTGCAAAAAGCTAATTTTTAAAGCACACATTGACGTGATATGCCAATATAAACATAATTTAAGAATAATTCTAAGAAATTACAATTTTTAAAATATACATTTAAAAAGAAAATTCACTGACCAGTAGGGCTTCCACCAAACATGTGCCAGGGTAGAGGCGCTATCTTAGACATTAACCAAACATCCAACTAGAATGGCTGAAGACCTTTGTTGTTGGGTGTATAGAACCATTCATCATGTTCATATAATAATCCAATTAAGCACCTGGAAAGTATATTTTCTATTTTCTGGCATTTAGGATATAATGTTATGTCACCAAAAAATCCAAAGTAGATGTCTGAAATTGTACATTTACTTTATTATAAACAACAGGTGCAAATATATTGGCGCTTCCCTGTATTGCCCACTGTCATCCTTCCTTCCTAAACAGTAATAACCCCACCCAGCCCTCCTCCCCCACTGTCCACGCACAGCCCCCTTTCTCTGTCTCAGAAGAGGGTCCAGGTGATGGCAGTGTTGGTTACACTGGGAAATGGTTTCTCTTAACTTTACCTCCAATTGTGTGGTTTGAGAACAGAAACCATGTTTAATTCATTTTTTCTACCCAGAATTTAGACTAGCATTTGGCCTCTAGGAGAAGCACAATATTTTTTTAAAGGAATGAGTGAACAAATTCATGAAGTTGTTCCAGAGTCAATACATGAGGTGTAGTTTTGAATGGTAAAGTAACGAATCCTACTTCAGAATCAGACAGGATTGGTTGTCGGAATTACCAAACCAGGAATTTTAAACAGCTCTCAGTGAAAGGAGAGTGAAGAGCTGATAGACTACTGCACCAGTCCAGTGAAAGATGCTATTGGACCAAGAAGGTAATCACGGAAGTGCTGACAAAGTGATTGGAATCTTAACACATTTCGAGTGCACAGTTAAGCAGTGCTATTGATGGAGTCGTTGTGACTTGTAACAAAACAGAGAGAATTAGGTTTTGACCAAGCCACAGAAAGGATGGAATTGCCATTAACTAAGAAGGGAAATACTACAAGGAACCAGGTTTTGTGTTAGAGGGTATAAATTTTTACCATTGTCCAAGTCTTATGATCTACATAACTAAACAGGTAGTTTAACATGTAGAAGTGATATCTATTTATGAGTTCTTCCAACATAATACAAAACGTATGTAATTAGACGTTCTCCACCAGTAGTTATGTATGTGCGCCAGCAAAACATACACATGTGCGTGCACACAACAACAAGAAAAAATTAGAATTAGAGAAATTCTAGTTTTCACTTCAAATTACTGATGACTAGTCCCCTGCTTTGATTTTTGACACCCGCACCATGGTGCTTAGTATCTCCTGACATTCAGATTCTTCTGACTTAGGACATTAGCGCCCTGAATAGATAAACAAGTGCCAAAAATAAATATGCTGCTTCCTTAACATTTTTCTCTTGGCTTGAGTTTTCCAAGAGAAAACAACAGAGCTGCAAATAGCAGCTGCAGTCTGACTGCTGAGCTGTCAACAGACCTATCAGAAGCCGTCCCCACCTTGAGAAAAGAGTTCTTGCTCTGATGGTTTTGCAGGGAGAGCCCAACACCCCCGGCCACACCCAAGCTCAGGCCCCCGTGTCCTGGGTCAGGGAGGAAGAGCGTGACTCTCTGCCTCCTCATATGAGGGCTCACATGGTGAACACCCAGCTATCTGACAATTTACCCCCAATTTTTCCCTTGCATAACAAGACAGAGTAAGGCCAAAGCAGTCTTGAATAAGGTCCCTGGGAAACTCTGATCCAGTCCATTTTGTTCTCCCACTGTGGTTCCTCTAACTCTTTTTCCTGTCTTCACCAATTATGATTATTTGTGATGCTATGGGATCAGTGGACAAGTGTGAATGTGGTCATTTGGTGCCTTGGATACAAACAATAGATTTTTAAAGCTGTAGTATGCATACTTAAAGTTGTATGTGTAACCTCCAGTGTAACTGAAACCAAAAAAAGTTGCAGTCAATGATACTAAGCACAAGAAATTACAGGTTAGGAGAGTTTTGCTTTACATGATAAGTCCTATTTATTTATTTTTTAAAAGATTCGTGTGGATTGCTTCCAGTTCAGTTCAGTTCAGTTCAGTCGCTCAGTCATGTCTGACTCATTGCAACCTCATGAATCGCAGCACGCCAGGCCTCCCTGTCCATCTCCAACTCCCAGAGTTCACTGAGACTCATGTCCATCGAGTCAGTGATGCCATCCAGCCATCTCATCCTCTGTCATCCCCTTCTCCTGCCCCCAATCCCTCCCAGCATCAGAGTCTTCTCTAATGAGTCAACTCTTCGCATGAGGTGGCCAAAGTACTGGAGTTTCAGCTTTAGCATCATTCCTTCTCTGGTGAGCTTCCGTCTATGGGGTTGCACAGAGTCAGACACGACTGAAGCGACTTAGCAGCAGCAGCAGCAGCTTCCAAAGAAATCCCAGGGCTGATCTCCTTCAGAATGGACTGGTTGGATCTCCTTGCAGTCCAAGGGACTCTCAAGAGTCTTCTCCAACACCACAGTTCAAAAGCATCAATTCTTTGGTGCTCAGCTTTCTTCACAGTCCAACTCTCACATCCACACATGCCCACTGGAAAAACCATAGCCTTGACTAGACGGACTTTTTTTTGGCAAAGTAATGTCTCTGCTTTTGCATATGCCATCTAGGTTGGTCATAACTTTCCTTCCAAGGAGTAAGCGTCTTTTAATTTCATGGCCACAGTCACCATCTGCAGTGATTTTGGAGCCTCCAAAAATAGAGTCTAACACTGTTTCCACTGTTTACCCATCTATTTCCCATGAAGTGGTAGGACCAGATTGCTTTAATAGGTATATATTTTTAAGTAAAATAAAAGAGGATTTTTAAATTTGATAATTTCAACTAAATGAATACCCCAAGCTCTAAATAGCTAATTATAGGCATAGCTCTATCTAAAATCAGAAATAAAAAGAGTTACTCTCATAGTGAATGTCAACAGACCATTAACAACGGCAAAAAGACCTACATCGTCCCCTTAATGGAAATGTCTATATGCAATTATCTGAGGCTCCTTGCTCCTTCATTCTGAGAGGCTGAACCAAGACTAATAGGTCAATAAATGTCTGTAGATTGAAACAAGAAAACAAAAAACTGAAAGGTTCTGAAGCTAAGATTCAGTCCTCATTAGAGACACACTGAGAGGGCCTGTTTAATTTTGGAAAGCCCAGGAAATTTTTGTTCTGTCACAGAGTGTATCTTTATGCAGCAATGATTTCAGGCGATGTTATGTGTAATAACACTGGCATCTTTTTCACTCAGAATATAAATTTCAAATTTTTGTGTCAACCATACTGCCGAACTTCCTATCCATCATGATGGCCACAAAAGTGATCTTTCTGGGAGGGTTTGTAGGGATAGTTGTCATTTTACAAAGTTACCCCAGGACTTCCCTGGTGGTCCTGTGACTGAGACTCCACACTCCCCGTGCTGGGGGCCCAGGTTCGATCCCTGGTCAGGGAACTAGATCCCACATACCTCAACTAAAGATCACGCATGTCATAATAAGATGTGGTGCCCAAAATAATTATTCTTTTAAATAATTAATTTTTTCGAAGTTACCCAGAGTCTGAGCACCTCTTTCAACTTTTCCCCTTTGTGTGAGTTACAGTGGGGGTCAGGGACTTGCCTCCCAACCTGCGGGAGACCAGTTTAAGCCTCTTGTGGTGGGAAGGGCGTAGGCATGGGTTACAGGGCTCCATCCATCAGAAGCTCCCACCTGGGATTTGAGGGAAAGACCTAAGTACAGGGACTGTGGACACACTGACATCATTAATTATGTACTTAGTGGACAGGGTTACTAAGTCAGAACACAGGATGTGGCCTTGGTTGTGCTTCCCCACTGCCTGTCCTGCCTCAGTTCCTGCTAGTTTATTAAGCCTTCTTCTACCTCCTAGGCGTGCTTTGCAGATGTTTTTCCCATTCAGTTTTTTCTTTCTCTCTCTTTTTTTGAATCTTGTGCAAGTGAGCAATTTTAAAGACTTTTTATTGGTGTATAGTTGACTTACGATGTTGTGTTAGTTTCTGCTGTATAGCAAAGTGAATCAGTTATACATATACATGCGTGTACTCTTTTTTAGATTCTAGTCCCATATAGGTTATTACAGAGTATGGAGAAGAGTTCCCTGTGCTGTGTAGGTCCTTATTACTTATCTATTTTATGTATAGTGGTATATATAGGTCAATCCCAGCCTCCCAACTTATCCCCCACCATGGTAACCATAAGTTTGTTTTCTACTTCTATTACTCGATTTTTGTTTTGTACATAAGTTCATTTGTATCACGATTTTAGATTCCAAATATAAGCAGTATTAGGATGGGTGTCTTTGTCTGTCTGACTTACTTCACTCAGTATGACTAGGTCCATCTATGTTGCTACAAAATGGCGTTGTTTTGTTCTTTTTTATTGCCAAGTAGGATTCCATTTGTATATGCACCACATCTTCTTCATCCAGTCCTCTGTGGATGGATGTTTAGGCTGCTTCCATGCCTCAGCTGTTGTAACTATGAATAGTGCTGCGGTGGACACTGGCGAGCATGTATTCTTTCAGATCCTGGTGTTCTCTGGCTGTGCCCAGGAGTGGGCTTGTAGGATCATTCAGTAGCTCTACTTTTAGTTTTGTAAAGAATCTTCATAATCTTCTCCATCGTGGCTGTACCAGTTTACAGTCCTACCAACACTGAGGGAGGGTTCCTTTTTCTCCACACCCTCTCCAACACTTATTATTTGTAGAATTTTTGTTGACGGCCATTCTGACCAGTGTGAGGTGTACCTCACTGTAGTTTTGATTTGCATTTCCTTAGTCAGTGTAGTCTTTTTCTCCTGAAGTTATCCAGAGTTAATTTCTGTCACTTGCAGCCGAGAAATTCTACTGGTAAAATAATGTAATGATGGGATACTACATAAGTACAGTGGGCTTATACACATACAAGTTAATGATCTGAAAATGGGCTCAGCAGTTAGTAGCTACACTGTATGTCTTGCCAGATAAGTATTAGTGATGTTAGAGCAAAAAGAAGAATTAAAAATGACAAAGGGATGGACTTCTACTTTTTAAAGCAGCCGGGAAGCACTTAAAAAGACTCACCACCCACTCCATAGCCTTAGGCCTGACGAAGTAGGGTTTATGAGTCCAGAGGAGGTGGTTTCTCTGCCCATTAGAAGCGTGAGAAAAGAGTCAAGTGAGGCACTGTTCACGTCTCCCTTTCTGCTACGAAAGATATGACCACATAGAGCATCCCTGAACAAAAGGAACACAATACATATGTGAACCACATATATAAGTTAAAATTTTCTGGTAACTACACTTAAACTAAAAAGAAACAGGTGAGATCTGCTTTGATAATGTATAGTCACGCTGGTATCCTTGGGGTATTTGTCCTAAGACACGCCCCCGCCACTCCTTCCCAATGCCAGAACGCAGAGATGCTCAAACCTCTTACATAAATGGCATAGTGCAGGCAGCCTTCTGTATTTGCATGTTCCGTATCTACAGATTCAGAACCAACTGTTATTTTATTTAAACCAAGATGTCCACAATGTTACTTCATTATGTAGTAAGCATAATACAATTTTTTAATGAGATACTTTACATTCTTTTAAATGCATCAAGTATTCAAAATTCAGTGTGTATTTTCCATTTATAGCATGTCATAATTTGAATCAGCCATATTTCATATCCCCGTTAGGCACATGGAGAGGCTACCATGCTGTGGATACCACAAATGGAGACAGGAAATAACACCATTTTTTTCCCAGATACTCTTAATTTTCAAACTTTGAGAGACTGAGTAGTTGGTTTCAGGACAGAATCACTTGGTGGCTTTTGCAGGCTTCTCAGACTGCCAGCACCGAAAAAGCCATGCAGGGTCTGTTTCTTCAAATGAACGCCAGCTATGAGGAATGTGGATTCACTACTCTGCCCACATTCTCTCTGCCTCAGTTCCATCCAGAGCCTGCAAAAAGAGCCCCATTTTTTTTTAAACATATTTGGTGGAAATTCTTTTTATTCTCATGCAGATCAGTGGCTTGTTAATTTCATTTTCTTTGTATTTTATTCACAGTGGTGGAAAGATGGGACAAAATCTGAACAAAAATGGTTAGATAAATTCTTTGGCATAATTTAATCACTCACTGTATGGGAATGGCCAGAGACTTATGTGTGTGTTCACATCTGTGTGCAGCATCTGTAAATGTATTATCTGTGGCCAAAGTCACAGACTGTGCAGACCACGGGGACTGGCAAATCCATGACTGGTTAGGCAACCCGTTGGATTGCTCTCCAACCTGCTTCTGGTGTGTTGGTTGGAGGTTTTCTGTTAAAATGAGAGCTATGTAGATAACTCTTGGAGCTTTGCGTTTACTTGCTAATACATGTATAAAAGGTCCTTTTTGATTTGTCTGTGATGAATGAAGAGCTAAGTGTTAGTTCAGACCATGCAGTTCGGAGTCCTCCGGAGCACAGACACTCCCGTTTCTCAGTGGTAGTTTCTACCCTGGCTGTGTCTGTGCTCTGCCTCCCGTCACCTCTCCTTCCCACCCGGGCATGCGTGTAAGGAGACACAGGTGCACATATGTAAACACCTGAGTCTCAGCAGTGTCAACACAGATGCCTTTTGGATGTTGCAAAAATGTTTAATGATGAGTAAGTACCAGTTTCAGGAAATGTATAAAATGTATGTGAGCTCTAGTTTTTAAAGAGGTATCTTTTTTTTTTTAATTTTTAATCTTTTAAAATTTTTTTCAACCTTATGAAGTATACCAAAGGTTACATGTAGTTAGCATATACATTTTGACAAGTTTGGGTATATACTTATATTCATTATATCATCCCTACAATCAAGATAGTAAACATAACCATCACTTCCAAAAGATATTTTGTATCGCTTAGCTTTCCTCTGTGGATGTATATGTTGGGGCAGGGGGTGGGGGTTAGAACATCTAAGACAAGATATAAACTTTTACAAATATATTATTTATTGCTTCATGTTTTCCTTCAACAAATATTAACTGCCAAATTTGTTTTAGGCTTGAATCAAACTTGCAGGATGCTGAGAACAAAATGATAAGACACACAATTTTACCCTTAGGAAAGCAAAATGTTTATAAAATAAATAAAATCTGGAGCGTAATATAAATTATATGGCTTTACCCTTTGTTCAGAGGCTTTGGGAAAGATTTAAAGAATCTAGCAGACATAATCCCATGTTTATGTAGGAAATATTACTCAGGCTACAGGTAAAATGAAAAGAAGAAAGCAGTGAGAATGAGGTGGTGGTGGGGCCAGCAGGAAATTGGTACTTTGAGGACGTGGGAGGTGCTGGTCCCTGAGGCAGGACCTGGGACTATGAATGAAAAGAATCGGAAGGGTTTTAGGAATATTGGGGATGCAAACTGGCATGACTTGGGGCTTAGATATAGGTGAGATAGGAAAGAGAGGAGAACTCTTTACAACAAATTAAATAATGTGGGTACTGAAGTTGAATATTAATACATAGCTGGCTTCCACTTGTCAGCCAGTTTGATGTACGTGGTACCATGATGAATCAACAGATACTGTGTCCTGGTTTATAGCTTTTAATGAGATAGGAGATAACACATTATTGCAGGGTACTTTTCTCAGCTTTCACAGGTAAAGTGTTGGCTTTGAAACCTAATCTGTTTGTTAGCTATTGCTTAAAACAACATACATTTATCATCTCACATTTTCTGTGTCACGAGTCCTGAAATGGCTTAGTTGGATCCTCCAGTTAACTGCCATCAGTCTATGAACCAAGGTGTCCATCTCATCTGAGGCTCAAGCGGCGAAGGATCCCATTTCATGCTCATGTGGTCGTTGATAGAATTTCGTCCCTTTGCAAGTTATCACACTGAGGGTTGCAATTTTTGCTGGTTAGTGGACAGAGGCCACTTTCAGGGGCTTGTCAGGTGATACCCCCGGGGGCCAGCTCACAGCCTGGCAGCTGGCTTCTTCAGAGGCTGGAAAGGAGGGAGCAACTTCTAGTAAAACAGTTTTGCAGTCTTACGACATCGCTGGTTCTGAAGTTTGGAAGTAAGTCGCAAGCCTGGTCCACACTCAGGAGAGGAGACGACACACCGGTACCAGAAGGTGGGGATCATGTGGTCGTGGCGAGATGAGGATAACCCCCATTTCCACCTGATTGTTTTCCCCCTCTAGTTTCCTATTTACTCTCAAGCATTTGAGAATACAGTGATACTTTAACATGAAACAACCACATTTTATCTTTGGTATCTTTGCCTGCTGTCTGTGTTTCTTTTTGATACATTAAAAGCTTTGTTTGTAAACTTCAACTAAGTAATTATCCAAAACTAGTTGATTCACAGAAAATACAACAGTGTTTTCTAAAGCAGTAAAAGTGTGCCCCAGAAACTCTGGGGATGTCATTGTGAGCAAGGAAAATAGAAGCCTAGGAGAAAAAAACAATCTGTCTTAGGAACAGAATTTCTAGTAATTAAATTCAACGTCTTGAAGCCTCTTTCTAATCCAATATCCTTGGGTATAATCCCTGATGAGTATTCTGTGCTTGCAGTAACACAAACAGACATCAATTTGGCACAATTTGAATCCTGACTGGCCGGAAATTTATAGAGGCTATCACGGAGCTCTTCTTCCTGTGGGTTGTTCATCTTTTCTGCTAAGGCTTACTGAGCAGAATCTGAGAGAAATTATCACTCCTAATATTTCTGATACCACGGTCGCATCAGCACTGAATGTAGCCTTATGTTTTGGTTCCACACACATTTTGCCATTTATACAAATCATCTCTAACAACAACCAGGTCAAAACCCAGTCATCACTGGGGCAGAACGTTTAGTCTTACATACACTTTCCATTCTTCAGTCATTACTGGTCATGTCCTAGCCTGCTGAAGACAGTTACAACAGATAATTTTACTTTCATTTTAATTCCAAAGTATTTGAGATGCAAAGTCTAGCACTTTGAATTATTTTTCTATTTTAAATTTCACACACACACAATAAGAATTTAAGCACCTATCATGATGGGACATCTTGCTAGAACTGATTATTCTACGATAAATTAAAGTGATTATTGCCACCAAGAGGCATACAGTCTGTTTTAAAAGATAGCCATACAGGAATTCATCAAGTGTTACAGTTCAGTTCAGTTGCTCAGTTGTCTCTGACTCTTTGTGACCCCGTGGACTGCAGCACACCAGGCCTCCCTGTCCATCACCAACTCCCAGAGCTTACTCAAACTCATGTCCATCAAGTCAGTGATATCCAACCGTCTCTTCCTCTGTCATCCCCTTCTCCTCCTGCCTTCAATCTTTCCCAGCATTAGGGTCTTTTGTAAGGAGTCAGTTCTTCGCATCAGGTGGCCAAAGTATTGGAGTTTGAGCTTCAGCATCAGTTCTTCCAATAAATATTTAGGGTTGATTTCCTTTACGATGGACTAGTTGGATCTCCATGAAGTCCAAGGGACTCTCAAGAGTCTTTTCCAACACCACAGTTCAAAAACATCAATTCTTTGGCACTCAGCTTTCTTTATGGTCCAGCTCTCACATCCATACGTGACTACTGGAAAAAACATAGCTTTAACTAGATGGACCTTTGTTGGCAAAGTAATGTCTCTGCTTCTTAATATGCTGTCTAGGTTGGCCATAGCATTTCTTCCAAGGAGCAAGCATCTTTTAATTTCATGGCTGCAGTCACCATCTGCAGTGATTTTGGAGCCCAAGAAAATAAAGTCTGTCACTGTTTCCATTGTTTCACCATCTATTTGCCAGGACTGGATGGGACTGGATGCCATGATCTTCGTTTTTTGAATGTTGAGTTTTAAGGCAGCTCTTTCACTCTCCTCTTTCACTTTCATAAAGAGGCTCTCTAGTTCTTCAGTTTCTGCCATAAGGGTGGTGTAATCTGTGTATCTGAGGTTACTGATATTTCTTCCGGCATTCTGAGCGTTACTTTGCTAGTGTGTGAGATGAGTGCATTGTGCGGTAGTTTGAACTTTCTTTGGGATTGGAATGAAAACTGACCTTTTCCAGTCCTGTGGCCACTGCTGAGTTTTCCAAATTTGCTGGCCTATTGAGTGCAGCACTTCCACAGCATCATATTTTAGGACTTGAAATAGCTCAACTGGAATTCCATAACCTCCACTAGCTTTGTTCATAGATACTTCCTAAGGCCCACTTGACTTCACCTTCCAGGATCTCTGGCTCTAGGTCAGTGATTACACCCTTGTGGTTATCTGGGCCATGAAGATCTTTTTGTACAGTTCTTCTGTGTATTCTTGCCACCTCTTCTTAATATCTTCTGCTTCTGTTAGGCCTATACCATTTCTGTCCTTTATCGTGCCCTTCTTTGCATGAAGTGTTCCCTTGGTATCTTTAATTTTCTTGAGGAGATCTCTAGTCTTTCCCATTCTTTCGCACTGCAGGTGGGAGGGGTCTGGGGGGCCCACCTTGAGCAGTCCCCATGTCGCCATCATCTTCTAACACTGTGAATCAAGATGGCAGAGTCAAAGGCCGTGCGATCATCTTCTCCTGCAAGAGCTCCAAAATTGCAACTCACTGCTGAACAACCACAGACGGGAGAATGTTGAATCCCACCAGGAGAATGTTGAATCCCACCAAAGAAAGATACCCCATGTCCAAGGGCAAAGGAGAAGCCCCAGCAAGATGGTCAGATCAGATCAGATCAGATCAGTCGCTCAGTCGTGTCCGACTCTTTGCGACCCCATGAACTGCAGCACGCCAGGCCTCCCTGTCCATCACCAACTCCCAGAGGTCACTCAGACTCACATCCATCGAGTCAGTGATGCCATCCAGCCATCTCATCCTCTGTCGTCCCCTTCTCCTCCTGCCCCCAATCCCTCCCAGCATCAGAGTCTTCTCCAATGAGTCAACTCTTCGCATGAGGTGGCCAAAATACTGGAGTTTCAGCTTTAGCATCATTCCTTCCAAAGAAATCCCAGGGCTGATCTCCTTCAGAATGGACTGGTTGGATCTCCTTGCAGTCCAAGGGACTCTCAAGAGTCTTCTCCAACACCACAGTTCAAAAGCATCAATTCTTCGGTGCTCAGCCTTCTTCACAGTCCAGCTCTCATATCCATACATGACCACAGGAAAGACCATAGCCTTGACTAGGCGAACCTTTGTTGGCAAAGTGATGTCTCTGCTTTTGAATATGCTATCTAGGTTGGTCATAACTTTCCTTCCAAGGAGTAAGCGTCTTTTAATTTCATGGCTACAGTCACCATCTGCAGTGATTTTGGAGCCCAGAAAAATAAAGTCTGACACTGTTTCCACTGTTTCCCCATCTATTTCCCATGTAGTGATGGGACCAGATGCCATGATCTTCGTTTTCTGAATGTTGAGCTTTAAGCCAACCTTTTCACTCTCCACTTTCACTTTCATCAAGAGGCTTTTTAGTTCCTCTTCACTTTCTGCCATAAGGGTGGTGTCATCTGCATATCTGAGGTTATTGATATTTCTCCCAGCAATCTTGATTCCAGCTTGTGTTTCTTCCAGTCCAGCATTTCTCATGATGTACTCTGCATATAAGTTAAATAAACATGGTGACAATATACAGCCTTGACGTACTCCTTTTAGGAGGGGTGAAATCGAGACACTCAGAGGGCTCAAACAAAACCTTGTGCACACCAGGACCTGAGACCCCAAGTGTTATAAGGACTGTAACAGTGATGATGACCAAACAGTGATCCCAAAATATTAACAGCTGTGTGACGGGCTCTATACACGTCTGCTTTTTTAGATGGATTGCCTAATTTTAAATTGATTGCAAATCTGTAAGGATGAATCTAGTAGTTTTCTGTTGCTGCCATAGAAAACTAACACAGATTTACCACCTTTAAACAATACAAATTAATTTTATAGTTCCATAGTTCAGGGGTCCAGTGAAGGTTTTACTGAGGTAAAATCAAGGTTCTGGTAGGGCTGGGCCCCTCTCTGGATGAAGGAGAATACATTTTTTCCCACACTTGTATTACTGGCAGATTCAGTTGTGTGTGGTAGTGAAGCTGAGGTCCCTGTTGCCTTGCTGGCTGTTGGCTGGAGGTCATTCTGTCTCTAGAGGCTGCCACACTGTTTGGTTCACGGCCTCTCCCTCCATCTTTAAAGTCAGTTAGAGGTCGTCAAGTTCTTCTAATCTTGTGTCTCTTTGACACACTTCTGCTTATTCTCTTTGAGGAACCCATGATATTAGATTGGGCCCATTTTAATAATCCAGGATGGTCTTCCATCTCAGAGTTCTTAATCTACTTGCATCTGCAAAGTCCCTTTGGCAAAGTAAGATATCATGTTTATAGGAAATTAGGGTGTTGGCACCGTTGCCACCCACTGCTCTGCCTAATCCATCCATCATACAGCCACTTTAGAGATGAGGAAGGCTATTTCCCAAGCTAGAAAGTAAAAAGGATTTGAACCCAGTCCGTGTAACCTTTTCCTAGTCAATAACTAGAAATCCATATGGAGTAGAGTGAAGACACAGAGGTGGAACTCTAATGGAAGAAGATGCTTATATTCATCAAATTTAGCTATCACCATCTCTTTGCGGTAAATGTACTAAAACTAGACTGAAGAGTAACTTCAGTTAAGGGCAGAGATTCAGGTACGAGCATATAAACACTAGCTGGATTTTTTCATTTATGTTTCCGAATGTCTGTCCTGTTGCCCTTGCTATTCTGTGTGCATACAATGACCTTCGCATGTATCGGGACTATCCGGTTTACAGAAAGTATTGTAGGTAGCTTCCACTCACCGCTGTCCTAGTACAAACTGAAATCTCATCGTCTGTTCTTGCACTGCCTGTCAACTAGTGCCCATGGCATGGCTGCTTTTTGCCTGCCGTCACCTTCCTGTTGAAAAGAACCGAATTGCAAGCTTATCGATGGTCAGTGACGTTCTTTTCAAAACTGCTTTTATCACTTGCAGTTGTTACTCTTTTTATATGTTTTAATGGAATACTAGAAGAAACAAGTCTGCTGAAATAGAAGTTGAAAGAGAAAGTTAGTGGTTCAATTTAAGCTAAATTAGAGGCTTTAGAAAGACTCAATAGAGAAGAATAGCTTTAAAATAGCTGTCAAATTTGGTGTTGATGAGGTAACTATAGAAGTCTGGGGAAATATTTAGACAGATTCTGCCCTCTGAATGATCCAAAAAATATCTTTAATTTCTCACTCAATTTGAAATAACCTAAAACTAAGATTCTAAAAAGCATCATGGATGTGGACTGTGAGAAAATTACACAGGAGGACAATTATTGGATTATATTCACTCATCTCTTGTCCAATATATATATATATATATTTATTTATTTTGAATTTTAAGTTAAAAATATCAAGTTATTAGTGTCTTGATTCTAATTTTGTTTTTTGTTCCTTTCATTTTTTAATATTATATATATAATTCACATTACCATGTAAGTCACCCTTAAGGTATATGATTCAGTGGTTTTAAGTGTATTTATAAATCTGTCAGCCATCACTGCTAATTCTAGAATGTTTTCATCACCCCCTAAAGAAACCCATACCTATTAGTAGTCACTGCTTTTCCCCTCCCTCAGAAACTGGCAACCCCTAACTTACTTTTGATTCTGATGGATTTGTATATTCTGGGAATCTCATGTAAAGGGTGTGGCCTTGTGTGGCTGGATTCTTTCACTGAGCATGTTTTCAAAGTTCATCCACGTTTTCTCATGAATCCGCACCTCACTCCTTTTTGTGACTACTGTTTTATGAATATACTAAATTTTGTTTATCCATTTATCAATAAAGACATTTAAGAGTTTCTGCTTTTTTGTCTATTACAAACAGTGCTGCTATGATCATTTGTTATTAGATCAGATCAGATCAGTCGCTCAGTCGTGTCCGACTCTTTGCGACCCCATGAATCGCAGCATGCCAGGCCTCCCTGTCCATCACCAACTCCTGGAGTTCACTGAGACTCACATCCATCGATTGTTATCATATACTTTGAATTCTCTTGGGCACATACCTCCAAATAGAATCGCTGAGTCATATGGCAATTCTTATCTGTAATTTTCTGAAGAAATACTAAAATATTTTCCAAAGCAGGAAGGCATCATTTTACATTCTCACCAGCAATGTATCAAGATTCTAATTTGTCCCTATTCTTGCCAACATTAGTTCTTTTATGTCATTGTAGTTTTAATTTAACTAGTTTTTTTATTCATTTGGGGATGTTGATATTTTCAGCTGTTACTGTTGAAGTACTTCTTTTCAAATATGTTTTTTATTCACATTTATTGGCCTCTGTAATTTTTAAAAAATGGCTTGTTTTCTTATTGTTCTCCAAAGATGGCCAGTTAGTTTTTGTTTTTATTTTTGTTTGTTTAGTGATTTGTTGCTGCTTATACTGGACTTTTTTCCTCCAAAACTCTTTTAGGAACAAGAAATATAAAGTTCACAAAATCAGTGCTACTTTAAAATCCTTCCAGTTTACTTCCAGACTGAGCCTCATTATCAAGAGATTACGTAAAGATGTACTAAAAAATGGTATATTCTCTTTGCATGGAAACCTTGACTGTGCTTTAATCTTATCTGGGAGCCAAGAATACCGAACAATTTCAGTAATCAACAGCGTGTCTATGTACGGAAAGGAATGGGGACATAGAATGTAATATACAAGGAGGACAGATAGGAAACAAAAAGTCTTATCTGTTAATACATCAGGTCCAAATGTTTCAGAGTAGTAGAATGGTCCAATGAGTAAATTTTAAAAACACCTCACCAAGACAGAATGGTGATGCTCAGCAGTCGTTTTTTCATTGGGTCTGGAAGGATGAGTAGGAGCCAACCAAGCAGAGAGGAAGGAACAAAATTCCAGGCCCTGAAAACAACACAAGTGAGAAGAACTGAGGCGTGAAATACTTGGCACCATTGGAGAAAAGACAGGAAACTTCACTTAGGAAATGTCAGTGCACCTGACCTAGGAAGCACCAGGTACAAATTAATACAGCAACTTTACCTCTTCCCCATTTTCAAAGCATGCTTTCTATGCACAAACATTGAGAGAAATGAAAAAAATCTATGATATTAAAAATTTTCATTTTTAATAAGATTTGGTTGGTGAAGGTGTTCCATCTGATATTAGATTTATAGCAAGTTTCCAAATCTCCAAGCATCAAGATATAACTTCTTTATTATAAGAAAGTCAAAGATTTCCTCAGAGTCTCATTCTGAAATATTTCCAGTAACGGATAGGTGTGAAGCAATTTATGCACTACAGTATAGGCAGGGTCTCTTTTCCTGTTGGGGTTTCCAGGATGGAAGAAGTATTTTCTCCATCCAGTCCCTTTGATACAGCACCTACTACCTTTTCCAGCCACATTTTTAAACTAAGTTGATTGATGAATAGTCTACATAAAATGAAATGCACTAATTTGAAATACACAGATGAATTTTGACCAAGTATACACCCATGTGGAGAAGGCAACGGCACCCCACTCCAGTACTCTTGCCTGGAAACTGCCATGGATGGAGGAGACTGGTAGGCTGCAGTCCATGGGGTCGCTAAGAGTCGAACACAACTGAGCAACTTCAATTTCACTTTTCACTTTCATGCATTGGAGAAGGAAATGGCAACCCACTCCAGTGTTCTTGCCTGGAGAATCCCAAGGACAGAGGAGCCTGGTAGGAGGCTGTCTATGGGGTTGCACAGAGTCAGACACAACTGAAGCGACTTAGCAGCAGCAGCAGCATACACCCATGTATTATCATCACAATCAAAATACAGAACATTTCTATCATTTTAGAATTTTTTTTTAATTTGCTATTGTTTATTTTTTAAATTTTATTTTGTTTAACTTTACAATATTGTATTGCTTTTGCCATATATCAAAATGAATCTGCCACAGGTATACCTGTGTTCCCCATCCTGAACCCTCCTCCCTTCTCCCTCCCATACCATCCCTCTGGGTCGTCCCAGTGTACCAGCTTCAAGCATCCAGTATCGTGCATCAAACCTGGACTGGTGACTCGTTTCATATATGATATTATACATATTTCAATGCCATTCTCCCAAATCATCCTACCCTCTCCCTTTCCCAGAGTCCAAAAGACTGTTCTATACATCAGTGTCTCTTTTGCTGTCTCGTATACAGAGTTATCATTACCATCTTTCTAAATTTCATATATATGCGTTAGTATACTGTATTGGTGTTTTTCTTTCTGGCTTACTTCACTCTGTATAATAGGCTCCAGTTTCATCCACCTCATTAGAACTGATTCAAATGTATTCTTTTTAATGGCTGAGTAATACTCCATTGTGTATATGTACCACAACTTCCTTATCCATTCATCTGTGGATGGACATCTAGGTTGGTTCCATGTCCTGGCTATTTTATACAGTGCTGCGATGAACATTGGGGTACATGTGTCTCTTTTAATTCTGGTTTCCTCAGTGTGTATGCCCAGCAGTGGGATTGCTGGGTCATAAGGCAGTTCTATTCCCAGTTTTTTTAAGGAATCTCCACACTATTCTCCATAGTGGCTGTACTAGTTTGCATTCCCACCAACAGTGTAAGAGGGTTCCCTTTTCTCCATACCCTCTCTAGCATTTATTGCTTGTAGACTTTTGGCTAGCAGCCATTCTGACTGGCGTGAAATGGTACCTCATAGTGGTTTTGATTTGCATTCTTCTGATAATGAGTGATGTTGAGCATCTTTTCATGTGTTTGTTAGAATGTTTTTTATGCCAGTTAAAAGTCATCCCCCTTAACTCCTGGCTATAGGTAAGCCCCAATCAGAGAATGGTTTATCTTGGTCTGTATTTTCCATAAATAGAATAATAGGGACTTTTTTTTGCTATGTGCCTTCTTTTTTTCCAGCATAATGCTTTCGAGATTGCCCCGTGTTGCTGTGTGTATCAACTGTCCATCCCTTTGTGCTGCCGAATAGTACTCTATGCGTCATGGTCACGCTCAGTCACCAAGTCGTGCCCAACTCTTGGCGACCCATGGACTCTAACCCACCAGGCTCCTCGGTCCATGGGAGTTTCCAGGCGAGAGTACTGGAGTGGGTTGCCATTTCCTCCTCCAGGAATCTTCGCAACCCATGGACGGAACCCATGTCTTCCACATTGCCAGGTGGTTCTTTACCATGGAGCCACCTGGAAGCCTTATCAGATATACCGTAATTTGTTTATCCATTTGCCAGATGAAGCACATTTGAAGTGCTTCCAGCTTTGATCTATTGTGAGTAAAACTGGTGAACAATTATAAAGAAATTTTTGTGTGGACAGAAGTTTTTCTTTTTATTGGGTTGTTCAGTCATGAACACATCTGACTTTTTATGGTAAATTTATTGGGCAAATTCCTAGAAATAAAATTATGAGGCACACAGTAGCAGTAGCATATGTATAGGGAACTGCTAAGCCAAACTGTTTTCCAAAGTAGTCACCAAATTTTACATCCCCAGAGAAAATTAAAATTTCTGGTTGCTCCACATGCTTGGAAAGTTTTCTATTACCAGCCTTCTAAAGTTCAGCTATCCTGGAGAGATTTTAACATATTAATAGGCATATTCTTGATGACTAAAGATATTGGTAACTTTTCATGTGTTCGTTAGCTATTTTTAGTCTCACAAATGATTGTTCAAATGTGTTACACATGTTAAAGTTAGACTGTTTCTCTTGATATTGAGTTGTTAGGTTTATTTATTCTCTATATAAATCCAAGTATATGAAGCTTATTATCTTATTAAAGGCTGAATTTTGAAATCTAATTTTTATGATTCACTTGCTTATTCGTGTTTTTCAATAGCATTTAAACATTTATTTACTTCTGGCTGCAGTGGGTCTTCATTGCGGCGCGTGGGTTTGTCATCACTGTGGCTTCTCGTTGCCCAGCACGGCTCTGGGTGCACAGACGTCAGTAGCTGCAGCTCACAGGCTTGGTTACCCTGCGAAATGTGGGGATTCCCGGAGCAGAGATCAAACCTGAATCCTGTGTATTGGAAGCTGGATTCTTAACCACTGCACCATGAGGGAAGTCCCTCAATATCATGTTTTAATAATGTGGTTGTTCTGTGTAAGAATTCATTGTGTTCATGAATTGTTATAAAGGTATTTTTCTAACAGTTTTATAATTTCACCTTGTAAGCATTTAACTATATTCAGTTCAGTTCAGTTGCTCAGTCATGTCTAATTCTGCAGCCCAATGAACCTGTCCATCACCAACTCCCGGAGTTTTCCCAAACTCATGTCCATTGAGTCGATGATGCCATCCAACCATCTCAACCTCTGTGGTCCCCTTCTCCTTCCTCCTACCCTCAATCTTTCCCAGCATCAGGGTCTTTTCAAATGAGTCAGCTCTTCGCACCAGGTGGCCAAAGTATTGGAGTTTCAACTTCAACATCAGTCCTTCCAATGAACACTCAGGACTGATCTCCTTCAGGATGGACTGGTTGGATCTCCTTGCAGTCCAAGGGACTCTCAAGAGTCTTCTCCAACACCACAGTTCAAAAGCATCAATTCTTCAGTGCTCAGCTTTCTTTATAGTCCAACTCTCACATGCATATATGACCACTGGAAAGACCATAGCCTTGACTAGACGGACCTTTGTTGACAAAGTAATGTCTCTGCTTTTTAATACGCTGTCTAGGTTGGTCATAACTTTCCTTCCAAGGAGTAAGTGTCTTTTAACTATATTCAGTGTGGTTTAATTTCGTACATATCAAGAAAGGGACAACGTACCCCTATTTTTAAATATGGATATCCATTTATTCTAACACTGTTTGTTGAAAAGAAAATCTTTCCCCATTGACTGACTTTGGTCACTTTGTGGAAAGTTTGTTCTTGTTATACACTTGAGTCTACTTCTAGACACTTTTCTTCCATTCATCTACTTTTCTATCTTCATATGAATACTACTCCATCTTAATCAATATAGTTTTAGAATAAATTGCAAAATTAGATAGAATATGTCCTCTCTGTTATCTTTCAAAAATGTTTTTGGCTTTTGAATATCCATATACATTTTAGGATTAGCTTATCAATTTCTGTTAAAAAGCCTGATGGTTCTTTGGATGGGATTGTATTGAATGTAAAGATCAGTTATAGAGAAATGAGTTCTTAGCAATACTGAGCCTTCTGATTCATAAGAACATTTTATCTTGCCATTTATTTTCATGTCCTTCAATTTCTTTATACTTTGTTCTTTTTCTAGATTTCAAAGTACAAATCTTTTACCAATTTTAAATTCAGTCCTAATTATTTTGTGGGTCTGGGTACTATACTAAGGTGTTTTATTCTTCTTTAAGATCAAATTCTTGGTTGTTTATATAGAGAATGCTGCTGCTGCTGCTAAGTCGCTTCAGTCGTGTCCGACTCTGTGCGACCCCATAGATGGAAGCTCACCAGGCTCCCCCGTCCCTGGGATTCTCCAGGCAAGAATACTGGAGTGGGTTGCCATTTCCTTCTCCAATGCATGAAAGTGAGAAGTGCAAGTGAAGTCGCTCAGTTGTGTCTGACTCCTAGCGACCCCATGGACCGGAGCCTACCAGGATCCTCCATCCATGGGATTTTTCCAGGCAAAAGTACTGGGGTGGGGTGCCATTGCCTTCCCCTATATAGAGAATATATATATGAGAATGCAAGGTTAAATATATATATTTACCTTGCATTCTCTTATCTGAGCGCCAAAGAATTGATGCTTTTGAACTGTGGTGCTGGAGAAGACTCTTGAGAGTCCCTTGGACTGCAAGGAGATCCAACCAGTCCATTCTGAAGGAGATCAGCCCTGGGATTTCTTTGGAAGGACTGATGCTAAAGCTGAAACTCCAGTACTTTGGCCACTCCTGCGAAGAGTTGACTCATTGGAGAAGACTCTGATGTTGGGAGGGATTGAGGGCAAGAGGAGAAGGGGATGACAGAGGATGAGATGGCTGGATGGCATCACTGACTCTATGGATGTGAGTCTCAGTGACCTCCGGGAGTTGGTGATGGACAGAGAGGCCTGGCGTGGTGCGATTCATGGGGTCGCAAAGAGTCGGACACGACTGAGCGACTGATCTGATCTGATCTCTTATCTCATTAATTCTGTATATTCTAGCACCTTTTAAAATGACTTCTCCAGAGTTTTATATACACATAATCATGTCTTCATTTCTGTCTTACTTTGGAATGATGAAAACCATGACTTCTTTTACCATAAAATTTTTATTATTAATAGAAACTAAGTTTCTTGAGAAGAAGCAATCTGAATATAGGCAATAATCTAATAATTCTGTAGTCTCTTTCTTTTTCTCACCTTATTGCATTGGCTAAGGCTTCCTGTACAATTCTGAATAGAAGGGATAAACAGGAGTCCTTACCTTGTTACTGATCTTAAGGAAAATCCATTGTCTTTGACTGCTGAGAACATTGATATCTGTAGAATTTTTGTAGATGCCCTTTAGCAGCTTAAAGAAGTGTTTTTCTTCCTAGTTGACTGAGGTTTTTGTCATGAGTATCAACATAGCTTACCTTCTTGGGATAAAACCCTGTTGTCGTGATGTGTATTTCTGTACTTCCAGGCGGTTCTCTGAAATCACGTTAAGGAGTTTCTGTTCCTGTGTTGCTTTTGTTCAAGTGCCATGTCATGTCTGGCTTTCACAACCCCGTGGACTGCAGCCCCCTGGGCTGCTCCGCCCCTCACCATCTCCCGACGTTTGCCAAGTTCATGTCCGATGAACTGGTGATGCGATCCGACCATCTCATCCTCTGTCGCCCTCCTCTCCTCCTGCCTTCAGTCTTTCCCGGAATCAGCCTTTTTCAGTGAGCCCAGCTGTTTGCATCAGGTTTTTGCTTCTGTGGACATGAAGGATATTGGTCTGCAGTCTGTTGATATAAGATTTTTGATGATTTTTGATCGTCTTGGTAAGTTGCTGCCATCATACATTGTGTTTATTAGTGGACGAGAAAAAAAAAAAAAACAAATGTTTTTAAGTAGACCAGCTAGTTTGACTGTGTAGGGTAAATTCAATATAGAAAGCCACTGGACGTGGAGAAAATAAAGCATAAAACTTCTTTTAATAGTAAGAAAAAACAGGTTTCTTTTTTAAGAGAGAAGTTAAATATTTAATGGTTGAAATGATACAGGTACAGATAAATATTGATTATAGGCATTTAGGAATATTTATATCTAATTGAACCCTGCAGATAATGCCAATGGTATCAAAGTAATTACTGTAGAGTGAGCTTTCTACACAGAGTCCTGAGGATCAGCCCTGAATACTGAAATTTTGCAATACTTTTCTTAATTAAAATATTCCCAACACTTTCACATCAGCTTGAAAGATGAACATAAGTTGCCTGTGTTCAGATTTGTTTCCAATCAGGGATTTATTATGTGGGCAGTCACGTCTACTATTGTTTGTTTTTCTAGCGATGAAATCCTAGACTTTTTTGCCATGAAGACCTTACTTTGAATCAAAAATCTCTTGAACAGGCCACCAAAAAAATCCAGTTGCTTATCTGTTCAATAATTCCTTGAGTTTTGTTGTTACCATCTGGGAAAATGTTTCAGAAATGTCTTACATATTACATTATGGTCAAATGCAGGACTATTGTGGATATTATTATGTTAATTCAAGAAAGGGCAGTTTTATCTCTACATCAATTATCTTACAACTTTACTTCACATTGAGAATTTTCCATAAGTCAGTTCTTTAAGAGTTTCTTGTGCTTTCTTTCTCGATTTGCTTGTGTATCAGACCGAAATCTGGTCACATCTGTAAAGACTGACAGCATTTTTTAAACTGATAATATTTGAAAATTTTTTTCTTACAATACCATCTCAGTTGATAACACCGTATCTTAGGTTTTTCCTTTTCTTCAGTGAATTTCTTCCTTTGACTAGGAAACTATTGATTCTCTCACCACAAATGGATTCACTGATTTAATTCAGAAACCTTAAATTCTACCATGTGTATTGAAATGAATGTCTTTCAAGACAAATGGATGTGTATTGTTTTGATTCTTTGAGTCTCTTAAAATAATTTTATTATGTTATATACTCAACTAACATGATCATTTTTTAAAAAGGGAAATATAAAAACTGAAAGTCATCTTTTACATTCCCCCTAATTCCTCTAGTCACAGGTAACAAGTAATATTAAGTAGCATTAAAAGCAGCCACACAATTAATCGTTTATTTTAGCTATCTATTATGATATACCATGAAATTATATCCATTTATAACTTTACCACGTCTTCTCCTCTGTCGGTTATTCCAAAGTCTTCTGTTTTAGTGATTAAATTAAGCAATGGACAAAGAATTAATCTCAAAAATATACAAGCAATTCCTGCAACTCAATTCCACAAAAATAAACAACCCAATCAAAAAGTGGGCCAAAGAACTAAATAGACATTTCTTCAAAGAAGACATACAGATAGCTAACAATCATATGAAAAGATGCTCAACATCACTCATTATCAGAGACATGCAAATCAAAACCACTATGAGGTACCATTTCATGCCAGTCAGAATGGCTGCTATCCAAAAGGCTACAAACAATAAATGCTGGAGAGGGTGTGGAGAAAAGGGAACCCTCTTACACTGTTGGGAATGCAAACTAGTATAGCCACTATGGAGAACAGTGTGGAGATTCCTTAAAAAACTGGGAATAGAACTGCCTTATGACCCAGCAATCCCACTGCTGGGCATACACACCGAGGAAACCAGAATTGAAAGAGACATGTGTACCCCAGTGTTCATCGCAGCACTGTTTAAAGTAGCCAGGACATGGAAGCAACCTAGATGTCCATCAGCAGACGAATGGATAAGAAAGCTGTGGTACATATACACAATGGAGTATTACTCAGCCATTAAAAAGAATATATTTGAATCAGTTCTAATGAGGTGGATGAAACTAGAGCCTATTATACAGAGTGAAGTAAGCCAGAAAGAAAAACACCAATTTAGTATACTAACACATATATATGGAATTTAGAAAGAAGGTAATGATAACCCTGTATACGAGACAGCAAAAGAGACACAGATGTATAGAATAGTCTTTTGGACTCTGTGGGAGACGGAGAGGGAGAGGGTGGGATGATATGGGAGAATGACATTGAAACATGTAAATTATCACATGTGAAACAGATCGCCAGTCCAGGGTCGATGCATGAGATGGTGCTTGGGGCTGGTGCACTGGGATGACCCAGAGGGAGGGGATGGGGAGGGAGGTGGGAGGGGGGTTCAGGATGCAGAACATGTGTACACCAATCGTGGATTCATGTTAATGTATGGCAAAACCAATACAATATTGTAAAGTAAAAAATAAATAAAACTGAAAAAAAATTAATAAAGCTATTAATGGCACCCCACTCCAGTACTCTTGCCTGGAAAATCCCATGGATGGAAGAGCCTGGTAGGCTGCAGTCCATGGGGTTGCTAAGAGTCGGACACGACTGAGCGACTTCACTTTCACTTTTCACTTTCATGCATTGGAGAAGGAAATGGCAACCCACTCCAGTGTTCTTGCCTGGAGAATCCCAGGGATGGGGAAACCTGGTGGGCTCCCGTCTATGTGGTCACACAGAGTCGGACACGACTGAAGTGACTTAGCATAGCATAGCATTCTGATTTGCATTCAGTTGACAACCTAGTTTTTCATGATTAGGTATTTATTTTTCCCTTGTAGCTTGAGTGTTTTTCTTGGTGTTTCATCTCCTCCTTTTTTTTTAAAGCTAGGTTTTACAAATTTTCCAAATTATCAGTCTTAGTGTAAGTGTATGCAGGAGTCTTGATTCAAGCAATACTGTTAGTTTGTTCTGACTTTCACTGGGTTCATTTTTTACCTGAAGGGATTGGCTATTCTCAACTGATTACAGGGACACGGCCTTGCTTCTTATTGCTCATGGTAAAGGTGTGTTGTCTGTTTTCTTGGAATTGCTTCCTCTTGGTGTGAAATCAAGAGGAAGTCGCTGTGAGTTGCTCAGTTGTGGCCGACTCTTTGCGACCCTATGAACCGTAGCCCACGAGGCTTCAGCTGTCCATAGAATTCTCCAGGCAAGAGTACTGGAGTGGGTTGCCATTGCCTTCTCTGGAAGATCTTCCCAACCCAGGGATCAAACCGGAGTCTCCTGCACTGCAGGCAGATTCTTAACTGTCTAAGCCACCAGGGAAGCCCCAGTTTCTTTATGTTGCTGCTAAGTCACTTCAGTTGTGTCCGACTCTGTGCGACCCCATAGATGGCAGCCCACCAGGCCCCGCCATCCCTGGGATTCTCCAGGCAAGAACACTGGAGTGGGTTGCCATTTCCTTCTCCAATGCATGAAAGTGAAAAGTGAAAGTGAAGTTGCTCAGTTGTATCTGACTCTTAGTAACCCCATGGACTGCAGCCTACCAGGCTCCTCTGTTCATGGGATTTTCCAGGCAAGAGTATTGGAATGGGGTGCCATCGCCTTCTCCCCGGTTTCTTTATAAATGGTTGCTAAATAGTTTGAATATCACCCCGACTGGATTGCTTTCCTCTCTCTCTCTCCCTCCTGTACCTTCCTTTCTCTCTGTATTTCCTTCCTTCCTTTTCCCACTTCAAGAAAACTTTCTAGGAATGCTGCTGCTGTCGTCTAAATAATTCAACCTGTGTTCCAATTTTGCTCTTTATTGTAAATATTACATACAAGTCTAATAATATTTGCTGTAACTGAGTCCCTTTTTTCCCTTCCTTTGCTTTCTGGACAAGTGTTTTCTTTTACTTTTTCCTTTAGATAAAGTCTTGATAGTGGTGTGAAATTTTAAAATTGTAGCTGGACAAAACTGACATCAAGTCCCATAAATCTTGAACATTCTCATCCCATCAATATAAATAATTCTATCCAGGTGATATCCTGTAACACCAGCGTCACACACATCTTGACTGGGTCTATAATTGCACTGGCTGACACCCTATAAATGTCTCATCTTCCTGTGTTTTCTCTTAAAATCCTAATTTAAAAATTCTTGAGTATATTTAGGAACAAGTAATATACAGATCTCTAATTATAATACATTGCTCTAATGTTACATAATAATGTGAGTATGGATCTTACTCTCATACCTGTTAAAGTTCCTGTAACCACTTATTAAAATCTTTCAAATATTTTGAGATGGTCTGTTTACAAACCTGAGACCTCCTTTCAGTGGCTTCCCAGGTTCTGGTCCTTAACTGAGAAGGCATTGATCTCTGAGTTTTGAGACAGCCTCCCTTCCTCTGTTAGATCTTTCTGTGTCCACATAAATTTTTTTAAGAAATTCTAGGACATGCTCTACTTCTATGATATTTTTCTGAGCTTATGGACCCAGTACATCTTTTTTTCCCCTTTTCTGTCTATATTGGTTTTTAAGATCAAAAGTTTCACCTGTTATATCATTCCTCATCTAGTTCATTCTTCTTAAATTGTTTTTTAATTGGAGAAGGAAATGGCAACCCACGCCAGTATTCTTGCCTGGAAAATCCCATGGACAGAGAAACCTGGTAGGCTACAGTCCATGGGCTCGCAAAGAGTTGGACATGACTGAGTGACTTCACTTTACTAACTTTTAAAGTTTACTTTTCCTATTAGGATAGTGAGATTAAGCCTGTATTTTTTTTAAAGCAGGTTGGGTATTTCTCTCCTTGCCTTTCTGAGGAAACCTATCTAGAAATCCTTCAGTTTTCTTTTAAAAAGAAATATCCCCATTTCTGTTTATTTTTTCTTCCAGTTTTATTAAGATGTGATTGACATACAGCACAGCAGAACTTTAAGGTGTGCAGCATAATGATTTTACATCATGGGATAATTATCACAGTAAGTTTAGTGAACATCCATCATCTCATATAGACACAAAATTAAAGAAATAGAAGCACAATTTCCTGGTGAAGAGAGCTCTTAGAATTTACTCTGGACAACTTTCATATATAATGTACAGCAGTGTTACTTGCATTTGTCACATTGTACATTATATCCCTGGTACTTATTTATCTTATATCTGGAAATTTGTGCTTTTTGATTGACTTCGTCCCATTCCCCCTCACTCACCCCCTGCCTCTGGTAACCACAAACCTGACCTTTTCTTGTGAGTTTGTTTATGAAGTATAATTGTTTCTGAAATATAATTCTCAACTATGTTAGTTCCTGGCACACAACATAGTGTGTAGAAATCATTTAGTTTTTAATAATTTCATGAACTTTCTATTCCACACTGGATATATGCTCATGATTGGGCACTTATTTTTCCCCTGTAGCTTGAGTGTTTTTCTTAGTGTTTCATCTCATTTTTTTTTTAAAGCTAGTTTTTACAAATTTTCCAAATTATCAGTCTTAGTGTAAGTGTCTGACTCTTTGCGACCCCCTGGACTGTAGCCCACCAGGCTTCTCCATCCATGAAATTCTCCAGGCAAGAGTACTGGAGTGGGTAGCCATGCCCTTCTCCAGGAGATCTTCCTAACCCAAGGATGGAAACCTGGGTCTCCTGCCTTGCAGGCAGATTCTTTGTGTGCCTTTAATTATTCAGCTCAACTGAAGTTGATAGATTACAAGGTTTGGTTACAATTAAGCAAAGTAGAATAGTACTGTTGAGAAATACAATGTACACCATATCTGTAATTTTACATTTCCTGAAGGCACACTAAAAAAAAAGTAAAAATGTTGAAATTAATTATTTAATAATATAGTTCTCTAAATATATCCAAAAGAATGATTTGGCATGTAATCAAAATCAAATCATTAAAGAGGACTTTCACATTCCTCTTTGTGCCACCTTTAGAATCCCGTCTGTATCTTGCCCCTATGACGCCCCTTGTTTGGACTAGCCGCATTTCAATAGCCAGTTGCGTGCACAGCTACCTTCTTGAACAGCCCAGACTTGATGACATTTTTCCACTAGCACCATTGTCTCTTAAATAGATCTGATTTCATTGTTATTAAAATGTCCCCTGAGTAAGGGCAGATACTCTTTCCTAGAATTGCTGGCAAGATTGATGTGTGAGTCTAGTAATACAGACTGTCTGTTCTCAGATTGCTTTGCCATGTCTCTAAATGGATTGCCAGCCTCGGCCAGTCTCCTGAGAGAGCGCGCCCTCTAGCGTCTCGTCTTGGCTTAGCACGTCTTGGTACATGCCATTTCAGCCTTCTCCCTTCTCCCACCACAGAGACCACGGAAGAACTCGTTTGCAAACAGTTTCATGACTTTCAGTTTAGCAAACCCAATCAGTAAACAGCAGGCATCTTGCATGACTAGGGGTGAATTTTAGGGTTCAGACACTCTCGATGTCAAAGCAAAGAAGTCTTCAAGAGGCTCTCCCGTTAGCTCCAAAGACCGCGAAGAAATCTATATACATAAGTGACGTGAACTTCTCTTGAACTCTCAGCTAACATGTCCTCAGGAGTATATCTCTTTTCCATTCGTCACTGAGCTTCATTACGATCCTGCCTCAACTCGAGTGCTTCTCTGACAGCCATCATCCGAGTCATGATGGGTGTTTCTGGTTTCAGGATTGTCTGAAAGTTTCATATGGTAGAAGCGATTTCTCCCAGCGCCCAGCAACGAGCTGACAATTATGTTTCTAAAGGGCTCTATCGAGCAGCTGCATCAGACAACTTTCAAGTCCAGAATCCCTGCTGAATCCACAGAGGGGCTGTATTGATTTCTGCCACAGGCTGTAGTCTGTGTGTGGTCTGGCTGCGGACACTTCTGCAATCGTTTGTGCTCTGGGGTCGTCAGGCTCCAGGGGCGCTGCCTGATTGACAGCCCTTTATAAATCTTTTATTCCCTTGCTTCTTTTGGAGCACCATTCAATCTCAGATTTCTTTCTGGCGACTTTGTGACTAGGCTTAACAGTATCCCCAAATGAGAGATGGGATTCTGCCATACAGAATTCAGATGGTTTTTCCCATCTCAGGGCTGTTTCGCGGTGGGGTCGAGATTAGAACAGGAATTATCTCTCACGCTCTGAGGACAGCCTCTCACAGCTCATGCCGTTCCCCAGATTTTCTGGCAAGTCTTGAACTTTAATGGGGTTTATCCTCAATGTTCTATCGGCGCATGGACAATCACCATCTGCCAATAGCCTCAGAATCTCCTTGTCCTCTTTCCTGTGAGGACAAAAGTATGTACCATTGTTGTTATCAGCTCACTCTCAATGGCTGTTAAGACCCAATGAAGTCACCCTAGATGGTGACAGTATACTGGTGAATTTAAATGTCCTTGTGTAAACAGTTAGCATCACCTAGAGGTAGTTCTCTATCAGCATAAACTTCTTGACTGACTTCTGAAATAGGAATGGAAAAAAAAAAAGCATGAGCTAATTCTGCAGTTTACCGTCCACTTTGCCCATTGCTTTTTGGTGCAGTTTTTGTTGTTGTTGTTTTAATCATGTCTCCAGCACATCTAAGGTAACTGGTAGATCCACCTAGATAAATTCCCAGTGGTCCACTGTCAGTATGGGTAAGTCATCTGCTTTGCCTTTTGGCTTGAAAGGGTTGTTAGAAAAGGAATTAATGGAGATCAATACCCCTACTGGAACCACTAATGCTAACTAAAGCATTAATCTCTTCTCACACTCCTAGAATTCTATACCATTTAATATTTTCCACAGAGGAGGGCTTGGGGATTGCAAAGATCCTCATTTAGCATTTTCGTGGAAACCAGGTGGAGAGTGGACATGGAAGACACGTAATGAAGATGGTTGGGCCGTCATTCTCCGTCCACGCCTGGCGTCCTTCCCAGGCCTGCATTTCAGTAAAGGCAGTGCAGCCAGAGAGCGTGTTTCTCTTCCTGTGTTTTCCAAATCAGGGTTGAGCCTTTGTATTGGTGTTACCTGTCACAATGTCTTGATAGCCTCCGAGTTTTACCTTGGGGCTACCTATAGGTGCCCTCTCTACCCTCCATGGTATTTATGGTACCCTGGGTGGCAAGAGTGATCTTCCAAGTATTTTCAGTTTTACCCTGAGGCTACTCCACCCACCACATTTCCTCCTTCCTGGGATTCCCATTCTGTGGGTTGGGGGAGCAGATCCCAAACCCTTAGTGAATATATTAAAAAAAAAAAAATAGTACGCTTTTAACTGAGGAAATGAATTCAGTCCCTCTGCCAGTATTTTCTATTCCAAATCATGGTCTTTATAATTGGATTACTTGCGCTCATCCACATCAGGTGAACTCAGTGACTTTAAAGGTGCTTCCAAAGGCTTGTGGTTGTCACGACCTGAGACGAAGATGGTTTTCCACTTCATAAGCCCCAAGATTATGCCACCAGCACCCTAATGATCGTGTCTAGTTCTTCCCCTCCCATTCTGCTTTCCAACAGCAATGAAACAATCCCAGGAGACAAAGTCCGTTAGTTCCTCATTCTTCCATCTCTCCAGTGCTCGCCCTTAGTCTTGCCTCTTCCTTGGGTAATGAACACTTGGCTGCCGTTTAATCCCCTGCCTAATAACTGAGCTTACCATCTCTTGAGTGTTTCCTTGATCCCTAGACGGCAACATGACATTGAGGACCTCAAATATGAGCAGCACTCCACGTCATAACATCTACCACAGTTTGGGTCAATAGTTA
This sequence comes from Tragelaphus eurycerus, assembly GCA_935064755.1. NCBI lineage: Eukaryota > Metazoa > Chordata > Mammalia > Artiodactyla > Bovidae > Tragelaphus > Tragelaphus eurycerus. Next base: position 4,508,167 of record CAKXYN010000051.1, read on the forward strand.
CCACATTCAGTGCTTCCATTATCTTGATTGAGATGATGTTTTCTAGAGCGTATAACGTCTGCCAAAACATGCCGTTTTTTGTATTCCACTTAACTGAGCGACTTCACTTTCATTTTTCACTTTCATGCATTGGGGAAGGAAATGGCAACCCACTCCACTGTTCTTGCCTGGAGAATCCCAGGGACGGGGAAGCCTGGTGGGCTTCCTTCTGTGGGGTCGCACAGAGTTGGACACGACTGAAGCGACTTAGCAGCAGTAGCAGTATACCTCAATGAAGCTGTTAAGTAGATACATCACTCCAGTGCCTTCACCCTTATCATCCCTACCGCTCAGAATGATGCTACTGACTCACCCAGTGCTAGGTTTGTCTACTTACCAATGGGTACAAGACAGAAGCAGGACAGTACACGACATGTGGGAGACTGCAAAGCTGCCGTACATCTTCCTTGGTGTCCTTCCTGCATTAGAACATTCTCTGCAGTCTGTCAGAAACTGACCTCCCATGTGACACATTAACCTGGGAACTGCTGAGTTCCTGACTCTCACCAGACACATGGCCTTTTCCTGGTTCTTGGTGTAACTTCCTTGCTTCAGCATAGCTTCAACACATGATATGCAGGAGAATTTAATAAAAACAATCCAGATGGACCAGGATTCAACACTAATAAAATCATTTCTTAATCAGTAATCAGTGCATAGCAGACCTTTTCAAGATGCTCATTTATCTCTTAGCCAGTGTGTTCGATCAGTCGATATTGGAAAAGAATTTTGGGGATCCCCAGGGATCCCTGAGGAGGGAAGAATAAATTACAGGCCCATGCCTGCCCTTTCACATAATAGCTAAGAAGCCATTATGTGGAGAGATTCTCCCTGAAATCTAATTCTTGCCTCAGCCAGGTCAATTTAGGAAGACCTGGCTACCAGCAGCCAGCTCTCTGATGCTGTGCAAACACATAAAAGATTCTCATTTTGAGTAAGATCCAGCCTGTGCTTGTGGCCTCCTTAGAAACAGATCATATTCATGTGAAAACAGTCACTTGCCCACAGATGAAGCTTCCATAGCTGTTAGTGGGCATGGACATCTAGGACACTTTTTTCCTATGTTGATGCTGAAATAGGTGGCTTCTAAGGTGTCCCTGCCTCCTAGTACAAGCCTTTCTGTGGCCCCATCCTTGTGAGTGTGGTCTGGAAATTTTCCAGCCCATAGGTTATGGACAAAGGTGATGGCTTATGACTTTCCAAGTACATTCTCTGATTGGTTACGTTGCACGTAATGTAACCTACATCTTAGTAGCAGATACATTCTCTTGCTGGCTTTGGTAAAGCACAGGGGCATGTAGGAGAGGCCCACAGGACAAGGGCAACTTCCAGCTGGCAGCCAGCTAGAAACTGAGGCCCTCAACCCAACACCCCAGTGGGAACTGCATTTGGCCAGTGACCCTAAGTTAGCATGTGAGCCAGTTCTTCCCCCAGTCAAACCTTCAGATGAGACCACAACCCAGGCTGACAACTTGATTGCCAGGTTTTTGAGACACACCAAAGCAGAGGATCCAGTTGAGCTGTGCCCAGATTTCCTGACCCAGAAAAACTGGACAATAGTGTGTATGTTTTAGCCATTATATTTGTGGCAAGTAATTATGCAGCAGTGAATATCTAATACAGATAGAGTCAAGTAAAAGTAGAAAGGCCAAAATATATGCAATCCGACTTTTCCCCTCTGCTCATTTTAGGGTTGTTTTCCATTCAATTTTTTTTAAAGATTGTTTTTTATGTGAATCATTTTTAAAGTCTTCATCGAATTTGCTACATATTGCTTCTGTTTTATGTTTTGGTATTTTGGCTGCAAGGCATATGAGGTCTTAGTTTCCTGACCAGGATTCAAACCCATGTCCTCTGCATTGGAAGGTGAAGTCTTAACCACTGGACCACCAGGGAAGTCCTATTCTTTCCATTCAGCTTTGGATATGAATTCATTCACTGAGCAGATCATAATCGTATGAAAAGTAGAACTGCTTTCTAGGGCAAGAAGGGAGGAGTCAGAGCAAGAAGGGAGATCATGTAAGAAAACAGAGTCAAGACTGTCACTAAAGGTGATCCCAGACGATCAGGCTGTTGAATATGACCTGCGTCTACCCATGAGATGAAACCTCCCAGAGCTGTAGTGACCAAAGTATGGCAGGCTCTGCCCAAGGGCGGCTCTAGGCTGGAAGTCTGTGGAGAGAGGGCATATTGGGGCAAAAGTGGGGAAGGCCATTGAGAGGAAAGAGTAACCTTGGGTAAAAGTACAGTCTAAGTTGAATGTTAGGGGGAGCTTTCGCTCCTTGGAAGGATGTGAAGTTTATCATTAAAAGCCTAGATTCCATAGGTGTGGCAACTGAAAATTACCAGACATGCCACTGTGAGCACAAGGGAGCAAAGAGACTTCCTTAATGAATTTATATATATATTTATATACATAAGCATATATAATTATTTTAAAATTATTAAAATAATAATAATTATAAGTAATATAAATTATTTAAATAATATAAATATTATAATTTAATGATTATTAAATTATATAATTATTTAAAATTGTATTATAGATATATATTTATTTATAAAAATAGTATATATTCATATATATTAATATTGATGGTATAATAATTATATATTATATTAATCAATTATATTACCCACATTACTAATTAATATATAATTAATAATTGACATTAATATAATATATCATATGTAAATATATAATAAATAAAGTTATTATATATTTGTATATTATATATTATATATAATATATATTATATGTTATTATGTATTTTATTTATGATATAGTATAGATATAAACATATTTATATCACATATATACATTTTATATATATTTATATATTAATATATGTTTTATATATAATATATTTTTATATATGTATTTTATATATTTTAAAAATATGTATTATATATTCAATATATTGTATATATATTAAATATGTATATTTAATATATTTATATATTAAAATATGTATATTTAATATATATTATATATGTATATATAATAATTTAATTTAATTTATATTTATATATAATAATTTAGTTATTATATATTTATATAATAATTTAGTTATTATATATATTTATATATAATAATTTAATTTATTGTATATATTTATATATAATAATTTATTGTATGTATATTAAAATATATATTACTTTATATATCATAATATTAATATATTGTATATATTATATAATTAAAATATATTTTATTAATATATTTAATATATAATATGCAATATATTTTATTATAAAATATGTATTATTAATATAATATATATTAGATTATATATATTTTATATATATATATCCAAGAGATACCTGGGATAAACAAACCATATTTTGCGATACTAGAAACATTTTTACCTTTCACCACTTTTATAAAGAAAATACAATGACAGCAATCCCCTCTAAAACAAATTCCTCAAAAACAAAACATCTTAAAAAATTTTTTTTAATTTGCCATCTTTACTGTGTGTGTGTGGAGAGAGAAAGAGAAGTAGGCTGTTAAATTCGCCTCCCAAGACTGGACTTGGAGTATTTAAACTTCCATGACGTTCCCTGAGCTTTTAAAGATATTAAAAATAGGCATTGACTATAATTCTTAAATCTGAATACTTTGGTTTCATCAACTGCATTATTTATGGAATTATTTTGGAGAATGTCAAGCTGACATGGGACTCTAACTCCCTCCCCTTGTTTTTATTACCTCCCGTATCCTGATGATATTACCAAAACTGATTGAGAATACAGTAAGAGTACAAGTAAACTTCCATCAAGGCTAATAGGAAGTAAAGTAACAATTTTGATGCTTTTCTGCTGGATATAGTAGAGACAGGATCATTTTGAATAAAGGATGTAAGGGTAACCTAGCAACTCCTCTTTTTTGATGAAGCCATGTCATGTCATTTCTGCTAGTTAAAACTGGAGAGTATTCTCCTAAGACATTTAATGAGAAAGGGGAAATAAAGGAGATTTACAGAGAAGACCAAGCCAAATAATGCATGTGCTATTTGCTAATCTGGTTGTCAATGATATCAAAATCATTTGGAATACCCAGGAAAAGTCCCCAGAACATACTGGGTGCTTAAGAACTATGTTGACTCAATGAATGAATGATCATGATCAAATTGCTATGGCAGAAACAGAGCAGAACGTCTTCCTGCTGTTCTGCAGCTGCTGTAGGAGGCCACTGGGCAGGTAGAAAATTCATTTCATGAATCATTACTCCTGGAACTCTGCATTCAGACAACCTGATGCAAGTGAAGTTTCAGTATCATTTGTGGGATCATCTGTTTCATGTCTACACTTCTCCATAGAAATAAAGCTTACTTGTCATTTCTTAGACAGTGCTTTGTCCCTAACACGGGATCTCCTTCATGGCCAGAGCTTGCAAATGGTTCATCGAATCCCATCCAGCAAATTCACGCATTCACTTACCTAAGACAGACCTTCCTTAATGTAAGGTGTGTGTGTGTGTCATGCACATGTATGTGTGGAGGCATAATCACCCTCTCTAGCTTTAATTTTCAGGGAAAGGTAAGAGTGTGTGGGCTATCATGTTTATATGCGTGTGACTTTAATGATTTGTGAAATCTAGAAGCCCAAGAGAACTACAGGCCTGGGATATAGTTTCCATACAGTTAATCTTTGATACATGAGGATATTTATTTTGCTTGGGTCTTTATCCAGAGGTTCATGGTCTCTATACTGCTGCTCTAAACTTTTCCAAGGCTGTGCTTTATAACAGGTTTCAGTCTTCTAGGAGGTGTGTGTGTGTGTGTGTGGTTTCCAGCACTAACAGTCTCTGCCTATTAGTCCTATAAGAGCAGATAGAAGGCTAATTTATACATAGCCTGTGGCTTTGTCAAAGTCTTCTTACAAAGAATGAAGTTCTACTTCTGGCTGGCTGGTCGAATCTACTTACGAAGGATAAAATAGAACACCTGCACTCCAATAATTATCAGTGAATATAACTTGGTTCATGGAAATTTACCAAAGAATTCTAATTGAGTGAAGCGGTACATTTAGATCTGAAGTGTTTTAATCTGTCCATCAACTTGGATGCTCAAATTCTATCCTTATTTCATCCAGAGGAGAAATGAACCAGGAACCCAACCTTCTGACACGATCACAGAATGCTGTTCCTAAAACATAATTTTCCACCCTTGTCATTTTTTTAGATGTTTTGGCATACAAGATGAAACCTATGTGATGTTGAAAAAGTTAAGTGCTTTACAAAGGGTCTTTGGTGCTTCTGGGGAAAGTTGTTCTCAGAAGTGGAGAGAACTGTGTGCTCTCTAAGTGCAGCCATTGATGGCATCGTTAGAACAGTGCCAGGCAGGAGGGTGAGGATGCTCACCACACAGGCTGTTAAGACAGTGAGGGGAGTCACCTGCACCATCTAGAGGCTTCACACACACTAAATGCCATCATGAATTGCTTGTTTCATCGTTTCCTGGTTTTCCCTACTTACGTTTATTGTTGTGTATGGTTATTGACGTACAGTCGATTAACATTGTTAGTTTCAGGTGTACAACAGAGTGATTCAGTTGTACATATACATTATCTATTCTATTTTGAATTCTTGTCCCATTTAGGTGTTACAGAGTATTGGGCAGAGTTACCTGTGCTATACAGTAGGTCCTTGTTGTTTATTTTAAATACAGCAATGTGTATATGTCAGTTGCAAACTTTCAATCTACCCCTCTCCTAACTGCCACCCCTGCCCCCCAGGTAGACATTAGTTTGTTCTTTAGGTCTGTAGGTCTGTTCTGTCTTGTAAATAAGTTTGTATCATTTTTTAGATTTCCCCATATAAGAGATATCATATGATATCCCACACTTATTGTTTGTAGACTTTTTAGTTATGGCCATTCTGACTGGTGTGAAGTGATATCTCATTGTAGTTTTGATGTGCTTTTCTCTAATAATTAGCAGTGTTGAACATCTTTTCATGTACCTCTTGACCATCTGCATGCCTTCTTTGGAGAAATGTGTATTTAGGTCTTCTGCCCAGTATTTGGTTGCTGTGTGTGTGTGTTTAATATATGGAGCCACATGAGCTATTTTTAAATTTTGCAGATTAATCCCTTGTCAGTCACATCTTGCAAATATTTTCTCCCCTTCTATGGGTTGTCTTTTCATCTCATTTATGGTTTCCTTTGTTGTGCAAAAAGTTTTGAGGTTGATTAGGTCTCATTTGTTTATTTTTGTTTTTATTTTCATTACTCTAAGAGATGGATTGAAAAAGATACTGCTGCAATTTATGTCAGACTGTTCTGCCTATGTTTTCCTCTAAGAGCCATATAGAATGTGGCTATGCATTTTGGTCTTTAATTCATTTGGAGTTTATTTTTGTGAATGGTGGTAATGTTCTAATTTTATTTTATTTTTTACACATAGCTCTTCAGTGTTGCCAGCACCATTTATTGCAGAGATTGTCTTTTCTCCATTGTATATGGTCTTACCACCTTTGTTGTAGATTAATTGGCCATAAGTGTGTGGGTTTATTTCTGGGCTTTCTACCCTGTTCCATTGGCCTATGTGGGTTTTTGTGCCAATTCCATATCATTCGATGACTGTAGCTTTGTAATATAGTCTGAAGTCAGAAAGCCTGGTTTCTCAAGCTTACTTCTTTCTCAAGATTGTGTTGGCTTTTCAGGGTCTTTTGTGTCTTCATAAAAATTTTACTTTTTTTTTTTTTTGGTTCTAGTTCTGTGAAAAGTGCCATTGGTAATTTAATAGGAATTGCATTGAATCCATAGATTACCTTTGGTAGTCATTTTGACAATATTGATTTCTTCCATTCCAAGAACATGGTGAAAATGTTAGTCTTGCAGTCATGTCTGACTCTTTGCAACCCCATGGACAACAGCCCACTAGGCTCCTCTATCCATGGAATTTTCCAGGCAAGAATACTGGAATGGGTTGCCATTTCCTCCTCCAGCAGATCTTCCTGTTTTCCTGTCTGTGTTGTATTTGATTTCTTTCACCAGTGTCCTTTAGTTTTCAAAGTACAAGTCTTTTGCTTCCTTAAGTAGGTTTATTCCAATGTATTTTATTCTTCTTGGTGTGATGGTAAATATGATTGTTTCCTTAATTTCTCTTTCTAATCTTTCATTGTTAGTATAAAAGAAATGCAACGAATTTCTGTGCATTAATTTTGTATCCTGCAACTTTACCGAATTCGTCAGTTAGCTCTAGGAGTTTTCTGATGGCATCTTCAAGATATTCTATGTATAGTATCATGTCATCTGCAGCAACGGTAGTTTTACTTCTATTCCAATCTGCGTTCCCTGATTGCCATGGCTAGGATTTCCAAAACTATGCTGACTAAAAGTGGCGAGAGTGGACGTCACTGTCTCGTTCCTGATCTTAGAGGCAATGGTTCCAGTTATTCACCACCGAGTGTGGTGTTTGTTGCATTTACCACTGAGCTATGAGTTTGTGGCCTCTATTATGTTGAGATAGGTTTCCTCTGTGCCAACTTTTAGAGAGTTTTTATCAAAAATGGGTGCTGACTTTTGTCAAAGGCTTTTTTGGCATCTACTGATATGATCATATGGTTGTTTTTCTTCAGTTTGTTGATGTGATTTATCCTGCTGATTGATTTGCAGATACTGAAAAATTCTTGCATCCCTGGGCTAAATTGCACTTGATCATGGTGTATGATCCTTTTAATGTATTGTTGGATTTGGTTTGCTTTTGTCTATGTTCATCAGTGATATTGGCCTCTAATTTTCATCTTTTGAGGTTTCTTTCATTTTGCTACCAGAATGGTGGTGCCCTTATAGAATGAGTTTGGGAGTGTTCCTTCCTGTGATTTTTTGGAATAGTTTCAGAAGGATAGGTGTTAACTCTTCTCTAAATGTCTGATAGAATTCACCTATAAAGCCATCTGATCCTGGACTTTGCTTTGTTGGGAATTTTTAAAATCGTGGTTTCAATTTTAGTACTTGTGATTGGTCTGTCTGTATTTCATATTTCTTCCTGGTTCCGTCCTGAGAGACTGTACTTTTCTAAGAATTTGCCCATGTCTTTTAGGTTATCCATTCTATTGGCATATAGCTGCTAGAGTGGTCTCTTATTATCTTTTGTGTTTCTGGGGTGTCTGCTGTAACTTCTTCTCTTTTTTTCCTAGTTTTATTGATTTGAACCCTGTTTCTCTTTTTCTTGATGAGTCTGGCTAAAGTTTTATCAATTTTGTTTATCTTTTCAGAGAAGCAGCTTTTAGTTTCATTGATCTTTTCTATTGTTTTCTTCAGCTCTCTTTCACTTATTTTTCCTCTCATCTTTATGATTTCTTTCCTTCTACCAGCTTTGGGTTTTGTTTGTTCTTCTTTGCTTTAGGCGTAAGGTTAGGTTGCTTATTTGAGATTTCTCTTGTTTCCTGAGGTAGGATTATATTGCTATAAACTTCCTTCTTAGAAGGGCTTTTGCTGTGTCCCATGAGTTTCGGATCATCGTGCTTTCATTTCCATTTGTCTCTAGGTTATTTTCTTTAATTTCCTCTGTGGTTTCTTCAGTGATCCATTGGTTGTTTAGTAATATAGTGTTTAGCCTCCGCTTGTTTGTGTGTTTTAGTTTGTTTTTTTTTTTTTTTTTTAATACTACGTAGCATTGTGGTTGTGAATTTCTAATTTCATAGCATTGTGGTTGGAAAAGATGCTTGATTGATTTCAGTTTTCTCAAATTTACCAAGGCTCACTTTGTGACCCAGCATGTGATCAATCCTGGAGAATGTGCACTTCAGAAGAATGTGTATTCTGCTGCTTTCAGATGGAATGTTTTATAAATATCAATTACGTTTGTCAGGTCTGACATGTCATTTAAGGCTCATGTTTCCTTATTGATTTTCTGTCTGGGTGATCTGTCCATCAATGAAAGTGGGGTGTTAAAATTCCCCACTGTTATTGAGTTACTGTTGATCTCTCCCTTTATGGCTCTTTGTATTTGCTGTGTATATTGAGGTGCTCGTATGTTGGGTGCATATATATTTATAATTGTTATATCTTCTTGGATTGTTCCCTTCATCATTATGTAGTATCTTTCTTTGTCTCTTGTAGCAGTCTTTATTTTAAAGTCTATTTTGTCTGATATTAATATCGCTACTCCTGCTTTCTTTTGATTTCTATTTGCAAGGAATACATTTTCCATCCCCTCACTTTCAGTCTGCATGTGTCCCTAGATCTGAAGTGGGTTTCCTATAGACAGCATATCTGTGGGTCTTGTTTTAATATCCATTCAGCCAGTCTGTGTCTTTTGGTTGGAGCATTTAATCCATTTACATTTTAAGATAATTACCTATATGTATGCTCTTAATGCCATTTAGTCAGTAGTTTTTGGATTGTCTTTGTAGGAGACCCTCCATTGCTAGCAGGTAAGTCTGGCCCAGTCTCTTCTGGGGTCACTCTTTTTTTCCCCGGGTCCCCGTGCGCACAAGACTGTGGGTGTGCCCTCCAGCAGTGGAGTGTCTGTTCCCTCCGGTCCTATGAAAGTCATGGGGTCAAACCCCTCTGCCTTCAAAGCCAGATTCTCTGGGGTTCCTGTAGCTGCCAGAACCCCAGGCTGGGGAACCTGCTGTGGGACTCAGAATTTTCACTCCTGTGGGAGAACTTTTGTGGAATAATTGTTCTCCAGTTTATGGGTTGCCCACCCAGCCTGTATGGAATTTGTTTTTATTATGATTGCGCCCTCCTACCATCTTGTAGCTTCTTCTTTGTCTTTGGGTGTAGAGTATATTTTTTTAGTAAGTTCCAACATTTTTTTTTTTTTTTTTGGTGGTTTTTCAGCAGTTAGTTGTGATTTTTGTGTTTCCATAAGAAGGAGTAAGCTTACATCCTTGTACTTAGCCATCTTGTCTCTAAAATTCTATTATTATTTTAATTTCTTATGCTCTGTGTTTTGAAAGTTACCATAAATCTGTTTTGGGAAGAAACTCAGAGAAATTCTCAACTTTTAAAATATCAGGAAAGAAATATATGTATATATAAATTGAATACAATGCTTTAAAATGCACATTTATAATATGTACAAATACAGACTTAGTTTTATAAATCAATATATAAATATATTTAACATAAGATATATACATATATTTAAGACATGTATTTTTTATGCACTGGACACAACAGTTAAGATATTTATGGTCATGGAGATAAAGTCATTTATAAATGAGGTGTTTACACATTCTCTCTGCTTTTACCCCCTGTGCTTTCCCACTAATTCTGAATGCACCAAGGATAAATATTATCGAAGATAATTATTTACCTTGGGAAATATCGTAGGTGTTATTTTCCCTCTCACATGCAAACAATAGCCTGTTGTATTCATCACATGATTCCTAAAATCAATCTTGTGAGAAGGCATCACATCTTCAGCAGCAGATTTAGGATGTAGGACATTGACTTTAAATGGATCCTCAGGATACCTGGAAGAAAGGAATCTGGGGAGTAGAAGTCTAGAAGCTCAATAATCCTCTGCATCCTTGTGAAATAGAAAACCTGCTTCTCAAAAAAACAAACAAAAATGACTCATTTCCTCAACAACAAAAAGAAGTAGATCGGACTTTAAGATAAATCTTTCCTTCCCTGATAAATGTCTCTCTTGTAATTATGGTTGTTTCTATGACAACTTCCATTGTCTTCAGAACAAGATACTCCCTAAATGCAAATTTTTAAAAGTGAAACTGCTGCATTTTCTGATGGAAGAGAAAAATCAAATGCTTGTAAATATTGTAATGCAAAGGTAAATTATTTTTTCACCATGATGTTGCAGAATTAACTTTGCAATTTATAAGATAGTTCATATATAAATTTATGGAACTGTGGTTTGCCTTTTCTGAAAAGGAGGACTTGGGGAATCAAGTAATACCATTGTAACATTATATACATATATATGTATATAATGTTATAATTTATATATTTTATATATATGCATTTTTTAAAGTGGTATGAAATTTTAAAGATATCTGTAAAATCAACAGTGAAAAATTCTTGATTCTTTACTCATTTTATTACTGATTTTAGTTCATTAGTTTCTTTTGTAAAATACCTTTCATACAGACACATGAAGATATGACGATATTGATGTGATCATTGGGATTGCCTACGTGCCAGGATTATAGCAAAGTATCCCATGACATTTAGACAGTTTGGCTATTATTTTGTTCTTTGAGCTACAGTGGTCAGATAAAAGAGGGAAGGATTAGAGCATAGATCTAGGTATCAACTATTCTCAGTGAGAATTACAGCATAGTCTTTTTTGTAATGTAGAAGAGATCCTTGACTGACAGCAAAAAAAGAAATTAAGCAATAAAAGAAGTATTTTGACCTCAGAATTTCCCAGTGCCTGTGGTCAGGTAATATGGAATGTAGGAAAGCTAAATTGTGTAGCTAAACTTTTCATATAATACCTGAATTTCACAAAAATTCCTGAGAGCAAAAAAATATTTTAATGGGTTGAAATTGTTATTTTTTACTAAGAACAATTATTTTCCTGAAGTCTTTTTAACAAATGGTGCTGGGAAAACTGAATGCCCATTTGCAAAAGAGATAAATTTGACCCTTATTTCACACCATATAGGAAAAATCAACACTGGAGAAGGAAATGGCAACCCACTCCAGTGTTCTTGCCTGGAGAATCCTAGGGACAGAGGAGCCTGGTGGGCTGCTGTCTATGGGGTCACATGGAGTCGGACACGACTGAAGTGATTCAGCAGCAGCAGCAGGAATGTCAACTTAAAATAGACTAAGGATTTATACATAAGACGTGAAACTATAAACTCCTAGAAGAAAAGGTAAAGGAAAACTTTATGACACTGCTCTTGGCACTGATTTCTTGGGTATTACACCAAAACTCCAAGTAAAAAAAAAAAAGATACAAGTAGGATTATACTAAACTAAAAACAAACAAACAAAAAGCTCTATAGCAAAAGAAATACCAGCTGAGAGAAAGCAATCCATGAGATAGGAGAAAATACTTGCAAGTCACATGTCTGACAAGTGATTGATTTCCAAAACATACTAGAAACTTCTACAACTCAACAGCAAAAAAGTTTAAAACCCCAAATAACACAGTTTAAAAAAAATGTGCAAGAGGACTTGACTAGATATCTCTTCAAAGAAGTACAAATGGCCAATGCTGCTGCTGCTGCTAAGTCGCTTCAGTCGTGTCCGACTTTGTGCAACCCCATAGACGGCAGCCCACCAGGCTCCCCCGTCCCTGGGATTCTCTAGGCAAGAACACTGGAGTGGGTTGCCATTTCCTTCTCCAATGCGTGAAAGTGAAAAGTGAAAGTGAAGTCGCTCAGTCGTGTCCGACTCTTAGCGACCCCATGGACTGCAGCCCACCAGGCTCCTCCGTCCATGGGATTTTCCAGGCAAAAGTACTGGGGTGGGGTGCCATTGCCTTCCCCACAAATGGCCAATAGGAATATACAAAAATGCTCAACATATCTAATCGTCAGGTAAATGCAAATCAAAACCACAACATGATATCACCTCACACCTGTTAGAATGGCTACTATAAAAAGAAAAAACGCAAAAGATAAATGCTGGCAAAGATGTGTAAAAGGGATCTGTGTGCTGTTGGTGGGAATGTAAAATTGGTGCAGTGGTAAGGAAAATATTATAGAGGTTCCTCAAAATTTTTATTTTTATTTTTTTAAATTTTATTTTGCTTAACTTTACAATATTGTATTGCTTTTGCCATTCATCACAATGAATCTGCCACAAGTATACATGTATTCCCCATCCTGAACCCTTCTCCCTCCTCCCTCCCCATACCATCCCTCTGGGTCATCCCAGTGCACCAGCCCCAGGCATCCATTATCAGGCATCGTACCTGGACTGGCGACTCGTTTCAGATATGATATTATACATATTTCAATGCTATTCTCCCAAATCATCCCACCCTTTCCCTCTCCCAGAGTCCAAAAGACTGTTCTATACATCAGTGTCTCTTTTGCTGTCTCATAAACAGGGTTATTGTTACCATCTTTCTAAATTGCATATATATGTGTTAGTATACTGTATTTGTGTTTTTCTTTCTGGCTTACTTCACTCTGTATAATAGGCTCCAGTTCCATCCACCTCATTAGAACTGATTCAAATGTATTCTTTTTAATGGCTGAGTAATACTCCATTGTGTATATGAACCACAGCTTTCTGATCCATTCATCTGCGGATGGACATCTAGGTTGCTTCCAAGTCCTGGCTATTGTAAACAGTGCTGCTATGAACATTGGGGTACACGTGTCTCTTTCAATTCTGGTTATCTCAGTGTGTATGCCCAGCAGTGGGATTGCTGGATCATAAGGCAGTTCTATTTCCAGTTTTTTGAGGAATCTCCATACTGTTATCCATAGTGGCTGCACTAGTTTGCAAGGATTCTTCAATATCCACAAATCAATCAATGTAACACACCACGTTAACAAATTGAAAAATGAAAACCATATGATTATATCAATAGATGCAGAGAAAGCCTTTGACAAAGTTCAACATCCATTTATGATAAAAACTCTCCTCAAAATTTTTAAATATAACTCTTATATGATCCAAAATCCTACTTTTGGATGTATATACAAAATAATTAAAATTAAGGTCTTGAAGAGATAGTTATATTACCATGTTAACTGTAGCATGATTCACAATAGCCAAGATACGGAAATCACCTGATCATCCATCAGTAGATGTAAAGGTTAAAGGAAATTATACACACACACACATTTTATATATATATATATAAATTACATATATATACACACACACCGGAGAAGACAATGGCACCCCACTCCAGTACTCTTGCCTGGAAAATCCCATGGATGGAGGATCCTGGTAGGCTGCAGTCCATGGGGTCGCTAAGAGTCAGACACGACTGAGCGACTTCACTTTTACTTTTCACTTTCATGAATTGGAGAAGGAAATGGCAACCCACTCCAGTGTTCTTGCTTGGAGAATCCCAGGGACGGGGGAGCCTGGTGGGCTGCTGTCTATGGGGTCGCACAGAGTCGGACATGACTGAAGTGACTTAGCAGTAGCAGCAGCAGCATACACACACACACACACACATATTTTATATATATATATATATACACACACACACTCATACATACATATACACACATATGTACAATGAAATAATAATCAGCCTTTAAAAGGCAGGAAACCCTGCTCTATATTGACAACATGGATAAACCTAGAGGGCATTATGCTAAGAAAAATAAGCCAGTTACAAAGGGACAAATATTGCATGGTTCCACTTCAATGAAATATTTAAAATAGCCAAACACATAGAACCAGAGGGTGGGATGGGGTTGCCAGGGGCTGGGAGGAGGGGAAATGGGAAGCTGATGTTCAATGTGCGTAAGGTTTCAGTCACAAGATGAGCAAGATTCCAAATCCACTCAGGTGCATCATTACCTCTGTAGTTGACAATACTGTGTCATGAATTTAAAAATATGTTATGGTAGATCTCATGTAATGCATTCTTACCTCAGTTAAAAAGAGAAATCTGTCTAGTGGCTGATAAATTATAAAATAGTTTTTATTCACACAGAAAAATTCTGAGACAGATTTTGAGAATTTGTTTTTTTTGAGTCAAGAAATTAACAATACAAAAACTCAGAAAGTCAATTAAAAATTAATGATGATGAGAGTTAACACACATACTCTAAGCTGGACATCATAATTAGCTATTTACTTGGAACACAGTGCAGAGAAGAAAAAGATATAAGTATCAGGAGGAAATACACACTCTGACATATTCATTGCTTTTTGGTGAAAAAAACTGATACTTTATCTGACTTTAAGGAAAGCTAAGGCTACATGAATGGAATAATACCAAGGATAAAATTTCTTTAGATCTGCACTATTTCCAGAAGAACATTTAATCAATTTCATTTCACAAAATCAATTTGATTGCTTAGAGTTGATTTGATTGACATTCAGTGATGCAACCAATGCCTTGAAAAAAGCCAAGTGACTTGATCTGCCATAGAAGGAGTTATTTTCAGGATATAGAGGTACAACCACCCCTTTCTCATGGTGGGACTCATGACCCATGATTGTGTTGGCATTGACCAACACAATAGGCATTTGCTATTGTTCAGTTGCTCAGTCATGTCCGACTCTTTGTAGCCCCATGGACTGCAGCACGCCAGGCTTCCCTGTCCTTCACTATCTCCTGGAGCTTACTCAGATTCATGTCAGTTGAGTTGGTAAAGCCGTCCAACCATCTCATCCTGCTGCCCTCTTCTCCTCTTGCCCTCAATCCTTCCCAGAACCAGAGTCTTTTCCAATGAGCCAGCTCTTTGCATCAGGTGGCCAAAGTATTGAAGCTTCAGCATCAGTCCTTCCAATGAATATTCAGGGTTGATTTCCTTTAAGATTGACTGGTTTGATTTCCTTGCAGTCCAAGGGACTCTCAAGAATCTTCTTCAGTACCATAACTTGAAAGCATCAATTCTTCATCTCTCAGCCATCTTTATGATCCGACTCTCACATCCATACATGATTACTGGAAAAACCATAGCTTTGACTATACGGACCTTTGTTGGCAAAGTGATGTCTCACTGTTTAGGTTTATCATAGCTTTTCTTCCAAGGAGCAAGAATCTTTTAATCTGTGACTGTGGTCCCCACCTGCAGTGATTTGGCATGCCTTGGGATAAGAGCTTGAACTGGTCCTTTCACACATAGTGCTAATGCATGAAGGGGCTCGCTCTTCAGATTCATTTCAGTAACACACTCGGGGAGTGAAGGAATGTCAAAGCTATCCTGTGGACTGCCTTGTCTCCATCTCTTCCTTTCTTTGCTCACATGCTACTTCTCACGGCAAAAGATGGGTCCAGTCCACCCCTATCTCCAGCCCTCTTTAATTGGGACTGTCCTTGGTAACTTGCTTGAATGGAATGGATGATCTGGGATTTTGGAGGCCAGTTACAAGGTTCTGGCAGCTCCCATCTTAGTATTCTGGGAAAAGCCAGGACATGTAAGGATCCCCCCCACCATCCTTCAGATGTTCCCACATGCTTACGGATATGCTTGATGTGTGACTCTCTAGTTCTAGCCATCATCTGATGGTAATTATGTATGAGACCCCAAGTACGACTTGGCTAACTGAGCCATGTCAACCCACATGACTATAACAAATAATTATAAATTATTGCATTAAGCTCCTGTGTTTGGAGGTGGTAGGTTATGCAGCCATACATAACCAACCATCTTGACTTCAGATCATAATATATAGCATTTTATTTTACCCATTCAGCATTTAAACAATCTCCAAAAGTATCTTCTTGGCCTGTTTCTTGTTGTTGTTCATCTAATTAGCACCCTGTGAAATTATACGCCGGGAGCGTCTTGTCTTCAGGCCGCGTTTCCTGTGTAGGTGTGTGTTTTCTGCAGGCTGTCAGTTCAATGACGGTGCAAGCTTCTCAATTCCTTTAGGACGGCTGCACGTGTTCTTTTCTGGCATGCTTTGATTATATCCTCTTTGCTGTCTGTCCCTGAACTATTTATAGTAAAAATTGATGTAGGGGAGGAAGCCAAAAAAAAAGAAGAACCTACAAATAATATCAAAGAAGAATATGTATTTATTGCTCTCGTTGTCATATGAGTCATTAATAACACAATCTGGTGTTTCTCTCCTAAGATCAATTTCCTTGAAATATACAACACTTTCTCCCCTGTAAGACTGAAATATTGGCTTCAATTTGCATTTTCCCTGATTACCAGTGAGGTTGAACATTTTCTTTCAATGTGTTTATTGCTTTTCAGGTGAAATGTGCATACATATTTTGTACATTATTGATTTTGGAGATTTCTTTATACAGGCTGCTCAAATAAGCTCCTTGTCTGTGTCTCGTGTCTTGAATTGCTTCGTAATTTATTTTATGGCACATATGTAACAGAATTTCCATTATGATTATGCTGCTTTACGAAAACTGTCCTTACCCTGATATCCTAAGGATAATTATCTAAGTATTTTCTAGACATTTTACATTAGCTTTCCTCATTGAGATGTTTAGGATATTTGGGCTTGACTCTAGTCTGTGATGTGAACAAGCGATATATATATATATATATATATATTTTTTTTTCCTATGGATATTCAATTTTCCCATTAGCATTTAATAAAAAGCCATCATTTACCAGCGATTTGTAAAACCCTCTTTCATAAACCAGGTCTCCACACATGCACCTGAATACATGTCT
This sequence comes from Tragelaphus eurycerus, assembly GCA_935064755.1. Lineage (NCBI taxonomy): Eukaryota > Metazoa > Chordata > Mammalia > Artiodactyla > Bovidae > Tragelaphus > Tragelaphus eurycerus. Next base: position 4,525,427 of record CAKXYN010000051.1, read on the forward strand.
GAGCTCAGCATTCTCTTATTCTGTCTCTTTGACTATCTATTAATACCATGCTCCTTAAAAAGATAAAATTTTGAAATTGTGTTTCTAGGTATCTCACAGCATGTTTTCTCTGCCATTGTGAATGGAAATATTTTTAATACATTTTGATTAATGAGTAATTAATCTATGCTGTTGACTTCAGTGGATCAAATGAAATTGCATATATTATAACCCAAAGCAGTGATGCTAATGCTGGCTGGTCTGGTTTTTAACCCCCTAATTGCCACTTGCTTTTGAGTGACTTAGAATTCTGCCACTTTTTACCTTATCCAGTTTGAGGCTAGGGACTTCCCAGGTGGCTCAGTGGCAAAGAATCCACCTGCCAAGGCAGGAGCCATGGGTTTGATCCCTGGGTCAGGAAGATTCCTTGGAGAAGGAAATGGCAACCCATTCCAGTATTCTTGCCTGGGAGATCCCATGGACAGAGGAGCCTGGTGGGCTGCAGTCCGTGGGCTCGCAAATCATCAGACATGAACACATACATGTGGAGTCCGCAGCTAAGTTAAGAGAAGCAATCATGTTTAGGGTTATACTCCTAAATGACTTTAAAATCCCTTTGAACTCTATCATTTGCTAATTCTCTGTGGGGCAGAGATTGCCAATTTGAGACAGCAAGTATTGCAGTTAAATGAAAGGAAAATGTTATGATTAACCTTGATAGGTGAACTGGAGTTTTCCTAAATGACATAAGGTATTATTACATTGTGATTGCTCCAGCAGAGGGACTAGGAAAGATGGTATATTTAAATTGGAAGTGAAAATATATTTTCCACTGTAGTGTGTCTCTTCAGTTTTAGCACATTTAATATAACATTTTTCTCATTCTGCATATATCCACACATATTTTTGTCTGATAGTCTGCTTTAATATCAAGAAAGGTTTTCCAGTTTAACCATTATTTCTGAAATCCTTTTGACTTTTTATGGGGATAAATCCCCCCACCCATAAGTCAATAAATTCCCCTTTAACACTGTGTCTTTGTCTTCAGAGCACACGTAACGATTGCATTTCTGCGAATACCTGTGGTTGACTGAAGCCATGTGACTTGGGATGAGTTACTAGCAGTAGAGGGCTTCCCCCGTGGTGCTAATGGACCTGCCTGCCAATGCAGGAAACCTAAGAGACGCGAGTTCGATTCCTGGGTCAGGAAGATCCCCAGGAAGAGGGCACTGCAGCCCACTCCAGTATTCTTGCCTGGAGAATTCCATGGACAGAGGAGCCTGGGGGACTACGGTCCATAGGATCGCAAAGAGTCAGACACTAAAGCGACTTAGCACGCACACACTAGCAGTACTAACGTCTGTCTCTGAGTCTGAGAATTTGTTTGCTTGTCACCCTCCAGAGATTTTTCCCCTTTTGGTAATTTTTGAAAAGACGGCTGCCCCACTGACCTGTATATCTGAGTGACTAACATGTGCAGTTGCTTGCTGCCTGTGGTGGCGAAAAGTGTAACTAAGCCACTGAGACGTGGGGTTATTTATTGGCACACCTGGCCCATTCTAACTATTATAAATAAGGGCATCTAGAAAATGGGTCTGACTTAATGAAAACTAATTATATGTGGCATTAGTGTAATAGCTATTAGGTAGACTAGAAGTAAACTGATATCTAGTTATAGCTATTCATCTTATTCAATGATGAAAATTTTATAAAACTGTGGTCTGAATAAATTGTTGGACAAAAGAGTATAGAGACCATTCCAGAACATGTAGATTTGGAAGAGACCATTGCTTTTTTATCATCAAATGGTTCAAGGTAAATTTCAGAAAGTCTTTGTTCAGTAAAGGATGACAGAGCTTAGGCAGCAAGGATCAAATCAAAAGGATGGCTCTTACCCATTGTGAAAACTTCTAAGTAGATTAAAAAGACACCTTGTGAATTTCTTAGGTTGAGCGAGTGTGTGTGTGCGATTAGTACAGTTGAGTATGTCTTTTGACAGGTTCTTTTGATTCTGATACTAGAATGTATGTGCATGCATGCTAAGTCACTTCAGTAGTGTCCGACTCTGCTCTTTAGATGAGTTATTTCTAGTAGATCTCAGACTGATTAGGTTATATCTACAGCATATTCCTTTAACAATATTTCTCTGATTAAATGGCTTCAAAAAAACCTCAATTTCTCATATGCTTAAAGCTGTTGGTTTTCTTATTCCTAAACAGGGATTTTTTTTTGTTTGTTGAAAGTGTTTCGGTTAGTTTTCCTTCCAAATGTGTACGATTCCTTCTGGCAACAAATTGATATCACTCAGTAGTTACCCAGAATCTCTCACATGGGAGACAGTGATTTTTCAGACATTTCCATCATAAAGTGAAAGTGAAGGGACTCAGTCGTGTCCGATTCTCTGTGACCCCATGGACTGTAGCCTACCAGGCTCCTCCGACCGTGGCATTCTCCAGGCAAGAATACTGGAGTGGGTTGCCATTTCCTTCTCCAGGGGATCTTCCTGACCCAGGGTTTGAACCTGGGTCTCCCACATTGCAGGCAGACTCTTTATCATCTGAGCCACCGGGGAATCTGCCTATTTGCATCATCTTAGTAACAAAATTCCATATTGAAACAAACATTTTGGTTCATCTGTAGCCAAGGGGCTTCTCAAATTGGCTGTTGCAACTCCCTATAGAACCTGGGTGAATGAAGTTTTGTTTTGAGTAATTTCAATTTGGAATTATTAATTGCTGGTGTAGATAAATGCATTTGATTTTAAAATATTATTCTAGTATCCTGCTATCTTGTTGAACTAGTTTAATAGTGTTTTTAGGCCTTAAAATTTTATGTATAAAAAAATCATGCCATCTTTGAGTCAGTTCAGTTCAGTTCAGTTCAGTTGTCGCTCAGTCATGTCTGACTCTTTGTGACCCTGTGAATCGCAGCACATCAGGCCTCCCTGTCCATCACTAACTCCTGGAATCTGCCCAAACCCACGTCCATCGAGTCGGTGATGCCATCCAGCCATCTCATCTTTGAATAGAGATATCTTTACTTCTTAGTCTGTATGAGCCTATTTGCCCTGACTAGATTTTCTAGTAAAATGTTAAGTACATGTGTTTTTTTTTTTTTTTTTCCTGGAGCAGTTTGAGTTTCACATCAAAACGAGAGCAAGTACAGAGATTCCCCATATGGCCTGCACCTACACTTGTATAACTTCCCCCACTAGCAACGTCCCCCAGCAGAGAGGTCTATTAGTTACAATTGATGAACCTATAACAACACGTCATTATCACCCAAAGTCCATAGTTTTCATTCAGATTCACTTTCGGTGTTCACTCTATGGATTTGGACAAATGTATAATGATATGTATCCATCATTATTATATCAGGTGGAGTATTTTCACAAACCTAAAAATCCTCAGTGCCCTGCCTGTTCATCTTGCCCTCTCCAAATCCCTGGCAATCAGTCATCTTTTTACTGTCTCCTTGGTCTTGCCTTTTCCAGAATGTCATATATTTAGAATCATATAGTATGCAGCTTTTCTTCAGATTGCCTTCTTTCACATAGTAATAGGTATTTAAATTCCTCATATGTCTTTTCATGGCTCGATGGATCTTTTTTTTTTAAGCACTGAATATTATTCCATTGCCTGGATATACACGGTGTATTTATCCATTACTTCCTAAAGAGCATCTTGGTTGCTTACGAGTTTTGGTGATTATGGAAGAAGCTGCTATAAACACTCACATACTGGTATTTGTGTGGACGTAAGTTTTTAACTCCTTTGGGTAAATACCAAGGAGTGCAATTGCTGGATCACACTGTAAGAGGATATTTTTTATTGGAGTATAATTGAAGTACAATGTTGTATTCAGGTGTACAGCAAAGTGAAGCAATTATACATATGTCTATTTTTTCCCCATATAGGTTATTACAGAATATTGAGTAGAGTTTCCTGTGTTATTCCTTATTTATCTATTTTCTAAACAGCAGTGTGTATATGTTAATCCCAATCTCCTACTTCATCACTTCCAGCCATGTTTTCTCCATGTTTCAGAATCAAACAGTTAAGTTTGATTTTGAGATCTGAGTCCGTTTTGTAAGTAAGTCACTTGTATCATTTTTATTATATTCCACGTGTAAGTGATATCACTTGCTCCACTTAGTATAATAATCTCTAGATCCATCCATGTTGCTGCAAATGGTGTTATTTTTTTCTTTTTTTAATGGCTGAGTAACGGTCCATTGTATATATGTACCACATTTTCTTTGTCCATTCCTCTGCTTTTGGAAGAAATTTCTATGGCTTCATGCCTTGGCTCTTGTACACAGTGCTGCGTTGAACATGGACGCATGCATCTTTACACATTATGATTTTCTCTGGATGTATATTGAGGGGTGAGACTGCTGGATCACATAATGGTTCTCTATTTTTTACTTTTTAAGGAATCTCCACACTGTCCTCCGTAGTACTTTTACCAATTTACATTCCACCAACAGGGGATGAAGGATCCTTTTCTCCACACTTTCTCCAGCATTGTTTGTTTGTAGGCTTCCTAATGATGGGCATTCTGCCCAGTGTGAGGTGATACCTTATTGTAGCTCTGATTTGCATTTCTCTATTAATTAGTGATGTTGAGCATCTTTTCACATGCCTCTTGGCCATTTGTATGTCTTCTTCAGAGAAATGTCTATTTAGATCTTCTGCCCAATTTTTGATTTTTTTTTTTTTTTTTAAATATTGAGCTGCTTTAGCTGTTAGTGTATTTTGGAGATTAATCCTTTGTCAGTTGCTTTGTTTGCAAATATTTTCTTCCATTCTGAGCATTGTCTTTTTGTTTATGGTTTCTTCTGCTGTGTGAAAGCTTTTTAAGTTTAATTAGATCCCATTTGCTTATTTTTGTTTTTATTTCCGTTACTCTAGGAATTGGATCAAAAAAAAAATCTTGCTGCAATTTATATCAGAGGGTTCTGCCTATCTTATCTGTAAGCATTTTATAATGTCCGTCATTATGTTTAGGTCTTTAATCCATTTGAGTTTTTTTTGTGTGTGAGTGTATGATGTTAGGGAGTGTACTAATTTCATTCTTTTACATGTAGCTGTCCAATCTTCTGAGCATCACTTATTGAAGAGGCTGTCTTTTCTCTATTATATATTCTTGCCTCCTTGTCATAGATGAGGTAACCACAGGGGCTTGGGTTTATCTCTGGGCTTCCTATCCTGGCCCATGGCTCTGCGTTTCTGTCTTTGTGCCAGTACTATCCTGTCTTGATGACTGTAGCTTTGTAGGAGAGTCTGAAGTCAGGGAGGCTGACTCCTTCAGCTCCGTTTTTCTTTTTCAAGATTGCTTTGACTATTCAGGGTCTTTTGTGGCTGCAAACAAATCGTAAAATTTTGTGTTCCAGTTCTATGAAAAATGCCTTTGGTAATTTGATAGTGATTAGATTGAATCTGTAGATTGCTTTGGGTAGTATACTAATTTTCACAATATTGCTTCTCTCAATCCAAGAACATGGTATATCTCTCCATCTGTTTGAGTTGTCTTTGATTTCTTTTATCAGTTTCTTCCAGCTTTCTGCATACAAGTCTTTTGTTTCCTTAGGCAGATTTATTCCTAGGTATTTTATTCTTTTTGTTGCAAAGGTAAATGGGATCGTTTCCTTGATTTCTCTTTCTTATCTTTCATTATTAGTGTATAGGAATGCAAGATTTCTGCATATTAATTTTGTATCCTGCGACTTTACTAAATTCATTGATTAGCTCTCGCAGTTTTCTGGTGAAATCTTTAGGATTTTCTTTGTACGGTATCAAACAGTGGCAGTTTTACTACTTTTCCAACTCGGATCCATTTTATTTTTCTTCTATGATTGCCGTGGTTGGAACTTTCAACTCTATGTTGAATAATAGTTGTGAGAGTGGACATCCTTATCTTGTTCCTGATCTTAGGGGAAATGCTTTCAGCTTTTACCATTGAGAGTGATGTTACCTGTGGGTTTATCACATATGGCCTTTATTATGTTGAGGAAGTTTCCCTCTATGCCCACTTTTTGGGGGTTTTTGTCATAAATGAGTGTTAAATTTTGTTAAAAGCCTTTTTGGCATTTATTGAGATGATCATATGGTTGTTCCGCTCAGTTGATGTTGTTTATCACACTGATTGATTAGCAGATGTTCAAAAATTCTTTGCATCCCTGGGATAACTCCCGCTTGATCATGGTGTATGATTATTCTAATATATTGTTGGATTCAGTTTGCTAGTACTGATATTTTGTTGAGGATTTTTATGTCTATGTTCATCAGTGATGTTGCTCTGAAATTTTCTTTTTTTGTGATATCTTTGTTTGGTTTTGGTATCAGGGTGATGGTGGCTTCATAGAATGAGCTTGGGAATGTTCCTTCCTCTGCAATTTTTTGGAATAGTTTCAGAAGGATAGGTGTTACCTCTTCTCTAAATATTTGATAGAATTCGCTGGAGAAGCCATCTGGTCTTGAACTTCTGTTTGTTGGAAGTTTGTAAATCACAGTTTCAATTTCTGCACTTGTGATTGGCCTATTCATATTTTCTTTCTTCCTGGTTCAGTCTTGGAAGGCTGTGCCTTTCTAAGAATTTGTCAGTTTCTTCTGAGTTGTCTGTTCTGTTGGCATATAGTTGCTGGTAGTGGAGGAGGTTCAGCTTTGTAAGGGCCTGCCCAGCTGCCCTCCACAGGGGCTGTGCCCTTCTGCCTTCCCGTCGGCGTGAATGAGAGGCGCTGCAGCTCCAGGCTCGCACCAGGATTTGGTGCTGTCAGTGTTCTGAATCTGGGGCATTCTAGTAGGCTTGTCTGCATTTCCCAGATGACACGATGTGGAACATCTTTTGATATGCTTATTTACCATCTGTACATCTTCTTTGGTGAGATGTCTGTTAATTTCTTTGGCCTATTTTTTAATCAGGTTTTTTTGTTGTTGTTTTACTGTTGAGTTTTAAGAGTTTTACGTATATTTGGGGTAACAGTCCTTTATCAGATGTGTCTTTTGCAAATGTTTTCCCTCAGTATGGGGCTTTTCTCTTATTCTTTTGACATTGTCTTTTCTCTTATGAGTTTTTAACTTCAGTTCTTATACTTTTCAACTCCGGAGTTTCCAATCCTTTTTAAAAATAAGTTCTATTTTCTTATTGTCTATTTGATGAGATATTATTGTCATGTGTGTGTGCAAAGTCACTTCAATCGTGTCTGACTCTGTGTGACCCCACACACTATAGCCCATCAGGCTCCTCTGTCCATGGGATTCTCCAGGCAAGAATACTGGAATGGGTTGCCATTTCCTTCTCCAGGGAATCTTCCTGACCCAGGGATCAAACCCACATCTGTTAAGTCTCCTGCATTGGCAGGAGCATTTTTTACCACTAGTGCCACCTGGGAAGCCCCTATTATCATCATATCTTCTTTTAATTTTTTAAGATGATTTTTGGTTCTTTTTTAACAGTTATAATTTCTAATATCCATAATGTCTAATGTCTGTTGTCAGATTTAGAAAAAAAAAACACCTTATATTTTAATTTGAAAGGTATTCAGTTCACTTCAGTTCAGTTGCTCAGTCATGTCTGACTCTTTGTGACCCCACAGACCGCAGCACACCAGGCTTCCCTGTCCATCACTAACTGCTGGAGCTTGCTCAAACTCATACCTATCATGTTAGTGATGCTATTCAGCCATCTCATCCTGTCGTCCCCGTCTCCTCCCACCTTCAATCTTTCCCAGCATCAGGGTCTTTTCCATTGAGTCAGTTCTTCGTATCAGGTGGCCAAAGTATTGGAGCTTCAGTATCAGTCCTTCCATTGAATATTCAGGACTGGTTTCCTTTAGGATTGACTGGTTTGATATCCTTGCAGTCCAAGGTTGGATTTTGATCCCTGAGCTGGCATGAGTTATGTTTTTCTCAGAGGTTGTCCTATGCCCTCTAGGCTAGCTGGCTTTTAGCCTCTACCATCTCCTGTGTGTATACCTCAGAGGCTAATGCTATAGTTTGTTTTTTTCTCTCTATTCAGACCAGTAGCTTGGAAGTCCTCTCCAGTCACTCCTAGAAGGGCAGCCGTCTTGGCCATTCATGCAGTATTCCATGTTGCCTGGGATGGTCATGATATTCTTTGAAGCCTGGCTTCCTAAGGGTTGCCCCTGGGTCAGAGTCGCTAATTGCTCAGTCCGTGTTTGCTCAGAGTTGTGCTTGATCCGGAGTTGCTTCTGTCCCGGTGGTGGGTCTGTGAGAGGGGGGAAGGACACAGTGTTCTCACTGATGCCCAGTGGTGCTGCCTAGCCCGTGTGTGTCCACCACCTTCTCACCCCCCAGGGTTGACTGGGAAGCCCAGATGGCTCCATTATAGCTGCCTTTTGTCTTTCCTTGCTCCTCCCTGTGAAACTTCTAAGGGCTCTGACACTTTGGTTGTGGCCAACCTGATCAAGGAGCCCCAGGCTTCCTCTCAAACACCCTTCACCAGGATCTCCATTGCTTCATCCCTCTCTTTAGGTGTGGACCTCTCCATGTTCTTTTCTAAACACACCAGTCCCCTCGGGCAGAACAGCAGAGCCTGTCTATAGCGCCTGCCTTTGTCCCTGGCAGAACCCCTGGACCACAGAACAGGAGCGGCGGGTAAGAACAGGAGCCCCCTTCTCCCTTATAACACCTCTCAAAGCAGGTCCTGGGGTTAACCTCACGAGTTTGGCATGGGAATTCCAGCTGAAGAGAAGGATGGGACAAGCATTCTAAAGCTGCTGTGTTGAGTGTGGAGGTTCCATCCCTATGTGGGAGAAAGGGGTCCTGGTCCTTTCCGCCATGCCTTCCAGGAAAAGAGCCTCTGGAACCAAGTGCTAAAGGCAGTTAGAAATGCTCGTGACTTACCCCTTTTGCAGTGCGCTGTGTTTTAGCCTGTCAGCTAAGAGGGAATCCTGTATTTTCAGCTGCACCACATAGAATAGTGCGTGTGTCTCCTGGGGGCTGAGAAGGCGTGGGTCATGGCACAGATGTTTCACATTAATTCCCAAGTACCAGCCTTGGTTTCTACAGCCTAGGTCGTACAAGGAGTCTCATAGAAACTGCTCATTTTAGTGTTGGGGCAGGGGAAGTGCAGGATAAGCCTGGGACATCTTATCGTGCAAATAAATAAATAAATCAGTCAGTGTTTACAGTGTCATGGGGACATGTCACAAGTCAGTTTGAAGGGGCTCTCTGTGACAAAATCTGAGCACCAGAATAATGATAGTAACACAATTCAGAGAACAAAATGTGTAAATATGAGTCTATACTGATATAAATAAATGAATGGGAAAAAGAGAAAACTCCTGTGTATAGACTAAGAAACATAGAAATAACACGTTATTATAAAGTCACCTTTCTGCCACCATCATGCAAATGACTGATTCAGGCAAGATCATTAATGTTAAAAATAGTGGGTGAAATTTTAATGAAGAGAGTATTTACATAATCTCACAGTATCTCCTTTGAATTACTAATTAATCACAAAGAAAAAAAAAAACGAGTAACCTTATAGGGAAAAAACCTGATAGACGCCACCTACTGAAGTGGTCAGACTGACTCGTGCCTTTCAGAATAACACCTTAGGAAGAACACGGCACTGCATCTGTGGAGCTCCTGCCAAGAATGCACCACTCCTGGATCTAGTCCTGAGGAAACATCAGGCAAATATAACTTCAAGGACTTCAGATAATTGGCTTATGTTCTTCAAAAATATTAAAACTGAAGACAAGAAAGGCTTCTAGGAAGTCCCTGGTGGTCCAGTGGTTAAGACTCCACACTTCCACTGCAGGGGGCCTGGGTTCAATCCCTGGTCTGGGAACTAAGATCCAGCAAACTGCATGTTCAAAAAAAAAAAAAAAAAAGCTGAAAATTGATTCTGGATTGGACTTGGACCAAAAAAATTATTATGAGGGCTATGATTAGGACAATTAGTACTATGCAACTTGAACTGTGGAATGCATAAGTGTTGAGTAGGGCTAAGTACCCTGATTTTGATAAATATACTGTGACTACATAAGAGAAAAATCCATATCTTAGGAAATAGTCACTGAATTTATTGTTAAAAAAGGAGAGGTGATGCCTATAAATTATACCCAAATCATTCAGAAATGTTTATGTAACTAGAATATGCTTTAGCAGGAGTCATTAGAGAAGTATTATAGTGTTAGATCCCAAAATGTCAACATATAAAATTGATTTGTAATAAAATGACAAAAATCCATTCACATCACTGTTCAACTACACTTTATTTTTTATTGAAGTATAGTTGACTTAAAATAGTGTGCTAATTTCTGCTGTACAGCAAAATAACTCATCTCTGCACATATATGGGATGTGCAGAGATGGCGCCAGTGGTAAAGAACCCACCTGCCACGGCAGGAGACATAAGAGAAGCATGTTTGATCCCTGGGTCAGGAAGATCCCCTGGAGGAGGGCATGGCAACCCACTCCAGTATTCTTGCCTGGAGAATCCCAGGGACAGAGGAGACTGGTGGATTGGTCCATAGGGTCACAGTCGGACACCACTGAAGCAACTTGGCAGGCATGCACATATATATACATTTTAAAATATTCTTACTGTGGTCTATTCCAGGAGATTGGCTACAGGCCCCTGCGCTGTGCGGCAGGACTTGCTGTCTGTTCGTTCTCTGTGTACTAGTCCCCATCTGCCAATCCCGAACTCTCAGTCCGTCCCTCCCCACCCCGACTTCTCCCCCGGCAACCACAAGTCTGTTCTCTGCGAACGTGCTTGTGTTTTGCAGGTAGGTTCGTTTGCACCGTATTTTAGATTCCATGGATAAGTGACATCATATGGTGTTTGTCTTTCTGACATATTTAGTATGATAGTCTCTGGTTGCATTCATGTTGCCGCAAATGGCATTGTTTCATTTTTTATGTCTGAGTGCTCCATTGTACGTATGTGCATCTTGCTTATCCGTTCATCTGTCGGTGGACGTTTAGGTTGCTTTCACGTCTTGGCTTTTGTGGATAGGGCTGCATGCATCTTTCTAATTATACTTTTGTCTGGATGTATGCCCAGGAGAGGAACTTCTCGATCATATGGCATCTCTGTAGTTTTTTAAAGACCCTCCATTACTGCTCTCCACAGTGGCTACACTAACTTGGATTCCCACCAGTAGGGCAGGAGAGGTCCCTTTTCTCCATACCCTCTCTAGCATTTGTTATTTGAACCGCAGTAATTTGTTTTAAACAGGAATAGCTTAAATTTCCACTACCCAGAATGAAAGTGTGGTTAGGAAACTCTTGCTTGGTATAATATTATGGATCCACTCAATATTATTACAAAATGTACAGTAATGGCAGAAATGCTTATGTTAACATAATCATATAAAAGCATTGATGATAGCTGCGTAAAATTAGTATGTGAGCCTGGAGTTGGAAGAAATTTGAAAATAATTTAATTCATGATAGAATTCTGAGCATTTTTCTTTACCTTCTTTATTCCTGTGTAAATGTTCTTTCATAAAATGAGAATAAAAATAGCGAGGAGATCTGTCTTATGGTCCAGCACAAATATACTGCAAATGTTCTGAGCCTACAGCCATTGAATTCAAGTGAATTCATTTTTATGGGCATTAAATGAAATGGAAACAATGATGGTTGTAGTGTTCAACCAATTTAGATAGAGGATGGATTACCAGTTTGTTAAGAAAATATACCCACATTCTCACAGACAGCCCACAGTGAGTCCTTGAAAAGACTACTCCAATTTATTTCCTTTTTTGGAGAAGCAGGTGTGGATAAAAAAAGCACCTCCCAAGTTCTCTTTGCTTTGTTTGACATAATTGAGCTCAGTTGGATACATTCATGATGTGCACTCTTGGCAGCAGAGGAGCAAGCCAAGGTTTGGCAACGGATTTTTTAAAGAAGCTGAAACTACAACAAACAAACAAGCAAACCTCATTTGCAAACCACTATTGTTATTATAGTCATGAGAACAGAAAATAAAAGGAGGCAAAAGAAAAGAGAAAAAAATTCAGTTTGCCTTTTTTGTATTGACATAAAAACATCAGACGTAGGACTATTGTTCTAAGAAATTATTAAAAAAGGTAATTCATCAGAAGAGTTAATATCAGATAAAATACTGACTGAATATTACTTGAGCTTCATTCTCATAAGCATATTTTCAGATTTAAATAAACAAAAAATTAAATAAGTATCCTGAACCTAGGTTTCAAGATAACTGCAATACCCGCTGCAGCCAGTAAAGGACAAAACAAGACAAGTTTAAGAGTGGGGCTTGATGGCACCCCACTCCAGTACTCTTGCCTGGAGAGTCCCGCGGATGGAGGAGCCTGGTGGGCTGCAGTCTGTGGGGTCGCTGAGAGTCGGACACGACTGAGCAACTTCACTTTCTCTTTTCACTTTCATGCATTGGAGAAGGAAATGGCAACCCACTCCAGTGTTCTTGCCTGGAGAATCCCAGGGACGGGGAAGCCTGGTGGGCTGCCGTCTATGGGGTCGCACAGAGTCGGACACGACTGAAGCGACTTAGCATAGCATAGCATCAAAGACATACCAGTGAAGAATTTTCCCTGAGTACTTAGGGGAAAGCCCTGGGTTTGAAAGGTTTGGAAGAGGATTCTCCAGTGGGCATTCGGATTAAGGACTGAATCTCCTTCCAGGCCAGGCTAGCGTTCATGGTGGGGTCACTCAAAGTTGACGATACTTTAACAACGCTAGCTGGTTAGAATTTTAGTGAAATAGTTTTCATTTTGATGTCTCCCAGGCAAGTGCTGCTGTAAGGGAAAATTTTTTCTGTTACACAATTATAATTTAAAGCAAGCTTTCCAGTAGATTGATCTTGGGGAAGTAATAGGATATAATCTTGTCAAAAGTGTTTATTCCCAACTAAGTTAGAGAAAGTCTATTTCAAAAGCCATTCAATCCATGAGTTAGATAAACAATGACTAAAGAAGATCATCTCAAAAGAGAGTAATAGCCCATGCTCAGTCTAAATCAGAAATCAGCCAGCACAAACTGACATCTTCACAAATGATAGAGATATTGTATGTGTATACATACATATATGTATAAATTTACAAAGTATATGCATTTATAAACTTTATGTTTATAAAGTATATGTATATATAAGTGTAATAATAAAAGAGAAACCTTTTTCTCCTTTCAAGAAATCAAATCCACTCTTTCCATTGACAGCTCCCCTTTTTTCATTAATTTGCTTTACTCCGTAGTTTTATGCACATGCATAGATGTATAAATTATATTACTTTTAGTTTTATGGCCTAGTATCACATTTGATCCCATAACTTATATTTAGTTTATAAATTTTATAACATTTCAGAAAAAAATAAGGTATACTGTTGATAAGGTTATGAACTCAAAGAATTAAATATTTAGCATTATAACTGGGTGGGGGGAAGAGTGTATTACTTAGAAAATAGAATAGAGGAGGAAAAGTATTAATTTTGTAACAGCATGCTTTATTATTGTAAGGAAAGGATCAAAACCTTTCCCCCCACCCTCCTTGGTCCTCTGCTGCTGCTAAGTTGCTTCAGTCGTGTCCGACTCTGTGCAACCCCATAGACGGCAGCCCACCAGGCTCCCCCGTCCCTGGGATTCTCCAGGCAAGAACACTGGAGTGGGTTGCCATTTCCTTCTCCAATGCATGAATGTGAAAAGTGAAGTCGCTCAGTTGTGTCCGACTCTTCGCGACCCCATGGACTGCAGCCCACCAGGCTCCTCCGTCCATGGAATTTTCCAGGCAAGAGTACTGGAGTGGGCTGCCATTGCCTTCTCCGCCTTGGTCCTCCAGGGCCCTGCAAAGACAGATCTTTTGGAGGAAGGTGAGGGTAAAGTGTCTGCCTGCAATGCAGGAGACCCAGGTTGGATCCCTGGGTCGGGAAGATCCCTTGGAGAAGGAAATGGCAACCTATTCCAGTACTCTTGCCTGGAAAATCCCATGGACAGAGAAGCCTGGTGGGCTACAGTCCATGGGGTCGCAAAGAGCTGGACACGACTGAGTGGCTTCACTTTCACTTAGGACCCCTGCCAGGACAAGAGGGGGCTCTTGTCTAACACTTGGAAATGAATTGTCCTAGGAGACACATGGGCTGACAAAGCAAGAGACTCTGTTGGGAAGGAGAGCCCAGGAGAATGGCTCTGCCCCATGGCTTGCGGTCTTGGGTTTCACAGTGTTGGGATTACTTTCCGGGTTGTCTCTGGCCAATCACTCTGACTCAGGGTCCTGCCTGGTGGTGCATCCGTCACTCAGCCAAGATGGATTCCAGCAAGGAGGATTCTGGGAGGTTGGTAGGTAGGACACGTGGTGTCTCCTTTGGACCGTTCCTGAATTCTTCCAGTTGGTAGTAGTTTGTTAGTTCCACATTCCTTCCCAGGTCTTCCTGTTGTTAAGAATCCTTGTGCAAGTGGCTACTATCTTTCCTGGCCAAGGTGGGTGGTTTCAGTCAGTGTTTCCCCTAACATATCCACAAAAGAAAAACAGAAGTTTATTAACACGTGTGTCTCTCATACCCAAGGCAGCACTCAGAGATAAGTAACTCAAAGGGCTGGTTAGAACTTGAGCTTACTTGGCATCTTAACAAAAGATAGATAATTTTTTAGAGAAGTGATAAGACAAAAGAAAAGGACTTTGAGTGTCCAGAGCAGCAAATTGTGGCAAGATAAATATATGGAGAAATAATGGAAGATAAGGGTGATCAGTCACCTTTATTGTGTAGGCTCCTCTGGTGCTATCTCTGGTCTGGAGTTTAGAGTTGCTGTAGGTGATTAACTTCTGTCCTTCCTGGTAGAGAGGAGACAGGACACCTTTACAAATTTATGTCCTGCTTTTAAGCACATGGGGGAAGACAGAGAGCTCTTCTTGTACCTGCCTGCTCTCTGTTGCCATTGGCTCAAGTGAATCCTTGTGCCAAAGTGCCATGTTCAAGTAGTGTCTTCTGCTACTATTCATTATTACATAAGAATTATAACCAGGAATGATGCAGAATAGGAAAAAAAGGAGTAAGGGCTCTCAAAACTAGAGTCAGAATTCATTGTTACTACACACATGATTAAACAGCTAGCAGTATGTTTCCATGAGTCTGTGTGTAGATTGGTTTAACTTCCTCTTTCTTAGAAGCCAGTGTTACCAGTAGACTCTTCAGAACTAAACAGTAAAGGACAATACAGGCCCCAAGAGCAGGAGGAACCTGTGGGAATGGATTAAAAACTCTACCTTTACATAGGACTTTGGCAGTTGAAAACAGGGCCCTGGGTAGAAAACCAAAATTAACTTCTGAAGAGAGAGGGAAAAAAATTGCCAGTATCTAGAACAGAGCAATTTGCATTTTAAGGTGTATCCAATGATCTGAGAGATAGCAACACATCAGGTGAATAATAACTTCATCTGCTGCAAGCTTTTCTTAACATCTCTATTTAGTGCTTGAATGCATCTTTCTATTTTATTCTATCTCCTCTCCCAAAGTACTGAGCACTGCACAATATCTAAACTTATCATTTCTAAGGCTAACTACATCCAATTCTTATCATGGGTTGTAGGTGTGTGGGCTAACTCTAAAGAAAGCTCTATTTCCTCATCTCTCTTTTTTTTTTTTTTTCCCCCATATCACAGTGAAAATGTAAATTGCAAATCTCTTTACTTCTCAGACTGTGTGCTGGGTCCCCTGCTGCTACAGAAATAATACACTCTTATCATCAGTAGGTCAGAATCTTCTTACCTGTTCCCCAACGGAAAGCACAGTTCTTGCTCCCAAATTGGATCCTTTCCTTAAACAGTGGTATATCTTCTTTGCCTCAGGGCACTCTTTTGATATTCATATATTTCAAAGCCAGCTTCATTATCCAGAAAAGGAAAATGATGATTGTTTCTGCTTCTTTGAAACTTTGCAAATGCACCAGAACCTAGTTGGTGTCCAGTTATCTGAATTTCCCCCATTACGTAACTGATGTACTCAATAAAAGTGGCAGGAGAATGCTTCTCAGAGACGCTTACTCTCCAGAAAGGCGTCAGGACGCCACAGAGCTTGTTAGAGGGCTTCTCTGTGTACCAGACCCACCGCCTGTGACCGTTAATTTCATGTGTCAGCTTGGTGAGGTCACGGTACCCAGATAATTTTGGTTATACAGTCAGTCTAGATGCTGCCATGAAGATAGTTTTCATGAGGGATTAACATTTAAACTGGTAGAATTTGAGTAAAGCAGATTATCCTCCATGATGTAAGTGGGCCTCCTTCACGCAGTTAGAAAGCCTTAAGAGGAAAAGACTGGGGTCCCCTGAAGAAGAGGGGGTTCTGCCAGGAGATGGTCTTCAGGCCCAAGGTCAACAGCCACTCTTCCCCGGTTCTGCAGCTTACCCTGCAAGTTTCAGCCTGCCCAGCGCTCAGTCACTACACGAATCACTATGTTTTTTTATTGGAATATAGTTGCTTTACAGTGTTGTTAGTTTCTGCTGTACAGAAAGTCAGTTACAGGGACACACGCATCCCCTCCTTCTTTAGACTTCCTTCCCATTTAGGCCGCCACAGAGCACTGAGCTCCTGGGTTCTCCTTAGTCCCCTGTTACGCACAGTCGTGAGCATGTGTGGGTCCCAACCTCCCGATTCATCCCACCCTCCCCTTCCTTGGCATCCAGGCACATGTTCTCTACATCGGCGTCTCTTTCTGCTTTGCAAGCAGATTATTTTAAATCAACCAGTCTCTCCTAAATCACACACACCCTATCGATTCTATTTTCCTATACAATTGTAATATACAGCCCTTCCATGTGACTGCTCCAGTGCTTTTTAAGGAACTTGACTACATGGGCCAAGATGACCTTAATGTTACCTTCAGCTTGTCCAGACTCTACACAGGGTTTTCTGGACTCTAGACACCAGACCTCCCTTTTCTAGAATTTGTATGTTAGAAAACTTGTACATTTTTTTTCCTGCCTCTTTGAGATATAAATCCCTTTAAAAGCCTCTCAGCAATTTTACTACCTAGCTCTTAGAATGTGGAGGGAGACAGCGTCCGTCACTGCGCAATTTCTGAGCGATGAGAGGGGGCCTAATTTTGATACATGCTTTGCTCCTAGTTAGAAATCAACCTCCTGTCCCAAAGTTAAGAGAGCTGACTTTTCCTCTGGGTAAAGCCATCTGACACACACCCGTCGCCCGTGTCCCCCCTCTCACTCCACCCTCGTCCCCACCTCCGGCCCTTTCTCTTGGCGGAGCTGAGCTCAGACCCTGGTCACCACCTGCAGCGGTTTGGAATGCCCGAGAACTCCCAATGAGGCCAGGTCAACATGCAACCTCTGTAGATCTGAACTGAGGTTCGGAGCTTCCTAATTTTCAAGAGCATAGAAAGAACTTTACATGGCTGTGAGTAGGCAAACTGTCATAATCACTTGAGAAACAAATATCTGTCCATATCCACTAAACCTGAGCATAGGAATCCCCCTGATCCAAAAAATCCACCTCTAGGTAAATACTTCATGAAAGGGGCCACTGTCAGGAAAAACTGTGCAACACTCTGAAATGCTCACCCGCCCACACAGATGATTACTGGGTTTCTGTCTAGCTTATCTTTCCATGTCTTCTAATTAAGTATTTCTGATCTATTTATAACTCTGGAAGTAGAAGGAAATGTATAGTACTATAAATTATTTTTCTATAGAAATGCTAATGAATTTAATCTTGTGGAATGCAATTGATTACTGTCCTGTAAATGTTGACTAGCATTCACTTATAAATTCATTTCAGCATTCCTGATTGCCTGTAGATGGGTAGTTGAATTCTCCTTTGAACCAATGGAACATTTTGCTGGCTTGAATTATGGAAAGAATACAGGTCACAGATTTTTATATATCTGTATAAAAATTGTGATTTTGCCTTAAAAAAAAAGTTATCACTTACTACCACCCAAAACCAGTGCTAGATAATTCCTAGAAGCATTATTTGTTGGATGCCTGGGTCAGGAAGATGCCCTGGAGAAGGGAACGGCCATCTACTCCAATATTCTTGTCTGGAGAACTCCATGCACAGAGGAGCCTAGTGGGCTACCGCCTCCACGGGGGTCGACAAAAAGTCAGGCACAACTGAGAGACTAGCACTTTCACTTTTCACTTTGGGTAAGAAGGGGTTAGCAGTGGGTCTGTAACCGTTTCCTCCTGCTTTGGGGGACGACTCAGGCAGTTCTGTCCTTTAAACATCGAGATGGAATTTACTGGCTGGAAGATAAATGAGGGTCTTCTGGGACTGCCGCACACTGATTTCTTACCTAGGACATCCTTTTAGTATGCGGCGGCTGGCGTGTCTGGGTTGTACATTGTAAATAAACCTCCGGTGAGGCTGTGCAGCAGATGAGAATTACCACCGTGTCCCTCTGAACCCAGGATGCATCTCAGGACTGTGTCTAGAAAGCGAGAAAGCAATGATTACTGTTTCACCATGTCAGAGCATTTCGTAAGAATTCTGCTGGCCTCTTACCTGAAACTCTTGGAGGTGTAACTTTGCGGTCACAGGATATTTGATTAACAATCCACAACCGATAAATGTGCAAGCAGTTTACAGCCCAATAAAGTTAGAGGTAAACCACAAAATATTGATAATATGATTTACTAGCCTTTAGACAGCCAGCCTTATACATAATTTAGCTATCTTATTTAGACATATTTGGCACCCCACTCCAGTACTCTTGCCTGGAGAGTCGCATGGACGGAGGAGCCTGGTAGGCTGCAGTCCATGGGGTCGCTAAGAGTCGGGCACGACTGAGCGACTTCACTTTTCACTTTCATGCATTGGAGAAGGAAATGGCAACCCACTCCAGTGTTCTTGCCTGGAGAATCCCAGAGACAGAGGAGCCTGGTGGGCTGCCGTCTGTGGGGTCGTACAGAGTCGGACATGACTGAAGCGACTTAGCAGCAGCAGATATTTCTTTTGTAAAGAAACAGTCTCCTTCTTTCTCAATTGCTTTTTTTTTTTTTTTTTAAATACAGAATGTTTGGCTATTTAATTCAAGGCATCTTTTGCCATATTTCATCAAACTGAAGGAAATAATATTGTACTATTATCTACCACTAAAAAAGAAAATATTATCAAACAATAAGATGTATTTTGATTTCACAGATAAAGTACATTTATAGTAAGTGAAATATGGTATACCTCTCAACTTTGTCAAAGTTTTATACATAGCATTACTATATATGTTAGTTTATTCCTATAATGGGATCTTTACATCTTTATGATATCTTTATATAGCATATATCTTATATAATATCTATGATCTATTTCTTTATATGATAATTTCTTCTAACTGAACCATGCTATGCTATGCTAAGTCACTTCAGTCGTGTCCGACTCTGTGTGACCCCATAGACGGCAGCCCACCAGGCTTCCCCGTCCCTGGGATTCTCCAGGCAAGAACACTGGAGTGGGTTGCCATCTCCTTCTCCAATGCACGAAAGTGAAAAGAGAAAGCAAAGTCGCTCAGTCATGTCCGACTCTTAGCGACCCCACGGACCTCAGCCTACCAGGCTCCTCCATCCGTGGAACTGTCCAGGCAAGAGTACTGGAGCGGGGTGCCATTGCCCTCTCCGAACTGAACCATAGTTGGTTTATATTAGTTTCAGGTGTACAGCACAGTGATTCAAAATTTTTATGGTTATACTCCACTTAAAGTTATTATGCTGTTGCTGCTGCTGTTAAATTGCTTCAATCATGTCCAACTCTGTGCGATCCCATAGATGGCAGCCTGCCAGGCTCCCCCGTCCCTGGGATTCTCCAGGCAAGAACACTGGAGTGGGTTGCCCTTTCCTTCTCCAATGAATGAAAGTGAAAAGTGAAAGTGAAGTCGCTCAGTCGTGTCCAACTCTAGCGACCCCATGGACTGCAGCCTACCAGGCTCCTCCATCCATGGGATTTGCCAGGCAAGAGTACTGGAGTGGGGTGCCATTGCCCTGTACTGTATAATATATCCTTAGAGCTTATTCTATACATAGTAGATTGTACCTCTTAAACCCCTAATCCTATCTTGGCCCTTCTCCATTTCCCTCCCTACTGGAAACCACTTGTTTGTTCTCTGTATCTGTTAAGTCTATCAATATTTTGTTATATTTATTTATTTTTCAGATTCTACATATATATGATAACATAAGTATTGGTCTTTCTTTGACTTATTTTACTAAGCATAATACCCTCCAGGTCCATCTGTGTTAGCACAAATGGTAGAATTTTATTCTTTTCCTAGCGGAAGTTGCTCAGTCGTGTCCAACTCTTCGCGACCCCATGGACTGCAGCCCACAGGCTCCTCCGTCCATGGGATTTTCCAGGCAAGAGTACTGGAGTGGGGTGCTATCGCCTTCTTTTTCTAGGCTGAGTAATATTACACACTGCCCCCCCCCCCCAACCCCCAGCCACATCTTCTTTATCCATTCATCTAGTAATGGACATTTAGCTTTCATCCACATCTAGGTAATTGTATCCACATCTTGGTAATTATAATCAACACTTCTATAAGCACTGGGGTACATGTATCTTTTCATACTAAACTAAGTACATACTAAACTCAATATACCATCAATCAAAAGGATGTAATGTAGTCTATGGACAAATTCATCCCACAACAGTAGACGTCACATTCCTTCAAGCTCACAGCAACATTCACCAAGACAGACCATGTTCTGGGCTGTAACACTGCTTAACAACCTTGAAAGAACAGAAACCATACAATGTCTGCTCTGACCAGGATGGAATTAAACTAGGAATCGGTAATAGCTGAAACATCTGGAAACACTAGGAGATGAAAACAAGATACTTCTCAATGACACATGCGTCAAAGAAGAAATCACAGGGGAAAGTAAAATTGAACTGAAGCAAAAGGAAAACACAACTTATCACAATGTGTAGGATGTAGCAAAAGCAGTCTTTCCATTCATGTGGCAGCGGCCAGACCAAAAGTATCTGCTCTTCCACCGAATCCTCTTTCGGTTTCTTTGATTTGGGAACTGGATGCCATCTAGGTATCAGCTTGTCCTGCACAGGGGAAGACTGCAAAGCACACAGGCTCCAATCTAGTCTCACAGGTTCCAGCTCAGGTTTGTGGGTTCCAGCCTGTCCATCATCACCTGGCCTTACATTAGTCTCCCCTCTTTTACTCCTTGTTGACTTAACATCTAGCATCAGATACAAAGACCACAGCCTTTTAAAGACACTGCTGAACTAGCTCCGCAATTGTGTGAGTTCAGATTCCTACGACTGATGGATGGATAATCTAGATATTGACTTCATTCTTAATGATGAGAGATTGGCTGTTTCCTTCTAGCTTCAGGAACAATACAAGATGTTCATTCTTACAGTTTATTTTCAGTGTTATTCTAGAACTTCTAGCCAAAGAAATAATAGCTAGACAAAGGAACAAAAGGCAAACTGTTAGAAATAAGGAAATAAAATTGTCTTTACAAATGATCATCCATGAAATTCCTAAAGAATCTGCATAAAAAGCTACTGAAAAAAAGGTGAGCTTAGCAAGTATACAGAATGTAATCCAACAGGAAAGAGTATTTTAAATATACATGACTCTCTTGAACTGTAGAGAACAGAGATCTAATACATCCTGACAGCAAATTAGTGGTTGCCTAAAGCTGGACATTGGCACGGGTTTGACTGGAATGGGTCTCAAGGGAACTTTTTGAGGTGATGACATGTTCTATATCTTGAGATTTATTAGTATATACATTTTTTAACTCATGAAAATCTATACTTAAAATGGATGTATTTACTTACAGTCCATGGGGTCATAAAGAGTCAGACACGACAGTGACTGAAAAACAACAACAAAATTTACTTACATAAATTATATCCCAATGCATTTCAGAAAATTTTACAAATCATCAGCATATCAGATCAGATCAGATCAGTCGCTCAGTCGTGTCTGACTCTTTGCGACCCCATGAACCGCATCCAATTTAAAGACTTTGGATAATCCCCAACCATTTTATAACCACATTCAGGAATATCTACTCACAATTACACAGATGAGATTCCTTTTAAATTTAGTGATTTAAGTGAAATGCACTTTAGTCATTTGTCTTTGGACAAAGAGCTACACTTGAAAAAGGAGAATTTTAACCCTTTGATCTTCACAGATCTTAAGATCTCATCTAGGAAGGATATAGAACCTATAGACCTGTGGACTAGGACTTTCTGTGATGACATGAATGTTCTCTACCCTGTCCAATGTAATAGCCACAAACTACAGGTGGCTACTACACATTGAAAGGTGGCTATTGAACTAAAAACTGAATGTTTAGTATTTAATTTTAAGGACTGTATATTTAAATAGATATATGTTGCTGCTACTGCTAAGTCACTTCAGTCGTGTCCGACTCTGTGCAGCCCCATAGATGGCAGCCCACCAGCATCCCCCATCCCTGGGATTCTCCAGGCAGGAACACTGGAGTGGGTTGCCATTTCCTTCTCCAATGCATGAAAGTGAAAAGGGAAAGGGAAGTCGCTCAGTCGTGTTCGACTCTTCGCGACCCCATGGACTGTAGCCCACCAGGCTCCTCCATCCATGGGATTTCCCATGCAAGAGTACTGGAGTGGGGTGCCATTGCCTTCTCTAGGGGCTACTATATTTGACAGCCTAAAATAAAGGCCTTTTCACCTGAATCTGCTATTCTGTGAGTCTACAGCTATTGTCAGTAGTAAAAAAAAAAAAAAAAAAATCTCTTCTATAAGTAACCCCCAAGTTTTATTATAGGAAGCTTGAGTTAAAAGTCTGTGATATGTTGTAAATCACAGGAGACACAATGCAACTGCAGAGAGAGACTGAAAAGATAGTTACTCCTGGGTTGGCCAACCAAACGAACTTTTTGGCCAACCCAATATAAATAAACTTTTTAATTGGTATGCAACCTGCTGGTTGGATCAATTTCACCAAGGGTAACCTGTGAAAGAAAAAAACTAATTGGATGCATTTGAAATGGTGGTCACTGCAAGTAAACAACAAGAATGGTATGAAATTATTGTCCAAGAAACAAAATATACAGTGACTTGAATTTGGAGGACATCATGCATTTGAGTGAGCTTAGTGGCAGATTTCATTCCTAGATGTTGGCTCATTAAGATATTACCACCACCGTCCCCCCATGGATATCCCCCATGGATACATGGATATGTACGGCTGAGTCCCTTTCTGGTTCACCTCAAACTATCACAGCGTTGTTAATTGGCTATACCCCAATACAAAATGTTTTTGGTGTTAAAAAAAAAAAAAAGATATTCCCCCTCCAATAAATTTTCTTATTTTACAAATATTTTAAGATATGCATAGTCTTCTTAAAAGTAATTGCTTTCTCCGTCTGATTTACTTAGTGTGATAATCTCTAGGTCCAACTCATGTTGCTGGAAATGACATTATTTCATTTTTTTTATGGCTAACATTATTTCATTTTTTATGCCTAACATTCCACTGTATACATGTTCCACATCTTTGATCACTGATGGACACTTAGATTGCTTCCTTGTCTTGGCTGTTGTAAATTGTGCTGCTGTGAACACTGGGGTACATGTATCTTTTCAAATTAGACTTCTTGTGCTTTCTAGATATACACTCAGGAGCGGGACTGCTAGATCACATGGTAGTTCTATTGTCAGTTTTTTAAGGAACGTCCACAGTTCTCCATAGTGGCTGCACCAACTTACATTCCCACTGACAGTGTAGGAGGGTTCCCTTCTCTCCACACTCTCTCCAGTATTTATTGTTTGTAGACTTTCTGATGGTACCCAATCCTACCTGTGTGAAATGATACCTCATTGTGGTTTTTTATTTGCATTTCTCTAATAATCAACAGTGTTGAGCATCTTTTCACATGCCTGTTGGCCATCTGTATATCTTCTTTAGAGAAACGTCTATTTAGGCCTTCTGCCCATTTTTTGATTGGGTTGTTTTTTATGTTACTGTGTATTTTGGAAATTAACCCCTTTTTGGTTGGACCAGTTGCAAATATTTTCTCTCATTCTGGGGGTTGTATTTTCATCCTGTTTATGGTTTCCTTGGCTGTGCAGAAGCTTTTGATTAGGTCCCATTTGCTTATTTTTGCTTTTATTTCTTTTATGTGAAATTAAAAAAATAATACAAATGAATCTATTTACAAAATGGAAAACAGACTCACAGACATAGAAAATAAACTTGTGGTGGCCAAAGGGGAAAGGCAGGTGGGAGGAGGGACAAATTAAGAGCTTGGGATTAACATATATATACTCCTTGGAAGAAAAGCTTTGATCAACCTAAATAGCATATTGAAAAGCAGAGACATTACTTTGCCAACAAAGGTCCGTTTAGTCAAGGCTATGGTTTTTCCTGTGGTCATGTATGGATGCAAGAGTTGGACTGTGAAGAAGGCTGAGCGCTGAAGAATTGCTGCTTTTGAACTGTGGTGTTGGAGAAGACTCTTGAGAGTCCCTTGGACTGCAAGGAGATCCAACCAGTCCATTCTGAAGGAGATTGGCCCTGGGATTTCTTTGGAAGGAATGATGCTAAAGCTGAAACTCCAGTATTTTGGCCACCTCATGTGAAGAGTTGACTCATTGGAAAAGACTCTGATGCTGGGAGGGATTGGGGGCAGGAGGAGAAGGGGACAACAGAGGATGAGATGGCTGGATGACATCACCGACTTGATGGACTTGAGTTTGAGTGAACTCTGGGAGATGGTGATGGACAGGGAGGCCTGGCGTGCTGCAATTCATGGGGTCGCAAAGAGTCGGACACGACTGAGTGACTGAACTGAACTGAACTGAACTATTATATATCAAGTAGATAAGGATTTTCTGTGTAACAGAGAACAATACTGGATATCAGTGATGTTGAAGGAGTCTCTGGAATAACCTACAGAGTTTTACTATCACTTATGATCTGATTCATCCTGAGACACGTTTGCCATGTACACAGAGGGCAAGGGGCAATTAGATTTTCATCACTAACCTACGTACGGGCCCAAAGGAATTGTTACTATAGAGGGAAACAAAGGGTCCCACAGGAAACTATACTTAGCTATGTATGTTAATATGGTCCACAATCTCAATGTGGATTACAACATGCATGTTAGAACTCATTAAAATATGATTGCTGTAATTTAAGGGGCTGACTCTAAGTTTCTAGCAGTCTTATATAAGATGTTATTTCATATATTTACTCAAAGTGTACTCCAATAAAATAATCTTGTATTTTGTCATTGAAAATTAATATCTTATTCTTTGTGTGCATATGAACTTATGGAGTATTTGTGACTTTATAGATGAAAGGATTCTATGCATAGTTAATTGGTTGAAGTTTCCTATTGATTTAAATGTACAAACAAAGGAAAAAGAAACTGAACAAAGATCTCTGCGCCTCAGGGGCTTCTCCTAATTTCTGACTGATTGACTATATGCTTGGCCAAGTCACTTGACCCTTCTGAGTCTCATTTTAATATGCAAAAGAGAGGGAAAAGACATTAAATTATTTATGTCATCTCATTAAAAAAAAACACAGGTGATTTCTAGAGATACATATTCATATATATATATATAAACACACATATACACACTCTTAAGAGGATATAGCTCTCTTGCATATAAGATAAAGATATAAATGGTTAAAGGGAAGGCTGAGGAAGATTGGGGCAGTTAATCCTTCAAAAGGCTTTTAGTTCTAGTATTTTAGGATTCTATGTTTGAAAACAGGTATACAGTTTATTTTACTTGAGTCTTACATGCTCTCTGTTTCCATGCTTTCCAGTATAATGTCAACAACTAGACAAATAATGCTCTAAAAACATATTTTTAGAAGAAATTATATTCTGAAAGTATGTAAATCACAATGTATTCTACAAAAACTGTTTTAAGAACTTGATGACAATTAAAGTGCAATATTAAGGAATTTACTTTGCACATTTGAAAATTAAGTTCATCCTGCACTAGTTACAAATTTATATACACATTTCAGTTCTGTATTTGACTAATATGCATTTTACTGAGTCTCCATTGCTTCACAATTATTCTCAGTTGTGGTAAAAAAAATACTCTTTTAAATCAGATTTTAAAACTAACCTCAATATTGCACTTACTTTCCAGTCTTATTTGCTATATTGACTATTCATTTTAGGTACATTTTTCTAAGTATGTTTTAGTTATAGGAACATGGTTTTGTTTGCTATTTATTGGTTTCATGCTTATTTTTATCTGGAGGAAATTAACTCATTGACATTCTCTGTGTATTTTTGAGCCCTTCTTCATATCATTACCTGAGGATGGGGGTGATAAAAATAGGACTCATCCCTTATGCATTTCTGGTTGTTATGATGGTGGCTGCCTGAAGTGTGTGCTGAGAATAGTAAGATCATTCCACATATCTGCAAAGAGGGACATTATCAATTTTGCAATGTCTGTTCTGGAAGCTGGGCAGGTGAAGTTTTAGCCTTTATATTTACTCTGTATTTCCTCTCTCTGTGTTAGTGGTCCAGTGATACACAGCATTATCTGCTCCATGGTGTTCTGTGTATTATTATGTCTAGATTATATTTTCCATGATTAAACAATGAGGATCCATCATATACTTTCATGAATCCCTAAATTTTTTAATTAAAAAATATCAGATCAGATCGGTCGCTCAGTCGTGTCCGACTCTTTACAACCCCATGAATCACAGCACACCATGCCTCCCTGTCCATCACCATCTCCCGGAGTTCACTCAGACTCACGTCCATCGAGTCAGTGATGCCATCCAGCCATCTCATCCTCTGCCGTCCCCTTCTCCTTCTGCCCCCAATCCCTCCCAGCATCAGAGTCTTTTCCAATGAGTCAACTCTTTGCAGGAGGTGCCCAAAGTACTGGAGTTTCAGCTTTAGCATCATTCCTTCCAAAGAAATCCCAGGGCTAATCTCCTTCAGAATGGACTGGTTGGATCTCCTTGCAGTCCAAGGGACTCTCAAGAGTCTTCTCCAACACCACACTTCAAAAGCATCAATTCTTCGGCGCTCAGCCTTCTTCACAGTCCAACTCTCACATCCATACATGACCACAGGAAAGACCATAGCCTTGACTAAACGGACCTTTGTTGACAAAGTAATGTCTCCGCTTTTGCATATGCTATCTAGGTTGGTCATAACTCTCCTTCCAAGGAGTAAGCGTCTTTTAATTTCATGGCTGCAGTTACCATCTGCAGTGATTTTGGAGCCCAGAAAAATAAAGTCTGACACTGTTTCCAGAAATACCTAAACTGTTCCAAGTTAACCTCTTTTAATAATGATAATAAAATTTATAGCATGTGTGTATGTATTTAATTTGGCACTAAATAGTAAGGGTTTAGTTTCTTGGGCTGACACAGAAAAAGCATACAATTCAATGTTATCAGCCAACTTCAGTCTCCTATATGCTAGGCACTGTACCAAGTGATTAACATATAAAACCTATAACATTTAACTTTCATAAAAGCATTTTAGAGATTCTGAAAAAAAGAGATACACAGAGATTAATCACCTTGCTCAAACCATAGTTGCAGCAAGGAACACATGACTACACAAACACATGGCCAAAATATTCAGCTCCTTGTACTCTTAGTGATTATACTATGACTTTCCCTCACCATTTCTAGTGGAGTACAACTAAAAGTAATTATAAAATAAATTTAGCTGTGGGAGTTTTGAATCAGTAGATTCCTACTACTGGGAGAAATCAATCTTGTTTGGGAAAGTAGGGTAGGTTGGAAAGTAGCTGTTAGAGAAAGAAACCAAAGTTTCCAGAAGAGATCTGAATTTTTACAGTGATGAAAAGGTGCTCCAATTATAAAATATCAAATATATTTGCTTTTGATAATACAAATATCAGATTAAAAGGAGACAAGTCTACTAAAATGCAGAGAACCTACACATTTTTTTTTTATTAAGTAAAGAGTAAATTAGGACTTGGTTTAGGTAATTTTAGATAAGGTCTACAAGTATTTTATGTTTAGTTCCTAAAACAGGAGCTTCTCTATGATCCTCTCAGAGATGTTGATATAGAGAGTATATTTAGTGAGTTTCCATATTTTGCTTAAGGATAAGGCTTTCTGTTAGGTAAAAGACAAAACAAAAATATGACTTTCAACTGTAAAATGAGCTCACTGAAGTAGGACAAACTTTATCTCCAGCCTACCATCCATCCCAGGGTTGCCCCACAGAACCCCAGGGCTCATTAAGTGAAAGCGAACGTCTCTCAGTCGTGTCCAACTCTTTGTGACCTCATGGACTATACAGTCCATGGAATTCTCCAGGCCAGAATACTGGAGTGGGT
Organism: Tragelaphus eurycerus; assembly: GCA_935064755.1. Classification (NCBI taxonomy): domain Eukaryota; kingdom Metazoa; phylum Chordata; class Mammalia; order Artiodactyla; family Bovidae; genus Tragelaphus; species Tragelaphus eurycerus. The sequence goes on from CAKXYN010000051.1 coordinate 4,553,700, forward strand.
AGCCTTTCCCTTCTCCAGGGGATCTTCCCAACCCAGGGATCAGACCCAGGTCTCCGACATTGCAGGCGGATTCTTACCAGCTGAGCCACCAGGGAAACCCAAGAATACTGGAGTGGGTAACCTATCCCTTCTCCAGGGGATCTTCCCAACCCAGGGATCGAACCCAGGTCTCCTGCATTGCACGTGGATTCTCTACCAGCTGAGCCACCAGGGAAACCCAAGAATACTGGAGTGTGTAGCCTATCCCTTCTCCAGGGGATCTTCCCAACCCAGGGATCAAACCCAGGTCTCCTACATTGCAGGTGGATTCTTTACCAGTTGAGCCAAAAGGGAAGCCCAAGAATACTGGAGTGGGTAGCCTATCCCTTCTCCAGGGGATCTTCCCAACCTAGGAATCGAACTGCAGTCTCCTGCATTGCAGGTGATTCTTTACCAACCAAGCTATCATCAGGGCTCATAACGTGCTTTGCACCCCACCCACTCCAGCCCTCTTGACTGATGATAAAGTAGTCACCACAGAGGTTACTGCATATCAGAGTTTGTAAAACTAGGTTGTGACTGCCGGGCCAGGGCTGGAATTCATGCAGTGTCCCCACTGGAGATGGCCCTGGGGTACATGGACGGAAAATGGGGAAATTCCACAAATTGCTAAAGAAAAAAAAAATAAAAACTGACTTTTCCTGAAAAATCTGTTCCATCATAGGAATAACAGGAGAGCTTCACCCATAGTACTTGGAAAAGCTATGGAGAAGGTGGACACTAAGGAGGCCAGAAGTTGTAGACCACTGTATCCTTGAAATAGGACAAGGAAACAATGGTTTCCTTACTGCAGGATGTGGCAGAAGAATGTTTCCAAAAGGAAAGAGTGGGGTAGGTAAATTGACCATTAACAGAAACAAAGATAGGAAGAAATTAAACACATTATGAGTAAGTCTCAAAAAAATGTCTAGTTGTTACATAGAAAGCTTTAGAACTCTACTAAGATAACTAGGTCGGGCGCAGGAGAGCCAAGAGGAGCTACTCCACATTCAAGATCAGGAGGGGCAGCTGAGGAGCTCCCCCTCGTCCAAGCTAAGGAGCAGCGGCTGCGCCTTGCTGGGGCAGCTGTGAAGAGATACCCCATGTCCAAGATTAGAGAAACCCAAGTAACATGGTAAGTGTTGCAAGAGGTATCAGAGGGTAGACACACAAACCATAATCACAGAAAACTAGTCAGTCTAATCACACGGACCACCACCTTGTCTAACTCAGTGAAACTAAGCCATGCTGTGTGGGGTCACCCAAGACGGGTGGGTCATGGTGGAGAGGTCTGACAGTATGTAGTCCACTGGAGAAGGGAATGGCAAACCACTTCAGTATTCTTGCCTTGAGAACCCCATGAACAGTATGAAAAGGAAAAATGATAGGATACTGAAAGAGGAACTACCCAGGTCAGTAGATGCCCACCCAATATGTTACTGTAGATCAATGGAGAAAGAATGAAGGGATGGAGCCAAAGCAAAACCAATACCCAGTTGTGGATGTGACTGGTGATAGAAGCAAGGTCCAAAGCTGTAAAGATCAATATTGCATAGGAACCTGGAACGTTAGGTCCATGAATCAAGGCAAATTGGAAGTAGTCAAACAGGAGATGGCAAGAGTGAATGTTGACATTCTAGGAATCAGCGAACTAAAATGGACTGGAATGGGTGAATTTAACTCAGATGACCATTATATCTACCACTGCAGGCAGGAATCCCTTAGAAGAAATGGAGTAGCCATCACGGTCAACAAAAGAGTCCGAAATGCAGTACTTGGATGCAATCTCAAAAATGACAGAATGATCTCTGTTCGTTTCCAAGGCAAACCATTCAATATCACAGTAATCCAAGTCTATGCCCCAACCAGTAATGCTGAAGAAGCTGAAATTGAATGGTTCTATGAAGACCTACAAGACCTTTTAGAAGTAACACCCAAAAAAGATGTCCTTTTCATTATAGGGGACTGGAATGCAAAAGTAGGAAGTCAAGAAACACCTGGAGTAACAGGCAAATTTGACCTTGGAATATGGAATGAATCAGGGCAAAGGCTAATAGAGTTTTGCCAAGAGAATGCACTGGTCATAGAAAACACCCTCGTCCAACAACATAAGGGAAAACTGTACACATGGACATCACCAGATGGTCAACATCGAAATCAGATTGATTATATTCTTTGCAGCCAAAGATGGAGAAGCTCTATAGTCAGCAAAAACAAGACCGAGAGCTGACTGTGGCTCAGATCATGAACTCCTTATTGCCAAATTCAGACTTAAATTGAAGAAAGTAGGGAAAACCACTAGACCATTCAGATATGACCTAAATCAAATTCCTTATGATACAGTGGAAGTGAGAAATAGATTTAAGGGCCTAGATCTGATAGAGTGCCTGATGGAGGTTCATGACACTGTTACAGGAGACAGGGATCAAGACCATCCCCATGGAAAAGAAATGCAAAAAAGCAAAATGGCTGTCTGGGGAGGCCTTGAAATAGCTGTGAAAAGAAGAGAAGCAAAAAGCAAAGGAGAAAAGGAAAGATATAAGCAGTTGAATGCAGAGTTCCAAAGAACAGCAAGGAGAGATAAGAAAGCCTTCTAGAGCGATCAGTGCAAAGAAATAGAAGAAAACAACAGAATGGGAAAGACCAGAGATCTCTCCAAGAAAATTAGAGATACCAAGGGAACATTTCATGCAAAGATGGGCTTGATAAAGGACAGAAATGGTATGGACCTAACAGAAGCAGAAGATATTACAAAAACGTGGCAAGAATACACAGAAGAACTGTACAAAAAAGATCTTCATGACCAAGATAATCACGATGGTGTGATCAGTCACCTAGAGCCAGACATCCTGGAATGTGAAGTCAAGTGGGCCTTAGAACATCACTATGGGTGGGCAGCGGTCCTAAGATGGTGGAGGAATAGGACGGGGGGACCACTTTCTCCCCCACAAATTCATCAAAAGAACATTTAAACGCTGAGTAAATTGCACAAAAAAACTTCTGAATGCCGGCAGAGGACATCAGGCACCCAGAAAAGCAGCCCAGTGTCTTCAAAAGGAGGTAGGAAAAAATACAAAAGACAAAAAAGGAGACAAAAGAGGTAGGGATGGAGCTCCGTCCTGGGAAGGGAGTCTTAAAAAGAGAGAAGTTTCCAAACACCAGGAAACAATCTCACTGCTGAGTCTGTGGAAAGCCTTGGACCCACAGAGGGCAACAAAATTGGAAGGAAAAATAAAAAATTAATTAAAACCCACAGACTATATGCCCAGCGGTAACTTCCTGGGCAGAGAAGCAGCACAGACGCCTGCACCCGCCACTAGCAAGCGGGGTCTGGGCAGGGAGGCTCAGGCTGCATTGCTTAGAGTAAGGACGGGCCTGAATGTCCCGAGGGCAATCTGAGGGAACTAACTTGGGCTAGCAAACCAGACTGTGGGATAACTACCACACGAAAAGCCCTAACTAAGACACCACCAGGCCCACTCACAGAACAAAGGACTGAACAGAGCTAGCCTACTGCAGACCATCCCCCTCTGGTGACAGGCAGCCAGAGCCCGAAGCAGGCAATCGCAGCCCCAGAGAGACATTATCTACCAAACTGCAAGCAGGCTTCTTTGCTAACTAAGACTTCTTGGGATTCTGGACGGTCAACATCTGCCCGAGAAGGGGCGCTGTTTGTATACCCAGAAAATGGAGTGGCAGGGATGGGGGAGGCGATAAGTCGCAGTGACCGTGCTCGCCAAACACCTCATCACCTGAGCTGCTTAGACCTGGGAGGGGCACAAAACGCGGGCCCAACTGAGTCTGCATCTCTGAGGACTACCCGAGTGCCTGAACCTGGGCGGCTTAGACCTGGGAGGTGCATGCAGCCCAGGGCTGGCCTCAGACAATTCCTGGTGGAGCAACCTAGAGCCTGAGCTGTGTAGGCAGGGAGAGTGCACGTGCAGTGAGCGGGGGCAGGCCCAGTGTGGCTGAGACACTGCAAGCAAATGCCAGTGTTATTTGTTTGCAGCGTCCCTCCCTCCCCACAGTGCAACTGAACAAGTGAGCCTAAAAAAGTGTCCACCACCGCCCCCTTTGTGTCAGGGCAGAAATCAGACACTGAAGAGACCAGCAAACAAAAGAAGCCTAAAACAGAGGGAACTGCCATGGAAGTGACAGGTGCAACAGATTAAAACCCTGTAGTTAGTACCGACTACATAGGAAGGGGCCTATAGATCTTGAGAAATATAAGCCGGACCAAGGAACTATCCGAAAATGAACTGACCCCACACTGCCCACAACAATACCAGAGAAAGTCCTAGATATATTTTTACTACCATTCTTTTTTTTTTAATTTTTAAGTCCTCTATTACCTCTTTAATCTTCATTTTTATAACCTACTATTACTTTGCAAAAAAGAGAGACCCTATTTTTAAAACAAACTTCATATTTATATATATATATATAATTTTTGTGACTTTTTTTCCTTCTTTTATTTAATATTGTATTTTTGAAAATCCAACCTCTACTCTAGATTTTTAATCTTTGTTTTTTAGTATTTGTTGTCAATTTGATACCTTTAATAACCCAATTTTCAGTACCCATTTTTACTTGGGAGCGAGATTACAGGCTTGACTGCTCTCTCCCTCTTTGGACCCTCCTTTTTCTCCACCAGGTCACCTCTGTCTCTTCCCTCCCCCTTTTCTTCTCTCCCCAACTCCATGAATCTCTGTGTGTGTTCCAGATGGTGGAGAACACTTAGGGAACTGATTATTGGCTGGATCTGTCTCTCTCCTTTTGATTCTCCCCTTTATCCTCCTGGCCACCTCTGTCTCCTGCCTCCCTCTTCTCTTCTCTGTATAACTCCGTGAACATCTCTGAGTGGTCCAGACTGTGGAGCGCACATAAGGAAGTGATTACTGGCTAGCTTGCTCTCTACTCTTTTGATTCCACCTCATCTCATTCAGGTCACCTCTAACTCCCTCCTCCCTCATCTCTTCTCCATGTAACTCTGGGAACCTCTCTGGGAACCTCTCTGGGTGTCCCTCACTGTGGAGAAACTTTTCATCTTTAACCTAGATGTTTTATCAATGGTGCTGTATAGATGGAAAAGTCTTCAGACTACTGTAAAAATAAGACTGAAAACCAGAAGCAGGAGGCTTAAGTCCAAATCATGAGAACACCAGAGAACTCCTGACTCCAGGGAACATTAATTGACAGGAGCTCATCAAACGCCTCCATACCTAAACCGAAACCAAGCACCACCCAAGGGCCAACAAGTTCCAGAGCAAGACATACCACTCAAATTCTCCAGCAACACAGGAACACAGCCCTGAGCTTCAGTATACAGGCTGCCCAAAGTTACTCCAAACCCACTGACATCTCATAACTCATTACTGGACATGTTATTACACTCTAGAGAGAAGAAATCCAGCTCCACCCACCAGAACACTGACACAAGCTTCCCTAACCAGGAAACCTTGACAAGCCACCTGTCCAACCCCACCTATAGAGAGGAACTTCACAATAAAGAGAACTCCACAAACTGCCAGAATACAGAAAGGCCATTACAAATACAGCAATATAAACAAGATGAAGAGACAGAGGAATACCCAGCACGTAAAGGAACAGGATAAATGCCCACCAAACCAAACAAAAAAGGAAGAGATAGGGAATCTACCTAATTAAGAATTCTGAAAAATGATAGTGAAAATTATCCAAAATCTTGAAATAAAAATGGAATCATAGATAAACAGCCTGGAGACAAGGATTGAGAAAATGCAAGAAAGGTTGAACAAGGACCTAGAAGAAATAAAAAAGAGTCAATATATAATGAATAATGCAATAAATGAGATCAAAAACACTCTGGAGGCAACAAATAGTGAAATAATGGAAGCAGAAAATAGGATTAGTGAAATAGAAGATAGAATGGTAGAAATAAATGAATCAGAGAGGAAAAAAGAAAAACGAATTAAAAGAAATGAGAACAATCTCAGAGACCTTCAGGACAATATTAAACGCCTCAACATTCGAATCATAGGAGTCCCAGAAGAAGACAAAAAGAAAGACTATGAGAAAATACTTGAGGAGATAATAGTTGAAAACTTCCCTAAAATGGGGAAGGAAATAATCACACAAGTCCAAGAAACCCAGAGAGTCCCAAACAGGATAAACCCAAGGCAAAATACCCCAAGACACATATCAATCAAATTAACAAAGATCAAACACAAAGAATAAATTTTAAAAGCAGCAAGGGAAAAACAACAAATAACACACAAGGGGATTCCCATAAGGATAACAGCTGATCTTTCAATAGAAACTCTTCAGGCCAGGAGGGAATGTCAAGATATACTTAAAGTGATGAAAGAAAATAACCTACAGCCCAGATTACTGTACCCAGAAAGGATCCCATTCAAATATAAAGGAGAAATCAAAAGCTTTACAGACAAGCAAAAGCTGAGAGAATTCAGCACCACCAAAACAGCTCTCCAACAAATGCTAAAGGATCTTCTCTAGACAGGAAACACAAAAAGGTGTATAAACTCGAACCCAAAACAAAAAAGTAAATGGCAACGGGATCATACTTATCAGTAATTACCTTAAACATAAATGACTTGAATGCCCCAACCAAAAGACAGAGACTGGCTGAATGGATACAAAAACAAGACCCCTATATATGTTGTCTACAAGAGACCCACCTCAAAACAGGGGACACATACAGACTGAAAGTGAAGGGCTGGAAAAAGATATTCCATGCAAATAGAGACCAAAAGAAAGCAGGAGTAGCAATACTCATATCAGATAAAATAGACTTTAAGACAAAGGCTGTGGAAAGAGACAAAGAAGGACACTACATAATGATCAAATGATCAATCCAAGAAGAAGACATAACAATTATAAATATATATGCACCCAATATAGGAGCACCACAATATGTAAGACAAATGCTAACAAGTATGAAAGGGGAAATTAACAATAACACAATAATAGTGGGAGATTTTAATATCCCACTCACAACTATGGATAGATCAACTAAACAGAAAATTAATAAGGAAACACAAACTTTAAACGATACAATAGACCATTAGACCTAATTGATATCTATAGGTCATTTCACCCCAAAACAATGAATTTCACCCTTTTCTCAAGTGCACACGGAACCTTCTCCAGGATAGATCACATTCTGGGTCATAAATCTAGCTTTGGTAAATTAAAAAAAAAAAATTGAAATAAATCCAAGCATCTTTTCTGACCACAATGCAGTAAGACTACATCTCAATTACAAGAGAAAAAATATTAAAAATTCCAACATATGGAGGCTAAACAATACGCTGCTGAATAACCAACAAATCACAGAAGAAATAAAAAAGGAAATCAAAATATGCATAGAAATGAATGAAAATGAAAACACAACAACCCAAAACCTGTGGGATACTGTAAAAGCAGTCCTAAGGGGAAAGTTCATAGCAATACAGGCATACCTCAAGAAATAAGAAAAAAGTCAAATAAATAACCTAACTCTACACCTAAAGCAACTAGAAAAGGAAGAAATGAAGAACCCCAGGGTTAGTAGAAGGAAATAAATCTTAAAAATTAGGGCAGAAATAAATGCAAAAGAAACAAAAGAGACCATAGGAAAAATCAACAAAGCCAAAATCTGGTTCTTTGAAAGGATAAATAAAATTGACAAACCATTAGCCAGACTTATCAAGAAACAAAGGGAGAAAAATCAAATCAATAAAATTAGAAACGAAAATGGAGAGATCACAACAGACAACACAGAAATACAAAGGATCAAAAGAGACTGTTGCTGATGCTGCTAAGTCGCTTCAGTTGTGTCTGACTCTGTGCGATCCCATAGACGGCAGCCCACTAGGCTCCTCTGTCCCTGGGATTCTCCAGGCAAGAATACTGGAGTGGGTTGCCATTTACTTCTCCAGTGCATGAAAGTGAAAAGTGAAAGTGAAGTCGCTCAGTAGTGACCGACTCTTAGCCTACTAGGCTCCTCCATCCATGGGATTTTCCAGGCAAGAGTACTGGGGTGGGTGCCATTGACTACCATCAGCAATTATATGCCAATAAAATGGACAACGTGGAGGAAATGGACAAATTCTTAGAAAAGCACACCTTTCCAAAACTGAACCAGGAAGAAATAGAAATCTTAATAGACCCATCACAAACACAGAAATTGAAACTGTAATCAGAAATCTTCCAGCAAACAAAAGCCCAGGTCCAGACGGCTTCACAGCTGAATTCTACCAAAAATCTAGAGAAAAGCTAACACCTATCCTACTCAAACTCTTCCAGAAAATTGCAGAGGAAGGTAAACTTCCAAACTCATTCTATGAGGCCACCATCACCCTAAGACCAAAACCTGACAAAGATGCCACAAAAAAAGAAAACTACAGGCCAATATCCATTGATGAACATAGATGCAAAAATCCTTAACAAAATTCTAGCAATCAGAATCCAGCAACACATTAAAAAGATCATACACCATGACCAAGTGGGCTTTATCCCAGGATGCAAGGATTCTTTAATATTCTCCAATCAATCAATGTAATACACCACATTAATAAATTGAAAAATAAAAACCATATGATTATCTCAATAGATGCAGAGAAATCCTTTGACAAAATTCAACATCTGTTTATGATAAAAACTCCAGAAAGCAGGAATAGAAGGAACATACCTCAACATAATAAAAGCTATATATGACAAACCCACAGCAAACATTATCCTCAATGGTAAAAAATTGAAAGCATTTCCCCTAAAGTCAGGAACAAGGTAGCCCACTCTCACCACTACTATTCAACATAGTTTTGGAAGTTTGGGTCACAGCAATCAGAGAAGAAAAAGAAATAAAAGGAATCCAGATTGGAAAAGAAGAAGTAAAAATCTCACTGCAGATGACATGATCCTCTACATAGAAAACCCTAAAGACTCCATGAAAAAATTACTAGAGCTAATCAATGAATATAGTAAAGTTGCAGGATATAAAATCAACACACAGAAATCCCTTGCATTCTTATACACTAATAATGAGAAAATAGAAAGAAAAATTAAGGAAACAATTCCATTCACCATTGCAATGAAAAGAATAAAATATTTAGGAATATATCTACCTAAAATGGCAAGCCACTCCAGTACTCTTGCCTAGAAAATCCCATGGATGGAGGAGCCTGGTGGGCTGCATTCCATGGGGTCGTTACCAGTCTGTCGCGACTGAGCGATTCACTTTCACTTTTCGCTTTCACACAATGGAGAAGGAAATGGCAACCCACTCCAGTGTTCTTGCCTGGAGAATCCCAGGGACGGGGAAGCCTGGTGGGCTGCCGTCTATGGAGTCGCACAGAGTCGGACACGACTGAAGCGATTTAGCAGCAGTAGCAGCAGCAAAGAAACTAAAGACCTATATATAGAAAACTATAAAGCACTGGTGAAAGAAATCAAAGAGGACACTAATAGATGGAGAAATATACCACGTTCATGTATTGGAAGAATAAATATAGTGAAAATGAGTATACTACCCAAAGCAATCTATATATTCAATGCAATCCCTATCAAGCTACCAAAGGTATTTTTCACAGAGCTAGAACAAATAATTTCACAATTTGTATGGAAATACAAAAAACCTCAAATAGCCAAAGCAATCTTGAGAAAGAAGAATGGAACTGGAGGAATCAACCTGCCTGACTTCAGACTCTACTACAAAGCCACAGTCATCAAGACAGTATGGTACTGGCACAAAGACAGAAATATAGATCAATGGAACAAAATAGAAAGCCCAGAGATGAATCCACGCACCTATGGACACCTTATCTTTGACAAAGGAGATAAGAATATACAATGGAGAAAAGACAATCTCTTTAACAAGTGGTGCTGGGAAAACTGGTCAACCACTTGTAAAAGAATGAAACTAGAACACTTTCTAACACCATACACAAAAATAAACTCAAAATGAATTAAAGATCTAAACATAAGACCAGAAACTATAAAACTCTTAGAGGAGAACATAGGCAAAACACTCTCCAACATAAATCACAGCAGGATCCTCTATGACCCACCCCCCAGAATATTGGAAATAAAATAAAATATAAACAAATTGGACCTAATTAAAATTAAAAGCTTTTGCACAACAAAGGAAACTATAAGCAAGGTGAAAAGACAGCCTTCAGAATGGGAAAAATAATAGCAAATGAAGCAACTGACAAACAACTAATCTCAAAAATATACAAGCAACTCCTACAGCTCAATTCCAGAAAAATAAACGACCCAATCAAAAAATGGGCCAATCAAAAAATGGGCCAAAGACCTAAACAGACATTTCTCCAAAGAAGACATACAGATGGCTAACATACACATGAAAAGATGCTCAACATCACTCATTATCAGAGAAATGCAAATCAAAACCACAATGAGGTAGCATTTCATGCCAGTCAGAATGGCTGCTATCCAAAAATCTACAAGAGGGTGTGGAGAAAAGGGAACCCTCTTACACTGTTGGTGTGGATGCAAACTAGTACAGCCACTATGGAGAACAGTGTGGAGATTCCTTAAAAAACTGGAAATAGAACTGCCTTATGACCCAGCAATCCCACTGCTGGGCACACACACCAAGGAAACCAGAATTGAAAGAGACATGTGTACCCCAGTGTTCATCACAGCACTGTTTATAATAGCCAGGACATGGAAGCAACCTAGATGTCCATCAGCAGATGAATGGATAAGAAAGCTGTGGTACATATACACAATGGAGTATTACTGGGCCATTAAAAAGAATACATTTGAAACAGTTCTAATGAGGTGGATGAAACTGGAGGCTATTATACAGAGTGAAGTAAGTCAGAAAGAAAAACACCAATATTGAATACTAACGCATATATATGGAATTTAGAAAGATGGTAATGATAACCCTGTATGTGAGACAACAAAAGAGACACAGATTTATACAACAGTCTTTTGGACTCTATGGGAGAGGGTGAGGGTGGGACTATCTGGGGGAATGGCACTGAAACATGTATAATATCATATAAGAAACTAGTTCTCCTACTACCTGTTGGCCACTTCCAGGCCATTTCTCCTCCCTCTCTCCTCAAAAACCCCAACCCAATTTAAGTGTCCACCATCAGACTATGCCAATCCTCCTTATGGCTGCCCTCAATCAACTTCTTAGTCACTCTCTTTCATTCATTCACTGGAAATGTTAGCATCTGGCTCACAGTTTTCTCCCACCACTTTTTCCTGTGATTTTAATATCTACTGGGGGATATAGCCAATCCCTTGAAGTCACTTCATACAACCTTTTATTTCCCATCATCCAAGCCCAGCCAAATACTAAAATGGTCATACTCTAGATGTTGTCCTGCCCAATAATAACTGCATCACTTCCATCATTTCAGCTTCAAAGCCTGTCTCTGCCACATAACCTCTACCTGCCAGCCATGGATCCTACTATCCTCACTGTCCATCTGTCCTTTCATAACTTGACTTACTACACTACCCAGCTAAATCCCAGGTTCCATCATTACATCCACTGCCTTGTATATAACTGCAAGTGCAGGCGTCCTTGTACTCCTTCCATCTTAGTCAAACAAAAAAAAAAAACGAATCGCCAGTCCAGGTTCGATACAGGATGCTTGGGGCTGGTGCACTGGGATGCCTTGGAGGGATGGTACAGGGAGTGAGGTGGGAGGGGGGTTCAGGATGGGGAACACATGGATGCCTGTGGCAGATTCATGTTGATGTGTGACAAAACCAATACAATATTGTAAAGTAAAAAAAAAACTTTAAAAAATAAATAAAAATAAAAAAAGAAAGCATAACTACGAACAATGCTAGTGGAGGTGATGGAACTCCAGTTGAGCTTTTTCAAATCCTCAAAGATGATGCTGTGAAAGTGCTGCACTCAATATGCCAGCAAATTGGGAAAACTCAGCAGTGGCCACAGGACTGGAAAAGGTCAGTTTCATTCCAATCCCAAAGAGAGGCAATGCCAAAGAATGCTCAAACTACCGCACAATTGTACTCATCTCACACACTAGTAAAGTAATACTCAAAATGCTCCAAGCCAGGCTTCAGAAATACGTGATCCGTGAACTTTCAGATGTTCAAGCTGGATTTAGAAAAGGCAGAAGAACCAAAGGTCAAATTGCCAACATCTGTTGGATCATCGAAAAAGGAAGAGAGTTCCAGAAAAACATCTATTTCTGCTTTACTGACTATGCCAAAGCCTTTGACTGTGTGGATCACAATAAACTGTGGAAAATTCTGGAAGAGATGGGAATACCAGACCACCTGACCTGCCTCTTGAGAAACCTATATGCAGGTCAGGAAGCAACAGTTAGAACTGGTCACGGAACAACAGACTGGTTCCAAATAGGAAAAGGAGTATGTCAAGGCTGTATATTGTCACCCTGCTTATTTAACTTCTATGCAGAGTACATCATGAGAAACGCTGGGCTGGATGAAGCACAAGCTGGAGTCAAGATTGCCAGGAGAAATATCAATAACCTCAGTTATGCAGATGACACCACCCTTATGGCAGAAAGTGAAGAGGAACTAAAAAGCCTCTTGATGAAAGTGAAAGAGGAAAGTGAAAAAGTTGGCTTAAAGCTCAACATTCAGAAAACTGAGATCACGGCATCTGGTCCCATCACTTCAAGGGAAATAGATGGGAAAACAGGCTCCAAAATCACTGTAGATGGTTATTGCAGCCATGAAATTAAAAGATGCTTCCTCCTTGGAAGGAAAGTTATGACCAACGTAGACAGCATATTAAAAAGCAGAGACATTACTTTGCCAACAAAGGTCCGTCTAGTCAAAGCTATGGCTTTTCCAGTAGTCATGTATGGATGTGAGAGTTGGACTGTGAAGACAGCTGAGCACTGAAGAACTGATGCTTTTGAACTGTGGTGTTGGAGAAGACTCTTGAGAGTCCCTTGGACTGCAAGGAGATCCAACCAGTCCATTCTAAAGGAGATCAGCCTGGGTGTTCTTTGGAAGGAATGATGCTCAAGTTGAAACTCCAATATTTTGGCCACTTCACGTGAAGAGTTGACTCATTGGAAAAGACTCTGATGCTGGGAGGGATTGGAGGCAGGAGGAGAAGGGGACGACAGAGGATGAGATGGCTGTATGGCATCACCAACTCGATGGACATGAGTTTGAGTGAACTCCAGGATTTGGTGATGGACAGGGAGGCCTGGCATGCTGCAATTCATGGGGTCGCAAAGAGTCAGACACGACTGAGCGACTGAACTGAACTGAAGATAAGTAGGGTACACAGATAAGAGATTCTGATATAGTGGAAAGACATCTCTTCTTCCTGGAGAGATATATTAGACATCAAATATGTAAATGTTTCCTAATTCAGCCTGTCATCTCAAACCAGACCACACTGCAGAGCAATGCACATTTTCATCCTGATTATTTAATGGGTTACATGGGCATGCATAAAAAACACCAAGAAAGATGCATACCAAATATTAATGGGAACTATACTTAAGAACGAAAACTGGAGTCAGGGGTATTATGGAAGGTTTGTGAACTATTATTTAACATACTCCAAGTGTTGATTTTTTTAAATGATAATTATATACTGTTTTTACAATTTTATATGAAAGCAAAACCGGAGCAGGATATGCTTAAATACAATCAGTATCACCTTTTTACTCTTTGTTTTTATTTTTCTTCCTCTTTTGATTGATGTCATTGATGACCTACAAGCTGATTTTGTTTTTCTGATAAGAATGATGGACAGTACAAAAAAAATAATAAAGGATATGAGGTTTGCAAATTAATGCAGATAGACTGTGAACAGAGTCTGCGCAGAGCAAAGATGAAACCATCCCTCAGTTTCCCCCATTTATTGTGCAATCAGCTGACTGGATGCTTTCATTACACTCTGTGTATTTCTCTCAAAAACTAACACGAAGGCATTTTGGTAATATGAACCTATTTGAGAATTTTTAAGCAAGTGATCTTGGAAAGCCTTGCTAAGTCGAAGTTCCTATTTGTGTTCAACTGTGTGGGAAGGGGAGGTATTTTTTTCCTTTCATATGTTTTTGTATTAAAACACATTTTCAGGGACTTGCCTAGTGGTCTAGTGGTTGAGACTACTTCCACTGCAGGGGCCACAGGTTTGATTCTTGGACAGGGAACTGCCCCTCACTGCAGCAAAAAAACCCACAAATATCAGTCCTTAGTATTGTGGTGTTGTGTTCCTTCCTTCCTTCCCAGTTTGTTCCTTAGCATTCAGTGCTAAGCGGAATGAACCGCCACGCCACACCCTGCCCCAAGTGAAGTGAAAGTCGAAAGTCGCTCAGTCGCGTCTAACTCTTTGTGACCCCATGGACTATACAGTGCATGGAATTCTCCAGGCCAGAATGCTGGAGCAGGGTAGCCTTTCCCTTCTCCAGGGCATCTTCCCAACCCAGGGATTGAATTCGGGTCTCCCGCATTGCAGGCAGATTCTTTACTAACTGAGCTATCAAGGAACAGGATTATTATATGACAATATAATAGCAAGGTGGAGGCTGAAGGCAGGTGAGAGGAAGGCAGTGTGATGTGAGGAGGACTCTGCCTCAGTTGCTGGCTTTGGAAATGAGGGAAGGGGCCCTGATCCGGGGAATGGGGGTGGTTCTAACCTGGAGATGGCAAGGAAATGGATTCTCCCCAAGAGCCTCTGGAAGGAAGGAAGCAGCACAACCCTGTCACCATGGTGATTCTGTCTCCACTGAGACCCATTTCAGATTTCTGACTGCCACAAAGACAATACATTTACACTGTTTTAAGCCACTAATTTTGTGCTACTTTGTTTTCATAGTGATAGAAAACTAATACACCCACCTAGAAAACACAGCCTTACTCTTCCTTGAACCTCCCAGCCAATCAAGCTGGATTGGGGGCCTCTTTTGAGCTCTCAGACACCACCCCTCCATCCTACCCTGGGTTGGTGTCTCCTACTGCAGTGGTTACAGAGAAGCCTGAGGATAAATGCTCACTTGTCAGAGGCTCCATCCTTTAATCCCCTGAATCTCTGAGATGACTGCACCCCTAGTTCAGGGATGCTGCAAAAATGCAGAGTATGACTACTGCTTGCTGTGTGCAAATAATCCTTTTGAATAATGTAATTTTACCATATCATAATTTCCCTATAGGATATCTACTTAGAGCAATTATGGAGCCAAACACGTGTCTACCATGTTCTAGATTTTGTCATGTTACCTTATATAGATTAATTTCATATATTTGAAACAATCCTGTGAGGTAAGTCCTACTGTTAGTATCATCACCATCATCATCCCTGGCATATTTATTGGGAAATCAAGCTAAAGCATAGAGAACTTGCTGGCAGGTGCCAAGGTAGGATGCTTTACCATCATCCTGTTTCCAGCCTTGGCAGTGTGCCTCCTGAGCCTAAGTACTTCATCAACACAATCTGACAGCTCTTCAATATGTCCATGTAAAAAAAAAAAAAGTCTGCCCCCATAAATCACCTGTGATGCCAGAGAAGAGACTCTCTGCTCCCAGTGTTCAGGTTGTCGTCCCCAGTGTGACGGGTCCAGCCAGGGGAGTGGATGAAAGCTGAAATCACATCACAAGGAACAGATCCTCCAGGAGGGCCTCCAGCCTGGGACACGACGGGGTGTTTCCTCCTGTAAGAGATGCACGGGATTGAAGACAGATCATCTTGCTGTATATTCTCTTGTTCTCATTTAGTAGGAATCCAGATTCATGGTGCGTGGTCTTAGAAGGACACTTGGAAGCTTCTGAGAGATGTGGCCTTGCTCTTGATGATAATGCTCCAGAGCCACAGAAATGTGAGGACTTCCCTGGAGGTCATGGTAGGTACTGGCTTCCCCAGATACTGGCTCCAGAGCCCAGGTGCCCAGACCCGAGCTGCCAGGAACATTGGCTGCGGGAGGCTCACAGGACACGCTTCCCTGGAGATGGGCTCGCCAGGCTTCAACCCAGATCCCATTTACTTTTTAACGGATTTACTGAACTAGAACTATTTTGCCCCAATAAAAGCATGTTAATTGACTATTAGCTCTGCTTTGGGATCACTTTACACTTAACAGTTATATACATTTTTACAAGTGACAAGAAAGAGGTAGGGAAAGATTCCTCCCAGCATAAAAAAATTCTTACCTTTCTTGGCCCTGGATTTCACAATGCTGTCTACCATCTGCATATTCTGCATATAGTTTCTAAATTCAGATGTTTAATAAAAATAACATTTTTATTCAGTGATTAGAAAGAGAACCTTCTAATATTTTCTAAATAAAAATAACTGAACTATTCAGACGGCAAAGGGTTACATAACCTAAGTAGCCATGATACTCGCATAGGCTATTAATCAGGGAAGATAATTGCTATGTATGCCATATGCCAAAATAAAACTTTCCTGGTGAGAAAAATAGTAGCATCATCTACTCTGTGAAATCTATTTAACTGCTCTTTGAAAAGGGAACATATGAAAAAATTTGTCTGATATATACTGAAAAATGAAACAAAACCCAAAGTAACCATAAAGGTTATAAACTTCCCATATTGGTTTTCCTTCAGAGACATTCAAACATTGAATATGCATTCTCATAAGATAAATTTACAGAAGGAGATTCCAAATACTGGAGTGAAGGTTGTCTCAGTTCACTGAATGTGAACAGAAAAGAACTGTTATAATATTCATAAGCCAATGTGACACAGAAAAGGGGATTTTTTTCCCCCAAAGCAGAGCACAGCATTTTGTAATGCATCTAACTACAGAATGTATTCATATTCAATAAGCCTAGTTGAAGTTTATGATAAGATAATAAGGCTTTGTATGAATGACATTCTTGATTTATTTGAAGAAAATAAATGTTTAATGGCAGGAAAGCATACAATTTAAGGACACATTCTTAAAAAACAGGGTTTTCTCCAATGCAATGTTGTAAAAAAGTCCATTTATGCAGGTAAGAAGTTCCAATTTTTACCTTGACTTTGGCAATTTAATGCTAGTTGTCTGTTTCCTTTATTCATCCCACTTCTTTAAAGAAGGAAAAGAAAATGCTGTATCTGTAATAGGATCATAATCATTAAAACATCCTGAAAGGAATGGAGGGGGATGTTCTGATTCCTCTTAGAGTCTTGGCATTTTCAGCCTCTACAGAGAGGAATTAGAAGAATAACTATCACACAGAAGGCAACTTTCAAACCTAATAGCTATAGAAATGGGAACACTTTCAGCTGAAACAAAACAAAACACTCCACTCAACTATCCTGAAGGTGTATATGAATGAATGCCTATCCATGCCTGTGGTTATTTGTCTATATTTATCTCAGAAATTATTTTTTCCCTATAAAGGGAAACTAATTCCTACATGATCATTTATATTTAATTTGAAATTTGGGCTGCTTAATGGAAATAAAACATTTATTAAAACAGTAAATATACTAAGCAAGAGGTATAGAAAGCTCCTTAGTATTTACTTACACTGATATTGTCTCTGATATGCAGACTTCATTAATAACTTATATAAAAAGAAAAGACAAGTCTAAACAGCAGTGACCTGAGTAAATATGTGGGATGTTGTCAGAGTCCATAGTAACTCAGATTTAAAAGGTCTTCCCCTCTTTCAGAAGAGCATAAAACCTGGTTTCTTACTGTCCCTGGTAACTGAAAATACACACTAGTAGACAAGTAATTCCTGACACCCACATAGCCAGTGGCTTACTTACCATCTCATAAACTTTCATAGAGGTGAAGCCCACACACCAAATGGTCTTAGGTAACTTCTACCTGCCTTATTCCTCCTCATTCTTTGATTTGAAACCCAAAGTTCAGTGTGATGGTTTATATGAAAAGTGTGGCTAAGCAAATATCCTGCATAATCACAATACAGAAACATCAGTCTCTGGGCAACCCAAAGGCAGTGTGGTATTTTACACAGTTATTGTAAGACATGCTGTCAGGAAGACACGACCCATTCAAAGTTTTTCTTAGTTACAAGTTGATTAATAACATTTAGAATTTGAAGCAACACGTAAGCAGTGATTTGTAAGCTGTCACCCATGGATGGAGACATTGTAAATCATCACTTGGGTGCTGTTCATGGTGATCCGTGAAACTGCACTGGAGACACTTTAGAAATCCACACGTTTCTTTGCATCCAAAGGTGACGGCGGGTCCTGATGGTGTGTAACAGCTTCTCCTGTCTTTGGATCTCAGTGAATGTACTCCCAGGGCACTGTTTCCCACAGTCAGTATTTAAACAACACCATCAGTGTCTTTAAGTCTAAACAGGATGCATCGTGTAAGCTCAAGCACAGCAGTATTAAGGCAGCATTACTAAGGTACCTTATAGATCTTAGTAAGAAATGAATACAAAGGTAGCTATGTTCCTAGAAGTTTACAAATAGTTCCTCTCAGAGATAGTACAATTTTGTGCTTGTCAAATGGAAAGCAATAATACTGATTCAATTCTTTTTGCTCCTTGTGTTAACACTAGCTGGCAAAGGTTTATTTTTTTCCCCCTCGGATGCTATTTCTCGATGAACTGAAATGCCCAATAATTTCTATTAATATATTTGCAAAGCTGAAGCCAGCCCTCTGATTCATTGTAACTGTTTCAGAACACCATGTGAGAATTTAAAATATGAATAAAAACTCAGTAGAAAGGAAAATTCCAAGCACACCATTTGTTAGAATCAATTTTTTTTTTTTTGCAAGCATAGCACTTCAATCTCAATAGTGTTCCAAAGCTTATAATGATGGTGATACACGTATTTTTCTCTCTAAAAAGCAGGCCAAGAGATAATGAAACCATAATTTCAAAACACTGCAACCGATATAAAATGGCCACATATGTGGTTCTGAAACCCTTTATATGAGTACTTTCTATAAAAGAATCATATATTAAACTCGAGGAGGAAGGAAAAAGAATTTTTTAAAAAGTAAGAGAGAAGCAAGGACACAAAACATTTCATTAATCCAGCTTGAATAAACTTAATTCCTTTCTACATCTCAATCAAGACAGCCTTGAAATGGCAGAAATGTAGAGATGCAGTTTTTAAGTCAGTGAATCCAGCAAAGCCAATCTGTTCCTTTATATAAATAATTACATCAGGATCAAAGGACTTTTCTGACTATCACACAGGTGTGCGATTTAGAGCATTTTTATCAGTCATTAGATGTTTATGGAAGCACTCACTTTACACATGCAGAGGCATAAGCCCATTTCACGGTATATTTACCTGCAGTTGGCTTACATTGGGTGGAAAGAGGAAACCTAACACTCAGAAGTTCGTTTTTATTTTTCAGCTGTCAGAGTTAATCTGAGGTTCTAAAGATAGATGAGCTTGAACACAAAGCTTCATTTTAGCTTCACAGACCCTTTCAGTGTTTTTCTTAGCTCTAGGGAATCTTTCAAACATTGCTTGGAAACCAGTAAGATAGCCCTACCTTCCTGTTTCATTAGTGGGAAAGCGTTAGTCACTCAGTCATGTCCGACTCTGTGCAGCCCCATGGAGCCCATAGCCTGCAGGCTCTTCCGTCCATGGGATTTTCCAGGCAAGAATACTGGAGTAGGTATTCTTGCCTACTCCCTTCTCCAGGGAATCTTCCTGACTGGGGGATTGGACCCAGGTCCCCTGCATTGCAGGCAGACTATTTGTGGGAAAGCTAAGGCTCAATACTACGTAACTAGCAGTGAGCTTCTGATGTCCAGTGGCACAGTTCTTCCACTTTGCCACTAAAACAACGTTTCTGATTGACCTTTATTTTTGTAGCATTTCACTACTTCTGTTTATCCGCTTTTTAGGATATTTATGTGTTTAAGATTTGTATTTAATTCCAGTGGACTTCAATTGCAGTAGACTAATGTAAATCAAGAAATGAGAAATTGTAAATTTAAAAAATTAGTACCTTCACAGAGCCGGGGCTTGCTTTGTCTCCTCTTTAATATCTGTCTAGAATCATTTCAGAGTGGGATATTTCAATCTGTAAAAATAAATAAATAAACTTTACTATTACATATTTAGTATATAAATTTAGACTTGTTCATAAGTATAAAATCATAGAAAATGGATCAAAAGCCACACTCAGAAAAATATCAATAAACTTACACAAAATATTTAAAAAACCCAAATTCATTTATACATTTTGTTTTCTATACACAGATACATTAAATGTCAAATGACAAACTAAGTTAAATAATAATAAACTGGGGAAATTTTGAAACACATAATGACAAAACATTTCCTTGATTTTCAGAGAGCTTAAACAAAACAACAAGAAAAATAATATATGTATGCAGGAAAATAAATATGAATGGCAATACTATAATGAAAAGATGTGGTAACATAGACTCTCTGATTTGAGAGGGTCTACATTAAATATGAAACAGTAATTTGGTATCAAAGTGTCCACATATCTATGCTATATAATGAATATAAAAATGTACATCAATAGCCTAGAAAATCAAGGTTGGAAATGACCTACAAGATTCAACTGAGAGATGGCTACTAGTAGGTATAGAAATATAAGATGTATGATATACAAAGACTTTACATAAAATGGCTTTTCATAGATGTGTAAAGATATGCAAGGGCTTTTCCTAGAAACTGCTCTAAAAGGTTTAAGCCATTAAGAAGGAAAACTGAGATGTCTAAAGATCACATGTATTTAGAGAAATAACTTTAGTAATTCTAAAAATAGAGTACTTTTATGAGCTAGTATGTTGGACTACTCTCTCCCAGAATGTATCAGCTTTGCAGTAAGTTCTACTACATCCAGAATATTTAGAATTTTAATACAAACTCATTTACTGTTCTGTATTTCCAAACACCTGATTCTGATTTACTATTCTCATTATTCACGTATTTATCAATGTCTAATATCCCATAAGGTATATTTATTTGCTACTATTTTATCTCCTATCTTGCTCTTTAATAATATATATTGTCATGGTGTAAGGAATTGCCAATATATCCTAAGCACTTAAACAGTGACACACATATGGTACTCAACAGATACTTGAATAAATGAATCTAAATTACTTCATCTTAATTATTTATAGGAAATTCTACTAGTAACACTGGAGAAGGAAATGGCAACCCACTCCAGTAGTCTTGCCTGGAGAATTCCATGGACAGAGGAGCCTGGCGGGCTACAGTCCATGGGGTCGCAAAGAGTCAGACACGACTGAGCAACTATCACTTACTCAATTCTAGTAACAACATGCTAGATTTCATCATGATAAGACTCAGTAAAGCCAAGTGACTTTGATTTTTAAGTAGAAAAATCTTAATCTTTTTCAGTTAAACTCTGATAGAGTAATTATTAAATAGCAACTACAATATTAAGGACATCTTATAGCCTCAGATCTCTGACACAATGATCAGTCCTTTTCATACTCTGGAGGGACTTAGATTCCAATAAAAGATGGAAGGGCTCATGAAATTGGATTATAAGTAGTATTAAGAGTTTCTCACAAAGACATGCACATGGCCACAGGAGACTTCTTAAGAGATCTGGATCAAGCTTTAAGTTTGATGTTGAAATCTGTTTATTTAACATTTCCAAAATAACTGCTAGTTTGTAAAACAACAATGGTGATTCTTTCAGGCAGGAGTTAGACGTTACAGAAAGGTACACAATGATAATGCTGCTGCTGCTGCTGCTAAGTCGCTTCAGTCGTGTCCGACTCTGTGCAACCCCAGAGACGGCAGCCCACCCGTCCCTGTGATTCTCCAGGCAAGAACACTGGAGTAGGTTGCCATTTCCTTCTCCAATGCATGAAAGTGAAAAGTGAAAGTGAAGTAGTGCAGTCCTGTCTGACTCTTAGCGACCCCATGGACTGCAGCCTACCAGGCTCTGCAGTCCATGGGATTTTCCAGGCAATAGTACTAGGAATCTTCATAAATGGTGAAGAATAAAATGAGTGTGCTTAGAAAGGAAATGGTTCAGTTCAGTTCAGTCACTCAGTTGTGTCCAACTCTGCAACCCCATGACTGCAGCACGCCAGGCTTCCCTGTCCATCACCCAATTCTGGAGCTTACTCAAACTCATGTCCATAGAGTTGGTGATGCCATTCAACCACCTCATCCTCTGTCGTCCCCTTCTCCTCCTACCCTCAATTTCCCCCAGCATCAGGGTCTTTTCCAATGAGTCAGATCTTTACATCAGGTGGCCAAAGTATTGGAGATTGAGTTTCAGCATCAGTCCTCCAATGAATATTCAGGACTGATTTCCTTTAGGATGGACTGGTTGGATCTCCTTGCTGTCCAAGGGACTCTCAAGAATCTTCTCCAACACCACAGTTCAAAAGTATCAATTCTTCAGCACTCAGATTTCTTTATAGCCCAACTCTCACATCCATACATGATTACTGAAAAAACCATAGCCTTGACTAGACGGACCTTTGTCGGCCAGGTAATGTCTCTACTTTTTAATATGCTGTCTAGGTTAGTCTTAGCTTTTCTTTCAAGGAGCAGGCATCTTTTAATTTCATGGCTGCAGTCACCATCTGCAGTGATTTTGGAGCCCAAGAAAATAATGTCTCTCACTGTTTCCATTGTTTCCCTATCTATTTGCCATGAAGTGATGGGACTGGATGCCATGATCTTAGTTTTCTGTATGTTGAGTTTTAAGCCAACTTTTTCACTCTCCCCTTTCACTTCCATTTTTCAGTTTCATTAGTTTTTTATATATTGTTTCTGCCATGATCAGCAGATTTTTCCTGAAGTGTTTGAAAACCATAAACACTGCAATGTTAAAACACAGTTACTAAGGAAGGTAAATGAAAACACACTAATTCTTAGGTATAATTACAATTTTTGGTAAATATTTCTGAACCAAATTGATATTCATAAGTAAAAATATCAAAAGTAGAATTCAATAGACTATTTAGATACATCTGAGTTAAAATACTAAAATTATGGACAGTGGTTAATAAAGAAGTATTAGAGATTTATTTAAATCAGTTATATGTCATCTTATCTTAGAGACAAGTCTAATCCCTATATTAAATAATTTTAAATGAAAGAGAAATCATTATTTTACTTGCAATTCTAAATATTGGTTAAACTTGGGGCAAAACAGATGTCATTTTGAATTGGTTTTGGGCACATGGGCATTTACCTGGAACTAGATATTCACTGCTCATGAGAGAGAAAAGTTAATCAAAGTACTTATTATTCATATGGCATGCATGGCATGACGGTAGCCTTTATGATAAAGTCTTTTTCTTCAGAGTATTAGAAAAGTGAAGCACTACATCCTTCTCTACACAAAATAGTACAAGCTCCAGTCAGGAGAAGTCATCGGTTCTGTTGAGAACAAAACTCCCAAATATAAAACCCTCTATAAAACTTTCAGTATTAAAAACAGGCATATTTCTGGTTAAGTTATCAAAACATTATGGAGAACAGTATGGAGGTCCCTTAAACTAAAAATAGTTACCATGTGATCCTGCAATCCTACTCTTGGGCATATATCCAGACAAAAGACTGATTCAAAAAGATATGGCACCCTGATGTTTACAGCCACCAAGACGTGGAAGCAACCTAAATATCCATTGTCAGATGAATGAATAAAGAAAATGTGGTATAATATACAACAGAGTGTTACTACTCAGCCATAAGGAAAGAATGAAATAATACCATCTGCAGCAACATGAATGGATCTAGAGATTATAATGCTGAGTAAAATAAGTCAGACAGCGAAAGACAAATATCATATCACTTATTTGTGGAATTTAAGAAAAATGGTCCAGGGAACCTGCTGGCAGTCTAGTGGTTAGCGCTTCGTGTCTTCACTGCCCCTATTGGGGTCAGTCCCTAGTCAGCAAACACAGTTCCTGCAAGGGTGTGGCCAAAAGGAAAAAAGTGGGGAGGGACTTCTCTGGCAGTCCAGTGGTTAAGTCTCCATATTTGCAATGAAGGGGATGCAGGTTCGATTCCTGATTGGGGAACTAACATGCCACACAGTGCAAAGAATAAATAAGTTGAAGTATATGTACACAGATAAATACTTTAAGGTAAAAGTATAAAAGAAGAAAAAAGGTACATATGAAATAATTTACATGGCAGAAATAGACTCACAGACAGACAATACACTTATGGTCAGCAAACGGGAAGGGTAGGAAGGATAAATTAGAAGTTTGGGATTAGCAGATAGATGTTACTATAGACTAGAAAAAAACAAGGACCTACTGTTTCGCACAGGGAACTATGCTCAATATCTTGTAAAAACCTTGAAAGGAAAAGAATCTGAAAAAGAAAAAATATGTATAATGGGAAAGACTAGCGATCTCTTCAAAAAAATTAGAGACATCAAGGGGACATTTCATGCAAAGATAGGCACAACAAAGGACAGAAACAGTATGGACCTAAGAGAAGCAGAAGATTTTAAGAAGTGGTGGTCAAGATCTTCATGACCCTGATAACCACGATGGTGGGATCACTCACCTAAAGCCAGACATCCTGGAATGTGAAGTCAAGTGGGCCTTAGGAAGCATCACTATGAACAAAGCTAGTGGAGGTGATGGAATTCCAGTTGAGCTATTTCAAACCCTGAAAGATGATGCTGTGAAAGTGCTACACTCAATATGCCAGCAAATTTGGAAAACTCAGCAATGGCCACAGGACTGGAAAAGGTCAGTTTTCATTCCAGTCCCAAAGAAATGCAATGCCAAAGAATGTTCAAACTACCGCACAATTGTACTCATCTCACATGCTAGCAAAGTCATGCTCAAAATTCTCCAAGCCAGGCTTCATTAGTACATGAACCATGAACTTCCAGATGTTCAAGGTGGATTTAGAATAGGCAGAGGAACCAGAAATCAAATTGCCAACATCCGATGGATCATCGAAAAATCAAGAGTGTTCCAGAAAAACATCTACTGTTGCTTTATTGACTATGCCAAAACCGTTGACTGTGTGGATCACAATAAACTGTGGAAAATTCTTCAAGAGATGGGAAAACCAGACCACCTGACCTGCCTCCTGAGAAATCTGCATGCAGGTGAAGAAGCACAACAGTTAGAAATGGACATGGAACAACAGACTGGTTCCAAATTGGGAAAGGAGTACGTTAAGGCTGTATTAGTTACCTTGTTTATTTAGCTTATATGCAGAGTTCATGTGAAATGCTGGGCTGGATGAAGCACAAGGTGGAATTAAGACTGCTGGGAGAAATATCAATAACCTCAGATATGCAGATGACACCACCCTAATGGCAGAAAGTGAAGAAGAACTAAAGAGCCTCTTGTTGAAAGTGAAGAGGAGAGTGAAAAAGGTGGCTTAAAACTCAACTTTCAAAAAAACGAAGACCATGGCATCTGGTCCCATCACTTCATGGCAAATAGATGGAGAAACAAGGAAACAGTGAGAGATTTTACTTTTTGGGCTCCAAAATCACTGCAGATGGTGACTGCAGCCATGAAATTAAAAGACACTTGCTTCTTGGAAGAAACACTATGACCAACCAAGATAACATATTAAGCAGAAACACTACTTGGCCAACAAAGGTCCATCTAGTCAAAGCTATGGTTTTTCCAGGAGTCAGGTATGGATGTGAGAGTTGGACTATAAGGAAAGCTGAGTGCCGAAGAATTGATGCTTTTGAACTGTGGTGTTGGAGGAGACTCTTGAGAGTCCCTTGGGCTGCAAGGATATCCAACCAGTCCATCCTAAAGGAAATCAGTCTGAATATTCATTGGAAGGACTGATGCTGAAGCTCAAGCTCCAACAGTTGTCCACCTGATGCGAACAACTGATTGGAAAAGGCCCTCATGCTGGGAAAGACTGAAGGCGGGAGGAGAAGGTGATGACAGAGGATGAGATGGTTGGATGGCATCACTGACTCGATTGACATAAGTTTGAGCAAGATCTGGAGTTGGTGATGGACAGGGAAGCCTGGCGTTCTGCAGTCCATGGGGTTGCGAAGAGTCAGGCACATCTGAGAGACTGAACTCAACCGATACATAACTGAATCACTTTGCTGTACACTTGAAACACAACACTGTAAATTAACTATACTTCAATTTAAAAAAAATTAATAAAAAGATGAGGTAACACAAAGTAGACAAACTGCCTAATGAGGCTCTGACTACAGTCCTTGGGTGGTCTTTTTTATGCTGTGGTTCATTTTGGTTAGTTCTTTCTTTTGCTTTTGAGGGAATTTAAAAGGCATTTTAAATAAGCAAGCCATTGATAAGATTCTAGTGACAGACTTTATTTTCCTGGGCTCCACAATCACTGCGACCGACTGTGGCCATGAAATTACAAGACACTTGCTTCATGGAAGGAAAGCTATGACAAACCTAGAGAGCATAATAAAAAGCAGAGACATCACTTTGCCAACAAAGGTCCATATAGTCAAAGCTATGGTTTTTCCAGTAGTCATGTACAGATATGAGAGTCGGGCCATAAAGAAGGCTGAGCACTGAAGAATTGATGCTTTTGAACTGTGGTGCTGGAGAAGACTCTTGAGAGTCCTTGGACTGCAAGGAGGTCAAACCAGTCAATCCTAAAGGATATCAACCCTGAATATTCATTGGAAAGACTGACGCTGAAGCTTCAGTACTTTGGCTACCTGATGAGAAGAGTTGACTCATTGGAAAAGGTTGAAGGCAAGAGAAGGGGGCTACAGAGGAAGAGATGGTTAACTGGCATCACCGCATCTGGGAGACAATGCAAGACAGGGAAGCCTGGCATGCTGCAGTTCATGGGGTTGCAGAGTGTCAGACACAACTGAGCGACTGGCAACAACAGAATCCAGAAGGACATTGAAACAGCAATATTCAAACTACTGGCGAATAGTAAAGTTCATATATATATACATAGGCTTCCAGGAATAAACTCCACATATTTGCAATGGGGTTGTGGGGGACAAGGCTCAACAGCATTCCAGGCATTTTTCTAAAATGAATACAAGGTATTGAGTCTTTTTAGGTTAAGTTCTGGTAGCAACACTGTTGGGAGAAGGCAATGGCAACCCACTCCAGTGTTCTTGCCTGGAGAATCCCAGGGACAGGGGAGCCTGGTGGGCTGCTGTCTATGGGGTCACACAGAGTTGGTCACGACTGAAGCGACTTAGCAGCAACAGCAGCAACACTGTTGCAAAGTAATGGTCAGGGCTGCTTTCTGTAAATAATTTTGGCTTAGTAAAGTAATGCTCAAAATTCTCCAAGCCAGGCTTCAGAAATACGTGAACCGTGAACTTCCAGATGTTCAAGCTGATTTTAGAAAAGGCAGAGGAACCAGAGATCAAATTGCCAACATCCGCTGGATCATGGAAAAAGCAAGAGAGTTCCAGAAAAACATCTATTTCTGCTTTATTGACTATGCCAAAGCCTTTGACTGTGTGGATCACAATAAACTGTGGAAAATTCTGAAAGAGATGGGAATACCAGACCACCTGATCTGCCTCTTGAGAAATCTGTATGCAGGTCAGGAAGCAACAGTTAGAACTGGTATGGAACAACTGACTGGTTCCAAATAGGAAAAGGAGTACGTCAAGGCTGTATATTGTCACCATGTTTATTTAACTTATATGCAGAGTACATCATGAGAAATGCTGGACTGGAGGAAACACAAGCTGGAATCAAGATTGCCGGGAGAAATATCAATAACCTCAGATATGCAGATGACACCACCCTTATGGCAGAAAGTGAAGAGGAACTAAAAAGCCTCTTGATGAAAGTGAAAGTGGAGAGTGAAAAGGTTGGCTTAAAGCTCAACATTCAGAAAACGAAGATCATGGCATCTGGTCCCATCACTACATGGGAAATAGATGGAGAAACAGTGGAAACAGTGTCAGACTTTGTTTTTCTGGGCTCCAAAATCACTGCAGATGGTGACTGCAGCCATGAAATTAAAAGACGCTTACTCCTTGGAAGGAAAGTTATGACCAACCTAGATAGCATATTCAAAAGCAGAGACATCACTTTGCCAACAAAGGTTCACCTAGTCAAGGCTATGGTCTTTCCTGTGGTCATGTATGGATGTGAGAATTGGACTGTGAAGAAGGCTGAGCGCTGAAGAATTGATGCTTTTGAACTGTGGTGTTGGAGAAGACTCTTGAGAGTCCCTTGGACTGCAAGGAGATCCAACCAGTCCATTCTGAAGGAGATCAGCCCTGGAATTTCTTTGGAAGGAATGATGCTAAAGCTGAAACTCCAGTATTTTGGCCACCTCATGCGAAGAGTTGACTCATTGGAGAAGACTCTGATGCTGGGAGGGATTGGGGGCAGGAGGAGAAGGGGACGACAGAGGATGAGATGGCTGGATGGCATCACTGACTCGATGGATGTGAGTCTGAGTGACCTCCGAGAGCTGGTGATGGACAGGGAGGCCTGGCGTGCTGCAGTTCATGGGGTCGCAAAGAGTCGGCCACGACTGAGCGACTGAGCGACTGATCTGATCTGATCTGGATTTCTGAAACTTATTCAGTAGGAATACAATTGCTAAAATAAACTAATTTCAGCCTTGGGGTTGAATAGTATTCAAGCAAATTCTTTGTTTTTCAAAGCCGTTTTAGGAGAGTAAGTAAACAAAAGCCCTCTGCTAAACAAACAAACAAAAACACTTTTCTCTTCCCACAAACCTCTTATTCAGTGTTGTTCCTATACTTATGACTAAAAGCCATATGAATATTTACTATAATGATTCACTCTTCTGTAATTAAGGAAGAGTTTCAAATGTACCTGATTCCCCTCAAATCAGTTCCTCTCAAGGAGGGTGAATGAGGAATAAAAGGAAGGTAGGTCAGTCACTAACAATTGATTCCACTACTTTTACCATCTGTCTGTTGCAGCCTTTGCTGCAGCTTTTCTGTCCTTTTCCTGAGATGTAAAGATTAATTTTAATGGGATAGAACATTAATCTATTACTTATATATTTATAAATTATATTCTTAATAAAAAAATTAATGTAAATTGTACTTTGTCTCAGTGGTTTTACCCTGTTAATTTTACACAGTGTACTATCTCTCTGTTATACAACAACTTCACATTTCCATCCTTTCAAAGTTGGATTTATTTTGCAGCCTCACAAAATTTTATGTAGTGATACTATCATGTGTCAACAAGTAATCTTCACTCGCAGTATATATTTTAATCTTCAACTCATCCTTTTTAATTAAGCACTATATTTTGATAGGAATATTGAAGTTCAAAGAAATTATCTGCCCCAAATCATACAGGTGATAGTGACAGATCTCAGAATCTGAACTCAGGTTAGATGAACACCCAGTCAATGGTAAGAGTCAGGAGAGAGAATTATTAGAACTGAGCGGGAGATGAGAGGACCTTCATAAGGAATCATTAGCATAGGAAACACAACTTAATCAGGAGAGATTTTGGCATTACTGCCCAGTGAAGGATCAGCTGAGCTCATCCGTTTCAAGGTAAACTGCCACTCTGTCTTTGGACTGGTGAACATGAGTGGTCCTAGGGAGGTGAGAGCTTTATTTCTTGTCAAAGCAAACTTTCAGGGCAGATGAGACGGTATTAGAAAGTCATGGCCCTCTTGAAATGGTCTCTGGAGAAACATTTTCCTTTTAAAGCATTTCTTTCCCTCTTGAGGTAAATGCAGAGAATAGTTGTGTTGGGGAATCTGACAGAAAATCAACTCAGTGTTTCCCAATAATGGGCCAGTTCTAGTTTTTGAGACCTGATCAATTACTTTCATCCCATGTGAAACTTAGTAAAGGGATGCCTCCCTAAAACGGGGCTGGGGGGTCAGAAAGGAGAGCTCCTGTGTGGTGGCACGTGATGTCCATTACAGGAAGAGGCATCAATTTCAGGCCCCAACAAGGAAAGGTGTACACTGTGTCTCCTACAAGAAATCTCCTACCCCAGGACTTCTGGTAGCCCTGGTTGTCCAGTGGTTAAGAATCTACCTGCCAGTGCAGGGGAAACAAGTTTGATCCCTAGGTTGGGGAAGATCCTACATGTTGCATAGCAACTAAGCCTGCATGCACCAACTACTGAAGCCTGAGCAACCTGGAGCCTGTGCTCTGCAACAAGCAAAGGCCACGGCAATGAGAAGCCTGCACACCATAAGGAAGAGTAGGCCCTCCTCGCTGCAACCCAAGAAAGCCTGTGCCCAGCAACAGGACCCAGTGCAGCCAAAAATTAGTCAATAAAATAGGGACATTTAAAAAGAAATCTACTACCATAATTAAAAAACCCATAAACAATAAGTGCTGGAGAGGGTGTGGAGAAAAGGGAATCTGTCTATACTGCTGGTGGGAATGTAAACTGATACAGCCACTGTGGAGAACAGTGTGGAGGTTCCTTAAAAAACTGAAAAAACAAACTACCTTATGACCCAGTAATCCTACTACTGGGCATACACCTTGAGCAAACTGTAATTCAAGAAGACACATGCACCCCAGTGTTCACAGCAGCACTAGTTACAAGAGCCAGGACATGGAACCAACCTAAGTGTCCATCAGCAGATGAATAAAGGTGATGTGGTACGTATATACAATGGAATATTACTCAGCCATATAAAGAAACAAAACTGGGTCATTTGTGGAGATGGATGGACCTAGAGTCTGTCACAGTGAAGTAAGTCAGAAAGAGAAAATACTATCTGTAACATTTATGTGGAATCTAGAAAAGTGGTACAGATAAACCTAGTCCCAGGGCAGAAATAGAGATGCGGAGAAGGGATGTGTGGACATGGGGGGAAAGAGAGGGTGGGATGAGTCAGGAGATCAGGTTTGACGTAGATACACTGCCATTGTACAAGAGATAGCGGGTGGGACCTGCAGTATAGCGCTGGGAGCTAGCTCAGCGCTCTGTGATGATCCAGTGGGGCGGGGAGGGACACCCAAGAGGGAGTGGATCTCTGTATATGTGTAGTTAATACACTTCATTGTACAGCAGAAATTAACATAAAATAGTAAAGCAATTATACTCCAAAAGAAAAACCCACTACCCCACCAACTCAGCCAATGAGAAACCATCATCACCCTGACGTCCCTTTTCTCCAGTGAATTTCATTCATAACACTTTCCAGCAGCCCGTTTTTTTCTCTATAAAGTAACATATCTTTCCTTTGTTTGTTGCACTGGCCTACAGTTTTTGCTATAGTGTGCTTGTCCCCACTTGCAAGTCTCTGCTTCCCCTCCCCCTGACAAAACCATTTTTATTGGTAAACTAACTATTATTTTTAAGGTCAACACCTGTTTAGACAAACTTTATTGCCCCTCATGGAGAATGGTGATAAAAACTACATTAGTCTACATTAGATTATATTTACTTGGCATTAGCAAAATTTCCTTAAAGCCTAAATTGTTATATATTTCCCCCATGCTTCTCAGGAGAGTAATCTAGATATGTATTCAGATAATAAAAGTATACCAAGACATATACTTCACGTTTCTCCCTAGGAATGTGTGTGTTTTTTTTTAATCCAACAGCTATGCTCAATGGCACACAGAAAATACTGTGTACATGATGAACCTTACAGTTTAATGAAACTTCAAAGATAAGATGGATCCAAATAGGAAAAATCAGAACCAAACAAAATACAATCCCATTTTATGGCCAATGTTGGAATTTAAATATTGTTGTACTTTAAATATTTAGCATTAATGAATTTTGGAAGAGACTGTTTTTCTGTGTTAAGAGATACAGCAGGTTAACTTTGGGCTTCCCAGGTGGCACAGTGATAAAGAATCTGCCTGTCAGTGCAGGAGATGCGAGAGACATGGGTTCAATCTCGAGGTCAGGAAGACCCCCTGGAGTAACAAATGGCAGCCCTCTCCAGTATTCTTGCCTGGACAATTCCATAGAAAGGGGAAGCTGGCAGCTACAGACTGTGGGGTTGCAGAGAGTCGGGCACGGCCGAGCACATGCAACATGGTGCAGGTTACCTCAGCAGTCGATGAATGACACTGACTCAGAATCATGAGATCTTGCTGCCTGTATCAATTCAGCTTTTGAAACAGTATGCCTCTAGTAATAAAAGAAGTTCAGTGTCATAACATGATGTCTGAAAGCAAAAATAATGAATCCCACTGGATAAATGGATACAAAACCTGATCATTCTTGGAATCCGTAAAATTTAACAACTTTACCTTATTGAAAGTGTAACAAATAATGATACATGAAATCCTGCATAGTGGTAGGGGATATATAACATCTACCATGAGAATTTCCCTCTTTATTTTATTTTCCTTTAAATAGTGGCAATACTTACTTGATCAGGCTAAGGAAAAGACTAAATGACCCAGTACATATAAAGCACCTACAGCGTGCCAAGTAGTGTGTACACTCAACAAAGACCATCATCATAATTAAAATCTCCTTAAGAAGTGCTTGCTTTTAGAAACATTTTCCAAGACACATTCTAGTTATTTATGGAAACATAGTACTAACACTACTTTGACTATGTTATAGCATATATAGTATTTTCCTTTTCTCCCCACTTGCTTCTGAAGCATTTATTAATCTATTTTTAGGACATGGATAATTTTTAAAACCCATAAGGTTTATTATTAGTTAGACCATGAATAGGTGGATCAGACAGTGAAGAGTCTGCTTGCAATACAGGAGACCAGGGTTTGATCCCTGGGTGGGGAAGATCCCCTCGAGGAGGGAACGACCATCCACTCCGGTATTCTTGCCAGGAGAATCCCAAGGACAGAGAAGCCTGGTCGGCTACAGTCCATAGGGTCACAATGAGTTGGACATGCTCATGACTGAGCAACTAACACTTTCAGGTACAGAGATGCCCATAGGCAGATGTAGAAGAACTGATCTATAATACTAATCCTTGTAGATGATATAATAACCCCTCTTATAGTCTGGGGTCATAATCTATCTCAAAATATATCTGGACTTTTTTTTATATAGCTGATGACCTTCTAACTCATCATAACCTACAATGTAGATGCTTATGATGAATCTATACGTCCCTTGGACTGTGTGATTAGCCTGGAGATGCTGGGAGCACAATGATATAGAATAAAAATCATATGAAAGTATGAGATGACAATTATTATGAACTATTATATCATACTAATAAGAAAATATATATATTTACAAGTATTTTTAAAACACACTATCCTTCTACCTTATTTCCTCTCATCAGAGAGACAAATGTTGCCTTTCAGTCTTCACCCGTATTTCTACTTGTGATGGACCCACAGCCTGATCATACTGAAGATTCTCCATCAGAGGAAGTTTAGCTTCCTGGAAACCAACAAGAGGCAGGGCCTTGGGGTCTTCTCTCTTTCTGGAACCCCCATTATGTGCACAGACCATAGGGCGAACTGAGCAGCTCCATCTGAGCAGGTTCCCTCTCAGCAGTCAACAGACAAACTTTTGTGTGTGTGGCACTAAACACTGCTGCTTCTCTGACCACTCAGTGAGAGAAATAAACACGTGGAAGCGAGCCTGGAGAACATGCCCCGGCAGAACTGTTTCACAACAAAACCCTGCCCACTAAGCCACGAGGACGACCTAGACCGCCTAGCAGTTGAAAGACCCCAGACTGCGCAGTGACCCAAGCTCCTCAGCCGGCTCCCGGGGATGCTGTCAGTCACTAATCTGGGCACGTTATGGTGACTTCTTTATAAAATAGTAGTTACTTACCACTGCAAGTTCTGCAGCTCCCATGTCACTGAACTTTCACGGGAATTTCCATATTGTCCCATCTTCCTATCCAAATATCTTTCTAACTTCTCAACTCCGAATCAGCGTGGTTATCCACCTTTTCTGCTCCGTACTCAGATTCTTGCTGGCGGTTAGATTAAATCACATGCTTGGGCAGATTGGTGTCATCACGCTTCCTGGAAACCCAGCCGGCAGCTGGACCTGCTCCGTAATATCGTTCTGCCCACTGTTCAGTATCTGGGACTGCTCAGCACTGCAACGACTTTAACTCTTCATTATTCTCCTCACAAGCCGACCCTGCCATAGCCACTTCTGTCTGCTGATCGTCTCCCCTTCTTCTTCATAGACAAAATTGACGCTTTTAACCTATGTTCAAAATGTTTGCTTTTGTACCAGCTCCCATAAAGCACCTATGCACCCTCTTATGTCTCCTGTTAAGGACACAGATGTGGCTCTTCTCTAACCTAATATCCCTCTTCAGCTGTTTCACCGTGCTCCTCTCCTTTCACTGGCAAGCTGTTTCAAAATAGGGTTCAACTTCACTAACACTCTGAACGGCCAGTTTTAAATTTTAATCTACAGAAAACTGACTTCTACCCCCATCAACTTCACAGAAAATGTTCTAAGTTCTCCACTCGCCTTCTAAATGCCAAAGCTGAAGAAAGCTCCCCAACCCTCATTTTACCTGAAGTCTCTACAGCACTTGGAAATATGTCTATTTCTACCATAAAGATTATACTTTTCCACTATAGAAACTCTGACCACACAAAAAGAAGAAAAAAGTATATGCATGTCCTCACTACTCACGTTAAAGCAGTGTTTAACATCCTCATACATTTCCTATAAGGATTAGTTTCAATGCGTACATAGGCACTTTGTACAAGTGAACGCTATGCTTTTTAACACAGTATCATAAACATTCCTCCATGTTATACTAATCCTAAGAAAGGATATTTGAAGTCTGTATAATTTCCCATAATATCCAAAAACACAGTTTACTTAATTCTTTTGCAGCATATAAATAATGAGATATATTCCTAATATTATTAAGTATCCCTGGAAAATTTGATCTGAATGATAGCAGAGGATTTTGTACTATGATCATATAATAATTTAATCTCCTACTAGACCTTTAAGTTGCTGTCACCATTTTGTTATAATAAATACTGGTTCAATGAATACCATCATATCCAAGAGCCTCTTGAATCTTTTGTTTAGGTATTTGCTACCTCTTAAAGATGTTTCCATTTAAAATATTTGTGTTTTTTTTTTTTTTTGTAATGATGGTGCAGTTGGTAAAGAATTTGCCTGCCAATGCAGGAGACATGAGATGTGAGTTTGACCCCTGGGTCGGGAAGATCCCCTGGAAGAGGAAATGACAACCCACTCCAGCATTCTTCCTGGAGAATCGCACAGACAGAGGAGCCTGGTGGGCTCCAGTCCATGAGGTTGCAAAGAGTCAGACAGGACTGAGTGAGTATGCTCTCTCACACAAACACAATTACCACACAGAATTTCTCCTTATATCTCAAAAAGAACAGCTTATTGTAATTTGTACTCAGCTAACAAGACAGCAGGGAAAAGCATTAGGGACAAGGGGAACAGTGAAATACTGAGATCTATTATTAAGGAATAAGAGAACTAATGCTGGGAGGAAATAATCAGTTTATTAACAACCCAAATGTAAAATTATGAAGTAACTTATTTAAAAAATAAACAAACTATTAAGGAAGGTTTTGGGGGTGAGAAGAGTTAGAGGGATAGAAAATGAGAGAGATTCCTGGAAGAGTCTTATTTAGGAGACATTTTTCCTTTGTCTAGGTTTTTAAGGGTTTTTTTTAGGTTACAGAGGTATTTTATTAATTTTGTCAAACAGAACTTATACATTTGAAGTATTATATTTACCCTTAGGCAGAAGTGAGGACCATTTGTGAAAGTGAAAGTCGATCTGTCATGTCCAACTGTCTACAACCCCATGGGCTGAGCAGTCCATGGCATTCTCCAGGCCAGAATACTGGAGTGGCTGTTACCTTCTCCAGGGGATCTTTCCAACCCAGGGATCGAACCCAGGTTTCCTGCATTGCAAGCAGATTGTTTACCAGATGACCCACCTGGGAAGGCTTATGCAGAAGTACTTTAAGATAAATTAGCTTAGATTGAGGAGAAAATAGGAAAATACCGAATAAATAACAAAGCCTTCCTGGGCTTAAGTTATCACAGACCCAAAAAAAGAAAAAAAAGTTTTTAAAATTTAATCTTTTAAAGATTCATAAAAGGCTGAAAATGAATGTTTTGTTCAGTGTTACTGGTGACTTTTACTAATTAAGTCTGCCTTTCCCACTAAGCAGTCAGGTAGCGTGAAAAAGGCTGATTGTCAAGGGTAAACAGAGATTGCAGATCATTTAGTTTCCGTCTTGCTCTGAATCTTACCCAAATAATTAGCAGTCGCCATAGCTGGAACAGAGCACCAGTAAAAAGAACAGTCTCTGGTGGTGTGTTTATAGAAAAATAAGACGG
This sequence comes from Tragelaphus eurycerus, assembly GCA_935064755.1. Taxonomy (NCBI): domain Eukaryota; kingdom Metazoa; phylum Chordata; class Mammalia; order Artiodactyla; family Bovidae; genus Tragelaphus; species Tragelaphus eurycerus. The sequence continues at coordinate 4,589,837 of CAKXYN010000051.1, forward strand.
GAGTGAGAGAGACGGCAAGGAGAAAATCCCATTTGGACATAAGTAAAAATTCAAACCTGATTTAGCTCCTGAATTTATATGACTTAAACCATGAAACAGCAATGCAAAAGAACAAATTTTAACTCTCTACTTATATATAGAGGGAGCTAGTCCAGGAAGATAGTCTTTGATTAATTGATTGAATGATCTTAACATCGTAACTATGTTTTCAGCATCTGTAACTTCATACAAGCCCAGTTTTGATCTGCCAAAGCTTGTATTTTCTGAGATCTTTTCCAACCCAAAGAATATAATCAAGGAGATTTTCTGAATCTGTTACTTTCAAGTCCCCCAAGAGTAAATGCTGTTATACTGAAAGTTTTAATTGAAACACCCAGATATAAAAGACTGTATAATCAAGTGTGTTATGAGTCAGATCAAGATGTAGATATCAAAGCAAATGCGAAAGACTAAACTCTTAAGTGTGAGGGCAAAGAATGGTGAGGATTTTAGTTCTATAGAAAAGAGTTTTATGAAGATAAGTTCCTCAGAGAGATCTGTGCCTTTGTCCCGCCCACCTACACACCAGCAGAAGGGGAGTGTGACTTGAGTTTCTATTTGGGGAGATGGGCTTCCTCCTTTCTCTGGGGGACACAAGGGGAAGTTTCAAGGAACGCTTGACTTATGCTTCCTGGAGGGGGAAACATGGTAGAATGGGATCTGACCTCTGCCATGAAACCCAGAGGTCTGCAAAAAAAAAAGGGCGGGGGCTACATAGAAATTACCCTGCACTTTGGCTGAGCAGGAAACTCAGGACAGGTGACTGTTTTTCATGAACAAGACGTGGTCCTGGAAGTAGAGAGAGTGGGAGAGTCAGCCTGGACCTATTTGGATACCTGACCAGTAAACCAGCTGGAAAGAAGATGGAACTCTAATGGGGAGTCATGTGACTTTCTGTTTCTGAAACGCAGGGGTGCAGGGAGGAGGGGCAAGGGTGTCAAAGCAAGCATACCCAGATGACTGTGAGGTGCAACCAGATGGTACACCGGTGGGGGAGCTCTGCAGAAGTTCTGAGAACACCCAGGCCAGAGAGGGAGCCTGCTTCCATATCTCCCAGGTCTAGAGGGCATGGAGCCATCCTACAACAGTGCCAGTTAAGCTGAGACTTGCCATCAGCCGCCTGTTTCCTCAGATATGGTGACACGGGAAGCAGCGGCGGGGGAGAGACACAGGGGGAAGGGCAGGTGAGAGACAGAGAGAGAAGCCGTGTCTCCTCCCTCAAGTCACAGACTCCCACTTACCTCAGCCCACTGCGGGAAGTAGTCAACCACAGTGCAGATGCTGATTACTGGCCGCCTTTCCCTGGATGCTTTAAATTGCTAATTGGAGGCTACTCTTTATATCTTAAAGGAGCCCCAGGAATTTCCATTATCTCAGAGGGAGGAGAAAAGTCTGGGGTCGAGATTCAAATGTACCTAAGCTTCTGGATGCTTGGGGTACACAGGCAGTTTTTAAGGCCCTGGAAATGATCTAAGATAATCATATGTTTCTATAAAAGTTGTAAAAGTAAGGCATTTTAATTACAATATAAGACTGGCTTCTCTCTCTGGTTCAGCCTCTCTCCTCTCCTCTCCTGACAGGGGACTTTGAAGAGGCTAAAGGCATTTTGAAGTATTCTTAACTTTCAGTGAATATTGATATTTTCTCAGCATTATCAATCACACTGAAGTTCAAAAAGGACCATAAGGGGGGAGGAGCTAAGATGGTGGACAAGTAAGACAGGGAGAATACTTTCTCCTCCACAAATCCATTAAAAGAACATTTGAATGCTGAATAAATTCTATAAAACAACTTCTGAATGCCAGCAGAGGACATCAGGCACTATTGTCTTCAAAACGAGAAAACGAGCCCTGCGGTAACAGTGGCGCGGACACCAGCATTTGCTATTGGCTAGCGGGGGCTGGGCTAGGAGGAGCGGCGAGGCCTGCATTGCTTTGAGAAAGGATTTGGCCTGGCTATCTCGGGTGCTATCTGAGCGAAATAACCAGACTGTCGGTTATCTACTACATCAAAAGCCAGCCCTAACTTAAGACACCACCAGGACTACCTACGGAACAAAGGGCTGCACAAAGTTGGCCGGCTGCAGGCCGTCCCACTCCAGTGACAGGCAGCCAGGGCGGGAGGCGGGCAATTACAGCCCTAGAGAGACACTGTCTAACAGAACTGTGAGTAGGTTTCTGTGCTGACTCACGCTTCTTGGGGCTCTGGATGGTCAACATCTGCCTGAGAAAGTGCGCTGTTTGTACACCCAGAAAACTGAGCGGCAGAGAGGCGATAAGTCGCAGCAGCTGCGCTCGCTGAACATTTCATCACCCGCACTACTCGGATCTGGGAAGGGCATAAAACGCAGACTCAACCAAGTCTGTGCTTCTGAGGATTATCCGAGTGCCTGAACCTGGCCGGTTTAGATTTGCCCCCTCTGTAACAGGGCAGAGATCAGATATTGAAAAGACCTGTAAACCACCTCAATAAAGAGAATTCAACAAACTACCAGAATATAGTAAGGACACTCTAAACTTGGCAATTTTAACAAAATGAAGAGACAAAAGAATACCCAGCAACTAAAGGAACAGGATAGATGCCCACCAAACCAAACCAAAGAGGAAGAGATAGGGAATCTACCTGATAAAGATAGATCCGAATAATGATAGTGAAATTAATCCAAAATCTCGAAATCAAAATGGAATCACAGTTAAAGAGTCTGGAGACAAGGATTGAGAAGATGCAAGAAAGGTTTAACAAGGACCTAGAAGAAATAAAAAAGAGTCAACACATAATGAATAATGCAATAAATGAGATCCAAAACACCCTGGAGGCAACAAATAGTAGAATAACAGAGGCAGAAGATAGGATTAGTGAATTAGAAGATAGAATCCTAGAAATAAATGAATCAGACGAGAAAAAAGAAAAACGCATCAAAAGAAATGAGGACAATTTCAGAAACCTCCAGGATAACATCAAACGCTACAACATTCGAATCATAGGAGTTCCAGAAGAAGAAGATAAAAAGAAAGATCATGAGGAAATACTTGAGGAGATAATAGTTGAAAACTTTCCTAAAATGGAGAAGGAAATTACCACTCAAGTTCAAGAAATCCAGAGAGTCCCTAACAGGATAAACCCAAGGCGAAACACCCCAAGATACATATTAATCAAATTAACAAAGATTAAATATAAAGAACAAATATTAAAAGCAGCTAGGGGAAAACATCAAATAACTCACAAGGGAATTCCCATAAGGATAACAGCTGATCTTTCAATAGAAACTCTCCAAGCCAGGAGGGAATGGCAAGACGTAATTAAAGTGATGAAAGAAAATAACTTACAGCCTAGATTATTGTATCCAGCAAGGATCTCATTCAAATATGAAGGAGAAATCAAGAGCTTCACAGATAAGCAAAAGTTGAGAGAATTTTGCACCACTAAACCATTTCTCCAACAAAAGCTAAAGGACATTCTCTAGATAGGAATCACTAAAAGGGTGTATAAATTCGAACCCAAAACAATAAAGTAAATCTTATTTATCAATAATTGCTTTAAACGTTTATGGGCTGAATGCCCTAATCAACAGACAAAGACTGGCCCAATCGATACAAAAACAAGACCCCTACATACCTTGTCTACAAGAGACAACCAAAAGACTAAAATAGGTGAAATGGATACAAAAATTAGACCCCTATATATGTTGTCTACAAGAGAACCACCTTAAAATACGGGCTATATACTGACTGAAAATGAAGGGCTGGAAAAAGATTTTCTATGCAAATATGGACCATAAGAAAACAGGAGTAGCAATTCTTATATCTGATAAAATTGACTTTAAAGATCCTGAAAAGGAGACAATAAAGGTTACACATAACGACTTAAAGGAACAATCCAAAAAGAAGTTATAACAATTATAAATATATATGCACCCAACATTGGAGCATTGATATATCTAAGACAAACATTAATTAATATGATAGAAGAAATATGCAGCAATACAATAATAGTGGGAGACTTTAATACCCCACTCATATAATCTGGCTGTAATAGACAAAGTAAAGAGCAAAACATATTCACTTATGAGCCTCAAAAAATTCAGTTCACTCAGGAGAGTTTAAAAAAAAAAAAAAAAAGGCTTATTCGTTCACTCTGTAAAGGTTTATTGACTATTTTATGGGTTTGGTACCACTTTGGGTAGTAGGGAGGAAGAGGTGACAAATATGATCCTGTCCTAAATAATATATTGTGGTAAAGATAGACCTACCAATACAAAATACCAAGATGTGCCTAAGATGAGGACACCCAAACTGGACTTTTTGTTTCCTGAACTTCTCATTTCGAGAACAAACCTCCTAATATAGGATGAATTCAACACGATTTTTTTAAAGTGTTCTTTGTGATTAAAAACAGAAAGCCATTGGTTAAGAAATTACATATACTCCTCCCCACCATCACTCCCTTTCTTTCTTCCCATTTCCCTCCCACCCTCATTGATCCTTTCCTTTGTCCATTTTCCCCTGCAAAAAAAAATAAAAAAAAAAAAAAAAAAAAAAAAAAAAAACACACAGTGATCTGTAAAAAAAAAAAAAAAAAAAAGGACCATAAGGGTAAACCATAGAGAAAGATGAGACTGACACAACACTGCTGCATGAAAAACGGTCATGCAAAACCCTTTCCAAATCGTATTCCCAGGGATAAGAAATAACATTCCCAGTAATATTTATAGAATATCAAAGAGAATATACTATAGCCAAAACAGATATTCTCAAGTATTTTGTGAAAAAATGTTTTTGAAAAGTCAGTTAGGTGATGCTGGATGGCCTATCACCTAACAGTTTCAGATAACATTTTGCTTGTAAACTGTTTTCAAAAAGATAGAAATAATTTCCATAAGTCGGGTCTTGAGACCAGGTGCATATGATGAGAATACTCAAAAGTCATCAAGAGTCCACAAACTAGAAAGGCTAGGTGTACTTGGTTTACACATAAGGAAACAAACGTGCACAGACTGGACCAGTGTTCGGAAGAGAAAACACTGAGCAGCAGTTAGAGATACTAAAAGGCTCTTTGCAGTCATTCAATTCTCAGAGAAAGCAGTTTTCCCTGCAGAGGTCATGGAGACAGGGGAATTCTTGATAACAGAAATGTCACAAAACTCTTGGCACCAGTTGCAGAATTTGATTCATTTCTGCATTAGCACTTGAGGGAAAAAAATTAAAGTGAGAAGAGATCAATGAGACATATTTATCAAAAGCATTATATAAATAATTATTACAGAGAAAATCTGGACAAACAGAGGTAGTATGTCCGTTTAAAAAACACGGCCGACAAACCCTACTGTATTGTAAATTCCTCATGAAATGTGGCAAGTACTGAACAGCTGGCAATTATTGCAAGCTGCCGCTAAAAGGGAAACACTAGGAATATATTTTAAAGTTTTTTTAAAGTTTTTTTTTTCCCCAACAAACAATACCATCTGTGACCTCATTCAAAAAAGTAGAAGAGTATGGGCTACCGTAATCCCTGGATGAATAGCAAATAACTGTTGGAAACATGATGAGAAAGGGCTAGTCATGCTTTTAATAATGTCATTACATGACCCTAGGTGACAGCTGCAGGAATAATGGGATAAGTTCACTCAAAAATCCTCCTTTTCCAAAAAAGAATGCGAATGCTGGCAGTAGTGGACAAAATCAAGTTTTTCAAAACTCTGGAAATAAAAAAATATAAAAGTGGTAAATACAGGAGGCATTTATTCAAGAAAAACATTTGAATCTCAATAAGCCCAGTCAACTTTGTCCCGTGTTAGTTTCCCCAAGTCCCATCCCTCAGATGGCGGTGGGAAGAGCTAGGCGTGGGGGAGACCTCCTCCCCCACACAGGAGACTCATTAGAATCTAGAGGCTCAAGATCCCCAGCTTCATCAGGGTCTTCCCTCACGTCGCCAATGCCTTACAGGACATGACTCTTTCCTGGGCAGTATTCTCAGATGGGGTATACCCTCCGAGGCTGGGAGCTCAATTTGCATGGTAATTCAGCCACTCTCAGGATGGGGCAATTTCAGCCCTGCATACCACACACAAAAGCTTTTAGGTCATTTATATGGTGTCTGAGCTGGGAATTTAAAGCCCTGACCTCATCCTTTTCTTTCACCACTTTGTCCAGCAACATCAGGGGCAACCAACCAATGTCATTTATAGTCCCTAGTTTTCTAGTAATGTTCGAAAGCATCATTATATGGAGTCACTTAACTGGTTGCTCAGGAGTGTCCAACGCTGAGATATTTTGTGTGTTGCCATGAAGAGTTCATATTGTGGACTATCAGGGCTCCCTTTACTGCTGGAAGTAAGAGTCATTAGCATCTTTAATCAGATTACAGAGCCAATTCCAGAAACCCCAGAACCCATTCAGAAAATCTGTCCTTAAGTCTCTGTTCTTCTAGAACTACTTCTGACACCAAAATCTGTATTATTCATGGTTTTCCAGAGAAACCAATCAGCTATAGATCCGATCAGATAGGTCAATAAATAGATATTTATTATGAAGTATTTGCCCACATGACTTTTAAGACTAAGAAGCCCCATGACCTGCTGTCTGCCAGCTGGAGGCCAAGGACAGCCGGGGGTGGAGTTCTTTCTGGTCCAAACCCAAAGGCCCTGAGGACCAGGGAATCAGTGATCTCAGTCTGAAAGGAGCCAGAGCACTGATGCCCAAGAGTAGAGAAGGCGGATGACCCAGCTCAAGAGGAGAGCAGGTCTACCCACCCTCCAGCTTTTTGCTCCACTGGGCCCTCAGTGGGTTAGGTGAGGCTGATCCTCATGGGTGAGGGCAGTCTTACTCTGGATTCAAAAGCTCATTCCTTCCAGAAACCTTCTCACAGGAGCCTCCAGAAATAATGTTTCACCAGCTACCTGGGCAACTCTTAGCCCAATCAAGTTGATGCATCAAATTAACCATCACAATGTCTGCTGTGAAAATGATTAATCTTTCACATACCAAGGATTGTTATTTTCACATAGGAAATAAGCACCTTGTTGAGATACTGCTGCTGTTCATAACAATCACAGATAAGATTTCCTTCCTGAAAGGAAGGTGGGTCGGTCCTGAAGAGGCAGACAGGAAGAAGCCCTTGCGGCAGGACCCCAGACTCCCCCATCTAAGCCCCCAGGTGTGACTGGAGTGATGGTTGTAGAGGTTACCACACAGACAGCGCCCTGGAAGGCCCCAGTAGTGAGTGAACTGCAGGAGGGGCAGGGCGGGGGGATCCTCAGCCCTGAGTCACAGAGCCTGCAGGAGCACTGGAGCACCAGAGCGGGACTTCTCAAGGCATGTGAGTAGACAGCTGACCCTACCTCAGACCTTGCCCCCCACGGGCCCAGATGAACCTCTGCTGGAATCAGTGTTGTGACAACCCCCTCGCCAACCACAATAGAGGCGAACTCCAGGCCCTGGTCTCCCCACCTCTCCACCACACCGTGGCCTTGTCCTGTGGGCCCTAGGTGTGCCATGGAATTTCCAGGACCTGTAAGTAATGCCCCCTTGCCCCCCGCCCCCCAAAGTTCTCTGACAGTTATTGCTTTCTAGCCCTAATCCCATTTCCTATTTGAAAATGCAACCCTCTGTAAATAATCATTTTTCACGGCCATGAATGTTGGAAATATGACCCTCCACAAATGAGGGTGTAAAAGACGATAACTGGCTGCCTGGATCAGGCTCAAAGCATTGTTAGTTGAGTTCACAAGGAGAGCAGCTATTCCTCACGCTGCTTTTAGCATTTCGGTGCCACCGAGGCCATCACCAGAACTTGATTCCCCATGTTTCTTATGTAAACTTTTCTTGGGCTCACAAAGTAACATTCCATCATCACCCACATCTAACAAATGGAAAAGGCTGGCTTAGTGGAATTTGCTGAGGGTTATACAATACATAAATAGCATGTCTGGGGATAAAATCCCCCTGTCTCATTCTTCCAAGCATTGTAGGTACAAGACCATTGCTCGCAACAGAAAGCGAAGGAGAAAAATGGAATTATGCCTCATCAATGAAAAGCAATGAACCACTGATGTATATCACAATTTGGATGATTCTGAACACCATGCTGAACAAAAGATGCCTGACACACAAAGAGTACACTTCACTTTCTCTGACATTCTAGGAAAGGTGAAACTATAGGGACAGAAAGTTTATCAGTTTTTGCCCACTCCTGGGGGCCGGGGGATCTGACTGCCAATGTGTCAATGGAACTTCGTGGGATGAAAAAAAATATTCAGTGTCTCAGAAGTCACATGGTGTGTGCATTTGCCTAAACCATGGTCATATGGGTGTATACATTTGTCAAAACTCATTGAACTGGACACTTAAAATGAGTACCTGTAATTAGTATGTAAGTATTAGTATGTAAATACATCTCAACAAAATTGATTTTAAAACACTCTTTTGAGGTGGGTTCAAAGAAACGTGTTGTTTTTCATAATTTGTATCAGAATAATAAAATCTTGTGGGGGAAAGAAAGCAAATGATCAAGATTAATACTTGAATGGATGCTCTCTTGTCCACATTCTAAGAGAAAATTAGTTAGAATCAGTTTAACTTGTAATAGTGGCACCAGTATGAAAAAAATGTACCACTGAGTCATATTGCTTTTAGGGTATTTTCCAATTAAATAGCAAATTGAAAATGAACTTAATTGTTAAAACTTGCTCCAACTTCATAATATTTTATCATCCCAGAAGTTTCAACCTAACAGTAATATTTGAAATTATGTTTATTTTTGTTCTTTAAGCCATGAATCAGTAGTTTTCCTCTGATAGTTTGCACATGTATCTAAGTACCATCAGATTATCACATGACTAAATCATTCAAAGAAAAAAAGATGCACTTATCATAAAGAATTGTTACTTTACAGACCACCCAAAATAGGAGAATATTTTTTTAGAAACAAAATTAAGAACAAATCACAAGTCAGGTGCTGCCATACTACATGTGCTAAAAGGAAAGCATTTTTGACACAGTTTTAAAATTGAAGAATTAGTGAAGAATTGGTCATAGTCCTTTTCAATCCATTCTGTGGTCATAACTTTTGCTTTGGACCTTGTGAACAGTCGGGCAGGTCTCATTCCCCGCCCTCCCCACCCCCCACCCCCCGCCCCACCACCCAGCTACTCTTAGATAATAAAAATCCTAAGTCTAATTTCAGTCAGTCTAGTTTTAGCAATGGAAATGTCTAGTCCTAGGTGAGATCAACCTTGAGACTGTTCAAGGTCACAGCTTCCCTCCCCCTGGGCTCTAGCCTGTTACAGACTGGATACTTACTACGGAGAACACAGGAACATGGCCACCCTCCTGTTAATTTCCCCACCATGGGCCTGCCCTCCTCCTCCGCTCCCTCACTAGCCCACCACGGGCTCTTCTGCTCAGACACAGGAGGGGACTGACACAGGGGTCCCAGCTGGCTGAGACTGTCCAGCAGTCTCACTGGGGGCTGACTGATGCCGACTCTGACGGGGGTCAGGGCTCCTCCTGGGAGGACGCGCCTACATGAGTACCTCCTCTCTGGCTCTCAGCACAGGAGATGCGCTCAACTCCTGCCTCCTCTGGCACGCTTGTAACAGATAGGAGGGGGAGTCCCCCTAGATAAGAGATATAAAGTATTTTTTCCTGAAATCCAAAGTGGATACAAAAGTTTAATAGAAGAAACAGAGTGGAGGATGTCACAACCATGGGGAGGACTGGAGTATTGTAACACCGTGCCCTGCCCAGTGCAGTGTCAGTAACACCCAGAAATGGAGCTGCAGGCAAGGTGGAGGACAGGAACAAGAGGGAGAGCTAAAAACCGGCAAAAACCAGAGTATAACTGAAAGATGATTAAAAATGCCATCCTTCAATCCTCACCATCGCCTCTCCAACCTCAAGCACTGAAAAGTTAGACAACTGGACCAACCATTGAAGAAGTCTCTACAGAAGGCCTGAACACATGCTGGAAGACAGCTGCGGTACAGAGTGGGTGATACCCGTAGAGTAAGCCTCCCACCCCGGCAAGGGGGCGCCTCAGTGTGATGAATGGCTCTCCACGGGCTCAGCCTAAAAGGGAGCCCTAGAAAACAGAGCTTTCCTTGAGATTTTCTAACTTTTCTAGTACAAAAGGCCATCAAGGGACCACCACGCTTTTGAAGAAAACCAACAGGCTAAGTCAATGAGGAAGAATTAAATAAATAACATTCATTAATATTTGAGCATTTGGTGAGTTAGAAGTGATCCACAAACCATCTCAAACTGGCTGATGCAACAAATGAACAAGTCTACAAACAAATATCTGTATTAATTTGCTAAGGCTGCTGTAACAAAGTACCATGGATGGAGCAACTTAGTAGAAATTTATTTTCTCACAGTTCTGGAGGCCAGAAGTCTGAGATCAAGGTGTCAACAGGCCTAGTTCTTTCTGAGGTCTCCCTTCTCAGCTGTAAGACAGCTAGATGGCTGACTTCTCCCTCTGTACTAACTTGTCCCTCTATATAAACTTGGTCTTCTCACTGTGTGTGTGTGTGCGTGCTAACTTCCTCTTCGCATATGGACACCAGTCATACTGGACTAGGGTCCATCCTCATGCCCGCATTTTAATTTAATCCCCTCTTTTTATTAAAAGCAGAGACATTACTTTGCCGACAAAGGTCTATATAGTCAAAGCTATGGTTTTTCCACTAGTTGTATGTGGATGTAAAAATCAGACCATCAAGAAGGATGAGCGCAGAATTGATGCTTTTTAACTGTGGTATTAGAGAAGACTCTTAAGAGGCCCTTGGACAGCGAGGGGATCAAACCAGTCAATCCTAAAGGAAATCAACCCTGAATATTCATTGGAAGGACTGATGCTCCTTAATGAAGGTCCTCTACTCAGTGTGTCGTATCTTAGAAGAGGCTTGTGCTGCTGGTTTAGTCACTAAGGCATGTCCGACTCTTGCGACCCCATACACTGTAGCCCACCAGGCTCCTCTGTCTATGGCACTTCCCAGGCAATAACGCTGGAGTGGGTTGCCATTTCCTTCTCCAAGGAACCAACCAGGGATGGAACTCAGGTCTCCTGCACTACAGGCAGACTGTTAGTTTAAAAGTAATCTATCTCTTTAAAAAAAAAAATCAAGCAACACATAAATCAAAACTATTCTAAAATTAAACAACTGTTTTTCTTAAAATCTATTTCATCTGGCCATCACTTCTTACACTATGGCTTCACCCAGTTAATCTTTTTAAGGCTTTTTTTTTTTTTGATGAAGTAAAGTGAAAGTCACTCAGTCGTGTCCAACTCTTTGCAACTCCATGGACTATATAGTCCATGGAATTCTCCAGGCCAGAATACTAGAGTTGGAAGCCTTTCCCTTCTCCTGGGGATCTTCCCAACCCAGGGACTGAACCCAGGCTTCCCTCATTGCAGGCAGATTCTTTACCAGTTGAGCCACAAGGGAAGCCCCAGAATACTGGAGTGGGTGGCCTGTCCCTTCTCTAGTGGATCTTCCTGTCCCAGGGATCTAACCAGGGTCTCCTGCATTGCAGGCGGATTCTTTGCCAAGTGAGCTATCAGGGAAGCCTTAAGGTCTTTATTGAATTTGCTAAAATATTGCTTCTGTTTCACGTTTTGTTTTGCTTTTCTAGGGGGTGGGGTGTTTGTTTTGGCCATGATGCATGTGGGAACTGAGCTCCCTGACCAGGGACTGATCCCATACCCCCTCTACTAGATAGTGAAGACTTGAACACCGAACCGCCTGGGGAGTCCCCACCCAATTAATTTTATCATCCCTCTCACCTCTTCCTTGGATTACAGACACAATGGTTCTCATTTGTAAGTCGGGCTACCATGACAGTAGGGCGGACACAGTTGTGATCACGTGAGCACCTCTTGTAGCTTGGCTTGTGTCTACTGTCTTGAGGGGGGGGGGGAGCAGGGAGCGTGGAGGGATGGGCAAGGCGGGTGGTGCCTGTCAGGACCTTCGGAGTCCTAAGTCTCGAGAGGAGAAGCAAAGCAAAATCAAAGCAGCTCAGAGCTCCTGACCATGAGACAGGCCAATCTTCACATACTACCTTTGGCTGGAAATCACTTCTGGTTCTCTCAATTTGTTTCATACCATCCTATAAAGGAAACCTATGCTTGCAAATTAGGAAGACAGTATGTTTTAAACCACATACAAAAAATCAATTATAATGATTGGTATGGACCCAGGAGATAGATACACTTAAGAAACCGTGGTATTCCTTATAAACAGTACCTCAGGACACATTTTGATATGTTTCTACAATATCTTGCTCTGTAAATTTGGTGCCTCTCTTTAATAGCTTTTATAATGACTGGCTTAGGTCATCTATTCACAAGTGAATTTCAAAGCGTTTCAGGGAACTAGGCAATCAAAATTGACCAATTTAAAAGATGTGAAGGGGCACTATTGATTTTTTTTAAATGCTATTTTCAAGGGTTTTCTGACAGTTTTAGTGGTAGTTGGAAGAATGTCAAATCTATCCTTTAGTAGAAGAATAAATTATATGCAAGAGGGCAGAGTAGTGCTGTTTTCTTGATTTCCAAACTCATCCTGAACTGTTTTCTTCTCCATTCTTATTTGAACTAAAGGAGTTTAATTTTTTAAGAAGGAAAAAGTGAATATATATATATATATATTACATTTTCCTCTGTATGTTCCTTGCCATGAGTGGCATATAAGGTAAAATAAAATATAATTCATATATTCTAAATCAAGTACTAGTTCCCATAATAATTAGTAGATGAGATTAAGTAATTAAGTATAAAACTTTGATTTTTGCTATGGAGGGCTCTTGATTCAACACTCCAGCTGTTCTATTTTCAATTTTAGGCTTCCATTAATGAGATGCAATTTATGCCAAATATTACAACATGGGTATAAGAAAAAAAGAAACTATAATTAAAGTATAAATTCTTATTTTATAAATAGAATATTATAACTTTATATTGTTATTTTAATAGAACATTACAATTATTATATACATGACTTTGTTATTCTAAATAGTTTCATATTTAAGAAACTCATGTGGTCATCTAATTTCATCCCAGATTCTACTAAATACTGATAATATTAGTAAGCTCAAAATTACATATACTGTTTTCTAGTTTATAAGAACTGCATATTACTTATCAGAATCTAAAAATATAAATAAATTGTCATTTAATAGAAGTTATATTTTTATATTGTTCATTATACTGTCTTGTGGTTTCTCTGCATCTACACTGACATAAATATGTGTCTGAACAGTATCTGGCTGGTGTTAACATGTTGTGATATGTGTCTCAGGATAAAGTAGGAGGTTGGGCATTACGGGAATCTTACAATGGCTGTACTCTGAGTGATTCTAAAATGGCAACATATTCTGTAGCTTCTTATAGTTATTTCCTGTCCTAATGTCTTCAGAGTAAGCCACCTACCATGGTAAAAACATCTCTTTTCATATTCCATGCAGTGCAAATGGGAAGAAACCACCAACATTTCATGAGCTTAATACATTTTAAACCTTTTTTCCTCTAATTAAATTGAAGAATGGCTCTGCTGGCAATATTCAGAATTTTCAGGGAAGAAATACGAAGTACCATCTGTTCTAAATACAAGAAATTCTGCTTGATAACCTGGTTCATGTAAAGATAATGGAATCTTGAATCCTTTTATGGATTCTTTAGATTTGAAGGTCAGAAATATTTCTGCTACCTGCAAATTACACTGCATGTTAACAGAAATACAAGGAGTCATTCCACTTAGTCCACATTTGTTTCTTGTATACAGAATGCACATCCTCCTTCAGAGATGATTTATTTTAAACTAAGAGATACTAGTTTCTTAAAAAAAAACAACTTGTATTGAAATACTATTATATCACCAGGAAGTTGCAAAGAGAGTGGCGATAGTTCTCACACACCACTCAGCATCCTCATTATTATTAATATCTTACATGACTGAGGTACATTTGTTCAAACTAAGAAACTGACATTGGAACATTAACTCAAGTTCTGACTTCATTCAGATTCTACCAGTCTTTCCTTTAATGCACGTTTTCTGTTTCAGGGTTCAGTGTAGAATATCACATTAGATTTGGCTGTCATGCACCCCACCCCCCAGTTTCCTCTGATCCGTGACAGTTTCTCGGTCTTTCTCTGTCTTTTTATGACCTTCCAGGCTGTCCTGCAGAGTATCCCCAGATCCCCAGGGCAATATGATGCTTGGTCACGATTACACTGGGGTCTAAGGTCTTGGCAAAACCACTACACTGGTGAAGTGCTCTTATTTCTTCCTAGCAGGGGCAAATGATGTCAGTATGGCTATTAATGACGTTGGTCTTCATCCCTTGGTTAAGGGAGTTTGCCAGGTTTCTCCAACTCTAAAATTATTATTATTTTTTTATTTTGCCCTATTCTGTTCTTTAGATCAAATTGCCAACATCTGCTGGATCATGGAAAAAGAAAGAGAGTTCCAGAAAAACATCTATTTCTGCCTTATTGACTATGCCAAAGCCTTTGACTGTGTAGATCACAATAAACTAGGTAAAATTCTGAAAGAGATGGGAATACGTGACCACCTGACCTGCCTCCTGAGAAACCTGTATGCAGGTCAGGAAGCAACAGCTAGAACTGGACATGGAACAACAGACTGGTTCCAAATAGGAAAAGGAATACGTCAAGACTGTATATTGTCACCCTGCTTATTTAGCTTATACACAGAGTACATCATGAGAAACGCTGGGCTGGAAGAAGCACAAGCTGGAATCTAGATTGCCAGGAGAAATATAAATAACCTCAGATATGCAGATGACACCACCCTTATGGCAGAAAGTGAAGAGGAACTAAAAAGCCTCTTAATGAAAGTACAAGAGCAGAGTGAAAAAGTTGGCTTAAAGCTCAACATTCAGAAAACGAAGATCATGGCATCTGGTCCCACTACTTCATGGGAAATAGATGGGGAAACAGTGGAAACAGTGTCAGACTTTATTTTGGGGGGCTCCAAAATCATTGCAGATGGTAACTGCAGCCATGAAATTAAAAGACGCTTACTCCTTGGAAGGAAAGCTATGACCAACCTAGATAGCATATTGAAAAGCAGAGACATTACTTTACCAACAAAGGTCCGTCTAGTCAAGGCTATGGTTTTTCCTGTGGTCATGTACGGATGTGAGAGTTGGACTGTGAAGAAAGCTGAGTGCTGAAGAATTGATGCTTTTGAACTGTGGTGTTGGAGAAGACTCTTGAGAGTCCCTTGGCCTGCAAGGAGATCCAACCAGTCCATTCTAAAGGAGATCAATCCTGGGTGTTCTTTGGAAGGAATGATGCTAAAGCTGAAAATCCAATACTTTGGCCACCTCATGCAAAGAGTTGACTCATTGGAAAAGACCCTGATGCTGGGAGGGATGGGGGGCAGGAGGAGAAGGGGACAACAGAGTGATGGATGGCATTACTGACTGGATGGACGTGAGTTTGAGTGAACTCCAGAAGTTGATGATGGACAAGGAGGCCTGGCGTGCTGTGATTCATGGGGTTGCAAAGAGTCGGACATGACTGAGCGACTGAACTGATTCTGTTCTTTGGAAGCAAATCACTAAGTTCAACCTTCAGTGGAGTTTGAAGTGAAGAGGACAGGTCCACGTTCTCAAAAGGGGATTATCTACATATATTACTTGAGTATTTCAGTAATAAGCGTGTGTGCTCAGTCACTTCAGTCGTGTCTGACTCTTTGCAACCCCATGGACTGTAGCCCACCAGGCTCCTCTGTCTGTGGGATTCTCCAGGCAAGATTACTGGAGTTGGTTGCCATGACTTCCTCTAGGGGATCTTCCTGACCCAGGGATTGAACCCACGTCTCTTTTGTCTGCTGCATTGGTAGGCAGGTTCTTTACCACTAGTGCTCTGGGAAGCCCTCAGTAACAATAAACTTCCTTATATTCATTTATTCAATTATTTATGTACATTAGTATGACAAATACATATTTCTTTTATATCCTGGGTTATAATCCAACACGATGCTATTTATTTTGTTGCTGGAATTACTTCAGTTTTGGACACGGAGAAGTCTTTCTGGTTGACTCCTGCATCGCCTTGACATAACTCCATCCTTCTGTTTTCTGAACACTTCCCTGCTTTCTCATAATACAATATCCTCCAGGCTCATCTTGTATTTTCTCTGCCCCACTGCTGCTCCTGCTGCTGCTGCTAAGTCACTTCAGTCTAGACTCTGTTATTTCTCCAAGGACCTCTGCTTATTTGTAAGAGAATGGTCTGAGCATACTGACTTCTATCCAAAGAAGAGTAACTTTGAGTGAATTATCAGATCAGATCAGCCGCTCAGTCGTGTCCGACTCTTTGCGACCCCATGAACTGCAGCACGCCAGGCCTCCCTATCCATCACCAGCTCTCGGAAGTCACCCAGACTCACATTCATCGAGTCAGTGATGCCATCCAGCCATCTCATCCTCTGTCGTCCCCTTCTCCTCCTGCCCTCAATCCCTCCCAGCATCAGAGTCTTCTCCAATGAGTCAACTCTTCGCATGAGGTGGCCAAAATACTGGAGTTTCAGCTTTAGCATCATTCCTTCCAAAGAAATCCCAGGTCTGATCTCCTTCAGAATGGACAGGTTGGATCTCCTTGCAGTCCAAAGGACTCTCAAGAGTCTTCTCCAACACCACAGTTCAAAAGCATCAATTCTTCGGCGCTCAGCCTTCTTCACAGTCCAACTCTCAGTGTGAATTATAACTCTGAGTGAATTATAGAGCTTGTCAAACACATTCTTAGCTGGGTGATCAACATCACTACCAACAAATTAAGTCATATCTTGATATGATATGGTATAAATGGCATCTCACCTCTCTGATCTTATCCAAAACACATAACCCCATCTAATCATAACATCAGACAAATCCCAATCGAGGGACATTTTATAAAATACTTGATGGTATCCCTAAACACTAAAAATATCACCAAAACCAAGGGAAGTCTAAGAAACTGTCACAGCCAAGAGCAGTCTAAGGAGACATGACTATTAACTGATTACAGTATCCAGGATGGGCTCCTAGAACAGAAAACGTACAGTAAGATAATCCTAAGGGCATCTGAGTAAAGTATGGACTTTAGTTAACAAAGACACATCACTATCAGTTCTTTAATTGAAACAAATGTACCCTGACAGCATAAGATGTTAACAACAGGGGGCAAAATATAAGCTATACGGAGGCTCCTCTGTATTAACTTCATAATGTTCCTGTAGATTTAAAATTGTTTCTAAAACATAAAGTTTATTTTTAAAAAGTATACAGTGAATATGATTGACTTGAGAACAAAAAGTGAAGAACTCTCTGTCCATTCAACTCTGCATTTATTAATCTGCAGATAAATGGAACTGAGTGTCATGGGATGACTTACCATGAATAGGCTGCTAAAGCTTTCTCTCCAAGTTTGAATTTATTTGAAAGTTTATCCAAATAACATTTCCAGTTCTATTATTCAGATTAGAATCCACTCGATTCACTTCTCCATTGATTTTTCAACTTTTAGAAAGAGTGATACTTAAAGACTTTCATACAGGGACACGCATTACTGAATAAGAGTGAAACGCAAAGTGTGTGCTCCCTTGGCCGCAAGAAAAACTTCCTAAAGAGAAGGGAAAGAAAGTGCCCAGGGGTCAGGTGAGTAGCGGACACAGGAGGCTGCCCATAGCCTAGAGACATCTAGGAGCAGCAATGAGATCTTGCAATTAAGAAGATACTGCAAAATAAAACTGTATTTTTAGGTGGAGGCCATGATTCCCAGTAGGAATAATTACAATACCATTATTCTTATTAAGTGTTTCAACCAACTGTGGCCAGGAGACTTTATGCTGCACATTAGATAGAAACAAGATGGCTATTTCCATGAAGCCAGGTTGGCTAGAGCCCAGATACTCTGAAGAGCATTATATTTACATCGGTAAGTTAAATTCTGCTGAAAACCACAACAGTGTCACTCAAAGTGTCCCACATTTTAACTGTCTACACACTTGAAAGGGGGCTCACTGCCATTTTGCGGCTGCAGCCTGGAGCCCAACGTGGAGGCCGTGCCCAGAATGGAGGCGTGGGTGTGGGGGGGACGGCTCAGAAGACCGCCTTCCCCGCCGGCTCCTCCACACGGGATGCCCATGCTGCCCGCGGCCTGCAGAACATCTGAGGCTCCCAGGCATGAGCGCCCCAAGTCCCTGTGCCAGCCCTTCCACACCTGGGGCAGAGGAGCAAACACCAGAAGTGGCACACATTACTGGGAGCAGGTGCAGCAGTCGAGGTACAACCCCAGGAGCAGGGTGGCAGGACCAGGGGCTTCACCGCTCCTCTGATCCAGGAGCCCTTGGAATGTTCTCTGACCCCCACCTGCCTGCCACTTGCTGTAGATCCACAGCTGTTACCCCTGAGACAGCGTGGGCCGCCCTGACAAAGGAAGGGGCGCTGGTGACCCTGGGCGAGGGGCCCGGCTCACCACTCACTGCACACTCCACGGCGGTCAACAGACTCCACCGACTTCCTCACCAGATGCCTGAGTCAGCCACACCTTCTGGGTGGCCAGGCCCCTAGAAAAGGCTTCCAGTCAATTCCTGTCTATTGACCTGGGCTGCCAGCAACCACAGAGACCCTCATCTCCATTTTGATAGCCCTGCTTTTATCACGAAACCCAACCTTCAGGGATCTCTAAAACGCCTCCCCAAACATGTGTGCTCCTCCTCACTGTCTTCCTCACCCTCTGGCTCTCCGATCAGCTTTACAGATTTAAGTCATCTCTGTCCTGGGAATAATGGTTTCTATTCCACATGGCATCAACTGGAAAATAATTTTCTCTATGTCTACCCAATCACTAAAACCCACAGAACTCCACATATGGCAATTAGTTATTTGGCAGCCATAATTGAAGGATTAGGATTTGGGAGGAACAGAGTATGGGATACATATGTTACCAAGTCCACGTTTGCTCTGCTCACTGCAGGACAGGCCAATCAATCTGAGGGATGAGGAGCTGAGGCAAAGAAGAGACTTTATTGGGGGTGGGACAGCAGGGGAGTGGATCACTGACTGGGAAGATGGCAGGCTAGCGCCTCAAAATACCCATCTTATTGGGGTCTGGATGCCAGGTTCTTTGCTAGGTCAGAGACAGGAAGGTGAGGAAGCAAAGTAAAAAGGCCATTGGTCTTGCAAACATTTGGAATGGCAAGCTTCAGGCAGGGGTGGTTAATTCCTTCCTGCCTGCCATCTGCAGAGGGACAGGGTTCTGAACAAAGGCACTTCAGTTTAGCAGGCAGAGGGGCAGGATTCTCTGAGGCAGCCATTCTGCATGATCATAACAACAAAAGCAACGAAAGGCAAGTCAAAGAAACAGTTCTAACATGAAGTCAGACTTGGCTTCTGTGCAACACATATGGGAACAAAAACACAGCTTCAAGTCGAATACCACTCACCCACAATCTTATTCTTGAGTGATGTAAACAATTAAGAAACAGAAATCTCAGAGTTAGGAGACCAGAGAGGAAGTTCTCATGCCCTGTGAAGACAGCAGAGCCCGATAGGAAGAATTCTGGCTCTTCCTTCCCTGGGGAAGGACTCAGCCAAGGAAAAGCCGCAGACTGGTTACCCTTCCTAGACCCCGACTTCCTACTCCCTTCTATGAAAGCATTTCCTTCCGGTGCCACAGGATGAGCCCATCTGTATTGGAGAGACATCCGGCAGTCTGTCTGTTTTAGGTCAATGATGACTTCTACTAGGGGTCGCCCCTGTTTCACCCTCATCGAGTTCCTCAGACTTCAGCCATCTGGGTGGCTTCTCTCGATTCTTTTATCCTTCTGTGCTTCTCCTCACTTCCTAATGGCCCTGACAATTTTAAACTATTTGCAGTAGCTGAAAGGCTGTCATGCTGGGCTTCCCAAAGATGGCAGCCAAACTGTGATGCAGAGGGGTGTAGATATGCCCAGAGCAGCACCCCCAGCCCAGCCTCCCTGTGCAGGAGAACAGGACCCTCTACCCAAATTTGAGAAGAACAGTGTCTCTCCATCCTTTGTACTCGTTACCACTTTCAGGAGACACATCTCAGGGACGACAATACAGAGACATGTGAAAGGTCTGGCAACAAAACCTGCCTTCCCCAGCTGTCCAGAGACGGGCTGTTCCCCTTCCCGCCTGCCCTGGAGAACTGCTGTCCTTTCAATCTAGTAAAGAGACCATCTGCCAGGGCAGGAGACAAAGGTTCAATCCCTGGAGGAGGAAGATCCCCTGGAGGAGGAAATGGCCACCCACTCCAGTCTTCTTGTCTAGGAAATCCCAGACAGAGGAGCCTTGCAGGCTACAGTCCATGGGGTTGCAAAGAGTCGGACACAATTGAGCCAGCAACTCAACAGCCCACTTAACTATATTTTTAATTAAGAGACACAGAGACGTTAAGATGTGCTAAACACCCTCTCTCCATCATCTTTCTAAAATGCAATTGGGATAGTGGCATATAGTGATGAGAATTTCTTTTAAAAAAGGGGGGTAGAGTTTGAAACTGTTACATGGCTAAATCATAATATTTTCACTCATTAAAAAAGAGGAAAAACAATTCAATAAAAGAATAAACACATAGACCACACTTTCACTCATAATTGACTGTTAGGGCAAACTGAAAACCAAAAATTATTGCATTCAAATGCAACTGTTAATCTAGTCTCTCTGAAAACTATTTTATATTTGGTTATATTTTGACTTTTGAGGTATGTTAATGACAAAATTAATGACAAAATTAACAACAATAAGCAACAGTTAGAACTGAACATGGAACAACAGACTGGTTCCAAATAGGAAAAGGAGTACATCAAGGAGGTATGTTGTCACCCTGCTTATTTAACTTCTATGCAGAGTACATCATGAGAAACGCTGGGCTGGAAGAAGCACAAGCTGGAATCTAGATTGCCAGGAGAAATATCAATAACCTCAGATATGCAGATGACACCACCCTTATGGCAGAAAGTGAAGAGGAACTAAAAAGCTTCTTGATGAAAGTGAAAGTGGAGAGTGAAAAGGTTGGCTTAAAGCTCAACATTCAGAAAACGAAGATCATGGCATGTGGTCCCATCACTTCATGGGAAATAAATGGGGAAACAGTGGAAACTGTCAGACTTTATTTTGGGGGCTCCAAAATCACTGCAAATGGTGATTGCAGCGATGAAATTAAAAGACACTTACTCCTTGGAAGGAAAGCTATGACCAACCTAGATAGCATATTCAAAAGCAGAGACATTACTTTGCCAACTAAGGTCCATCTAGTCAAGACTATGGTTTTTCCAGTACTCATGTATGGATGTGAGAGTTGGACTGTGAGGAAGGCTGAGCGCCGAAGAATTGATGCTTTTGAACTGTGGTGTTGGAAAAGACTCTTGAGAGTCCAAGGAGATCCAACCAATCCATTCTGAAGGAGTTCAGCCCTGGGATTTCTTTGGAAGGGATGATGCTAAAGCTGAAACTCCAGTACTTTGGCCACCTCATGCGAAGAGTTGACTCATTGGAGAAGACTCTGATGCTGGGAGGGATTGGGGGCAGGAGGAGAAGGGGACGACAGAGCATGAGATGGCTGGATGGCATCACTGACTTGATGGACGTGAGTTTGAGTGAATGGACAGGGATGGACAGGGAGGTGATGGACAGGGAGGCCTGATGTGCTGTGATTCATGGGGTCGCAAAGAGTTGGACATGACTGAGCGACTGAACTGAACTGAATGACAAAATACTTTATGCTTCCATTTAGCTTTTCTCATGAAGGAGACCATTTACAAACATATTAGGAATAATTTCTACAAGGTATACAAATTCAGTAGAAAAACTATCAATTCATCTGGTTCAAAAGGTATCTGGCATATTTTCTAACAGAGAAATAAATGTTTTCTAAAATATCAATTTGAGACAGATGATTTATTTTACCTCTTACTGGAATTCTGTAAAAGCATTTTAGAACACATGCTGCATCTTCAGAAAACTAAAGAGCTGCATCTAGATTTGTAACATCAGTTATGTTGAAGGTTTTAGGTCAAAATTCATCAGAATGACTTTAATTTGAAACTAAATGATTTTATTCTGTGGCACAAGAAAGTTGTTTGCTTCCCTTTTTCTGATTCTAGCTCACTGTCATATTCTGCACAACAGACCTACCATCTTTATTGGAAGGAACTCAGTCAGAAAAATCCCTAATGCAAGTGTTTACCACGTAATTGTTGAGCGTAATTGCTGACTTGTGAGGGACAGTCTCTAATGTGTGGGAAGCATTTGCCTCTTTTATTACTGTAACTTTGGCATTTTATAAAACTGCTATTTTTATTACTGTGTATAAGCCTTTCAGTAACTCATTCAGGCAGTTTTAAGGGCTGTGTTTGTATGGATTTTCAAGCCATATACATATATATTTATATTTTAATAGCTATATTTCTGTATTTCTGTATGCTAATTCTGTATTTTTCTATATATTCTATATTTTCACTTACACCTTAGTTTTCTATCAACATCTGTGTAAAATCAAGTTTAAAATGAAGCTGAGAAGGAGGACCTAATTTTGAACACATTCATAAAAATGTCAAGGTCAATGGGTAAATGTTATTTTAAACTATCATGTAATGCTGAGCACTACTCTTTTTTATATTTATATCTAAAAATATATGAGCCATGTAGTAGCTGCTGATTGAGAGTTTGGAAAAACAGGTGAAGAGGCCAAGCGCTAGGACTGGTTGATAAACCCCCTGATTTATCAAGGGAATACACTTCTCCACCAAAGCACTGCAAAGCTAATTCAGATTTGCAACAGAAAGTTTCTCGCCAGCTATGGAATGGTGATAGCCAGAAATGAGTATTTGAAGAATGAACATCATTCACCACAAGGGTACTTCATTTCTTAAGCAGAATCTTAACATTCTCCTCTTCTTACACCATCCTTTTCAACTCTGTGGCCTGACATGAATGAGAGGAGTGGAGTCGACCGGAGTCTTAATGAGAAAAGGCAAACAGAAGAGCTATAGGCACAGGATAAGTCATATATCCATGAAGAGAGCTTGCAACGCATTCAGGAATCAGCTGGTAGCTAGAATGTGAAGTGAGTTAAATATACAAACTGAAGGTCTTACAAGTCTAACAACAGTTCGCACAACTAACAATTTAGATGTGAATACCCTGATGCCACAGCTTTGGACACTATTCTGCTGAAGCTCTCCCAGTCTGAGCCCTACATCTCCGTTACAGGACCGTGGAGGGACCCCCAAGAACACACGGACAAAACCTACCTTCACAACAACTCACTTCACGACTCATCCTCTAGGGTTGACTCAAACAAACGATCCCCACTGTAGGAGTGAAACACACAGATTTTCTTTGGGTGCTAATCACAATGTCCAGACTTGAACAATTTCAGACAGAGCTTCCTCTCCTACGTGAATGACACTGTCAGAGAACTTCCCTACTTAGAGTCTTATGATCACAGTGCTTTACATCCTCAAACGTCATCTGAAGTGACACTGAAATGATAAATGAATGGGTGTGCAAAAAATTAACAGAAGCCTCAACTAAACAGACTTCGGGGGCCAGAATGGGGGAGCTCTCACGCCCTGAAAAGATAGCAGAGCCCACCAGGGAGAAGACAAGACTCCTCTGCTGGCAAGGACACACCCAGTGAGAAGCCACGGACTCCCTGTTCCCAGCTTCCTGCTGCTGCTGCTAAGTCGCTTCAGTCATGTCCGACTCTGTGCGACCCCATAGATGGCAGCCCACCAGGCTCCCCAGTCCCTGGGATTCTCCAGGCAAGAACACTGGAGTGGGTTGCCATTTCCTTTTCCAATGCATGAAAGTGAAAACTGAAAGTGAAGTCGTGCAGTCCTGTCCAACTCTTTGCGACCCCATGGACTGCAGCCTACCAGGCTCCTCCATCCATGGGATTTTCCAGGCAAGAGTACTGGAGTGGGTTGCCATTGCCTTCTCCGTCCCAGCTTCCTACTCCCCGTTATAAAAGTTCTCTTCCCAGAAGGGGCTCTCACGTGCCTCACCACAGGGGCAGACCACCGACCCCCACCCCACACTGCAATTCTCTCCCAATCCACAATCCAACTTTGCTGGACAAATAGCTGACAGCCTATTTGTTTCAGGTCAACAGATGAGAATATAAAAAAGGCAGCACTGTCGATTCGAGGGGAATGATGCTGGGTGGAGGAAACACTGTGGGCTGTGACGAGGCCCAGAGGGTAGGGAAGAACTTGGCGTTTTCAGTGCCACCCAGTAGAGCTGGGAAGTACTGAGCACTAAGGAAGTGGACCAAGTCCTGCTGGACACCAGAGAAGGCTTACAGTCACACAGACCTTGACTTTCATGACATAAACAGGATAAAAATAAATGTTTCATCTTTTTTTTTTTTTAAGATGCAATTTTAAAACTGCAAATTAAAAATAAATATGGGGAGTCAGGTAGCTCTAACAAAACTTGTAAAACCTTTAGAGTCACTAAAGTGAGTAATTCCTAGTTTTTAAATGACCAGTCCAAGCTCCATGTGATACACATTTCTAATTGGGGTTGCTGACTCTAGACTTTATTAGGAAGCAAACTTTAACTCTATAACTAGGCATTCCCAACGAGAGTTCTGTAGAATGCTGATTTTAAAAGTTAAATGGAAATTGGGGAGAGGATTCCAAGGCTAAATTTTGCTCAGTATACACTGAGTATAAACAAAATAAATTCTCAGATCTTTCAACATGGGAATACACAGTATATATGAATAACTGCACAATTGTATGGCCATTGCCTTCTCTTTCTCCTGAACTATGTTGAAGCACTCATGACCAGCGAACAAAATTTGGCCATTGCTGCTCTTAGAGGCCCTAGATTCTACAACCATAAATCTCCCTTGGTTCTTATTAGCCCATTATAAAATACTGTGTCTTTTTATGTATTTTCCATTAAAATAATTATGAAAGCCTTAATCTTAAAGAACATAAAATGGGCTATTTATTCCGTTAGGCAAAGGAGATTAATTTGATGGCTTTATTTGGATGTTATTGCTAGATGAAGTTTTATACCTGGGTGTTGAAAAATTGTATAATCTGGCTGAGAGCAAATTGGGAATGTGAACTGCTGGGAAAATTTTCTCCAACAATTTGTAGGTGGGTTACTCTGATGTGAGGTCCTCTTAATTAATTATGGATCAGCCAAACTGGTATTTACTTGAACTATATCAAGTGCTATATTAATTTGGTGTTATTTCATGAAATCAATGATTGTCTAAAATCATCTGCTGCTGCTAAGTCACTTCAGTCGTGTCCGACTCTGTGAGACCCCATAGACGGCAGCCCACCAGGCTCCCCTGTCCCTGGGATTCTCCAGGCAAGAACACTGGAGTGGGTTGCCATTTCCTTCTCCAATGCATGAAAATGAAAAGTGAAAGTGAAGTAGCTCAGGCGTGTCCGACCCTCAGCGACACCATGGACTGCAGCCCACCAGGCTTCTCCGTCCATGGGATTTTCCAGGCAAGAGTACTGGAGTGGGGTGCCATAAAATCTTCACATAACCACAGAATAAGAAAGCAGATGATTCAAATACTCTTGTAATTCTGAGAGAGAAGGATGCATTTTAAGTAACTTTTTATTTTGAAGTTGTGTAACAACAAGAAGCTGCAGTAGTCACACAGAGTTCCTGGGTACCTTCATCTAGCTCCCCCCAGTGACCATAAAACACGAAGTCAAAACCAGGAAGCTGAAGATACTATGATACTATTTACTCAGGTATAGGATTTCAATAGCTTTTATACACATTTTGTATGTGTGGGGTTGGGGGTGGGGGTGCTTATCTTTTAAGGAAAGGATTTTTCCCAGGGAGTTTTCAAAAAGACAGCTGCCCAAGCAAGCTAATTAGATATCCACTGCTAACAATCTTGACCTCAATTAGGTGAAGGATTCCTAATTAAATCCTTACAGGCTTTTGTGTTAAATGGTAATTGAATGCCTAAAAGTTCCTCACAATTATATCATATTAACAAGAATGTATTTGCATTTTTAATGTTTTATTGATTTCCAGTTCACCACAGGGCTATTTGTTCTATCTTACCATGCCATTTGGAGGATTTACAAATTGTTCTTTAGGGTTGAAAACCTGACAGAATGGGTTAAAAAAAAAACCAAGTTTGTGACGCGCTCAGGGTTTCACAGACTGCCACAGTTTAACCACTCCTTCTCACAATTACTAGTGTCTGTTTAAATTTGTGGGTAGGACGACAGGGGACAGTGTAAAACAGGAGACACTCCCTTTCTCTATAAATGTTTGGGTCAGAGCAGTTTCTCCAGACTCAGGCCTATTTTTCAGAACTCTGTGTAACTGCTTATGCAACTGCTCATGAGTGTTAACACAATTTCAAAATAAAGTTATTAGTTGGCTTGACTAGTCTGGTTCCACATACAAAATCTTCAGGTTTTAATTATGTTTCATATTTATTTATGCACCATGAATTTGTGATCAATAATGATTATCTGTGTTTTTAGGGATATATAGCACATGACCCTCAATATAATTTTATCCACTGATTTATCTAAAGTATTTACCTTAATCTGTAGACAATACCTGTTTTCACTTATTGGTTCATTTCTTGTACTAGCTTTTCCCAAGCCACTGAAAAAAAATTATACACACCAAGATTTAAAAATAAAAAAGTCAATGTCTACTTCATTTTACAGTCAACCATGGGCCTGAATCTATCTTTCTCTATTACTATCTCTCAGGAGATTGTCAGATGACAAAAGCTACATTAAAATAATCATTCTAGCTCTTTAAAAAGGAATAGCTCTGCAAATATATGTGATTTTTTAAAATTAGCATTCTTACCTAATGTTTCATTTATAATTGAACATGCATTTTAATAATCAAACACAAAGGTAATGCCAACTTTTCTCCTGTCATATAATACACCAAAGATAGAAATATTTTACCAGCTGAATTAAAAGTTTGCCCCAGGTTATAATTTTAAGTTTCTAGTATCACTTAGGGGAATATACATTTTTTTCCAAGTATTCAGATAGGATTAGAAGTGAACAATTATTCAGATCTAATTGTAAGTAAACAATGATAAGAGCAGATGAACCAGCGAACAAATTTCTCCAGAAGCATGTCATGGCAAAAGGTGCAGAGAATTCAGCCTTACGTCTTTTCTCTCACAGAAGAACAGAACAGAACAGACTATCTGGCTAAAAAAATAGCTTAAATGTTCACATAGTACTTCATTTCTCTGTTTCATTGCATTGGATGCAGTAACACCTGTCCACTAACTCAAGTTCTTGGAAAGTACTTTGAAACATCTAATTCTGGTGTTAAAGTTTTAATCTAGTATTTAAAAAAATCAACATCCCTACTTATATGTCCATGTTTCTCTGGTCTGCTCTTTCTGATCACTTATGTAGTTACATTCAGTTACAAAATCCTGTGTTATGCATTCACCTATATGAGGAATGCTTCATTTAAAAAATCCTGTGTCTCTGGTCATGAAATGGGAGGACTGAAATACTTCAGGCATAATACAGCTGAGTACATACTGGAGTCATAAAGCAGATGTTAATTCTTTTTCCAAGTTTTATGATAACATGTGCTTATATACTTTTCGCAAATAATTTACATCTCACTACTTTTACCAAATATATGATTGACAGTTAATATGAGAAGTTTAACAATGTAATTTTCAATTGAGTGGTTTTATCCCAGGTCTGTCCAAACTGAAATACCATCAAGTGTGCCAGGCTCTGTCAGAGCCTCCTCAGATCTGCTCAGCTCACCTGGCCTCGCCTGTTTGCATTGCTTTAATTCCCAAAGGGCCCCAAGAATGGCTCGTACCATCCCATCCTTGTTCTTAAACATCATCACAACCGAAACCACAGATTGCGTAGTGCTTCTCAGACATACAGCCTGGACTGTGCCACCGCCTGCATCCTATCTGACAGCTTTCATGCTTTCCAGCTCTCCCAATCGCTATATCACACCTGCATAATTTCTTAAAAATTTTTTTAAAAGAAGGGATGGTCCTCCTTGCTCACTTTATAGAAGTGTTTGTGAGATTCAGAGCTGTGAAAATTCTTCCACTTATTTGTATTTTGACGTGTACACACTCTGTGTTTATCTATCTGTGGCTGAGCTGGGACTTCATTGCTGCACAGGGGTTTTCTCTAATTGTGGAGAGCAGGGGCTACTCTCCAGTTGCAGGGTGCAGGCTGCTCACCATGGTGGCTTCTCTTGTTACAGAGCACAGGCTCCATACAAGACATGACATGACATGACAGGTGCATGTCTTCAGATTTTTTAATTCCAGTTGAGCTCTTTCAAATCCTAAAAGATGATGCTGTGAAAGTGCCACACTCAATATGCCAGCAAATCTGGAAAACTTAGCAGTGGCCACAGGACTGGAAAAGGTCAGTTTTCATTCCAAAGAAAGGCAATGCCAAAGAATGTTCAAACGACACAATTGCATTCATCTCACACGCTAGCAAAGTAATGCTTAAAATTCTCCAAGCCAGGCTTCAACAGTACGTGAATTGTGAACTTCCAGATGTTCAAGCTGGTTTTAGAAAAGGTAGAGGAACCAGAGATCAAAGTGCCAACATCTGCTGGATCATGGAAAAAGCAAGAGAGTTCCAGAAAAACATCTGGAACTTTATTGGCTTTATTGACTATGCCAAAGCCTTTGACTGTGTGGATCACAATAAACTGTGGAAAATTCTGAAAGAGATGGGAATACCAGGTCACTTTACCTGCCTTCTGAGAAATCTGTATGCAGGTCAAGAAGCAACAGTTAGAACTGGACATGGAACAACAGATTGGTTCCAAATAGGGAAAGGAGTATATCAAGGCTGTATACTGTCACCCTGATTATTTAACTTATATGCAGAGTACATCACGTGAAATGCTGGGCTGGATGAAGCACAAGCTGGAATCAAGATTGCTGGGAGAAATATCAATAACCTCAGATATGCAGATGGTACCATCTTTATGGCAGAAAGTGAAGAACTAAAGAACCTCTTGATGAAAGTGAAAGAGGAGAGTGAAAAAGCTGCCTTAAAACCCAACATTCAGAAAACTAAGATCATGGCATCTGGTCCCATCACTTCATGGCAAATTGATGGGGAAACAATGGAAATAGTGAGAGACTTAAATTTTGGGGCTCCAAAATCACTGCGGATGGTGACTGCAGCCATGAAACTAAAAGACGCGTGCTGCTTAGAAGAAAAGCTATGTCCAACATAGACAGCATATTAAAAAGTAGAGACATTACTTTGCCAATAAAGGTCCATCTAGTCAAAGCTATGGTTTTGCCAGTAGTCATGTATGGATATCAGAGTTGGACTATAAAGAAAGCTAGTGCCAAAGACTTGATACTTTTGAACTTTGGTGTTGGAGAAGACTCTTCAGAGTCCCTTGGACTGCAAGGAGATCCAACCAATCAACCCTAAAGGAAATCAGTCCTGAATATTCATTGGAAGGACTGAAGCTGCAACTCCAATACTGTGGCCACCTGATGCAAAAACCAACTCATTGGAAAAGACCCTAATGCTGGGAAAGATTGAAGGCAGGAGGAGAAGGGGACAACAGAGGATGAGATGGTCGGATGGCATCACCGAGTCAAAGGACATGAGTTTGAGTAGACTCAGTGAGTTGTCTATGGACAGGGAAGCCTGGCCTGCTGTAGTCCATGGGCTGGCAGAGTCAGACACGACTGAGCGATTGAGATGAACTGAACCATATTTTGGTTTTCATCTGTTTAAAACTTTTTTTTTCAATTCATCCACTTCAGTTTTAATTTTACTGATTTTTTTTCTATATGCCTTTTTCATTTCTAAGAAGTTCATTTTCTCCCGAAATGTGCTTTATCTTGTAAAAAAAAAAAAAAAAAATTAGTGGTTACCCTAGCGTTTACAATATACATTTACAATTAATTTAAGAACATTTTCAAATAACACTATACTGTCTCATAGTTAGTGCAGACACCTCATAAAAGATAATTCTCAATTCCTTCCTTCCATCCCCTATAACACTGCTGTCATTTATTTTACTTATCCGTATCAGTAGAACAATTAAGAATATGATTTTACCTTTATTTCTCCTTTCTCCAATGTTTGTCTTTCTTTATGTAGGGCTAAATTTTTTCTTCCTGAAAAATTTCTTTTCACATTTCTTGCAGGGCAGGTTTGTTAGCAATGCATTCTTGTGGGTTTTTTTTTTTGGAAAAAAAAATCTTTATTTCTCTTTCATTCCTGAAGAATAGTTTTACTGGATAAAGGGTTCTAGGTTGGTGTTTTTGTTTTTTCCTTTCTTTCAACTCCTCAAATATTTCACTCTACTTTCCTCTTGCTTGCATGTTTTTTGGGGAAAAGTCCACTGTATTTCTTATCCTCTTTCCTCCAAAGGTAAGGTGATATCTTTCTGCCCCCAGATTCTTTCAAGATTTTATCTTTGTCTTAGTTTTTCCACAGTTTGAATGTGATTTGCATAGGTGTAGATTTTAGTATTCTCTGAACTTTCTGGAACTGTGCTTTGGTGTCTAGTTTTGGAAATGCCTTAGCTGTTATTGCATTAAATATTTGTTTCATTCTCTTTTTTCTTTTTGTGGTATTTTGATTAATCACATATCCTTTTTAAATTTTTCCTGCATTTCTTAGATATCCTGTGCATTTTTTTCATTCTTTTTAAATTTTTCCTGCATTTCTTAGATATCCTGTGCATTTTTTTCATTCTTTTTTCTTCCTTTGATTTTCAGTCTAGAAGTTTCCACTGACCTATCTTCAAGCCAATAGATTCTTTCTTCGGTCACATCCAGTCAACTGATGAGCCCATCAAAGGCATCCTTCATTTCTCTTAGAGAATGTTCATTTTCTGGCATTTCGCTTTGATTCTTTCTAACCTTTGGTCTGTTTCCATTACTCACTGTCCATTCTTGCATGTTGCCTACTTTTTCCAGCAGAGCTTAGTTGAAAGCTCCAGAGCCTTCTGCTCCAGTGACATGACCTCACTGACTTTCGGTGCTTGCCTGTATCTCAAGACTCTGGGATGGACATTTACCCTGTCAGCTCAGTTCTCTCATGTATCCAAGTCATTGTTTTTCCAGATTTTTTTTTTTTTTTTTGAAAGCACAGAAGTGACAACTTTTAAGCTCTTTATATGTTAAAGCTATAATCATGAATCCAAATCTACTTTGCTTTATCTCTATGATAAAGGTATTTATCAAATTTTTGTTCCTTTTCTCATGTTTTGATCCACTATTATTTAAACCTTTATAAATATTTTGTTTCCAAAAATTCCACAATCTCCAGTTCATGGGTTCTGATTATATTTTTCTTTTCCTGACAACTTTTGTTAATCTGACTTTTTTCCCTTGTATATCTTGTAATTTTGAGTTATGATCCCATCCTTGGTGGATCTATCTGGGAAAATCAAACTCTTGGGTTGATGGAGTGCCTTCTCTTCTCAATGAAGCAGGTGCATTATCAACTGTGGACAACTTTAAATGTATTTCTTAGCCTGAGTTTTCCCCAGTTACAACAGTATTGTGAATTCAAACCCCAAAGACACATGAGGGCATATGTATACTTATAAATCTTTAGGCATCTTAAAAAATATTTACAGCCCAGCCTGAAACAGGTGAAGTCCCTTGATTATTTCTATATTGACAGGATAATAACTAGAAATATCTGTTAGGATGCCTCCAAGCATTTCAAATTCAACCGTGTTTCAATGTGAACTCTAACTTGTCCCTCATAGTTTATCAGCACTGTGATGGAATTACGGCAATAATTAACAAGGTGCAATGTGATGATACCCTCAGCAAAAGTCACCTGGTCATAATGTATCAACACAGTCATGAGTGAGTGAATACATACTATGTTTGCTACAGTCACTTAAAGCCAGAGTTCAAACCATCCAGAGGAATTCATATCAGGCCCTGTTGGTCTTAAAAACCAACTCTTAAAAAAAAAAGACTTAAAATTAATTACCACTATATAAATATTTTATAATTTTTTCACAGCACAATGTCAATATTTCAACGTAGGGTCCCCGGAGTATGAATTTTGGTTCATGAGTTTCTAGGGCTATACGTGATTTATTATGTTGAAGTAAATTCACCCATGAAGAAAACTGAGTTTTCTAAAAATTAGTTTTGGGGACCTCCCTGGTGGTCCAGTGGCTAAGACTCTGTGTTCCCAATGCAGGGGCCCCAAGTGTGATCTCTGGTCAGAGTGAAGAGGAAAAGTTAAACTGTTACATCACCTGCTGCTCGTTCTGCCTCTGTAACTCAGCTTGCTCCTTGCAAAGTCTGGATCATGTAGGTCACATAGTCTCAGAAAGTGGGGACTTGCAATACTAGGAACTGGAGCTTATTTCACTCACCTTGTCCTACTCTTTGCAGTCACCCAGCCCCTACTGTTGCTGCTGTTGCTGCTGCTGCTGCTAAGTCACTTCAGTTGTGTCCGACACTGTGCAACCCCACAGATGGCAGCCCACCAGGCTCCCCCGTCCCTGGGATTCTCCAGGCAAGAACCCTGGAGTGGGTTGCCATTTCCTTTTCCAATGCAGTAAAGTGAAAAGTGAAAGTGAAGTCGCTCAGTTGTGTCCGACCCTCAGCAACCCCATGGACTGCAGCCACCAGGCTCCTCTGTCCATGGGATTTTCCAGGCAAGAGTACTGGAGAAGGGTGCCACTGTCTTCTCTGGTCCAGCCCCTGCAAACCTGCTTAATTATGCTTGTCCAGGTCAGGCATCCCCCTCCCCATCTTCACTGATGTTCCTGTGCACGAAACCCCTTAGTTTAAATCAGCCTATTAGCAGCTAGTGTTACCCACTGTCGTCTGTCTACAAAAACTCTGTAATCCCTTTGTTCTGGGCTCAGAGCTTGGAGTGTTAACTCTTCTGGGCCCACCGGTGTAATAAACCTGAGTTCTCCAACTCTCCGAGTGCAGTGCTTGGTTTCACCATTACTGGCTTCTGCAACAAGTGAACTAGATCCCACATGCCACAACTAAGACTCAGCACAGCCAAATAAATCAATAAATTACATTTAAAATAATTACTAGTTCTTGATTCTCCCTCCAAACCTATCTACCCTAAAGCTGAACCACCCCCTCTTGGTTCCCCTTTCTCAGGGATGGCAGTTCTCCTACAGTTGCTGAGACTAAAATCTTGAGGTCATCTGAATACCCTTTTCTTTCACCCAATCCCATTCTTTTCCTCCATCAGATCCTGAAAGTGCTACCTTCCAAATATCCAGAATCCAAATCCTTCTCTTCAGCAAGATTGTAGTAATCTGATCACTAATCTACCCACTGCTGCCTTTTCCGGGGTAGAGTCTGTACTCCACGGAACAACCAGGGGAGCCATTATTGTTTATTCAGAACACGTCACTTTATTTACTGACTCAGACCACATCACACCCCACTCATAACTCTCTGATGACTTCTCATCTCACTTAGAATAAAATTCCAAGTTCAAAAGCAAGATGCCTGCAGACCCTATGTGATGTGACCAGAAAGCAGAACGTCTCAGGTCATCTAACTCCTTCTCCAGAGCCAGCTTCTCCAAGAGACGGTCTCTGGCCAGGGGATATAAAATGACAGCTCACCCTCCTGTCACTCCATCTCCTTCTAGGATTTAATGGGTTTTTTCCTTATCCATAGAGCTAACGATATAGTACTTCTACACACTTCCTGACATGTGTTTATTATCTATTAACAATTCGTCCCCAAGGAATTTGCTGTTATTTCTGCAGGAGCCAGATCACTACCAGGAACGAAGAAGGGCGGTTATCATTATTTGTTCATTCATCAGAAAATATTTGCTTAACTCTATTTAGGGTTCAGAATAAGATGCTGAGCCAAATGTCCGTGTGTTTGGCACATTATTAAACACAAACAGTAAAAAAAAAAAAAAAAAAAAAAAAACCACACTGATACTGTAAAGAAAGGGTGTGTGAACAGGGTTTCTTGTCCACTCTAGGGAACATGAGCCGCTTCTCAGAAGAACTGACATCTGTACAGACGTAGGCATGTGAAATGTGCTCTTTGAGTGACAGGAACACTTCAGGCTGAGTATTAGCTTTGTGCAGAGGCCATGCGGCAGAATTTACGAGCATGTAAACAAGAGGAGCCCAGTGTATCAGCTGATCACAGAAAAGGAAGAGGCAGAGTAAAAATGAAATCATGGGCAAATCATGCAAGTGTGTGGAAACCTTGATAGAAAGTCTTATCTTTGGGCAATTGAGCAGTAAGTGCAGTTTTAAGCAGGTGGTCAGGTTTTCAAGGTAGGAAGATGATCATGCCTCCAGTGCAGGGATTCCAGGGACTCTGGTGGTAATCTAGGAACAAGAAGGTGACAATATGATCCAGGAGACTGATTCCAATCTAGTCATCTGTGCTTAGTTTTCTATAGATATTTGGAGGTTGAAACTAGCATGGCTGAGTGACTCATTAAACTGACAACACAGGGAAACATCAAAAATTCCACCAGGATTTTCCTGGTGGCCCAGTGGCTAAGACGCCACTGCCAACGCAGGCGGCCTGGGACCCCTGGTCAGGGAACCAGATTCCTCATGCTGCAGCCACAAGTCTGCATGACGCAACTGAAGGCCCTGCATACTGCCACTAAGACCCAGTGCAGCCAAACAAATAATAACTATTTAAAAAATATATCCCAGATGAACGTGTTTGCTCAGAAGCAGGGAAATGGACGTTAGTCCCTGATTTGGGAGGGAAAGGAAGGTGAAAATTAATGAATCTGGACTCATACATTTTTCTCTTGCTTTGACACTGATATTTAAACACTGTATTATTTGTTCCTAAGCAAAACTCTTCCCTTCAAATTATGAAAAATACCTTGGCAAGAACACAGCTCCTTTTAAGATTATCCTCCTTTATGTGACTGGCTTCCCAGGTGGCTCAGTGGTGAAGAATTCTCCTGCCAATGCAGGAGATGCAAGAGACTTTGGTGCCATCCCTGTGTTGGGAAGATCCCCTGGAGGAGGAAATGGTGACCCACTCTAGTATTCTTGCCAGGATAATCCCATGGATAGAGGAGCCTGGCAGGTTACAGTCTGTGTGTGCTTGTGAAGTCGCTTCAGTTGTGTCCAGTTCTGTGTGACCCTATGGGGTTGCAAAGAGTTAGACACAACCAAGCACACCCGCGCATATGTGTGACTGTGTCTTAACTCAGGCACAGTCCAGAACCATCCTAGCAAACCACCTTACTGTGTCGTATGACTTTCATTTTTTCTTTGCTGCTGAGGAGTGATTTACTCATGCTGTTTGCAGGACAAAGTGGAGAATCTGAATTTTAAGAATATTTTTAAAGTAATTCTTGGCTCTACACAATTTAAAGTTTAGAAATATGCAATCAATAATACCTAAATAATAAAGTAATACATCCTTAAGAACAATTCTCTATGAAAAGTGAAGTCTTATGGATTATCTTCATTGCCAATAACCAGATTTTTAAATCAGATGCAAAATATTAGTATTGGTAGAAATATATAGAGATGCCCCCCTCCATTTAATTTTAGTATATGGTACATGAATGTTTTTTAAATATATAAGACAAACTCAACAGAATATGTGATTAAAAAGTAGTAGTTAGTGGATTTGAAATAATTCTGTATTACTCAAACATTATGAAATATGTCTTGAAGGCAACAATTTGGGCTTCAATTATTAAATATTTAACCATTACTTTAGATGCTCTGATTTAATAAAAACCAAAATATCAGCATCAGTTCAGTTCAGTCATTCAGTCATGTCCCACACTTTGTGACCCCATGAATTGCAGCACGCCAGGCCTCCCTGTCCATCACCAACTCCCGGAGTTCACTCAGACTCATGTCTATCTAGTTGGTGATGCCATCCAGCCATCTCATCCTCTGTTGACTGTGTGGATCACAAGAAACTGTGGAAAATTCTGAAAGAGATGGGAATCCCAGACCACCTGACCTGCCTCTTGAGAAACCTATATGCAGGTCAGGAAGCAACAGTTAGAACTGGACTTGGAACAACAGACTGGTTCCAAATAGGAAAAGGAGTATGTCAAGACTGTATATTGTCACCCTGCTTATTTAACTTCTATGCAGAGTCCATCATGAGAAATGCTGGGCTGGAAGAAGCACAAGCTGGAATCAAGATTGCCGGGAGAAATATCGGCATAGTTATATATATTTTTCACTTTATATAGAAATGGCTGATACTTTATAAGCACAACCAGAGTTTTAAATATTACATCATTATTAGAAAACTAAATGCAATACATTAATTTTGCATTTTGGTTCAGAGTATAATGGCCTTGTGGCTCAGCTGGTAAAGAATTTGTCTTCAATGTGGGAGACCTGGGTTTGATCCCTGGTTTGGGAGATCCCCTGGAGAAGGGAAAGGCTATCCACACCAGTATTCTGGCCTGGAGAATTCCATGGACTATGTAGTCCATGGGGTCGCAAAAGTCGGACACGACTGAGCACCTTTCACTTTCACTTTTCAGAGTATAATACTGAAGAAAAGAAACAAAAAACAATACTCGATCAAATTCAGGGGCGAATAAATAACACACAAACATGCACCTAACCATTTTTCATTAGTGCAAAGACTTCCCTGATTTAGAGAGTCAGCCAAATGTTCCACAGAAAAGAAAAATCACAGGTAACCTCCTTTGAAGTAGGTCTGACTTGAACTACCTAGTGCTTAAAAGCACACTGCAAAAGAATCTTCTGGTGATGGGGAGAAAGTCATCTCACTGGTTTTGAGCCTGACTAGCTAATCAGAATTGGAGTAGAAATCTATAAGGGGAAATTGTTTAAAGACAGATTGGTTACCCTTGAACAGATATGAATAAGTGATAATAAGGCTAACATGAAACATGGGGTTACCATCTTTGTCCTTATATAACACCTTGAGATTCTGGAGATAATATATATAGCAAAATTACTAGAATAATGTGTAGTCATCATTTCTTCATTGAACACAGTTTGTTGTAAGAAACTTTTTACTAATTTACAGGATTGGGATCTCATAAATAAAGTTGCTATGAATACTTAGTGCATGTCTTTGTGTTGACATGTTTTTATTTCTTTTGGGTAAATATCTGGGAGTTTAATTTTGGGGACAAAGGGAAAGTATATGTTTAAATTTTTAAGAAACCCTTGAAATGTTTTCCTAAATGGTTTTATAAGTTTGTATCCTGACCAACAATCTGAAGGCATTCCAGTTGCAACTATCACTCCGCACGCCTTGGTGTTGTCAGGTGCAATGATATTCTGTTGTGGGATTAACGTGTATATCCCTGATGACTAATAAGGCTGAGCACCTTTTCATGTGGCTTAGCAGCAATTCACATATTTAATTTTGTAACATGCATGTTCCAATATTTTGCCAATTTATTTAAGTCAACTTTTTATTTTAGAAAATGTTTTGGATTTACAGAAAAATCATGAATACACTATAGAATGTTCCCATAAACCTACACCCAGTTCCCCAATGATTAACATACTACATTTGCATGGCACCTTTGTTAACTTTGTTGAACTGATATTGATACATTACTTAATATGAAAGTACATACCAGAATCTGCCTGCAATGCAGGATACCTGGGTTCAATCCCTATGCTGGGAAGATCCCCTGAGAAGGAAATTGCAACCCACTCCAGTATTCCTGCCTGGAAAATCCCATGGACAGAGGAACCTGGTGGGCTACAATCCATAGGGTTGCAAGATGCAGACACAATTTAGTGACTAAAGCACCATACTTTATTTGGCTTTTCCTACTGTTTACCTTATGTGCCTTCTCTGCCCCTGGAGCCTGTTCATGAACACAGTACACTGCGTTGCCACATGTCTTTACGCTCCTCTTATCTATGAGCGTTTATGACTTTCCTTATTTTTGATGATCTTGAGAGGCTTCCCTAGTGTCTCAGACTGTAAAGCATCTGCCTGCAATGTGGGAGACCTGGGTTTGATCCTTGGGTTGGGAAGATCCCCTGGAGAAAGAAATGGCAACCCACTCCAGTACTCTTGCCTGAAAAATCACATGGATGGAGGAGCCTGGTGGGCTACAGTCCATGGGTCTCAAAGAGTCAGACATGACTGTGCAACTTCTCTCTCTGACAGTTTTGAGTAGTGGTCAGGGATTTCGTAAAATGTTCCTGTTGGGAAGTTTCTGAAATTTTCTCATGATTAGCATAGGGTTACACATTTTGGCGGCAAGACCAAAGGGGTAAGGTATCATTTTAGCACATAAATGACTGTGACTCATCACTGTTGGTGTTACTCTGATCGCTGGGCTGAGGTCTCATTGGGTTCTCCACCATAAAGTTACTTACTCTACTTTTTCCCCACTCTGTGCCCTTTGGAAGGAAGTTACTGTGTGTAACACACTCAGGGAGGGAGGTGTATGCTTCACTTCCTTGGGGGCAGAGTATCTATTACATAAAATATTTGGAATTCTTCTGCTGGGCAGATGCATTCCTTCTCCATTCATTTATGTACTCAATTATTTGCTAATATAAACATGGACTCATGGGTATTTTATACTTTGCGTTATAATCCAATCCTACTTTATTTTGTTATTCAAATCACTCCATCTTTAGCCAGTGGGGACTCTTTCACTTGGATCCTGTGTTCCTCTGACACACTCTCTCAACATAGTCTTTGTTTGTTGGTTTATTTGTTTTTGGCACTTCCTTACTCCAGGGCACTAAAGATAGCCAATAACTCTGGGGCACTAAAGATAACTCAATAAAGATTGAGTTCTTTTTCTGCCCTGATCCTGTAATTAGCATTTATTCAAAGATCCCTGATTCCTTCAGAAATGTGGATGTCTAGTACTCTTGCCTGGAAAATCCCATGGGCGGAGGAGCCTGGTGGCTGCAGTCCATGGGGTCGCTAAGAGTCAGACATGACTGAACGATTTCACTTTCACTTTTCACTTTCATGCACTGAAGAAATGGCAATCCACTCCAGTGTTCTTGCCTGGAGAATCCCAGGGATGGGGGAGCCTGGTGGGCTGCTGTCTATGGGGTCGCACAGAGTCTGACACAACTGAAGCAACTTAGCAGCAGGAGAAATAATTTTCCCTATAAAATTTTAAGTGAACAGAGAAGAGGTTTCTCATGATAATCTAGGAGAGCAGGATAATCCAAATAATCTCTCTTTATCAAATTACTACTTTATATTTGGATATAAATTTTAGAGTCTATGCAATGACTCATGTTAAAACTTCCAAGAAGCAATCACACTTTCTAGATGTTTTAAATATTTTTTAAAAAGCAGTCTGTTGCAACAGGATTTTATGACAAGTATAAAATTTACTGAAGTGGCCTTTTCCAGATGTTGTTTCCAGGTCTAATGTACCCGAGGGCATAAGAGAATCAGACTAAGGCATTCATTATGTACTGCTTTATGTGCAGGTTTCTTCCAGGGACCTCCCAATCTGGCTGGGAAGATGCACAAATAATATATTTTAAAGATGGCAAATTCCTGGATTAGGCATGAAGAAGTTTCAAGCCCAGTTTCAAGTCTGCTCTACATTAGACACATAATACAGACATTGTAAAAATCATGATTTGGGGGCCTTTTTCTGTTTGATAAGGAGGTTAGATGAGTGGATTAGCAAGGATACTTTCTAGTGCATTCTGTTCTGCAAAAGCAACACAACTTGTAATTAAGAGTTGAAGTACGGAGTGTAACTGCTATGCGAGTTCAGAGAACAGTAAGAATGGTGTGAGCGAAAACAAAGGGGGAGGAAATGATGGAAAATGTGGGACAAAGATTTCAGGTGACCATGAAATATAGAGCCTTTGCATTTATAACCAAAGTGAAACATTTACCACCTGGTCACCACTCCTGTGACAACAGTGAGGCTAATCCACTTTTAATCAAATTAATCAGCTGCTTTATTAAATGACTTACGGCTTATTATCAGACTGAGGTTTAACAGAAACATAGGACGTATGCTTTGTCTAAGAATAAAACACAGAGGTTTTCATGGTGGTCCAGTGGCTAAGACTCCCAATGCAGGGGACCTGGGTTCGATCCCTGTTCAGGGAACCAGATTCCACATGCTGCAACTAAGAGTCCGCATGCCTCATCTAAGACCTGGTTCAGCCAAATAAACACTGAAGAAGAAGAAGAAGAAGAAGAGAGCACAGAGGTTATTTTAAGCCTAACTTATTGTCAAGAGTAAAATTCCTAATACTTTAGTCATCTCTTATAATGAACTGTTTCTAGTGCCAAAAGTATTCCTTCTAGCTGGTGAGAGGGATTTTTAAATGATTCCCAGATGTTGAAGGGTTCTGGGTAGGTATTCTACTTGAGTTACTGTTTCCGGCCCCAAGATCTGTGCACATTCCCACTTGCCATCAGAGAGAAGACTGCACAAGGATCTACCAAGTGTGGCAAATGGTGTTTGCTACCAACTGTCAACTGCTGCTCATCACTTTCTTTGACACTTTCAGCTCAGGGTAAGAGACTAAGGAAATGTTCTCCCATGGTGTTGAGATGCAAATTCACAGAAAATAGCTACCGCTGATAAACATTTTAAGTGTTTGAAACAGTCATCAACTTCCAGTCCCAGGGGAAAAACTGCTAAGGATAATGATATTAATGAAAGGGATAGATGTGTTTTCTGGACTTAGAGCTATAATGCAGGGGGATTCATTTGGTTGGAGAGAGAAGAAAATTTTATTTTTTGTTTCTTTCATTGCCTTAAAGTAAAATGCCCCAAATTAAAAATTGGGAAGTCTGTTTTGGCTATGTTAAGAACATTCCAGGGCTTCCCTGGTGGCTCAGTGGTAAAAAAAAAAAAGAAAAAGAAAAAAAAAAGTCCACTTACCAAATGTAGGAGACACAAGGTTCAATCCCTGGGTTGGGAAGCTCCCAAATGCCAAGAGCAATGAAGCCCATGCTCCACAGCTACCGAACCTATGTTCCAGAGCCCATGCGTGCGTGCCTGCATGTGAGTCGCTCAGTCATGTCCGACTCTTTGCGACCCCATGGACTGTAGCCCGCCAGGCTTCTCAGTCCATGGGATTCTCCAGGCAAGAATACTGGAGTAGACTGCCATTCCCTTCTCCACCAGAGCCCATGAGCTGCAACTAAAGACCTCATGCACAGCAACTACTGAAGCGCGTGCACCCCAGAGACCATGCTCCATAACAAGAAAAGCCACACGGTGAGAAGCCCATGTACTGCAATAAGTAGCCCTTGCTCATCGCAACTAGAGAAAAGCCCACACAGCATCAAAATGGCCAAAAATCAATACAAAAATAAATGAAATTACATATATAAAAAGAAAATTCCAAAATTACATGAATGGTATTTAAAGTTCAGATGCTAAAAACTTATTTTTTAATCACTGAGAATCTGCTCTGATTGTTGCATTATGGAAAATAAACTTTCCCCAGTTATAACCATCTTACAGACTCCCACGTGTCTGACTCTTTCTGCTGGGTTGGTGATTGTTACTTGAAGGATACTATGTCTGTTCATGTAGTTAAAAATGAAAACAAATGATAGGAAAGACAATCAGATGAAAATTAAAATCTAAATGATAAACCCAGCTCTCTTAAGCCACTAAAACAGAGTAGAAAGAAATCTCTTTGCAGCAAATCAGAAAAAAATCAGCAAGTAAGAATCTTGGCTTTACCACCAATTCTATGTACAAACTTAAAACAATTCGTGTTGTGTCAGGATCTCAGTTCTTGTGCAAAAATGAGTGAATAGGAAAGAATCATCTGTAAGATTTCTTCCTGAACCAAATAACTGATGTTTATGTCAGCAGGAATACTACTGCTTGGACACACTGTTCGCATAAAAGAAGACTGACTGCACACGAATAGAGAAAACCAATAGAAAAAGGAAGCAAAACTAAGAAGACTGCTGGTCTTACACACAAAATCCTGACAAGGATCGCATTTGTCAGGAGGTCAGTTCAGTTCAGCCCTTCAGTCATGTCCGACTCTTTGTGTCCCCATGAACCGCAGCATGCCAGGCCTCCCTGTCCATCACCAACTCCCGGAGCCCACCCAAACCCATGTCCATTGAGTCAGTGATGCCATCCAACCATCTCATCCTCTGTCGTCCCCTTCTCCTCCCACCTTCAATCTTTCCCAGCATCAGGGTCTTTTCAAATGAGTCAGCTCTTCACATCAGGTGGCCAAAGCACTGGAGTTTCAGCTTCAACATCAGTCCTTCCAATGAACAACCAGGACTGATCTCCTGATGGACTGGTTGGATCTCCTTGCAGTCCAAGGGATTCCAACACCACAGTTCATAAGCATCAATTCTTCAGCGCTCAGCTTTCTTCATAGTCCAACTCTCACATCCATACATGACCACTGGAAAAACCATAGCCTTGACTAAACGGACCTTTGTTGACAAAGTAATGTTTCTGCTTTCTAATATGCTGTCCAGGTTGGTCATAACTTTCCTTCCAAGGAGTAAGCATCTTTTAATTTCATGGCTGCAGTCACCATCTGTGCATGTCAGGAGGTGTGTTATACCAAACATAATAGAATATTTGCATGTTGAAAATGGATCTTTTAAAATTTGATCTGATCACACAATGAGGAAACCAAGGTTCAGATTAAGGAGTGTAAAGAATGCATAACTCAAATCCAGGATCCTAAACCCCAGGAGGACATCCAAGCACCCTGCTTGTTGCTTCATCATGCTTTTAATGTTATTACACGTTTGGCCTCTTTCTTTCTTTCACTGCTATAGGAGCTCATATGTTCCTCTCTAATCATTCATTTATTGAATACACCCTATGTGTCAGGGACTATTCTAAGCAAAGGCTACTATTATAGAGGATGGGGCATTTTTTGGTCATTAGAAGTACACAAATGTTGTACAAAAATATTCACCACCAACAAGGACTTGTTGTATAGCACAGGGAACCATACTCAGTATATTGTAATATTCATAGTGGAAAAAAATCTGAATCTGAATTTATTGTATATTACATATATAATAAATGTATAATGTATATAATTATAATATATATGTAAATATGTGTATATAATATGCAAAATACATGCAGAAAAATATCTACTTCTGACTGTGTGGATCACAACAAACTGAAAAATTCTTAAAGAGATATGAATACCAGACCACCTTATCTGCTTCCTGCAAAAACTGTATGCAGGTCAAGAAGCAACAGTTAGAACCAGACATGGAAAAACAAACTGGTTCCAAATTGGGAAAGGGGTATATCAAGGCTGTATATTGTCACCCTGCTTATTTAATTTAAGCAGAGTACATCATGTGAAATGCCAGACTGGATGAAGCACAAGCTAGAATCAAGATTTCTGGGAGAAATATCAATAACCTCAGATATGCAGATGACACCACCCTTAGGGCAGAAAGTAAAGAGGAACTAAAGAGCCCCTTGATGAAAGTGAAAGAAGAAAGTGAAAAATCTGGCTTTAAACTCAACATTCAGAAAACTAAGATCATGGCATCTAGTTCCATCAGTTCAGTTCAGCTCAGTTCAGTCACTCAGTCATGTCCAACTCTTTGCAACCCCATGAATCGCAGCACGCCAGGCCTCCCTGTCCATCACCAACTCCCAGAGTTCACCCAGACTCACATCTATCGAGTCAGTGATGCCATCCAGCCATCTCATCCTCTGCCGTACCCTTCTCCTCCTGCCCCCAATCCCTCCCAGCATCAGAGTCTTTTCCAATGAGTCAACTCTTTGCATGAGGTAGCCAAAGTACTGGAGTTTCAGCTTTAGCATCATTCCTTCCAAAGAAATCCCAGGGCTGATCTCACTTCATGGCAAATAGATCAGGAAACAATGGAAACAGGGATAGACTTTATTTTCTTGGGCTACAAAATCACTGCAGATGGTGACTACAGCCATGAAATTAAAAGATGCTTGCTCCTTGGAAGAAAAGATATGACCAACTTGGACAGCATATTAAAAAGCAGAGACATTACTTTGCTGACAAAGGTCAGTCTAGTCAAAGCTATGGTTTTTCCAGAAGTTACATATGGACATGAGAGTTGGACCATGAAGAAGGCTAAGCACTGAAGAACTGTGGTGTTGGAGAAGACTGTTGAGAGTCCCTTGGACTGCAAGGAGCTCAAACCAGTCAATCATATAGGAAATCAATCCTGAATATTCATTGTAAAGACTGATGCTGAAGCTCCAATACTTTGGCCAACTGATGCGAAGAGTTGAATCATTAGAAAAGACCCTGATGCTGGGAAAGATTGAAGGCAGGAGGAGAAGGGGACGACAGATGACAAGATGGTTGGATGGCCTCACTGACTCAACAGATATGAATCTGAGCAAACTCCAGGACATAGCAAAGGACAGTGAAGCCTGGTGTGCTGCAGTCCATGGGGTCGAAGAGTCGGGACACGCCTGAGTGACTGAACAAGAACAATTATATATACATATATGCAACAGGACCATTATGCTGTACACCCAAAACACTGCAAATCAACTATGCTTTAATTAAAATATGTGTACCTATAGATAAAATTTCATGCTTCTTTATCACTTCTATGATATGAGTAAAACATCAGTTCAAAGATTATCAACTTTATATAAGCAAACAACAACTGTATGTGGAAAACATGAATTTTGACATAATTTAGATATATGCCTTGGAGAAGGCAATGGCATCCCACTCCAGTGCTCTTGACTGGAAAATCCCATGGATGGAGGAGCCTGGTGGGCTGCAGTCCATGGTGTCGCTGAGGGTCGGACACGACTGAGTGACTTTACTTTCACTTTTCACTTTCCTGCATTGGAGAAGGAAATGGCAACCCACTCCAGTGTTCTTGCCTGGAGAATCCCAGGGACGGGGGAGCCTGGTGGGCTGCCGTCTATGGG
The DNA here is from genome assembly GCA_935064755.1 of Tragelaphus eurycerus. Classification (NCBI taxonomy): domain Eukaryota; kingdom Metazoa; phylum Chordata; class Mammalia; order Artiodactyla; family Bovidae; genus Tragelaphus; species Tragelaphus eurycerus. The sequence goes on from CAKXYN010000051.1 coordinate 4,634,754, forward strand.
GTCGCACAGAGTTGGACACAACTGAAGTGACTTAGCAGCAGCAGATATATCCCTTCAAATAAAAGTTTGAAATGGCAACCATCAAGGCAAATCTTTTTTCCATTAAGAATATTCAGAAATATTTGTGATCTTAAATCGATATAATGAGCATATACAGTATGAAATTCATTCATTTAAACATGAGTCCTTCATCCTCAGAAGCACTAACTTGCTCTCAGAGAAATAAAAAACAAATGTATTTTTTGTAACATTTTGAAATACTTAGCTTATCTATTTAAATATTTTATTATATGTATTTCTATTCAATTTTGACAGGTTAATAATTATAGAGATCACAATGCCACAGAATTCAGTTCTCTAATAGACTGTTGTATAAGATAGAATACCTATGGGTAATAGATAAACAAAAATAATAAAAATCCCTTTAAAAGGGATGGTTTTGAAGATTTACATTATTTATTCTTCCTCCTTCTCAGCTTCTGTTGTTATTTTTACCCATCTCTGGGAGATGTTAACTTGGCTTATGCAAAAGTGCTGATTAAACATGAAGTAAAAATTGAGTCTGCATTTTCTTTAAAATTCCTCTAGCATCAAACAATATTGTGGGCAATTCTCATGTGACTTAGGATAATTTTACACAGAAGGAAATGAAGGATTTTTTTGAGAAGATGCATTTAGATGTCCAAATAATTTAAATCAGGTAGTATGTAGTCAAAACACAAATAAGCAAGTAAACCACAAGAGAAATACTATGTGATGAACTTTGTAAAACAAATAAGCGAAGCAACATAGTAAGTAATTGGTATAATTGTTAAAATAAGTTTCCAGGCTAAAGCATACAGAGTAACAGACGTGTATGAAACTTTTAAAAGCATGTCAAACAAATTTGGCTGTTTTTATGGATAATTTTCAAAACATTAGAGTGAAAAATGAAAGATTTCTTAAATTCTCAGTGGGCAGTAATAAATGATAACATGCTGGAATTAAACCTGTGTATCCAATCTGATCATTTAGACCTCCCTCACAGAAGAATCTGCCTGCAGTGCAGGAGACCCAGGTTTGATCCCTGGGTTGCGAAGATTCCCCAGAAAAGTGAATGGCAACCCATTTCAGTATTCTTGCTTGGAGAGTTCCATGGGTCACACAGAGTGAGACACAACTGAGCAACTAACACACACACACAAGGCAAGTCAGCTGTGATGGATCAGTATCAGAATCTATAATCATGTGCTGAATATTATCTCCAACTCCTCTCATCTTTGTCATTCCTCATCTCAATTGGCAAAAAGAAATGAAGTGACATTGTCATTTCCACCTGGAAAATACCTCTCCGAGATCTAAAATCCATTAGGTACATTGATTCTCTTTTTTACTAATCAGAAGTGACAATTCTGTTGATGAACCACAAGTCATCATTTTTTTTCAGCATCCAAGAAAAATGTTTCTTACCAGGGCCCACATCTTTGCCAACCATGTTTCTTGCCATTTTGAGGGGAGGGTCAGCTCTGGCTAATGGCTTCCTTCTTCCCAATGCCTCTTATTTTAGATGTTTGCTATGGCAACATTCCACCTCAAGGTACTACTTCCTATACCACGTTTCTGCTCCTGCAGAGCAAACCACCTCAGAGCTTTGTAATTTAAAATAAGAAGTGCTGTTGCTTACTTAGTCTGCAGGCAGCCGGGCAGCCCCATGGTCTCCGCAGGACTCTCCGGCCCGGGTGCTTTGGCATGGGTCACATCCCTCCTTCTGGGGCTGTCTTGGCTCCAGGCTATAGGCTCCCCTCCTCTGTGCAGCCTCTCAGCCCCCAGCAGCATCCCTCAGGATCCTTCTCAAGGGGGTGGGAGCATGCTGAAAGAGATACAAGACAGCAACCCTCTCAAGTTCCAGGCTTAGAACTGACAGAGACACTTCCTTTGGCTTCTATTGGCCAGCACAAATCATAAGCCAGCCTAGATTCAAGAAATGGGGAAATGATTCTATCCCTCAAGAGCAAGACACTGGACCTGGACTCCAGGGGAAAACAACAGGGGAAAATGAGGTCAGGTCAAATCAGCATTCCCCCTAGATTTCCTGTGCTGACTTAATTAATGAATTAATTGACTAATTAACTAAGCACAGGAGCACACATGCCACAAAGAGCTAGTACTGACTCTGTATTATAAAAGAGAAAGATCCCTCCATCTGAATGATCAAAATCAGTATATGTTTGTAATGAATTGCTATTATTCATATATTAAGGGGCTTCCCAGGTGGCGCTAGTGGTAAAGAATCCGCCTGCCAGTGCCAAAAAGTTAGGGACGCGGGTTCGATCCCTGGATGGGGACAATTCCCTGAAGAAGAGTCTTGCCTGGAGAATCCCATGGACAGAGGACCGGGCTGCCTACAGTCCATGGGGTCGCACAGAGTCGGACACGACTGAAGCAACTTAGCATGCACACACATACAGAATACACCTCGTTTATAATAATCCTGCTACATAAAATGTATGTAATGATTCCTATTTTCCTTTTCATACTTTCTTCCAAATAGTGTGAATGAAACTGATACCACGACTGGAATCTGAATGCCGTCTGCACAAGCAATGTGATCAGCTTTTTCTCTTCCTCATGGTTTTGGCATCATAAAATATGCTAGGCATGCCTCTTACTCAAATTCTCTCTTGTCCTAAAACCATCAAATTGGTTTCCCATGGAAATACTTTATTATAATGAAAAATGTGAAAAAAAGCAAACTTCCTGATGATTTTAAAACAAGAGTTTTTGCAAGCCAGCAGCCGTATTTCTTCAGCTTTGTGGGTTTCATGAGGTTCCCTTTAATGAATGTGTGGTCCTGCGACATCATATTCACTTTTACTTCTTCAGGTGCCCTCATTAACCTCTCACACACTGCTTTCTGAGCTGAAATCACACCAATGATAGGGAGATAATGCTTCCTTTTTTTTTTCATGAAACAAATGGAAGATTTCCCATGAAGAACCCTAATATCACACCATTATGAGCTGGAGGCTAACTGTATTTTAAATATCTATAGACATGAGGTGTACATTCTTAGCTTTTGTTTGCTTGTGTTAAAAACTACTGAGCATGTAAAGACATAAAGGATTATCATAAAATGCTCTGCTTATATTATTTTCTTAGGAAACTTTAAGAGTTCATTCCTTTAAATGGTTGACAGAACATTAAAAACCAAAGTTGACTCCTTGTATTTGAACATATAAGACAAACCATCATTTCTACAAACAAGGTTCTAGTTTATCTCTCTTGTCACCTAAATACACGAAAGTAATCATCTTTAGATAGAGACTAGACCATTTTATATGTACTTAATACTTCTTTGCTTTATCTCTACAAGCATTCTCCTTACTTCTTTCATTGGTTTCCAATGCTGGTGACATACTGGAATTACTTGGGTGGGTTTTAGAAGACATCACCGTACAGACACACCCCCTCAGGTATTCTGATTTGATGGTTATAAGACAAAACAATTATGTTTTAAGACAATCACTGGGTGATTCTATTGCTTAGCCCAACTTGAGAACCATTACTAGCCACTCAATGAATATTACTTTAACTTGTATGTAATTCTTTTAAAACATAAGTTTTGTCTCAGAATTTACTGACACATTTTGAATCAACATGCCGTTCGTTTGTTCTCATGTGTGTACAGATCATCTTTCTTGATAATGGGTCATTGTTAGGTTATATGAGCTGAGTGGCCACACGACAAAGATATCAAGGTATTGTCCGATGGCATGTGCGTGGCCTACAAATTGCTTCAACTAATCACATTTTGAGAACATAATTAGCAGCCTTGGGAAAAATAAACAGAGATAGCTGTAGGTTCTGATGCTGCATCTTCAGGCCATAATCTCTCTGGTATGGGAAATCTAAATAAATGTATACTCCTTTGGGATTAGCCAAATGGGATAGTGGCATACATTATTATTTAGCACCTTTGATGAGTTATGATATTAATTAAATGTTGCAAGTAAAGGGCATTCTATGCAAATGAGGATAACTTTCTAATGAGATGTATTTAATCTGACCATCTAGGTTATAAACAGGAAGTGAACTTTTGAGGTTTCCATTTAGGACAACAAAACTACATTTCTTTTCATAAAGTAGGACAACCCATGTCCACACATTGCTGAAATATGCATGCATACCAATGCATGATAGTTAATTCAATAAATTTATACTGAGCTCCTATATTGCTAGACACTGTGAGCTCATATATTGTGTGAACCAAAAAGCTTGTAATACTATTTTTGATGCCATTGATTATAAGGTGAATATTTCTTACATGTGGCACCAAGAGAAAAAGTTGCTGATTAAAGCAGCTGCCATGCTAAAAAATGTCTTAGAATTAGTTAAGAAAGAAACAGTAAAATTTATTGAACACTTACTATGCACTAGGCACTGTGCCAAACTCTAAACCTCACAACAACCACATGAGGTACCATTGTAACTCCTAACCTACAGATGGGAGAGAGCAGGTTCAAAGGAATTAAATCACTTCCCAAGGCCATATAATAAGTTACTAAGATTAAGGGTCCCTCTTTTAACAGCACAGCAGTCTACTATTTAAGGTCTATTAGAGAAAGAACAAACTTTACTTTCCAAGTAATATACTACGCATGTATGCAGAGTTGCTTCAGTCATGCCTGACTCTCTGCGACCCTATGGACCAATGACCGCTAGGCTCTTCTGTCCTTGGGATTCTCCAGACAAGAATACTGGAGTAGGTTGCCATGCCTTCCTCCAGGGGATCTTCCTGACCCAGGGATTGAACCCGTGTCTCTTATATTTCCTGCACTAGCAAGTAGGTTCTTTACAACTAGTGCCACCTGTTACATAGGGTTTCTTGGTACATTATAAAAAATATTCCAGGCAATCTCTTGACTTCTTAGATAGTATCCAGAAGACGTGATTTTTTAAAATACTTTAAACAATAGGTGTCTCCTGAACACAGTGCTAAACATGTAAAGACAGTGTTTGCTAATTCACATGGGTAACTATATTGTATAAAGAATCTGAGAATTTTAGAGTTAGAAGAAGATTATAAATCATTTAGCCCAGCTTTCAGAATGAGGAACTTGTAATCCTAGGAGGTCTAAGCACCTGCTGAAGGTCAAAGTAGCAAGTCATGGCAGAGACTTGTAAGTACAATGCTAATATTTTGGATCCTGCTTTCAGCCATGCCATTATATACAATGAACGTTATAAATTCTGCCGACATGGTGACTCAGTGAAAGGTATTTAGATCCCCAATGTCTCAAGTGGTAAAGAATCTGCCTGCAATGCAAGAGACTCAAGAGACACCGGTTCGACCCTTGGGTCAGGAAGATCCCTTGGAGTGGAAAATGGCAATCCACTCCAGTATTCTTGCCTGGAAAATCCCATAGAGAGGAGCCTGGTGGGTTACAGTCCATGGGGTCACAAGAGTTGGACAAAACTGAGCACACATGCATCTCCAGGCAATTTAGAGACACAATTGGAATTTGTCTTATTATTATTATTAAGATTTTATTATTTTGTCAGTGTGATTGGTTTTAGTCAGAGGAAGACACATAATGGATTATGAAATAAGTCTCAAGGGAGCAATTTTGATACCTGAGACCACATTTGGTAATATCTAGAGACATTTTTCCAGAGAAGGCAATGGCAACCCACTCCAGTACTCTTGCCTGGCAAATCCCATGGACAGAGGAGCCTGGTAGGCTGCAGTCCATGGGGTCGCTAGGAGTCAGATACAACTGAGCGACTTCACTTTCACTTTTTACTTTCCTGCATTGGAAAAGGAAACGGCAACCCACTCCAGTGTTCTTGCCTGGAGAATCCCAGGGATGGGGGTGCCTGGTGGGCTGCCGTCTATGGGGTAGCTCAGAGTTGGACACAACTGAAGCGACTTAGCAGCAGCAGCAGCAGAGACATTTTTTGGAGAAGGCAATGGCACCCCACTCCAGTACTCTTGCCTGAAAATCCATGGACGGAGGAGCCTGGTAGGGGGCAGTCCATGGGATCACTAAGAGTTGGACATGACTGAGTGACTTTACTTTCACTTTTTACTTTCCTGCATTGGAGAAGGAAATGGCAACCCACTCCAGTGTTCTTGCCTGGAGAATCCCAGGGATGGGGAAGCCTGGTGGGCTGCCGTCAACAGGGTCACACAGAGCCAGACACGACTGAAGCGACTTAGCAGTGCAGCAGCGGAGACATTTTTAATTGTCAAGACTCAGGTAAGCGCTATTGGTATCCAGTGAGTAGAAGCCAAGCATGCTGCTGAACTTCTTAACATGACTAGGACAGCCCCCTCCCCTAACAGCCTCTTTGGTTTACCTTCAAGGTCAAGAGGGGTGGTGGTGAGGAGATATCCCTCGTCCAAGGTAAGGAGCAGTGGCCACGCTTTGTTGGAGCAGCCGTGAAGAGATACCCCACGCCCAGGGTAAGAGAAACCCAAGTAAGACGGTAGGTGTTGCAAGAGGGCATCGGAGGGCAGACACACTGAAACCATACTCACAGAAAACTAGTCAATCTAATCACACTAGGACCACAGCCTTGTCTAACTCAATGAAACTAAGCCATGTCCGTGGGGCAACCCAAGATGGGCGGGTCACGGTGGAGAGGTCTGACAGAATGTGGTCCACTGGAGAAGGGAATGGCAAACCACTTCAGTATTCTTACCTTGAGAACCCCATGAACAGTATGAAAAGGCAAAATGATAGGATACTGAAAGAGGAACTCCCCAGGTCAGTAGGTGCCCAATATGCTACTGGAGATCAGTGGAGAAATAACTCCAGAAAGAATGAAGGGATGGAGCCAAGGAAAAACAATACTAAGTTGTAGATGTGACTGGTGATAGAAGCAAGGTCCGATGCTGTAAAGAGCAATACTACCTAGGAACCTAGAATGCCAGGTCCACGAATCAAGGCAAATTGGAAGCGGTCAAACAGGAGATGGCAAGAGTGAACGTTGACATTCTAGGAATCAGAGAACTAAAATGGACTGGAATGGGTGAATTTAACTCAGATGGCCATTATATATCCTACTGTGGGCAGGAATCCCTTAGAAGAAATAGAGTAGCCATCATGGTCAACAAGAGTCTGAAATGCAGTACTTGGATGCAATCTCAAAAACGACAGAATGATCTCTGTTCGTTTTGAAGGCAAACCATTCAATATCACAGTAATCCAAGTCTATGCCCCAACCAGTAATGCTGAAGAAGCTGAAGTTGAACAGTTCTATGAAGACCTACAAGACCTTTTAGAAGTACAACCCCAAAAAGATGTCCTTTTCATTACAGAGGACTGGAATGCAAAACAAAGAAGTCAAGAAACACCTGGAGTAACAGGCAAATTTGGCCTTGGAATACGGAATGCAGCAGGGCAAAGTCTAATAGAGTTTTGCCAAGAAAATGCACTGGCCATAGCAAACACCCTCTTCCAACAACACAAAAGAAGACTCTACACATGGACATCACCAGATAGTCAGCACCGAAATCAGATTAATTATATTCTTTGCAGCCAAAGATGGAGAAGCTCTATACAGTCAACAAAAACAAGAGCAGGAACTGACTGTGGCTCAGATCATGAACTCCTTATTGCCAAATTCAGACTGAAATTGAAGAAAGGAGGGAAAACCACTAGGCTATTCAGGTATGACCTAAATCAAATCCCTTATGATTATACAGTGGAAATGAGAAATAGATTTAAGGGCCTACATCTGATAGATAGAGTGCCTGATGAACTATGGAATGAGGTTCGTGACACTGTACAGGAGACAGGGATCAAGACCATCCCCATGGAAAAGAAAAGAAAAAAGCAAAATGGCTGTCTGAGGAGGCCTTACAAATAGCTGTGAAAAGAAGAGAAGCGAAAAGCAAAGGAGAAAATGAAAGCTATAAGCATCTGAATGCAGAGTTCCAAAGAATAGCAAGAAGAGATAAGAAAGCCTTCCTCAGTGACAAATGCAAAGATATAGAGGAAAACAACAGAATGGGAAAGACTAGAGATCTCCTCAAGAAAATTAGAGATACCAAGGGAACATTTCATGCAAAGATGGGCTCGATAAAGGACAGAAATGGTATGGACCTAACAGAAGCAGAAGATATTAAGAAGAGGTGGCAGAAATACACAGAAGAACTATACAAAAAAGATCTTCACAACCAAGATAATCAAGATGGTGTGATCACTGACCTAGAGCCAGACAACCTGGAACATGAAGTCAAGTGGGCCTTAAAAGGCATCACTACGAACAAAGCTAGTGGAGGTGATGGCATTCCTGTTGAACTATTTCAAATCCTGAAAGATGATGCTGTGAAAGTGCTGAACTCAATATGCCAACAAATTTGGAAAACTCAGCAGTGGCCACAGGACTGGAAAAGGTCAGTTTTCATTCCAATCCCAAAGAAAGGCAATGACAAAGAATGCTCAACCTACATCTCACACGCTAGTAAAGTAATGCTCAAAATTCTCCAAGCAAGGCTTCAGCAATACGTGAACTGTGAACTTCCAGATGTTCAAGCTGGTTTTAGAAAAGGCAGAGGAACCAGAGATCAAATTGCCAACATCTGCTGGATCATCGAAAAAGCAAGAGAGTTTCAGAAAAACATCTATTTCTGCTTTATTGACTATGCCAAAGCCTTTGACTGTGTGGATCACAATAAACTGTGGAACATTCTGAAAGAGATGGGAATACCAGACCACCTGACCTGCCTCTTGAGAAATCTATATGCAGGTCAGGAAGCAACAGTTAGAACTTGACATGGAACAACAGACTGGTTCCAAATAGGAAAAGGAGTTCGTCAAGGCTGTATATTGTCATCCTGCTTATATAACTTATATGCAGAGTACATCATGAGAAACGCTGGACTGGAAGAAACACAAGCTGGAATCAAGATTGCCGGGAGAACTATCAATAACCTCAGATATGCAGATGACACCACCCTTATGGCAGAAAGTGAAGAGGAACTAAAAAGCCTCTTGATGAAAGTGAAAGTGGAGAGTGAAAAAGTTGGCTTAAAGCTCAACATTCAGAAAACTAAGATCAATGCATCTGGTTCCATCACTTCATGGGAAATAGATGGGGAAACAGTGTAAACGGTGTCAGACTTTATTTTGGGGGGCTCCAAAACCACTGCAGATGGTGACTGCAGCCATGAAATTAAAAGATGCTTACTCCTTGGAAGGAAAGTTATGACCAACCTAGATAGCAGATTGAAAAGCAGAGACATTACTTTGCCAACAAAGGTCCGTCTAGTCAAGGCCACGGTTTTTCCATTGGTCATGTATGGATGTGAGAGTTGGACTGTGAAGAAAGCTGAGCGCTGAAGAATTGATGCTTTTGAACTGTGGTGTTGGAGAGGACTCTTGAGAGTCCCTTGGACTACAAGGAGATCCAACCAGTCCATTTTGAAGGAGATCAGCCCTGGGATTTCTTTGGAAGGAATGACGCTACAGCTGAAACTCCAGTACTTTGGCCACCTCATGCGTAGAGTTGACTCATTGGAAAAGACTCTGATGCTGGGAGGGATTGGGGGCAGAAGGAGAACGGGACAACAGAGGATGAGATGGCTGGATGGCATCACTGACTCGATGGATGTGAGTCTCAGTGAACTCCGGGAGTTGGTGATGGGCAGGGAGGCCTGGGGTGCCGCAATTTATGGGGTCACAAAGAGTAGGACAGGAGTGAGCGACTGAACTGAACTGAACTTACTTCCTCTCAGGTATCTGGGAAGGTGATTTTTAGAATGGTCTTGTTAACTTTTGAATGGGAGTTCAGTAACCTCACCACCAGTCCCCATGCACCTCCTTTCCCAACCAACACACACAGACACACAAACACACAGACACACACACACACAGGTATATTATTGGGCCAGAAAGCTTGTTCATGTTTTCCTATAAGAAATTCTGGAAAAATCTGAACGAACTTTATGGCCAACCCCAATATTTATTTAAGTCTCAACACATTCTTAGAGAAACTGTTGCAGTGGCTATTTATTAAGAGCCATCAGAATGAAAGCAAGCAAGCATCTCTGAATGTGGCATTTCAGTGAATGGTGGCCTTTCAGAAAGACATTTTAAATTGCAAATGAGACTTTGAAGTTTTTTTTTTTCCTAAAAGAGATTACAACAACTGGGTCAGTCTTGTATTTTCTACTTAATGAAAATTGGTTTGGGAAAAAATGCCATTCCTCTTCATAGTATTTATTATTTGAAAGATTGTGCCTTTCCCAGGAGTAGTAATTAAATAACTGGAAAAAATTAAGATGATAGGGAATTAGTGGTGCACAAAGAATGTAGCTATTTCTTTCCCTCTAAAATACATTTGTGAGGTTTAGTACAGCCACTACGTGGTAAGTGGCAAACCTGTGTTAAGTGCTTTAAGTATTTAATGCACAATTTACCTGTGACATGGTTAAACTAAAGAGTGAATTAACAATTTGTTTACAAAAACCAAAATGACAGAGAGGAACAAGCCCAGACAAAATCTAACCAACCTGATTTGGAATCTTGGCTCTGGCCTCTAACTTGCACTATGGTCATGTAGTTTCGTGGGAAAGTTGGATTTAACTGTTATAGTGTCTAGGATCTGGTGCTCAAAAAGTGAATTATTGGTGGAAGAATTATATATAAAAAATAGAAAGCAAGGCATTGTATGATAACTGTGTCAAATAAATACTACAATTAGCAGCACAATGCCTTCTCCTATTTGGGGTAACTCTGATGGCACCCCACTCCAGTACTCTTGCCTAGAGAATCCCAGGGACAGACGAGCCTGGTGGGCTGTTGTCCATAGGGTCGCACAGAATCGGACACGACTGAGTGACTTCACTTTCACTTTTCACTTTCATGCATTGGAGAAAGAAATGGCCACCCACTCCAGTATTCTTGCCTGGAGAATCCCAGGGACAGAGGAGCTTGGTGGGCTGCCATCTATGGGGTCGCACAGAGTCAGACTCGACTGAAGCGACTTAGCAGCAGCAGCTGGTATCAAGTTCATAGTAAGGGCAAGGTGTGTCACCAAACTTGAATTATCTTTGAGACTATCTGCCCAAATCCAGTACTAAGGAAAAGCCAATATTAGAATGTAGAAAAACATGACTTCCAACTGATGGATCATTTCTTGGCTTTAATGTTCTGATAATTTGAAGTTATTTTGGACATTAAGTTGACATCAGTTCAGTTCAGTTGCTCAATCATGTCCAACTCTTTGCGACCCCATGGACTGCAGCACGCCAGGCCTCCCTGTCCATCAACAACTCCTGGAGCTTGCTCAAACTCATGTCCATCCAACCATCTCATGCTCTGTCATCACTTTCTCATCCTCCTGCCTTCAATCTTTGCTAGCATCAGGGTCTATTCTAAGGAGTCAGTTCTCATCAGGTGGTCAAAGTACTGGAGCTTCAGCATCAGTCCTTCCAATGAATATTCAGGATTGATTTCCTTTAGGATTGATTCGTTGGATCCCCTTGCAGTCCAAGGGACTCTCAAGAGTCTTCTACAACAACACAGTTCAAAAGCATCAATTCTTCAGGGCTCAGCTTTCCTTATGGTCCAACTCTCAAATCCATACAGGATTACTGGAAAAACCATAGCTTTGAATAGACGGACCTTTGTCAGCCAAGTAATGTCTGCTTTTTAATATGCTGTCTAGGTTGGTCATAGCTTTTGTTCCAAGGAGCAAGCGTCTTTTAATTTCATGGCTGAAGTCACTATCTGCAGTGATTTTGGAGCTCAAGAAAAAAAGTCTGTCACTGTTTCCATTGTTTCCCCATCTATTTGTCATGAAGTGATGGGACCAGATGCCATGATCTTAGTTTTTTGAAAGCTGAGTTTTAAGCCAGCTTTTTCCACTTTCCTCTTTCACTTTCATCAGGAAGCTCTTTAGTTGCTCTTCCTGTTATTTAAATTGCTTTGATGAGGATAAGAGCACACACACGTTTTTTTTTCTTTTGTAAAAATGCCACTTGAGTCACAAAACTTCCATCATTAATGATAACTAACCATGAGAAAAATAACGAAGTATGTGCATATTTAGTTCTAAGGAAGCTGAACTGCATGATATGAGGTTAGTGAATATTTCCAAATTTCCCAGAGGGCTGAAAAAGCTTGTTAAATTGTCACTTGATATTCTAATGATAGAAAAAACAATGACAGCTGATGTCTTTGTTTCCAGAGAATTACACTGGAACAAGGAAAACAAATAGGGGGAAAAAAAGACTATTTAAAAATAAAAAAAGGAAAACAAATATGAAAAATAAGAATATTTTCTAAGTTATGCTGCTAAGTCGCTTCAGTCATGTCCGACTCTGTGCGACCCCATAGACGGAAGCTCACCAGGCTTCCCTGTCCCTGGGATTCTCCAGGCAAGAACACTGGAGTGGGTTGCCATTTCCTTCTCCAATGCATGAAACTGAAAAATGAAAGTGAAGTCGCTCAGTCGTGTCCGACTCTTAGCGACCCCATGGACTGGAGCCTACCAGGCTCCTCTGTCCATGGGATTTTCCAGGCAAAAGTACTGGGGTGGGGTGCCATTGCCTTCCCCGTTTCTAAGTTATAAATTTGTTTCAAACTTGTTTGTAAAATTGGGATACCAAGTTTAATAAGCTTCCCCTAATGTACAAGATTTAAGAGATGTGGGTTCAATCTCTAGGTCAGGAAGATTCCCTGGAGGAGGGCATGGCAACCCACTCCAGTATTCTCATCTGGAGAATCCCACAGACAGAGGAGCCTGGAGGGCTATGGTCCATAGTACCTCAAAGAATCGGACACAACTGAAGCGACTTAGCACACACGCATGTATACACCTAACTGAATGATTAGAGTTCCTTGTTCACACAGAAGGTAAGCTGACCTGCTAGTTAAGATGTAAAACAAAGTGTCAGAGCTGCTAAAAGCATCTTTAACAGACTGGACTAGGAAGAGGGTGATGGCCAAGTAAGCAGCTAATTCCATGGTTACTAAATCAATCACTAGATCCCCTACTATTTTTCAAGATTTTAAAACAAAACCCATGATCATCAAAAGGCTTCTGCCTTATAATTTAAGCATGTAAAACCACATCTGCTTCTTCAGGATAATTAATGCATTGACATTCAAATCAATTGATAAGAGCACAAGTGAGTGACATTAGTTAATTAATAATTGAAGAAAACACGAGTTGAGGGCTGGCCACGTTGCAAGGAGTGTACCACGCTCCAGGGACATATACTGTTGCAGAAAACAGTACTCAAGTAACCAAGCACCACACTCAGAGAGTTGGAGAACTCAGGTTAATTATGCCGGCGGGCCCAGAGGAGTTAACACTCCAAGCTCTGAGCCCCAAACAAAGGGATTACAGAGTTTTTATAGACAGAGTGTAGTGGGCAACAGTAGCTGTTAGTAGGCTGGTTTAAACTAAGCCGTTTCACACGCGTGAGAACAGCAGTGAAGATGGGGAGGGGGATGCCTGACCTGGACAAGCATGATTAAGCAGGTTGGCAGGGGTTGGACGATTGCAAAGAGCAAGACAAGGGTGAGTGAGATAAACTCCAGTTCCTAGCATTGCAAGTCCCCACTTTCTCAGACTATGTGACTTACGTGATCCAGATTTTGCAAGAGGCAAGCTGAGTTACAGAGGCAGAAGGAGAAGGAGGTTATGTAAAATTTTAACTTTTCCTCTTCATATATGAACAAGTTACAGTCACTGACTCACAGAACATGTGGTCTGGTGGTATATACGAACTGACAGCTCTGATCCAAATGTCAGGTTCATCAGGAAGTGCCTGGGGTCAAGGCTGGACACAGAGATGCTGTCAGGAGCCATGAAGTTCAGGTACATAAGAGAAGGTGGAGAGCGCAGGTTTAGGCCGTGGGGAACAGGAGGGTGCATGCTGTCACAGCACAGCAACCAAACGCAACATGCCAGGGAAGGAAATCAGTGCGAGTGCGAGTGAGTGCTCGGCACCCCCTACTTTGGGGGCCTCCAGGGCCTCCAGATACAGACAGAAATGGAAGGTCCAGGGTTGGGGAGGTTACAGCCTGCTGCTCAAGTGCTCAGCTGTAAGCCTCCATCAAGCCAAAAACTAACCCGAGTGGTCTACAACACAGTCCAGTCTTGACAACTGGATTTTGACTTAGGCTTCAAGAGACACCACGATGATGTGCAGGCCACCTGCAGGGAGGGGGGTTTCAAACTGAATGCAAGGAATTAGGGTTCAGTAGGGTTGCCCTACAGGAGGTAGACTGGACTGGCCACTACGGCCTAACCACAGACATCTCTGCTCTCTTTCTCCACTTTAACCTGAGCAGCTCCTCTTTTGGCTTTTTATCCAAGATATTAATGAAGGCGGTTTATATGCTTTTAACATAGAAAACAGAAGAGAATAATTAGCTAATTAAGTACTAAAATCCTTTAAAAATCAGTACATTTATATATATATGGAAATAAATATAAGAAGTATATAATAAATGACATATGCATATAATATATGCATATACAATAGATATTTATTAGATATAAGTATAAACATATTATATATATGCATATCTCATAAAAAAGAAGTCACCATGGTTCTTGGGGTGTCTCCTTCCCAAGATATTGGCTCCATTATCTGCTAGATACATGCTCTTGGTCAAGTTTTCTAATTCATTTAAACCTCAGTTTCCTCTGCAAAGTGGAGGTATTAATGGTACCTGTCTCCTAGTATGGCTGAGAGAATCAACTCAATCAATATAACAAGGGCTTGACTACAACCTCGCACAGAGTAGGCTCCCCATATTTTTCTAAGTTGCCAAAGGCATGTGCTGCATCAGGGAAGACTGGATTAATAAAAGAGAGGAAAAACCCAGCATCAGTTATTCTGCTTTTGATTTTTCACAAAGGCTTTTGAGCCCAAGTGATGTAGTAGCTTTGGACAGATGAATAGGCTTTGCTCATGAGAAGTGGGTACACTAAATTCAAAATCTTTTCCCTGCATTTTAAGAACTAAGCCTGGATAATTCGGAGTGGGTAGTTTCACCACGAATAATGATGTAGGGTAGCAGGTCAAATGGTAGACTGGTTCAAAGTGCAAGCCCTGTGATCAGGATGAGAAAGCAGGGCGCCCCCTGTTGACGGGAGGCAGGTCAGGGAGCAGAGGTGCATCCCTATGCTCAGAGTCCTGACCTTGAGAGGGGACCCCCACACTCCCAGCCCGAGACTAGGCCAGGGGGACATGAGTGACAGAAACTACACCAGAACCTTCCACCAAGGGAGCCGCCTGCACGTTATCCCTCAGACGGCATGAGAGCTACACGGAGCATCGGGTGAAAGGTGAGCCAGGATGAAAATCTCGCGGTAGTATCCTAGTCCAAGCCCTGCAAATGGCACTGCCCAGCAGTCCACGGGGCGTCCCATCATGGGTGCCCTCAGCCAGTGACCTGTGGCGGCCTCGGGGTGGGACAAGGAGACTGCAGGGAGTGTGGGCCTTTTATCCGGAGGCCAAGGCTAGCAATAGCGGTGGGCCCCAGACAGCATCCACAGGCCTGCAGTCAGCAGCAGGAAAGGTGAGGCCCTCACAGGCAGAGCTAATAGGAGCTTCAGCAGACTGCCCACATGTGGAAGGAGTGCAGACGGTGACATCAACAAGAGGAAGATTTTTAAGTCTTCCTCTTCACCCAGTAGCTCTCTTAGGAATGTGGAAGAAGAAAAAGAAAAAACGGATTATGGAGAAATAGCCACAAAAAGGGATTTCAACTTTGCTGGTACTTTATTCTAATGAACTAGAATTCAACAGAAAGAAATGGGTTTCAACAGGAAGAAACTATTGCCTTGAATTTGTTTTTAATCATGCATTGGTTTCCCCTATCTCCTTGGCATAGATTGCTACTTTTAGGAGTCAGAATCCAGAACAAGTTACAGAACACTAAAAAAAAAAAACAACAAACCAGCAGAAACAGTAACAACCAGCTACTTCTGTTGAACATTTCAACTGCACCAGGATAAAACCAGACCCTTCTATAGAACATAAACGACCATCAGGTTTTGCATTATCTAGCCACTGCAAATGGAGCCAACACATTCTCTGTCCCCAGAAGGTCCCTTTCAGCTTGGTGAGGCCTCGTGCTCAGGGCACAGAGGGTCATCTCTGTGGGGCATTTGTAAAGACAGTTTTCTGTGAACAGGCCAATATCCTTTCCCAAGCCAAATTATCCTTTAATGGGCTCTCAGCATTTTGTCTCATTCTGATTCCTCCAGCTGACCATGAATCAGAAAACTTTTTTTTCTAATTTTTATTTTCCCTCTGAGTCACTCTAGTCACTAATTATGAACATTTAGCTTGCTTTTAGAAACTTACCCTTCAGTAGGTTGGAAGAAGTGTCATAAAGCCTGTAGAATTAGAAAGAACTTTAGGGAGAATCTAGTCTAATTTATATATAAACTGAGGCCCAGGTGACCTGTGGGAGGCTACATAATAAACAGCACACCTGAGCTCAAAATGAATCTTGCTGGCCCCAGCCTGGAGCACCGAGACACGTGCTTTGGGACACATCACAGGCGGCCTGAAGTGAGGCTGAGACAAGCTTTCGGGTCCACAGATGGGTCCAGAGATCCACTGACAGACATCCTTGGAGAGCCATTTCCCCCAAAGCATCCAGCTTCTATAAAAGGAACTTAGATCAGGGTCAGCTACATTTTCTGAGAGCCTAATTTCCTGAGGAAACAACCCTTAGTCACCAAGAATTGAGTGAAGAATCGACCCATTTAGAGGCCTGATGAAAACGAGGGAAAGGAATCTGGTTTAGGTTTTCTTCTGAACAGGGAAAGTGACATGATTTATGGCTTCGCTAAAAGCAAACTTTATTGCAGAAGGAAAGTACTTTGAGCTGAAAATTTCTAGGTTTTACTGGAGTTCGGTAAAAGGAGAAGCTGTTGATGTAGGAGGTTAATGTCTGTCACAGTCTGGGTATTTTACAATGAGTTCCTTCACAGCATGTTCATTTTAAGAATAAAGAGGTCTTTACGGTTAGTGAAAGTTTAATGAGGATCACAACAGCCCCCCAGATGCTTACAATCCATTTAAATAACCCATAACCTCTATGTTTATCATGAGAGGGAACATGCCAATTTATGGCATTATAAACATTCTTCTGAAAAACTTTCCAGTTTCCACAGGCATTTCCAATAATTTTCTTTTACTTTCTGCAATTTATAAATTACAGAGTACACGTTACTATGGCAACGACCTCTAGTCTCTCTGTTACTCAAATACATGAAAGATAAGCCTTGGGGATATGATTCCACCAGCCAACAATTTACTGAATGGTTTAATCCCTAAATATTTCCTTCTTCTGCCATCCGTTTTAGCTGAGACATCAGGATAGCTACTATCAGGAAGGCAAATACAGAATTAAATAAAAGCACATGTGTTTTCTGGATAATAAATCAAGGAGGCCTAACGAATACAGAAAAGGAAGTTAAGTGATATCATTGGAGCTATATTTGGCAGCTGCTTACAGCTGTGTTCTTCTGTAAAATCCAAACTTCAACTTGCATGGACATCACAGTCACCAAGAAGACTTGCTGAAACGCAAAGCTGGGCTCCTCCCTGGCAGTGGAGCCCAGGTTGGGGTTAGGAGACTAGAGGTGGGGTCTGGGAATCCGCTTTCCTTCCAAGTCCCAAGGGAGGCTGATACCGCCAGTCCAGACACCTGACTACCACCACTCTAAGCACTGTTTGAAGCATTTTAAAGAACTGTAGTAAAAATACACCCTACATAAAATTTACCATTTTGACCATTTTCAATTGCACGATTCAGAGGCACTAATGACATTCACACCGTTGTGCACTGTCCACCTCCAGAACCCTTTCTTCACCCCAAACAGAAACCCTGCACCCGCCAAGCAATGACTCCCCATTCTCCCCACTCCCCGCCCCTGGCACCCCCCATTTTACTTTTAGTCTCTCTCTATTCACCTCGTAAAGTGAAATCATACAACACTTATCCTTTTGTATCTGAATGTCCTTCCTAGACCACATTTTTTAACCCAATCATCCATGAATGGATTTTGGGTGGTTTCTGCCTTGCAGCTATTGTGAATAATGCTGCTGTGAACAAGAGTATATAAAAATTTATTTAACTACTTTGGATTCTTTGAGGTATATACTTGGAAGTGGAATTGCTTATTCTAACTGTTTTACTTTCATAATTATACTTCAACTTCAGAAAAATATACATTATTATCCTCATTTTACAGATGAGGAAACTGAGACCCTCAGAATTCAGATTTTCCTCAGGTCACACAGATGGTAAGTGGAGCCTGATTTCCAGCTCAGGTTGGCTGGCTCTGGGGTTCAGGTACCCAGGAAACTCAATTGTCTTCTCTACCTGAAAGAACATTTTATTTTTCCTGGAAAACCATTACTGACACAGACTTTTTTTTTTTTAACAATAAAATGTAAGTAATTACTTTTCCGAAATAATACACTAAAGCATGGGATTAAATAATCAAATGTATGTAAGAATTTTGTTGGAAGATAAAGCAAATTATTCTTTCCAGTTTGCTGATTTATGCATTCCTCCTTTAAGTTTTTTCTGGAACAAAGCAGGCAAAACTGTTTTTAAAATCTGCTATTTAGAGACCAAAACTATTTCCAGTTGCCCCAACAGTTCAACTCCAAGCAGTAAAAATGGCAATCCAGCAGTGGAGCAGAATTATTCTTGGAATGATCAGAAAAGTGGGATTGCCCCACTATCATATATTCGGCTCTCTGCATAATTAAACCAAACAAGTCATTGGGAAAGTCCTCTAGTGGGCTTCAAATGCAGTTAAATTCAATGAGTATGCTACACAAGTTAGAAACCATGATCTGAGTGGTACAGGCAAAACCTAGCACAGTATATACAACATAGAAAAACAGAAAATGGCTGAGAAAATCACAGGGGGCCCAGTTTAATCCACTAGACTCTCAATTATTTCTGGAATGCACCCTCTTCCTATGTGAACAGCCTGCTTTCATATCTAGGACTTAAAAGGGTTGGGGTGTGTGACAGTGCATGTCAAGTATGAGGGTTGATGAAGACGGTGGATTAAAATGGTCCAAAGAGAAGAGGAGATCATCAATTATGGATATTTCAAATATATTTTAAAGTGCACATTAACTCTCCTGGATTTGCAATCAGGATGTGGTGGGTTTTAAAGGTATTATGTGCAGGCAAATAAGCATGTCTATTCTTCAAGCATCATCTCAGACCATACATGTACATTCTTTTCCTTCCCAACATCAATGCTTTGAGAATATGGAAAGGTTATTCGAGCACTGCTGCGTTTGTAATTGAAAGCCAACCTTTAGGTAAAAAAGACATAAGAGAGGATGAAAGTATTTGAGAAAGGTACTTCTCCACTCCTTGGTCTAGATGCTCAGACAGTGAGATACTGAGTAATTCTCATCAATATCTAGTAAATATGAGGATTTCTGTTAAATGAACAATTAAAAGATGGGCATCCTGTCCTGCATATGACAATCTTGCAAATATTCCCTCATCTCTACTCTTCTACACTATAACCTAATTAATTCCAGCTCTTCGAGGGTCTCCTTAAATTGCATAACTATCCATTTGTGGATAGAAGAACAGTCATTTGTGGGAGATTCTGTGTAACTCCCATCTTCCAGAAAATAGCCTCCCTTGCCCACTCCATCACCAGAAACATGGGTCTATTCATTCTTTCAGGATAACTCGGGTTGCTATTTTACAAATTTAAATGATCATTAAATCACAAGAAACTCTTATCTCACTCCTTATACTACCACTTTCACTTAAATATTTTTCTCTTTCCCATCAACAAGTGTGACAACCTAGAAGAAACGGACAAGTTTTGACTCAAGAAGAAATAGATAATTTGAACATACCAGTCACTAGAAGCGCAACGGAATCTGTAATTTAACAATTCCCTACAAACAAAAGTCCAGGACCAGATGGCTTCATAGGTGAATTCTACTAAACATACAAAGAGGAATTTACACTGATCCTTCTTGAACTCTTGGGAAAAACCAAAGAGGCGGGAACACTTCCAAAAACATTCTATGAAGTCACCATCAACCTGATACCAAAACTGGACAAAGACATCACCAAAAAAAGAAAATTACAAGCCAAACTTTTCTTTTTCTTTCCATTTTAAAGAATAGTGATAATTAAAGCCAAGGGAGAATAGCAAATTAAAGATATAGAATTCTATGCATTCTTTCTACCCCTGCTGCTGCTGCTAAGTCACTTCAGTCGTGTCCGACTCTGTGCGACCCCATAGACGGCAGCCCACTGGCTCTGCCGTCCCTCGGATTCTCCAGGCAAGAACACTGGAGTGGGTTGCCATTTCCTTCTCCTATCCAAGTTAAATTTTTACTTTTCATGTTTTGTTTTGTTTTTTGTACAAAAGGACTTTTAAAGTATTCTCTTGCATATAGATTCAACACTGAAGCTTGAATATATTCTGGACAGGAATTCAGATCCTGTTCCTACAGCTTGAGGTAGCTTCCTTATATCAACATTTGACTAACAGCTTCCTTTCCACACCTATAACATTCTCTTTTAATATCTCAGCTTACATGGGTCTCTGTTCAGAAAGTGGTTTCACTGGAAACTCTCTCAGAGTATTTATGATTCTCCAGATGTTTAACATGAGGTCCAAATGCAACGCACAAAGCTACCTTCTGTTGCAATGTCTCCACCAAGAAGCCTTAACTATTTCTTGTTGATATTCCTTTAAATATTTGGTTCTTTGAAGTCAAGGAGATGTCTGAATATTCATTGTTTTCCTTCCCGTCAGTCAGGATTTTTTGTTCCACACAAAAGGCACACACCGTGGATCACTTAAGCAAAGTAGAGCTTTGTGGAAAGAAAATTGAGTAGCTCACAGGCTCTATAGAGGCTGAACAAAGAGAACTGGGGCTAACCATCATTATTTCAAGGTATACATCTGATATTTTAGTTGCTATTCTTTGACATCTGCTTTTATTACACAGTTTTTCCTTGGTTCTTAGTCTTTTCTTCTTTTGTGCCAAATTATATTTATTGAATCCTATATATTTATATAAAATATAGGATAAGGATTTACTTCTGCTTCAGGAAGAAAGCTGGATTAGAGATGATCTCCTTAAGCTAGTTGAGAATTGAGCAGATTTCAAAGTAGACGTTTTTGTATTAGTGAAGGCTGGTTTCTGGTTCACCTATAACCTTGTGACCCAATAGAACCACCTACTGATTTCCAAGGACCCCTCCTCTTGGGTGAATATAAACTCCATTTTGCTTCCTTCTCTCATTTCCATAGGACCGTGTATACATATTTATAATTCTTCTCAGTCTCTAAGCAACTGATTTTAGACTTGTCATTGCCTTGAATGAACAATGGGGCCAAATGCCAGACTCACATAGCTTGGCTCTTTTCTTTTCCTCTGCAATGCTTCCTAAGGCAGTAGTTCCCCAAATACCCACTGCCTTAAAGGTAGATCTCTTGATAGCCTCAGTTTTATTTGTTTTAGTCCAGATTCTTCCAGTAGTTCTCAGGGTAAAGTTGGCCTGTCACAAACTAGGCTGCTATCATCTTGAGCTGAGCTCCCCTACTCAGATTGTAAAAGCTAAACAAGATTTGATAGAGTGTTTTATTAAGGGAATAAACAAGGCTTTATTAGGGGAACAGCTCACTGGCTGTTCTTGCCAGTGTTCCCCTAAATCTCATTCCCTTTCCTCAGACAGAACAGCCTGCAGATTTAATCTGATCTGAGTGTTCTGGCTAAAATGTCTCCTTGGATAGTGATTCACAGATCAACAAGGTGATGATAGCTTCTATTTCTGCAAGTATTGTTTGCTGACAATTAAAGCATGATTTGTTTAGAGTAAAATATTTTTTCTTCCAAATGGTAGAGGAAGTGTGGATGGTGAAGATAGTAAAAATTTACAATATGAATCAGTAAATCTACAAAGCAAGACAATAGATAAAGCATTATGAGATTGTTAAATCTAAAAAAAAAAATGACCAGATACAGTAATATTTTCATAGAGTATATTAACTTCTCTTTGGGGGAGAAATAGTGTTATTGTATAGAACCAAGGGCATCTTAACCCTGACAAATGAACAGATATAAATATAAAAGCAAAGCACAGCAAAAGTAAAATCACACTGGTGCAATACAAATGTTATGTTCTGATTTAAGCTGACTTTGCTGATTCCTGGATCTTATAAAGAGTACTAATTGAAATTTAAGGAAATTAACTTGTTGTGAAAGGAGTACATCAAGGCTGTGTATTGTCACCCTGCTTATTTAACTTAAATGCAGAGTACATCATGCAAAATTACTTTGCCGACAAAGGTATGTAGAGTCAAAGCTATGGTTTTTCCAGTAGTTATGTATGGAGGTGAGAGTTGGACCATAAAGAAGGCTGAGGGCCAAAGAATTGATGCTTTTGAACTGGCATAGGAGAAAACTCTTGAGAGTGCCTTGGACTGCAAGGAGATCTAACCAGTCAATCCTAAAGTAAATCGACCCTGAATATTCACTGGAAGGACTGATGCTGAAGCTGAAGCTCCAATACTTTGGCCACTTGATGTGAAGAGCTGACTCACTGATGCTGATGCTGGGACCCTGATACTGGGAAAGACTGAAGACAGGAGGAGAAGGGGACGACAGAGGATGAAATGGCTGGATGGCATCACCAACTCAATGGACACGAGTTTGAGCAAGCTCCGGGAGCTGGTGAAGGACAGAGAAGCCTGGTGTGCTGCAGTCCATGGGGTCACAGAGAGTTGGTCATGACTGAGTGACTGAATAACAGACACTGTGCTTATGGGGAGACAGGGTATCCCCACACTCATATACTGCTCCATCTGAACATGACCACTTCCAGACGTTTGCAGGCAGATAGATTAAGGGAGGGAGGGGAGGAACATCAGAGTAGAACTGCATCGTTTGAGCCATCTGAAGAACTCACGGCACAACCCATGTTGTCTAGATGGAAGCCCAAGTCATGGACTAATTCTTTTCTATGATAATAAAGAGGGTGATTCTAATAAACGAGAAATGGTGAAATAGCTATGCCTAATGTGCTTGTGTTCTAAAAGTTAAAATGACAAGTGGTCTTCACTTTGGGGAAGCTGAGAAGGCGGTAAATTCTGGCTAGAGAGAAGGCAAATGCTATTTATACATAAACACAAGCTACAAAAGTTCGTGGTCTGCTTGGAGTATAAATTTATAACAATTTTATGAAGGAAAACTTGCAGGATTCTCAAGGACTGAGTGAAAGTGAAAGTCGCTCAGTCATGTCCAACTCATTGCAACCCCTTCCGGGCCAGAATACTGGAGTGGGTTGCCATTTTCTTCTCCAGGGGATCTTCCCAACCCACGGATTGAACCCAGGTCTCTTGCATTGCAGGTGGATTCTTTACCTACTGAGCTATCAGGGGACTGAGTACACTATTAGACTACACATTACAAGGGAATCAGCTAATACATTTAAAATGAATATATTCGTGTAACTATTGTTTTTGTTAAGAAACCAAATATCAGCACAAAGCGTTTAGCTACTATGGATCATAAGCTCTAGCCAAATATAACCACAATCTAGACTTCTAATCCCATTGTTTAGTTGTGACTGTTTATGAAATCTACAGACATGTACTAACACAACACATTCACGTTTGTGTCTTCCTTCTGTTGTTTAACATTAGGTTAGCTAAATTTGTCCACAGTTGTTTCTGACAGCATAATTCAAATTCTTTCTTTTTTTATATATTGAATATTATTCCACTGTATGGATATACTATAAATTATGTATCCATTCTATAGTTGGTGAGTATATGGGTTTGAGTCATTATCAATGATGCTGCCATGAACACAATTATACACCTTTAATGGAGCTATTCTGTGCATTTCAACCGGCAAATAGTAATTAGTATACAGAAACAAAGAACTGTCCAAGGTTCTAGTAACCATTTTTTTTTCTACCAGCAAAACTCACGTTACTTTATTCTCCATCCCCTTTCAATTCTGTCCATTGTGGTAGTCATAAGGCTTGTATTTTTGGATGACTGCTGATGTAGAGCATCTTCTTATACACTAATTGGCATATTGGTTGTTTTTATTTGAGAAGTGTCATTTGTTAAAGTTGCTAATCTGTTCTATACACGAGTCCTTTGTCATATATTACAAATAACTTTGCCCACTCTCTGGCTTGCCTTTTGAATGGTTTCTTGATGTTTAATGACCAAAAGTTCTTGGTGCTCACAGAGTTCTATTTGTCAAAATTTTCCTATATAATTGCTCTTTTCTCAAAATGATATTTTATTCATTTTATAATAATATATATTTAAGGTAAACAACATGATGCTTTGATATACATATTGATAGTGAAAATATTTATCTTACTAAATTCAAGCTAATTAACATATCATCCCCTCATACAGTTACCATTTCTTTTGTGATGACAGCATCTGAGATGTGCTCCCCTAGAAAATTCCCAGCATCCAAGGCAATATCACCAACTATCACCATGCCTGCACTTGGTCTCTATGCTGCTCCTCCCACACAACCTCAGCTTTGCGCCCTCTCACCCACATCTCCCCCGCTCTTCAATCTCCTTCTCTCCCATCCCTGGCAACAATCACTCTATTCTCTGCTTCTATGTGTGTAATGTTCACAACAGCCAGGATACGGGAACAATCTAAGGGTCTCTTGACAGACGAATGAAAAAAAAAATTGTGATCTGTACATACATGTGTACACACACAGTGGAGTATTATTCAGCCTTAAAAAACAGGGAGACCCTCTAAATTGACATTTCTCCAAAGCAGACATACAGATGGCCAAAAAGCACATGGAATGATGTCCAGCATAACTAATTATCAGAGAAACGCAAATCAAAACTACAGTGAGGAGTCATTCCACACTGGCCAAAATGGCCATCATCAAAAGTCTGAAAACAATAAATGCTGGAGAGGGTGTGGGAAAAAGGGAACCCTCCTGTTGGTGGGAATGCAAACTGGTACAACCACTATGGAGAACAGTATGGAGGCTCCTTAAGACACTAAAAGTAGAGCCACCAAAGACCCAGCATTCCCATTCCCCGGCAAAAACGTGGAGAAAACCGTAATTCCAAAAGATACATGCTCCCTGATGTTCACTGTAGCACTGTTTACAATAGCCAAGACATGTAAACAACCTAAATGTCCTTTAACAGAAAAATGGATAAAAAAGATGTGGTACATATATACAGTGGACTATTATTCAGCCATAAAAGATAATGAAATGATGCCATTTATAGCAACAAGGATGGACCGAGAAGTCATACTACGCTGGACAGAGAAAGACAAATATCATATGGTATCACTCATATGTGGAATCTAATATTTTAAATGATACAATGAACTTATTTACAAAACAGGAACAAACTCTGGGATTAAAAAAAGAAAAAAACTTACCAAAGGGGAACTGTGTGGAGGGGGATAAATTAGGAACTTGCAATTAACATATACACACTGCTATATATAAGACAGATAGCCAACAATGACCTATCTATAGTACAAGGAACTCAAACTCTTCTCAGTATTCTCTGATATCCTACATGAAAGGAGAATCTGAAAAAGAATGAACATATGTATATGCATAACTGAATCTTTATGCTGTATACTTGAAAACCTAATACAACATTGTACATCAGTTATACTTCAATACATTTTTTTAAAAGGATGAATACATTACATCTAAAAAAAATCCAAACAGGGAGATCCTGCCATTTGCAACGTTATGAATGAAACTCAAACACAATTACTGCTTTTTGCATCCAATTTAAGAAAATAATGCCTACTCTAAAATCAGGAAGGAATTTTTATGAATTCCAGTTGTCCCTGGAAATTCTCTAACTTAATCAAATCTTTCCTCTTGATACAGATCACAGTTTTTAAACTTTTCCTCTGCTTCTCTTAAAATAAGGATGATCACTGGTTCTGCTTCTAATGTTGTTATTTTCCTGGACCTATTTCTTTGTTCACCTCTTAAGTTTTTAAAATTAAGTGCAGTCCAATTTGCATGAATATTTTTTACAGGCTGTAGGTGATGCACTATTCCTCCAGGGAACTAGGTCTTAAATTCTTGCACATAGTTTATTTCAGTATCACTTTACAACGTCCTTAGGCAGGACTTACACAGATTCCAGAGTGGATTGAGATTTTGTAAGACCTGCTCTGGGCTTTCCAGGTGGCTCAGTGGTAAAGAACCCGCCTGCCAATGCAGGACACATGAGTTCGACCCCTGGGTCAGGAAGATCCCCTGGAGAAGGAAATGGCAACCCAGAGGAGCCTGGCAGGCTACAGTCCATGGGGTCACAGAGAGTTGGATATGACTGAGCGCGAACAGTTCAATTCAGTCGCTCAGTCATGTCTGACTCTTTGTGACCCCATGAATTGCAGCACGCCAGGCCTCCCTGTCCATCACGACCTGGTCTATTTTCTGGTTACTCTTCCAGCAGATGGTTTATAAGGATCCCTTCCTTCTTTGGGGCCTAGTTTGCAAATTTTCACTTTCTTGTGCTGTGAATCTGCGAACATCTCTCAAACACTTAGAAGCCAGTCTCTGCCTTTTACCCTACGACAAACCACTTTTGCCCTGAAAAAATCACTTTCAGATGAAAGTTAGAGCAGAATTAGGTTTGTTTTGCTCCTCTCTCATCCACTGTAGGATTTGGTCCCTCGAGTCCTGGCTGACTGGGAAGAGCTGATCTCCAGCCTCTGGCTCTCTCACCAGTGAGATGGTCAGAAAAACTCTTTGGCAGAGACTTTCTTCTCAGCTTTTCCACATCCTTCCCCCTAACGTTTAACAGTCTACAAATGCCAGCAAAGGTGGAGAATGTTCATCTCACTTCCAATGTCTTTTTCTTCTCTCCAGGTTCTTGGCTGTACAAGTTCTAACTGCCTTGATTGCTCTCTGGTACCTTTCAAAATGCATGATTTTTTTTAAAATCTCATTTACCTTCTCTACTGTTCCTGGCATTCAGTGTGGTCAGCTGCAAACTAATATATCATAGCCAGAAGCAGAAAGCTTCAAATACCACATTATTGAGTCCAAAAATAAAACCGTAAAAATGAAAGATGATTGATGGGACAAAATTACCATCAATCTAAAATATTTAAGTTAATGTATGACCCTACCTCAAACGAGATTATTTGCTGATTTGCTAATTCAGATGTCTCATGGAGTTATATTCACTGGGCCCCTCAAGCTTCCAACACGTAAGATGTAATTTGGAAAATATTAGTATATATTTAATCCAGTTGCATATAAAAAGATTTATTTCACTTAAAATCTGAAAATAGCATATTCTTGCCACAGAAAGCTCTTTAATGAGTAGTTCTAGCTATAGCTGGTATTTATTGAACACAAGCACTTTAATCCACGTGTTCTTTAAGTATAACTTATTAAATACACAAAAGGATTCCTGCTATTTATATTTTTGAGACTAGGCACCAGACAGAAAGAAAGAGAAAAGAAATTTGTTCAAAGCCCACACTGGGTTAACCGTGGAAGCCAAACTCCAAATCAAGTGTCTCTGATTTCAAAGCCCAAAGGTTTATTTGAAAGCAGCTCTTTTACCCCTTTCCTGTTGCCCATTTCTGTCACCCTCTAACCTTAAAAAACATTTATAGGAATAAATTGATTAGGTATGATCACAGTGTGATTTCCCCTCCTGCAGACAACTCATTTGTATTGCAAATTGTTAATAACATCCTAAAGTCCAACAATATCATTATCACCGGGGGCCTTCAGATTCACTTCCTAAGTGACTAAGCAGTTGAAGCTGACTTCTGACTTGATGCTTTCCTGAATGCACACCATGCCTTGCTTAACCTGTGGCTCCTTTCCCAAGACAAAAAGAAGTAAAACTGAAGAATCATGCAGTTAAAAAATGACTAGCTTCAGACCCCTTAGCAATCCTGCAGGCAGATCACTTGGGCAAGATAACACCTGAGGAGAGACTCAGCCAGTTTGCACACAATGCACGAGAATGCAGAATCCCACTTCCTCTCCTGATCATTGCCTGAGATTCTCCACCTACTCCTCCTCTGATTTTTCCCTTTAAAAACTTTCATGGCTGAGCTGGACAGTTGGTCTCACTCAGGACAGGAGTCCATCTTCTCCCCAGATGGCCGGCTTTTCTGATGAAAGCAAGTTTCCCTCCCACTGACACTTGCCTCTAGAATGATTGGCTTTTCAACTGTGAGCAGCCGAACCAGAGTTCGATGACATATTCATTCCAAATACTGGTCAATAAATTTTGCCAGAGCTATATTTGGAGCATGAATATAAATGGGATGCTTATAGGAAGCCTCCTGCTATTAGAAACGCTAACACTCCTAAATGTGAGTTCAAACAAAAAGGATATATGAAGCAAACACTTTCACTTCTGCTCATCAGATTCAGTTAATCTGTTACAAACCTTTAATAGTTTGAGGCCCTCACTGGGAAAGCCAGCTCTGATTACATAAGCTTCACCCGGAGTTACAGCTGCCTGGGTATCCATACTTGTTAGTTCAATAATGCGGAAGTGAATTTGAAGGCTGAAAGGGGCCCCCGGTGATGATAATATTATTGG
Source organism: Tragelaphus eurycerus (assembly GCA_935064755.1). Classification (NCBI taxonomy): domain Eukaryota; kingdom Metazoa; phylum Chordata; class Mammalia; order Artiodactyla; family Bovidae; genus Tragelaphus; species Tragelaphus eurycerus. Next base: position 4,663,355 of record CAKXYN010000051.1, read on the forward strand.
ACTTTAGGATGTTATTAACAATTTGCAATACAAATGAGTTGTCTGCAGGAGGGGAAATCACACTGTGATCATACCTAATCAATGTAAGATTAAAAACAGGCTAACATGTGGGGAGGCACAGATGTAGATATTAGGAGCTGAGCAGTAGCCTGCCATTGAGCCTGACAATCATTGGATTCAAGGTCAGGATGAGTGTGCTCTGGTGGTTCATTTTATTCTCTGTCATTTTCACTGAACATGGGCAAAGCTGGAAAATCTTCATGCATGAATGTAAAGAGTTCTCTTTTGCCTCCAAGTTAAATGCAGACTTGTGGGACTGCTCCCTGGACACCACTGAGATATAAATACAACCACCACCCAGTACCTTAATGACCTAAAAACATCACAACACTGTAATCTAGTTAGTAATCTCTTCACCTCCGCTCTTTTAATGTGTTAACAGAGTACTTAATGCATCTCCCAACCCATCACGGTGTCTAGCTGCCAACGGAAATTTGTTTTTTTTGGCCATACCACTGGCATGCAGGATCTTAGTTCCCCCACCAGCAATCTAACCTGTGCCCTGTGCAGTGGGGCACACAGTCCTAACAAATGGACCACCAGGGAATTCCCTAGAAATTCTATACAGAACGGGGGTTAAGCACTTCCAAACAGGTAAGGAGACTGGAGATAATATAAGGAATTAATATATAAAATTCCATCTCTAGAAAACATGGTCTCTGGTATAAAATGAATGCTGCATTTTGTTCAATTTGTCTCTTTTTGTCTCAAAGTGATGGCTTCTTGTTCCATTGTTCTTTGCTGGGTCTTAAAATAGTATTTTTTTCAATTCATATATTAAGACGCAATTTTCTTTATTTTAGCAACAAATATTAAAAGTGACAGAGAAATGATTCACTGAAAACAATTACAAATAATTCTTATAATTAATCATCTTTGTTGTATTGTAGTCCACCATTCAGAGTTGAACTGAATCTTTCCTCATGCTTCAATTTAAATGCATGTTTTGAGACTTCCCTGCCAGTCCAGTGGTTAAGATTCTACACTTCCACTGCAGGGGTCACGGGTTTGAGTTCCAGTTTGGAAACAGATTCTACATGACTCCGGGGGCGGGGGGTGGGGTGGAGGAGCATGTTGTGGCAGAATACTGCATCAGTGGTATCCTGTCCCTTTTCAGTTCAGTTCAGTCGCTCAGTCATGTCTGACTCTTTGCCACCCTATGGACTGCAGCATGCCAGGTCTCCATGTCCATCACCAATGCCCAGAGCTTGCTCAAACTCATGTCCATCAAGTCAGTGATGTCATCCAACTATCTCATCCTCTGTCGTCCCCTTCTCCTCCTGCCCTCAATCTTTCCCAGAATCAGGGTCTTTTCCAATGATTCAGTTCTTTGCATCAGGTAGCCAAAGTATTGGAGTTTCAGCTTCAACATCAGTCTTTCCAGTGAACACTCAGGACTGATCTCCTTTAGGATGGACTGGTTGGATTTCCTTGCAGTCCAAGGAACTTTCAGGAGTCTTATCCAATACCACAGTTCAAAAGCATCAATTCTTCAGTGTTCAGCTTTCTTTATAGTCCAACTCTCATATCCATACATGAGTACTGGAAAAGCCTTGACTAGATGGACCTTTGTTTGCAAAGTAATGTCTCTGCTTTTTAATATGCTGTCTATGTTGGTCCTAACTTTCCTTTCAAGAAGTAAGCATATTTTAATTTCATGGCTGCAGTTACCATATGCAGTGATTTTGGAGCCCTCCCACAAAAAAAGTCAGCCACTATTTCTCCATCTATTTGCCATGAAGTGATGGGATCAGATGCCATGATGTTAGCTTTCTGAATGTTGAGCTTTAAACCAACTTTTTCACTCTCTCCTTTCACTTTCATCAGGAGGGTCTTTAGTTCTTCTTCACTATCTTCCATAAGGGTGGTGTCATCTGCATATCCGAGGTTATTGATATTCCTCCTGGCAATCTTGATTCCAGCTTGTGCTTCATCCAGCCCAGCATTTCTCATGATGTACTCTGCATAGAAGTTAAATAAGCAGGGTGACAATATATAGCCTTGATGTACTCCTTTTCCTATTTGGAACCAGTCTGTTGTTCCATGTCCAGTTCTAACTGTGGCTTCCTGACCTGCATACAGATTTCTCAAGAGGCAGGTCAGATGGTCTGGTATTCCCATCTCTTTCAGAATTTTCCACAGTTTATTGTGATCCACAATAAGCCTTTATTGTGATCCACGATAAAGCCTTTAACTAAAGGCTTTGGCATAGTCAATAAAGCAGAAATAGATGTTTTTCTGGAACTCTCTTGCTTTTTTGATGGTCCAGCAGAAGTTGGGAATTTGACCTCTGGTTCCTCTGCCTTTTCTAAAACCAGCTTGAACATCTGGAAGTTCACAGTTCACATATTGCTGAAGCCTGGCTTGGAGAATTTTGAGCATGACTTTACTAGCATGTGAGATGAGAACAATCACAGAATACTTTGAGCATCCTTTGGCATTGCCTTTCTTTGGGATTGGAATGAAAAACTGACTTTTTCCAGTCCTGTGGCCACTGCTGAGTTTTCCAAATTTGCTGGCATATTGAGTGCAGCACTTCTACAGCATCATCTTTTAGGATTTGAAATAGCTCAATTGGAATTCCATCACCTCCACTAGCTTTGTTCATAGTGATGCTTCCTAAGGCCTATGTGACTTAACATTCAGGATGTCTGGCTCTAGGTGAGATCACACCATCGTGATTATCTTGGTTGTGAAGATCTTTTTTGTACAGTTCTTCTGTGTATTCTTGTCACCTCTTCTTAATATCTTCTGCTTCTGTTAGATCCGTACCATTCCTGTCCTTTATTGAGCCCATCTTTGTCCTTCTTAGTGGATCATTATCTGGAGATACCTGTCACTTCCTCTTATTATTGGTCATGTTAACTTTGATCAATTGGTTAAGGTGGTGTCCACCAGAATTCTCCACTGCAAATGTATTCTGGTCCTATTGTTACTAACAAGAGGACTGTGATGAGAAATTTTAATATTGCATGAATGTCCTGTTGAAGCTTTCACCTCATGGTTTCAACAACCACTGATACCTGAGTTCTACGCTAGTTTCAAAATGGTAGCTTTCCTGCAGCTCTACATTTACAGAATTGTCATTCAACTGAAGAAGCTTTCCCTCCCCTCCTGTTTGCTGCTGTTGTCAATAACAAAAGAACTCTTTTGTAGAAGGGGGCTAATATAATTATTCTGACAAATTTTACAAACATGATCCACAAACATCCATTAGGTTTGGTGCCAGTTTCTGAGGAAATTTGGTGCAAGAATCTGTTCCAAACAGAGCATACTTGAATATTTTTGGCACAAAATTCCTCTCTGTGTCTTGGTGCACATTTGGCTGGCACACAGGAAGGCATTTTTAGTGAGTGCCAGCTCTAGAAACATTTGCATGACCTGGAAAGAATATGCCAGAAATGTGGAGAGGCAGAGGATTCCTAGTCTGAAACCCTGCATTCAGAATTGTGTTTTTCTGTGTCTGGGTCCAATGTGGCTACTAATCTGTTGGGAAATGATGCCTTGCTTTTCCCAGTCAGTTTTCTCTTTCCAACATATTTCTCTTTCCAGTTTTGACCAGTTGCCTCTATATTTTAAATACGAATTTGCAAATATAAATATCTATGTTAATGAAACCTATTTTTAAAAGCTCTTTACAATTTTAGATGCTTTGACTTCTTATTCAGTCACTAAGTTGCATCTGACTCTTAGTGGCCCCATGGACTGCAGCACGCCAGGCTCCCCTGTCCTTCACTATCTCCCAGCGTTTGCTCAAATTCATGTCCATTGAGTCGGTGATGCCATCCAACCATCTCATCCCCTGCTGCCCCCTTCTCCTCTTGCCTTCAGTCTTTCCCAGCATCAGGATCTTTCCCAATGAGTTGGTTCTTCTAATCAGGTGACCAAAGTATTGGAGCTTCAGCATCAGTCCTTCCAATGAATATTCAAGGTTGATTTCCTTTAGGATTGACTGGTTTTATCTCCTTGCTATCTCCCTTAGGACTCTCAAGAGTCTTCTCCAACACCACAATTAAAAAGCATCAATTCTTTGGCACTCAGCCTTCTTTATGGTCCAACTCCCACATGCACACATGACAGCTGGAAAAAAAACATAGCTTTGACTAGGTCCTTTGTCAGTAAAGGACTTCCCTGGTGGCTCAGACAGTAAAGCATCTGTCTATGATGCGGGAGACCCAGGTTCGATCCCTGGGTTGGGAAGATCCCTTGGAGAAGGAAATGGCAATCCACTCCAGTACAATTGCCTGGAAAATCCCATGGACAGAGGAACCTGGTAGGCTACAGTCCATGGGGTCGCAAAGAGTCAGACACGACTGAGCAACTTCACGTTCACGTTCACGTTTGTCAGCAAAGTGATGTCTCTGCTTTTTAATATGCTGTCTAGGTTTGTCATGGCTTTCCTTCCAAGGACTTAGTGCTCTGCAAAACTTTCTAGCTTTATAAGACTATTTAAGAAGAGTGCATCTTACCTAAAGAGTAACGTCACTATAAACACAAAAGACTATTTTTTTAAGGTTTTAAAGCAAACATATCCAGGCTGAACTATTTTATTTTTTAAATCAACTAAGGTAGATACTTTCTGAAATCAGCAGGGGGGATTTTAAAATAGTTGTTTGTTTTTTCCTAAGGATGATAGCTCTGTAGTCTAGAAATATGCTACATCAGAGTCATCCTCATTTATTTAGCCTTGAAATTTCAATTGAGACATAATATATGCCTGTAGGTAAAAGATAGCAACTTAGCCAACTGAACGGAAGAGCAAGAAAGGAACTAAATCCAGTGTCGAGATACAGAGGAGATGCTGATGGCTTGTGTTATGAACACAGATTCCCCCAGCAGCCCTTGAATGTCCACCCTGTTGATGAAATGCTTGAAGTGAATCATAATCCAAGTCAAGACAGCCATAAGAAAATAAAAAAGGGGACGAAATAATGTAGCAATTTGTTTTGACAATATTTTTCTTTTCAAGCTGCTCACATCTACTAAATCCCTCACAGAAGAGAGAACAATGCAAAGGAGAGGAAAAGGTCACATTTTAGAGGTGTGCAATCAGCGTGTTTTGTCTATTACGGGAATGAAATGATATACAGGATGATTACCTGGCATGGTTAAGTTTCTTAAGTGATATGAACTACCACTTCATCACAGCAAGTTCATTACAGCAATGACTCCAAAAGTGGACACATCATTCTCCATGACTACATTAGCCACTCTGCAGAGACTCAGTCATTTATTCTATTGTGTGTAAATGCAGGTCTGGTCAAGGTGTATGTGTTTATCATCTACTGACAGAGACATCCTCTATGTAACCTCAAGATACAAGTTCATTTGTAATTTAAAACTACTCATTGCCAAATGAAAAGAAAGCAGATTTGTTTTGTGAGTGTTCCAAATATAACAGCCTTCCAAAATATTCATTGCTAGAGAACATTGGATTTCAGGGTAATATTGTGATGCTACAGAATTATAGTAATAACAACAGCAAATATTAGGCCATTTTACTATATATCAGGCTCTGTGCTAAGACAGAAATTTATGAATTTCTCCCAGTAACTCTTTGAGTTAGGATCTATTTTCCAAGTGAAAAACATAAGGTTGAAGAAGGCTAGGTTATGTATCCAAGGTCATTCAGGAAAATTAAGTTTTCATATATGTAACTGCCAAGGTAACTGCTAAAATATGTTAAATTAATAAGCATCCATGTCTTTGTTTTTCTTTAAATTAACCTATGTATTTCAGATGTCAACATCTAGTTATTTTTTAGTTGCAGTCTGGAAAATAAAAACAAACATTTGTTTACACCTTCAGAGTTCAGTAATATGTGACGCTGAACAAAAAAGGCACTCCTGTTGACAAAGAAACATCCTAGCACTTGTATAAAGGTCTATTAAATTACAGGAGTAGCTATGGAGCTCATTCTTAGCTGCCATGGCTTTTCAGACAAATCACGCTCCACACTGCACTGAGGCATTCATTTCAAGGGATTTTTGTCTTCTTCAATATATTATTCTTTAAACTTGATTTGTTAAGAACTATGAAGTACACATTATTTTAGTAGCTTTCCTTTCATTTTGTTAAAGTGCCCCTGATGATTTTGCTAAGATGTATATAAGAATAAATACATACACACGCTCAAAAAAGATATTTATAGCAAATGTAAAATGGAAACTAAACAGGAACTTCTCAAGGAATGCTATAAAACATTTATTTTTTTCTTCCTCTGTTGCACAACTCAAAATGAAGTTTTGAAGATACTATGTTTATTTTTTTCACACAAGAATAATGTTTAGGGTGTGAATATATTTGCGAATTCACCTGTAAACATATAATGTGGTTATATGTGTGAGTGTTCTTCACAAGTTATTGTTTCATTTGTATAAAGCTGCTATATTTGTCTTTTCTTAATGAAGAACATCCTTTGGGGTATTTTGCTTTTTTTGAGATTTTTTTTTCACCAATTAAGGACTCTTTCATTTAAGTTACAGAGGAAAGGAGAAAAGGGCAAACAGAGAGACTGTTGTGTTCCAGGGACAGAAATAGTGGAAGAATGGTAGGTGAGATTACTGGTGAAATTTAATGTCAAGGCCAATACTATTTTTTAAATTCATTTTATTTCATTAATTATGAAACTGAAACCCTAGGATGTTAATTTCATAACATCAAAGCTCAGTACTGTGTAACACTAATGACGCTCAAAATTTCTCTGGGTTTGAATTTTCTCCTTGTAAAATGTAGGAAAATGTCTGTCATATACCAGATCTATCAAATAGCTGAGGATAACTGACTTATTTTCACATTACATCAACAACTTTATACAGGACAGAATACTTTAGAATATGTTTCATTGTCAGACCTGTCCTTAGTCCTCTGTCGAGAGCATCATTTGCCACAGTCTGTAGAAGAGGAACTCCTATTTTTCCCATGAGTCCACCCTCCTCTCCATGATCTTGGCTATGAATGATCACACAGGGATGGTCATCTGATCATCAGCCCTCTTCCCTTTCTTTCTTCTATAAACTTGCCTGGGCTTAACCATAGCAAACCCACGTGTAGAGAAACAGAGAGAAGAAAGAGGCCAGAAGGCTCTGGATGGACAGGTCAGACAGCAGAGTTGCCCCTGACCTCACTGCCATCCCTGTCTCTAGGGACCAGATCATCCAAAGCTGGGAAAAACATTTTATTCTTTCCTTAAATTCTACAGGTGCTCCTTACTATAACACTTTTCTTCCCTGTATACAATTTGGGTAGAATTGGGGGTCTTCCTTTTACCAGAACCCAAATGGAAGCCACCAATATATTTTAGGGGTGAATTCTGTATTCAGTGAACAAAACTCAGTGGTAAAATAAATAAAATCTCAGAATCACTTCCTTATCCACTCGTGGCACACATTTTGATAAAAATATATGAGTACCTCATATTCTGGACATTTTTCCAGGGTCTGTGGACACAGCAACCAACAAAATGGACACATTTTTGTCCTCATGAAGCTTGCACTTCAGTAGGGAAGACAGGTAGTAAGTAAGAAGAACACAGAAGAAGTAATAGATGTTAATGATGTCTCTTTTCCCCCAAACTTTAAATTTTCTATTTTGTTTTGAGGTATAGCCAATTAACAATGTTGTGATGGTTTCAGATGAACAGTGAAGACTCAGCCAATGATGTCTTTTAAGGAGGAAAATTAACATAAGGGAGAAGACAGAAAAATTCTGGTTGGGAGCGGTTACAATATTCTGTAAAGTGTCCAGAGGAGCCTTTAGGTGACAAAATGATACCTGAAGAAGATAAGTGAGTGGGTCAGGAGGCTAGCTGATGGTGGAGAATTCAGGAGGAAATAAATCAAAGGGTTTTAGGTGGAAGCATGACCAGCGGGTACGTAGAACCGTGAGGGGAGACTTTGGTTTCCAGTTCTACATGTAAGGACACTGAGGTCGCCACTCCATCCTAACAACAAGTAAAAAGCTGAACACACTATAAAAATCAACTGGTCTTGGATGCCCTGGAACCATAAGAGGTGAGGACACTGGGAAAGCCATTGTCCCCCACACCTGAGACTGGAGAAAGATGGAAGTCACTGGGAACTGTGCCTGGCTTTCCAGGGCAGAGCTGTCTAAGCCAGGGTGGGATCCTGGGTCAGGGATGGGAAGCCTGAACTGTGATTACTCAGTTTCTGGAGGCTCAGTATGGACCAGAGTTAAAAACTCCCAGGAGATCCAGTCATTAGGGCATCCCCACAAAATGGTGAGATTTACCTCCAGAGCTCAACCAGGTTCCCACAGAAGAAATCAGAGGGAAAAAAATCCCCTTTGCTTCCAGCACAGGGAGGGAAAAGGAACTATTTTCAAACACGCTAAGTACTCTGTTCTTAACAAGGCCTGGTCTCTCAAGAAACAACTTAACCAGGGCCTGACATGCGGAGGTATGACCAGAGCATCACTGATCTGGGGAAGGGAAACTCCCACCTCCAGCCCATTCCAGTCATCCCGTCCCACTTAAGGAGAGAGGGAAAAAGTACTGAGGAGCCCTCGCGAGGGTCACAGTCCAGAGGCATGGACTTACACAAAGGACCAGAGACACTTCCCTTCCCCTGTTCCTCTCCACCATACTACTAAAGGCCTATTTACAGCAGGTTCTTTATCATATCAGGCTATCAAGAAAAATTAAAAATCATATTAAAAGGCAAAAACCACAATATGAAGAGACAGAGCAAGCATCAGAAGCAGATGTGGCAGAGATGTTGGAATTATCCAATTGGGAATACAAAATAAGTAAGATTGAGATTCTAAAGGTTCTACCAAATCAAGTACACAACATGCAAGACTAGAAGGCAGTGGAAGCAGAGTGACAAAATTCGTAAAGTGTGAACAAAAAAGAAAGGCCAGATATAAAATTCACTGTAACTGAGATGAATAATGTTTTTGATGGGTTTAACAGTAGATTGAACACAGCTGAGCAAAGAACCTCTGAGCTGAGGAATCTCAATAGAATCTTCCAAACAGAAAAGTAAAAGGAACAGATAGAAAGAAAAGAAAAGTCCCCAGAATGTCCAAGGTATCTATAAAAGGTACTCATATTACCATGAAGGGGTAGAGCGTTATTTGGAAGTGAACGTCAAGAATGTTAAATAAATGTGTATCTCAAACTCTAGTGCAACCGCTAAAAGAGTGCGAAAAGATGTGTAACTGATGCACAGAGGACAGAAAATGGAATTCCATACAAATTAATCAAAACCACAAAAGGCAGAAAAAGAATGGAAGACAAAACTAGGGACAAGGTACAAAGGCAACAAATAAATAGAAAACAGTATGGAATATAGTAAGTGTTAATCCAGCCAAAGAACACTCAAGCTACAACAAAATTGCACTCATCTCACATGCTAGCAAAGTCATGCTCAAAAGTCTCCAAGCCAGGCTTCAACAATACGTGAACTGTGAACTTCCAGATGTTCAAGCTGGTTTTAGAAAAGGCAGAGGAACCAGAGATCAAATTCCCAACATCCACTGGGCCATCGAAAAAGCTAGAGAGTTCCAGAAAAACATCTATTTCTGCTTTATTGACTATGCCAAAGCCTTTGACTGTGTGGATCACAATAAACTGTGGAAAATTCTGAGAGAGATGGGAATACCAGACCACCTGACCTGCCTCTTGAGAAACCTATATGCAGGTCAGGAGGCAACAGTTAGAACTGGACGTGGAACAAAAAACTGGTTCCAAATAGGAAAAGAAGTACATCAAGGCTGTATATTGTCACCCTGCTTATTTAACTTCTATGCAGAGTACATCATGAGAAACGCTGGGCTGGATGAAGCACAAGCTGGAATCAAGATTGCTGGGAGAAATATCAATAACCTCAAAGATGCAGATGACACCACCCTTATGGCAGAAAGTGAAGAAGAACTAAAGGGCCTCTTGATGTAAGTGAAAGGCGAGAGTGAAAAAGTTGGCTTAAAGCTCAACATTCAGAAAACTACAATCATGACATCTGGTCCCATCACTTCATGGGAAATAGATGGAGAAACAGTGGAAACGGTGGCTGACTTTGTTTTTTTGGGCTCCAAAATCACTGCAGATGGTGTTTGCAGCCATGAAATTAAAAGACGTTTATTCCTTAAAAGAAAAGTTATGACCAACATAGACAGCATATTAAAAAGCAGAGACATTACTTTGCCAACAAAGGTCCATCTGGTCAAGGGTATGGTTTTTCAGTGGTCATGTATGGATGTGAGAGTTGGACTATAAAGAAAGCTGAACACTGAAGAATTGATGCTTTTGAACTGTGGTGTTGGAGAAGACTCTTGAGAGTCCCTTGGACTGCAAGGAGATCCAACCAGTCCGTCCTAAAGGAAATCAGTCCTGAATACTCATTGGAAGGACTGATGTTGAAGCTACAACGCCAATACTTTGGCCACCTGATGCAAAGAGCTGAGTGATTTGAAAAGACCCTGATGCTGGGAAAGATTGAAGGCAGGAGGAGAAGGGACGACAGAGGATGAGATGGTTGGATGGCATCACGGACTCAATGGACATGAGTTTGGGTAAACTCTGGGAGCTGATGATGGATAGGGAGGCCTGGCGTGCTCTGGTTCATGTGGTTGCCAAGAGTTGGACATGACTGAGTGACTGAACTGAATCCAGCTATACTGACACATTCAGAAAATGAAGATCATGGCATCTGGTCCCATCACTACATGGGAAATAGATGGGGAAACAGTGGAAACAGTGTCAGACTTTATTTTTCTGGGCTCCAAAATCACTATAGATGGTGACTGCAGCCATGAAATTAAAAGACGCTTACTCCTTGGAAGGAAAGTTATGACCAACCTAGATAGCATATTCAAAAGCAGAGACATTACTTTGCCAACAAGGTTCGCCTAGTCAAGGCTATGGTCTTTCCTGTGGTCATGTATGGATGTGAGAGCTGGACTGTGAAGAAGGCTGAGCGCTGAAGAATTGATGCTTTTGAACTGTGGTGTTGGAGAAGACTCTTGAGAGTCCCTTGGACTGCAAGGAGATCCAACCAGTCCATTCTGAAGGAGATCAGCCCTGGGATTTCTTTGGAAGGAATGATGCTAAAGCTGAAACTCCAGTACTTTGGCCACCTCATGCGAAGAGTTGACTCATTGGCGAAGACTCTGATGCTGGGAGGGATTGAGGGCAGGAGGAGAAGGGGGCGACAGAGGATGAGATGGCTGGATGGCATCACTGACTCGATGGATGTGAGTCTGAGTGACCTCTGGGAGTTGGTGATGGACAGGGAGGCCTGGCATGCTGCGATTCATGGGGTGGCAAGGAGTCGGACACGACTGAGCGACTGATCTGATCTGATCTGATCTGATACTGACACAACACTGTGTCAGTTTCAATAATCTCTTTGAATGTTAATAGTCTAAACACACCAATTGAATTTCCTAGGAGGGTCAAAAAACATGCCACAACTATATCTTGTCTATAAGAAACCTACTTTAAAAGACATACATAAAGAGAGACTTCCCTGGAGGTCCAGTGGTTAAGAATCTGCCTGCCGATGCAGGGGACATAGGTTCAATCCCCAGTCTGGGAACAGGGATTGCACGTGCTGTGGGCAACTAAGCCCATGTGTCACAACTACTGAACCCCCACTTAGAGCACTCAAGCTGCAATTCCTGAAGCCTGCATGCCCTAGAGCCTGTGCTCCACAACAAGAAGGCTGCTCACTGCAACTAGAGAAACTCTGCGCATAGCGACAAAGAGCCCATGTGCTGCAGTGAGGACCCAGCACAACCATAAATGAATAAATCACCTACAGAAAGATATGGGCTGCCCTGGTGGCTCAGATGGTAAAGAATCTGCCTGCAATGCAGGAGACCTGGGTTTGATCCCTGGGTCAGAAAGCTGCCCTGGAGAAGGGCGTGGCAACCCACTCCAGTATTGTTGCCTGGGGAATCCCATGGACAGAGGAGCCTGGTGGGCTACAGTTCATAGGTCACAAAGAGTTGGACACGACTGAGCACCTAACACACACGCATATAAAGATATATATAGGTTTAACGTAAATAGATGGAGAAAAATACACTAACATGGGGAGGTGATAGGGTGTAGCTAGAGTGAGGTGTGCTTGAGGATAGTGGAGAATAGAGATCCCAGAGGTAACAGGTAGTCAGATTATGTAGAACTTTGTTTTCAGTTCACTGTTTTCAGTTGACTTAATTAAAAAAAAAAGAAAAAAAAAACCATTTTATTGGTAACAGTGTAACAGGGAAAAACAAATCTGACTTCATATTAGATCTGTTTCTTTTACTTTAACCTTTGTGCTTAGCATGCTGGCCCAGCACCTGTATAGAATGCTGCCTACAGCCTGAAATACACATGCAAGCATGCATGCTAAGTCGCTTGAGGCGTGTCCAACTCTGTGCGACCCCATGGACTGTAGCCCACCAGGCTCCTCTGTCCATGTGATTCTCCAGACAAGAATACTGGAGTGGATTGCCATTCCCTCCTCCAGGGGATCTTCTCCACTCAGGGATCAAACCCTCAACTCTTAGTCTCCTGAATTGGCAGGCAGCTTCTTTACCACTAGCACCACCTGGGAAGCCCACAGGCCAGCCTTTTCTCAGGGCTTTAACCTTTAAAAGTACAGCACTCTTCCATTCACATAGAGGTAAAAAGTTGCTGAAAAGGGATTAACATATATACTCCACAATATATAAAAATTAGATAACCAACAAAGACCGACTGTATAGCCCAGGGAACTATATTCAATATGAACACTTTGGAATAACCTATTAGGTAAAAGAATCTGAATTGCTGTGCTGTACACCTGAAACTAACACAATATTGTAAATCAACTATACTTCATTATTTTTTTTAAAAAATGGATTTTATCTTTGATAACTACTAATTAGTAACAAATAGTGACATATAAATTTCTTTTAAAAAGTTGCAGAACAGGGAATAACATCTGTCTTGCTGTAGGGTTACATTGTGACCTGACCTATGAGGACAGGGGCAAGAACAAAGGATTCTGACACCAAGAAGTCTGCAACAACTAACCACGCCCTTCCTTTACCCTGCCTTCAAAAGTGCTTTGCTGAAACCCTTCAAGGAGTTCAGGATTCGGCGGGCACAGCCACCCATCTCCTTGCACGGTCCTGCAATAAACTTTTCTCAGCTCCAAGCTGCAATGTTTTCATGTGTTTGGCCTCAGTTGCATGGGGAACACAAACTTATATTCAGTAACAACAAGGGTCGAGAGATAACACATAGACTGGTATCATTCCTAGCTGCCTGAATCATAAGAGGCTCAGATGCGATATACATATAGCTTCTTCCTCGTATACACTTGGAAGAACCACAGAAAAATAAAAGCCATCAACTGGATTCCTGGATATGTTCATTTACATCATGTGATAATGCGATAATTACTTAACTCTGTAGGCTTCAGTTTCTTCATTAAAATTAATGGTAGGAGATTGCATGAATTACCTTTCAATATAAAAGTTCACGGCTCCATGGCTCACATCAAGGTTTGTTAACATGGATCCCTGGGCTATTAGTCAGAGCTCATTTGGTTGCAAAACAAAACAAAAACTCATTTCAAAACTAGCTCAGGATAAGATACAACTACTAAGATATAACTACACTGGAGAGAGGGCATGGGGCTAGCATCCACTGGATGCTTCCTCTTTGTCAACTGCAGAAGGACATGGGCAGAGTTCAGTGCCCAGGACGCTGTGAGTCCTGTCTCCACTTCTCTCTCCCTGGATTTTCTCACCACACAGGAGGCTCTGTCTCCACAGCTCCTGGAACACAATTCCTATACTTTGGAAAGAGACGCTTCTTTACGTTTCTAACTAGGAAATCCTTGGGGCCACATCTCTGCTCCCTTCTCTGGCCAATCACCATGAAAACCACATCATTAAGGTGCCGTGAAAGGGAGAAGACCAGACCGTCCCTAGAGTAGAGGAGACAGCGATCCCACGGGAGGGGAGGATGCAAGGGAACCTGGCACAAGCAGATGCGTGCCCAGGGGAGGGCTGTGGCTCACCCATCCTGGACTATAAAATGGTACATGTACATGTACGATTTTATGGGAAGATTATCCTTTTATGGAAAGGAACTAAGATTAAAGATCTCAGAGTTATTTTTTACTGCGTAGAATGGAGAAAAAAGATATGGGGAAAAGTCTCCCTTGACTCCCAGAGAGGAAATCTGAAGTTTCATCCCCACCATGCACTTTACCAGTTAGTGCCAAGGACAAGTAAGTGACAAGAAGTCACTTACTTGGGAAGGAGCAATAACTTACTGACAATAACTTACTTGTCATTTACTGGGAAAGGAGCAATAACATGTGACTTTGTCTCCCCAAGGAACAGAAATTGCACAAAACTGACTGTTTAGGAAGCATTCTGGTGTTACGTTTTGCTCAATCCTCATGATGGTCCTGTGAGTTTACCACTGGGTAATCTGCAGGAAAAACTGAAGCTTAAAATGTTTTATTTCTTGAAAAATATTTAACATAGTAAATACACAGTCACTGTGTCTTTTTGACAAATTTATGTAGTCATATACCACCACCATGGTCAAGAAACACGTCTGACATCACTCTTAAAGACTTATTATGCATAAGCAATCCCTCACCCTACTCCTCAGTCCCTGGCAGACACCAATCTGATCTCCGTCCCTATGGTTTTCCCTTTTCCAGAATGTCTTGTAAGTGGAATCAGACAGTATGTAGTCTGTTAAGCTGGCTTCTCTCACTTGGCATAATGCCCCTGAGATTCATCAAAGGCAGTTATGCTGTAACAAGAGTTCATCCTCATATATTGCTGAGTGGTATTCTACAGAGTAGATGTACTATAATTTTTCCATTCACCCATTGAAGGACTTTTGGGTTGTTTCCAGCTTTTAGACAATTACAAATAAAGCTACAATAAACACTCATGTAAGGTTTTTGTGTGGTTGTATCTTTTTTTTTTTTCTTGTTAGGTCATATGCCAACCTCTTTTACAAAGGGCTTGTACGATTTTGCTTCCAACCAACAATATGTGAGAGCTTCAGCTGTTGCTTATCTTTGCCAGTATTTGGCATAGTCAGTTTTTTTTAAAGTAGATTTTTATAATATAGTAGATTAAAAAGAAAAAATATGAATTCAAATGTAAGCCTTTTTGACTATGGATGGAATAAATGCTGGACTGGAAGAAACACAAGTTGGAATCAAGATTGCTGGGAGAAATATCAATAACCTCAGATATGCAGATGACATGACTCTTATGGCAGAAAGTGAAGAGGAACTAAAAAGCCTCTTGATGAAAGTGAAAGTGGAGAGTGAAAAGGTTGGCTTAAAGCTCAACATTCAGAAAACGAAGATCATGGCATCTGGTCCCATCACTACATGGGAAATAGATGGGGAAACAGTGGAAACAGTGTCAGACTTTGTTTTTCTGGGCTCCAAAATCACTGCAGATGGTGACTGCAGTCATGAAATTAAAAGACGCTTACTCCTTGGAAGGAAAGTTATGACCAACCTAGATAGCATATTCAAAAGCAGAGACATTACTTTACCAACAAAGGTTCGCCTAGTCAAGGCTATGGTCTTTCCTGTGGTCATGTATGGATGTGAGAGCTGGACTGTGAAGAAGGCTGAGTGCCGAAGAATTGATGCTTTTGAACTGTGGTGTTGGAGAAGACTCTTGAGAGTCCCTTGGACTGCAAGAAGATCCAACCAGTCCATTCTGAAGGAGATCAATCCTGGAATTTCTTTAGAAGGAATGATGCTAAAGCTGAAACTCCAGTATTTTGGCCACCTCATGCGAAGAGCTGACTCATTGGAGAAGACTCTGATGCTGGGAGGGATTGAGGGCAGGAGGAGAAGGGGACGACAGGATGAGATGGCTGGATGGCATCACTGATTCGATGGGTATGAGTCTGGGTGACCTCTGGGAGTTGGTGATGGACAGGGAGGCCTGGCGTGCTACGGTTCATGGGGTCGCAAAGAGTCGGACACGACTGAGCGACTGATCTGATCTGATAGAATTACATATTTATAGAATTGTGTAAAAGTATTTGCATGTAGTGTTTATTTTCTACATGGAATTCCATGGTAATGGATCACAAGTTATTACCTAATCAATAAAATGCAGAAAATTAGAAAAGCCATCGTATGGACTATTTGTCCTGATTTCATTTGCTTATTTAATGAGAACACAACTCATCTTTAATTAGGATCAATACCAGCAGAATTGGGGAAACTTAAGTTTCAAGAATTTAGAAATTTTACTTTGGGTCTGATTTAATTATATTGTCCTTAGAATAAGAAATGAATATGAGGCTTGATGGAGATTGTTCCTACTCTGGCGTTTTTACAGTCAGAAAGGGTAAACTAGTTAAATTGCACATACAGAGCTGTGGTCTTCAGTGTTTCAAGTATGACAACTAACCAACGGAAGGCTCTCTCTTTATCAAGCATTGTGAACATCTTGGTGGCAGGTTAAGATCAACTTTCCCTCCGGGGGAGCCCTGTTTCACCCACAAAGCTTAATTACTCTGTCCCTCCTGCATTTTCAGGAAAGAATAATTGATGGCCTTTGCCACTGCAGATCTTCATGTAAACAGGAACTATTTTGAGTTTCCTTGCTGATAGAAATTCCTCCTTGAGATGAGGAGGACACGTGGTGGAGAATATCAAACAGATTCTTGAGGAGTGAGTTTCTGTTGTGTCTTGTTTCACCCTGCTGCCACTGATGTTTGTATTTAGATTTCTAGGAGCTTCAAGCTATTAAATCTTTTTATTCCTCTCTTTTTCCTCCACATTTTTTTCTTGCTCCTGTTCTATCTCAATGAGAACAGACTATAACCATCTTTCTAAAACACACGTACATTTCCAATGACAAAATTATTTCAACTAATGATCTATTACTGATGAGATGAAAGAAGATCCTGAATTTGTTTCATGTACTTTTCATTTCACTCAAAATGCCTCAAACTTGGTTGGTTTGTTTGTTTTAAATACTGCCAGACATTTTATTAATTTAAATTATTTTACAGGTGTTTATGGTATTGAGGAAATAGCTATTTATATATGAAGATAAACTATGAAAAAACTCAACATCTTCTTCCCCAGGCAATCTAGTACTCATTAAAGGAGCCACTGTGCATATAGTTGATTTTTACTATGGTTTTGAATTTATGTCATATACCAAAGAGACAGAAATATCCAATTTTATATTAGACATTAATTCCTATTTCACTTTTCATACTTTAATCCATTCAACCAGTAGGTTTTATGCAGTGACTTTTCATCAGATTCTGGACTTGAATATTTTTCCCTCTAGAGATTCCATTTCTATCCTTATTCCTTTTTTTTTTTTTTTTTCGCAAGAAGAAACCATTCTAGAGGGAAAAAGTTAAAGAACAGTTATGAAGACAACTATTTATGAAGCTGAGGATACCTGGTTCTTAGTCCTAAGTCTGTGACTTCTAGCTATTTGTACAACTGGGAAAATTATTGAACCACTGTGGTTAGTTTTCCAATTTGGAGAAGTGGGTTAGTCTAAGCACACCTAGCTAGTGATATCTGAGGATTACATGAGTTAATACATGAAGCACACAGCTGTTTTCCTGGTACACAGTCATCAGCCACTGGTTTATGCCATGTATCACGTAGAATTCAGTCCTTTTTCTTTGCATTGGTAGAGTTCTGTTGACATCAGGCCCCTAGGTTTTCTTCTATCCCAGAGGGAATGTTAAATATTTTATAAACAAAAGAATAGTTCCTTCTGAACAGTAGTTCTGATGTTAGGTCACTAGAGAATGCATTTATCATGTTATAAAGAATCTATGACAGCAACGGAAACCATAAACAAAATGCAAAGAAAATCCACAGAATGGGAGGAAATATTTGCAAATGAAGCAACCAACAAGGATGGCTCTTAAAAATATACAAACTGCTCATGGAAACTCTATGTCAAAATAACCCAAACAACCCAATCAGAAAATGGGCCGAAGACTGAACAGACATTTCTCCAGAGAAGATACACAGATGGCAAAAAAGGACATGAAAAGATGCTGAATATCACTAATTATCAGAGAAATGCAAATCAAAATGACAGTGAGGTATCACCTCACACTGATCAGAATGGGCATCATTAAAAAAATCTACAAAAAACAAATGCTGGAATGGGTGTGGAGAAAAGGGAATCCTACACTGTTAGTGGGAATAAAAACTGGTACAAACAATTTGGAGAACAGGATGGAAATTCCTTAAAAAAACTAAAAATAGAATTACCATAAAGATCCAACAATCTCACTCCTGGGCATATATCCAGAGAGTCATCATCTGCAAAGGTACATGCACTCCAATGTTCATAGCAGAACTATTTACAACAGCCAAGACATGAAAGCAATTAAATGTCCATCAACAGAGGAATGGATAAAGAAGATGTGGTAAATATATAAAATGGAGTACTACTCAGCCATGAAAAAATCTGTATGAACTCCTATATGCAGGTCAAGAAGCACCAGTTAGAACCAGATATGGAACAACAGACTGGTTCCAAATTGGGAAAAGAGTACATCGATGCTGTCCAGATTATTTAACTTATATGCAGAGTATATTATGCCAAAGCCAGGCTGGATGGAACAGAACCTGGAATCAAGATTCCCAGGAGAAATATCAATAACCTCAAAGATGCAGATGACAAAACCCTTATGGCAGAAAGCAAAGAGGAACTACAGAGCCTCCTGATGAAAATGAAAGAGGAGAGTGAAAAAGTTGGCTTAAAGCTCAACATTCAAAAAATTAAGATCTTGGCATCTGGTCCCACCACTTCATGGCAAATAGATGGGGAAACAATGGAAACAGTGACAGACTTTACTTTCTTGGGCTCCAAAATCACTGCAGATGTTGACTGCAGCCATGAAATTAAAAGACGCTTGGTCCTTGAAAGAAAAGCTATGACAAACCTAGATAATATAGTAAAAAGCAGAGATACTACACTGCCGACAAAGGTCTATTTAGTCAAAGCTATGGTTTTTCCAGTGGTCACGTATGGATGTGAGAGTTGGACCATAAAGAAAGGTGAGCGCTGAAAAATTGATGCTTTTGAATGGTGGTGTTGCAGAAAACTCTTGAGAGTCCCTTGGACTACAAGGAGATCCAACCAGTCCATCCTAAAGGAAATCAACCCTTAATATTTATTGGAAGGACTGATGCTGAAGCTGATGCTCCAATACTCTGGCCACCTGATGCAGAGAGCCAACTCACTGGAAAAGACCCTGATGCTGGGAAAAATAGAAGGCAGGAAGAGAAGGGGATTATAGAGGATGAGATGGTTGGATGGTATCATCGACTCAATGGATATGGGTTTGAGCAAGCTCTGGGAGATGGTGAAGGACAGGGAAGCCTGGCATGCTGCAGTCCACTGGATTGCAAAGAATCAGACATGACTGAGAGACTGAATGATAAAATTAAAAAAAATGAAATAATGCCTTTTGCAACAACATGGGTGGACAGAGATCATCATACTGAGTTAAGACAGACAAATATACGGTATCACTTATATGTGGAATCTAATTTAAAACAGATACAAATGAACTTATTTACAAAATAGAAACAGACTTACAGATACAAAAAATAAACTTATGTTTACCAAAGAGGAAATATGGGCGAAAAAGTGTAAAAACACATATGCTACTATATATATATATAAGATAGATAACCAATAATGACCTACTGTATAGCACAAGGAAGTCTACTCAATATTGTATGATATCCTATAGGAGTAAAGAATCTAAAAAAGAATGAATATATGCAGATACATGACTGAATCACTTTGCTGTACCCCCAAAACTAACACAACATTGTAAATCAACTAAGCTCCAGGAAAATAAAATTAAAAAAAAAAAGAATCTATGTCTCCCATAGTTAGAGCCAAAGTAAACGGCTTGGGAACCCATTGTCTTTACACATATATCTTCATTTAATTTGTATTAGCAATATCTGTGACAATAGTGAGGAGAGCTAACCCTTAATGGTAGCTAACGATTAGGAACCAGATATTGGGGTAACTTATTTATCTATATCATTTTAGAGGAAAAAATTGGAGATTAATATTTCCTGAACTATCTCATTTTGTGATGGGACATATAAGATTAGAGATTAGATATTTCAGAAAAATTGAGTCCAACATTACTGTTGACTCAGACACACTGAAGTAGTGGAGAAAGAGCTGGCTTCGGCACCAGGAAATCCTGGGTCCAGTGGCTCAGTCCACCAGTTCCTTTGGTGACCTTCAGCAAGTGACATAACCTCTGAGTTTTGAGACTCTTCCTAGGGTGATTATACCCATGTGAACATTCATTATAAGGATTAAATGAGACACATGGCATTAGCTGCTAAGTCACTTCAGTCGTGTTCGACTCTGTGGGACCCTGTAGACGGCAGCCCATCAGGCTCCCCCATCCCTGGGATTCTCCAGGCAAGAATACTGGAGTGGGTTGCCATTTCCTTCTCCAATACATGAAAGTGAAAGGTGAAAGTGAAGTTGCTCATTCGTGTCCGACTCTTCGCAACCCCATGGACTGCAGCCTTCCAGGCTCTTCCACCCATGGGATTTTCCAGGCAAGAGTACTGGAGTGGGGTGCCATTGCCTTCTCCGACATGGCATTAGAACCCACCGCAAAATGTCCTACACACAGAATAGGTGCCCACTAAATGTTATCCACTTCCCAGTTCCCACACATTGGGGAAACTTAATCTTAAGCATCACATTTTTGATCATTGGCTTAATTCCTCCCTCTGTGACTGATTGCGGTGGAAGATTACTGAGGTATTTTATATGTGATTCAGGCCCATGACTTGTGCAGTCAGGAAAGATGGTAGGGGCCGTATAGCCTGACTTGGCTACACTTCCAGTGGTTGGGCTGCAACCCAGAGGTAGGATTGAAGAAATTTTAGATCCACAGCAAGAGAGTAGGGTGAAGAGTAGACTTGTACAAGATCAACCAGCTTGGTTAGTGTCTGTTACATGAAAAATGCCTGGCAATGCTCAGAGGTACAGAGAAAAGAGCCCTGTTTCTGGCCACAGCAGCCAGCGTGGCTCCACTTCAGTGTCTTGCATCTTTCCTGGGTGATGGCAGCCAGGCCTTGTTCCTTTCACGGCAAAGCTGACACACAAAAGGACAGGTGGAAATACACAAAGCCTCTTAAGGTCTAGGCTGGAAATGGCACAATCTCCCTTCTGCCAACATGTCATAGGCCAAGGCATTTGCCTGTGGCCGGCCAGTAAACTAGGCACTGTGATGTCCCCTGCAACCCCTGGCAGGGCCCAGTCACTCTGAAGGAGCTCACACACACTAGCCGAGGCTCAGTGAAAGGGCTAGCAAACCACTGCAAAAATCATCTTTAGCTCTCCAACTACTCAGGACCTAAATTCTCATCCTGTGGCTGAGTTTTGCACGTCCCAACAGTCACGTTACTATTTCATTATCTTCATCAATGAGTCTCTGTGCTCAAGTATGTGGATGTACCTATCAGACAACCATATAAGTTATAAAGACAATACTCTCAAGAGTTGTCCTTGATAAAATCTTGAGAAAGGGTTTTGATCTGGTTATTGGTCACTTTACAATGTGGCTTGGCAGTATGACATGCCAGAATTGCAGAAGGATTTTCAAAATAAAAAATGTTTGCAGTCAGAAAACAGAACTATTTTTAAAGCTTTAATTTATATTCTGTCTCTTATTTTTCATTCCTATTATTGGCTTTCAAATGATGTCATATGCAATCCACGTTCTACAAGTGTAAATATAAATGAAACCTCATGAAATTTATCATGGCTCATTGAACCACAAGTAAATGGCTTTTCTCTTTTTGGTATTATAACAAATTAATTGTCAGTCATTTGCCTAAAATATCTTCTCTATTTTAATTTATGGGTGATTCAGTTTTTTCCTCTTGTGTCTTTTTTTCATAGCTTCTTTCTGTTCATGGCATTCATTACAATATACTCAGTGCTCTTCTAGGTCCCAATTCATCCCCCTTCCAAGCACTCAGGGTTTTAGCCACTCATGTATCACATGTGCCATTCCCTCTCTGGGAACTGCCCTCAGACCACAGGAGCTGCTTCTCTTAAGGAGTTAATTCTCCTGCCCGCCATCACAGGATAGTCTTAAGGTGCCTTGCCACTGTGGATATTCTATAGAACATCACTTTGGTCCACTATATTTATGACATTATATTAATTGTTGTTGAGCAACAACAAGCAAATACCCCAGGTGTTCTGATAGGAAATAAACCCTACAAGATTCAGAAGATTGCCAGCACATCCCCTGAAAATAAAGGAAGATTACCGCACACTGCATCTTTTACAAAGCAAGCATCATGCAAGGCAGACTTCTTCAGGTTTTGCACACTCCACATTTGAGGATAAATAATGCTCTAACCCATTTATTAGGTTATGTGGAAGATTTTTCGCTCTGACTGTGGTTCTGAGGAAGAAGTTTGCTGCAGCTGATCCTGGCTGAGGCACATGTAGCCCCACCTCTTCAGGCAAATGATTCCACAGACCTCATGATACTAGAGGTACCTTCTGTAGTAGAAAAAGACATTCTCTAGTATATCTAGAAAGACACAGGAATGAGTACTATACTTACAAAGGTAATTGACCCTAATCACAGGCAGAGACTGCTGACATCAACATGACTTCAATGGTGATGCTAATCTTGAACACTGCCAGCTTTGTTACTGCAAAGTTTCTATTTTTTCCTTTCCATATATTATTCTTTGGAAGCCAGTGATTAAATCCAGCCCACACTCAGCAGGAGGGACATTGTTATACCACCTGGAGAGGATGTATCTTCCCTGGGAGGAGAAGAATTACTTAGAATTCTTCCTCTAAGGCAGACTTGTCCCTTCTCCCACACTTATTTATTTTTACAATCATTTATTTATATCAATATTGACTCAGATATCATTTTACTTTTGGAGTTACAGTAAAATACTGTCAATGTGTTTTGTTGCTCATAATTTTCCAACTTTGGCCATTGGGAGCTCTTCTAGGTTGATTCCTACATTCTTTTTGCATGCCTCATTTTTTTTCCTCTTTAGCAATTCCTTACTTTCTGGCACTTTAGGATCCTCCAGGCTCATCTTGTATTTTTTGCCCCAGATCAAGAATCAGGGAGATTTCTCCAAGGAGCCATCAGGCCAGTTTTAAGTGTGTTCTAGGAAATGGAATATGCCAAACAAGAGTTTGTTTCTCAGAGTAAGTTTATTGTGAAGTGGGTTTCTGGGAAAATACATATGATGCAGGAAAACACCACATTCTGGCCTATAATACGCCTTCTTTGGTGTCTTTTGTTTTTCCTCATTTTCAGTGGTGAACCTTTCTGACTGTTCAACATATCAGAGATCAGATCAGATCAGATCAGTCGCTCAGTCGTGTCCGACTCTTTGCGACCCCATGAACCGCAGCACGCCATGCGAAGAGTTCAACATATATGCTATCCTAAGTGCTTACACTGCTCAGTGACAACTGAAAACATGTGGTAGAGTTTGTAGATTTGCATCAGAATTAACCCTGCTGCATCGGAGTGAATCAATGGTTACTCCTTGTTCAGTTGTTCTGGGAGCTCAAATGGCTAAAATGGAGAAGAATATAACATCTTCATAGTGTAGCATCATCATTCATTCAAAGGGAAACTGAATAACTAGGTCATGAGGGACTGACCAGAGTGGGGAGTGATGAACAGGATGACAGGTCCTCCTGGCCTGTGCTGACCATTACTTGATTCTGAGGTGTTTGAGAAGGGCCCAGGCACTTCCGTTCCAAGCACAGAGAACAAAGGGAAAAGCCACAACTTTTTCTTCTGAGTATGGTTCTTTACTGGTTATCAGTTTGATTACCTGTTTGCTGCTAAGTCGCTTCAGTCGTGTCCGACTCTGTGCGACCCCATAGATGGCAGCTCACCAGGCTCGCCCGTCCCTGGGATTCTCCAGGCAAGAACACTGGAGTGGGTTGCCATTTCCTTCTCCAATTCACGAAAGTGAAAAGTGAAAGTGAAGTCGCTCAGTCGTGTCCGACTCTAGCGACGCCATGGACTGCAGCCCACCAGGCTCCTCCGTCCATGGGATTTTCCAGGCAAAAGTACTGGAGTGGGGTGCCATTGCCTTCTCTGTGTGATTACCTGTTTAGACAGTAGCTAATTGAAAACCCATGCACTGGAAAGATAAAAATTCTACAGGCTCTTATTTTTTAGACAAAACTTCATATAAAATTTTAAATTAATGCACATTTAAACTAAAATCTGTTTCAATAAAAGACTTCACAACTCATTTACAACTCTCACCTGTCCTTTGCCCTCTTCACAGAAATGGCTTCATTGTCAAATTTGCACATCTTCTTGAATATATTATGTAAATAAGGGAACTGATAATTTGTTGAAAAGCTTTAGACTGGTGAGAATTTTTGAATAGGGCCACTTAGAATTTTCAAATACTTCCAGCAACAACTGTTGAATATGGTAATTTATTTCTAAAACAGGGGTTATTTATCTGGAAATGGACTCATCTTCAGCATGTCTCACTATTTAATTAATTTTCAGAAGATGAAGCTTTATAGAATCATCATTATGGATGCAGAGCAAATGCTTTTGCTAAATTAAAAGAAGTCAAAATGCAAAGTTTAATTAGGAGAATATATTTACCAGTAAGAAATAATTAAATACACATTAATCAGTTAAAATAAATGTAGCAAGATTATACTCTTTTTATAGTTATATTCATTCTGTTGTGTTCCATCAGAATGTCTTCTCTCTATTCACCATGCTGTTGGGTTTGCCTCACTATCCATTCCCTCTCACTCTTATTTTTGGCTTCTCCTTAAGACCTCTGATGTGTTCTAAGGATCTGGGTTTAGTTTTCCTCTCCCTTAAGAATTATCAGGTCATGGCTTTAAATAGCACCTATGTGCTCACAGCCCTGGGCATTGCTCAGTGCTTGAGACCCTCACCTCTGCCTGCATGTGGCCCCTCACTTGGCCCTCTCTTGGGGATCTCCAACTTCCTCTCTGTGTCACTAAATAGACTTAAAAATCTACCTTTTTCCTTTAGCGAAATTTTGTTTTGATATTTTTTTTACTGAAGTATAGTTGATTTACAATGTTATGTTAGTTTCAGGTATAAAGAAAAGTGATTCAGTTATTTATATTTTTTCAGATTATTGTCCATTATAGGTTATTATAAAACACTGAATATTATTCCTTGTATTATACAGTAAATCCTTGTTGCTTATCTATTTTATGTATGACAGTTCGTACGTGTTAATCTCATGATCCTAATTTACCGTTCCCCGCCTCCCTTTCCCCTTTGGTATCTATAAGTTTGCTTTCTATGTCTATGAGTCTGATTTGTATATAAATTTGTATTATTTTTTCTTAGATCCTACATATAAGCGACATCATTTGTATTTGTCTTTCTGACTGACTACACTTTGTAGTGTACTCTGTAGGTCCACCCTTGTTGCTGCAAATGGCAATACTTCACTCTTTTTTATGACAGTAAATTACCACTAGTGTCACTAGAAAAACCCACACATCTTCTTAATTCAGTTGTCTACTGATGGGAAGTTAGGTTATTTCCATATCTTGGCTATTTTAAATATTGATGCTCTGAACACTGGAATACAGTTATCTTTTCAAATTAGTTTTCATTTTTCCTGGATATATGCCCAGAAATGGGATTGCTGGATCATTCACAACCCAGATAATCATGATGATGTGATCACTGACCTAGAGCCAGACTTCCTAGAATGTGAAGTCAAGTGGGCCTTAAAAAGCAACACTACGAACAAAGCTAGACAACGTGATGGAATTCCAGTTGAGCTATTCCAAATCCAGAAAGATGATGCTATAAAAGTGTTGCACTCAATATGCCAGCAAATTTGGAAAACAAGGCAGTGTGCACAGGACTGGAAAAGGTCAGTTTTCATTCCAATCCCAAAGAAAGGCAACGTGAAAGAATGCTAAAACTACCACACAGTTGCACTCATCTCACACACTAGTAAAGTAATGCTCAAAATTCTCCAAGCCAGGCTTCAGCAATATGTGAACCATGAACTTCCTGATGATCAAGCTGGTTTTAGAAAAGGCAGAGGAACCAGAAATCAAATTCCCAACATCTGCAGGATCATGGAAAAACCAAGAGAGTTCCAGAAAAACATCTATTTCTGCTTTATTGACTATGCCAAAGCCTTTGACTGTGTGGGTCACAATAAACGGTGGAAAATTCTGAAAAGAGATGGGAATCCCAGACCACCTGACCTGCCTCTTGAGAAATTTGTATGCAGGTCAGGAAGCAACAGTTAGAACTGGTCATGGAACAACAGACTGGTTCCAAATAGGAAAAGGAGTTCGTCAAGGCTGTATACTGTCACCCCGCTTATTTAACTTATATGCAGAGTACATCATGAGAAATACTGAACTGGAAGGAACACAAGTTGGAATCAAAACTGACAGGGGAAATATCAATAACCTCAGATATGCAGATGACACCACCCTTATGGCAGAAAGTGAAGAGGAACTAAAAAGCCTCTTGATGAAAGTGAAAGAGGAGAGTGAAAAAGTTGGCTTAAAGCTCAACATTCAGAAAACGAAGATCATGGCATCTGGTCCCATCACTTCATGGCAAATAGATGGGGAAACAGTGGAAACAGTGTCAAACTTTATTTTTCTGGGCTCCAAAATCACTGCAGATGGTGACTGCAGCCATGAAATTAAAAGACGCTTACTCCTTGGAAGGAAAGTTATGATCAACCTAGATAGCATATTCAAAGCAGAGACATTACTTTGCCAACAAAGGTTCGCCTAGTCAAGGCTATGGTTTTTCCTGTGGTCATGTATGGATGTGAGAGCTGGACTGTGAAGAAGGCTGAGCGCCGAAGAATTGATGCTTTTGAACTGTGGTGTTGGAGAAGACTCTTGAGAGTCCCTTGGACTGCAAGGAGATCCAACCAGTCCATTCTGAAGGAGATCAGCCCTGGGATTTCTTTGGAAGGAATGATGCTAAAGCTGAAACTCCAGTATTTTGGCCACCTCATGCGAAGAGTTGACTCATTGGAGAAGACTCTGACGCTGGGAGGGATTGGGGGCAAGAGGAGAAGGGGAGGACAGAGGATGAGATGGCTGGATGGCATCACTGACTCGATGAATGTGAGTCTGAGTGACCTCCGGAAGTTGGTGATGGACAGGGAGGCCTGGTGTGCTGCGATTCATGGGGTCGCAAAGAGTCGGACATGACTGAGCAACTGATCTGATCTGATCTGATCTGATGGCAACTCTATTTATTTTGAGATTCTTAAGGAACCTCCATACTCTTTTCCATAGTGACTGGGACACCAACAGTATGCAGGAGGGTTCCCTTTTCTCCACATCCTCTCCAGCATGTATTATTTGTAGAATTCTGACCAGTGTAAGGTGATACCTCACTGAGGCTCTAATTTGCATTTCTCTAATAATGAAGTGATGTTGAGCATCTTTTCATGTGACTGTTGGCCATCTGTATGTTTTCTTTGGAGAAATGTCTATTTATATCTTCTGCCCACTTGTTGACTGGGGTGCTTTTCTGATATTGAGTTGTATGAGGTGTTTATATATTTTGGAAATTAACCCCTTGTTGGTTGCATCATTCACAAGTATTTTCTCCCATCCCATAGGCTGTCTTTTCATTTTGTTGATTACTTCCTTTGCTGTGCAACAGCGTTAAAGTTTGAATAGGTCCAATATAATTTTGGTTTTATTTCTTTTGCATTGGGAGGCTGATCTAAGAAAATATTACCATGATCTATGTCAGAGAATGTTTTGCTTATGTTCTCTTCTAGGACTTTTATGGTGTTATGGCTTATATTTAGGCATTTAAATCAGTTTATGAGTTCTCTTTTGTGCAAGGTATGAGGGAGTTCTGATTTCATTGATTTCCATGATGTTCTCAGTGTTTCCAGTTTCATCTGATAAATAGACTGTCTTTTTCACTGTATATTCTTGCGTCCTTTGTTGTAGATTAGTTGACCACAGGTGTGTGGGTTTATTTCTGGGCTCTGTTCTGTTCTGTTGATCCATATGCCTATTCTTGTGCCAATACCATGCTGTTTGGATTACTGCAGCTGTGTTGTATTGTCTGAAGTCTGGGAGGGCTATCCTCCAGCTTTGTTCTTTTTCTTCAGGATAGATTTAACAATTCTGAGTATTTTGTGATTCCATAAAAAATTTATTTGTTGTAGTTCTGTGAAAAATATCATTGGTATTTTTATTGGGATCTCATAAATCTGTATATTGCATTGGGTAATACAGCCATTTTAACAACAGTAACTCTTCCAATACAAGAGCATAGGACATCTTTCCATTTATTTGAATCATCTTCAATTTCCTTTAACATTTTATACTTTCCAGTGTATAGTTCTTTTGCCTCCTTCAGTTCAGTTCAGTTGCTCAGTCATGTCTGACTCTTTGCGACCCCATGAATCTCAGCACGCCAGGCCTCCCTGTCCATCACCAACTCCCGGAGTTCACTCAGACTCATGTCCATCGAGTCAGTGATGCCATCCAGCTATCTCATCCTCTGTCGTCCCCTTCTCCTCCTGCCCCCAATCCCTCCCAGCATCAGAGTCTTCTCCAATGAGTCAACTCTTTGCATGAGGTGGCCAAAATACTGGAGTTTCAGCTTTAGCATCATTCCTTCCAAAGAAATCCCAGGGATGATCTCCTTCAGAATGGACTGGTTGGATCTCCTTGCAGTCCAAGGGACTCTCAAGAGTCTTCTCCAACACCACAGTTCAAAAGCATCAATTCTTCGGTGCTCAGCCTTCTTCACAGTCCAGCTCTCACATCCATACATGACCACAGGAAAAACCATAGCCTTGACTAGATGAACCTTTGTTGGCAAAGTAATGCCTCTGTTTTTGAATATGCTATCTAGGTTGGTCATAACTTTTCTTCCAAGGAGTAAGCGTCTTTTAATTTCATGGCTTTATCAACATTTTATAGTTTCCAGTGTATAGTTCTCTTACCTCCTTGGTTAGGTTTATTCCCAGGTTATTATTTTTTTTTCTGACACAATTTTAAATGAGACTTTTTAACTTTCTCTACTACCAGTATAGAAAAATACAACAGACTTCTGTTAATTGGTCTTGTATCCTGCTGCCTTGCTGAATTCATTTATTTGTTCTAATAGTTTTTGTGTGGAGTCTGTAGGGTTTTCTATATATGTCCAATTGATGTAGCTTTGAATATTCTTAGAATTACCCACTTGCTAAACATGTAGTCTTTTGTGCTTCATTTCTTTAACTTAAGAGGATATTTTTGAGGTGCATTCATATTGTAATAGGTACCAGTTGTTTGCTCCTTTTGTGTGAATAGTTTCATAGTATAAATATACCAAATTCATTGATCCATTAAGTTGAAGACATTTGGACTGCTTCTACTTTTTGACTGTTAAGAATAATGCTCCTATAAGCATTGGCAGAAAAGTTTTTGTATGAAAATACTTTTTCCCTTCTCTCAGGTAGATGCCTAGAAGTAGAATTCCTGAGTTGTTGTATAGAGAATATACATTTAACTTTCTAAGAAACTACCAAGCTCTTCTCCAAAGTAACTGTACTATTTCACATCCATACCAGCAAAGTATGAGGTTTCCCATTTCCCTGTATGATTGCCAACCCTTGTTATTTCTGTCTGATTCCAATCATTTTTGCTTTGCAAATTTCTAGCCAGTTAATTCTAATGGAAACCATTAATTCACACACCAAGTAAATGTGAATGCCCTGAGATATTGCATTTCTACTGAATTAATGAAAAAAGCATGATGAGTGAAAGGATGAGAGGAAATTATGAATGGTTAGGCTGAAAGCAAGGAAAATCATTTCCCAGGACAGCAGACCAGCTAAATCTTTCTGATCCAGAGAGCCTTGCTCATCAGACTAAAATGAACCTGCTTCACTGTTGCAGCTACATGACAGCTAGGTTCTCCAGTACTCAACATGCCCTCATTGGACATAAAGCACAGGTAGCAGTGAGATTAACCACTGTAGAAAGAAAGCGTAAGTGTGAGTGCAAGAAGCCAATAATACAAAGTAATACTCAAAAGTAACATCAATGACCATTAAAAAAAAAAAAATAGGTACAGTCTCTAAAGAGCTTTCATTCGCTTCTGGGGAGTTGAGCACTTTTAAAAACAAAAAGAAATATTGGTGTGAAATGATTATCTGGTAAATCATCAACTGCAGAACAAGGTAACTGGTAAAAATTGATGTGTTATACTGATTATTAACTTGAATTGGAATTAAGGTCAGTAAGAATTATTAAGATCTTAATTTCTCTGATAATATTTGTACCTAAAATGTCTGAGTGAAGAGTATAGGTATCAGATGCCAAACTCTGCTTATTTGGGAGTCATTCTTTTCTTAGAACAACAATGAAAAACAAGGATATTTTTCAAGATCTTTCAACAGCCATAATAGGCACAAGCTTTGTTAACAGAGACATTAAGTTTCCCATTATAGGGAAACAGTGTAAAAGAAGCTGAAAGGCAATTTACTTTATATTTTGGAATATTACACTTAAAACTCAGGAATATGATACCTGAATACAGGGTAATAAATCACTTTGTCAGAGGGTAATTAAAGAGATTAATAACACCCCCTTTTGCCTTGATATTAAAAACGAGTTTCACATCTTCTTTATATCCATTTCTTACATATTTCTGTTCCAATTACATTGATCACCCTTCTTCTATACAATAAATAGATATTCTAGGATAAAACCTGCAAAACTTTTCCTCCAGATTACCATATTCTAAAGAGCAAGTAATTGCATTGATATTATATTTATAATTTTTTTACTAAAATCAGTTGATAAGAATCATTTATCCTAAGTCTCTAGAGCACTATGAAATTCTATAATTTTAATAACTCAACAAAATGCTACAATATGCAGATCGTTCTTAATTCAGCTAGATACCCATGTGACATTTCCACCAGCTCAAATAGTCTGTTAAGTAACTCTTTACTGCTACTCTCTAATGAGCACCTAATGTGTTCCCGGGCACTGTGCTTAATGCTTGGCATTGCCTAATTTAATCCTCCTCCCATTCTATGAAAAAATACGTTAACTCGCTTTTTATAGACAAGACAACAAGGACTTATTAACTTTATCTGTCCAAGATCACTTGGCCTCAAAGTGATCTTGCATCTGAACCTTGGCATGTCTGACTAGGCAACTAGACGGTATAACTACTGTGCATTCTTTGCATGCACGCATCATTGCTCAGTAGTGTCCAACTCCTTGTGACTCTTTGGATTGCAGCCCACCAGGCTCCTCTGTCCATGGGATTCTTCTTGTAAGAATACTGGAGTAGGTTGCCATTTTCCTCCTCCAGGGGATTTTCCCAACCCAGGGATCAAACCCACATATCCTGCATCTCCTGCACTGCCGGCGGATTCTTTACCACCGAGCCATCAGAGAACCCCATATGTATTCCATCTATTTCCTAACTCAGTAGTGAAAGAGACTACACATATCAACGCTGGAGTCACTTCAGTATCCAGTGTCCTCAGGCAAGTCAAGGTCACCTGGACCTGTGCTCCTCAAGAGGATCCAGTGTTGGGATCCACTCTTGGGACAGGATTCCAGAAGTGGAAGGAGGATGCTTTAAGGTGGAAAAGAAAATAGAGGCTGGAAACATGCAGGTACAAGCCAACTAGCACATCTGGAGTCTGAGATGGTATATGCTCTGAAAAGTACTTGCATCTTTCTGTGCATTTCTGGCTCATATTTCCTCTCTCCTACTCATCTTGGATGCCCTATATATACCAGGGGGTGTCTCAGATGGAGCTACCAACATGCTACCAAAATCCAGATCGTGCCTGTCTCAGATTCCACTAATGTCTGTGCATTTCCACCAGAAATAAAAATTGTCAGGTGTTGTGAAATGTGAAAAATGACTCAAGCACTGCTGTGATCCTCCAGGAATGTATAACCTATAATTAAATACGGAATTCATCTATTTGAATCCCTTGATGGAACCTTTAACATTTGGTGGAATATAATTCATGTAGAAACATTTCATCTAACCTGCCTCTGAGAAAGTCATGCACAAACATTTTGAATATTGTCCAATGCACATATAAAGGAAAGTGAGCACGGGGTAATTGGTAGAGCATCAGAATGGCATGCCAGTCCCCAAACTCATTCCCAGAGATAAGACCATAGACATCAGTGCCAAAGTGCCGAGAGCAAGCCTGCCTCTCTAGAAATCATGCTACAGGTGTGGGGACTGATAACGGCTGTTCCAACCTTCACCCAGGGAAACACGCATGTAAAGTGTAGCAGAAGGGGGCCTTCAGATCAGATCAGATCAGATCAGTTGCTCAGTCGTGTCCGACTCTTTGTGACCCCATGAACTACAGCACGCCAGGCCTCCAAATCCATCACCAACTCCCGGAGGTCACTCAGACTCACATCCATCGAGTCAGTGATGCCATCCAGCCATCTCATCCTCTGTCGTCCCCTTCTCCTCTTGCCCCCAATCCCTCCCAGCATCAGAGTCTTCTCCAATGAGTCAACTCTTTGCATGAGGTAGCCAAAATACTGGAGTTTCAGCTTTAGCATCATTCCTTCCAAAGAAATCCCAGGGCTGATCTCCTTCAGAATGGACTGGTTGGATCTCCTTGCAGTCCAAGGGACTCTCAAGAGTCTTCTCCAACACCACAGTTCAAAAGCATCAATTCTTCGGCGCTCAGCCTTCTTCACAGTCCAGCTCTCACATCCATACATGACCACAGGAAAGACCATAGCCTTGACTAGGCGAACCTTTGTTGGCAAAGTGATGTCTCTGCTTTTGGATATGCTATCTAGGTTGGTCATAACTTTCCTTCCAAGGAGTAAGTGTCTTTTAATTTCATGGCTGCAGTCACCATCTGCAGTGATTTTGGAGCCCAGAAAATAAAGTCTGACACTGTTTCCACTGTTTCTCCATCTATTTCCCATGTAGTGATGGGACCAGATGCCATGATCTTCGTTTTCTGAATGTTGAGCTTTAAGCCAACCTTTTCACTCTCCACTTTCACTTTCATCAAGAGGCTTTTGAGTTCCTCTTCACTTTCTGCCATAAGGGTGGTGTCATCTGCATATCTGAGGTTATTGATATTTCTCCCGGCAATCTTGATTCCAGCTTGTGTTTCTTCCAGTCCAGCATTTCTCATGATGTACTCTGCATATAAGTTAAATAAACATGGTGACAAAGAAAGGCTTAGATTTACTTAAAAGTCTAAAGGCAAGGACAAAGAATGCTCAAAAAACTGCACAATTGCACTCATCTCACATGCTAGTAAAGTAATGCTCAAAATTCTCCTAGCCAGGCTTCAACAGTACATGAACCGTGAACCTCCAGATGTTCAAGCTAGATTTAGAAAAGGCAGGGAAACCAGAGATCAAATTGCCAACATCCACTGGATCATCAAAAAAGCAATAGAGTTCCAAAAAACATCTACTTCTGCTTTATTGACTATGCCAAAGCCTCTGACTGTGCACATCACATCAAACTGGAAAATTCTTCAAGTGATGGGAATAGCTGACCACCTGACCTGTCTCCTGACAAACCTGTATGCAGGTCAAGAAGCAACAGTTAGAACTGGACATGGAGCAACAGACTGTTTCCAAATAGGGAAAGGAGTACATCAAGGCTGTATATTGTCACCCTGCTTATTTAACTTCCATGCAGAGTACATCATGAGAAACACTGGGCTGGATGAAGCACAAGCTAGAATCAAGATTGCCGGGAGAAATATCAATAACCTCAGATATGCAGATGACACCATCCTATGGCAGAAAGTGAAGAAGAACTAAAGAGCCTCTTGATGAAAGTGAAAGAGGAGAGTGAAAAAGTTGGCTTAAAACTCAACATTCAGAAATCTAAGATCATGGCATCTGGTCCCATCACTTCATGGTAAATAGATAGAGAAACAGTGGAAACAGTGACAGACTTTATTGTTTTGGACTCCAACATCACTGCAGATGGTGACTGCACCCATAAAATTAAAAGACACTTGCTCCTTGTAAGAAAAGTTATGACCAACCAAGACAGCTTATTAAAAAGCAGACTTTGCCAACAAAGGGCCGTCTGGTCAAAGCTATGGTTTTTCTAGTAGTCATGTATGGATGTAGGGGTTGGACTATAATGAAAGCTGAGCACCAAAGAATTGATGCTTTTGAACTGTGGTGTTGGAGAAGACTCTTGAGAGTCCCTTGGACTGCAAGGAGATCGAACCAGTCCATCCTAAAAGAAATCAGTCCTGAATATTCATTGGAAGGACTGATGCTGAAGCTGAAACTCCAATATTTCAGCCACCTGATGCAAAGAACTGACTCCTTGGAAAAGACCCTGATGCTGGGAAAGATTGAAGGTGGGAGGAGAAAGGGATGACAGAGGATGAGATGGTTGCATGGCCTCACCGACTCAATGGGCATCAGTTTGAGTAAATTCCAGGAGTTGAGACAGGGAGGCCTGGCGTGCTACAGTCCATGGGGTCGCAAAAAGTCGGACACGACTGAGCAACTGAGCAACTGAATTGAATGTTCCATTGAATATATGTACCACAGCTTCTTTATGCACTCATCTGTCGATGGACAGCATTTGTATGAAAATCAGCAGGCCTTTGAGAGCTCTGAATGTATTTATTCAATTATTTCAACATTATGTTCCCAAATAATTTATAGTGTGAGGGTTTATAAAGTAAATAATACATTCCTTTCACTTGGACTTTTAAACCCAGTCTGAAGAGAGCTGGATAAGGGAAAACAGCTCCTTTCATTTTACTGAATGGCTTGTATTTACTTCATTCCCATCACGCCAACATCACAACACCCATGCACAAACAGACATCGCGATATATATTAGTATCTCTGCTTTCTCCTAATTATCACTCTTTCCCTCCTGTCCCCGTTGGGTCTCTGTGGGCTGATGGCAGGGTCTCTGTGGGCTGATGGCAGAGCTGTGAGGGAGATGAGGGATACTTAGTGACTCTCAACACTAGCTCCCTAGACCTGGCTGCAACGGGGGAGCTTCCTTTTTAATATGGCAAAATACACATGCACAGGCACACACAAGCGCTTTATGTTATATGTTAAATGTTATACATTTTAACAATCCTCTACTTTGCAAGTGATGTTTGAAATACAGATCAGATCAGATCAGATCAGATCAGTCGCTCAGTCGTGTCCGACTCTTTGCGACCCCATGAACCGCAGCACGCCAGGCCTCCCTGTCCATCACCAGCTCCCGGAGGTCACTCAGACTCGCATCCATCGAGTCAGTGATGCCATCCAGGCATCTCATCCTCTGTCGTCCCCTTCTCCTCCTGCCCTCAATCCCTCCCAGCATCAGAGTACAGATAGAAGTCATCAAAATTTATTTTAAAAGTCTAATGTCTGTTTATTCTCTCTGTTACCCATCACATTATGAATAAAAACCACTGAGGTGATTGCTCTTGTGAAAAGTATATGACAAACATTTATTGTTGAAAAAATAATATGATTTCCTCAAGCAAAACCTGAATAAATAAAAGATAATGAGTACCTAAGAAAATGGAGGAAGTAAGAGCAACAGCTTTGTGTTCATTTATAAACTACACAGAAAAAAACAAAGATAAATAGAGGGGTAAAGCTTCTTCCTAACAGACCTCAATCACATAGGAAACATTTTAAATAGTCCTTATTATTTTAAGAACAAAGCAAGACATTTCATCTTTTCTTCTCAATTTAAAAATGCCCATGATTTCATTAGTTCTGTTTTGGGTGTTCTATTTTGGGGCCTGTGATGAGAGCTATTTCACATCTTCAAGAAGTGGTGGTGCAGAAATAAGAGGATCGCTACACCCCAGATAATTTAAAATGGAAATCCGAGTGGCAGGTCTGGGAGTGATAAAGAGAAGCCATATGCACAGATATACTCTCTTGAGCCCCAGCAAAATGTTTAGAGCCTTGCAAAGCGTGGAAAGTAGAATTGCCTCTGGTAAAGCTCCATGATGGCTGGACTCAATCTAATTTTATTCGGGAAAATCTAGAGGAAACCACACAAATGGACCTACTGGATTCTGAGAGCTCCCGGTCATGCTGATGGATGACCACAGATAAACTGCTTCATCTAAAAATTTATGTTTAACATTTTAGGAATACTCCATTAGTGAAAGAACGTCAGGGTGGATATCACTAGCAGCTTCTGAGGTGTCATTACCCTGATGACTATCCCAGAATTCTTGTCAGTGGCGACTATCAGCCAGAGCTGGCTCACCTCAGAAGACGGGGGATGACCTGAGAACCTCCACAGTGCTGCCACTCTGAGCGGGGCAGAGTTCCAGGTAGAGTGCAGCATTGCCCGGGATTGTCCAGCTGACACAACCAGCGGGCTCAGCAGGAATGGAGGTGCTGAGAGAGGAACTGGCAACAGTGTAAAGCAGCACGCACCCAATCACAACTGCAGGATCCTTCCCGAGCATCCACTGCCCTGAACTCCCCTCCCAACGCCTGGGCACTCTCACGCTTGCCTTCTCCGCCCAGTATCCTATCCCCATTCTGCCCCTTTCTCTCTTACTAACACTCCAGCCCTGACTCCCCAGATTTAAGCCAATTCCTGTCATAAATACTGTATTAAAAATTGAAAAATCCATATTTCATAGTTCTTCCCCTAAGTGTCATTTTGCTAATATTCCCTGAAGACCAGGTTCTTAATTCATCTATTTAGCCACACTACGTAGTATAGGATGGGACATTACTGCTCAGTAAATATGACACTGAGCAAATGAATTACGTGATTTCCAAGTATTCAAAGTTAATGGAACTCTCTGAAGGTTTTGTACAACTGGGGATCCAGTGTGGTCCTCCCACTGTCCAAAGATAAGGGACTAATCTGGTGGGATCTGGAATAAAAGGAAAGATTTAAGACACAGTTTCGATTTTGTTTCATCACTTGGTATCTGTAGAGGGAAAGAAAGGGCTGCAAACAGAGATGGTATCCCTCTGAGTTTTGAATAGCAAGGGGACCATCTGAGTGTAGTAACAATGAAAACTGACACCATTCAAATCCATACCAGGGTATGGTTACCAAAGGGGAAGGGGAGAGGAGAGGGACAAATTAGGAAAATGGGATTAACAGACACACACTATTATATATCAGGCTTCCCTGGTGTCTCAGATGGTAAAGAACCTGGCTACAATGCAGGAGACCTGGGTTTGATCCCTGGGTCAGGAAGATACCCTTGAGAAGGGAATGGCAACCCACTCCAGTATTCTTGCCTGGGGAATTTCATGGACAGAGAAGCCTGGCGGGCTATAGTCCATGAGATCAGAAGGAGTTGGACATGATCGACTTCCACTTCTACTTTCAGATAAACAACAAGGATTTACTGTACAGCACAGGGAACTATATTCAATATACTGAAATAACCAAAATGGAAAAGAATCTGAAAAAAATATGTATCTGAATCACTGTGCTGTATACCTGAAACACAATATTGTAAATTTTTTTAAAAATCAAAAACACTATACTTCAATTTAAAAACACCACCACCACCCAAAGTTATGGCATTTGTGTCCCAAATTGCTCATTGGTCCACTAGGGGTGTACTCTGTGGCACACAATTTCCCTCTGGATTTTTCCCTCTAGGTTCAGGAGCTCCATGAGCCTAAGATTTAGAGATCCCCAGCTCTTTGCAAAGGGCTACAACATGGGGACAAAAAGCTTTGAGCCTTGAGATGAAGAGGGAAACTGATAAAGAGGCGGTGATGGCTGGTCTCAGAACCCTGCTCCCATAAGAATGGCAGATTTAGAGAAGGACAAGGGAAAATATGACAGTTCTAACATTATCTTTTCTCCTCTGACCTAAACAGTGGTCACTGGTACACGCACAAATGAGAGCACGCTGCTCTCCAAGCTTCTCCCTGTCCCACAGCTGTCAGTGACACCATGGTCCACATCACCTCCAGAGAAGCGAGCCCATCAGCACAACCCACCAGCATCCACGTGGTACTGCACGCGTGCCTAAATAGAGGTCACGTCTGCCCCTTGTCATTGTTCAGTTGTTCAGTCGTGTCTGTTTGCGACCCCATGGACTGCAGTATGCCAGCCTTCCCTGTCCTTCACTATCCCCTAGAGTTTGCTCAAACTCATGCCTATTGAGTCAGTGATGCCATCCAACCATCTCATCTATCCCTTAATTAAAGATAAAAGCAGAGAGGGAAGAAAAGTGGCAGATATTTCATAGACTTTGGCTTCCAATCAGCTCAGATTATTTTGTGGAAGGCATGGGTGTTAAAGAGTTCTCCTTTTATCTCATCGTTAGTTGGGCTAGTTCCATTCCTCAAAGGACAGGGTAACATCCATCACAAGCTTATCTCTCAGCCTACTCCCAGAAAAATAAGGGGGAGCAAGCTGAGTTCATGCTGAATTGACTCAACTTTAGGTCCCGGTCAAATATCATAGATGCTCTTCTTAAAAATTTAATTTCTGAAGCAGCAGGTTGCTGGACAAGACTGCTATTACTCCAAAGTGGATTCCCCCGTGTGGTTCTTATGTTTGCTCTTCAATTATTTGCTCATGCAACTGAATTGTGGAGAATCTCAATTGATGTCCGGTATTTCATAGGATCTCAAGTTTACTTTAAGAAGTTTACAACTAAAGATCTCTATTTTTCCCTATAAGGATACATATATAAAACACAATCGTATCCACACTGTGAAAGCATAAAGACAGAAGCAGATTAAATTTCTGTAGGTTTAGATGGATTAAATATAGAAAGCCCTGCTGCTGCTAAGTTGCTTCAGTTGTGTCTGATTCTGTGCGACCCCACAGACGGCAGCCCACCAGGCTCCCCCGTCCCTGGGATTCTCCAGGCAAGAACACTGGAGTGGGTTGCCATTTCCTTCTCCAATGCATGAAAGTGAAAAGTCAAAGTAAAGTCGCTCAGTCGTGTCCGACTGTTCGCGATCCCATGGACTGCAGCCCACCAGGCTCCTCCAACCATGGGATTTTCCAGGCAAGAGTACTGGAGTGGGGTGCCATTGCCTTCTCCAATAGAAAGCCCTAGTCTAATATAATTATTCTGATTGATAATTAAATTGTTTTCAGGTGGTCTTTCCTTTTTATTCTATTTTTTAATTTTATTATTCGAGTACAACTGCTTTCAATGTTGTGTTAGTTTCTGCTGTACAAAAGAAGTGAATCAGCTATGCATATGCGTATACCCCCTCCCTGCCACCCCCTGGTCATCGCGGAGCACTGAGCCGAGCTCCCTGGGCTACCCCCGTGAGCTCTCTGTTTCACACAAAGTAGTGAGCATGCATCAGTGCTGCTCTCTCAGTTCGCCCTGTCCTCCCCATTTGTCCACCCGGCTGTTCCCTACGTCCGCATCTCCGCATCTCTGTTCCGCTCTGCAAACACGTTCATCTGTACCATTTATCTAGACTCCATATATATGCATCAATATCTATTATCTGATTAAGGAAAGCGTGCCTGCTCTTCAACGGACACAGATACTTCCTGCTGCTGAATTTTAAGATAAATCACTGATAGAAGTCCTGTAATTACTGCATTTTATCGTACATGCCATTAATGAACGTGGTAGGATAACCTACGAAGGGAGCCTGGGAAGGATGAACACCTGAGTTCTCTGTGTTAGGGGTGACAGAGGATTTGTCATATTATCACACTAAGGTTCTCTCTTCATCACTGACATCCCCATTTCCACCCACAAATATGCAATGTGGAATACACAATAGCCTGCCAACAGAAAGTTGACTTCTGTGTGACTAAAAAAAATTATAAAAGAACACAAAAAAATTAAAAAGCCGGAGGGTTTTGTGACTGTACTTTCACCTCTCAGCAAGGAACCATGCTTTAGATTGTCCTTCTTCCCCTTAAGGGATCATGAATGATTAAAAACTAGTAAATGATTAAAAGCTAATTAAAAAAAAAATCAACTACAAAACAAAAAATGAGTTAGTCAATCATTTGTTTGTATCAGTGACATAAAATACAACCAATTCTTCAGTTTACTCTTATCATGTCACATGTAGGGACACTTCTTTGAGTGGGTCACACATTGTGTTCAACATACATGTAAGTATAGGTCCTTTCAGGCTGCACGTTAACTCCTAATAAACAAAATAGGGCTGCAGAGAAAGTCTAACTAAAAAAAAACACCACATCCCAGCAAGACATATTCATGATGTTTTGGTCCAGATGCATTTAAGTTTTGCCACATGCTAATCAGTTTGCTTGTTGTTTCAATTAAGTTCAATTTCTGAAGAGAACCGAGTTAATTACAATGCACATTATGTTTAACTTCTCAAAAGGTTTCTTATAATATAAACAAAATATGATCGCAGATAAACATTCTTCCTTGTCTCTCAGGCACATCTAATTATGGCATTGCAAAAATGAAAGGTAAAAAAAACAGCACAGGGTTATTTAATATGCAACTTGAATCAAGGCTTGCATTGTTTGGAAATAAAATTGAAAGCAACACAGA
Organism: Tragelaphus eurycerus; assembly: GCA_935064755.1. Classification (NCBI taxonomy): domain Eukaryota; kingdom Metazoa; phylum Chordata; class Mammalia; order Artiodactyla; family Bovidae; genus Tragelaphus; species Tragelaphus eurycerus. The sequence continues at coordinate 4,703,959 of CAKXYN010000051.1, forward strand.
AATTGAATATATATTATATTAGAGAATGAAGGCTTTTCTGTAGCATTTGCTTCTGACTAATATCCATCCATATATGTAAAAGCAAAACTAGTGGACAAGTAAGCACATTTTTAAGCAAACTCTAGTTCAGTATTCTAGCATTGTATTTAATTTGGCTTTAAGGGTTGTTTTTCTTTTGTTTTCCCTCCTGGGATAAGATTAGCTGGGAACTTGGCACAGTTTTTGTGGTTTGAAGTCTTATCCTTGTGGTGGTGTTTTTTTTTTTTTTTTAACATATTATTGCAGTGGTCTTTCCATTTTTTTTTTTTTTTTTCCCATTAGGAGGAAATTGAAAACAAGCAAACCAAACAATCTGGGAAATAAGTATATATCAGAGATTCTGGTAAGAATAAGTGACCATACCCAGTGAATTCTTTATTAAGAAAAAGTCTCCAGCCAAGTGTTAAGCCATAGGAGCCCTTGGACCAAAACCACTGATGCCTTGATGTCTTCCTTAGCATATTCCTGGGAGCAAATATAAGGTCAACAGAATTGATGACACGCTATAAAACCTTCAGATAGGAAAGGAAACACATAGTTTCTTCTTTCTAAGAGTTCACACTTGAGTATGAAAATGTTAACCGGCATTTCATTTTTTACAGAGCAAAAAATGTGCTTTTGAAGCACTGTAAAAGCTTTGCAAGGGCTATGCTTTGGTGCAGTCAGATGAAATGGAGGAACAAAGGGAATCTCCATCAGCAAGGACCACAGCAGGCACTGCTGCCCTCTCGCTCTCCAAAACCTTTCTTATACATCTGGGTAATCTACAGTGACATGCTATTTACTACACTATGCCTTTATTTTTTGGAACTCTGAAGTCACAGGGACATTTTTTATGGAGTCTCAGGGATATTCTGAATATATCACTACTACCATTGGGAAGAGATAAGAAAGCTTTAACCCAACTCTTTACCTTTGAATGCAAAACGTCCACCTATTCACATATCAAAAAATTCTCACTTCACAGTGGTTAGAGGGGCCATCATCAAAAATTCTACAAATAATAAATGCTGAAGAGGGTGTGCAGAAAAGGGAATCCTCATACACTGTTGGTGGGAAGGTAAACTTGTGCACCCACTATGGAAAACAGTATGGTTCCTTAAAAAACTAAAAACATCAATACAGCTACTGTACAATCAAGCAATCCCACTCCCAGGCATATATCCAGCCAAAACTGTAATTTGAAAAGATACACGCCCCTACTATTCACAGCAGCACCGTTAACAATAGCCAAGACATGGAAGCAAACTTAACGTGCACTGACAGATGAATGGATAAAGGTGTGGTGTATATACGATGGGATATTACTTTCCCATAAAAAGAATGAAATAATGCATTTGCAGCAACATGGATGGACCTAGAGATTATCATACCAAGTGAAGTCAGACAGAGAAAGACAAATATCATAAGATATCATTTATATGTAGAATCAAAAAAACGATGCAAATGAATTTACAAAGGAGAAAGAGACTCACAGACACCAGGAAACAAACTTGTTACCAAAGGGGATAAATGAGGATTTAAGACACAACTATTGTATATGTGAAAAAACAACAAAGATCTGCTGCATAGCTCAGGGAACTGTACTCAATAACTTATAATAACCTATAATGTAGAATAATCTGAAAAAGAACATATATATATGTGTGTGTGTGTGTATATATATATACACACACACACATGAATCACCTTTGTTGCTGTTCAGTCGCCAAGACATGTCTGACTCTTTGTGACCCCATGGGCATGCCAGGCCTTCCTGTCCCACACCATCTCCTGGAGTTTGCCCAAATTCATGTCCATTGAACCAGTGATGAATCACTTTGCTGTACACCTAAAACTGTCACAATATTACAAATACTATATCTCAATTTTAAAAAGCATAAAATTTCTACTTAGCGCTTCCCCACAGGAGCTTAGTGGTGCACGGTCTCAGTCACTGAGGGCTTTGTGGCAGACTTCTTCAAGTGATCACTAACACAGGATAAGCATTCATGGACACAGCATCAACTGAAATGTGTACATGCACGTCAGTGTTCTCTTCTGCTTGAAAGAGCACTTGGTACAATCTATTTTGGATATACTCATCATAAAAAAAGGCACAGAGGTGGCTCTTAAGGTATCATATCCCAGATTCTATAATTAAAACATCATGGAATCAATTCTCTTCACTTCCAACCAAGTGATGCCAAAGGGGCCCAAACCCCTGACCCCTGATCAGATCAGTTGCTCAGTCATATCCTACTCTTTGCAACCTCATGAATCGCACCATGCCAGGCCTCCCTGTCCATCACCAACTCCCGGAGGTCACTCAGACTCACATCCATCGAGTCAGTGATGCCATCCAGCCATCTCATCCTCTGTCGTCCCCTTCTCCTCCTGCCCCCAATCCCTCCCAGCATCAGAGTCTTTTCCAATGAGTCAACTCTTTGCATGAGGTGGCCAAAATATTGGAGTTTCAGCTTTAGCATCATTCCTTCCAAAGAAATCCCAGGGTTGATCTCCTTCAGAATACTGGTTGGATCTCCTTGCAGTCCAAGGGACTCTCAAGAGTCTTCTCCAACACCACAGTTCAAAAGCATCAATTCTTCGGCGCTCAGCCTTCTTCACAGTCCAGCTCTCACATCCATACATGACCACAGGAAAAACCATAGCCTTGACTAGGCAAACCTTTGTTGGCAAAGTAATGTCTCTGCTTTTGAATATGTGATCTAGGTTGGTCATAACTTTCTTTCCAAGGAGTAAGCATTTTTTAATTTCATGGCTGCAGTCACCATCTGCAGTGATTTTGGAGCCCAGAAAAATAAAGTCTGACACTGTTTCCACTGTTTCCCCATCTATTTCCCATGAAGTGATGGGACCAGATGCCATGATCTTCGTTTTCTGAATGTTGAGCTTTAAGCCAACTTTTTCACTCTCCACTTTCACTTTCATCAAGAGGCTTTTTAGTTCCTCTTCACTTTCTGCCATAAGGGTGGTGTTATCTGCATATCTGAGGTTATTGATTATTTCTCCCTGACCCCTGTGAGCTGTGCAAATGTTATGTTCTATGGGGGGAAGAAGGGGGATTTGCAAATGCAATTAAGGTTATGAACCTTGATAAAGGGAGATTATTCTAGAATATCTGGGTGGGTCCAATGTAATCACATGATCAAATAGAAGCAGAGAAATTTCTCCAGCTGAAGTTCAAGAGATGGAACAGAAAGGCAAGTTAAGGAGGGCCTAGCCCCACAATGCTGGTGGCAATCTGCATAAGAACGAATGTGAGCAGCCTCCAGGTGTAAAGGAAACCTCAGTGCTACAACTTCAAGAACGTCTTTTGGACTCTGGGAGAGGGAGAGGGTGGGATGATTTGGGAGAATGGCATTGAAATATGTATAATATCATATATGAAACAAGTCGCCAGTCCAGGTTCGATGCCTGATACCGGATGCCTGGGGCTGGTGCACTGGGACGACCCAGAGGGATGGTATGGGGAGGAAGGAGGGAGGAGGGTTCAGGATGGGAAACACATGTATACCTGTGGCGGATTCATTTTGATGTATGGCAAAACCAATACAATATTGTAAAGTTAAGTAAAATAAAATTAAAAAAAAAAAAAAAGAAACCAAATTTGTCCAACAACCTGAATGAACTGGGAAACTGGCGTATCTCTAGAACCTCCAGAAAGGAACACATCATGGCGGACACTTTAAGCTCTATGAGACTCTATGCAGAGAATTCAGTGGAGTCAAATTGTGCCTGGACCTCTGACTTTCCTAACTGTGAGACAGTAAGTGGGTACTGTTTTAAGTTGCTAAATCTGTAGTAATTTATCAAAGAACGCTAGTCCACAGACCAGCCTCCAATTTCCAAAGCCACGTCTCGTTCTCTGAAGGCTCTCTCTGGCCTCTAGAGCTGACTGAGCCCCAGCAGGATACAGGACATGAGTACCAGGGAACCTATCACAGATGGAGAGTCAGAGCTGGAGGCACACATATCCCAGCTCCCTCTCGCTTTCAGTGGGGTAAATAAGCTGTGTGTGCTCAGCACTGATGCCAGAGTTTTCCAACAGGGCTAAGCTCCAGTGGCTCGCAGGAGTAACACGCTAGATAATGCCTTTCTCCTTCTTTTTAAAAGTTCTATCCCTTTTGCATATTACTTCCTTTTTCCAAATAGGAAAAGTAGTACGTCAAGGCTGTATATTGTCACCCTGTTTATTTAACTTATATGCAGAGTACATCATGAGAAATGCTGGACTGGAAGAAACACAAGTTGGAATCAAGATTGCTGGGAGAAATATCAATAACCTCAGATATGCAGATGACACCACCCTTATGGCACAAAGTGAAGAGGAACTAAAAAGCCTCTTGATGAAAGTGAAAGTGGAGAGTGAAAAGGTTGGCTTAAAGCTCAACATTCAGAAAACGAAGATCATGGCATCTGGTCCCATCACTACATGGGAAATAGATGGGGAAACAGTGGAAACAGTATCAGACTTTATTTTTCTGGGCTCCAAAATCACTGCAGATGGTGACTGCAGCCATGAAATTAAAAGACGCTTACTCCTTGGAAGGAAAGTTATGACCAACCTAGATAGCATATTCAAAAGCAGAGATATCACTTTGCCAACAAAGATTCACCTAGTCAAGGCTATGGTCTTTCCTGTGGTCATGTATGGATGTGAGAGCTGGACTGTGAGGAAGGCTGAGCGCTGAAGAATTGATGCTTTTGAACTGTGGTGTTGGAGAAGACTCTTGAGAGTCCCTTGGACTGCAAGGAGATCCAACCAGTCCATTCTGAAGGAGATCAGCCCTGGGATTTCTTTGGAAGGAATGATGCTAAAGCTGAAACTCCAATATTTTGGCCACCTCATGCGAAGAGTTGACTCATTGGAGAAGACTCTGATGCTGGGAGGGATTGGGGGCAGGAGGAGAAGGGGACGACAGAGGATGAGATGGCTGGATGGCATCACTGACTCGATGGATGTGAGTCTGAGTGACCTCTGGGAGTTGGTGATGGACAGGGAGGCCTGGCGTGCTGTAGTTCATGGGGTCGCAAAGAGTCGGACACGTCTGAGCAACTGATCTGATCTGATCTGATCCCTGATCTCTTGTGATGTTTCTCAGAATTTTTCCAAATAAAAACTTAAGTCCATGTCTCACAATCTATGCTTTATATTAAAGCATCTTGTACAAACTCATGATAATAAATTTGGAAACTGAGAGAAATGGACAACTTATTGTCAAAACATACAATATTCCGTTTGACCTAAAATGATACAGAAAATTTGAACAGACCAATAACCATAGCTGAATTCAACAGAGGCTCGGATGGTTTTGCTGCTGAGTTTAATCTACATTAGTAGATCATGTAATTCCTATGCTATTTAAATTATGCCAGTCCACAGAAAAAGATGACAGTCTTCGAAAAAGAGACCAGTTCTCATTATTACCTTTGGGGCAACCTAAACTAAGGCAGCACTATTCTTCCTATCTCATCTCTTTTACAAAATTTTAATCAGCTGATGATTATGAGAATACTAACAATGGCTAAATATTTCCAAGAATTATATATCTTTGCTATAGCAAACACATTATATCTTATTTAATTTTCTTAACCAAATCATGAGGTTGGAACTGGATTATCCACCACTGAGTGGGTTAGAAAGCTGAAGTTTAGGGTTGCTACGTGACAGCTCAGAGTTTTACATGGAATACAAAAAAGGGATTCACACTGTATCTACATGATTCTATAACCCATGCGCCTAAAAAAATGGTACTTCACCTCCTTCAGGACTCTTTGTTTCAGTGTATAAGCTAAGGCACTGTTGAGTCAACAGGAATCATGTTACGAAATTCTCTTCAACAGATAGATACCGAGAGAACATTCCCCAGGGCTTCGCAGAACACTGCTGGAGAATCCTGCATTGGATCAGAAGCTGTAGGGGCCATGTCTTTTCTCCTGCTCCGTCCTCAGCGACTGACACAGGTTCTGACACATTACCAATGTGTGTTTATGGAGCAGACAGATGAATCTCTAATCTCCTCAATGGATTACAGTTCCTTCACTTAGTGACCCTATTCAGATCTCTCTGATCACCTCATCTTCATTTTAAAGAGTCTTATATTCCCTGTAGGCTCTCATTAGGAACTTGTTGAAAGATTGTTTTGCCAGTGACTTGTATTTTCCAGGTTGACCTAAGGTCTCTCTGTTAAGCATGGGTGCAGGCAGAAGACAGGCAGGAAGAGCAGCCAACCACAGACCCTTTGCCCTCTACGGAAACTTTTCATTCACTAGGATATTCCCCAGAGGCTATTCTATAATCCAACTGATGCTAGCCAAGCACTCACACACATTATGTTACTGTTTCATGTAACCTCTCCTAAGATGCAATCATGGATGGATGTCAGAATTGGGGAACATCAAGAAATGAAATGATTTACTCAGGGCCGTACACTGAAACAATGACAAAGCTCTAAAAGCATAAGTTTCCCAATTTCTCCTAGTTTAGGGCTCATGGTAATCACCAAAATGTGCTAAAGAGTAGAAGTTCTTTAAAAAATTTTTTTTAAGAAATTACACTGCACAAATTTATAACATCCACCTAGAATACATTAATAAGAAAACCATAAAGATGTGTATCTGTAGCCTTTGAATAAACTCATTTTTTTTGAACTGAACTCAATATTTATTAGTAGAAGAAACATGTTTTAGAATTACTGAGAATGCCAAAAACACAAATAGTATATAATTAGAAAATGTTTTAGAAAACATAGTTCCAAAGTGATTATGTATATAGAGCATATATGTTTATTTTATTAAATTAGTTTATATAACTTTTATCTGAATATAAAACTGCACTTTCTGTATGCTTACCTTTCCAAAGTCTCCTTTTTTCCCAAACTAAAATCTAAAGAAAAATAAAATATTAAGATATAATGAATAATACAGGGTGCTTTGATTCTGTTTCTCTTTTTCTATGATAATAAACAAGAAAGAAAATTTAATAGAAAATCTAAAATGTATCATTTATATATTAAGAATAAGAATTGCTGAAAATTGTCTTATTTCATAAGCATTAGGAAAAGACTAGTCATAATATATATTCTTTAGGACCAAAAAAAAAAAAAGATCAGTTAATTTTAAAGATTCACTCAACAATTAGGAGAAAAATCTGGATTGCGGTCCAAGCTTTTCCCGTATGTATGTGACCCTGGGCTGTTTCCACTTTTTAGATCACCTCTTAAATTATTTTTAATTGCAAATGTTACTATTCTCCAAGGGCTCAATATAAAAATTCTAACAATTCTATGTCCATATCCATTCATTCTGAGTAGCTTATTCACTATTCTCTAATCATATACTACCCAAAGCAATTTATAGATTCAATGCAATCCCCATCAAGCTACCAACGGTATTCTTCACAGAACTAGAAAAAATAATTTCTCAATTTGTATGGAAATACAAAAAACCTCGAATAGCCAAAGCTATCTTGACAAAGAAGAACGGAACTGGAGGAATCAACCTGCCTGACTTCAGGCTCTACTACAAAGCCACAGTCATCAAGACAGTATGGTACTGGCACAAAGACAGAAATATAGATCAATGGAACAAAATAGAAAGCCCAGACATAAATCCACGCACATATGGTCACCTTATCTTTGACAAAGGAGGCAAGAATATACAATGGATTAAAGACAATCTTTTTAACAAGTGGTGCTGGGAAAACTGGTTGAACACTTGTAAAAGAATGAAACTAGAACATTTTCTAACACCATACACAAAAATAAACTCAAAATGGATTAAAGACCTAAATGTAAGACCAGAAACCATAAAACTCCTAGAGGAAAACATAGGCAAGAGACTCTCTGACTTACATCACAGCAGGATCCTCTATGACCCACCTCCCAGAGTATCGGAAATAAAATCAAAAATGAACAAATGGGACCTAATCAAACTTAAAAGCTTCTGCACAACAAAGGAAACTATAAGCAAGGTGAAAAGACAGCCTTCAGAATGGGAGAAAATAATAGCAAATGAATAAACTCATTTTTCTTCCCCATGGACTCTACTGTAATTTCTCCCCAGAATCAGACATGAGAATTTATTGAAGAAGGTGAGTAAAGTGTCATCTTCCAGGAGAAGAAAAAGAGACCAAAAGTTTTTTTTTTAAAAAAAAAAAGGGCAGAAAACTAGCTGAAATGAGACAACTTTTATAAAATATTAGGCATAGTGACTGGTTATAGTAAACACTCCATAAATATGAGCCTTAATTATGCGTGTGTGTGTGTGTGTGTGTGTGTGTGTTTATAATGGCTTGGTAATAGTTTAAGTAGTGATGGACAGCCAATGAAAGTATTACAATAGCCTCATAGCGCCTGACGTCTAAGCCCCAAGCGATAGACTGGCAGAGTTCTATCTACTTTGAGAGCTCAATTCAGTATCTTGGCAACTTTGGGAAAGTTATTTGACAGATACTTGGGCTCTCAGTCTGCTGTGACCGAATAGACTGGAAGACTCCAAGTCAGAGGTCAGGGTGCCATCAAGGTCATGTTCTGCTGAGAGCTCTCTTCCTGTCCTGTCCTGTAGATGGATCCCATCTCACTAGGTCCTCACATGGCCTTTCCCAGATAAACGCATGAAGAAAAGGAGCTCGATTTCTCTCTCTTCTCATAAGGCCACTGATCCCTTCATGGTGGTCTCACTCTCAGTGAACCATTGTAACCCCAATTATCTCCCAAAGGCTGCATCTCTGAATACCATTACATTGGGGGCTAGGGTTTCAACGTGTGAACTTTGGTTAGGAAAGGCTGGAAATCATGTATGTTTTCATCATGTTCAGTCCATGAGCAACAGATTTTCAGTTTCAGTCTTTACATTAAAGGTGGGGACTTCAAAACAACATTGGAAGTCAACTACATTCCAATATTAAAAGTTCTTTTTTTAAATGAGGACTTTAGAACAGAGATATAAAGTCTTTTTCCCAGAACTTTTGTGAGAACTCTGTAAAGCAGTACATGAGTGTGGACTCCCAGCAGCCCACAGATAATGGGAAATAGATGGATGTCAAGATCCCTGCCCTGACTCTGGACACCCCGTCATTGCAGCCACTTATTCCTTTCACATAACAGCTCAGCATGAAGGAAGAGCCAGCCAGGACCATTCATTCTCAAACTCTGGTTCTCAGATCAGAGGTTTCCTAAAATCTTCCCACTTCTAACGTTCTCCTCCAATGCTTATACCACTTTATTACGGACATCAGCTTCTTAAAAGAATTGACGTTTCACACAGTATGCTGAATTTTAGTAACAAGAAAATGATAAAACCTGATTAAAACTCTGAAATAGAGAACCAGATTTGATTATGCTATTATTTATCACATATTATAAAAGATATATGCTAATATTTTCTCACAACCTTTCTGATAAGTTTCATTAGAGACATTCCAGCACTTATTAGAACAGATCAGATCAGATCAGATCAGATCAGTCGCTCAGTCGTGTCCAACTCTTTGCTACCCCATGAACTGCAGCACGCCAGGCCTCCCTATCCATCACCAGCTCTCGGAGGTCACTCAGACTCACACCCATCAAGTCAGTGATGCCATCCAGCCATCTCATCCTCTGTCGTCCCCTTCTCCTCCTCCCCTCAATCCCTCCCAGCATCAGAGTCTTCTCCAATGAGTCAACTCTTCGCATGAGGTGGCCAAAATACTGGAGTTTCAGCTTTAGCATCATTCCTTCCAAAGAAATCCCAGGGCTGATCTCCTTCAGAATGGACTGGTTGGATCTTCTTGCAGTCCAAGGGACTCTCAAGAGTCTTCTCCAACACCACAGTTCAAAAGCATCAATTCTTCAGCGCTCAGCCTTCTTCACAGTCCAGCTCTCACATCCATACATGACCACAGGAAAGACCATAGCCTTGACTAGGTGAACCTTTGTTGGCAAAGTGATATCTCTGCTTTTGAATATGCTATCTAGGTTGGTCATAACTTTCCTTCCAAGGAGTAAGCATCTTTTAATTTCATGGCTGCAGTCACCATCTGCAGTGATTTTGGAGCCCAGAAAAATAAAGTCTGACACTGTTTCCACTGTTTCTCCATCTATTTCCCATGTAGTGATGGGACCAGATGCCATGATCTTCGTTTTCTGAATGTTGAGCTTTAAGCCAACCTTTACACTCTCCACTTTCACTTTCATCAAGAGGCTTTTTAGTTCCTCTTCACTTTCTGCCATAAGGGTGGTGTCATCTGCATATCTGAGGTTATTGATATTTCTCCCGGCAATCTTGATTCCAGCTTGTGTTTCTTCCAGTCCAGCGTTTCTCATGATGTACTCTGCATAGAATTTAAATAAACAGGGTGACAATATACAGCCTTGACGTCCTCCTTTTCCTATTTGGAACCAGTCTGTTGTTCCATGACCAGTTCTAACTGTTGCTTCCTGACCTGCATACAGATTTCTCAAGAGGCAGGTCAGGTGGTCTGGTATTCCCATCTCTCTCAGAATTTTCCACAGTTTGTTGTGATCTACACAGTCAAAGGCTTTGGCATAGTCAATAAAGCAGAAATAGATGTTTTTCTGGAACTCTCTTGCTTTTTCCATGATCCAACGGATGTTGGCAATTTGATCTCTAGTTCCTCTGCCTTTCTAAATCCAGCTTGAACATCAGGAAGTTCACGGTTCACATATTGCTGAAGCCTGGTGTGGAGAATTTTGAGCATTACTTTACTAGCGTGTGAGATGAGTGCAATTGTGCGGTAGTTTGAGCACTCTTGGGCATTGCCTTTCTTTGGGATTGGGATGAAAACTGACCTTTTCCAATCTTGTGGCCACTGCTGAGTTTTCCAAATTTGCTGGCATATTGAGTGAAGCACTTTCACAGCATCATCTTTCAGGATTTGGAATAGCTCCACTGGAATTCCATCACCTCCACTAGCTTTGTTCCTAGTGATGCTTTCTAAGGCCCACTTGACTTCACATTCCAGGATGTCTGGCTCTAGGTCAGTGATCACACCATCATGATAATCTGGGTCGTGAAGCTCTTTTTTGTACAGTTCTTCTGTGTATTCTTGCCACCTCTTCTTAATATCTTCTGCTTCCGTTAGGTCCATACCATTTCTGTCCTTTATCGAGCCCATTTTTGCATGAAATGTTCCTTTGGTATCTCTGATTTTCTTGAATAGATCCTTAGTCTTTCCCATTCTGTTGTTTTCCTCTATTTCTTTGCATTGATCGCTGAAGAAGGCTTTCTTATCTCTTCTTGCTATTCTTTGGAACTCTGCATTCAGATGTTTATATCTTTCCTTTTCTCCTTTGCTTTTCGCTTCTCTTCTTTTTGCAGCTATTTGCAAGGCTTCCCCAGACAGCCATTTTGCTTTTTTGCATTTATTTTCCATGGGGATGGTCTTGATCCCTGTCTCCTGTACAATGTCATGAACCTCAGTCGATAGTTCATCAGGCACTCTATCTATCAGATCTAGGCCCTTAAATCTATTTCTCACTTCCACTGTATAATCACAAGGGATTTGATTTAGGTCATACCTGAATGGTCTAGTGGTTTTCCCTACTTTCTTCAATATCAGTCTGAATTTGGCAATAAGGAGTTCATGGTCCGAGCCACAGTCAGCTCCTGGTCTTGTTTTTGCTGATTGTATAGAGCTTCTCCATCTTTGGCTGCAAAGAATATAATCGATCTGATTTCGGTGTTGACCATCTGGTGATGTCCATGTATAGAGCAGTTCAGTTCTAATCGCATAACATGTAACTAACTAAAAATGATACTGAGAACACTGTTGAAAGTAGGATGATTTAAGCAAATTATTAACCTAAAATACTGTGCTAGTTTTGCTTTATTCAAAAAATGAAATTACTAAAAAATATCTTGTTAGTTATAAATTACAGGAAAAAAAGACCAACCAATGAATAAACCCAAAGCTGGATGCACTCAGGACATTAAAATTGAACAATGTCTGTCGCTACTGGGATAACAGGAAAAAACTAACTTCCTGATGGACCACCCATTGTCACAAATATCAGCTATCAGTCAACAAGCCACAATCTTGGTAGCGTACACTATAGACTAAAATTGTAAGGGTCCCAATTTCTCCAAACCCTGGTCAGTACTTGCTGTCTTTGTTTGTTTTATAATAACGATCCTAACAGGTGTGCGTTGACAGCTCACTGTGGTTCTGATTTGCATTTCCCTGAGGGTTGGTGATACTGAGCATCTTTTCATATACTTATTGGCCATTTGTGACACTCTGGAGAGTGTCTATTCATGTCTCTCACTTTTTAATGAGGTTCATGTTTTAATCAGGTTATTAATCAGCTCATTTTAAAATTAACTTCTGAAGACTTTCTTTTTGCTATTGAGTTGTAAATGTTCCTTATATTTTGGAAATTAATCCCTTTTCTGATACATAGTTGGCAAATATTTTCTCCCATCCCATAGCTTTTCTTTTCTTTAGCTATGCCCTTTTAGTTTGATGAAGTCCCACTTGTCTATTTTTGGATTCGTTGCCCATGTTTTTGTTGTCATATCCATGAAAATCATTGTCAAGACCAATGCCACTAAAGAAAACAGTACAGATATTTCTTTGAAAGTTATAAACAGAATTATTTTATGATCCATCAATCACACTCCTGTGCTACTTATCAATATGAACTGACATCAGCATTTTGAAGATATTCACACATTTTAATCTTCAGTGGAAACACTATTCACAGTAGCCAAGATGTGGAAACAACCCAAATATCCTTTGACAAATGAACAGATAAAATGCGGTATATACATATAACAGAAAGTTATCTAGTCTTAGATACCAGCGAAATCCTGCCATCTGCAGTAAGATGGATGAACTTGGCGGGTGCATTATGCTCAGTGAAACGAGGCAGTGTCAGAAGGACAAACGCTGCATGACCCCACTCCTATGAGGAGACTAAAACAGCCGAACTCACAGAAACAGAAGATTCTGGTTACTGGGGCTGGGGGAAGGGGGAAATGGGGACTTGCTAATCAATGGGAATAAAATCTCAAGTTTTCAAGATGCATCCTTAGAGAGAGCCACTGCACAACACTGTTTCTATAGCCAACAATACTTTATTTTACATTTAAAAATTTATGAGGGTAGCTTTCTTGTTAAGTATTCTTGCTACAATAAAATAGAGGACTAAAATTAGCAGCCAAGTAGGCTAGGACTTTGAGCATGACCTTGAATAAAAATAAATAAATAAATCAGTGAAGAAATGAGAGAATAAGTCTAATTAACAGCTTCAGAAGCTTTTATTTCTTTAACAATTTCTTTAACAATACTCCTCAGACACCCCAGCATTAAGCTGGCATTATCACAGAGGAGGATGGCAAATGCTTCTTTCCCCTTTTGCTCTGTGTACTTTTCAATTGTTAAAATCTTTTAAAAGTATCTATCCAAGCATGGTTTGTGGAAAAGACATAAAAAGCTAAAAAAAAAAAAAAAAAAAAAGGAAAAATCCCTACATTATGCAGCAGATACTCATTTGAATGATTTATTTTAAAATGTTACTGAAGAAAAGAAAGAAATTCTTTAGTACACAGAATCTATCTCTGAAATCCTTTGGGGAGATACAAATTTATTTTGCACACATAATCTGGCAATAAAATTATGACATAATCATACAAACATTTTATAAAATAATGCCTGGGAACTGAGTAATGCAAATCACTAGGCAATTTCCAGATCTCCATATTATTTGCATATTTAGAACAGGCTACTTCTAGAAATCTATTTTGCAGAAGGACTAGGATGTGTGCAAAAAAATAATAATGCTAAGAGTTATTAAGTGATGGCTATGCCTCTCTGTTTACCCCATATAATACCGACAAATATCCTTTTCTACAGATTACTCTTCTCCCTGCAAGTGACCCCACATGATGATCCTCAAGGGAACTGTTATCAGGAAAGAAGGCCACATGTGCTCTGCTGTCTGTCTTGACCATAATATCTGGGAAATAGTCACACTATTTACAGAAAGATGAAGACCTGGAGAAATCCTAATTTGAGAAATAATATAACAAGTTAAGACTTGGAATACTGTATTTAAAGAGACATTAAATCATCCACAATTAGATTTCTAGAGGCGTAAAAAAAATCCTTCTCTTAGATAAAAACTTTTATAAGGAGACCGAGGGTACGAAGAGGTAACGGTGAAGCTCACACTGTCATAGTTTCAAGGACGAGAGGGAGTTTTAAAGCTTAAGACAATGCATCAGTTTCCAAGTGCTGCTGCAGCATCACCACGAATGCAATCACTCCACTCATATGAATCACCTAATAATTCTGAAGAGCAGAAATCTAAAACGGGTCTCATTGGGCTAAAATCAAGGTATTTGCAGAGTTGTGGTCCTTCTGAAGGCTGTGAAGAATCTCCCAGGGGATAACACGTTCCTCACCTTCTCCTGAATCTAGCAGCTGTTGCCTTGCTGCTAGAGGGTGCAGGTGCAGAGGGGAAATGAAACAAAAGATGGAGGTTCTCATTCAAATGGTTTATTAGCGCAAGGAAAAGGAAGATGACTAAAACAGCTACCTCAGCTCCTCCTTGTAGACCATAAAATAGTTTTTAGACTCCTCTAAATGTACATTAACAGACATATTTTACCAATATTTTTCTCTCAGGCAAAATTTCCATTAGCAAAATGCGTGGATCTTACAAAATGTATAATTTGATGAATTTGGTATGTGTAGACAGTACTCTTGCCTGGGAAATCCCATGGATGGAGGAGCCTGGTAGGCTATAGTCCATGGGGTCATGAAGAGTCTGACATGACTGAGCGACTTCACTTTCACTTTTCACTTTCATGTACTGGAGAAGGAAATGGCAACTCACTCCAGTATGCTTGCCTGGAGAATCCCAGGGACGGGAGCCTGGTGGGCCTCTGTCTATGGGGTCACACAGTTGGACATGACTGACGTGACTTAGCAGCAGCAGCAGACACATGATTAACCACCAATCACACCAATCAATATAAGAAAATTTTCACTCTAAACTAAAATACCCTCAGATGTTACATTTCTAATAATATCATACACATACATACATACATACATATACACATACATACATAAATACATATACATGTTTTTGGAATATCTCAAGGTTTATATATATATATACCTTTCTACCAATGTATTTAGAAATTCTCAAAGGATATGGACATTAACATCCTAAAACCAGGCTAGAACACTTGCCTACAATATTCTGATAAAATCACTCAATTAAGTTTTTTTTTCGTATCTGGAATTATTGATACCTACTTTTTAAGGAAATATTTAGGTTACATTTGAGATCTCAGAAATAAAATCACTGCTACCATAGTATTCCATGATCGACTTTATATTATTCTGCTTATCTACTTTTATTTTACCAAGAACACTGATGGTACCAATCACTAGTTTTTAATTTTAGTAAAGTGTTTCCAGGCACCTGTTGATGTCTATGTGAGACAGCAACAACAAATTAGCTATAAAATAATCTAAGACAAATAACTGATAAAATTCTGGAAAATGAGGACTAACCAAGTTAAAAGTGTATACTGAGCTTGGGTTGAGTTCATAAATTCAAGTAAGTTGGCAAAAAGTAAACAAAGCATTTCACCTGGAATTTTAGGAAAGGGCTATAATATATTTTGCCTTGATTTCAGGGAATAATTGCAGAAAGCAAGTTCTGTAATCCAACGGGTATCATGGAACCTCTGCCAAAAGCCTGGGTGAGCATAATCCTCATAATGAGTTTTAGAGACAGTGAGAGAAAAAGCTTCCCAGACAAACACAAAGACAACATCCTTTCATGGGCTGCTGTCATTCCTCAGCTAATCAAGACAGAAACTAGGGCCAAAGTCCTTTGCAAACTGGCAGAAGAGGCAGCATCAGTGCAAATGGCTTGA
Organism: Tragelaphus eurycerus; assembly: GCA_935064755.1. Taxonomy (NCBI): domain Eukaryota; kingdom Metazoa; phylum Chordata; class Mammalia; order Artiodactyla; family Bovidae; genus Tragelaphus; species Tragelaphus eurycerus. Next base: position 4,719,898 of record CAKXYN010000051.1, read on the forward strand.
AGGTCCAAAATCAGAAGCCCCCCTGAGGGAGAAAGACAACTTCATGCAGAGATGAGGATGGCCTCAAGGGTGAAGGAGCGGTTTAGCTGAAGCAGCTCACAGTTGACAGAAGGGGTTGTCTGCCATGTTAAACACTTACTAGCAGTGCTCACGGAGAAGGCAATGGCACCCCACTCCAGCACTCCTGCCTGGCAAATCCCATGGACAGAGGAGCCTGGTAGGCTGCAGTCTATGGAGTTGCTCAGAGTCGGACACAACTGAGCAACTTCCCTTTCACTTTTCACTTTCATGCATTGGAGAAGGAAATGGCAACCCACTCCAGTGTTCTTGCCTGGAGAATCCCAGGGACAGGGGAGCCTGGTGGCCTGCCGTCTATGGGGATGCACAGAGTTGGACACAACTGAAGCGACTTAGCAGCAGCAGCAGCAGCAGCGCTCATGACTCCACGTTTGGAGAAAGCTGGGGCTTAGCTCTAATTATTCAAATCTTGATTACGTTCATGCAAAAATCTTTGGGACAAAGAGATGAGGGCTGTTTTCCTCAAATTTAGTGTACATAAAAAAGCAGTTGAGGTTTTGGTTCAGTTCAGTCACTCAGTCCACCTTCGACTCTGTGACCCCATGGACTGCAGCACACCAGCCTTCCCTGTCCATCACCAACTCCTGGAGCTCGCTCAAACTCATGTCCATTCAGTTGGTGATGCCATCCAACCATCTCATCCTCTGTCATCCCCTTCTCCTCCTGCCTTCAATCTTTCCCAGCATCAGGGTCTTTTCCAATGAGTAAGTTCTTTGCATCAGGTGGCCAAAGTATTAGAGCTTCACCATCAGTCCTTCCAATAGTTACTCAGGAATGATTTCCTTTAGGATTGACTGGTTTAATCTCCTTGCAGTCCAAGGGAATCTCAAGAGTCTTCTCCAACACCACAGTTCAAAAGCATCAATGAGGTTTGGTAAAAGAATGTAATTTTCAAAACATGGGATTTTGTGCCAGATGCTCCAGGGTTTGTGTTTCCTTTGCCCCCATATCATCTACAGAAGCAAGATAAGCTAATTCTTTTTTTGCAGCTTTAGTTTTCAAGTTTTTATGAAGACTGAATCTGATCATAGATTTAAAGTACAATGCATGCCTTGCATGGTGCTGGCTTCCCATCAAAGGGTCAACATATTAGAGCGCATTTCCTCTCTTCCTCCCTGCCATTACTACTGTGTGTGTTGTACATACTCAGTCTCTCAGTGTGTCCAACTCTTTTTTGCAACCCCATGGACTGCAGATTTCCAGGTTCCTCTGTCCATGAGCCTGGAGAGATGGTGGGTGACACCAAGGACAAGGGGCCCACGGTGTCAGCCTGGAGAGATGGAGGGTGACTCCAAGGACAGAGGCCCATGGTGTCAGCCTGGAGAGATGGAAGGTGACTCCAAGGACAGAGGCCCATGGTGTCAGCCTGGAGAGATGGAGGGTGACACCAAGGACAAGGGGCCCACGGTGTCAGCCTGGAGAGATGGAGGGTGACTCAAAGGACAGAGGCCCATGGTGTCAGCCTGGAGAGATGGAGGGTGACTCCAAGGACAAGGGGCCCATGGTGTCAGCCTGGAGAGATGGAGGGTGACTCCAAGGACAAGGGGCCCACGGTGTCAGCCTGGAGAGATGGAGGTGACACAAAGGACAGAGGCCCATGGTGTCAGCCTGGAGAGATGGAGGGTGACACCAAGGACAAGGGGCCCACGGTGTCAGCCTGGAGAGATGGAGGGTGACTCCAAGGACAAGGGCACGGCAGCCGGAGAGATGGAGGTGACACAAAGGACAGAGGCCCATGGTGTCAGCCTGGAGAGATGGAGGGTGACTCCAAGGACAAGGGGCCCACGGTGTCAGCCTGGAGAGATGGAGGGTGACTCCAAGGACAAGGGGCCCACGGTGTCAGCCTGGAGAGATGGAGGGTGACTCCAAGGACAGAGGCCCATGGTGTCAGCCTGGAGAGATGGAGGGTGACTCCAAGGACAAGGGGCCCACGGTGTCAGCCTGGAGAGATGGAAGGTGACTCCAGAGAGAGGGAACAAGGCCCACGGTGTCAGCCTGGAGAGATGGAGGGTGACTCCAAGGACAGAGGCCCATGGTGTCAGCCTGGAGAGATGGAGGGTGACTCCAAGGACAGAGGCCCATGGTGTCAGCCTGGAGAGATGGAAGGTGACTCCAAGGACAAGGGGCCCACGGTGTCAGCCTGGAGAGATGGAGGTGACACAAAGGACAGAGGCCCATGGTGTCAGCCTGGAGAGATGGAGGGTGACACCAAGGACAAGGGGCCCATGGTGTCAGCCTGGAGAGATGGAGGGTGACTCCAAGGACAGAGGCCCATGGTGTCAGCCTGGAGAGATGGAGGGTGACTCCAAGGACAAGGGGCCCATGGTGTCAGCCTGGAGAGATGGAGGGTGACTCCAAGGACAAGGGGCCCACGGTGTCAGCCTGGAGAGATGGAGGTGACACAAAGGACAGAGGCCCATGGTGTCAGCCTGGAGAGATGGAGGGTGACTCCAAGGACAAGGGGCCCATGGTGTCAGCCTGGAGAGATGGAGGGTGACTCCAAGGACAAGGGGCCCACGGTGTCAGCCTGGAGAGATGGAGGTGACACAAAGGACAGAGGCCCATGGTGTCAGCCTGGAGAGATGGAGGGTGACTCCAAGGACAAGGGGCCCACGGTGTCAGCCTGGAGAGATGGAGGGTGACTCCAAGGACAAGGGGCCCACGGTGTCAGCCTGGAGAGATGGAGGTGACACAAAGGACAGAGGCCCATGGTGTCAGCCTGGAGAGATGGAGGGTGACTCCAAGGACAGAGGCCCATGGTGTCAGCCTGGAGAGATGGAGGTGACACAAAGGACAGAGGCCCACGGTGTCAGCCTGGAGAGATGGAGGGTGACACCAAGGACAAGGGGCCCATGGTGTCAGCCTGGAGAGATGGTGGGTGACACCAAGGACAAGGGGCCCACGGTGTCAGCCTGGAGAGATGGAGGGTGACTCCAAGGACAGAGGCCCATGGTGTCAGCCTGGAGAGATGGAGGGTGACTCCAAGGACAAGGGGCCCATGGTGTCAGCCTGGAGAGATGGAGGTGACACAAAGGACAGAGGCCCACGGTGTCAGCCTGGAGAGATGGAGGGTGACTCCAAGGACAAGGGGCCCATGGTGTCAGCCTGGAGAGATGGTGGGTGACACCAAGGACAAGGGGCCCACGGTGTCAGCCTGGAGAGATGGAGGGTGACTCCAAGGACAGAGGCCCATGGTGTCAGCCTGGAGAGATGGAGGGTGACTCCAAGGACAAGGGGCCCACGGTGTCAGCCTGGAGAGATGGAGGTGACACAAAGGACAGAGGCCCACGGTGTCAGCCTGGAGAGATGGAGGTGACACAAAGGACAGAGGCCCATGGTGTCAGCCTGGAGAGATGGAGGGTGACTCCAAGGACAAGGGGCCCACGGTGTCACCCTGGAGAGATGGAGGGTGACACCAAGGACAAGGGGCCCATGGTGTCAGCCTGGAGAGATGGTGGGTGACACCAAGGACAAGGGGCCCACGGTGTCAGCCTGGAGAGATGGTGGGTGACTCCAAGGACAAGGGGCCCATGGTGTCAGCCTGGAGAGATGGTGGGTGACACCAAGGACAAGGGGCCCATGGTGTCAGCCTGGAGAGATGGTGGGTGACACCAAGGACAGAGGCCCACGGTGTCAGCCTGGAGAGATGGAGGGTGACACCAAGGACAAGGGGCCCATGGTGTCAGCCTGGAGAGATGGTGGGTGACACCAAGGACAAGGGGCCCACGGTGTCAGCCTGGAGAGATGGAGGGTGACTCCAAGGACAGAGGCCCACGGTGTCAGCCTGGAGAGATGGAGGGTGACTCCAAGGACAGAGGCCCATGGTGTCAGCCTGGAGAGATGGAGGGTGACTCCAAGGACAAGGGGCCCATGGTGTCAGCCTGGAGAGATGGAGGTGACACAAAGGACAGAGGCCCATGGTGTCAGCCTGGAGAGATGGTGGGTGACACAAAGGACAGAGGCCCATGGTGTCAGCCTGGAGAGATGGAGGGTGACACCAAGGACAAGGGGCCCATGGTGTCAGCCTGGAGAGATGGTGGGTGACACCAAGGACAAGGGGCCCTTGGTGTCAGCCTGGAGAGATGGTGGGTGACACCAAGGACAAGGGGCCCATGGTGTCAGCCTGGAGAGATGGTGGGTGACACCAAGGACAGAGGCCCACGGTGTCAGCCTGGAGAGATGGAGGGTGACACCAAGGACAAGGGGCCCATGGTGTCAGCCTGGAGAGATGGTGGGTGACACCAAGGACAAGGGGCCCACGGTGTCAGCCTGGAGAGATGGAGGGTGACTCCAAGGACAGAGGCCCATGGTGTCAGCCTGGAGAGATGGAGGGTGACTCCAAGGACAAGGGGCCCATGGTGTCAGCCTGGAGAGATGGAGGTGACACAAAGGACAGAGGCCCATGGTGTCAGCCTGGAGAGATGGAGGTGACACAAAGGACAGAGGCCCATGGTGTCACCCTGGAGAGATGGAGGGTGACTCCAAGGACAAGAGGCCCATGGTGTCAGCCTCGAGAGATGGAGGGTGACTCCAAGGACAGAGGCCCACGGTGTCAGCCTGGAGAGATGGTGGGTGACACAAAGGACAGAGGCCCATGGTGTCAGCCTGGAGAGATGGAGGGTGACACCAAGGACAAGGGGCCCATGGTGTCAGCCTGGGAAAGGGATGGTGAGCCTGGAGAGATGGTGGGTGACACCAAGGACAAGGGGTGACTCCAAGGACAGAGGCCCATGGTGTCAGCCTGGAGAGATGGTGGGTGACACCAAGGACAAGGGGCCCACGGTGTCAGCCTGGAGAGATGGAGGTGGGTGACACCAAGGACAGAGGTGTTGGGGGGGACTCCAAAGACAGAGGCCCACGGTGTCAGCCTGGAGAGATGGTGGGTGACACAAAGGACAGAGGCCCATGGTGTCAGCCTGGAGAGATGGAGGGTGACACCAAGGACAAGGGGCCCATGGTGTCAGCCTGGAGAGATGGTGGGTGACACCAAGGACAAGGGGCTCACGGTGTCAGCCTGGAGAGATGGAGGGTGACTCCAAGGACAGAGGCCCATGGTGTCAGCCTGGAGAGATGGAGGGTGACTCCAAGGACAAGGGGCCCATGGTGTCAGCCTGGAGAGATGGAGGTGACACAAAGGACAGAGGCCCACGGTGTCAGCCTGGAGAGATGGAGGGTGACTCCAAGGACAAGGGGCCCATGGTGTCAGCCTGGAGAGATGGAGGTGACACAAAGGACAGAGACCCATGGTGTCAGCCTGGAGAGATGGAGGGTGACTCCAAGGACAGAGGCCCATGGTGTCAGCCTGGAGAGATGGAGGTGACACAAAGGACAGAGGCCCATGGTGTCAGCCTGGAGAGATGGAGGGTGACACCAAGGACAAGAGGCCCATGGTGTCAGCCTGGAGAGATGGAGGCAGATGGTGGGTGACTCCAAGGACAGAGGCCCATGGTGTCAGCCTGGAGAGATGGAGGGTGACTCCAAGGACAGAGGCCCATGGTGTCAGCCTGGAGAGATGGAGGGTGACTCCAAGGACAGGGGCCCATGGTGTCAGCCTGGAGATGGGGGATGGAAGGGCCGGGAGGGGAGGGGGGTGACACCAAGGACAAGGGGCCCATGGTGTCAGCCTGGAGAGATGGAGGGTGACTCCAAGGATAAGGGGCCCACGGTGTCAGCCTGGAGAGATGGAGGGTGACTCCAAGGACAGAGGCCCATGATGTCAGCCTGGAGAGATGGTGGGTGACTCCAAGGACAAGGGGCCCATGGTGTCAGCCTGGAGAGATGGAGGGTGACTCTAAGGACAAGGGGCCCACGGTGTCAGCCTGGAGAGATGGAGGGTGACTCCAAGGACAGAGGCCCATGGTGTCAGCCTGGAGAGATGGATGGGTGACACCAAACAAGGGGGCCACAGTGTCAGTCTTGGGCAAGGGATGTACTTGCAGGGCGTGCCCTTTTCTTGCACATGTGGCCACCTCCACATCCTCCAATCCTCCCAGCAGAAGCCTGAGGGTAATGAACTCTTAATTCTCTAGGAATGACTAAAGCTGTCATATTAAGGAGATTTGGAAAACAAAAAAGAATCCCTAGCTAGGATCTAGATCATGCATAGCCTTATGTAAGAATCGATCTTCCACTTGAATTCATCTTTATAGTCACTTGATGTTGCTCATTACACAATAATGGTCAAGTGATGTTTTTTTATTTTTATCAACTGACTACATACATACACATACATTATACATACATCTGTGTTTATGTTTAAAAACCCAATTTAAAAACCATAAAACACTGGTGCTTAATGGTGACTTAGTAATAAATCTGAAATTATGATCAGCACAATTTGAACACTACAGTTGACTTTTAGAAGAATACTACCACTTGCAAGCAAACAGTTTTTAAAGAATAAAAACTTCTGTATGCAAATTTTAGTTACTGATTCTTCTTATTTTTAATGGAATAAACAAAGTTCTATTGTCATAATCCAGTGGGTATAATTATTGCAGATATTTTATCACTTTGGCATTATGATTTAGTAGAATTTTAATATTTAATTCTTAAATGTGCTCAAAGACACTACTCAGAGTCCTTTGGGCAACAGCAATATATGCTACAGATTCAAGAGGGAAGAAGAGAAAATCTATTAGTGTGGAGAGTTGAAGGCAATTTAAATCCTTCACACATCAGTGGAAGAATGGATTTCTTAGAGCTGGAAAGCACAATGCCTACTTGCATATTATAGATTTGTAATTAAACGAAAACTTGAAATTTCACAGAAAAGTCGTACAAGTAAAGCCTCCTGCCAATGTGTGATCTTCATGCATTAAGTAAAACTTTATTTTTTTTCAGTTGATCTTTGTAGTGACCTTATCCTAGAGCATTACATGGTATTGAATTTTTAAATGGCAGCAAAGGAACAAGTCCCTCAAAAATCAATTCGATTGATTTCCGTTCATGCAGATGCATTAAGTTTTACATGAGTTGAGGTTCTTCTTTCCAAGTAGATTAGAGTCAGACTGAAGACCAACCTTCCACCTTCTGCCCAACCCTACTTCCCTTCCTGCCCTCCCAGACTGCCTCAGAATAACCGTGAATAAACAACATGACAGTATCTATTCTGCCAGGTGATTTGTTTTCTCCTTTAAAAACTTGAGCACTGCTGTAATAAAATGGATTATATTAATGATAAACTACAAATACAAATAATTACAAGAATATATAATGAATGAAACATTTATGCAACTAGATAAAATGTGACACAGTTGTTGACTGCAAAATAGTTACTTCAGGGCGGAGATTAAGATATGGGAGTAAGAGGATGTGGGGCTCCCCTCCCCTACAAACGTGTCAAAAACACATCCACATGGAGAACAATTCTCACTGAAAACTAACAAGAAACTGGCAGATCTGCAAAAATTAAGGCTGTAAGAAAGACCCACACGTTGTTGAGTAGGAAAAGAAGAAAAGTAACTGGGTTAGGACCTCTGATGGGGTTCTTATGGAGATCAAACCAGTCAATAGTAAAGGAAATCAATCCCAAATACTCACTGGAAAGACTGATGCTGAAGCTCCAATACTTCGGGCCACCTGATGCGAGGAGCCAACTCACTGGAAAAGACCCCGATGCTGGGAAAGACTGACAGCAAAAGGAGGATGAGATAGTTAGACGGTATCATCAATTCAACAGACATGAATCCGAGCAAACTCCAGGAGATAGTGGAGGACAGGGAAGCCGGGCGTGCTGCAATCCCTGGGGTCCCAAAGAGTCGGACATGAATTAGCAACTGAACAACAGCAGGACCTTTGCCCCTAGGGTAGATGGGGAGGGCAAGGGAGATTTCATCAGCGGACATTAGACCTGGGGAGTGAGCAGGTCCAACCACAGACTGGGCACCCTAGTCCTGGGGCTCTACACAGAGAAGACAAGCTGACGTGACTGCTGAGAGGATCATGGAGACAGAGAGAAAGGCTGGAGAAGCTGGACTCTGCCTGTGAGGAGGGCACCCACGCTGGTTTACACGGAGACAGAGAACGCCCGACCCCAGCAGCTGCCAAGTCTCCTGTGCCAGCCTCGCCAGGCACTTCAGCCCAAGCTGAGCAAACGTTCTGGCTCCGCTCAGACAACGCCACAATGCGGCATGGGATCTGGGTGGCCGTGACCAGGGAAAAGACTCAGACGTGGGCTATTTCTGAGCTGAGCAGAGCATACTGGCCTCTGTTTGTATCCCTGACATCTCAGCTAAGCAGCAAAGCTGTTTGCTGAACTATTTATTACCTCTGCTGGGGGTCCACTGTCACTTCTACATCACATCTCCATTCAACCTGTCACTTTCCTCTGAGTCCTTAGGCTGACTCTGATTTCTAGCAGCTTTTTAAATATAGTTTTATTTATTTTTTTGGCTGTGCTGCTTGAGCTTCTCTCTAACTGTAGAGAGTGTGGGCTTCTTACTGTGGTGGCTTCTCTTGCTGGGGAGCATGGGCTTAGTTGCTCTGTGGCATATGGGATCCTCCCAGGTCAGGATACAAACCTGTGTCTCCCGCACCAGCACACAGATTCTTTACCACTGAGCCACCCAGGAAGCCTGGATTTCTAGTGTTTGATGAGTAGCACCATGACTTACCTCTTCAGCTAATCTCAGCCTCTTGGCAGTGCCTTAGACCTCTCCTCATATCCCATTCTCCACCTTTTACATTTGATTTATAGTCAAGCCCTATAAAATCTAATCCTGTATTAACTCTCCAGTCCATTTTTCTTTTCCATTCAAGCTGCTTCAGTCTGGGACTCCATCATTTCATATTTGGGTTGCACTAATGAGCTTACAACAGGTCTCCTTGCTTTCAATAATCCTGGTCACCTCCCATTTTTTTTTATACTGTACTCCCAGTAATCTTTGAAATGAAAATCTGGTCTCCACCCCTCTATACCCCTTGTTAAAAATCCTTAACTGGCTTCTCTTACAATTTGGAAAATTATTTCAAGATGAGACAAGGAAGGCACTACTAAATTTTGACTGAAAGAAAGGGTAGATTGATCTCATTTTCCTCATTTATGAAATGCTCGGGGAAGGCAACGGCACCCCACCCCAGTACTCTTGCCTGGAAAATCCCATGGACGGAGGACCCTGGTAGGCTCGTCCATGGGGTCGCTAAGAGTCAGACACAACTGAGCGACTTCACTTTCACCTTTCACTTTCATGCATTGGAGAAGGAAATGGCAGCCCACTCCAGTGTTCTTGCCTGGAGAATCCCAGGGACGGGGGAGCCTGGTGGGCTGCTGTCTATGGGGTCACACAGAGTCGGACACGACTGAAGCGACTTAGCAGCAGCAGCAGCAGTATCCCTAATTCTACTGTCATTGATAAAATTCCGATGCCTTCTCTGTCTTCCCACTGCTACATACTGCTTCATCTCTTAGACACTCAGCTTAGAAGGAGACAGAGAACAAATAGTGCCCAAGTCTTGGGATGCTTTAGTGAAACTAAGTAGGCTCTGGGACACCATGGAAACACGCCGCCCTGTCTCAGGGCTGCCTCCAGGAGGAGACACTCATCAAGATTTTACAGATGACCCTGACCATGCGAGTACATTTCCAGTGTCCTCTCTCTTCATCTTACATCACCGTAACAGCTCAAATGTCTCAATAAATAGTGTTATAGAATGATTACTGTTATAAACGGTTTATAAATCAGTGTTTATAAATAAAGTGTTTTAAACGTTTGCCTTTTGAAAGTATTTATCGTCTCGACATTTCAGACAGTACATTCAGCAAAACAAGTCTTGCAAGGCCCTCCAGCCACACAAACATGTGTGTACATGTGACGTGAGCCAAACGGAATCGCTGCTTAGAGGGCACACGGCAGATGAGAATCTACAACTCAAGGTATCAATTCGCACTTAATGAAAAGATGAAGCCAGAACTAGATGAGAACTAGACTGACATCAAACTAGGCCATTAGCATTCTGAGAGTCAAAATTATCATGACCATAATTCAAGCGTTTTTAGTTCAAGCTATGTTCAATCAGAACACATTTTGTAAAGACAGCCATCAAAAATTTATAAAAAGACAGCCATCAAAACTGGATAAATCTATTCAGAACAGATAAGGAGTAAACACAAATTATGTAGACCTTATATGAATCAGAAACTGGTACTACTGATAGTTTAGGGTGGATAATGCTTTTTCATGGGGAACTGTCCTGAGAATTGTAGGATATTTAGCAGCATCCCAAGCCTCTATCCACTAGATGCCAGCTGTATATTTTCCCTAATTACACCAACCAAAAAGTGTCTCCAGACACTGCCAAACATCCTTTTTGTGGGAAGGAGGATGCACAAAATTGCCCTGGTTGAAAATCACTGATGCAGAGAGAACACATGATTGTTTCAGGTAAGTGACATATTACAAGCTATTTTTCAGTAGCAGAGAAAAATGCATGCTTATTCCTTTCTCATAGCATGACGTTCCTCTTTATGTTTATAATGGAAAATAAAAATTATGAAGAAATAATATATAAACAGTGGTGTTCTCAACTCGATGAATAAACATTTTCTGTTGTACCCTTGAGTAGGAATATTTCAATAGCAAATTTTGTTTGGTTTTTGGTTTTCTCTTTTTTGCTATTATTTAGCCCTTCATGGAAATCAAAGTGAAGTAAAATAAAGATATTAGCTGAACATCAGTTCAGTTCAGTCACTCAGTCATGTCCGACTCTTTGCAACCCTATGAATTGCAGCACGCCAGGCCTCCCTCTCCATCACCAACTCCCGGAGTTCACCCAAACTCATGTTCATCGAGTCAGTGATGCCACCCAACCATCTCATCCTCTGTCATACCCTTCTCCTCCTGCCCCCAATCCCTCCCAGCATCAGAGTCTTCTCCAATGAGTCAACTCTTCGCATGAGGTGGCCAAAGTACTGGAGTTTCAGCTTTAGCATCATTCCTTCTAAAGAAATCCCAGGACTGATCTCCTTCAGAATGGACTGGTTGGATCTCCTTGCAGTCCAAGTGACAAGAGTCTTCTCCAACACCACAGTTCAAAAGCATCAATTCTTCAGCGCTCAGCCTTCTTCACAGTCCAACTCTCACATCCATACATGATCACTGGAAAAACCATAGCCTTGACTGGATGGACCTTTGTTGGCAAAGTAATGTCTCTGCTTTCAATATGCTATCTAGGTTGGTCATAAATTTCCTTCCAAGGAGTAAGTGTCTTTTAATTTTACGTCTACAGTCACCATCTGCAGTGGTTTTGGAGCCCAGGAAAATAAAGTCTGACACTGTTTCCACTGTTTCCCCATCTATTTCCCATGAAGTGATGGGATGGGACCAGATGCCATGATCTTCATTTTCTGAATGTTGAGCTTTAGGCCGACTTTTTCACTTTTCACTTTCACTTGCATCAAGAGGCTTTTTAGTTCCTCTTCACTTTCTGCCATAAGGGTGGTGTCATCTGCATATCTGAGGTTATTGATATTTCTCCCAGAAATCTTGATTCCAGCTTGTGCTTCTTCCAGCCCAGCATTTCTCATGATGTACTCTGCATAGAAATTAAATAAGCAGGGTGACAATATACAGCCTTGACGTACTCCTTTTCCTATTTGGAACCAGTCTGTTGTTCCATGTCCAAAGGCTCATGATAAAGTGTATAAATAGGAATAGAAAATGAATTACCCATGAGGCAAAAAAAGAGAAAGCAGAGGACAAAGCAGGACAGGAAAAAACAGATTCCACTTTATTCATTCATTTAATTAAGCATTATTTCTTAACTATGGAACAGGAAATTTCTAAATTACCTATAAATATTAAATGACACAATCCTTCTCATAACTCAATGAGCCCGGTAGTACTAATATTTCTATTTTGCTATTGCAGAAATGGAGGCTCATAGAGGTTAAGTGGTCTGGCAAAGGTTCTGTGTTCTTAATGACTATGCTTTAAAAATGTACATTAATTCAGACAGCCTGGTGGGAAAACGATTTATCCACTCACAGCACATATGACATCAAGTGCGTGGGTTTCCCACACCAGTCAATTCTCTAATTCTCTGAGGACACCAACTGGGTCTCCTGCAATTTAATTCAATTCTTACACTACCTGGAGTGAGTGACGATCCCACAGGCTAAGGGCTCAGTCCCACAAAACTGACCCCCACCTTTGGACGCCACTTCTGTCTGAAGTGTCTACAAATCGGCATGGCCATGACCTCCTCCTCAGCTGGAATCTGCTCTTACTCTTCCCAGTTTATTATACAGGATTTTACAAATGATACAGAGGAACGACGAGATGAACGGGTCCTGAAGGATTCCCAGAGCAAGACTCCTGTACCCTTGGAGTTGGGTATGCTACCCTCAGGTGGTGCTAGAGGTAAAGAATCCGCCTGCCAATGCAGGAAGCGCAGGTTTGATCCTTGGGTCAGGAAGATCCCCTGGAGGAAGAAATGGCAACTCACTCCAGTGTTCTTGCCTCTGCACAGAGGAGCCTGGTGGGGTCATGAAGAGCTGGACTCAACTAAGCGATAGAGCAAACACACACACGTGCCACCCTCCTGGCCAAGGACGCACTCAGCAACCAAGCAGCTTTCCAAACCCCTTCGTTTGGGCTTTTTTTTTTTTTGGTAGGCTTGACTGATTAAGTCACTGACCCTTAGTGATCAATCCAATCCTCTGTCCCTCTCCCCTCCCCAGGGCTTGGGGGTAGAGCTGAAAGTCCACACCCTCTAATCACATGGTTGGTTCCTCTGGGACCCAGTCCTCACCCTGATGCTCTCAGGAGCATCTTGCCACCTGTCATCTCATGAACACACTCAGGTCTGTGTGAAAGGGGCTTATTATGAGTAACATGAGATGCTCCTTCCACCCCTATCACTCTGGAAATTACAAAGGTTTTAAGAGCTCAGGTGCCAGTGCCTGGGGCAAAGACCCAACATGTATTTCTTATTAACAACAATATCACATTTGGACACTATCTTTAATTCCTATATTTAACCCCCTCTACCCCTAACACCGAGAAGTCCATCTGTGATTCCTGCCTGTTCCAAATCATCTTACCTGCCTGAGGAGTGAGGATGAGAGAAACTTCCATAGAGGCAGGTCTGAGGGGGGCCTGGTGGGTACAAGGGTTCAGACCACAAGGCTTTCCTGTACATGTGGAGTATCCAGGCTTGGACCAGCCTGCTGGTGAGGTGTGGAGAGATGGCGAAAATACGTGATGATATTTCATTTGTTCCTTCGTTTGTACATGATGTATTTATTTGAGAGGAAAACTGCCATTTGGAAGTGTACGACCCTTTTTTTCCAACATACTCAGCTGGCATCTCAGTGGGTATGTCAAAGATGAGAAAAGGTACCCATTTTAGGAGAGTGAACAGTTGCATGTCAGATCCTAAACAGCTAGAGTGGTAAAGGAGATGCAGGATGCTAAGCGGCTCTCGAGAATCTAGTGACCTGCAGGGGAGCTCGCGTCAGCCTGGAGGCTGCTGCTTCCCTTCAAAACTAAAGCCAGGCCATGCTCATCACAGCAGGGAGAGAGGAGAGTGAAGAACGCAGCTGAGACCAGAGAGACTGACAAAAACCATCTTGCTTGGGGCTGCCGGACTGCCATGTTACTCACATGACAGAGACCCCAAGGCACCGTCTGTGTTTGGATGCTAGGGAATCTCACTGACCTTGTACCAGGACCAGGGGGTAGTATCAGCTCCAGCCCTCCACTCAGCACTTCTGCTACCACCCCTGGGAACCCCAGGACAGCTCGTAATTCTTAGTCCACAGTCAAGGAAACCACAAAGGAAGCAATCACTCAGTTTAAAGGTACTTTGACCGATTTGTTGAAAATCCTTGCCTCAAAGATAATTTTTCTGGCAACATCTGCCCAATCCACATCCTCACCTAGAAAAGTACATTTTTAATCTCAATTATGAGCAATCCTTCTCTGTTCATTTTACTTATATACTCCAAATGGAAAAGAAAATTCATGTAATTATAGCTCAATTTCCACCATATTGTTGCATCAAAGGATATTATACCTTTTTCAAGTTTGTTTTAGGTATGGATGCTTAGGCTCAAGAAACAGTGGAATGAACATTTAAAAAAATGTTATCTATAGTCCTTATAGGTAAAACTATAATAGAGTAAATTTTAAAGACAGTTTCTATATTACTTCTCTGAATGAAAGGATATGCTTCTCTGGTAGCTCAGTCAGTAAAGAATCTGCCTTCAGTGCAGGAGATCTGGGTTCGATCCTTGTATTGGGAAGATCCCCTGGAGAAGCAAACAGCAACCCACTCCAGTATTCTTGCCTGGAAAATCCTATGGACAGGAGCCTGGTGGGTTACAGTCAATGGGGTTGTAAGAGTTGGACACAACTTAGCGGCTAAACCATTGCTACTCAACCTTGACTATCTACACTGGCAAATGAGGTACTACTCATCAAATGAGAGAGGACAGAGTAACAGACTGGGCCCTAATATTTAGTTCGGACCAAGGACTGTCAAGAGGGCTTGAGTCTATTGTGTTCATTCAACCATTCATTCATTCAGCAGCTGGCTGCCCTACTGTGTGTAAGAATTTGTTATGTATGGGAAGAGACACAGACATAAAGATAGGGCATATTCACTTTTTAGAAAATCTATACAGAAGCATTAGTCCTACTGCTGAGGTACTAGAGAATATGCTCTTATCATATAAACACTACTAACCCTTATTTGTTTTCTCAGTTATGTGCAATTATTACCTGTAGATATTTCAGTTGAAAAAACAATGCTTTAACTTGAGACCTAAATGTCAACCCTAGTTAAACAGATAATTTGAATGTAAAAAAACAAACTCTACATTATTTCCTTTTTTGATAACCCTGAATTAATATATAATCTTAAAAATTAAATACATCTAATAATCTGTTTTTTTCCATGTACTTATTTAACACATGATATAAACTTGCTGGGAGAGGGTGGGACGATTGGGAGAAAGATGAAATATGTATAATATCATACTGAAACACAGTCCGGTACGATCCCGATAACAGATGCCTGGGACTGGAGCACTGGGAGACCTGGAGGGATGGTGGGGAGGGGGAGGGAGGAGGGTTCAGGATGGGGAGCACGGGTTTGTGGTGGATCCATCCATGTATAGTAAAAGTAAAAATATTGTAAAAAAAAAATAAAATAAAATAGAAGTTGCCCTCAAAAAAAAAAAAAAAAAAAAAAATAAACTTGCTTAGGGTGGTCAAAAAAAAAACAACAAAATAATACTCATTACTAATGAATAAATTTTATTCCAATCCCAAGAAAGGCAATGCCAAAGAATGCTCAAACTACCACACAATTGCACTCATCTCACATGCTAGTAAAGTCATGCTCAAAATTCTCCAAGTCAGGCTTCAGCAATACGTGAACCATGAACTTCCAGATGTTCAAGCTGGTTTTAGATAAGGCAGAGGAACCAGAGATCAAATTGCAAACATCTGCTGGATCATCGAAAAAGCAAGAAATTTCCAGAAAACCATCTACTTCTGCTTTATTGACTATGCCAAAGCCTTTGACTGCGTGGATCACAATAAACTATGGAAAATTCTGAAAGAGATGAGAATACCAGACCACCTGACCTGCCTCTTGAGAAATTTGTATGCAGGTCAGGAAGCAACAGTTAGAACTGGACATGGAACAACAGACTGGTTCCAAATAGGAAAAGGAGTTTGTCAAGGCTGTATATTGTCACCCTGCTTATTTAACATATATGCAGAGTACATCATGAGAAACGCTGGGCTGGAAGAAGCACAAGCTAGAATCAAGATTTCTGGGAGAAATATCAATAACCTCAGTTATGCAGATGACACCACCCTTATGGCAAAAAGTGAAGAGGAACTAAAAAGCCTCTTGATGAAAGTGAAAGTGGAGAGTGAAAAAGTTGGCTTGAAGCTCAACATTCAGAAAACGAAGATCATGGCATCTGGTCCCATCACTTCATGGCAAATAGATGGGGAAACAGTGGAAACAGTGTCAGACTTTATTTTTCTGGGCTCCAAAATCACTGCAGATGGTGATTGCAGCCATGAAATTAAAAGACGCTTACTCCTTGGAAGGAAAGTTATGACCAACCTAGATAGCATATTGAAAAGCAGAGACATTACTTTGCCAACAAAGGTCTGTCTAGTCAAGGCCACAGTTTTTCCAGTGATCATGTATGGATGTGAGAGTTGGACTGTGAAGAAAGCTGAGCGCCAAAGAATTGATGCTTTTGAACTGTGGCGTTGCAGAAGACTCTTAAGAGTCCCTTCGACTGCAAGGAGATCCAACCAGTCCATTCTGAAGGAGATCAGCCCTGGGATTTCTTGGGAAGGAATGATGCTAAAACTGAAACTCCAGTACTTTGGCCACCTCATGCGAAGAGTTGACTCATTGGAAAAGACTCTGATACTGGGAGGGATTGGGGGCAGGAGGAGAACGGTATGACAGAGGATGAGATGGTTGGATGGTATCACTGACTTGATGGACATGAGTCTGGGTGAACTCCAGGAGCTGGTGATGGACAGGGAGGCCTGGAGTGCTGCGATTCATGGGGTCGCCAAGAGTCAGACATGACTGAACGACTGAACTGAACTGAACTGAACTGAATGAATAAATATGTTTCTAATCAAATTAATAGTTTTAGAATTGTCAACTATTATTTTTATTCCAAAGAGAAGTATAGCAAAAATGTTTATTTTTTCATTATCAGCATTCCAGTCATCTGAGAATGCAGTCTTTATTGCAAAAGAGATTTTTCATTTAAAAAGAGTAAAGGGGGACTTTCCTCATGGTCCAGTGGTTAAGAATCGGCACTTTCATTGTAAGGGGCATGATTTCGACCCCTGGTCAGGGAATTAAAATCCCACATATACTGTGAGATGCGATCAAAATAATTTAAAAAGTAAAAAACAAAAAAAATTTTTTTAAAGCAAGGCAAAGCCATGCAGCTCTCAGTAGAAAAGTTCATATTAAGGCAATAGGATGAATTAGCACTTAGGCAAAGTGGCAGAGAGAAGAGGATTCGGAGCACACATTGTTGAAAAGGGAGAAAAATGTTACAGAATATGGGAACCAGACTGGCTCGACATTTCACTTGGGAGTGGATGCTTTTGTAAGACATGCAGAAACCCAGCTTAGTTTGCCTAAGTTATTTCTGGTAACATTTAATCTTGTCAAGTTTCCTTTGGAAAGTTTAACGTTTGCCATCTATAGCAATCAGAGTGACAGATTCAGTCAGCATAATTTTTATTCCTGATGATAATCTTTTCTTTTTGTCGTATTTCATTAGTTTGCTGGAGAGAATTTGATTTTATGAAAAAAGAACCATGCTGAGCCTTTTAGAGAACGTATGTAAGAATATCGTTTGTTCCCAGCCACAGTATGCTTTTTATAGGATAATATAAATGGGTCCTTCTGTCCATGGAGTGGAACAAGAGAAATAGCTTTAGTGCATAATTTATTTCTTTGGCACAAGCTCTCAACACTGACTATCACAGCTATCCAGTAGACACACGATTAGTTTCTTTGGGTTTTTTGTTATACTTTGGATCATTAAGCAATTTTAGTCAGCATTTTCCCTGCAACTGAGTATCATATGAGCATCTAGTTTAGTTTATGTGAGCACATGAACATACAATCCATTGAAAGGGCAATTCAAAAGCCAGATTTAAACACTGCTGAATGTTCTATTGGATGAAGACAGGCCTTTATTTAATTGGAGCATCAGATACATGTGTCCATAGCTGTGTGATGTGGTACAGGATTTGCCGTAACTACATTAGCTGTGTGGTCTTTTGAACAACAACCTATTTAATTGCAAGTCACCTGAAATTCTGCAGTCTACATTTCATTCAACCTGCCTCTTTTTTTTATTTAAAATACTTTAAACTGAATACACACAAAACCATTTAATGTGACTCTTTACACTCAGTCCACAACGACAGGTTACAGAAGACCACATACTAGGAAATAAGCCACCAATCAAAGTTCACACAAGAAACATAGTTTCTCAGTCTTCTCATGCTAACATATACTGACAGATCTCTCAGATTCTGAGCACTCTAGAAGGATCCTTAGAGGGGGTTGAAAAGGACAATCAGAATTAATCCAACATCTGTTCTCATGGGCAGCGTGCTAGATGCTCTGTGCATGCTAACACTGCAGTTCCCACACTGTGCCTGAAAAGCAAGCAGGCTACAGGCCCACGTTAAAGACGGAGGGCTCTGAAGGGCAGAGCATCAAGTCCAAGAGGACAGCTCTTCAGCCTTCGGATCTGGTAGGAATCTGCCGTGTGAGGGTTTGTTTCTCCTTCCCAATTTCTCCCGTTTGGAAGGAGAATGTACCACCCTTGAATTCTGGAAACTAACTACTTGTGTTGTTTCAGAAGTTCATAGCTGGAGGGAAATTCTACCTGGTGATGAATCATACCTTAAGTCTCATACTGTATCTGATGTATAAGATATTGAGATGATACCTGGAAGTTTAGATTTTACACTTGGTGCTGAAATGAATGAACATGTTTGGAACTGTTGGGGTGAAATGAATGTATTCTGCATGTGAGAAGGGTATGAATACAGGTGTCCTCCCCAATTCATATATGAAGCTCTAACACACAGGGTGGCTGTATCTGAAGGAATGATAGCTTAATGGTGAACGGTGTTGGATTCGGGATCTCCGAAGAAGACTTAACTTTGGGACCAGGGACCAGGCTTGATCACTCAAGGGCTATTATGTAGCAGAGTTTTATTACAGTATGAAAAGGGACAGAGGAAGCTTCTGACACAGAAATCAGAAGAGGGACGGAGAATGCCACCCTCACTAGTCTTAGGAATGGAGCTATATACTTTTTAAATTGGTAATTGCAATAAATCAAAAGAATGACTCAAGGTTATAGAGGTCTTACCAGACCCACTCCCACAATTTATATTTTAAAATGACAGGATAGAAAGATCTTAACAGATCCACTCACCTAATACACATTTTAAGATAACAGGATTAGTCAGAAGGTTTTCAAGAAGGAGAAACTGTCCTATAATCCTTAGTAGAGAGTTTAAGCTTAGTTGTTTTGTTGTGTAATCATCAGCTCTGCACTTAAAGAAAAAAGAACTTTATGTGACTAAGAAATTTAGAGGGGGGGGGGAAGTTTGTCCTTTCCTCCTCCTTGAGAATTCCAGACCCCTATCTCCTTCTCAAGAGCCCCAGACCCCTTTCTCTTCCTCAAGGACCCTGGACTTCTTATCAGCTTACCTAGACATTACTTCTCTCAGCAAGCAAACAGATAATGTTAAGTGAGGTCACACTGGCAGGCCCTGATCCACTGGGATTACTATCCTTCCTAGAAAAGACACCAGAGCTCTCTCCCCTGCTCCATGTGTGCTCAGAGGAAAGGATGTGTGAGGACAAAGCAGGGGGGAAAGATGGAAAAAGTGAGTCTAGATCAGTAACAACAACAACAAAAAAAGAAAACAAGGACTTGGAAGATTAGAATTCAAATCTGAATTTATTTTCACTAAAAGCTTTCACCTTCCCATGCTGTCTTTCATGTGGTTAGAATAAGCCGGTGTAAGGTGTTTTTAAAAATGTCTTCATAATGTCCAAAAAGTTTCTAGAGCCTACATTAAAAAGATTCCTATTTTCTTACTGAGTACTACAGAGCCCTTGTAACTCAGGTCTCTAATAGGCAGTTATCAGATTATTATTAATCTCTGAGTTTGCAATTCACATTTACCATAGGGAATTATGAGGTTCTAGATTTTTTGTTGTTGTTGTTCACTTATTCAATGATTATTCTGAGCCTGCTGTGTGCTGCACACTGTAGGATAGGGGGTGATGGATAGAGTCACTGCTCTCAGAAGGTTAATCATGTAGAAAAATACATAAACTTGAATTTGCATCTCTCACCTTGCATTATAATCAATTGTGGAATGACAAAACAGCAACAATAATAAAGTCTTAAAAAGAAAGAAAGAAAAAACTAGCTTAGACAGAAATCAGGTGAACAACTTCAGAATCTTGGGTCAGGAGCAGACTGCCAAAATATGATACCAAAGCTTGAAATCATGAAAGAAAAAGATTGAACACTTTGACTTTGTTCAAACTAAAAATACGTAAATAAAAAAGACACCATAAAAGTATGTCTCACCCATACCTGAATTTTCTGGTCACAAAGACTTAACTGTAAACACCAACAGGCAAATTGACAGTATTTAATATTACCTTGAACATGGATCTCTTACTTTTTAAAGCTACTTTCTTATGTTTTCTGTCCAATAAAAACCTTTGTTATTAGCTCTCTTCACTGGCACCATGCCACTGACATGGCCTCAAACGCTGTCAAGGTATCTTGAAGTACTTCTATCTGTTTCACAAAGAACTATTTATCACAGTCTGGGGTCCCCCGATTTGCAAAACTACTCACTATATTATGATCATTTCAGACAGAGGGGGGCAAAACCTCCTGTCAATTTATCTGCTACCCAAACGTTCAAAGCTGTAATTAATTAGAAGGAAAGAATGTAGAAAAAAATACATTTCAAAGATAAATCTAGTCATTGAGTAGTTCAGCATGTCTTATGATATTTCCATTTCTATAGCAACTGTAAAACTCACGTCTGCCTACAACTTTGGGAAAAGAAATCATAGAAGGGGGATAGAAAAATCTTGCAGTTAAGTCAAAAATAGTATCTGACATTTGCACATCTGTTGTAAGGTGTTGAAACTCTTCAACCACGTGTTCAAGAGCGCTGGCCTCCTGACTCTCTGCTACACTTCAGTTTCCTGAGTGACCTGGGGGAGACAGAGCATGGTGGTTCTGCTTTGACTTGCCCAGAGCTCATCACAAGCTCAGAGTCATCACAGGATCACACTTTCTATCTAGACGGCCAATATTTAATCATTCATAACCTAGTCATATCATTTAACTATCACATACTTGGGCAGTCTCTGGAAATCAGTCATCTCTCATCACTTCTCATATCCAGTCTGTCTGTAGGTTCTGTCTGTGATGTCACCTAAATAAAACCTACCACTGAATATAATTTACCACTATCTTCATGGCAAATAGCCCATTTCAAGCCACCAATACACTTGGCCTCAATTATTACCATAGCTATCAACCAGACTCATCACTTACAGTTTTTCCCCAGATAAGCCATCTCAAAAGATGTTTTAAAAACAAAAAACTGGATGACATAATCCCCATTCCAAAAACCACCAGGGGCTTCACTCACTTCACCGCAGCTCCCATCACTATTCTTGAACTCAGTTCTCTCTCCTCTTTCCTCCTAATGAACTAGATACATGGACCTGCTTCAGTTCAGTTCAGTTGCTCAGTTGTGTCCAACTCTTTGCAACCCCATGAATCGCAAAACACCAGGCCTCACTGTCCATCACCAACTCCCGGAGTTCACTCAGACTCATGTCCATCGAGTCAGTGATGCCATCCAGACATCTCATCCTCTGTCGTCCCCTTCTCCTCTTGCCCCCAATCCCTCCCAGCATCAGAGTCTTTTCCAATGAGTCAACTCTTCACATGAGGTGGTCAAAGTACTGGAGTTTCAGCTTTAGCATCATTCCTTCCAAAGATATCAGTCATTAAATAATCCCAGCTTGCCCCCAATTTAGCACTTTTGCCTTTTCTTTTCCTCTGCCTTGAATGCACGCTACCTAAATAGGCATGAGACAAACTTATTCTTATCACTGAGGTCTGAGGTTGTATTTATGCCCCTTTAAAGAACCGGACATGGAACAATAGACTGGTTCCAAATTGGGAAAGGAGTACGCCAAAGCTGTATATTGTCATCTTACTTGTTTACCTTATATGCAGAGAACATCATGTGAAATGCTGGGCTGGATGAAGCACAAGCTGGAATCAAGACTGCTGGGAGAAATATCAATAACCTCAGATATGCAGATGACACCACCCTTATGACAAAAAGTGAAAGAAAAAAAAAACTACAGAGCCTCGTGATGAAAGAGAAAGAGGAGAGTGAAAAATCTGCTTAAAACTCAGCATTCAAAAAACGAAGATCATGGCATCTGGTCCCATCACTTCATGGCAAACAGATGGGGAAACAATGGAAACAGAGAGAGACTTTATTTGGGGGGGCTCCAAAATCACTACAGATGGTGACTACAGCCATGAAATAAAAAGATGCTTGCTCCTTGGAAGAAAACCTATGACCATCCTAGACAGCATATTAAAAAGCAGAAACATTACTTTGCCAACAAAGGTCCATCTAGTCAAAGCTATGGCTTTTCCAGCAGTCATGTACAGATATCAGAGTTGGACTATAAAGAAAGCTGAGCACCAAAAGAACTGATGCTTTTGTACTGTGGTGTTGGAGAAGACTCTTGAGGGTCCCTTGGACTGCAAGGAGATCAAACCAGTCAATCCTAAAGGAGATCAGTCCTGGGTGTTCATTGGAAGGACTGATGTTGAGGCTGAAATTCCAATACTTTGGTATCCTGATGCAAAGAACTGACTCATTGGAAAAGAACCTAATTCTGGGAAAGGTTGAAGGCAGGAGGAGAAGGGGACAACAGAGGATGAGATAATTGGATGGCATCACTGATTCGATGGACATGAGTTTGAGCAAGCTCTGGGAATTGGCGATGGACAGGGAAGCCTGGCATGCTGCAGTCCATGGGGTCACAAAAAGTCAGACTTGACTGAGTGACTGAACTCAAAGAGACCTTTCATTATCTTGGTACGTGGTCCTCACCAATCATTTGCTCTCTCCATGCTCTGAACCTGGAATATTAGGTCCATGAATCAAGGCAAATTGGAAGTGGTCAAAGAGGAGATGGTAAGGGTGAAAGTCAACATTTCAAGAATCAGCAAACCAAAATGGACTGGAATGGGTGAATTTAACTCAGATGACCGTTATATATACTACTGTGGGCAAGAATCCCTTAGAAGAAATGGAGTAGCCATCATGGTCAACAAAGAGCCCGAAATGCAGTACTTGGGTGCAATCTCAAAAATGACAGAGTGATCTCTGTTCATTTCCAAGGCAAACTATTCAACATTACAGTAATCCAAGTCTATACCCTGAGCAGTAATGCTGAAGAAGCTGAAGTTGAATGGTTCTATGAGGACCTATAAGACCTTCTAGAACTAACACCTGAAAAAGATGTCCTTGTCATCATAGGGGACTGGAATGCAAAAGCAGGAAGTCAAGAAACACCTGGAGTAAGAGGCAAATTTGGCCTTGGAGTATAGAATGAAGCAGGGCAAAGGCTCATAGAGTTCTGCCAAGAGAATGCACTGTTATAGCAAACACACTCTTCCTACAACACAAGAGAAGACTCTACACATGGACATCACTAGATGTTCAACACTGAAATCAGATTGATTATATTCTTTGCAGCCACAGATGAAAAAGCTCTATACAGTCAGCAAAAACAAGACCGGGAACTGACTATAGTTCGGATCATGAACTCCTTATTGCCAAATTCAGACTGAAACTGAAGAAAGTGGGGAAAACCACTAGACCATTCAGGTATGACCTAAATCAAATCCCTTACTATTATACAGTGGAAGTGAGAAATAGATTCAAGGGATTAGATCTGATAGACAGAGTGCCTAAAGAACTATGATGGAGGCTTGTGACATTGTACAGGAGATAGGGATCAAGATCATCTCCAAGAAAAAGAAATACAAAAAAGCAAAACAGCTGCCTGAGGAGGCCTTAAAAATAGCTGTGAAAAGAAGAGAAGCAAAAAGCAAAGGAGAAAAGAAAAGATATACCCATCTGAACACAGAGTTCCAAAGAATAGCAAGGAGATATAAGAAAGCCTTCCTCAGTGATCAGTGCAAAGAAATAGAGGAAAACAATAGAATGGGAAAGACTAGAGATCTCTTCAAGAAACTGGAGATACTAAGGGAACATTTCATGCAAATATGGGCACAATAAAGGACAGAAATTGTATGGACCTGTTGGCTTAAAGCTCAACATTCAGAAAATTAAGATTATGGCATCTGGTCCAATCACTTCATGGCAAATAGATGGGGAAACAGTGGAAACAGTGTCAGACTTTATTTTTCTGGGCTCCAAAATCACTGCAGATGGTGACTGCAGCCATGAAATTAAAAGACACTTACTCCTTGGAAGGAAAGTTATGACCAACCTAGATAGCATATTCAAAAGCAGAGACATCACTTTGCCAACAAAGGTTCATCTAGTCAAGGCTATGGTTTTTCCAGTGGTCATATATGGATGTGAGAGTTGGACTGTGAAGAAAGCTGAGCACTGAAGAATTGATGCTTTTGAACTGTGGTGTTGGAGAAGACTCTTGAGAGTCCCTTGGACTGCAAGGAGATCCAACCAGTCCATTCTGAAGGAGATCAGCCCTGGGATTTCTTTGGAAGGAATGATGCTAAAGCTGAAGCTCCAGTACTTTGGCCACCTCATGTGAAGAGTTGACTCATTGGAGAAGACTCTGATGCTGGGAGGGATTGGGGGGCAAGAGGAGAAGGGGACGACAGAGGATGAAATGTCTGGATGGCATCACTGACTCAATGGACGTGAGTTTGAGTGAACTCCGGGAGTTGGTGATGGACAGGGAGGCCTGGCGTGCTGCGATTCATGGGGTCGCAGAGTTGGACATGACTAAGCAACTGAACTGAACTGAACAGAAGCAAAAGATATTAACAAGAGGTGGCAAGAATACAGAGAAGAACTATACAAAAAAGATCTTCATGACCCAGATAATCATGATGGGGTGATCATTCACCTACAGCCAGACATCCTGGAATGTGAAGTCAAGTGGGCCTTAAGAAGCATCACTACGAACAAAGCTAGTGAGGTGATGGAATTCCAGTTGTGCTATTTCAAATTCTAAAAGATGATGCTATGAAAGTGCTGTACTCAATATGCCAGCAAATTTGGAAAACTCAGCAGTGGCCACAGGATTGGAAAAGGTCAATTTTCATTCCAATTCCAAAGAAAGGCAATGCCAAAGAATGCTCAAATTAGCACACAATTCCACTCATCTCACACACTAGTAAAGTAATGCTCAAAATTCTCCAAGCCAGGTTTCAGCAGCATGTAAACTGTGAAATTCCAGATTTTCAAGCTGGATTCAGGAAAGGCAGAGGAACCAGAGATCAAATTGCCAACATCTGCTGGATCATCGAAAAAGCAAGAGAATTCCAGAAAAACATCTATTTCTTCTTTATTGACTATGCCAAAGCCTTTGATTGTGTGGATCACAACAAACTGTGGAAAATTCTGAGATGGGAATACCAGACCACCTGACCTGCCTCCTGAGAAATCTGTATGCAAGTCAGGAAGCAACAGTTAGAACTGGACATGGAAGAGCAGACTGGTTCCAAATCAGGAAAGGAGCATGTCAAGGCTGTATACTATCACCTTACTTATTTAACTTATATGCAGAGTACATCATGTGAAATGCTGGGCTGGATGAAGCACAAGCTAGAATCAAGACTGCCGGGAGAAATACCAATAACCTCGGATATGCAGATGACATTACTCTTATGGCACAAAGCTAAATAGAACTAAAAAGCCTCATAATGAAAGTGAAAGAGGAGAGTGAAAAAGATGCCTTAAAACTCAACATTCACAAAATGAAGATCATGGCATCTGGTTCTATCCCTTCACAGCAAACAGATGGGGAAACAATGGAAACCGTGAGAGATTTGGAGGGGCTCCAAAATCACTACAGATGGTGACTGCAGCCATGAAATTAAAAGACACTTGCTCTTTGGAAGAAAACCTATGACCAGCCTAGGCAGCATTTTAAAAAGCAGAGACATTACTTTCCCAACAAAGGTCCATCTAGTCAAAGCTAAGGTTTTTCCAGTAGTCATGTTATGGATGTGAGAGTTGGAATATAAAGAAAGCTGAGTGCCAAAGAATTGATGCTTTTCAACTGTGGTATTGGAGAAGACTCTAGGGAGTCCTTTGGACTGCAAGGATATCCAAACAGTCCATCCTAAAGGAAATCAGTCCTAAATGTTCATTGGAAGGTCTGATGCTGAAACTCTTAATACTTTGGCCACCCGATTGGAAGAAATGACTCATTTGAAAAGACCCTGATGCTGGGAAAGATTGAAGGCAGGAGAAGGGGATGGATGACAGAGGATGGGATTGTTGGATGGCATCACCAACTCAATGGACATGAGTTTGGGTAAACTCTGGGAGTTGGTGATGGACAGGGAGGCCTGGAGTGCTACAGTCCACGGGGTCGCGAACAGTCAGACACGACTGAGCGATTGAACTAAACTGCTCTGTTTCACTTTCTTTAGAGTACTTAGCTCTTACTTGTTTGCTTACTTGTCTAACTACTCATTTCTTGTCTTTTCACCATAGAATGAAACCTCTATGAAAGCAGAGGTTCTTCTGTTTTCCTTTCATGGCTGTCCTCCAGCTCTACAACATGCATGGCATATACAAGGTGCTCAAGGAATACTGATGAAATAATCGTGACCTTAATTTGACACATGAGAAATCAAATTCATGGGGCTTTTAAAACTGACTAAAGTCCTGCTCCTAATAAACAGGCATAGGATGGAAATCTAGAACTTCTGATTCAATTCCAGTGCTCCAGGGTATAGCCAACCAGTCTGCCATTTTCACCACTTGACTCATATGAATATTCATATTTGTTGGAAAATTGAAGAGCTATAGAAACTGTCCAGAAAGACAAGAAGAAACTGGAAAGATGCAGTCTTAAGCCTATCAAACATCTCTGAACTTCTAACAAGTTTCTCTGAAAAAAAATTTTTTTAACCCTTATGAAGAGTCATTTAAAATTCTTACAGGAGGGTGAGTGTAAGAGGTGAAGGGTAAAATCTACCCACCACGTTCATACTGCCCGAAAAAGATCAATTCTAAAGAAATGGAAGGAAGGGGTTTTGCAGCTGAGTGACACTGTTGTGCAGAGGAGAAACCCTGATGTTCTGAGTGCTCCAGAGAGTTACAAGGGAGAGCCCCAGTTGAGTAATTATGGAGGAGGTCTTCCATAGTTATAAGGAAGAACGCCACCCAAGCCTCACTCAAGTGGCTCAGCAAGGGGTAAAGCATTCTAATGGCATGCTGCTAAGAATGGTAATGTCAATAGCAAACAAGATAGCAAGTATTACAGAGCTTTTTATAAAGGCCATGACAGTATATAATGAACATTTATTTTAATTTTCTATCCAGCACCCCTCTTTTAATTGGACAATGCCCATTCTATATCACCTGTAACTCAGGTGGGAATGTCAGCCCCAATACCTTTTCTGCTCTCTGGGAAGAGCATGACCTTTGATTTGGACTTAATGCATATATCTTCTCATCTTCAGGTCCAGTCATTAGCCTCATGGGCACACATGTGACCAAACATAGCCAACTAGAACATGCGTGAGATTTTCACAGAAGGACGCTTCTCTTTATCTCTCCTGAAGTCAGTGAGCAGGAGCCTGGAACCAGCATGGAGAAAGCCCCAAGAATGCAGACAAGAACAGTACAGCATAGCTCAGGGATGCACAAACAGAGAAAGAGGCGTCAGGGTCTGAACTCTTAGACCTCGTTGTTCTGAAATACAGTTTACCCATTTCACCATCCTGGACTTACCAACTTAACAAATGACAAAGTGAATTTGTTTTGCCTGCTCTATATTTGGATTGGTTTCTGTTGCTTGCAATCTAAGAATTTTGACCATGCACGTGGGTCTATAAACATGATGACATTGCATATTAAAGGAAGGGTATATTCTAGAACATTAAGATGCTTATTATCTTAGTGAAATTCTATCTAGAATGATTTATATTGATGCTACACATCTTGAGTCCCTGGCATTTGTTTACCGGTGTTTTTATTCAAGTCAATTTATAGACTGATTTAAGGTACTTATTTACCAGAAATTCCAAGGTGAAAACCAATTCACATAAATTAGCAGTATCTGTACAATCATTATATTTACAAAGAATATATACTATATTTCAGGAATATTCAAAAAGGTGTACAAACCCTAAGTACGTGAGGCTTCTGTTCCTTATATTCTCTTCAAGAATATACTTTCATGGTTACAGCACTCAGAATTAAAGTGAAGCTCACCTTTGCTAACAGACAAGGCTCAATTTCATCAGGAATAATAATTGTAAATCCTCATGATAAATCTCCCAGAGGAATCTGCTTACTCAATACTTCAAGGCAACTAGTGTTCTGCCCTCAATTTTACTTTTATTGTTTTTGAATGATTAATACACAGGGATTGACTAATAATTTATTTTGCAGAATTGGATTGCAATGTTATTGATGGATTTAGAAATGGGAGTTGAAGATATATTACCATAACGATAGAGCTTAAAACATTAAGCCATTGGGGCCCCCAAAAAAAGGACAAAACAAACACAGAAGTAAATCTATGGCTCAAGTTCAAAGTAAAAATTATATATGACTATTCTGACAAGAGATGACAAATCCTTATCGGTAGTGGTACTCAGGCATTTATAAAAGTCTCAACCAACTGGAAGAGTAGTAGAGATATATATTAAAACCAGACCCTCTTTTATAGGCTTTCAATTTTCCAAACAAATCAAATGATGGAGCTAATGCTGCTTCTAATGAAAGATTATTTTTAAATAGATTTTCTCATACAGTCCCAAAGACAAAAGTGTGTACCAGTGAGACTCAGAGAGACTCCAAAGCCTTGGGCTCTAAAAGGATTCCTGCACTCTCTGACCATAAGCCAAATGATATTCCAAAGAACAATCAAGATTGCATTGGAGACTTTCCTAAAGCAAAGGTAACATTAGACACTGAGATGAACTATGTCTCTTCAGAGAAGTTCATTAGGATTTTATACAACGGGTGCAGGGGATACAGCTTTTCATTAAAAGAACAGCCAGTCCAGAGTCTATTTTCCCTCAGCATCTGACAATACACTATAGAAAGTGGGAACAATGTAATTAATAACGATATTAAGGATCCGTCACAATGGTCTCACTTGCACCCCTTTATCCCAGCAGAGAACCTATTACAGCAGACAGGTAAGGACACACACAATTTAAAACAGGTGCTGGAAAGAACACTCCACCACCATAAATTCAGCCTAGTGGTTTTTGGTTTTGTTTGTTTGTTTTCAAACCCTCAGTTGTAATCAAGCAGGATGGCTTCAAAAAACAAGGTCATCTCATGATTACAATGGGTTTCCTTGGGGGCTCAGCGGTAAAGAATCTGCCTGCCAATGCAGAAGACACAGGTTCCATCCCTATGTCAGGAGAATAGAATGGTAACCCACTCCACTATTCTTGCCTGGGAAATTCCATGGACAGAGGAGCCTGGGGGCCTACAGTCCATGGGGTCACAAAAGAGCTGGAAATGACTTGGCAACTAGACAACCACATGGTTACACCACCACATAGGGAGTCAACACTCAGAACTCTAGTGCCTAGCACTCTACAACTAATTACACCTAAGTCTCAATTTTTTTTCATCTATAAACCAAGGATTCTGATAAAATGACTTAATATCCTTTATGTTCTGAGAGTGGCCTGATCCTATAATCTGTACAGGCACTGCAGGACCACCTAATAAACACGGACACTGTGTGCTAGAACCCTAAACATGCACACAAATGAGCAACTGAAACCATCTAACAGAGAATGTAAGCAAGTATTTTAAACCAAAGGAATTCAGTTCTTTTCCTCAAATCTGTCAGCTTTAGACTCTGGCCAGTCCTGGAGATTTTCTCTCTTGTCTGTCCACTCTTCCCTGTCTTACTTTTTTCAGTCCATCTGTGGACTAAAAATACACGAATACACCAAAATCCTGACCTGCCAAAATTCCTAAACCAATTGGACAATGTCTTTCAATTGCATTTAATACCACTTCATACTGGCATTAAACAGCTTGCATGTTTATTTGTATGTAGTGACCTTGAATAGTGTGTTCAGATCAGATCAGATCAGTCGCTCAGTCGTGTCCGACTCTTTGCGACCCCATGAATCGCAGCACGCCAGGCCTTCCTGTCCATCACCAGCTCTCGGAGGTCACTCAGACTCACATTCATCGAGTCAGTGATGCCATCCAGCCATCTCATCCTCTGTCCTCCCCTTCTCCTCCTGCCCTCAATCCCTCCCAGCATCAGAGTCTTCTCCAATGAGTCAACTCTTTGCATGAGGTGGCCAAAGTACTGGAGTTTCAGCTTTAGCATCATTCCTTCCAAAGAAATCCCAGGGCTGATCTCCTTCAGAATGGACTGGTTGGATCTCCTTGCAGTCCAAGGGACTCTCAAGAGTCTTCTCCAACACCACAGTTCAAAAGCATCAATTCTTCGGCGCTCAGCCTTCTTCACAGTCCAGCTCTCACATCCATACATGACCACAGGAAAGACCATAGCCTTGACTAGGCGAACCAATAGTGTGTTAGTGTTGGGTAAATTTATATTCTTCATTAGTTCACTATTGCATATGGTTTATTTCCGATAACTAACCCAATGTGCCTACATATTGTGCTAATTTATCGAAGTATTTATAAATAAACTCCTAAATAGTCAAATGAGGGGAAAATTGTATGTTGTTTTCCCTCTGCATGCAGTGACAAAACACACACATGAAACACACATGCACAGAGGGAGATAGAGCAGGGGAGATAAGGCAAATGGAACAAAATGTTAACAATTTAGTGAGTTTGGCTACAGCAGTTTCTTGAATCATTTTTATAATTTTTTGCAAGCCTTAAATAAGATCAAATATTAAAATTTACTAAAACATCTACCACTGAAACATTTTTCTAGAGAAAGGCAACTATGTCATCACCAAGATACCTTTGAAGGAACTAAAAAAAAAGTAACACTAAGGAAAAGATACACTTCTACTCAATAATCTGGAAAGGGATACGACATGGAAGTGGAACAGAATCAGTTCAAAGCTACCTCAGAAAAGCAACTTAAGTAGGGGGAAAATAAGCATTCCAGGCATTAGGTAAACATTTAGGCTATTTTATCAGAAAATAAAAATGTCTCCATAGTGAGTCATGAAAAAGATTTGAATCCTGGGGCGGGGTGTGGTGGGGAGAGAAAGGCTTTGTCCTCCTTCAGCCCTCATGCCCATCTGCTGCTGCTGCTGCTACTGCTAAGTTGCTTCAGTCGTGTCCGACTCTGTGCGACCCCATAGACGGCAGCCCACCAGGCTGCCCTGTCCCTGGGAGTCTCCAGGCAAGAACACTGGAGTGGGTTGCTATTTCCTTCTCCAATGCATGAAAGTGAAAAGTGAAAGGGAAGTTGCTCAGTTGTGTCCGACCCTCAGCAACCCCATGGACTGCAGCCTTCCAGGTTCCTCTATCCATGGGATTTTCCAGGCAAGAGTACTGGAGTGGGGTGCCATTGCCTTCTCCTCATATTCTGCTGCTCCATCCCAATTCCAGCACAACTGTCCAGGGGATAAAAATCAGTGGTCACTTAACTGGAATTTCTTGACCACTTTCACTGGATTCTTAAATGGGAAAGCCAGGGGCTAAACATCAGTTGGTCAGAGAAGTAATTTGTCTTCAAGTCAGTAAACACCATACACATTCATCCTCAACAAGTATGATAAAATGTAGCCATCTTGAAAAGTTAGTGGTCAATTTTAGGCCTACTATCATGGCTCTGTTACAATGGATAGACTGTAAAATTTGGTAATCAGATACATTTTAGTTAGAATGTTTGCTCTTCAATGAGCCTTTGGCAATACACTTAACTTTGTGGGCCTCAGCTTGCTCCTCTGTTAGTATATTTGGATAGTAACATCTGACCCAGAAAACTGCAACAGAAGATGATGATAACAAAAGCCTGCATTTGCATTTCCTGGACAAAAGGACGACATGCCAGCAGCTGTGCTCCCTCATATGCACAGATTCTCTCAGCGGATGTTGCTGACATCCCTATCAGATGGTCCAGCCATTAGCCTCCACTTCACAATGGAGTTAAATAATCTGCCCAAGGTCACAACTCTGGGAAGAAACAGAGCTAATGTCAAATCTAAAAATACATAACTCCCAACAGTCAATATGGACTGGTGGTTAGGGAACACCATTGACGGAGCAGCGCTCTCTGGCTCCAAATTCTTGCTCTGCTGCTACTGCTGCTGCTAAGTCACTTCAGTCGTGTCCGACTCTGTGTGACCCCGTAGACGGGAGCCCACCGGGCTCTCCCATCCCTGGGATTCTCCAGGCAAGAACACTGGAGTGGGCTGCCATTTCCTTCTCCAATGCATGAAAGTGAAAAGTGAAAGTGAAGTCGCTCAGTTGTGTCCGACCCTCAGCGACCCCATGGACTGCAGCCTTCCAGGCTCTTCCATCCATGGGATTTTCCAGGCAAGAGTACTGGAGTGGGGTGCCATTGCCTTCTCTGAATTCTTGCTCTAATACTTTGTAATGTTAAAATATTAGGCAAGGCATTTAAGTCCCCTGGGCCACAGTTTTGTCAAAATAATAATAGCAGCTATGATTTTTATGAAAAGTAAGTGAATGCATATTTGTATATAGAGAGAGTATCAAACTTAGAGTACCAAATATATTAATATATAATATACATTATATAATATATAATGAAATATATAATATATACAATATAATATAATGAATATAATATATAAATACATAATGTTGTTGCTGTTCAGTCTAAGCCATATCCAACTTTTTGTGACTCCGTGGACTGTAGCACACCAGGCTTCCCTGTTCTTCACTATCTCCCAGAGTTTGCTCAAACTCACGTCCATTGAGTTGGTGATGCCATCCAACCACCTCATCCTCTGTCGCCCCCTCTTCCTCCTGCCCTCAATCTTTACCAGCATCAGGGTCTTTTCCAATGAGTTGGCTCTTTTCATCAGGTGGCCAAAGTATTAGAGCTTCAGCATCCATCCTACCAATGAATATTCAAGGTTTGTTTCCTTTAGGATTGACTGGTTTGATCTCCTTGCATATAAAATTTATATATATATATATATTATATATATATATATATATATATATTTATCAGTCAGTTCAGTCGCTCAGTCATGTCCAACTCCTTGGGACCACATGAACTGCAGCACGCCAGGCCTCCCTGTCCATCACCAACTCTTAGAGTCCACCTAAACCCATTTCCATTGAGTCAGTGATGCCATCCAGCCATCTCATCCTTTGTCATCCCCTTCTCCTCCCGCCCTCAATCTTTCCCAGCATCAGAGTCTTTTCAAATAAATCAGTTCTTTGCATCAGATGGCCAAAGCATTGGAGTTTCAGCTTCAACATCAGTCCTTCCAATGAACACCCAGGACTGATCTCCTTTAGGATGGTCTGGTTGGATCTCCTTGCAGTCCAAGGGACTCTCAAGAGTCTTCTTCAACACCACAGTTCAAAAGCATCAATTCTTCGGCTCTCAGCTTTCTTTATAGTCCAACTCTCACATCCACACATGACCACTGGAAAAACCTTAGCTTTGACTAGATGGACCTTTGTTGGCAAAGTAATGTTTCTGCTTTTTAATATGCTGTCTAGGTTGGTCATAGCTTTTCCTCCAAGGAGTGTCTTTTAATTTCATGGCTGCAATCACCATCTGCAGTGATTTTGGAGCCTGGTGGGAGGAGATATATATATATATACACACACACACACACACATATATTGTCACCATGTTTATTTAACTTATATGCAGAGTACATCATGAGAAATGCTGGACTGGAAGAAACACAAGTTGGAATCAAGATTGCTGGGAGAAATATCAATAACCTCAGATATGCAGATGACACCACCCTTATGGCAGAAAGTGAAGAGGGGCTAAAAAGCCTCTTGATGAAAGTGAAAGTGGAGAGTGAAAAGGTTGGCTTAAAGCTCAACATTCAGAAAACGAAGATCATGGCATCTGGTCCCATCACTACATGGGAAATAGATGGGGAAACAGTGGAAACAGTGTCAGACTTTGTTTTTCTGAGCTCCAAAATCACTGCAGATGGTGACTGCAGCCATGAAATTAAAAGACGCTTACTCCTTGGAAGGAAAGTTATGACCAACCTAGATAGCATATTCAAAAGCAGAGACATTACTTTACCAACAAAGGTTCACCTAGTCAAGGCTATGGTCTTTCCTGTGGTCATGTATGGATGTGAGAGCTGGACTGTGAAGAAGGCTGAGTGCCGAAGAATTGATGCTTTTGAACTGTGGTGTTGGAGAAGACTCTTGAGAGTCCCTTGGACTGCAAGAAGATCCAACCAGTCCATTCTGAAGGAGATCAATCCTGGAATTTCTTTGGAGGGAATGATGCTAAAGCTGAAACTCCAGTATTTTGGCCACCTCATGCGAAGAGTTGACTCATTGGAGAAGACTCTGATGCTGGGAAGGATTGAGGGCAGGAGGAGAAGGGGACGACAGAGGATGAGATGGCTGGATGGCATCACTGACTTGATGGGTGTGAGTCTGGGTGACCTCCGGGAGCTGGTGATGGACAGGGAGGCCTGGCGTGCTGCGGTTCATGGGGTCGCAAAGAGTCGGACACGACTGAGCGACTGATCTGATCTGATATATATATATATATACACACACACACACACACACACACACACACACACAGAGCATACATATTAGAGAGAGAGAGAGAGGGAATGTCTATGTGTGATGTTTGGAGTAAAGCCTAGCACTATCCAAGGACCTCATGAGAGTAATCTAGTGCCATATGTAAAATATATGACACCCAGTAGGTTCTCAATGAATGGTATTATTACTTGTAATATAATAAATTCAAATGACAATAGCTGCCTAATTTTTAAGGTGTGGAAGCCTGAAGAAAAAGAACTGCAACAAGGAAGGTAATATTACATAGATTTACATTCTTCCAGTGCATGAATTTAATACCTATTGAACTAAATGCAGGAGTTCTAACATACAAGAATGAGCTTGTGATTAAATAAAAGGTACAATAGACAGTAATTGTTTTGAATGCCTCTTGATGCTTTTAAAGCTCTTTAAATGTACCCAACCACAGCATGCTAATTTTAAATGATCAACTCCTACAGAGTAATTGGAGAATAGTCTTAACTCATTTAATATTACTTACATAGCTGAGGGCTTCCACATCAGCTAAGCATACAGACTTATGGAGCTATTTTGTAGATACTTTGGAGTTTTCTTTTTAATACCTCGCTATAATTATAATTAGTTCAGAAGGCCTGGTAACACTTTGAGATAATTGTGCATAAATTAATTGCTAAAGGGCACAATTAACTTTTTATTAACGTTTGCAATAATAAACATTCAACTTGGTTTCTAATATTTCATAAATTATATTCCATATTTTAATTGCTCCTATATTAAGTTTTATTACTTAATGTCCTTGAATATTTGCCTTGGGGACCAAAGCAAGCATTCTAACATACTTAATCCAAGAGAAAACCTGCATTCAATTAGAACAATATGAGTCAAATAAGTCACGGACTCAAATCTCCAACCTGTGTCATAGACCAAGAAGAAGAGCCTGCTTACAGAAATTTCCATGGGGAGATGAGCTGATAAAATTGTAACATTTTCATAAAATGATATAGTTTACCTCTTTAGGGTAAAGGACTTTTTTTTTTTTAAGTTAAGCACCACAGTGGAATGATCTCAATTTAACATGCTCAGTCCTGAACTAGGATTCACCTGAATTAGGATGTGGTAGACTTATTCATTCTTAGAGCTCATGGTGGAAGTCACTTTTTACTTCAAGTAAGAACCCTATTTTTTTTTAAATTATACACAATTTCCGAGAAGCATCTTCTAATCTCTCTGCTTTGAGGCTACACATCCGGATCCAAAATACTGGGGGCCAAGCTTGAGAAGAGATGTGGTGTATCTCAGTGTTTGGTTAGCAAACTTTTCCATAACCTTGCTATTTTCAGTAAAACCCCTTCACCTCACTCTCATTTCTACCTGATTTTTCTGAATCCAAAGACTCTGTTTAAGGATCCTGGTAGGTATTTAAGTGCAAATCTGCTTACATGAGCAGTTATGTGATTGACTGATATAACCACTGGCTGGACGCTTGACATTTGGAACCACTTCCCCAATGTTTCTATGTGAAGATGTGTTAAGTTTCATTACTCTAGGAGCCTTGAGAAGCAGAGTCTCTAAACACAAAAGCTCTTTGAGCTGTACTCAGAGCAGAAGAGGAAAATTCACAGGGAACCTTCTCCACATACAGCCTGGGCTAATCAAAGGCACCACAGACAGGATTGCTCTGAAGGGGAAGATGACGGGAAGATGACTGGATCCTTTGGAACCACAACAGAGGAAGATGACCGTGGGGCCAGGCTAGGCCTCTGAGAGGCCCTAGGAGTCAAGCAGCAGAAACCTGGAGTGGAGTTCACCACCTACAGCCACGCAGGGGGACGTCATGAAGGCCGTGAATGGCGCTCTCTGCCAGGCCTGCTGGCTTTGTCACACATTTAAGTGGAAAAAAAAAGTTTAAAAAGGTGGGCTTCCCTGTTGGCTTAGACAGTAAAGAATCCACCTGCAATGCAAGAGATTTGGGTTCAGTCCCTGGGATGGGAAGATCCCTTGGAGAAAGGAATGGCAACCCACTCCAGTATTTCTACCTGGAGAATCCCCATGGACAGAGGAGCTTGGCTGACTACAGTCCATGGGGTCGCAAAGAGTCCGATACAACTGAGCAACAAACACTTTCATTTTCTCTTTTTCATAATTATGAAAAGATTTCACTTTATATTCTGAAATGAAAAAGGCAAGTTGCAAAACACCATGTGTATTTTGCTTTCATTTTGTGTTAGAAAATATTTGTATGCATGTATATATTTTTAACACAAAAGAAATATCTTCACTCTCAGGAGAGGGCCTGGGGTTGGTGGGAGAGAAAGTGGCATCTTTTACTTTTAACTTAACCATTTTCTCTTTATTTTATAATTACTTATTTTATTCCTCAAAACCATTTCCCTCCAAGAAAACTATAACATGAGCCACACAGAAGTAACACATGTATGGTTTCAAATTTATAATCGTTACATGAAACAAAAACAGGTGAAATTTATCTTTATATTATTTAACCTAATATGCCAAAACTATTATCTCAACATGCAATCTATAAAAAGTGTTAGAAATACTGTACATGATTTTTATGCAAAATTTTTGAAATCCGTTGTATATTTTACACTTAGCATCTCAGTTTGGATAAACCACATTTCAAGTGCTCAAAAGCATCTGTGTCTAATACCTGCCAGCTTGGATAATGCAGTTTCATGTTGTTTAAAATGTAGAAGGTACATGTTTTTATAAAGAAATATTAATAAAAATATGTATTGAAAACAGCTGTATCCCAATAAAACAGCTTTATTTTCTAACTTATTTCTTTATATTGATAAGAATATGTCTGAAGTTGATCACTTTCTCATTAAGTTATCTCCTTACATCAATCCAAGCACTTTCTATTTAGGGTCTAAACCACCTTGATGCCAAGGAACAGTATCACTTTTAATCTCTTTCAACTTAAGTAAGCACTGATCCAATAAACATGCACAATGCTCATTAATACTGATAAATACTGAAGAAGGAAATAAATCCCAATGCCTATGCTTCATAAACAGCCTTTCATGATCTCAAGGAGACAGGAGGCAAATGAAGTGCTATTAGCAAAAGCACCACTAGGGCGCGGGGTGTGAAAAACTGTGGGTCCCAGCCCGAGACAGCAAATGTACCAGGGGTGGACGGATCCTGCCTGCAGCTCTGACAAGCCTGGATGACGAGTCTGGAGACCCGGTTAATCTCAGTCAACAGGAAAAGCTCCTTGATGTTCTGCACTGAATGTTCAACAAGAGAAAATATGACCTTCCTTTGTTTTCACTCTTCGTGAATTGAGCCTCCAGCAGAAAGAGCCATACAACTAGGAACCAGGGGCCCAGAGCAGCACAGTCCTGCAGTTCTGTTCTCCTTCTTCCCAAAAATTGCCTTCCTCCCTAAGAGCAGTGCAAAGCTCTTAAGAGGAAAAGCAAGGTGGAGACTGGCTTCTCATATAATCTACAAGGAGCCTCCTGACTGGATTTTCTAGGTTCCTAGGTCAAAGCCCTGTCTTTATCCTGAAAACCACATGAAAATAGAGAATTTCAATCCTCATGGGTTCCCCCACTTTCCCACTGAAGCTCATCTGACTCATATGGCAGGATGGTGGGTGACCACAACATCCTACATAAATGCACACTTCAACACACACACACCCCTAGCACACAAAGCTCACACAGACAAACCCACTCAGACCCACACTCACAGGTATATACAAGTATTCATGGATGTTAAATATTAAAGCTGCACTGCTGTTTTACTGAGTTGCTTCTATTTGTAAATTTAAGATGAGAGTTTATTCAATATGTAAAACAATTTCTTATAAAACCTTGTAGGATTTTTGTTGGTGCTGCTTATTTCGGTGTGTGTGTGTTTGCTAAGTGGCTTCAGTAGTGTCCAACTCCTTGCAAACCTACGTACTACAGCCCTCCAGGCTCCTCTGTCCACAGGATTCTCCGGGTAAGAATACTGGAGGGTTGCTGTGCCTTTCTCCAGGGGATCTTCCTGACACAGGGGATCAAACCCAAGTCTCTTGAGTCTCCTGCATTAGCAGGCAAGTTCTTTATCACTAGGCTACCTGGGAAGCACTTACTTATACTTCTTTTTATTTCTGGTTATCATTTTCATAGATTCTTAGTTTTACTGTTCTATCCTACTTGTTCTATTTTTTAAGCACAATGGTTGAGAGGAAGCAAAATTTTCATTCTTCAAGAAAAATCATAGCATATGATTCAGTGTTCATTTAATGTAATTGAAATTAAAAGACAATTGCTCCTTTGAAGAAAAGCTATGACAAACCTAGACAGTCTATTAAAAATCAGAGACATTACTTTGCCAACAAAGGTCTGTATAGTCAAAGCTATGGTTTTTTAGTAGTCATGTATGGATGGAAGAGTTGCACCATAAAGATGGCTGAATGCCAAAGAATTAATGCTTTTGAGCTGTGGTGTTGGAGAAGACTCTTAGGATCCCCTAGACTCCAAGGAGATCAAACCAGTCAATCCTAAAGGAAATCAGTCCTGAATATTCATTAGAAGGACTGAGGCTAAGGCTGAAGTTCCAATATTTTGGCAACGTGATGCGAAGAACCAACTCATTAGAAAAGACCCTGATGCTGGGAAAGATTGAGGGCAGGAGGAGGAGGGGATGGCAGAGGATATGTTGGTAGGATGGCATCACTGACTCAACAGACATGAGTCTGAGCAAGGTCCAGGAGATGGTGAAGGAGAGGGAAGCCTGGTGTGCTGCAGTCTATGGGGTCGCAAAGACTCAGACACAACTGGGCGGCTGAACGACAACAACCTTCTCATCATCTGTATGATATACATGACATCATATATATACACAGGGTCTTCTCTGATAGCTCAGCAGGTAAAGAGTATATCTGCAATGCAGGAGACAGAGGAAGTGTGGGTTCAATCTCTGGTCAGGAAGATCCCCTGGAGAAGGAAACGGCAACCCACTCCAGTATTCTTGCCTGGGAAATCCCATGGGCAGAGGAGCCTGATGGGCCATAGTCTATGGGGTCACAGAGAGTCAGACATGACTGAGTACAGCATGCATGTATATACGCACACCCACAAAGCACTATCACATATAACTACATATATATATATATATATATATATATATATATACCAGATCAAAGGCTAAAATCGATTCCTTAAGTCAACTTTGAATGCTGACAAGCTCAAGGCACTCTTTTTTCTTTACATATATATATATATTTTTTGGAGTAAAGGAGGAAAGTCTGTTCTTGCACATCAAAACCCTTTCTTTCAAGTCACTTTAGCAGCATTAGCTCTTGTTGCTATGCAAGAACTCTGTGATCTTCCTGAAAGAAGCTACCTTATTTGAGAATATGACAAGTCTCCCCAAAATGTACAACACAATCTCAGAGCACTGTGTGAACGACATGACGCTTTTATACACGGGCACTGAAACATGAGCCGCATCCCTTCTGGAGTATTCTGCACGTTGTGGTTTGTTACTTTCATCAGTGTTTCCCTTTGCTTCCTCAAAAGACCCCGCTGAAGCACGTGCTCTTCTCATTCTGAGGGAAGAATGTGAAAACGACAGAACCTACAAGGATGACTCCGTCTTGTTAACTGACATTCTGCCTCCTCTCCACAAACCCCATCAGTGCATATTTTCCTACTACTTCCTGTGTCGCTTCTTCTGTATCTCGGTGGAATTCTCTGAAGTGAGACAGGAATGGGTGTATGTAATGAGTAATGGATACAAGGAGGTGGACCTTGTTGGGATGACAGTCTGTCTGAATTTGGGTAAATGAAGCCTGTC
The DNA here is from genome assembly GCA_935064755.1 of Tragelaphus eurycerus. Lineage (NCBI taxonomy): Eukaryota > Metazoa > Chordata > Mammalia > Artiodactyla > Bovidae > Tragelaphus > Tragelaphus eurycerus. The sequence goes on from CAKXYN010000051.1 coordinate 4,760,283, forward strand.
CAGGAATTTCTTTTTTGACCCAAATCCTTTGCCAAATTGATATTTTATATTCACGCATGTTGATATGGTAAAATCCCCATGCCATACTCAGGGATGTATTTGTGAGAGGTTTTCAAAGACTTTTAAGAAATCAGTGTTGTCTCACTTTTATTCAAATAAAGTAACTTCCCTGGTGGCTCAGCGGTAAAGAATCCACTTGCCAACACAGGAGACGCGGGTTGTATCCGTGGGTTGAGAAGATCCCCTGGAGAAGGAAATGGCAACCCACTTCAGTATTCTTTCCCGGATAATTTCATAGACAGAGAAGACTACAGTCCATGGGGTCTCAAAGAGTTGGACATGACTTAGTGGCTGGAGAAAAAAAAAACAAAAACATTCAAGACAGAGGAAATGCAAAGCAAAATTCAATCAGGTTGTCCTAGTGGAAGGTAAATTGGAAGTGGTCAAACAGAAGATGATAAGAGTAAACATCAACATTTTAGTAATCAGCGAACTAAAATGGACTGGAATGGGTGAATTTAACTTAGATGACAATTGCATCTACTACTGTGGGCAAGAATTTCTTAGAAGAAATGGAGGAGCCCATGCAGTTAACAAGAGAGTCCAAAATGCAGTACTTGCATGCAGTCTCAAAAATGACAGAATGATCTCTGTTCATTTCCAAGGCAAAACATTCAATATCACAGTAATCCAAGTCTATGCCCCGATCAGTAATGCTGAAGAAGCTGAAGAGTTCTATGAAGAACTACAAGACCTTCTAGAACTAACACGCCAAAAAGATGTCCTTTCATTATAGAGGACTGGAATGCAAAAGCAGGAAGTCAAGAGATACCTTGAGTAACAGGCAAATTTGGCCTTGGAGTACAAAGTGAAGCAGGTCAAAGGCTAATAGTTTTCCCAAGAGAATGCACTGATCATAGCAAACATGCTCTTCCAACAACACAGGAGAAGACTCTACACATGGACATCGCCAGATGGTCAACACTGAAATCAGATTGATTAAATTCTTTGCAGCCAAAGATGGAGAACCTCTATACAGTCAGCAAAAACAAGACTGGGAGCTGACTGTGGCTCAGATCATGAACTCCTTATTGCCAAATTCAGACTTAAATGGAATAAAGTAGGGAAAACCACTAGACCATTCAGGTATGACCTAAATCAAATCCCTTACAGCGGAAGTGAGAAATAGATTCCAGGGATTAGATCTGATAGAGAGAGTGCCTGAAGAACTATGGATGGAGGTTTGAGACATTGTACAGGAGGCAGTGATCAAGATCATCCCTAAGAAAAAGGAAACAGAAAAAGGCAAAATGGTTGTCTGAGGAGGCCTTAAAATAGCTGAAAAAAAGAAGAAAAGCTAAAGGCAAAGGAGAAAAGGAAAGATATACCCATTTGAATGCAGAGTACCAAAGAATAGCAAGGAGAGATAAGAAAGACTTCCTCACTAACCAATGCACAGAAATAGAAAAAAACAAAAGACTGGGAAAGACTAGATATCTCTTCAAGAAAATTAGAGATACTAAGGGAACATATCATGCAAAAATGAGCACAATAAAGGACAGAAAAGGTATGGACCTGACAGAAGCAGAAGATATTAAGAGGAGGTGGCAAGAACATACAGAAGAACTGTAAAAAGATCTTCATGATCCAGATAATCATGATGGTGTGATCACTCACCTAAAGCCAGACATCCTGGAATGTAAAGTCATGTGGGCCTTAGGAAGCATTACTGTGAACAAAGCTAGTGGAGAGGATGGAATTCCAGTTGAGCTATTTCAAATCCTACAAGATGATGCTATGAAGTGCTGTACTCAATATGTTCCTACAAGATGATGCTATGAAGTGCTGTATTCAATATGCCGGCAAATCTGGAAAACTCAGCAAGTGCCACAGGACTGGAAAAGATCTGTTTTTATTCTAATCCCAAAGAAAGGCAATGCCAAATGATGCTGAAACTACCGCACAATTGCACTCATCTCAAACACTAGCAAAGTCATGCTCAAAATTCTCCAAGTCAGGTTTCAACAGTATGTGAACTGTGAACTTCCAGATGTTCAAGGTGGATTTACAAAAGCAGAGGAATCAGAGACCATATTGCCAACATCTACTGGATCATTGAAAAATCAAGAAAGTTCTAGAAAAACATCTATTTCTGCTTTATTGACCATGCCAAAGCCTTTGACTGTGTGGATCACAATAAACTGTGGAAAATTCTGAAAGAGGTGGGAATACCAGACCACCTGACCTGCATCTTGAAAAATCTGTATGCAGGTCAAGAAGCAACATTTAGAACTGGACATGGAACAATGGACTGGTTCCAAATTAGGAAAGGGGTATGTCAAGGCTATATATCGTCACCCTACTTATTTAACCTATTTGCAGAGTACATCATACAAAATGCTGGGCTGGATGAAGCAAAAGCTGGAATCAAGATTACTGGGAGAAATATCAATAACCTCAGATATGCAGATGACAACATATGCAGATGAAAAACTTGACTTAAAGCTCAACATTCAGAAAACTAAGATCATGGCATCTGGTCCCATTACTTCATGGCAAATAGATGGGGAAACAATGGAAACAGCGTCAGACTTAGCCAAAGATGGACAAGCTCTATACAGTCAGCAAAAACAAGACCAGGAGCTGACTGTGGCTCAGACCATGAACTCCTTATTGCCAAATTCAGACTGATATTGAAGAAAGTAGGGAAAACCACTAGACCATTCAGGTATGACCTAAATCAAATCCCTTATGATTATACAGTGGAAGTGAGAAATAGATTTAAGGGCCTAGATCTGATAGATAGAGTGCCTGATGAACTATGGACTGAGGTTCGTGACATTGTACAGGAGACAGGGATCAAGACCATCCCCATGGAAAAGAAATGCAAAAAAGCAAAATGGCTGTCTGGGGAGGCCTTGCAAATAGCTGTGAAAAGAAGAGAAGCAAAAAGCAAAGGAGAAAAGGAAAGATATAAACATCTGAATGCAGAGTTCCAAAGAATAGCAAGAAGAGATAAGAAAGCCTTCTTCAGCGATCAATGCAAAGAAATAGAGGAAAACAACAGAATGGGGAAAACTAGGGATCTCTTCAAGAAAATCAGAGATACCAAAGGAACATTTCATGCAAAAATGGGCTCGATAAAGGACAGAAATGGTACAGACCTAACAGAAGCAGAAGATATTAAGAGGTGGCAAGAATACACAGAAGAACTGTACAAAAAAGATCTTCACAACCCAGATAATCATGATGGTGTGATCACTGACCTACAGCCAGACATCCTGGAATGTGAAGTCAAGAGGGCCTTAGAAAGCATCACTATGAACAAGGCTAGTGCAGGTGATAGAATTCCAGTTGAGCTATTCCAAATCCTGAAAGATGATGCTGTGAAAGTGCTGCACTCAATATGCCAAAAAATTTGGAAAACACAGCAGTGGCCACAGGACTGGAAAAGATCAGTTTTCATTCCAATCCCAAAGAAAGGCAATGCCAAAGAATGCTCAAACTACCGCACAATTGCACTCATCTCACACGCTAGTAAAGTAATGCTCAAACTTCTCCAAGCCAGTCTTCAGCAATATGTGAACCATGAACTTCCTGATGTTCAAGCTGGTTTTAGAAAAGGCAGAGGAACCAGACATCAAATTGCCAACATCTGCTGGATCATCAAAAAAGCAAGAGAGTTCCAGAAAAACATCTATTTCTGCTTTATTGACTATGCCAAAGCCTTTGACTGTGTGGATCACAATAAACTGTGGGAAATTCTGAAAGAGATGGGAATACCAGACCACCTGACCTGCCTCTTAAGAAATCTGTAGGCAGGTCAGGAAGCAACAGTTAGAACTGGACATGGAACAACAGACTGGTTCCAAATAGGAAAAGGAGTATGTCAAGGCTGTATGTTGTCACCCTGTTTATTTAACTTATATGCAGAGTACATCATGAGAAATGCTGGGCTGGAAGAAACACAAGTTGGAATCAAGATTGCTGGGAGAATTATCAATAACTTCAGATATGCAGATGACACCACCCTTATGGCAGAAAGTGAAGAGGAACTAAAAAGCCTCTTGATGAAAGTGAAAGTGGAGAGTGAAAAAGTCGGCTTGAAGCTCAACATTCAGAAAATGAAGATCATGGCATCTGGTCCCATCACTTCATGGGAAATAGATGGGGAAACAGTGTCAGACTTTCTTTTCCTGGGCTCCAAAATCACTGCAGATGGTGATTGCAGCCATGAAATTAAAAGACGCTTACTCCTTGGAAGGAAAGTTATGACCAACCTAGATAGCATATTCAAAAGCAGAGACATTACTTTGCCAACAAAGGTTCACCTAGTCAAGGCTATGGTTTTTCTTGTGGTCATGTATGGATGTGAGAGCTGGACTGTGAAGAAGGCTGAGCGTTGAAGAATTGATGCTTTTGAACTGTGGTGTTGGAGAAGACTCTTGAGAGTCCCTTGGACTGCAAGGAGATCCAACCAGTCCATTCTGAAGGAGATCAGCCCTGGGATTTCTTTGGAGGGAATGATACTAAAGCTGAAACTCCAGTACTTTGGCCACCTCATGCGTAGAGTTGACTCATTGGAGAAGACTCTGATGCTGGGAGAGATTGAGGGCAAGAGGAGAAGGGGACAACAGAGGATGAGATGGCTGGATGGCATCACTGACTCGATGGACGTGAGTCTCAGTGACCTCCGGGAGTTGGTGATGGACAGGGAGGCCTGGTGTGCTGCGATTCATGGGGTCGTAAGGAGTCGGACACGACTGAGTGACTGATCTGATCTGATCTGATCTCAAAATCACTTCAGATGGTGACTGCAGCCATGAAATTAAAAGACGTTTGCTCTTTAGAAGAAAAGTATGTCCAACCTAGACAGCATATTAAAAATCAGAGACATTACTTTGTCAACAATGGTCCATCTAGTCAAAGCTATGGTTTTCCTAGTAGTCATGTATGGATGTGAGAGCTGGACTATAAAAAGAGCTGAGTACTGAAGAATTGATGCTTTTGAACTATGGTGTTGGAGAAGACTTGAAAGTCCTTTGAACTGCAAGGAGATCCAACCAGTCAATCCTAAAGGAAATCAGTCCTGAATATTCACTGAAAGGACTAATGCTGAAGCTGAAACTCCAATACTTTGGCCACCTGATACAAAGAACTGACTCACTAGAAAAGACCCTGATGCTGGGAAATATTGAAGGCAGGAGGAGAAGGGGATGACAGAGGATGAGATGGCTGGATGGCATCACCAACTGTATGGACTTGAGTTTGAGGAAGCTATAGGAGTTGGTAATGGACAGGGAAGCCTGGTGTGCTGCAGTCCATGGGGCTGCAAAGAGTCAGACACGACTGAGTGACTGAACTGATTGGAAGTTTAACACTGATAAATCCAGGAGCTAGAAGATAAAGGAGTCAAACAAAATAACCTAATGGGCTCATTTTCAGAAATAATCTTCATTATTTGAGTTTTGTAAACTCTGCCAACAACAGGGCAGAATTTCAGTACTAGATGACAGCAGAATGGTAGGTAAATCCAAACCACCTCCATCAGATCCAATCTTACTCATCATTAATCAGAGGCATAAATATATTCCAGACAGTAGTAATTAAACAGACTCTTCCCCCGAACAAATGTTTTACTTTATATTTTAATTATGTGTGTGTGCTCAGTCGCTCAGTATGTAGGACTCCTTATGATCCCATGTACTATAGCCAGGCTTCTTTGTCCACAGAATTTTCCAGGCAAGAGTACTGGAGTGGGTTGTCATTTCTTGCCCATGGGATCTTCCCAACCAAGGATTCAACTCGAGTCTCCTGTGTCTCCTGCATTGGCAGGTAAATTCTTTACCACTGCACCACCTGGGAAACCCATTTTAACTATAAATAGGCCATATACATTTTGTACAGCCTTACTGAGTTGGTTCTTTAGGATGGCATGAGAGGAGTATAACAAAGAATGATAATGTAGATTGTACAAAAAAAATAAAAACTATAATGCTGTTCTAAGGAGAAAAACTATGTAGGTACAAATAATATTAACATATCTAATTGATATATGTAGTTATCTAAATATATGTTGAATATAAATGTATTGATATATAAACTCTGCAATATATTTTTCATTCATTGCACCCATAATCACCATAACTTAAAAACCACAATAGCCAACACTTTTTCTGAACTTGGCTATGTGTACAGCATTGCTAAGATTTTCTCAGAAGTGATTTTATTCAATCCTCAAAAATTTCTACAAGCAAAGGTAGAATCGGAACTTAGGAAACCCTCCCCTCTAGCAAAACAATCATTTCTCTCTTGAGAATTAATTTTAAACACCATTGTGACGTTTTGGAAATTGTCCTGAGAGCACACAGTAAAAGGAGAAACACTCTGTTAACACAGGGCAAGACCTTATCAGTACAATGAGCTTAAACACAAATGCAGGACAAATGTTGACTCAAGAGTGAGCAAATGAGTCCCTGACCCACAGAAAACCTCTATAAAGCAGGTTTCTGAATTAAATGATGCTTGTCCCTGTAAGTCTGGATACGGCCAAACCTGCATCCTCTCAGGAGCAGCCAGCAAGGGACCTTCTAAATGAACAGACTCTAGCTGAGGATACACTGAAAAATGTAAACACCCGGAACTATGACAGCATCCTCTATGGCACAGACACATCCAGTAACATGAGGGAAAACATCCATCTGGCAAACAGGACTTTAGCACAACCCTGAGCAATCACTGGATTCCTCTACCCAGGACCACCCTAGGCAGCCAGGTTCAGGAACAAGAGAGGAACAGAATCTGAGCAGGGAAATGAGATTATGCAGACTGTGAGGGTTGGGGTGGGGAAGAGACCTCCCCAAATTCATTCAGCCAAGTCATGAAGGCGATCAACAAACAACAGAGCAGGAAACGAGCAGGCATTAAAACAGCCTTCACCGGGACCCATACTATCAGCCTCTTTCACTATGCTATGCTATGCTAAGTCATTTCAGTCGTGTCTGACTCTGTGTGACCCCATAGACGGCAGCCCACCAGGCTTCCCCGTCCCTGGGATTCTCCAGGCAAGAACACTGGAGTGGGTTGCCATTTCCTTCTCCAGTGCATGAAAGTGAAAAGAGAAAGTGAAGTCGTTCAGTAATGTCAGACTCTTAGCGACCCCATGGACTGCAGCCTACCAGGCTCCTCTGTCCGTGGGATTTTCAAGGCAATAGTACTGGAGTGGAGTCGGCATAATAGATAACTCTCAGATGCACCCAAACTAAGCCAGGTGGCAGGGTCTCTATCCCCAAGCACCGTGTTAGAGAGAAAGGGCGAAACCTGTCCACCCAAGAGATGCAGCTCTAACAGCACCTGCTAGAGAGCAGAGATGAGGGAGCGAAGGTCTCCCCTGTAAGCTATCTGCGCCACGTCCAGAATGCGGCCGTTGGGCAAGACCAGCCATGCCTGCTTCACCTTACGATCCAGTCGCCACTTCTGCTAGGCGCCTCTTCCTTGTTGTTCAGTCTGTTTCCTCCAGATGTTATACTTTCATAAACTAAAAAAGGATTTGGATTAAAAGCCACATTTTAATTAAGAAAAAAAAGAAAAACATCTTACTATATATTACAGAGGATAAATATATATAATATGCAAATATAAAATATAATATGTAACGTATCAGATATATATAAATACATATATATATATATATTATGAATAATCAAGAAAAAATTTCTAGCCAGCCTCCTGAGTATATGGGTATGAATTACGCTGACAAGCATAAGAGAACTTCCCACACTCCTCTTCCGAGACTTCCAGGCATCTCTGGCACACTGAGTTGCATCCTAACATTTTATTTCTGCACAGTGCTTAAGGCCAGTTTCTCTGGTCTATTAACTGACTTGTAGAAAGGAAGAGTAAATCGTCCTTGACTGCACAAATACCCCTGGAATTTTTTTTTTCCCCATGAATGCAAATGGAAGATTTTTAAAGTTTGGCAGTTGGCAAAGAAATGATTCCCAAGGCAAATTAAAGATACTGAAAGCTTTTTTAATTTTTTTTAAAGCTGGATTTCTTGAGATGTGATCTTGGTTGTAATTATGATTCTGACACTGTTTGGCAATCTTAGGCAAGATAAAAAATCTCTCCAGACACATTTTTTTCATTAATTAAGAAATGTGTGAATTTGATGTAGGAAGGATAAACCAGATGACCTCCAATACCAGTTTAACCAACTGATGGTTTTGTAATTTAATATGCATGGAATTAAAACTTCCTTCCTCCTGGACTCCTAACAGACGTTCCTGCCATCTGCTTCCCCTGTGCGTCTTGCGGTGATCCACTGTAGCAATTATGTGGCTGTATTGGAATTTCATTTTGTGTATTTATCATCCCAGTGGCTTGTTAGCATCTTAAGGCCAAGGTCCAATTCTGAAGCTTTTTCTTTTTTATCTCATATTCCAAATTCCATATACAGCTTAGCACAAAGAGATTCTAGGCATACAATTATTAAATGAACTGAAGGAATTACTACATTAATTGATAGCATGAAGCCATTAAAATATATTTACTTCTAGTTCTTAATTTTTACTTTAGAAAAAATGAAGTGTCAGGTGTGACCTTACCAGTAGGGAACCATCTGGGGGACTTGCCATGATTCCCACCTTAGTATGCAATTTCTCAAGCCCTAGCACTTCTCAATCTAGATGTTATTGTTTTGTCGCTAAGCTATGTCTGACTCTTTTTACAACCCCCATGGACTGAAGCCCGCCAGGCTCCCCTGTCCATGGAATTTCCCAAGCAAGAATACTGGAGTGGGTTGCCATTTCCTTCTCCCAGGGATTTTCCCAACCCAGGGATCAAACCCACGTCTCCTGCATTGGCAGGTGGATTCTTAACCACTGAGCAACCTGGGAAGTCCCTTAAAGACTTTTGATCCTCAAGAATAACTGGCAAAAATACAAATATCTTGGTATGACAGACTAAAAGACACTTATCAGCGAATGCTAAAAGAGGGGCTAAAAGTGAAAATGGTGCGGGGTGAGAAGTATCCTAAAAAACACAAGACAAAGGATAGAATCATTTCCTTCTTTATCCCTTCTCTGTCTACTATGTGCCCGACACACATTAGATCCTCACCTTCAGGTACCATAAGAGCTCGGGGAACAGAGGTTATCAAGCAAGAAGTTCTGCCACAGAATGACAAGTACTGGGTTAGGTCATGCAGAGGGAGCTCACTTACAGGAACCAGGGAAAGCTTCCCAGAGGCAGCGACATCTCAGCTGAGATTCGAGGAGTCACAGAAGCTAATGAGATGGGGAGAACATGGTCCATTTGGAGCCAAAATCATACACACAGGAGAGTGCTGAGCACTAACAATGAGGAGCCATGCTGCAGGGTCTACAATACTGAGAGGAAGAGGAAACGGGGAGGGATGAGTCTGGAGACCTGGGCAGAGGTCCTCATAAACCACTCAACCAGGTAAAACATGTAAACCACCTGAAAGAACTCCATCTCAAGATCAAAGGGTCTTCCTAGTTTTAGCGTCCATCAGTCAACCACGCGGCAACACAAAGACTGTTGCTTGTAATTATTATAACCATGTATTTGCAATTTCTCTCTCAAGTTAGAAAGTATTATAAGAGTTTATGGGAAAAATAATTTCTACCATATCTACCACCAACCCTGTTGCCAGAATACTACGAAAGTATATTTGTTTCTATGGAGGCAATTTTTAATGTCCAGGCAGGCAGATCCTGCCACAGTGAAAGGCAATAATTACTGGAAATGCTGGAAAAACCCTCTGCTTAGATGGGATGGCAGATGCAGAGATGATGCAGGCAAAATGCTGCCTCTCAGGCATCCTGGGAGGCAGTGAAAGATGCCACAGGCAAAGGCTGCACAGGGAGGGCTGGCTTTGGCAAAAGTCATTTCAACCTAAATTGAAAAGATTCAGGGCAGGATATTCCTTTCTTCTTTAATCAGTGCCATCTTTTCTACATGATACCTAGAGCCCCTGTAGCCATCATGCAACATGTGGAGGGAGGCTGTGTGGAAAAGCAGAAGACAGAGGAGAGACGCGGAGGCTCCTAGGTCCTTGAAGATGTCAGTGAGGGTGGTATCATGCAGCCTGAAGACGAGCAATCGTTATGGCAGAAAACAACCTTCTCACGGCACTGGGCATTACGGTGAGGATACAGTCTTACCCAGATCATCCCAATGGACAAAGGAAACCCTTAACAATCTTAGAGAATGGAGCTGCAGAGAAGCAGCTCAGGGGGCCAGCTGTGCCATGTGCCAATGCCTGTCCAGGCCTCTTAGAAATGATCTGATTCCATGTGTCCTATGTGCTTCCAACTTCTGAAACTCAGAGATGGCGATGAGGATAGAGAGACAGAGAGATAGACAGACAGATACACATGCATACATACACACACACACACACACACTGAACTACCATGATGTTTTGAGTCAGAATAAATTTGTGGTCAGAGTACGTGAACCCTGCTGGTAAAATGAAAGATGAATTCTATTTAAATTTTTTTAATAGTTATAAATGAGAAGGTATGTGTGAAATGTGTATTAAATTCTACTTAATTTGAAACGATACAACTTTTCCATGTCCTCAAGTGTTTCAACATGAGGTTTTAAGGACAAGGAGGAAAAGTCAAACTGTTCACACCTTATTCGAATGTGGGGGAATCCCATCCCTTTACGCTGCACACCATAGTGCGTCCCAGTTCTCCCTCTTTAGAAAAAGCACACCATAATCTCTAGGCTGCGGTAGCTGCATCCCTTCTCTGGGGCACAGGGAGGCAGATAAAGCCAGACCAGGGCTATCTGTGTAAATTAGCCAGTAAAACAGCTTCTCTGGTTTTAGGGAAATCTGAGAAGTATCTTATTTATTTCACAATCCTTCTTTCCTCCTGCAAGATCCTAAATGTTTACATTACACACACACACACATTATGATTTAAGGAAATGAGCTAGTTTTAGATAGGTTATATATATTGAGAAAGATTCTAAACTTTAAAGGACAGAGTTTTCATTTAAGTAACTGTTTTGGTTTGGGATGACAGAAGCAATAAAAATATGAGAATGGAATAAGATAAAGGTTTTTTCCTGAGAATCTAATGAAAATTAGAAAAGAGTACAGCTCTCATCTCAGCCATTCATTCCCTGAACGTAAAAACACCAGAATGCCCAATTATTTTGGAGGTAACAATGCCAGTGAAATGATACAAGGCCAAGGAAAGAGAATACAACACGGTTTTATTCTATAAAATTAATTGTCAGGCAACCACTACAACCAGTGGCTCTGGAGGAAGGGGAAGATACTCTGCTACAAAGAACCTCCTTTCCTAAAGATTTTAAGGATCACTGAGCACAGCCACCTTTTGATTTTCCTGTGTACAGTATATCCTCTAAGTGGTTATTTATCTTAAACCAAAACAAAAAGGGAATTAGAGGAGTGAAAAAGAAAACCAGCAGTCTCTAAGCCTGGTTTCTGAAAAGAGTCTCATCAAACAGTGGTGACGCATGCTGGACTTGCAGACATGCCTGCTCTGATGGAAATGTTAATCTTTACATCTACACCAATGGCATTATTAATAATTCTAGTACTGACATGAGTCTTAAATTTCAAAAGATAATGGATCACACTTTAAGCTTAAAGGACAGTTCCTCAAAGAGTTTAAAATTGAAAAAAATGGAAAAATAACAGTGATTAATCTTTGCAGAGCATTTTAAATTCACAAACCATTTTCTCATGCATTTCATTCACTAATTAAATGAAGAAAGTGCAAACCAGGTAAATTTCTTAGTGGCCAAGCTGGAACTCAAGCACTATGTTCAGAACCTGAATACTGCCTACTTACCAGGGCAAAATCCCAGTGGTTCCCATGACATGCAATTTAATAATTTAACATTTGAGTGTTACTTAAAATAGATTTTCCCCTGTGTAATTTCCCAAAGACAAAGCGCTAAGTTACATTCAACTTCAGAGACAAATTAAGCAATTTATTGTTTCTTTTCTCTGAATTGTGTTTTCAAAGGCTGATTTCCAATTGCTTGGGTGGGAGATTATGGGATTTGAAGAATCCAGAGGAAAATGGGACTCTCAGTAACTTAGGTGAAACAAATCTTAGTTACTACCCTGTCTATGGACTCAAAGGACAAGGGTGATAAGTTAGTAAACAAGTGTTCTATTCAGGCCTCATTTGACTGCTTTGTTTATATGTTTATTTACTGTTGCTATTATCTGCTGAACATGTGATCACTAAAACAAGGATTCTGATCACACTGTTAAACATGCAAACTCTTCATATATAAAACCTGCCTGAACAACAACAAAAAAGATGATGATACCACACAGCCAGTTCTGAAGAAGGAAATGGCAACCCACTCCAGTATTCTTGCCTGAAGAATTCCATCGACAGAAGAGCTTGGTGGGCTACGGTCCACGGGGTCACAAAGAGTAAGACGTGACTGACACATCACACAGCCAGGAGTCAGAGCCTTGAAAATCTCCATTAATTGTACGGTTCTGGGGTGTCCTGAAGAACTATATTACTCCAGGTAGCTGCAATTTTCATGAGAATACTTCTGGTGGGTTTTGGTGAGAAGGCATCAAAAATGATACATATTTATTGCCTGTTAAAGAGTGGTATAGTTTTAAAGATACAGGTAAGCATTTTTAAACATTTGGTAAAATTTTTAATCCAGAAAAACTTAGGATATTGAATAGATTATACTTTCACTTAATGGTTGGTATTTTCAATCATCAAACAGCTCCCAGATGTGAAGAAAGTAGTCTCCTTCCCTTCTGTTCTCTCCATGTATATTCGTATATGTATGTGTATATATATATATATATATGTATACACACAGACCTGAGCGTGTATGCTCTGTCGCTTGTGTGTGCTAAATCACTTCAGTCATGTCTGACCCTTTATGACCCTACGGACTGTAGCCCGCCAGGCTCCTATGTCCATGAAATTTTCCAGGCAAGAACACTGAAGTGGGCTACTTTGTCCTTCAGGAGATCTTCCTGACCTCCTGTTTGATCCCAACAGGGACTGAACCTTCATCTCTTGCATCCCCTGCACTGGCAGGCGGATTCTTTACCATTGAGCCACCTGGGAAGCCTATATATATATATGTACATACATATGCACACACACACACGCCTATAATGTGTAACCTAAAATTTCTGAAAACTAACTTATTATTATGTACTTAGGAAGCAGTAATTTCATTACTTACATCTCACTGTAAAACCCTATATTATATTTTTAAGAAATATTCTATCTAGATAAAAGATGCATGTGTCATAGGAAACCAAAGATAGTAGGCTTCTCATTGACACACACAACTCTATTCAAAGGAAATTCAGAGATAATTTTCATCTGTTTAGTCTCTGTAGGGTATTTTTAAATATTTTAAAATTCATGGGAATAATCAACATTCAGAAGAATTACATCTTTGGCAATGAGAACTACATTGAGAGGTTTTAGAGCCTTTGCAAACTGCCACTCGAGCACATTATTTATGAACTCTTTGCTCTTTAAAATTGAGAACAAAGCAATTAACTACAATTTTACACCTTCAGAAAGACTAAGAACATGGTCTGCCATCTATTGTAAATTCCAGAGTGTATTTCACTTAAATTTATAGTTCCATTGTGTGGAAATTTTCCTTTTATTCAAAAGAAAGTTCTACAGTGAATCTTTTATTTTGTTCAAAGAAAAGGGGCAATGCATACCAATTTTGTTCTTAAGAAAATAAGCTTAATAGGTCCCATTATGAAAATGATTCTGAGCCCAATATTTAAGCACATGATACACAAAGGCAGACCCTATGAAGCAGGACACACACTCCGGGGTCTGTTCACTGAATGTGAAGTGATCAGAGTGGAGGAACCGTGTGCCTTGAGAAGTGTCTGCACACTGGTGAGTGAGCACAAGTACTTCCTATGGGTCAGACACCACTCAGGGCTTAAAAGAAAATCCTTTCATCTCCATGGAGGCCACACTGCACTCACAGCCCTGACAACCTCGCGTGCACTTGAATCCGGGGCTCAGGGAGGATCAGCAGTGAAGTCCCAGGTACAGGGGAGAAGGCAAGGATCTGAGCCCACATGGTCTGAGCAGAACTCGAGTGCCCCTCTCTGTGTATGCTAGAAAGAAAGAAAGTTTAGTCACTTGGTCATGTCTGACTCTTTGCAACCCCATGGACTGCAGCTGACCAGGCTCCTCAGTCCATGGGGTTTTTCCAGGCAAGAGTACTAGAGTGGGTTGCCATTTCCTTCTTCAGAGGATCTTCCCGACTCAGGTATCAAACCTGGGTCTCCCGCATTGTAGACAGACGTTTTCCCATCTGAGCCGCCAGGGGAATCCTTCTGTGTATGCTATACTCTCCCTAAGATGAGCACGGATCAGGTGCTGGGAAGGGTCCCCCAGACCAGCGGCAGGACACCAACAGCCAACCTAACACGCCTTCCACTTAGAGAGTGACAGGATGTTCCTTTTGGAGGCCAACAAGCAAAGGAGCACAGATGATTGGATTTTCACACTTCAGAGCATCTCAAGGAGGGAATTAGAACTTCTACTCCCTGTTCTTTTAGGTCTCAGTACTGTCACCTCCTTCTTCTTATTCCTGCTCCCTGGGTTAGGCCCCTGTTGCCTCCTCTATTAGGTTAACATTTCAGTAACATCTTTTCTCCTTCAATCTCCCGCTCAGTTGAATTTTCAAAGAGTGGTTCTGCTCATGACCACACCACTGCTCAAGAGACCTTCCGGTGGCTGCTTGTGTCAAGATGATAAAACACACACAACCTGGACTCCTGTGCTCTGCTTCCCAGCTGTGCTCTCAACACACGCTTCCTGCTCCCACCAAGAAGGAGCCATCAATTCAACCATTTTCACCTAATTCCCCGCCCACAAGCTCAGCCCCAGGACTGCTGTGCTGAATGGTCTGTGGTGGACATCCTTCAGTGGGTGTGGATACACAAACTGTGGCATATCCAAACAATAGAATGTTGTTCAGCACTAAACAAAATATGAGCTATCAAGTGTCTTAAATGCATACTTCCAAGTGAAAGAAGCCAATCTGAAGATGCTACATGCTGTATGATTCCAACTACAAGGCATCTTGCCAAGACAAAACTCTGGAAACAGTACAGACATCACTGGTTGTAGGGACTGGAGGTGGTGGTTGTCGTTTAGGCACTAAGTCACATCTGACTCTCATGAGCCCATGGACCACACGCAGCCCACCAGGCTCCTCTGTTCATGGAACTTCCCAAGCAAGAATACTGAATTGCCATTTCCTTCTCCAGGTGATCTTCTAAACCCAGGGGTAGAACCCAAGTTTCCTGCAATGGCAAGTGGATTCGTTAGGGGTTGGGGTGTGGTGCTGGAAATAAATAGGCAGAGCACAGAGAATTATCAGGGCAGTGACAATACTCTGTATGATACTGTAGTGATAGAAACATGTCTTTATAATACACTTATTCAAATCCATAGACTGTGCAATACCAAGTACAAACCATGTCAATTACATATTTTGATAATTATGATGTGTTAGTACAGACTCATCAATTAAAATAAATACAGCACCTAATGGGGGGATGTTGATAATGGTGAAGGCTATGTGGCAACCCACTCCAGTGCTCTTGCCTGGAAAATTCCATGGACCGAAGAGTCTGGTAGGCTACAGTCCATGGCATCATAAAGAGTCGGACACAACTGAGTGACTTCACTTCACTTCACTTCATGCATGTGTGAGGGCAGAGGTATATGGGAAATCTCTATACCTTCTCCTCAATTTTCCTGTGAATCTTAAACTTCTTTAAGAAAGTAATGTCTTTTTAAAAATTAAAAGATTGATCAAGATGTATGCAGAATAATACCTCATGTCTCATTTCACTGTGATCCTGTACAAATGTTAAGTTCTTAAATCATGTATCCTCATGACAAACAGCTTTTAAAGGTAACAAAACACAAAAGTAAATTTTTAAAAATTAAGTCTCTTGATTATGTTTACATGTTTATCTATAAATTTTGCATTGAAGAATCAAGACTTTCGTGAACTTTTTTTTTTCTAATTTGCTTTGGGAGAGTAAAATAAAAATCATATGTAATAAACACAAATAGAATCATAGCCTTTTATATGGAATGGAGCCAACTGCTGAAAATTAAATCTTAACCTGCAGCCAACATTGATATTTGAATGTCAGAGACTAATTTCAGGAGGGAAAAAGTCAACAGTACACTGAACAGTTGCAAATTATATAATTTAAAAAATTCTTTAAATATAATTTGAGTTCTATATAAAAATTACATATTTAGAACTAGAATTTTAAAAAATAGTCTCTAGTACAAAAAGCTAGTGAATATTCTATTTATTTCTATATTATACATATTAAACCTTTACTGAGAATCTTTCATATATACATATCAGACACTATTCAAGGTATTGGGAAATGTATTAGTTATCTATTGATGATGCTTAACAAAATGTCATCTAAACTCAGCAGCTTAAAACAATACCACTCACTAACCATCTCTGAGAATCCAGAAGAGCTTCAGCGGGTAGTTCAGGCTCAAGGTCTCCCAGGGGTCACCATCAAGATGGCAACAGGCCCGGTCGTCTGAACACTCCCCTGGGGTGTGTCTGAACACTCCCCTGGCTGAAGGCCTCAGGTCCCCACTAGCAGGCCCTTCCACAGGGCTACTCATCACATTGGCAGCTGGCTTTTCCTTGAGTGAGTAACCCAAGAGGGAGCAAGAAAACAACCAGACCAGAAAGAAGCAGGAGTATCTCATAACCTCATCTCATAAGCTGCTTTCCATCCTCTCTTCTGCATCATATCTGTCCCAGAGACCAACCTTGGTGCAACGTGGAGTGAACTACACAAGGGTATCGCAGGGAACCTGGCTCCCACAGTAAAACGAACACAAATGAGCCTTATCTGAATACATACTTTTATCTTACTAGGTAGGTTTATTTCTGATAGTAACCAATAGTCACTTGGTGCCAAGTTAAGATGAACAAGTAAGTGAGCAAGCTGAGAAATACTGGCCTGTGTCCAAACAACCATCAGCTAGAGGCATCACACTGCTCTCAGGTTGTGCACATGCGTGCTTCTCCTCTGCTCGCCGTATTCTGTCACCCGGATCCGTTTCCGGACCTGCGCAGTAACACCCACTCTTCAATTTAGCACTTCCAATTCTGTCACCTCCACAGTTGTGTTCATCCTCTCTCCCAACTAAATGTTGTCACTTTCTCTTCTTAATTCCCTCCTCAGATGTTTTAAATTTCTCTATTACCAACTACAAGTTTTTTCCTACATTGTAGTTATTAACGTTAAATACTTCTTTCTACTGATCCAGTTTCACCATTTGGAGAGGAAGCGCAGTATTTTATTTATTATATACCGTGCATGGCAGGTATTCTAGCAATTATTTTAAAAAGAGTGAATTACTCTGTGAAGGGGATTTATTAGACAGCACTGCCAAAAAGAGAACTAAAAAACAGGAAAGAGCCTTAAAGACTGGAATCCATAAAGGGATAACCAGTAAAGAGAGAAATACATTTTGAGGCTGAAAGTAGGGCAGACAGATCATCATAGAAAAACACTTTAGATGACAGCTCTATCCACAATATTGACCTGTTCTTCATGCCTTTCCCAACTACTGTAGTAAAGAAGATGCTTCACAGAAGTGGGGACAGTTTTGGCCCAGCTCTTGAATTTTAACATTCTCAACACATATATGCGTTACAACATTTCATGAAATTTTAAGTTTCTACCCATTTCCATCTTCTTTAGGAAATACAGACATTCAAACTGGGAAACTGTTGCACCTCCATTACTTATCCATTTCTGAATCCTGCTTGTCATAGAATATGTTTTGTCACATTTTATCATGATACATCAATATAGCCAGGATTTATTTTTCAATTCATTGATGTTTAACAGAACCATGTTAAAGATTAAACATGAACTGAGTTCTAAATGTGCTCCTGTCACTTGACCTTAAGTCCATGTCATTTCAAAGTCATTATCATCTCCTTCAGCACATCAGCCTATCACACAATACCTGTACTTTTCCACTGAGTGATGGGAGATCACTTGTTTTCAGAATGAAAGTAGATATATACTAATGTATAAGAAAATATTTTATTCAAAATTGTATCTATTCAATAATTCATAATAAATAGAATACCAGTTAGTAAAGAAATAGAACTGAAATATTGACCCATTAATTATGTTGTTTTTGTTGTTCAGTTGCTAAGTTGTGTCCAACTCTTTATGACCCCATGGATGCAGCATGTCAGACTTCCCTGTCCTTCACTATGTCCCGGAGTATGTTCAAACTCACGTCCATTATTATATATATTCCATTAATTATATATATTCACAACACCTTACTGTGATTTAAAAGGCCCTAAATAATCCAAACTGATTATTTTCTGACTTCAGTTCTGCCTCCCTGCCAGCACATCAGCTCCCTTTCCACTTCTCAATTATGTTCAGCTTTGTCCAGCTCTAGACTTCTGCTCCTGTTACTTCCTTTCCATAGAATGTTCATGATACTTCCTTTCCATAGAATGCTATCACAAAATGTTCATAGGGTGGACTGGTCATATTGCTGAGTCTCAATTTAAATAAATTCTGTTAGACCTTCTAAAACTTCAATTGCTTAAGAGGAGCTCAACCAAATTATTCTCTATCATAGCACTTCTCATGTATAATTGTATTATAATATGAAATTTAAATTTTTATTTATTCATTTGTCTATTGACCTCCTGCCAGATTAAATTTTGAGTTCCCAGGGCAGTAGTCATGTTTTATTTTTTAATTTGCCAACTCATAACCAAGCATAATACAGTGCTTGGGACATGGAGGGCATTCAGAAATATCTTTGAATAAATGAATCAACATCTCATCAATCAAACCCAATCTTTTACAATTAATCTACATTCTGTTCTTGCTTTTCCTGAGCAAAACTTTTAATTCAGTTTTATAGAATTTTTGTGTTATCCTTCACCCAAGGGAATCATCCTGTATAAAGTACATTTTAGGAAATGAAGTCAAGCCATGTCCAGGAGGGGACTCATCATGTTTACCTGCAGTGGACGTGCAGGGCAATAACCTGCCATCACCGAGTTGAGGGTGGTAGAGAGCCATCACACAGAAATAAAGAAATTTCCTGAAACTGAAATGAAAGAAGCACTAAGAATATGTCTCTTGTAAAGAAATGGGAGAGTGAAACTGCCAGCTAAATATCTATTCCAGTAGATGACTTCACTGCAGAATGCCAGAGAAATTTCCTGTTTTTATTAAACCATATGGCAAAGCCTGAAAAGAGCTGCATTTGGTCTGGAAGTGGTGCAGCTGTATAGCAAGAGTGATTACACGAGGCTGAGTGGCCTTATTTTTTCAGCTCTCTTGTTTCCACTGTTTACCTCTCCACTCTCTGTTCTCACACTGCCAGCACAGGATACCCTTCTTTATGTTGTCCTCAGAGGCCCACATTGTGATGATCATCTGCCTGTGTACACACACAGTTGTTGTGAGTTCAGGAAACCAATGGACCATGGTTATTCCTCTTTCTTCCCCTCAATACAACATAAACTTCTGCAGAAGCTGAATAGAGGTCATCAAATGCCATAATAAGGAAGTCGGAGAATTCTTTTGATTGTATGAGCATTTGTCAAACGTTATAATTTGAGGATATTTCTACATAATCTTCTTATGAATATAAAAAAAATCCAGGCATTCTGATATTATTGATTTTCCTTAAGACAAGCTCTGAAAAATACATATATAAGTATATATATATACATTTCTGGCCTGAAACTCTGTTTCAGCCTAAGAATTTTACTCTTTACTTTCTTCAACTAGAGAAAAAAGCAGAAATCAGATCAGTCATACAAACTGATTACTTTTCCAACCTATCTCCTAGGTTCAAAGTATCTGCTATTTACAGCTTATGACTATGAATGGTAAAAAATGATGGTGTGTAAATAACCAAAAGAGTATTCGATTTTGATCTTGTATAAATATATAACTTGGGATAAATCTGGACACAAATGCAATTATAATAAGGAAAATACATTTGAGAAAACTATGAGAATTCAACCTAGATAGCATATTCAAAAGCAGAGACATCACTTTGCCAACAAAGGTTCGCCTAGTCAAGGCTATGGTCTTTCCTGTGGTCATGTATGGATGTGAGAGCTGGACTGTGAAGAAGGCTGAGCACCGAAGAATTGATGCTTTTGAACTGTGGTGTTGGAAAAGACTCTTGAGAGTCCCTTGGACTGCAAGGAGATCCAACCAGTCCATTCTGAAGGAGATCAGCCCTGGGATTTCGTTGGAAGGAATGATGCTAAAGCTGAAACTCCAGTATTTTGGCCACCTCATGCGAAGAGTTGACTCATTGGAGAAGACTCTGATGCTGGGAGGGATTGGGGGCAGGAGGAGAAGGGGATGACAGAGGATGAGACGGCTGGATGGCATCACTGACTCGATGGATGTGAGTCTGAGTGACCTCCGGGAGTTGGTGATGGATAGGGAGGCCTGGCGTGCTGCAGTTCATGGGGTCGCAAAGAGTCGGACACGACTGAGCGACTGATCTGATCTGATGAGAATTCAAAAATTTATTTTAAATTTAATAAATATTGCCTCCTACTTATGTTATACTTATGTTTAAAAGGAATATTAACATAAATGTTTACATTATTAATACACTCTTTTCTTTGTTCCCATGATGATCCACGGAACATAAAATCTGATCTTCCAAATCGAGTATTTTAACAGATGAATTGTGCAATTCTGATGTTACAAATGCAAGAAGTAAATATGCATACTGCATTCATTTTTTCATAACCAGGCCTAGAGAGAGGTACCTATCAGGATCAGAGTCTCAGATATTTCTAGTCCTGGCACAGGGAATAAGATGAGTAAATACAATTTCAGACAACCCTCCTGGTCACAGTCAGAATGTGATTTATGGGATGTGAATCACTCTCCCAGAGTGACTAATGTGAAGAGCCAAAGGAAGCCAAATTCTGCTCCAGGGTCTCAACTAAAAGCTGGCTCACAGATTTATCACTAATTATTTATCTGATGCCTTTTGTGATACCTATCCAAGTGGTCTGCAGGGAAATTTTAGGGCTTTCCTTTTGGATATTTAAAACTTACATTTTCCAAAACAAGAAAAGAATAATTCCAAATTTTCCACATTGGTGCTTATAATTTGTAACCATGGTGAGTTGGTAATAAACAAAGAAAATGCATGAAACCCCACCCTAGTGTTGCACCAAGTCTGAAGTCAAACTAGAATTCTTATTTTAGCCCCCAGTCAAGGCTTCTGGCCACAGATAAGTCACATCACTTCTCTGAATCTCAGTTTTATCTCTACTGTGGTAGAACTCAAGAATAACCATATGTTATGTAAAGAAGTATAATATCATTTGGAATATATAGAGATAATCTGAATAGCTGTATTATTTATCCTACTAAACAACCCCTGAAATAACAAATCATATAGGTAATAAAGATAACACAGAATAAAGAAATACAGCATCCAAAAGAAGTTAAAAAATGAGGAGAAAATAGGCAAATACCAGATGAGACTGATTTTGAAAAAAGCAAGACAATGAATTTAAACCCAGTCATAAAAATTATCATACTAAATGGAAAGTTGAAACATATTATTTAAGATAGAGACTCTGCAACTGAACAAAAGAACAACACTCAACTTTGGTGCCTGCAAGAAGCTCACACTAAATATAAAGACAGAATTAATTCAAAATTAAAAGTATGGGAAAGATATCAAAGTAAATCTTAGAGAAAAGAATACACCAGGAACAGCGAGGGTCATTTATAATGATAAAGCAGTCATAATGAAAAATTCACCAAATATACATAACCCTAAACCTTTATTTAATTGATAAAAGAGTTTGAAAATGCATACAGGTAAAACTAACAGAACCACAAAAGAAACAAATAAATCCAAATTATAGTCAAATATTTAAACAATCCTCTCAATAATAGAAAAAGGACACAGAAAATTAGGAAGATATAAAAGACTTGAACATTATTAACCAATTTGACCTAATTGATATTTATAGAAACTTACACCAAAAATAGCACAATACACATTATCACAAATGCACTTATGTCTATATAGAGGATTTTATAAAATCCACAAAATCTCTCAAAACACTTAAGTGTAGCAAAATTGATACAATATCAATCAGTTCATTTCAGTTCAGTTGCTCAGTTATGTCCAACTCTTTGCGACTCCATGGACTCCAGCACGACAGCCTTCCCTGTCCATCATCAACTCCCGGAGTTTACTCAAACTCATGTCCATTGAGTCGGTAATGCCATCCAACCATCTCATCCTCTGTCTTCCCCTTCTCCTCCTGCCTTAGATCTATCCCAGCATCAGGGTCTTTTCCAAGGAGTCAGTTCTTCACATCAGGTAGCCAAAGTACTGGAGTTTCAGCTTCAGGGTCAGTCCTTCTAATGAATATTCAGGATTGATTTCCTTTAGGATGGACTGGTTGGATTTCCTTGCTGTCCAAGGGACTCTCGAAGAGTCTTCTCCAACAGCACAGTTCAAAAGTATCAATTCTTCGGCACTCAGCTTTCTTTATAGTCCAACTCTCACATCCATATATGACTACTGGGGAAAACCATAGCCTTAACTAGATAGATCTTTGTTGGCAAAGTAATACCTCTGTGTTTTACTATGCTGCCTAAGTTTCTCATAACTTTTCTTCCAACGATCAAGTGTCCTTTAATTTCGTGGCTGCAGTCACCATAAGCAGTGATTCTGGAGCCCATCAAAATAAAGTCTGTCACTGTTTCCACTGTTTCCCCATCTATCTGCCATGAAGTGACTGGACCGGATGCCACGATCTTAGTTTTTTGAATGCTGATTTTTAAGCCAATTTTTTCATTCTCCTCTTTAACCTTCATCAAGAGGCTCTTTAGTTCTTCTTCACTTTCGGCCAGAAGAGTGGTATCACCTGCATATCTGAGGTTATTGATATTTCTCCCAGCAATCTTGATTCCAGGTTGGGCTGCATCCAGCCCAGAATTTCCCATGATGTACTCTGCATATGAGAAATGCTGGGCTGGATGAGGCACAAGCTGGAATCAAGATTGCCAGGAGAAATATCAATAACCTCAGATATGCAGATGACACCACCCTTATGGCAAAAAGTGAAGAAGAACTAAATAGCCTCTTGATGAAAGTGAAAGAGGACAGTGAAAAGGCTGGCTTAAAGCTCAACATTCAGAAAACTAAGACCATGGCATCCGGTCCCATCACTTCATGGCAAATAGATGGGGAAACAGTGGAAACAGTGGCTGACTTTATTTTGGGGGGCTCCAAAATCACTGCAGATGGTGATTGCAACCATAAAATTAAAAGACACTTACTCTTTGGAAGGAAAGTTATGACCAACCTAGACCTAGCATATTAAAAAGCAGAGGCATTACTTTGTCAACAAAGGTCCATCTAGTCAAGATTGTGGTTTTCCAGTACTCATGTATGGATGTGAGAGTTGGACTATAATGAAAGCTGAGCACCGAAGAATTGATGCTTTTGAACTGTGGTGTTGGAGAAGGCTCTTGAGAGTCCCTTAGACTACAAGAAGATCAAACCAGTGAATCCTAAAGAAATCAACCCTGAATATTCATTGGAAGGACTGATGTTGAAGCTGAAGCTCCAATCCTTTGGCCACCTGATGCCAAAAGCTGACTCATTTGAAAAGACCCTGATGCTGGGAAAGATTGAGGGTGAGAGGAGAAGGGGACGACAGAGGATGAGATGGTTGGATGGCATCACCGACTCAATAGACACGAGTTTGGGTAAACTCTGGGAGTTGGTGATGGACAGGGAGGACTTGCGTGCTGGGGTTCCTGGGGTCGCAAATAGTCAGACATGACTGAGCGACTGAACTGAACTGAACTCTGCGTATAAGTTAAATAAGCAGAATGACAATATACAGCCTTGATGTACTCCTTTCCCGATCTGGAACCAGTCTGTTGTTTCATGTCCAGTTCTAACTGTTGCTTCTTGACCTGCATACAGATTTCACAGGAGGTGGGTCAGATGGTCTGGTAGTCCCATCTTCTTAAGAATTTTCCACAGTTTGCTGTGACCCACACAGTCAAAGGCTTTGGCATAATCAATAAAGCAAAGTAGATGTCTTTCCAGAATTCTCTTGCTGTTTCGATGATCCAGCAGATGTTAGCAATTTGACCTCTGGTTCCTCTCGCCTTTTCTAAAGCCACCTTGAACATCTGGAAGTTCACAGTTCACGTACTGTTGAAGACTGACTTGGAGAATTTTGAGCATTACTTTGCTAGTGTGTGAGATGAGTGCAATTGTGCAGAAGTTCGAACATTCTTTGGCATTGCCTTTCTTTATATTGGAATGCAAACTGACCTTTTTCAATCCTGCTAGCCACTGCTGAGTTTTCCAAATTTGCTGGTATACTGAGTGCAGCACTTTCACAGCATCATCTTTTAGGATTTGAAATAGCTCAGCTGGAATTCCATCATCTCCACTAGCATTGTTCGTAGTGATGCTTCCTAAGGCCCACTTGACTTCACATTCCAGGATGTCTGGCTCTAGGTGAGTTTTCACACCATTGCAGTTATCCAGGTCATGAAGATCTTTTTTGTACAGTTCTTCTGTGTATTCTTGCCACCTCTTCTTAATATCTTCTGCTTCTGTTAGGTCCATACCATTTCTGTCCTTAATTGTGTGTATCTTTGCACAAAATGGTTCCTTTGATCTCTAATTTTCTTGAAGAGATCTCTAGCCTTTCCCATTCTATTGTTTTCCTCTATTTCTTTGCATACAGAAATAAATTATATTTCTGTACCTAGAAACTTACAGTACTGCCCAAGGTAATCTATAGATTCAATGCCATCCCTATCAAAATACCAAGGGCATTTTTTTTATAGAAATAGAGTAAATTAAAAAATTGTATAGAGACACAAAAGACCCCAAGTGGCCAAAACAATCTTGAGAAACAACTACAGTGCTGGAGGAATCAGGCGCCCTGCTTTTAGACTATACTAGAAAACTACAGTAATCAAAATACTATGGCACTGGTACAAAAACAGAGACATAGTTAAATGAACAGAATCAGATCAGATCAGATCAGATCAGTCGCTCAGTCGTGTCCGACTCCTTGCGACCCCATGAACCGCAGCACGCCAGGCCTCCCTGTCCATCACCAGCTCCCGGAGGTCACCAGACCGCATCCATCGAGTCAGTGATGCCATCCAGCCATCTCATCCTCTGTCGTCCCCTTCTCCTCCTGCCCTCAATCCCTCCCAGCATCAGAGTCTTCTCCAATGAGTCAACTCTCGCATGAGGTGGCCAAATCTGAGTTTCAGCTTGAGCACATCCTTCTAAAGAAATTCAGGATTGATCTCCTCAGAATGGACTGGTTGGATCTTCTGCAGTCCAAGGGACTCTCAAGAGTCTTCTCCAACACCACAGTTCAAAAGCATCAATCCGGCGCTCAGCCTTCTTCACAGTCCAGCTCTCACATCCATACATGACCACAGGAAAGACCATAGCCTTGACTAGGCGAACCTTGTTGGTAAAGTAATGTCTCTGCTTTTGAATATGCTATCTAGGTTGGTCATAACTTTCCTTCCAAGGAGTAAGCGTCTTTTAATTTCATGGCTGCAGTCACCATCTGCAGTGATCTTGGAGCCCAGAAAACAAAGTCTGACACTGTTTCCACTGTTTCCCCATCCATTTCCCATGCAGTGATGGGACCAGATGCCATGATCTTCGTTTTCTGAATGTTGAGCTTTAAGCCAACCTTTTCACTCTCCACTTTCACTTTCATCAAGAGGTTTTTGTGAACGTGAACTTCCTGACGTTCAAGCTGTTTTAGAAAGGAGAGGAACAGAGATCAAATTGCCAACATCCGCTGGATCATGGAAAAAGCAAGAGAGTTCAGAAAACTCTATTTCTGCTTTATTGACTATGCCAAAGCCTTTGACTGTGTGGATCACAATAAACTATGGAAAATTCTGAAAGAGATGGAATACCAGACCACCTGATCTGCCTCTAAGAATCTGTATGCAGGTCAGGAAGAAAGTTAGAATGGTCATGGAAGACGACTGGTTCCAAATAGGAAAGGAGTACGTCAAGGCTGTATATTGTCACCATGTTTATTTAACTCATGCAGAGTACATCATGAGAAATGCTGGACTGGAAGAAACAAGTTGGAACAAGATTGGGGAGAAATATCAATAACCTCAGATATGCAGATGACACCACCCTTATGAACAGAATAGACAGCCCAGAAATAAACCCAAACACTGACGACATAGAAATCAAACATGAAAAACAATGTTATTTATAGCAACATCAAACATATGTAATACTCAGGGGTAAAACTGACACAGAAGTCATTAGTCATCAGGGAAGAAATACAAAGAGCAAGTGCAAAGGCCCTGAGGCAGAAGCACTGTCAGCCTCCAGGAGGTAACAGGAGGTAGGCAGAGAGAGGAAGGGAGGTTGAAAAGTGAGCTCAAGAGGCAGGAAGGGGCCATAAGTTGCAGGATCTCTGAGGCCTTGGTAAGGAGTTAAATTTCATTCTTAGCCATCATTTTTCTAAGTAACCCAGCATCCCTTTGTAAAAATTACATAGCATTTTACTGATAATAACTTTACACCCAGATCCTACATGTTAACATCATCCCCCTGCTCTATAGGGATCTCTCAGGCTACACATTCAGAAGGACTTCTGCTCCTGCCCCCGTCTCCAGGTCCACTCCCACCCCCCAGTCCTTCAGCTCTCGCTGTCACATGCTCCCATGGGTCCTGGCTGGCTCCTGACAGCTGTGCTGCCTCAGACCCAAGAGCAGCTGGTTCTGATAAGTGCCTCCTCTAAGCTTCTGGCTGTGCTGAAAGAAGCTATACCCTAATTCTGATTTGGGGACATTTCATAAATCCTAACTGCACTGTTAGTGGTTAAGAGACTTTGAACGAGTTACTTAATTTCTCGACATCCCACATTCACCATATTCAAACCAGAGAGCACAACAAATACCTCCCCTTGTTGTCATGGAGATAAAAGGAGGGTGAGGCACAGATTCTGACAGGAGCTTCAGAATAACAAAAAACAGATCAGCATTAATCGCTGTCAGGAATATACTTACAATAAGAATATTAGTAACATATTGACCTATTCTGTTTTTAAATCTTACCTTGACATTCTTTAACTTTCCTCTAGAATTCTTAAAAATTCAGTTATGATTTGTGTTATGTGTATGGAAGAATCATTTTTTTTTCATTTGTTATGTCCTACTTTAATTAAATTCATTTAAAGCACATGTATATGCTTAATATGGACAAACTTTGCATTTTGTCTCACTCAGGCAATATTTGTAATAATAAATCTTCCACATATACATGATCCAGCACATCCCTGAATTTGCAATGCCATCATCACAAGACAATACTTTCCTAACAGTACCTAGCACTCACATGCTAGCAAAGTAACGCTCAAAATTCTCCAAGCCAGGCTTCATCAGTGAATTGTGAACTTCCAGATGTTCAAGACGGATTCAGAAAAGGCAGAGGAACCAGAGATCAAATTGCCAACATTTGCTGGATCATCGAAAAAGCAAGAGAGTTCCAGAAAAACATCTACTTCTGCTTTATCGACTACACCAAAGCCTTTGACCATGAAGATCACAACAAACTGTGGAAAATTCTTAAAGAGATGGGAATACCAGACCACCTGACCTGCCTCCTGAGAAATCTGTATGCAGGTCAAGAAGCAACAGTTAGAACTGGACATGGAACAACAGACTGGTTCCATATTGGGAAAGGGGTACGTCAAGGCTATATATTGTCACCCTGCTTATTTAACTTATACGCAGAGTACATCATGAGAAACGCTGGGCTGCATGAAGCACAAGCTGGAATCAAAGATTGCTGGGAGAAATATCAATAACCTCAGATACACAGATGACACCATCCTTATACCAGAAACTGAAGAATGACTAAAGAGCCCCTTGATGAAAGTGAAAGAGGAGAGTGAAAAAGCTAGCTTAAAACTCAACATTCAGAAAATGAAGATTGTGGCATCTGGTCCCATCATTCATGGTAAATAGATGGGGAAACAATGTAAACAGTGACAGACCTAATTTGGGGGGGGCTCCAAAAATCACTGCAGATAGTGACTGCAGCCATGAAACTAAAAGATGCTTGCTCCTTGGAAGAAAAGCTATGAATAATCTAGATAGCATATTGAAAAGCAGAGACATTATTTTGCCATCAAAGGTCTGTCTAGTCAAAGCTATGGTTTTCCCAGTAGTTATGTATGGATGTGAGAGTTGGACTATAAAGAAAGCTGAGTGCCAAAGAATGGATGCTTTTGAACTGTGGTGTTGGAGAAGGCTCTTGAAAGTCCCTTGGACTGCAAGGAGATCAAACCAGTGAATCCTAAAGGAAATCAGTCCTGAATATTCATTGGAAGGACTGATGCTAAAGCTGAAGCTACAATCCTTTGGCTGCCTGATGAGAACTGACTCCTTGGAAAAGACCCTGATGCTGGGAAAGATTGAAGGCAGGAAGAGAAATGGACGACAGAGGACGAGATGGTTGAATGCATCACCAACTCAACGGACATGAGTTTGAGCAAGGTCCGGGAGTTGGTGATGGATAGAGAGGCCTGGTGTGCTGCAGTCCATGGGGTCACAAAGAGTCAGACACAACTGAGCGACTGAACTGAACAGTACCTACTGCTACTGCTGCTGCTAAGTCGCTTCAGTTGTGTCTGACTCTGTGCGACCCCATAGATGGCAGCCCACCAGGTCCCCCGTCCCTGGGATTCTCTAGGCAAGAACACTGGAGTGGGTTGCCATTTCCTTCTCCAGTGCAGCAAAGTGAAAAGTGAAAGTGAAGTCGCTCAGTCATGTCCGACTCTTAGCGACCCCATGGACTGCAGCCCACCAGGCTCCTCCAACCATGGGATTTTCCAGGCAAGAGTACCGGAATGGGGTGCCATTGCCTTCTCCAGAACAGAACCTAATACCAGTCTAAATCGAGAGTTTACAACTGATTCAGGGGTCTACTAAAACTGACAGTGAATTGTGTTTACCTATGGAAAAAACTCTTCAAATATTAAAATATTAAGTTACGGATGTGGAATTTGGTACTTGGAGCTATTTTGTTTTCATTTGCAATGTAATCTTGGCCAATCACCCATTCTCCATTTGTTTGGAAAAGCGAATGAGTTAACCTCAAGATAAACAATTTCACAACCATTTGTCAGAAATTAGACTAACTGCTCAATCCATGGGTCTTACGTGAGCGTGTGAGTCACAGAAGAGACTACACGCACAGGTGGCCAGGCCCCTCCCTTCTGGTTCTATGGGGAGGAGGGGGACAGGAAGCACTTATTTCTAACAAGTTCCCAGAACCTCTGCACTGGATCATGTTTCCACAACCCTTATGTGTATTTTTAGCTATCTTAATTTATGTACCTAGTCAAATATTTACATTCCTTATTTAAGGACTAATTTTTAAGAACCTGTTGTAAGCTGGATGCCATTTAACATTAGAAGCCACAGTTGTGGACCTGTTTTCCAACTTGTCTCTGAAGCACTGAGAACAAAGTCCACATGAAAGCTGTCTTCCATCCACAGGTGGACAATATTCTGGAGGAACAAGGCTGAACCCCACTCTCACTAGTCAGTCTGTGTGCACACGCGCCTTCCGCTGAGCTGGTCCATCTAGGGGAGCTGTCTGGCCCTTCTGGGGGTCACTGCTTCTTGATGCAGTGATGGGGGGCACAAGTGTTCTGTGGAGAAGGGGCCATCTGGGAAGGTCACAGTAAGTTTTATTCACCCCCAGGCTCAGGGAACCTCATGGGCTTGCTCTAGAGAGGGCCTTGGGGAGACTCTGACTGGAGCATTTTTTCCCTCTAAGCAGATGCACATCAGCCTCTCTTAGAAAAGGCTGTGAGACTCAGGGCTACAGCTGGTGAGGAGCCCGAGGGCAGAGCCGGGCTGAGGGGTTACAGCTCCTCTCTGCCCCGTGACACACGTGTGTGCTTCCTCCAGCACACCGGACACGTCTGCTGATGCCACGCTTACCACTGGACATGGACCAATAATCACCATCGCCCAGAGGCCACCCGGGCCTGACCCTGCCTCCTACTCTGCAGACAGCCCTTTTCAACCAGCACACGACGCAGCCCAGGCTGTCAGGGGAACCCAGGGCTGCCTTGACAGAGAGTGTGATCACAGGGGTGGTAATTAGGGAAAAAGGGTTGGAGGCGGCCAGTTCAATACATGGAGAGTATAAAGCCAGGCTCAAACACAGGGTTACTCAGAAGACAAATAACGGAAGACCCTGCCCAAATCTTTATGGACGAAGGTTTTTAAATCTGGACCTGCCACTCAGTAAAGCTCTGGAATCTACGACCTCCCACGTAAGTTAACTCCCTCTACCACACATCATCCCAGATCTCAGTGGGGAAGCCGGTAACCAGCAGCCGGGCCGTGAACCCGCGCATGCTCGGGCAGCAGTGGCGGCTCTGCTGGTCTGGCCGAGTCTGGCCGGCTGAGCTGTGCAGTCAGGCTCTGTGGAAGCTGCCAGCTTGTTGGCCAGAAGCCTGGGGAGGGAGGCTGGCCTGGACTGGACCAGTGGGCCCTGCTGCAGGTCCCCTCCACAGCCCCACCAGGGACCCTTCCAGTGATGTCCCCGATGAGAGGAGCTCAGAAATGCAAGCATCAGAGATACTCCTGCCCCACCAGCCCGAGTAAGTCATCTGAGGCCGGAGAAGGGTTGGGAGGGCATGAGGGGAAGTCTGGACCCAGGATCAGAGACGCACTCACCTACCACACCTGAGTTTTTCTGTTGCTGTTTTTTTTTAAATGTAGAAAACTTGGAAGTCTTAAAAGGTATGAAAATCACCATGCTTCACTATTAAAAGGGGGGAAAAAAAAAACTCCTGCTCTATTTCTTCCATTTTTGTTTTCTACGATCATATGTGATTCCATTTACAGAAAAGGAATCATATGGTTTGTATCCTCCTTTTCCCAGTTATTATATCATGTACATTTTCATAAGCTTGTACTCTTCTTAAGTTTCATGATTAAGCCTACATAACATTCTGCCTTGTTGTTATGCTCTATTACTTTAAACATTTCAAATTACAAAACTTTATTATGTACAATATTGTTCTTTGAGAAGAGTTAATCTAATTGAGAAGAGTTGATTTAACTGAAAATGGGCTGACTATTCTTAAGTTTCTCAACGCTTATTACCAAATGCTTTCAAACATGTCTGTCCTACTTCCATGACCAACCATGAATGAGCTGTGCCTTCTGCAACCATGAGTCTTTTCCTGTATTACTGCTGCTGCTGCTGCTGCTAAGTCACCTCAGTCATGTCCAACTCTGTGTGACCTCATAGACTGCAGCCCACTAGGCTGCCCCGTCCCTGGGATTCTCCAGGCAAGAACACTGGAGTGGGTTGCCATTTCCTTCTCCAATGCAGGAAAGTGAAAAGTGAAAGTGAAGTTGCTCAGTCGTGTCTGACTCTTAGCGGCCCCATGGACTGTGGCCTACCAGGCTCCTCCGTCCATGGGATTTTCCAGGCTAGAGTACTGGAATGGGGTGCCACTGCCTTCTCCACCTGTTCTACTAAGTAGTGGCAATAAGAATAACTGCACCGACCTCTAGGGCCATGATCAAGATTCAAATAGTTGATCCACATGAAGTCACAGAAAAATGTTAGGTGACCATTAAATAAATGGTAGTGAAACTATTACTCCTATTATAGTAATTAGAATGTGCTTCTCAGGTGGCAGTAATGGTAAAGAACCTGCCTGCCAATGCAGGAGACATAAGAGGTACAGTTTCAATCCCTAGGTCAGGAAGATCCCCTGGAGAAAGGCATAGCAACCCACACCAGTATTCTTGCCTGGAGAATCCCATGGACAGAGAAGCCTGGGGGGCTACAGTCCATAGTATTGCAAAAATTGGGACATGACTGAAGTGACGTGGCACACACATATACACTAACTTTTTAAAAATCTTCTTTTGTGAATTCTCTCTTCATTTTCCTTTCTCCTTTCCTGTTTTTCAATCTTGATGCTTTCTGGCGTCTTTGTTTTGTTTCTTTGCTTCCCCTACCAGTTTCTATTTTCACTTTTTCATATTACAAGAATACCAAATTTAAAGTCCCCTCACTGAATTCTTTCAGGAACTGCACTATATGAAACAAATGAAATTACTAGTGTCTATGTTGCCAGGTTTCCACAATAACACCCAGTGGAACAGTCAGAGAGAGAACAGCATCTGAAGACAAAGACAAGCCTGGAAACAGCCTCAATGCTTTTAACTGTGTCCATGTTCTCACATTTCCCCTGAATAACTGGAATTTCTCTCCCTCAGTTTCCAACCATGAAGTTTGCTGATGGGAAGATGCTCTCAGCTAGGAAAAGCTTTCAGCTTTCTATATTTTTTGTGCCTGCAGGGGCTCTGTCAGAAATGGGTGGTTTCTCCTGGATTGATGATAAGCAATGACTGTTTCTTCCACCAAGAAGTGATACAAAACACTAGAATTACTGTGTGTGTGGAAAGTAAACACCCTCTTCTCCTCACTGTGTTTTACTGGTAACAATTAAGTTGATATAAAAGTATATCCATGCAACCTCTTGTGTACATTTCACACTCAAACATTCATAATTGCTCCCCCAGTGTAATAGCCTAGATGTTAATTTTAGATAGCTGAAATGGCAAGTCATATATTTTTAAATCATTGAGTCATTTAAAATTAATGTCTATTTGTTTTTATTTTGAAACTCTACTGAAATAATAATGGAAGCTGAAAGTACAGGCCACAGAAATGGTTATATGAATTTGAGTTGGTCATGTTATTTGCAGAATCTGTAATTTTTTGACAAAAATTCTGTTAAACTGGCCTCTGGTTAAGCTGTTCTGTTAAATTAGTCTTTGCGTAGCTGACTAAAGTTACAGCTTCACTTGAGTTTTCTGGGCAAGTAATGGACAGAGAAAATTTGAAAAAAGTCAAATAAAAGGAAAATGTATCACCAGAGAGTCTGAAATTCTACTCGAGGTCACTGGTCATTAACTAAAATGAGACCTGTCAGGATGACCCAGGGCTTTTCTTCAACCATAATGAGGTGCTCCGTTATAGACAGAGAGTAGGTGAAAGATTTGATTAAACCAAGAAGAGGTACTGCCCGGTGCCTACAACAGAGCTACCCAGGGCAAGGGAGCTGATGGATAAGAATGGAACTGTGATGATGGACCATGGAAATAACAAGGGAAGAGCAATGAGAATAGGAGGGGAACTTGGACAGGGAGAGGAGACACCTGAGCAGGGAGTCATGATGGAGTGAAAGGAGGACCAGAAAGAGCAGCTGAGACCCAGAGAGGTGGTCAGGGAGACAGGAGTCAGCACAGCCCTTGATAACAGCAAAATCGAGGGTGTTACTTGGGGTTGAGATAAGATGAAAATGAGGTATTTCCAAGACAGGAAGATGGGGATACTGGATGAAGCATCTACAAAGATGGTGAAATCACCATGAAAAACATGTCACATTCTGCGGTGGGGAGAGAAATCATTGAGCCAAGTGCTAAAATGCTCAATAAATTAAGGGAGTCAGGAAACTGTAAACAAACACAGTATGTTGCAGGTCAGCGGTGAGTATTTTAAAAGAGCTGGCAGGGTGGAGATCTGAACAGTTCCATCAAAGAAAGAATATGATTTCACAAACTCAAAAGAAAAATCCTTTCCCAGATATCAGAGAGCCCTTGAGCAGGTGTGTGCCCTGCCAAAGTAAATGTGTTAAATAAAAGGAGGAAGATAGATATCCTTTCTGAGATAAAAAAAAAAACCCAAACCTCATTACCTTTTCTTAACAAAACTAGGAAACCAAATTAAAGGTTGAAAAGAAAAATGATTCCAAGTATTGGTTTGCTGAATACAACGTGGCAAGAAATGTGGGGAGAAAAAAGAAGAGAAGCAATCTGTCTGTGACCTCGGCTCTGTGGGGAATGGTTTCCAGCTATCCTCATGGTCCAGCCAATCAACTGCAGAATCAGTGATGCCCACCCGCCCACCCTGCTCATCACACTTCTACTTGGTTACAATTGCGGAGAAAGCTTCCCAGACACGGAGAACTCAGAGCTGTGTAAATGCCATACTGTCCCATGAGGACAAAGACACCTGACAACTTGAAAAAAAAAAAATGCTTAACCTTTTTTTGTAAATAAAAAATTTTAGTAAGATCACTTGAAAAATACAATTTTGAGAAAAATACCCATGACCTATGCTATGCTATGCTAAGTCACTTCAGTCGTGTCCGACTCTGTGCGACCCCATAGACGGCAGCCCACCAGGCTTCCCCATCCCTGGGATTCTCCAGGCCAGAACACTGGAGTGGGTTGCCATTTCCTTCTCCAATGCATGAAAGTGAAAAGAGAAAGTGAAGTCGCTCAGTCGTGTCCAACTCTCAGCGACCCCATGGACTGTAGCCCACCAGGCTCCCCTGTCCGTGGGATTTTCCAGGCAGAGTACTGGAGTGGGGTGCCATTGCCTTCTCCAACCCATGACCTATATTAGACATTTATTCTGTTATGAAATACAAAATAATTATTCTTGATACAAATTCATATATTTTAATCCATTTCTTAGTTGAAGCTGCCTCTTTAAAAAAAAAAAAAGAAAAGCTCTAACTTTTGAATCCAATGGCTGCCTGGGTGATTCCAAGATCCTCAGAGCCCCATTTGAATTCCCAGTAGCAGAGCACCTCCTGCCCCTCCCCCACAGGGGAGCAGGATTTCGATGATGGTGAGAAGGTGTGTCTTATGCCTGGGTGGTGGGAAATGCTATAACAAGAAGCGTGAAGTACGAGTCATGTACACTGGTGCACAATCTGTTCAGGCTGCTGTAACAAAATACCACAGATTGGCTGGATTATGCATGCGTGCTAAGTCGCTTCAGTTGTGTCCAACTCTTTGCTGACCCTTTGGATTGTAGCCCACCGGGCTCCTCTGTCCATGGGATTCTCCAGGCAAGAATACTGGAGTGGGACACCATACCCTCCTCAAGGGGATCTTCCCAACCCAGGGATCAAACCCCCATCTCTTACATCTCCTGCATCAGCAGGCAGTTCTTTACCACTAGCACCTCTTAGCTGGCTTGTACACAACAAGAATGTCTTTCTCACAGTTCTGCAGGCTGCCAGGGTGTCAGCACAGTCAGGTTCTAGTAAAGACCACCTTCTGGGTTACAGATTGCTGACTTCTCCCAAAAGAAAGCTCTGTTGGCCATCTTTTAGAGGGGCACAGATTTTGGAACAGAATAAGCCATCATCACCACAACAACATAAACTTAAAGGAGGACTAAATGCTCCAAAGTAATTAAAGGACTATGGAAAATCTGTCTAATGTGAACATTACTAAGAGACTAAATACTGTTCATAAAATGTCTATTATTATCTAACTTTGATACCTCCCTGAGAAACTTTCCTTTTCTTCTAATCAAATGATTAAATCAATCATGCTTTTTCAAGTTACCAATATTTGTAGCATCATTAAGAATTATTTAGCAGAGTCCACTTCCTTTAGAGGTGATGTAAAATGTTCAAATTGGCTAATTCATGTCATGTCATATATATCAAGATTTGATTGCTTTGCTAAAATCCAACTGATATAAAAATCCACTTCTAGTTTTTCTTATTGTAAGAAATAATCCACATTAGCAATGGCAAAAATATCACCAAGTCAGGTGTGACTGAAAGACTGGGAGAACAGATATTCTTTGACAAAAAATATAAGCAAAGGAGTGCTGTGATTAAAGACAAAACTGACAAAAATAAAAGGAACCAACAATACGTCAGGATGACCCTTGCACAAAGAAAAACATACACCTACACCATCATCAAGTGATAGCGGAAAAGAAAGGCTAAAAATAGCTCACAGGTGATGGAGACAGGAAACGAAGAACTCAGGATTTATCAAGAAAAATATCACTGTATCAATGATTTCCTTTTTTTTTTTAAGCAAAACAGTATCTTCAAATGATATCCTTGATGGTAGTCAGCTGAAATTAACAGAAATGCCCTGACTGTGAGGTGGGGTAGTGGTGGTGGAATTGGATTTCTCCATACCAGATTTCCCCCACATCCGTCTAAGGTTGACCCCAAAACAATCTCAGCTTGTAAACAGTATTAAATGATAAGAATAATAAATGGAATAACTGACATTGACCACGGTGGTGATGGTTTCATTGCTAAGTTGTGTCAAACTCTTGACACCCCATGGACTGCAGCCTGCCAGAGTCTTCTGTCCGTGGGATTTTCCAGGAAAGAATACTGGAGAGGATAACCATTCCCTTCTCCAGGGGATCTTCTTGACCTAGGGACTGAACTCAGGTCTCCCGCATTGCAGGTGAATTCTTTACCGACTGAGCCACAATGGAAGCCATTTTTTTCTGGCTTGTGCCAAGAGGCTCGCAGGATCTTAGTTACCTGATCAGGGATTGAACCCAGGGCCCCAGAAATGAAAGCTTGAGTCCTAACCAGTGGACCACCAGGGAATTCCCTAACATTGACTATTCACCACAAAAACCTTGAAAAAAAATACAAGGTGGGAAACTCATCTTCAAAGTCTTTTCACATTGATGTCCATATTCTTCTCTTGTTTTCCCACCACTCTTATCTACATGAGCTTAGATGCCCACATCCACCAGTAAATCCCCTATACTCTTACTGACTCTACAAGCCAGGTCTTGTGGAGGAGACTGTAGTGATACCTTTCAATTCAATTGAAGCCTACTAGATAGCTACTTGCTGTAAGGTAATATGTTTAACACCAGGGAAGAAAAATATAAAGCCAAATACCATATAATCACTTCTTTGAACCAGAGGCCAATCCCACTACTTCCTACTGCTCTTGATCACCTCCCTAGGAGGTGAAAGATATTCTCTCAATATAAACAAACACCTATTATCTACCTAGAATGTACTATGAACTTTCATATGTTGGTGGTCAAAGTGCAAAGTGGTACAATCACTAGAGAAGCTGTTAGACAGTATCTACTGATACTAAAGGGACTTCCCTAGTGGCTCACATGGTAAACAATCTGCCTTCAATGCAGAGACCGAGGTTTGATCCCCGAGTTGGGAAGATCCCCTGGAGAAGGAAATGGAAACCAACTCCAGTATTTTTGCCTGAGAAATTCCACAGACAGAGGATCCTTGAGGGCTACAGTCCATGGGGTCACAAAGAGTCAGACACGACTAACACTTTCACTGATTATAAAGCAGAAGATAGGCATAATCTCTGACCCAGAAACTCTTAGGTGAGTGTGTGTGTCTTAAAAAGAAATGCATGGATACAGTCAGAAGAGACCTGTTAAATAATATTGTTATGTGCATTAATCATAACAGCCCCTCAAAAAGATGCAACATATCCATATCCAGTAGCATGGGAACCATACTATCATCTGTTCATACAATGGAATACTCTCCAGCAATGAGAACAAGCAAACTAAAACTACCTGCAACTAAGATTAATAGCATAAACACAGTTCTGAAATGGAGGAAGCCAGATGCTCACCCATCCCCAAGATATGGCAAAACCAATATATGGCATTAGAAATCAGGATACTAGTTACAGAGTCCTACACTAAAAAGAGTTCGAGAGTATTTCTGGCACCCTGGCAGTTTTGGACTATATAGCCCACCAGGCTCCTCTGTTCCTAGGATTTTCCAGGCAAGAATACTGGTGCCCTAGTAATGGCTTATACCTCCATGTGGTGGTTGAAACTCTAATTTAATTTTTCAAAATTCACTATACTACACATTTATGATTTCTGCAGTTTTCTGTATGCATGTTATACTTCAATAACAATTCCCCAAAAGAGAAAGAAATCATCAATTTAATCCACCACATTGAGAAAACAATTTTCACTTGGATGCAGAAAAACAAGGGAGAAAATATTATTCACATTGATGCAGAAAAAGCAAATCATAAAATTCAATCCTCATTAATGAAAACTTTCTTAGCAAACTTGGAATAAAAGAGAACTTCATGAATCTGATAGAGCATATCTGTAAGAATCTTCCAGCAAACCTCACATTTCATTGTGAAATATTGAAAGCTTTCCCTTGAGATCAGAAATAAAACAAGGATGGCTGCTATCACCAATTCTCTCTGACATTTTACTGGAAGGCCTATGTAATGCATTAAGGCAAGCTTAGAAAATGAAGAAATAAAACTGCCATCCTTCACAGATGACTGGTACACACAGAAAATCCAAATGAATACAGAGATAAGCCATCACAATTAACAGGAGTTTAGCACAGTCACTGGATAGAAGAGAAATATAGCAAAAAGTCAATTTTATTTATAGATATACCCAAAAATAAAAAAACAAAACATAGAAATACATCAAAAGTGGACACTGATCCATTACAAAGCCATTCAAGAGCTCTACAAAGAACATTTAAAACCACTATTCTAAGAAATTATAAAGCACTTGAGAAATACTCTACTGAAAGATTATCAGGACCTCCTAAGTACTCAACTTTGGAGGCCAGGTTCTTCTTAGTGGAAACCAATGCATTTTGGACTCTTCTTCCTAATGTAATTTAGAAGTAGAACGAATCATTGTCATATAGTTCCATGTTACAGTTAATACAGTCTACTTTTTTTCATTTTAATCACCAGATGACTTTTAGCTTTGAACTTTTAGCATTTTGCTTAATTTTCCATTCTAGGAAGGATTTTTTAAAAGATAATGTCATCATCAGAACCATTCAAAACCAAGGATTACAGACCCCAAAATATATTTTAAAACTTCAACAAAGTTTGTGATTGGATGTCGTCTTTGGAGCATGTGGAGGGCCTGGGATTCAAAGGGCCAGCCCTCTGGCTGATGAGGAATATCCAGCCCTCACTCAGAGTCCCTCAAGATCAATGAGTTTCCCTTGAACTTCACCATCTAATCATACATTTATTTAACACATACTGAACTGGTTCAGGCGTGCTGAACTGGGACAGGCACTGTTTCAGGAACTAGAGATACAGTGGAGAGTATAGTCTTCTCCAGGCTCCCTTTACTCTGTCCCTCCCTTTCAACTTATTCTTTTTCCCTCTCACATATATTTCAATTATCATAAAAGACTCTGTGGTCACAAAGCAGTGTTATTCAGCTACTGCCATCCCTCATCAGTTTCTATGTTTTGCT
Source organism: Tragelaphus eurycerus (assembly GCA_935064755.1). Taxonomy (NCBI): domain Eukaryota; kingdom Metazoa; phylum Chordata; class Mammalia; order Artiodactyla; family Bovidae; genus Tragelaphus; species Tragelaphus eurycerus. The sequence continues at coordinate 4,799,570 of CAKXYN010000051.1, forward strand.
CCCAGATCAAATAAGACATTCAAATTTAGGTTTTTAACAAGCTGAAGGGGGACTTCCCTGGTGGTCCAGTGGTTAAGAATCTGCCTGTCATTGCAGAGGACCCAGGATCAATCCCTGATCCAGGACCTAAGATCCCATACCCCATGAGGCAACTAAGCCCATGCACTGCAACTACTGAAGCCCACATGCCTAGAGCCCATGCTCTGCAATGAGAGAAGTCACCACAACGAGAAGCTTGTGCACTGCAACTAAAGAGCAGCCTCCTCTCACCGGAACTAGAGAAAGCCCACACATGCAACAATGAAGACCCAGCGCAGTCCTATAGATAAGTAAATTAATTAGTTAACTTTAAAAACAGAACTGAAGGAATTATCAAAAAGACATGGAGACGTACCCTAAAAAATTAAAACTGCAATAGTGGTAACTGTGATAACCCACTTTAATGAATTGTTTGGTATACAAACAGCTCATGGAGCTCTGTCTACATCAAAAAAAATCAGCAACCCAATCAAAATTGGCCAGAATAAACACTTCTCCAAAGAAGACACACAAATGGCCCAAAAATACTTGACAAGATGCTCAATATCACTATCAGAGAAATGCAAATCAAAACTACAGTGAGGTATCACCTCACACTAGTCAGAACAGCCATCAAAAAGTCTACAAACAATAAATGCTGGAGAGGGTATGGAGAGAAGATTGTCCTCCTACACTGTTGGTGGGAACATCAATTGGTGCAGCTCCTCTGGAAGAGTATGTAGGTTCTCTAAAAATCTAAAATAGAGAGCTACCTTATGATCTAGTAATCTCACTCCTGGGCATATACCCGAAGAGAACCATAATCCAAAACCATACACGCACCCAAATGTTCACAGCAGCATTATTTATGATAGCTAAGACATGGAAGCAACCCAGATGTCCACCAACAGAGGAATGAATAAAGAAGACGTGGTACACATGTACAGTGGAATATTACTCAACCATAACAAAGAATCGGAGAAGGCAATGGCACCCCACTCCAGTGCTCTTGCCTGGAAAATCCCATGGACAGAGAAGCCTGGTAGGCTGCAGTCCATGGGGCTGCTAAGAGTCAGACACGACTGAGTGACTTCACTTTCACTTTTCACTTTCCTGCATTGGAGAAGGAAATGGCAACCCACTCCAGTGTTCTTGCCTGGAGAATCCCAGGGACGGGGGAGCCTGGTGGGCTGCCATCTATGGGGTTGCACAGAGTCAGACACGACTGAAGCGACTTAGCAGCAGCAGCAGCAGCATAACAAAGAATAACAAATTATGCCATCTGCAGCAAAAGGAGGGACCTAGAGATTACCATACTGAGTGAAGTAAGTCAGAGAAAGACAAATACTATATGATATCACTCATATGTGGAGTCTAATTTAAAAACATATAAATGAACTTATCTACAAAACATAAACAAGACTTACAGATATCAAAAACAAACTTATGGTTACCAAAGGGGAAATAGGGCCAGGGAAGGATAAATCAGGAGCTTGGGATAAACACACACAGACACACACACACACTACTGTATATAAGACAGATAACCAGGAAGGATCTACCTACAGCACAGGGAACTCTAGTCAGTATTCTGTGACAACCTAGGTAAGTATTTAAGACAGGATGAATATATGTACATGTATGACTGAGTCACTGTGCTATACACTTGAAACACAACACTATAAATCAACTACAATCTGGTAACATTAAACTATTTTAAAAAATGGATTATTTTCTGGCAAACCATATACCATCATGACATATATTATGACTGAGTATTATAGACCACACTGTCTTAAAGGTTTTCTAAGATGAAATTTTATTAGACTGAACATTACTTATTATCAAAAAATAATCTGATCAGACCTATGGTTTTTAATTTTTAAAACAATGAACTTGAAGACATTACTACAAAACTATGAATTGGGGGCCTACCATTTACCAAGTTTCAGGCTATGGTATTAAATAATTCAATATTTAAAAAAAAACATCTTCCCATATATATAATACCATTCCTATATACAGAAGATAACACTTTGACATGTGGTTTAAAATATATCTCAGCCTCCCTTATATTTCCTTTTGATATTTACAAACCTCATAAACATAAAAAAAGGAAAAGGCTACTGTCTTGGTAATAATATTTCTTCTGCTTTCCTGACTTGAGATAAAACTTCTTCCCAGTTTTGTTTCTATCACAGCCATTCTGATGTCTTGCTGGTGTTTTGTAGGGTTGCTATCATCAGAGAGGCTATTGATTTTTTTTTCCTTCAAAATATCTGTCCATGTTTTTGCTGCTCTATCTTTACTATTCAGTTCAGTTCAGTCGCTCAGTCGCGTCCGACTCTTTGCAACCCCATGAATCGCAGCATGCCAGGCCTCCCTGTCCATCACCAACTCCCAGAGTTCACTCAGACTCACGTCCATCGAGTCAGTGATGCCATCCAGCCATCTCATCCTCTGTCATCCCCTTCTCCTCTTGCCCCCAATCCCTCCCAGCATCAGAGTCTTTTCCAGTGAGTCAACTCTTCACATGAGGTGGCCAAAGTACTGGAGTTTCAGCTTTAGCATCATTCCTTCTAAAGAACACCCAGGACTGATCTCCTTTAGAATGGACAGGTTGGATATCCTTGCAGTCTTCTAAGGTAAAAATTACAGGATTTAATTCTTCATTTGTGAGATACGAGATGTAATGAACTCTGGATAGTATTATAATAGTGTAATATTACAATTGTAACATCATATTTTAACTGATGAGCTTGGAAATCTACAATGCATGTGTATGTATTACAACTTCTGAGAAGGAGAGATAAGAGCACTTCACTATTCCTAAGTAAGGTTTGGAATATTAACTTAAAATCATCAAGCGTTCTTAAGAGTTGAGAAACTTGTGGATATTTCTCTCTTTACAGTATTTCTAACAGAAATAATTTACTGTCTGCTTCAGTGGTCCCCAACAGTGCCTGAACTAGCCTTACAGATATGAAGATATGCTTAAATTTTTAAAAAGTTAGTGTTATCAAACAGTGAAACAATCTGAAACAAGAAGGAATTAAGCCAATGAAAGGAAACATAAAACAAGTAAAAAAAAATGTACAACTGTTTGCATAACTTGTGACTAAGTGGGACAAAGGAGGAAGATGTAGTACTATGAGTGTGTGTGCTGAACAACCAAACCTGGTCAGAGATATGATCCAGAGTATGAGAATCTGATCCAGTACCTCCCAGTGAGGTGCAGATAAGATGAGGATGAAAAGGTTTTCCTGGAATAAGGAATAGTGTCTTCAAAGCCATTTGCCAAAACAAGCACTCAGTGAATGACATATTGAACTAATTTCAATCTTTAAGATGAGAGAGCTGAGAGGAAGTAGAAAGCAAGGTAAGAATGCAAGGATATGTAGGGTCCAAACACCAACTGTCCTAGAGACTGTGGCAATGTTATACTTCTGAAACCAAAGGGAATCACAGCAGGGCTCCAACTGGGTGGCTGATGTCACCGCCACTGGGTTGTTGATGGCAAAAACCCTGATTCAAACAAAGAACTATATGAGGGAAAACGAGATGACTGGAGAAGTTTAAATATTTACTGATACTCAATACAGTAAGAAATTACTATTATTTCAGTTGTGACAATGAAACTGCAGGTAACATTTTTTAAAAGATTCTTTATCTTGTATGCTGCTGCTGCTGCTGCTGCTGCTAAGTCACTTCAGTCATGTCCAACTCTGTGCGACCCCATAGGTGGAAGCCCACCAGGCTCCGCTGCCCCTGGGATTCTCCAGGCAAGAACACTGGAGTGGGTTGCCATTTCCTTCTCCAATGCAGGAAAGCGAAAATTAAAAGTGAAGTCACTCCGTCGTGTTCGACTCTCAGTGATCCCATGGACTGCAGCCTACCAGACTCCTCCATCCATGGAATTTTCCAGGCAAGAGTACTGGAGTGGGGTGCCATCGTCTTCTCTATTATCACATATAGGTATCTAAAATATATATAGAGATAAAATGGTATGGTGACTAGAATGTTTTCAAAATCATCAAGGAGGCAGTGCGGTTTTCAAAATCATCAAGGAGGCAGTGCGGTGTGTGGGATACATAGAGATACATCAACTGACCATGAATTAATAATTAAAGCCAGATGAGGATGCTGATGGAAATTAACCTAAGTGAGAGGGGATGAAGGGCCATGTAGTGTTAAGAGTGGCAGTAACTGATGACTCAGGGCATATGGAGCCTACTGGGAGATGGAAGCAGAGGCTGCATGTAGGCTTTCGTGTTCCATACCTGAAAGGACAGAAGTGCAATTCACTATGATGGGAAACCACATTAAAGGACCAGGTTTTATGATGGATTTAAGAAAAAGCATGGGGCCCAAGAGCACCATTCTATGTCTAGAGAAGTTGTGAATTTGAGATGTCTTTAAGACCTCAAAGAGAAGATGCTGAATGAGTAGCTGGATGTGTATGTCTGGAGCTCAGAGAAAAAGTCTGGACAGGATGTAAGAGTCTGGCAGTCATGTGTTTACCTGTGGTCTTAGAGCCATACTAATGGAGGGAGGAGCCAGGGAAAGACTCAGAAGCATTCTTCAGGTAAATTATCCAGGGCAGTGGGGTGGGGAAACAAGTGGGTGAATTTGCAAATATCAGAAATATCATTCAATTCAATAATCTTTTCTTTTCCATACAACCTACTTCTCCAAGTTTCTAGAAAGGACTATGACTGACCAACTTGGATTTTATATGTGATCCTTCCCTGACGGTTTCAATGATTTTGAAAATCAGCAAAGAGCAAAGTAGAAAACAGCTGCTGAAAACTTAAGTTTCATATAAATATGCAAAACTATTTTCCTAAAATCTTTACCTGATACAAAGCATGTCCAATAGTTTCTGAAACTGACAAATATAGAACAGAGAAGGTAAAAAGTAAACAGCAATAAAATTAAGCTCACTCTGCACTGAGAGAGAATTTTATGCTTGTCAACAAAATTTTAAAATTAGTATTTCATTCAAAGGTCACAGCTATGTTTTTGATAAATAAAACAAAGTTATTTATATTTTACAGATGAAGAAATTCAGAGACAGGATTCTCCAAGACTGGTTTATTAAATAAGGTCATATTTCCAATTAAGCAGCAGGCCAGAATTTGTAGTAAAAGTCTAGCTTGTGCTTTATTTGGTTTTTTTTCAAAGATAATTCAGACAGTCTATCTGTCATGGGTTCAACAGTGTCTCCCCAAAATTCCCTTCTACTCAGAATATCTGAATGTGGCCTTACTTGGAAATAGAGTCTTGGCAAATTTAATTAGTTAAGGATTGAAACTGGATCATATTCAATTAGGGTGAGTTATAAATCCAGAGAAGGCAATGGCACCCCACTCCAATACTCTTGCCTGGAAAATCCCATGGACCGAAGAGCCTGGAAGGCTGCAGTCCATGGGGTTGTTGAGGGCCGGGCACAACTGAGTGACTTCACTTTCACTTTTCAATTTCCTGCATTGGAGAAGGAAATGGCAACCCACTCCAGTGTTCTTGCCTGGAGAATCCCAGGGATGGGGGAGCCTGGTGGGCTGCAGTCTATGGGGTCGCACAGAGTCGGACATGACTGAAGCAACTTAGCAGCAGCATAAATCCAGTGAGAGTGTCCTTAGAAGAAAAGGATGCACACAAGCCCAGGGAAGAAGGACCATGGAGATGGAGGTGGAGACTGAAGTTATGTGTCCAGAATCCAAGACACTCCAAGAATTAGCTGCAATCACCTTCTAGAAGCAAGAAGAGAGGCAAGAGACTGTTTCCCTCGTAGCCTCTTTACAACACTAACCCTGCCAACACCTTTATTTCAGACCTCCAGCCTCCAGAACTGTGAATGAAGACATTTCTACTGCTTTAAACCACCCAGTTTGTGGTATCATGTTACAGCAGCCTTAGGAAGCCAGTCCACCATCACTTAGAGAAAACAATTTTTGTTTACTAATAAAAACTATTTTCATCACGAAGCTAAATGCCCTCTGATTCCAGTGTCTCTCAAAATACGTAATGTACATTTTTCTATGGTGATTCTGGAACTGTGAGAAAGCAGAACCATTGACAGTGTTTAATTTATTTCTTTCCATTTGCAGCTGCAAATGAAATTTGCTTATGTTACGGCTGATTATATTTGAAGTATAGACGTTCCTTCTAAATTTCTCTCCAGACCTCAATTTATCTTCTTATATTTTTATTCAAACGTTCTTCCATTTTTAAACATAATTGAATCACAATCTCATTAAGGGTGAAAGTCATGTCTGGGTGCATTTAGTTGATTACCTGGTGGATGGAACAATCGAAATACCACTCACTGACTTTTTAACCAAATCGAACCCCAGAAGTGATGGCTATTGTCCCACTTATCTCTAACTTTCTGAATCTTACATAACAAAACCAGTAGGAGAAACTTCTCTGGGACTAAGAAAGAGAAAAACAATGCTGTATCTGAAGTGTTTAAATACTGTGAATACTGTGCAGCTTGCTGTCAGACCACATCACCCCACCTCCTAAATTTTTTTCTTTTTCAGAAAAAGCTTGTCCTTCATCTCATCAATCATCCAGCTATTACTCTGTATAGGCTGGGATATTAGTCTTTTCATCCTCTCACCTTGTCCCTCCAATTTCACTCATCCCTTTTTAATTCAAAATCATATCAAGATTACTGCTTTTTAAAATCCATTTTTAGCAAAAATCAAGGACTTATCTCTCCAGAGAAATAATAAAGATTAGATTACAATCATAGCTTTAATATTTAGAATTAGCTCCAAGTAGGGCACACACTGAAGGCTGATTTTTTTTTTTTTCCTTGCATCATAAAGCTCTTCTCTAATGCAGTCTTAGGGACTCTGCCAAATGCAGGTGATGGTGGCTGACATCCTTGTTATAAGCTTTGAATACATAGCTTCTTCCTGCTCTCCTCTGGGTGGTCCTCACTGATTTCCACAGGAGAGTTAAGAAGCAACATTTGTGCTTGGTGGGCACTTGATAGGAGATTTCAGTGTGACCATTTCCTAAGCCAAGCACAGATTAGCTATTGTTTTCAGTAGCTGATTTTTCTCAGTAACTTAAGCCTATGCAATACTTTATCCTGTTTTCCAACATACACTCTACTCATGATCCAACTTTAAAAATATCTGTACAGAGGCAGCTTGATGCCCCTGATGTGTTATTTGACACGGGATTCATTTTATTAGGTTATATCTCATAATACTTTCTTGTATTTTTATTTCTGCTCTTCCATGTGGATTCCAACCTATCAGCAATGACAATATGCAGTGAACTGAACTGTAATCACTCAAGGATTGACTGATTTTTTTAGCTTGTGCCAGGCTCACAAGGAAAACTAAGGAATTTTTTCAAATGACCCTCGCTTATTTTTGCCTTACAATATACAAATCAAGGCAGTAAATGACAATAACTAACTGACTAAATAGGAAAGTGCTCATGTTTTAGAAGGAAATGTAATTCCCAAGGGAAAGAGAGTGAGGAGGCGAGAGGCAGGCAATGTCTGGAAGCAGAGAGCAAGTCTTGCATTACTCAGGGCCACTGCTTCACAAAGAGACACAGCTTGTGGCCCAGCCAGCGGCCACCTCTGGACTGTATCCAGCATCAGAGGACAAGAGAGGCCACAGAGACAACAGAGGCTGCCGCTCATCTCCTGTCTCACTGGTCAAAGTCTGGCTCAGTAGGACCTAACTCCTCAGTGCCAGCTGGTGTCCCCCGAGCATTTCAGACGTTCCCAGGTGAAGCCACACGGCACACTCTGGACCACAGCACTGCATTCGTGCCCAGAAGTGACGGGAGGAATCAGCCTCAGGGGATCCATCATGGGGGCTGGGGCACCTGCTGGAACTTCCATGTCTCCATCCAGCGGTGACACTGGGGTCCTTCCAGACGCCAGCACTCACCCTGGGGGGCAGGAGGAGGACAAGAGCACCTGTGCTGTTAGATGATGGGCAGGGGCCGTGATGTGGAGGGGGCGGCAAAGGCTGGGACGCTCTCATAAATAAAGAGCCAAGAGCCCAAGATGCAGCGAAGGCAAGAGAAACGTGACCCACACATGTTTAACCTGGGAAAACTCTGACAACACGATAAAACATCCTGAAGACAATAAATTCTTCCAAAAGGGAAAACAGAAAGCTGCAGTGCCCCGGAGTGTATGTTCCTGCAGTATACAGCCACCTGCCCTCCCAACAGAGTAAGCGGAATACAATCACAATATTTAATAAAGGGAATCCTCAAACCAATTGCCTTTAGCTGGTGTGAGCTTAGAGAAGCAACAGTGAAAATTAAATTCATCTATCCTGAGATTAAGGATTAATTTAGGATGACCAAGACAAAATATAAAGAGGACATTTTTAATATCTGAATAAAGTTATTTTTGAGGGAAAAGATCACTATCGCCTTTGATGTAAAAACAGTCCTACAACCCTTAACAAGGAAAGAGAATTCATTCAAGGAAAAGCCATGCTAAATGAGATGTCAATGTTATTGACTGTTTAACTGCATAAGAAAATACTAACATTAATATTTTATTATGTATTTGTTTTAAAAGGACTTAATGATTTCTCACAGAGCATGTCTATGGGTCAGTCTGAGCTATGAATAAATTGGGTCCCGGGGCACCTGGGGTCTTGCCAGACTACCATCATCAGAGGTGGTCCTGAAGCATGCTGATACGAGGACGTTAAAGCTGATCCATGTGGGACATGCGAGTATCGGATCCTAGACCCCTTCCCCTCTCTAGGTCTGCAATCCCTGTAGCTCGCAGCTCAGGAACGAGTCCCATGTTTGTGCTCAAATGTCTCAGATGTGGGAGGTGCTCTGCCCACCTCTGTCCACCTGACGGCCCAGGGGGGCCCTGCTCTCACCCCTCATGGGCGTCTTCTCCAAACCACACCTCTCACTGGTGAAGCACTTCCAGAGACAAGGCTGCAGTCACCCCATCCAGAGCAGCCGTAGGTCTGCTCAATCCCCAGCCAGGGGCCTGAACACACTACTGACTGACTGACTTCAGCTGCAACAGGACGTCATGGAAACCCTAGTGGACTGGTGTTCAAGATGTGGTTTCAACGCTGAGTCAGAGATATTCAGCCCTGTGATGTCAGGAAAGTTGTTTTATCCAAGCATCAGTTACCTCATTCAGGGAATTCTAACATTCAGTTAGAACACAGAGACGACTGTTGTAACAGAACTCTAAACAGAAGGGTAAGCAAGGGAGAAGTGACTTCCCCAGTGCCTGTGGGAGACTCCGGAGACACCACGTCTGACCCACCCGCGTCATAGAGATCAGGCTCCGCCTCGTTCTCCCACCAGTGAGGACACAGCCACATCCTCAACATGAAAGGAGCCCCATGATCCCACTGTGGGGATCACCTCCCAGTGACAGGAGGGAACACAGACCTCTCAGCCCCAAGGCCATGAGCAGTGCTGTGCTAGGGTGGTCAGAACCAGCCCGGGAGAGCCAGTTGTCGACTTTTCGGGAATTACAGGAGCCGGTTGTTAAACACAGCCTTTGTTAAAAATTAAATTAGATATTCCAAATCACATTAAAAACAAGGGCAACAGATGCTCAGAACCACCCCCCTTCCTGTTTACAGTACCACATGCCACTGCCAGCCCTATTTTGTGGTTATTTACTCGTAGTGTCTCTGCATTGGACACTTCACCCCGAGCTTCTGCAGGCCTTTCTGACAGGGAAGAGCCTTCACATCGAAGCTTGAAATCAATCACACTCAGTGTATTTACACTATGAAACACAGCAAACACCAATTCAGGCCTAAATTTATTGTTCTGCTGATTGTTTAAGACCAGGAGCCAGCAAACCACCCAGAACCTGTTTTCATTCAGTCCTTACACTAAGGACTTTTTTTCTTTCACATTTTTAAAGTATAGCAGGAAGGGCTCGATAAAGGACAGAAATGGTATGGACCTAACAGAAGCAAAAGATATTAAGAAGAGGTGGCAAGAATATACAGAAGAACTGTACAAAAAAGAGCTTCACATCCAAGATAATCACGATGGTGCGATCACTGACCTAGAGCCAGACATCCTGGAATGTGAAGTCAAGTGGGCCTTAGAAAGCATCACTACGAACAAAGCTAGTGGAGGTGACAGAATTCCAGTGGAGCTATTTCAAATCCTGAAAGACGATGCTGTGAAAGTGCTGCACTCAACATGCCAGCAAATTTGGAAAACTCAGCAGTGGCCACGGGATTGGAAAAGGTCAGTTTTCATCCCAATCCCAAAGAAAGGCAAGGCCAAAGATGCTCAAACTACCACACAATTGCACTCATCTCACACGCTAGTAAAGTAATGCTCAAAATTCTCCAAGCCAGGCTTCAGCAATACATGAACCATGAACTTCCAGATGTTCACGCTGGTTTTAGAAAAGGCAGAGAAACCAGAGATCAAATTGCCAACATCCGCTGGATCATGGAAAAAGCAAGAGAGTTCCAGAAAAACATCTATTTCTGCTTTATTGACTATGCCAAAGCCTTTCACTGTGTGGATCACAATAAACTGTGGGAAATTTGGAAAGAGATGGGAATACCAGAGCACCTGATCTGCCTCTTGAGAAATCTGTACGCAGGTCAGGAAGCAACCTTCTTGAAGCAGTTATAACTGGACATGGAACAACAGACTGGTTCCAAATAGGAAAAGGAGTACCTCAACGCTGTATATTGTCACCCTGCTTATTTAACTTATATGCAGAGTACATCATGAAAAACGCTGGGCTGGAAGAAGCACAAGCTGGAATCAAGACTGCCAGGAGAAATATCAATAACCTCAGATATGCAGATGACACCACCCTTATGGCAGAAAGTGAAGAGGAACTCAAAAGCCTCTTGATGAAAGTGAAAGTGGAGAGTGAAAAAGTTGGCTTAAAGCTCAACATACAGAAAACTAAGATCATGGTATCTGGTCCAATCACTTCATGGCAAATAGATGGGGAAACAGTGGAAAAAGTGTCAGACTTTATTTTTGGGGGCTCCAAAATCACGGCAGATGGTGATTGTAGCCATGAAATTAAAAGACGCTTACTCCTTGGAAGGAGGGTTATGACCAACCTAGACAGCATGTTGAAAAGCAGAGACATTACTTTGCCAACAAAGGTTCGTCTAGTCAAGGCTATGGTTTTCCAGTGGTCATGGATGTGAGACTTGGACTGTGAAGAAAGCTGAGCACCGGAGAACTGATGGTTTTGAACTGTGGTGTTGGAGAAGACTCTTGAGAGTCCCTTGGACTGCAAGCGGATCCAACCAGTCCATTCTGAAGGAGATCAGCCCTGGGATTTCTTTGGAAGGACTGATGCTAAAGCTGAAACTCCAGTACTTTGGCCACCTCATGTGAAGAGTTGACTCACTGGAAAAGACTCTGATCCCGGGAGGGAATGGGGATGAGGAGGAGGAGGGGACGACAGAGGATGAGATGGCTGGATGGCCTCACCGAATCAACGGATGTGAGTTTGAGTAAACTCCGGGAGTTGGTGATGGACAGGGAAGCCTGGCGTGCTGCAATTCACAGGGTCACAAAGAGTCGGACACAACTGAGCGACTGAACTGAAACTGAGGAAGGAAGGAAAGGAGGGAGGGAGAGCAAGCAAAAGCATAAAAGAAAGAGAGAAAGAAAAACATGCGACTCAGACTATTTACGGCAGCAAGAAAAGTTTTTGAACCTGATGGAAAACATATTAACAATGCAAATGAAACTGAGAGGCCTCCTTGCTGGCTGTTACCCCCAGGGGATGGAAGCAGCCTCTTTCCTTGTCATGTGGCCCCTTGAGCTATAAGCCAGGGAAGAAGACAACCCCTTGTGCTGAACCCCTCTCAGGATCTGAATCTCTTTCACCAGGAAGCACCCAGTGCATTCCAGCCGCTCAGCTGTGCAGCTCAGGGATATGCACCCTCCCTGGGATCATCTGGGCCCCCTTCCATACCTCCCTACTGTGAGAAGGCCCCGCCCCCAATCAGGATGGATTCCAGGCAGCCTTGGATCATTGGCTAGGGCTAGAATTTTCCCTACTACAAGGGGAACCTCACTGTGGGTGCCAAATGCACCTCTTTTATTTACACTATTACTCTGAGAGTTTAATGAGATCATGGAGATATAGATATATATATATATATATGAAGTCTATAGTGTTAGGAAGTGCTCTGTAAAAAATTACAAGTGGTAGAAGTTCTGAAGTTATCCTTACTGACCTCTGCTCTTCCTCAAATTCGCATATCTGAGTGTCTGATAACACAGAGCTCCTTTCCTAGCTCAGTATTGGAGCTAGGAGGTCCCTCTCCGACCCTGCTCTGGTTTTGTAATTTCTTTGAAGTCCCCCTGAAGAGCTTACTATGCCAAGACATAGGATGGCCTGAGACTGTGAGGAATACACGACCCCTTCATGGTCTGTCTCACAAGTTCACTGTTTACTAAATAACCCTTCCTTAGGTAACTAGAATTTAAGGTCTTCATCCTTCCCTCCCTGTCCTTCCCCTTTCTCTTCTCCAATCCCTCCCCCTTCTCTCTCTCTCCTTTTATTTCTTTCACTAATGCACTTAAAAAAAAACTGTGTAAGTACCAAAGCCACCTAAAGTTTACCAACAGGAAGACAGCTGGCACTCCTAGTCAGCTGCCAAACACTGCTGCCTTGGCCACAGGCCAGAAGATAATTATGACTTTCTTTTAAAATTCACCTTTATCATCTGCTGCCCACTCTATTCAGAAGCTACTCCTAAATTTTGTAAAGAAACAAGAAGTCAAATGTAACAGATGCCCACTCCCAGTGGAGCTCAGCCTTTTATGCCCCCAGGAAGACGAGAATCTTTCCAGCTTCTTTCAACAGAAAGAGTTACAACGGTTGATTTGAGCTTCTTTTTAACTGAAAGCAGTATTTTCGGTATTGATGGTTAACAAGAACTGACTTCAGGTGTGGACATAAAGCACAAACCAACCAGCTGTATTTCTCGCAAGGTCTGCAGAAGCACTGGGAACCCACGCACACAAAGAGGACATGGAAACCAAACTAGCATCTGCAACTTCAAAGCCCGGGGTGTCACCTCCACCCCATGTTTTCAACAAACAAAGGTATAAACCATGCCCCAAGCCTTTGTTAGAAATAAGACATCAGGCCCAAAATAAAGTCGCTTAGGCTAAGCCCCATGTCGCCAAACCAAAGTTTAATTACAGTTTCAGCTTTCCCAGAGACCGCATCTTCAATAAATCCACAAAGAAACCCCCTGACTGGCACCAGTCAGGTCACATGCCTGAAGGACCCCTGCCATTTGCCTAAAGGAAAGTAGCTGTGCAAAACCAACTGGCTTCTCTGACTCAGAAAACGTCCTTGTTCCCACTCCCTTCAGTATTAAAGTGCTTCATTTTGTACAGCTTCTCAGTTTCTTTCCACCTGCTACACTGGAAGCTGGCTGATTCAAATCAACTTTTGTTCTTAAAATTTTTAATCTACCTCAGTTTATCCTTTAACAGTTTTGCTGTCAGAGAGGGAGTTGAAGGAGACCTCCCTCCCCGGACAGCTGCCAGGAGCCCAGAGCAACCAGGGCGGGTACCTGCTGTTCTCTCGCAGTCCCTGGAGGTGCTGGAGGAGCCGACTCAGTCCTGGATCTGCAGCTTTTGCCTCATGAGCTTTCAGGCCACCTCAGCATTTCTTTTTCTGCTCTGGGTCAGGAAACCTGCTGAATGCTGCCTGCTCTGACGCAGGAAGGAAAGTGTCTGGCGTCAGAGTGGATCTGACGTAGGATAGGGCTGCGTCCGGTGTGAGGTCTCAGTTCAGTTCAGTCGCTCAGTTGTGTCCGACTCTCTGCGACCCCATGGACTGCAGCACACCAAGCCTCCCTGTCCATCACCAACTCCCAGAGCTTGCTCAAACTCATGTCCGTCAAGTCAGTGATGCCATCCAACCATCTCATCCTCTGTCATCCCCTTCTCCTCCTGCCTTAAATCCTTCCCAGCATCAGGATCTTTTTCCAGAGAGTCAGTTCTTTGCATCAGGTAGCCAAAAGTATTGGGGTTTCAGCTTCAGCATCAGTCCTTTCAATGAATATTCAGGACTGATTTCCTTTAGGATGGACTGGTTGGATCTCCTTGTAGTCCAAGGGACTCTCAAGTGTCTTCTCCAACACCACAGTTCAAAAGCATCAATTTTTCAGCGCTCAGTTTTCTTTACAGTCCAACTCTCACATCCATACATGACTACTGGAAAAACCATAGCTTTGATTAGGTGGACCTTTGTTAGCAAAGTGATGTCTCTGTCATATGCTGTCTAGGTTGGTCATAGCTTTTCTTCCAAGGAGCAAGCATCTTTTAATTTCATGTCTGCAGTCACCATCTGCAGTGATTTTGGAGCCCAAAAATATAAAGTCTGCTACAGGAATGGAAAAGGTCAGTTTTTCATTCCAATCCCTAAGAAAGGCAATGCCAAAGAATGCTCAAACTACCGCACAACTGCAGTCATCTCATACGCTAGCAAAGTCATGCTCAAAATTCTCCAAGCCAGGCTTCAGCAATACGTGAAACATGAACTTCCAGATGTTCAAGCTGGTTTTAGAAAAGGCAGAGAGGAACCAGAAATCAAATTGCCAACATCCACTGGATCACTGAAAAAGCAAGAGAGTTCCAGAAAAACATCTACTTCTGCTTTATTGACTATGCCAAAGCCTTTGACTGTGTGGATCAAAATAAACTGTGGAACATTCTGAAAGAGATGGGAATACCAGACCACCTGACCTGCCTCTTGAGAAATCTGTATGCAGGTCAAGAAACAACCTTCTTGAAGCAGTGAGAACTGGACATGGAACAACAGACTGGTTCCAAATAGGAAAAGGAGTACATGAAGGCTGTATACCGTCACCCTGCTTTTTTAACTTATACGCAGAGTACATCATGAGAAACACTGGGCTGGAGGAAGCATAGGCTGGAATCAAGATTGCTGGGAGAAATATTAATAACCTCAAAGATGCCGATGACACCACCTTTATGGCAGAAAGTGAAGAAGAACTAAAGGGCTTCTTGATGAAAGTGAAAGAGGAGAGTGAAAAAGTTGGCTTAAAGCTTGACATTCAGAAAACAAAGATCATGGCATCTGGTCCCCTCACTTCATGGCAAATAGATGGGGAAACAGTGGAAACAGTGGCAGAGGTCTCAGGTGAATACAATTGTGTTTTAAGGCTGAAATAGCAGGTAAAACCTATCAAAGATAATCCTGAATTAGCATGACCTTAGTGGAGAACAACTAACCTAGGTAAGTATGAAATAAATATACTGATTCCCTGCACAGAGATCCTAAAACACTTATAAGTTCTCACACAATTAGAACACTGGGAGCAATTCTCGTTCTATTATTTGTCCCTGAGCTTGTTCCTGACGCAGGACTCCGGAAACCTTGTAGCTTCTTAAATGATAAGAGCACCAGAAGCATTGTTTTCTCTAGCACAGACACACTGGGGGATGTCCTGGTGAGATCCTGGCTAGGGGCTGGTCACCAGAAAGGCCAAACCATGATGTATGATAATAACCTGGAATTTTTCGGTCCTACCCTGATCCTTCAGAGAGGGGCTAAAAATAGTTAATTACTGGTCATGACCACTTCATGGCAAATAGAAGGGGAGAAAGTGGAAGGAGTGACTGATTTTATCTTCTTGTGCTCCAAAATCACTGGAGACGGTCACTGCAGCCATGGAATTAAAAGATGTTTTCTTCTTGTAATGAAAGCTGTAAGAAACCTAGACAGTATATTAAAAAACAGAGACATCACTTGGCCAACAAAGGTCCATAGAGTCAAAGCTATGGTTTTTCCAGTAGTCATGTACACCTGTGAGAGTTGGGCCATAAAGAAGGCTGAGCACCAAAGAATTGATGGTTTCTAACTTTGCTGCTGCAAGACTCCTAAGCATCACTTCGACTCCTGGAGATCAAACCAGTCAGTCCTAAAGGAAATCAGTGCTGAATATTCATTGGAAGGACTGATGCTGAAGCTGAAGCTCCAATACTTTGGCCACCTGATGAGCCAACTCATTGGAAAACACCCTGATGCTGGGAAAGATTGAAGGCAAAAGGAGAACAAGGTGACAGAAGATGAGATGGTTAGATAGCATCACCAACTCAGTGCACATGAATTTGAGCAAACTCTAGGAGATACTGGAGGACAGGGGAGCCTGGCATGCTGCAGTCCATGGGGTCGCAAAGATATGAACTAGCGACTGAACAATAACAATCCTTCCTACCATGCCCCAAACCTCCCCTATTCTGTCAAAAGGCTTGCAGATATTGTAGAAGTTTGGATTTAGTAAACAAAAACCTTTTCTGGTGAGCCTTATGTTGTCTTTCTGTGCATTTTGAGATGCAACTATTCTACATGGTTTTCTCCAGTAGCCAAGGTAATTCTTAATCATAAAGAAAAAACAACATAAAGGTTACTTTGAAAACTAGATCTACAAGAAAATCTTAAAAGTCTCTTCCACCAATATTTGTAAAAAGCTTTAGCTATCTGAACAGGTAAAGCTTAACTTATTCTATCTGCCTGAGACAATGTGAATCCAACTTCTCTTTTATAAACTAGTGAGTTTTTCACTAGTGCACCTGTTTTGTGGCTAAAACTGTTAAAGAGAAGTTGTTGTTGTTTAGTCAACCCAGCCAAGTCGGGATCTCTGTGACCCCATGAATTGCAGCAGGCCAGGCCTCCCTGTCCCTCACCATCTCCCAAAGTTTGTTCAAATTCATGTCCATTGCATCGGTGATGCCATCTAGCCATCTCGTCCTCTGATGCTCTCTTCTCCTTCTGCCCTCAACTGTTCCCAGAAAGTCTAGGGACTGTCTGCCATTAGAGAGGTATCATTCACATATCCCCTTCATGGACCACTGCCCTGTCATGAAGAAGGGGCTTGTGTAACTCAATTAAGCCACGAGCCATGTCATGTAGAGCCACCCAAGACGGATGGGTCCCAGCAGGGAGTTCTGACAAAACATGATCCACCAGAGGAGGCAATGGCAAATCACCCCAAGACTACTTGCGGTGAGAACCTCATGGACTGTATAAAAAGACAAAAAGGGAAGTATAAGATCTCTATTTGCATCTGTGAGTATGGTTACGTATGTCTAGGTATGTATGTTATAAATTTGTGATTTTTTTCTACCTTTGATTAATACTGCCAAAATTAATTTGTGAAGAATTCTATTAAACTGACTTAAAGACAAATGAGTTAGCTTATATAAGTCAAGTATACTTTCAGATATATAAAAACTAACTATATTCAATATCCTATAATAAACCATAATAGAAAAGTGTGAAAAACAAAATATATATATACATACTCAACTGAATCACTTTGCTGTATACCAGAAACTAACATACCATTGTAAATACACTATACTTCAATTTTAAAATATATAGGGTCAAAAGGGAGTGGATATATGTATACCTTGGCTGATTCATGTTGAGGTTTGACAGAAAACAACAAAATTCTGTAAAGCAATTAACCTTCAATAAAAAAATAAATTAATTTAAAAAAACAACCAAAAAATATAGAAACTAACCCTGATGTTTTACAAGTTTATGTGATCTAGGATAATCTTTGCTAAATAAAAGCTAGCTTAAGCTTTTGGTTTAATTAAAATAGGAATGTCTTTAGAGTTGTCAGCATTAAATATAATATTTTCATTCTACCTAGGTTTACTGAAAGTTAAATAAGCTCATGTTATCTCTGTCACAGAATTTGTTAGCAAAAAAAAAAAGATAACTTAAGATGGTGGTTAGCTGTTTACTGTCTCATGAAAATTTCAGGACCAACCTAAACATAACTGTTGAGAATAAGTGAATTAAATAAATGTAAATAAGACGAAAATTTATAAATAAACTTTTCAACAATAATTACACTTTATTAGGTATGTCTACTTAAAAATAGTTTCCATAATTTTTTTAGGAACTTTAAACCTTAAAGTTATATTGAGGAAAGTTAAATGATAGATATTCACTGAGTGTTTACATCATTTCCAAATAAGATAAAGCACTGAAACATTAATTAGTGAACATGCTGCTGCTGCTGCTAAGTCGCTTCAGTCGTGTCCGACTCTGTGCGACCCCATGGACAGAAGCTCACCAGGCTCCCCCGTCCCTGGGATTCTCCAGGCAAGAATACTGGAGTGGGTTGCCATTTCCTTCTCCAATGCATGAAAGTGAAAAGTGAAAGGGAAGTCGCTCAGTCGTGTCTGACTCTTAGCGACCCCATGGACTGGAGCTTACCAGGATCCTCCGTCCATGGGATTTTCCAGGCAAAAGTACTGGGGTGGGGTGCCATTGCCTTCCCCGAATAGGTTTATCCATTTTTTTTTCCTTTTACAGAGGAACAAAAGTTATTTGGGTCAATTAGTAAACATGTCTTGGGCCACACTGACGTTCCTACTGTGATGAAGAATACACTTCTAAAAACTGTGAAATTTATAAATTTTCCAATCCACAGAATGCTAGTGTAACAGTCTCCAATTGGTGAATTCCTAGTTTTCCCTAGAAACAAAGGATTTTAAGGGTTAAGAATTCTAGTTAATATATGTACTTAAAACTACTTACTAATAGAAATAATAAAGGTGAAAGGAAACAACATGTACAAGAAAAATAAGAAAAATAAAATGCCTGATTGGTCCAGGATGAGAAAGAGGAAAAAAACTAGAACAACATCTAGGTGCACACATGTACAGTCGCCCTAGTCGTGTCTGACTGTGTGTGACCCTCGGGACTGAGGAGGACGCTATCTAAATGGATATAAAAAAAAACCTGTAGAAGGCTCACAGAAAAATAATTCTGGGAAAAGAATTTCATGGGTGGCCATACTAGCTAAGACTGGAATGAATTTTTTTGAATTTTTAAAGGAGTTTTAATATCAAGTGTACACTGGAGCAAAGCTGGAATTTATAGTTTTCTATTATGTAAAATAGAACTGGTCATGGAACAACAGACTGGTTCCAAATAGGAAAAGGAGTACGTCAAGGCTGCATATTGTCACCATGTTTATTTAACTTATATGCAGAGTACATCATGAGAAATGCTGGACTGGAAGAAACACAAGTTGGACTCAAGATTGCTGGGAGAAATATCAATAACCTCAGATATGCAGATGACACCACTCTTATGGCAGAAAGTGAAAAGGGGCTAAAAAGCCTCTTGATGAAAGTGAAAGTGGAGAGTGAAAAGGTTGGCTTAAAGCTCAACATTCAGAAAACGAAGATCATGGCATCTGGTCCCATCACTACATGGGAAATAGATGGGGAAACAGTGGAAACAGTGTCAGACTTTATTTTTCTGGGATCCAAAATCACTGCAGATGGTGATTGCAGCCATGAAATTAAAAGACGCTTACTCCTTGGAAGGAAAGTTATGACCAACCTAGATAGCATATTCAAAAGCAGAGACATTACTTTACCAACAAAGGTTCGCCTAGTCAAGGCTATGGTCTTTCCTGTGGTCATGTATGGATGTGAGAGCTGGACTGTGAAGAAGGCTGAGCACCGAAGAATTGATGCTTTTGAACTGTGGTGTTGGAGAAGACTCCTGAGAGTCCCTTGGACTGCAAGAAGATCCAACCAGTCCATCCTGAAGGAGATCAATCCTGGAATTTCTTTAGAAGGAATGATGCTCAAGCTGAAACTCCAGTATTTTGGCCACCTCATGCGAAGAGTTGACTCACTGGAGAAGACTCTGATGCTGGGGGCGATTGAGGGCAGGAGGAGAAGGGGACGACAGAGGATGAGATGGCTGGATGGCATCACTGACTCGATGGATGCGAGTCTGAGTGACCTCCGGGAGCTGGTGATGGACAGGGAGGCCTGGCGTGCTGCAATTCATGGGGTCGCAAAGAGTCGGACACGACTGAGCGACTGATCTGATCTGATATGAATCTTCTTGGGAAGCAAAGATTTTTGTGACTTACCAAATAATTTACTCTACTTCACACTGTCTCTATCTTTAATTACTTAAGAAAACCCAGGCTTCTCAACACTAAACGAGCTAAGTTTTGTTCACACTATGTTACCTTCTGTATTTGCCTTTAAAATCTTCTAATGGTTACACAGATAATTAAATATTATTTCATAATGATTTGTGCTCCTATTTAATCAAGTGCTTGAACACTTGACCTTTTCCCAAAATCGAATTCCAAATGGAGTCCTTTGAACCTCAAATTAACTTCAATATTTCCCAGAGTACCCCTGAAAGGTCTCAAAGAATTTGTCTCTCATCTTGTAAGAGAGATATTAAACTAATCACGTAAATAAACTGCAACTTTAAATCTTTCAACAAGTAAACTCCATATCCTCTGTATAATGAATACTGTGTTGACAACCACTGTTTATTTCTTTTATTTTGCTCTTTCCAGCATCACCTGAGATCTGCATTTTTTACATTGGAAAAGACCCTGCTTCTGGGAAAGACTGAGGGCAGGAGGAGAAGGGGACAACAGAGGATGAGATGGTTGGATGGCATCACCGACTCAATGGACATGAGTATGAGCAAGCTCTGGGAGATAGTGAGGACAGAGAAGTCTGGTGTGCTGCAGTCCGTGGGGCTGCAAGGAGTCAGACACGACTTAATGACTAAACACCACCACCACACTCCTTTGATGCCAAGGCTGTGCATTCACTTTACATTCCACCACTGAGATTCATTTCCATGAAGTTTTAAAAATGCATAGACAACAGATGCCATATTCTCCTTCTGTAGATTTGGTGAGCAAAGGCTCGTAGTGGCAGATACGAGGTTGCACTCCCTGGTTATTCACTTCAGAAGCCATTAGCACTGCTTTCCCACAGTTTCCATATCAAGCCACCACAGTGTCTTTCTGACTCTGGACCAGAACTCTATTGATAAGCCTGAAAACCAGCCTCTGATACCTTCTGCAGCCTTTCTGGCATTTTTTAACACCAAGTTCCCTATATAAATCACTTTCGGCTTCAAGTGTCCAAAGTGGTTTTTTGTACTACTAAATAACATGTTCTTAATCTCATGAGTCAGATAATGAACAAAGGCGCATCTGTGTTTCATCCTCCAAACTACATTTTTAATGGGGAAAATGCAACTGTTCAAATAAGCTAGGCTGTTTTGGTCAAGATGAACAGCATTTCTTACCAGTCTTTGATACCTTCTTAAAGGAACATTTAAGAGTTTCATCTATAGAACTACAGAACTTTCATCTACAGAAACCTACTTCACTTCATATTTGAATTCTTCTTGTTGTACTGCAGTATACTAAATACTGAATGAGTATACTTCTATAACAATGTGTAAAAGCAATCATATCTCATGTAAACTAGTCTTAATTATAGCTATGTCATAAATTTCTTTAAATTCTGCACGTGGTCATCAAAACTTGGGAAATAAAGGAGAATGAGTTATTGACCTATAATTTTATAATACTATCACAAAAAGTAGTATTAATCACTTTGTGCTAATCCTTAACTGTAGACTGCAAAACCGACAAGGAATTTCAAAAATATACAACCAGTTTCTACAGCTCAATATCAAAAAAACAAACAATACAACCAAAAAATGGGCAGAAGACCTAAGTAGACATTTCTTCAAAGAAGACATACAGATGGCAAACAGGCATATAAAAAGAGGGTCAACATCATTAATTATGAGAGAAATGCAAATCAGAACTACAATGAGGTATCACTTCACACTGGTTAGAATAGCCATCATCAAAGTCTAAGAACAATAAATGCTGGAGAGGGTGTGGAGAAAAGGGAACCCTACCACACTGTTAGTGGGAATGTAAATTGATACAGCCACTACGGAAAACAGTATGAAGGTTCTTTTAAAAACTGAAAATAGAGTTTCCATATGATCCAGCAATCCCACTCCTGGGCATACATCCAGAGAAAACTCCAATTGTTCACTGCAGCACTATTCACAGCCAAGATGTGGAAGCCAAAATGTGGAAGCAACTTGAGTGTCCACTGACAGAGGAACAGATAAAGAAGATATGGCACATATATACAATGGAATACTACTCAGTCATAATAAAGAATGAAACAATGCCATTTGCAACAACATGGATGGACACAGAGATTATCATACTAAGTCAGTCAGCAAGAGAAAGACATCATATGATATCACTTGTGGAATCCAAAATAATTATTCAAATGAACTTATTTACAAAACAGAAACAGACTCCTAGAGAAAACAAACTTATGGTTACCAAAAAGAGAAAAGGAGGGAGGGATAAATTAAGAATTTGTTATTAACAGATACACACTTGTATGGGCTTCCCTGGTGGCTCAGAGGGTAAAGCGTTTGCCTGCAATGCAGGAGACCTGGGTTCGATCCCTGGGTCAGGAAGATCCCCTGGAGAAGGAAACGGCAACCCACTCCAGTACTCTTGCCTGGAAAATCCCATGGATAGAGAAGCCTGGTAGACTACAGTCCCTGAGATTGTAAAGAGTCGGACATGACTGAGCGACTTCATGACTTCACTTCACACGCTTGTATATATAAAACAGATAAACAACAAGGACCTACTGGATAGCAAAAGAGACTACATTCAACATAATAACCTAAAAAGGAAAACAATCTGAACAAGAATATATATACATGTATAACTAAATCAGTTTGCTGTACACCCAAATTGTTGTAAATCAATTATACTTCAATTTTTAAAAACTGTGGACTGCCACAGTAGGGGAAGGAAACAATGGGACAGATCCAAAGGGCAGCACTGAAAGGTACACATTACCATGTGCATGGTAGCCAGCCAGTGGGAAGTTCCCGTAACACAGGGAGCTCAGCCTGCTGCTCTGTGACGACCCAGAGGGGGTGGGGGGAGGTTCAAAAGGGAGGGGATATACGCATATTTATGGGTGATTCACGATGCTGCATGGCAGAAACACAATACTGTAGAGCAATTATCCTCCAATTAAAAATAAATTTACAAAAAATTGTGGACTGGAAAAAAAACTTATTTCATAATTTAGCCTCATTAAACAAGATAAAGCAGTTCACTCACTAGGAAATGGATCCCTGTTTCTAATGATCCACTTGGAAATAAGTACACAAATCCTGGTTTCTAGTACAGCAAACCTGGGAGACAGAAACAGAAGCAGCAGCTCCTGCTTCCGACAACAGGGAGAGAGTGACACGGTAAAATGACAGAGGCCCAGCCCATGCCAGGGATGCCGTGAGTCACACTGTCTTTAAGGATGAGACACTTGGAGTTTTATTCAACTCTACCACATTCTCCCTGTCAACCAAATAATCTAGTCAGGTTGGACACCAAGACGCAGCCAAAGATAATCCAAGAAGAATCCCCATCAGAGCCTTGGGCACCCTTTGTAAGGATAAGTGGCCCATGAGGGACCACCACCCTAAGGGGAAGGCCAGGAGATGGGGCAGTTGGTGCTACTAGTTTGTGTTTTAAAAAGAAAAATTAAAGCAATGAAAGAGTCTCTCACGCCAGACTTACTGAATCAGAGTCAGTCTTTTAACAAGATCCCAGGTGATTCATCTGCAAATTAAATTTTGAGAAGCATGGATCTATGATTCATTGGCAATTACCAGTTGTACTCTCGGAAGAACAAAGTAAAGAGAATAATACTCTTGGCTTTGTAATGGAGAAATATATTTCTAGTAGCTGGAGAGAATTCTCTGAAAAATAAATATGGATATATGCCAAGGGTGTGGGAAGCCGACCGATATATTTTTAATAAAATCAATGCTGGACTGAGGATCTTGCTGTATGGAAGAGTCACGTCAAGATTATCAGCCCGACATCTTATAGTTTAATATAATTTAATAGCCTTGAAATGTGTCCTGTGAGGGAGGAACAGCATTATTATGCTATGAGCCAATTCAGATATAGTTTAATTAAGTAACATGCAAGGTCATGGAGCGTGACTGGCAGAGTGATTTAGAACAGAGTTAACTGCTCCTTTCATTGTGGCCATTTCTGTTTGTCATCTGACACTGCAGCCTATAAACTCAAAGAAAGGTTCTGGCACTGCAGACTTATCCCTGCAGGCAGGGGAACTGAATTCTCTCTCTCTCTCTCTCTCATAGAAACCCATCCTATCGCTCTGTTTTTAATCCTCTGCTGATTCCAGAGGCTTTCTACCAAGTAATTTGTTGCCAAACAGTTGCTCCCCTTGCAGCTGCCAAGCAGACTGGCATTTGCAGCCTCGGGTTGTATCCCACTTTGGATCTCTCCCAAATGTCATTTCCTCAGAGGCTTTCTTTCAGCTGATGCATTAGGGTCTTGAATGACTACATGAAATTAAATGGAAACTGACATGCATGAGAAAAGATGGTCCTTTCCAATGCTGAGACTCTCCACCCATCTATCACTGCTTCCTTCTCTGTCAGCCTCCTGGTTTTCCACAAATTCCAACCAGCTTGATACAAATGTGATCATCAGAGGGTTTTTGTACACTAATGTAAAATATGCTCTGCAACACTTAGGATATTCTGCCCAGATGAGACTAGTTGATGTCTTCCCATAGAAGACTATGTCAAGAGAATGTGAAACCAAGCCACGTTTCTTTGAATTAGCTCACCACTAAAATTATTATAAAACATTTCCAATAAAATTATCCAAAAAATGCAAGATCCTTTGATTTTGATTACTTCTGTCAATTATAAAGTTAAATTACAGCAAAAATGTATCATCTGCTAACATGAGAGAAAGAGACAAGAATAAATGATTGATAGACGGATAATGTATAAATAGATGCAATAAACATTGAGATCCTAAAAGAGAGTCAAGAGGCATTAACAGTGCTAGGCCCAACAGAAAACCCAGAAAAAGCAGCAATGCTATTTTCAAGGAAAATTAAATCAAAATTTGTTTTAAGAATAAACATTTAAGCTCCATAGAAAATAAGTTTATATACAGTAGAAAATATGTGGCAAGAATTGGAGATAAGGATTCACACAGGTATGAATTGTTAAGACATAAAGATTAAGGAAGAATATTTGCTTTGCAGTGAAAAGAAGCAAGATGAATATTTAAAGCAAGCCACACAAAAGAAACCAAGGTGGTGAAGCAGAAAATGAGACCAGTGTTTTTAGTCATTCATTATTTCAGTCAGTAACAATCATTAATCCCCTTCTCCTGGAAGAAAGACCAAGACAGATCCAGGTCACCCCACCCCAGCTCTGTAACCACTTACATTATTTCTGCTGGGAGAAATAAACTCAGGAACTGATGAATGAAATGAAGGCACAATTCCACTGACTACCCTATCAGGCTATTTTAACTAGGAGGCCATAGATAAAATGCTGGCAAGTTAGTTTAAAGCTGGATCCAACAAACTCTTTAAAAGTTAGGACAATTATTCATTTTGTCATTGAACTTTTCCTTTTACCAAATGATGTACCTTAAATTTACACTAAATATCTAGTTTCAGCAGTGGACTCAAAGTACATGATTAAAAATATGGCCTGTGCAGCTAAATATTTTCAAATTTTAATTTATTTAAATGGACAAAGGCAAAAATTATTTATAAAAATAGCTTATCAAATAGGCCAGAAGTATTGTGGGAGGCTGAATAACACATCCCCTTCCCCCACCACAAAGATATTTATGCCCTAATCTCAGAAACTGAATCTGTTACTTTATGTGATAAAGGGACTCTGTAGATATTCTCTAACATAAAAGAGAATATATAACATAGTTGCAAAGTCTGATAATAGGTACTAGACCAAAAGTCTAAATAGGATGAATTTTACTTCACTTTCTATGTAATAAACAGTTTTTAAAACATTTTTCTTCTCTGGTAGAATTCTATACAACCAAGTTTTAGTATTAGAGAAATATCTACATGATGTTTGTAATTCATAAGGTCTTGCAAGATATGGAGAAAAGCCTGGCAAGAAACAAAATTTACCCATATACCAGAATCTGGGGATTCTACCATGAACTAAATGACATCATATTTAGCAATCTTGTTCTCTCTCAGCATCTAGAAAATGCTGCCTCAAAAAAAGAAAAAAAAAAGAATTACAGGGTGTCACTATGCTGCTGCTGCTAAGTCACGTCAGTGCTGTCTGACTCTGTGTGAACCCATAGACAGCAGACCACCAGGCTCCACTGTCCCTGGGATTCTCCAGGCAAGAACACTGGAGTGGGTTGCCATGTCCTTTTTCAATGCATAAAAGTGAAAGTGGAGTCGCTCAGTCTAATCTTCTGTAATTTGACATAAAAATTTTATGTTCTCATTCATCCTGTACCAAGTTTCAATGTAACTGTTAGCCAGGGAACATAACCCCATGTCTTTCTGTGTGAAAAACTGGCCATGTCTCCATATAAGGCATTTCAGAGCGTGCCCATCTAAGCATTATCTCTTTATTATTAATTCTGAGTCTCTGGGTGCAGGTGAGGCAGTGAGAATGGGATAATAAGCCCATGTGTCCTCTTGCCCTGAATGTCTTGTAAGTGGCTCACTGTATTCTTCCTTGCACTCTTTTCCACCCCACCCCACTCTGGAGGATGCTACATCATAAAACAGAAAATATCTATTACTTGCATTATACCTCCTCTAGTTTTCAGGCTCCTCTACTAGCTCCCAAAAGTTTTTGAGGCAGCTCAGAAAACAAGAAAAGTGAGAGGAAAAGCCAGTGGAAAAGAGACAATATGACTCAGCTCCTGTCATAATGTGGGTGCTAAGCTAGACTACCCTGTAATGTGTTTTCTTTAGCTCATGTTCTCTAGTATTAAGAGGATTATTATTTTATTGCCACTTTATAGCTGAGTCTATTGTGACTCCGAATTTAAGTAATTTCTGCAGTTCACAGAGCTAGCAAACGGCAAAGCCAGGATGAACATCCTAGACCACTGGCTCCCAGGTGTCAGCCCTGCCCGCTGCCCCATGGGTCTCTCTCTCCTCAGTCTGCCTCTTCCCTGGTGTCCCCCAGGGGAGTCAGTGAAGGGCGCCAATGTCTTTGTCCAGTTTGCCATTATTACTGTTACTGAAGATGAACTGAAGTCCATTTGATGCAGAGTTGTGAACAACCATCTCCAAGCTCTGCGTCTCAGAAACTCAATATATCTAACTGTGATCAGAAAGAAAATTTTTAATACCTTAGGGAAAAATCAAAACTTGACTATTTTGAATTTGCTGATTTCATTTCTAGAGGGCTTTTAGATAAACAATTACGAAGTCATAACCAGGTGATATTTATTAGTTTATAAATGCAGGGCTCTCTGAACCACGCAAAATAATGACAGTATTCACTGCCATCCATCTTCTTCTGCTTTCATGTAATAATAAAGATGGAATGTTCTGGATTACATTTCATTTTTCCTCTTCCTCCTTTCTGCTCTGCTCTATGCCCTGCAAGACTGAAATCTATAGATGGGCTCCCCACCTTCAGTCCCCCATTGGATTAAGCCAGAGAGAGGCACAGACTGTGAACTGCAGGAGGCGGCGGACCTCAAGATGCTTCTCTCCTCCTGCTCCCTGCCCACCCCCACCCCCAGCGGCCATGCTTTCTCTGCAGCCTCAGCCCGTCATGTGGCGGTTCTCCATCTATGAACAGCTCCCATCTCATTTCATTCCAGCTTTCTCTCCAAGGCCCTTCAGGCTGGACAGAAGCAACAGCTTTGAGCTGTGAGCACTCCCTTGTTGATTCAACAGCACATCATGAAACTCTCCTCTACTGACTCTGGTTGTGACAACAATCTTCTGTAGGAGCCCCTGACTGTGAGAGTCATGACCACCAGAGATACTCTCCAAGCATACCCTCGAAACAGGAGAATGGGATAGGATTGCTCGTGTATTCCCTGAAGGCAGAGAACGCCTCCCTGACGGGGAAACGGACCTTGGAGCTCTGCAGTCTGCAGGGGCATCACTGTCACTCGAACACTCCTGGCAGCATGGGGCAAAGGTCAGGGAGAGGGTCAGACTGGCACTTAGTTACCGAAGCAACAATACTGTTTATCAAGATGTGAGGAGGGACAGCTATTCCTGACTGTCTTGGGGAATGTAACCAAGGAGAATGTAATATTTAAAGTATTGACTTAATTCAAAGGACTGGGGATTGCAACCGTGTCTGCTCTACAGAGTTAATCACATATGCAACTTGCAAGTCTCCCAGACTAAGGTACAACCTTGGTTGAGAAGCAGTGGGATTCTGCATGGCATTGGCTGACTCATGTGCGTGTGGTGTGGTAAGTTGCTTCAGTAGTGTCAGACTCTTTGCGATCCTATGGACTGTAGCCTGCCAGGCTCAACTGTCCATGGGATTCTCCAAGCAAGAATATTGGAGTGGGTTGTCATGCCCTCCTCCAGGGGATCTTCCCAACCCAGGGATGGAACACGCGTCTCTTATGTCTCCTGCATTGGCAGGCAGGTTCTTTACCACTAGCGCCACCTGGGAAGCCCTGGCTGATATATACATACATCAGACTGAAAAATCAGACTCTCCAAAGTCCTCTGTCACCACTGGGAGAATACGAATGAAAAAAAAAAAAATATTAAATTTGGGCTAAATTCATTTATATGCATCCATTCTTTTGGGATTTGAGGTTTAATACATTTAAGTACCTAGAAATGGTATTGCCAGTCTGCATGACGGATCAATTCTTCAATTCTTTCATCAATAGACATTTATAGTCAAAGGGGAAAAAAAGTTTACAGTGAGTACTCCTTAAGGTAAATCATGAGTGAATGAGGTCACTGACTTAGAGAATGAACCTAATCTGTGCAAACTGCTCAGCTACCCCTACCCAGACCCTGGGGTGGGGGTGGGGACACAGGATACTACATTCACAAAACATTCAATGTGTCACTGTGGGGTTGATGCCACTCTGAAGAGCTTTTCACAGGATGCCCTCAATAGCTGTCCAGAGGACCCACTCCTGTGGATCCAAGGCACCCCATTTTACCAGCTACCCCGGTGCTTGTTCCATGGCTCCACCTACAAAGCAGCCAAGGGAGCAAGAAAGGAGGCTCCGTGTGCACTCTACGGCAGGAACCCTCCACGTCTGACCTGCCTGCTGCCAGAACTAGTGTCCAATCTGCCAGCAGCAGAAGCCAACATAAGGCCTGATACGGCATCATTCCCCTTGTGGCTGGGAGAGGGAAAAACAAAGATAAAGACCTGCTACCTGCAAAGGACAGGGCCACCAGCTGCTAAACAGCCCCAGGCGAACAGTGTGCACACACTGTCAGTCAGTGGTGTCCCCCAGCTTTTTAGTATCTTCATTATTTCATAAGGTCTAAACTTTATCCTGTATATGCATTTTTGTAAGCTTTCTTAAATAATATTGGGAAAGCATAAACAAGTACAGAAAGAAATCCCCCATCTCTAAAACTATCCCAGGTTCAAATAATGTGTCTACTTTTTTCCACCAGGTTTTACAGAACTGGAATCCCAATTCTGAAGGGGAAAAGAACCACTATAATCATTATTCATGCTGTACACCAATCCCAATGTTTGAGTCTGATCTGACTCACTGAGACACAGTCCAATGGTTATCAGCCATAGTTTATTCTGATAATTTAATTTAGACCACTGCAAAAGATAAATGAATTCAGAGGCATCAGCTGTGCTTTCTGTTTTGACCATCTTGAATGTGCTCCTCTGTAATTTTTCTATTATTTATTTTTACAGAGTCCATGGGGTTGGCAGAGTCTATGGAGAAAGCCTTCCAGACAGTCATTAAATGTTCTTTAACATAATCCCTTCCTTAACTGCGGACATAATCTCCCTAATAACTATTAAGCTTCAAAACTTTTGGCTGCTTTTTTGTGGTTGGTGACAATCAAACATGTAGGGTCTTTAATAGTAAAAAAAAAAAAAAAAGAAAGAAAGAAAGAAAGAAACAAGCAGAAAGTTCTTTGAACTCTAGTCTTGGGAGCTTGAAAAACCTCCCTGATTTGGTTCAAGATCACCTTTTCAAAAAATCAGAAAAAAAGTATAATTTGCAATAGGAAGTTTCACCACAATTGATTCTGAAGCAACACCCATAGTCTTAAGAGAGTGACTTCAATTATTTTGTGGTTCTCTCTGTTTCTCCTTTCTTTACTTTTCTCTTTATTTTGGTACCTAACTCCAGGAAGGGTGCTTTGTCATTAGTCTGCAGTGACTCAAGCCTTCTCAAGTTTATTATAAATCCAATATGGTTGTGCAATTGCATTGTGGGTATCTGATTTATGGATTTCAGCTAAAGAAATATACAAAATAAGTATTTTTCACCTGTATGCTGCTGCTGCTGCTAAGTCGCTTCAGTCGTGTCCGACTCTGTGCAACCCCATAGACGGAAGCTCACCAGGCTCCCCAGTCCCTGGGATTCTCCAGGCACCTGTATAGTACAGTAAAAATTGGATAAGGCACAGTTTAAATAAGGTTTGGTAGAAAAAGAGCTATAAACACATTAGAACAGTTTTAAACAAACTATTCCAAAATATATGAAAGCCCTATAAATGCTAAGTTATAGCACTGCTCAACATATTTAGCAGTTAAGAGCCTATGGGTCTTGTCATTAAAAATCCTATTTTCAGTGCTGTTTAGCACCCGTATAAATATTCCATCTCAACCAAGATTAAGGATATAATGGCACAGTGAAAGAACAAGCTGCTTTGGCTTCTTAAAAGCTTTGGGTTTTTTTTTTAAATTGTCATTCAGTTAATATAAACCAACAACCTACAAATTATATTCACTTTGATTTTGTTCTTTTATTTGTGAAAATACAAACACACGTTTTGTTGATGCAAACTGACAAGATTCTAAATAATAAAAAAAGTGATTTTTTTCAACTGGTATTATTTCTTAGTCCAAATAACTTGCTGTGAATTGGTTTGTCGCTGATTAAAAGTAGACACTACTTTTCGGGACTTCCCTGGGGCCCAGTGGTTAAAGAACTTGCTTCCCAGTGCAACTAAGCCCATGTGCCACAACTACTGATGCCCTCGTGCCCTTGAGCCCATGCTCTGCAACAAGAGTAGCCCCTGCTCGTCACCAACTAGAGAAAGACCACGTCAGCAACGAAGACCCAGAACAGCCAATAAACAAACAAATAGATTAAAGCAGACATGGCTCTCAACAGTATCATCCCCAGCAGTTCAAAATATTTATAGCATTTCCACCTAAGTAAACAGATAATGGGTAATTCACACAATAAATGTATGTTCCTACTTTTCATTTTCCTAGGCAAATAATAAATATTTCTGATCATTCATGTTCTGCTGCCAAATGGCAAAGCTCTTAGAAGCCTACTGGGTAAGACCATGTGCATGCTTAGATTGTTAATTTGTCCATATAATCCATAACATTTTTCTCTGACTCACAAAGTGGTAATGGTGGTGAATGGAAAGACTTTGCCTGAGGCCCCTATAGAGAGGTTACACTGGCCAGTCCCCTATTATCTGTGAGCAGTCACATCAGACACGCTAGGCTTCCAGTAGTTGATGTCCTGTAACACTTGGTGTCCTTCAGTTTGTTGATAATGGCATTTCTCCTCTTGCATGGATTTTAATCAATTATTCTCCTAGTGTTTGTATTATTATATATTTAAATCATGTATAATATTCTTTTTTTAATTTTATTTAACTTTACAATATTGTATTGGTTTTGCCATATATCAAAATGAATCTGCCACAGGTATACATGTGTTCCCCATCCTGAACCCTCCTCCCTCCCCGCTCCCTCTTACCATCCCTCTGGGTGGTCCCATTGCACCAGCCCCAAGCATCAAGCATCGTGCATTGAACCTGGACTGGCGACTCGTTTCATATATGACATTATACATGTTTCAATGCCATTCTCCCAAATCATCCCACCCTCTCCCTCTCCCACAGAGTCCAAAAGACTGTTCTATACATCAGTGTCTCTTTTGCTGTCTTGTATACAGGGTTATTGTTACCATCTTTCTAAATTCCATATATATGCCTTAGTATACTGTATTGGTGTTTTTCTTTCTGGCTTACTTCACTCTGTATAATAGGCTCCAGTTTCATCCACCTCATTAGAACTGATTCAAATGTATTCTTTTTAATGGCTGAGTAATACTCCATTGTGTATATGTACCACAGCTTTCTTAGCCATTCATCTGTGGATGGACATCTAGGTTGCTTCCATGGCCTGGCTATTATAAACAGTGCTGCGATGAACACTGGGGTACACGTGTCTCTTTCAATTCTGGTTTCCTCAGTGTGTATGCCCAGCAGTGGGATTGCTGGGTCATAACACAGTTCTACTTCCAGTTTTTTAAGGAATCTCCACACTGTTCTCCATAGTGCCTGTACTAGTTTGCATCCCCACCAATAGTGTAAGAGGGTTCCCTTTTCTCCACACCCTCTCCAGCATTTATTGCTTGTGGACTTTTGGATCACAGCCATTCTAACTAGCGTGAAATGGTACCCCACAGTGGTTTTGATTTGCATTTCTCTGATAATGAGTGATGTTGAGCATCTTTTCATGTGTTTGTTAGCCATCTGTATGTCTTCTTTGGAGAAATGTCTATTTAGTTCTTTGGCCCATTTTTTGATTGGGTCATTTATTTTTCTGGAATTGAGCTGTAGGAGTGGCTTGTATATTTTTGAGATTAGCTGTCAGTTGCTTCATTTGCTATTATTTTCTCCCATTCTGAAGGCTGTCTTTTCACCTTGCTTATAGTTTCCTTTGTTGTGCAGAAGCTTTTTAAGTTTCATTAGGTCCCATTTGTTTATTTTTGTTTTTATTTCCAATATTCTGGGAGGTGGGTCATAGAGGATCCTGCTGTGATGTATGCCGGAGAGTGTTTTGCCTATGTTCTCCTCTAGGAGTTTTATAGTTTCTGGTCTTACGTTTAGATCTTTAATCCATTTTGAGTTTATTTTTGTGTATGGTGTTAGAAAGTGTTCTAGTTTCATTCTTTTTACAAGTGGTTGACCAGTTTTCCCAGCACCACTTGTTAAACAGATTGTCTTTAATCCATTGTATATTCTTGCCTCCTTTGTCAAAGATAAGGTGTCCATAGGTGCATGGATTTATCTCTGGGCTTTCTATTTTGTTCCATTGATCTATATTTCTGTCTTTGTGCCAGTACCATACAGTCTTGATGACTGTGGCTTTGTAGTAGAGCCTGAAGTCAGGCAGGTTGATTCCTCTAGTTCCATTTTTCTTTCTCAAGATTGCTTTGGCTATTCGAGGTTTTTTGTATTTCCATACAAATTGTGAAATTATTTGTTCTAGCTCTGTGAAGAATACCGTTGGTAGCTTGATAGGGATTGCATTGAATCTATTAATTACCTTGGGGAGTATACTCATTTTCACTATATTGATTCTTCTGATCCATGAACATGGTATATTTCTCCATCTATTAGTGTCCTCTTTGATTTCTTTCACCAGTGTTTTATAGTTTTCTATATATAGGTCTTTAGTTTCTTTAGGTTGATATATTCCTAAGTATTTTATTCTTTTCATTGCAATGGTGAGTGGAATTGTTTCCTTAATTTCTCGTTCTATTTTCTCATTTGGAGAAGGCAATGGTACCCCACTCCAGTACTCTTGCTTGGAAAATCCCATGGACGGAGGAGCCTAGTAGGCTGCAATCCATGGGGTCGCTAAGAGTCGGACATGACTGTGCGACTTCACTTTCACTTTTCACTTTCCTGCATTGGAGAAGAAAATGGCAACCCACTCCAGTGTTCTTGCCTGGAGAACCCCAGGGACAGGGGAGCCTGGTGGGCTGCCGTCTATGGGGTCGCACAGAGTTGGACACGACTAAAGTGACTTAGCATAGCACTTTCTCATTATTAATGTGTAGGAATGCAAGGGATTTCTGTGTGTTGATTTTATATCCTGCGACTTTACTATATTCATTGATTAGTTCTCGTAATTTTCTGGTGGAGTCTTTAGGGTTTTCTATGTAGAGGATCATATCATCTGCAAACAGTGAGAGTTTTACTCCTTCTTTTCCAATTTGGATTCCTTTTATTTCTTTTTCTGCTCTGATTGCTGTGGTCAAAACTTCCAAAACTATGTTGAATAGTAATGGTGAAAGTGGGCACCCTTGTCTTGTTCCTGACTTTAGAGGAAATGCTTTCAATTTTTCACCATTGAGGATAATGTTTGCTGTGGGTTTGTCATATATAGCTTTTATTATGTTGAGGCATGTTCCTTCTATTTCTGCTTTCTGGAGAGTTTTTATCATAAATGGATGTTGAATTTTGTCAAAGCCTTTCTCTGCATATACTGAGATAATCATATGGCTTTTATTTTTCAATTTGTTAATGTGGTGTATAACATTGATTGATTTGCGGATATTGAAGAATCCTTGCATCCCTGGGATGAAGCCCACTTGGTCATGGTGTATGATCTTTTTAATGTGTTGTTGGATTCTGATTGCTAGAATTTTGTTAAGGATTTTTGCATCTACGTTCATCACTGATATTGGCCTGTAGTTTTCTTTTTTTGTGGCATCTTTGTCCAGTTTTGGTATTAGGGTGATGGTGGCCTCATAGAATGAGTTTGGAAGTTTACCTTCCTCTGCAATTTTCTGGAACAGTTTGAGTAGGATAGGTGTTACCTCTTCTCTAGATTTTTGGTAGAATTCAGCTGTGAAGCCATCTGGACCTGGGCTTTTGTTTGCTGGAAGATTTTTGATTACAGTTTCAATTTCTGTGCTTGTGGTGGGTCTGTTAAGATTTTTTATTTCTTCCTGGTCCAGTTTTGGAAAGTTGTACTTTTCTAAGAATTTGTCCATTTCTTCCACGTTGTCCATTTTATTGGCATCTAATTGCTGATAGTAGTCTCTTATGATCCTTTGTATTTCTGTGTTGTCTGTTGTGATCTCGCCATTTTCATTTCTAATTTTATTGATTTGATTTTTCTCCCTATGTTTCTTGATGAGTCTGGCTAATGGTTTGTCAATTTTATTTATCCTTTCAAAGAACCAGCTTTTGGCTTTGTTGATTTTTGCTATGGTCTCTTTTGTCTCTTTTGCATTTCTTTATATATATATATATTGGCCAATCTTTATTTTTTAATTAAATTTTATTTTGCTTAACTTTACATTATTGTATTGCTTTTGCCATACATCAAGATGGATCTGCCACAAGTATACATGTGTTCCCCATCCTGAACCCTCCTCCCTCCTCCCTCCCCATATCATCCCCCTGGGTCATCCCAGTGCACCAGACCCAGGCATCTGTTATCAGGCATCGTACCTGGACTGGCAACTCGTTTCAGATATGACATTATACATATTTCAATGCTATTCTCCCAAATCATCCCACCCTCTCCCGTTCCCAGAGCCCAAAAGTCTGTTCTATACATCAGTGTCTCTTGCTGTCTCGTAAACAGGGCTATTTCTTTCTGCCCTAATTTTTAAGATTTCTTTCCTTCTACTAACCCTGGGGTTCATCATTTCTTCCTTTTCTTGTTGCTTTAGGTGTAGAGTTAGGTTATTTCTTTGACTTTTTTCTTGTTTCTTGAGGTATGCCTGTATTGCTATGAACTTTCCCCTTAGGACTGCTTTTACAGTATCCCACAGGTTTTGGGTTGTTGTGTTTTTATTTTTGTTTCTATGCAAGTTTTGATTTCTTTTTTGATTTCTTCTGTGATTTGTTGGTTATTCAGCAGCGTGTTGTTCAGCCTCCATATGTTGGAATTTTTAATAGTTTTTCTCCTGTTATTGAGATCTAATCTTACTGCATTGTGGTCAGAAAAGATGCTTGGAATGATTTCAATTTTTCTGAACTTACCAAGGCTAGATTTATGGCCCAGGATGTGATCTATCCTGGAGAAGGTTCCGTGTGCCCTTGAGAAAAAGGTGAAATTCATTGTTTTGGGATGAAATGTCCTATAGATATCAATTAGGTCTAACTGGTCTATTGTATCATTTAAAGTTTGTGTTTCCTTGTTAATTTTCTGTTTAGTTGATCTATCCATAGGTGTGAGTTGGGTATTAAAGTCTCCCCCTATTATTGTGTTATTGTTAATTTCTCCTTTCATACTTGTTAGCATTTGTCTTACATATTGTGGTGTTCCTATGTTGGGTGCATATATAATTGTTATATCTTCTTTTTGGATTGATCCTTTGATCATTATGTAGTGACCTTCTTTGTCTCTTTTTACACTCTTTGTTTTAAAGTCTATTTTATCTGATATGAGTATTGCAATTTCTCCTTTCTTTTGGTCTCTATTTGTATGGAAAATCTTTTTCCAGCCCTTCACTTTCAGTCTGTATGTGTCCCCTGTTTTGAGGTGGGTCTCTTGTAGACAACATATGTAGGGGTCTTGTTTTTGTATCCATTCAGCCAGTCTTTATCTTTTGGTTGGGGCATTCAACCCATTTACGTTTAAGGTAATTATTAATAAGTATGATCCTGTTGCCATTTATTTACTTTATTGTTTTGGGTTTGAATTTATACACCCTTTTTGTGTTTCCTGTCTAGAGAATATCCTTTAGTATTTGTTGGAGAGCTGGTTTGGTGGGTGAATTCTCTCAGCTTTTGCTTGTCTGTAAAGCTTTTGATTTCTCCTTCATATTTGAATGAGATCCTTGCTGGGTACAATAATTTGGGCTGTAGGTTCTTTTCTTTCATCACTTTAAGTATGTCTTGCCATTCCCTCCTGGCTTGGAGAGTTTCTATTGAAAAGATCAGCTGTTATCCTTATGGGAATTCCCTTGTGTGTTATTTGTTGTTTTTCCCTTGCTGCTTTTAATATTTATTCTTTGTGTTTGATGTTTGTTAATTTGATTAATATGTGTCTTGGGGTGTTTCGCCTTGGGTTTATCCTGTTTGGGACTCTCTGGGTTTCTTGCACTTGAGTGATTATTTCCTTCCCCATTTTAGGGAAGTTTTCAACTATTATCTCCTCTAGTATTTTCTCATAGTCTTTCTTTTTGTCTTCTTCTTCTGGGACTCCTATGATTCGAATGCTGTAGCGTTTAATATTGTCCTGGAGATCTCTGAGAATGTCCTCATTTCTTTTAATTCGTTTTTCTTTTTTCCTCTCTGATTCATTTATTTCTACCATTCTATCTTCTAATCCACTAATCCTATCTTCTGCCTCTGTTATTCTACTATTTGTTGCCTCCAGAGTGTTTTTGATCTCATTTATTGCATTATTCATGATATATTGACTCTTTTTTATTTCTTCTAGGTCCTTGTTAAACCTTTCTTGCATTTTCTCAATCCTTGTCTCCAGGCTATTTATCTGTGATTCCATTTTGATTTCAAGATTTTGGATCAATTTCACTATCATTATTTGGAATTCTTTATCAGGTAGATTTCCTATCTCTTCCTCTTTTGTTTGGTTTGGTGGGCATTTATCCTGGTCCTTTACCTGCTGGGTATTCCTCTGTCTCTTCATCTTGTTTATATAGCTGAGTTTGGGGTGTCCTTCCTGTATTCTGGCAGTTTGTGGAGTTCTCTTTATTGTAGAGTTTCCTCACTGTGTGTGGGTTTGTACAGGTGGCTTGTCAATGTTTCTTGGTTAGGGAAGCTTGTGTCGGTGTTCTGGTGGGTGGAACTGGATTTCTTCTCTCTTGAGTGCAATGAAGTGTCCAGTAATGAGTTATGAGATGTCTAAGGTTTTGTAGTAACTTTGGGTAGCCTGTATATTGGAGCTCAGGGCTGTGTTCCTGTATTGCTGGAGAATTTGCTTGGAATGTCTTGCCTTGGAACTTATTGGCCCTTGTGTGATGCTTGGTTTCAGTGTAGGTATGGAGGCTTTTGATGAGCTCCTGTCAATTAATGTTCCCTGGAGTCAGGAGTTCCCTGGAGTCAGGGTTTGGACTTAAGCCTCCTGCTTCTAGTTATCGGTCTTATTTTTACAGTAGTCTCAAAACTTCTCCTTCTATACAGCACCATTGATAAAACATCTAGGTTAAAGATGAAAAGTTTCTCCACCGTGAGGATCACCCAGAGAGGTTCACAGCATTACATGGAGAAGAGAAGAGGTAGGAGGGAGTTCAAGGTTACCCAAATGAGATGAGGTGGAATCAATAGAGGAGAGAGCGGGCTAGCCAGTAATCACTTCCTTATGTGCACTCCACAACTGGGTCACTCAGAGATGTTCATGGAGTTATACAGAGAAGAAAAGAGGGAGGAAGGAGACAGAGGTGGCCAGGAGGATAAAAGCGGGGAATGAAAAGGAGAGAGACAGATTCAGCCAGCAATCAGTTCCCTAAGTGTTCTCCACTGTCTGGAACACACAGAAATTCACAGAGTTGGGTAGAGTAGAGAGGGGTTAGGGAGGAGACACGGGCGACCTAGTGGAGAAAAAGGAGAGTCCTAAGGGGGAGAGAGCAGTCAAGCCAGTAATCTCGCTCCCAAGTAAAAAATATTCTAACATTTAAAAACTGTAGAAGAGCAGAAGGAAGTCACTATGAGACATACCAAGCAGGTGAGAGGCTTCCAGATTACTCAAGAATCCTCTAGAATGTCTCTTTGGACCAAAGCTGGAAAGAAGGACAGTGCAGTCAGTGCAGGAGCCCTGGTAGAGACCAAGGGGCAGCACCACATGGTATTCAGTCCAGGAAGAAATGTTCTGGGCATTCAGGAAAACCCCGATGACCCTGGAGACCCCTAGGGTATGCACCACAAATGCTCACTCTCTTCCCGTGTCTGACCAGAGACTCACTTCCTACACTAAGCTAGCCCAAGATCAAGAGTTGCAAACTCTTTCTCCTCCCAAGTGAGCAAGACGGTGTTTGCTCCTGCCAAACCAAATATCAACACTTTGTCTCAACCAAGAACTGGACTTGCCCTGTGCTCACCCGCTCCCATCCATGCATGACTTTAATTCCTTCACAGAATGACCAGCGCCAGCACAAAAGACTGGAAGAAGACCCTCCTGACAAGGCATGGGCAGGACATTTTCCATTCTTGAGAAATGTGTCAACCTTTAAGAGGTAGGTCATATTTGGTCCTCACAGAATTTTCTGAACCTCTGATTCTCTTGCCAAAAGTCTAGATGCTGCTGCCAAACTTCTTGAGCAAACCAGAATAGTGATGGATTGGACATAGAATGAACCAAGAGACAGAGGAGCAATCCCACTGAGTCACCTAGTTCTTCTTTAAGAGGTGCCTAAGGGGACTACGTGAGGCTTAGAGAGATCATGAGAGCAAAGACAGGTTCTGTCACTGCCCTCGAAGACAGAGACATCAACAGTACATAGTGAAGTCTGCACTAGGGCATTACAAAACGCTATGGAAGATCAAATCAAGGACACCTAATGGAAACTCATGGAGGTGGGCAAGTGGGAAGGAAAGGAATGCTTGTAGGTGAAACCAGGAAATCAGTTTAGAGACAGACAGATACTGAGGTGAAAACTAGGACCGTCATCTGCTTTGAAGCCTCCCCACCAAAAATAATTAGAAGTACATTTTCGAGGGTGGAATGATCTGAGAGAAGAGCATTGAAACATATACATTACCACATGTAAAACAGATAGCCAGTGGGAATTTGCTATATGATATGGGGAACCCGAAGTCAGTGGTTTGTGACAATCTAGAAGGGTGGGATGGAGCAGGAGATTTAAGAGGGAGGGACACGTGTGTACTTATGGCCAATTCATGTTGATGTTTGGCAGAAACCATCACAACACTGTAAAGTAATTATTCTCTAATTAAAAATTAAAATTAAAAAAGAGAACACTTTCAGATCAGGGAAAAAAAGTATTCAATGGGGAAAAGATAGTCTTTTCAAGAAATGATGCTGAGAAAAAAAAATACATTTTCACTTCTAGCTGAATCCCATCACTTGACTTGACTTACTTCCCTGGTTACTATGAAAAGTTGACTATAATTAATTAGTGCCCTAAACTTTCTCAACCTTTTTTCTGGGTAAAAACACTGTCTCCATGATTAATTGCCATCTCCTTGAGGGCAATCACTGTCCTGGACATTGTTTGCAGTCCCGTGTTTACCAAGGCTGAAAACAGTGAATTTAATTAATAAACTCTTGTTACATGAATGACTGGTTCACATATTTTTAAAAATCATGTTGGCCAATATTTTATAAATGTCAACTAGTGTACCCTGTCATCTTGAGATGAGGGGACTCTTGAAATGAGTTTAACTTGTATACTGCTTGTTAGGTCCATTTATCACTTTTATCTTTTCTTTAAAAGTATTTGAATTATTGATATAATATCAGACACATAATTCTACATTATTACCTTAACCTACCAGAAATATTCTTTTTCATGATGGAGATTTTCAGAGGATTGGATTTTTCACACAGCTACTATTAATGAGGAATCATCATGATTAATGTTAAAATGATAACACACACAGGACTTCTCTGGTGCTCCAGTGACGAGGACTCTGGCCTCCCAATGCAGGGGCCCAGGTTTGAGCCCTAGTCAGGGAACTAGATCCAACACACTGCACCTAAGAGTTTGTATGCCGCACCTAAAGATCCCGAATTCTGCAACAAAGATCGAAGACCCTGCACGCTGAAACTGAAACACAGTGCAGCCAAATAAATAAGTAAATATTTTTTAAAGAAAAAATACACAAACCATAGCTTGCATTACCAATGTACCTGAAGAACCATCTTCTCAAGTTCTTGGACAAACTATGACTGAACACTATTCTCTTTTAATATCCTTCATTTCCAAACTAGCAAATATTTTTCAACAGAAGATGTTAGTCAACGGCATAGTCTAAAAAGAGTCCTAAAAATGGTCAAAGAGATATAAACAAAATTTATCTAGTAGCAGAAAATTGCTTCTGTGCAATTATCTCGTACACTCTATTTTAACTTAAAGGAGATATTTTACAATGATAAGCACCTGGTGACAGATTCATGGCTCTGTCAGTGACAACACATCTCTGGCTCCTAAATTACTGTCCTCTTTTGAGTTCAATACTTTTCTTAAGCAAAGTAATTATAACTGTCTTAAAATGTGGTCCTAAAATAAAATACAGATTCCTATGAATAAGCATAATTCTGAAAATAATACAAAATGAAATATAAAATAAAAAGTATGTAGAATTATTTTATAAGCAGAATTATTTGATTTGTTATTTCTTCCAAGAAAATTACCTTTCTGACTCAGTGTGGGCAAGAGGTAAAAAAAATCTTTCAAAACATATAAGGAAAAATATTTTTCTGAGCTTTACAAAGATGCCTGAAAATGCTTCCTATAGTTAATGTGTATATCTATAATACATAATATTTATGATATAACAAATGTAATACTAATAACATCTTCACACCCACTCCCGTAATATGACTTACTGGGAAATGGCAATAATTTGGCCTCTTATCCTCCTGCCCTCACACCTGTGTGAGCCTGGAAAACAAGGAACATGGGAAAGCTGCTTCATTTCTCACTGCCCTAGTTTAAATCTTACCTGTCAAACAAGCCATGACACTTCACTAGGCTGGGCCTGGGCTCTGTGAACCTTTTCTTTCAGCCTGCTCCTCTCTGCTGGGCTTTACCAAAGGGAGGCTGTGGAGTGAGATCAGGAGGTGGAAGAGAAAAGGGAGACATACTCTTCCTGCTTGCCTCCCGTCACTCCCTCTGGCCAGCCTGTGTCCTGCCTGCTTCCTCCCCCACCACGCTGCAGTAGCAGTTTATTCCTTTAAAGCATCTAAGCACAGCTTGGACTTGTTCTAGGGCCGCAGGACAGGCATCATCACATCTCTCCCCATCGCAGGTACCTGCACAGAAGTGACACTGACCTCAAAGCCCAGAATTCCAGTCTCCTGTAGCTCCTCCTCTGACCTCAGACATACCAGCATCAGCCAAGCACTGCCTCATCAAGGGGCTGAGGATCAGCCTCATGAGGCTGCCCTCCAAGCTCCTAGCTGTTATTATTCCAAGCTCAGTCTGAGTGCTGACTGCTTTCTGAAATTGCTACCTATGAGAGCTCAGTTTTTCTCTGTTGGCTTTTTCAGTTGCCTAACAAACTACTTGTTAGAACAAATTAACAAATCTTTAAATCAACTTTCTTTCTCCATTAAAATAACTGATGTGACTCCTGGCTCCATACTAGATCAGACCTGACCGAACAGCTATCTCTGTACCACCTCCCTGTCATGAAGATCACATTCACTCCTTCACTCTTTGGCATTATTTAGCACCTTTAGAACAGAAACCTGTCTGGTACTGCCCTAGGAAGTGGATGCAGAATGTTGATCAATACATACAACATTCAGTTCAGTTCAGTCACTCAGTCACGTCCGACTCTTTATGATCCCATGGACTGTAGCACACCCGGCTTTCCTGTCCATCACCAATTCCCAGACCTTGCTCAAACTTATGTTCATCGAGTCGGTGAGGCCATCCAGCCATCTCATCCTCTGTCATCTCCTTCTCCTCCTGCCTTCAGTCTATCCCAGCATCAGAGTCTCTTCTAATGAGTCGATTCTTCGCATCAGGTAGCCAAAGGATTGAAGCTTCAGCTTCAGCATCAGTCCTTCCAAAGAATATTCAGGACTGATTTCCTTTAGGGTTGACTGGTTTGATCTCCTTGCAGTCCAAGGGACTCTCAAGAGTCTTCTCCAACACCGAAGTTCAAAAGCATCAATTCTTTGGCCTTCAGCTTTTTTTATGGTCCAACTCTCACATCCACGCATGACTACTGGAAAAACCATAGCTTTAACAGTATTGGACACCACAGAGAGCCCAGAAACTTAGAGAAACTTCTGTTTCTAACTCCAGTTAGGCATTCCAGTGGTTGGGACTTTGCCTTCCAATGCAGGGGAATGTGGGTTCAATCCCTGGTCAGGAGACTGGGATCCCACATGCCTTGTGACCAAAAAAACCAAAACATAAAACAGAAGTGATACTGTGGCAAATACAATAGACACTTTGGGACTACATCCAAAAAATCTTGTAAGAAAAAAAACAACTCCAGTTAGAACACTTATAGTCAAGCCTACTGAAAATAAAGTATGGTAGTATAGCCAGGAGATTTAAAGAAATACAGTATAAGTGAAGAATTTTTCTAACAAATATGTGCCATCAAGAAGTGCTGCTGTGAACTAGCCCTTTTTTTCAAGGCAAGGAAGTTTTGCCTTTATTTGCACAGGCTGACCCTGGTTTTTAGTTTAGCTCTCTGAAATGACACAGAGGAGAAGACAAATTGAAAGGAGTTCCAAGAAGTTCACAAACACACTAAAAAATGATTCAGAGCAGTGGAAGGGCAGAGTAATGAGGCAAGATTGCAATGACTAAATGTATTTTTATCTAGTATTCAACTAAGTGCAATTGTGACATCTAAAAATAAGTGAGGCAGAAAAAGAAAAAAATAATTATAGGGAAGATAATATATAATAATTAACTACTGAAAAAGAGTATGCTTTAAATAATGGAATACAAGTAAAGCAGGAATAACTTGAGCTGATTATACAGACTCAATTTCTCACATTGAGGTGAGAGGAATGTTATCGTTTGAATTTCACAGTCCTTAAAAAAAGAACAGACAAAACATGTAATTATTATCTGCCAACGGCACAGTCCAAAATGAGGCAGTGGTGTTTGTCCGTTTCTAATTTATAAAGTTCTACATGCTTCTCAAGTCATCCAATCCATTCATTTCTCTTTAATTAAAGGACTCAGGAAATTCTTGTAAACCTGAGAAATGCCTGTGATGTTCTCTTTCTAAAAGGCACTGCCAAGGGCCACAAAAAATAATGCAGTCACAAAAAATTAAGGTCAGGGATCTCTGCAGATACGGCTTTCACTGTGTATCATGTAACAAAACAAATCTTAAGAGATATAAAGGTATTTTATGTATGAAGTGTAATCTCTTCTTTTCAAAACTAAACTTTATGGCGTTATGAAAGTTAATCCGGGTCTGCTTACCACTGGGTAGCAAAAGTGAACAGGTTATTTTGTGGTAATGATCAACATTAGAAGTGAGCAGAAAAGATATTTTACTCAGATATTCTCAATCTCCTCAACAAATCAGCTCTAAAATATTCTCCAATGTTCCTCTTTAGTCAACTCTTCTCTCATGTTTAAGGGTCTATATTAAGTTACTCATCCTTGTCGGCCCTCACGATAGACATTGATAGTCTTTATCTGTGAAATAACCTTTGAGAAATATGTCTTCAGGGCTCCCTGTCACGTTCAACACATACCGTTCTCTTGGTTACCAAGAGAAAGGAGTCGAGGGCTGGTTTGAGTTAAATATCAGGTTACTGATATTTAAATATGAAAGTTAAACATCAGGTAACTGACTGACAATACAACTTTTTAGAGGTTTGGGAGCATTTTGTTGTTCGTGGAACCT
Organism: Tragelaphus eurycerus; assembly: GCA_935064755.1. Classification (NCBI taxonomy): domain Eukaryota; kingdom Metazoa; phylum Chordata; class Mammalia; order Artiodactyla; family Bovidae; genus Tragelaphus; species Tragelaphus eurycerus. The sequence continues at coordinate 4,843,775 of CAKXYN010000051.1, forward strand.
CTGCTGTATTTTATCCATTCTTTGAAAGGTCTCAAAGCTGACATGGTTTGTATCTTCATTACTGGAAACTGAAAAAGAAACTTCTAGAGACATAATAAAATACAAAAATGACGTCATTTTGATGTTAAAGTTTTATACTTGATATTTTTTAAAAATTCCCTGCATAATTTATAAATTGGTTGATAAAATACATTTTAAATACAGAACTATCATGTAGAGCAAAAGCTAATCAAAGCTGACTAGATTTACAGTCTCATCAGAATGACTCATCTAAACCTATCTCAGAGATTTTGAGGGTAATTTATTTTTGTCCAGTTAGCCAGATGGCCCTCTGGCCCTGCTCAGACCATAAATCCTTAATCTCATAAAGAAGAAAAGCCTGCTGTCTGAGGGCTGACTCGTTTGCTCTAAGGGCGACGCTGGATGCTGTGGTTGAGTCAGCTGCTCTTCTTGCATGAGTTGAGGTCACTTTTCTCTCTGCTTGCTCCATACCAAGCTCAGGAAGCTCATTACAGCACTGAGGACCTCGTGTGGACTCGAGGGATCTGAAGGTCACAGAAGTATTGGGTTGGCCCAAAGTTTCATTCGGGTTTTTCCATAAGCTGTTATCCAAAAACCCAAATGAACCTTTTGGCCAACCCAAATATAAGGGAACTTTTACGAAGCTAACTCATCCACTACGTGGGAGAGGAAATGAGCCTGGAGTCCTTCAAGTAATGATTAAAACCCTACCACATGTTACAAATAACGTGTAATAAAAACGAAAGCATGCACTGCAGATTTTATATACTTTGGTCCCTGGTTAAGGGTTGTGTGCATGCTGCTGCTGCTGTGTGCATGCTAAGGTGCTTCATTTGTGCCCAACTCTGTGCAACCCTATGGACTGTACCCTCCAGGCTCCTCTGTCCGTGGGATCCTCCAGGCAAGAATATTGGAGTGGGTTGCTATGCCCTCCTCAAGGGATCTTCCTGACCCAGGAATCAAATCTGTGTCTCTTGTGTCTCCTGTTTTGGCAGGTGGCTCTTTACCACATCATCACCTGGTGGCTAACACTTATCTGCCTGCAATGCAGGAGACCTCGGTTTGATCCCTGGGTTGGGAAGATCTCCTGGAGAAGGGAAAGGCTACCCACTCCGGTAGTCTGGCCTGGAGAACTCCATGGTAAAGTGGATGGAGTCGCAAAGAGTCGCACACAACTCAGTAACTTTCACTTTCACTTTCAGCACCACCCGGGAAGGGCTAACATATAGTATGAGAAATTGAATCTTTAACAGAGAAATATTATCATTAGACACTGCCCAGGTGCCTCAGCGGTACATGGGTAAAGGTAAAGAATCTCAGTGGTAAAGAATCTGCCTGCCAAGTAGGAGGAATGGGTTAGATGCCTGGGTTGGGAAGATCCCCTGGAGGAGGAAATGACAACCCACTCCAATATTCTTGCCTGGGAAATTCCATGAACAGAGGAGCCTAGTGGGCTACAGACCATGGGGTCACAAAAAGTCAGACACAACTTAGTGACTAAATAGCAGCAGCAGCAGCAGCACTAGCTTTATGATTTTTTTTTTAATGAATAATCTTGCAGGATTTTCTTCAAAGGGAAAAATGTGATAAAGCATATTTGTAAAAGCACCTTTTTTTTGTACTAGACATGTCCAAGTTTTAAGTTAACTTCAAGAAATAGAGTAATATACCATAGGAAGATAAAGTGGAAAGAAAGACCATGTTGGCTTTTTTAATTTGTGATGCTATTACACCTTTTAATCAATGCCCTCAAGCTATACTTTTTGTTTTATTAATCTTTGCATCTTGGATTCATCTATAATTTTATGTTGTATTCCTATCATCAATAGGAAATTTGTTTAATAATTCTCCTCTGTTTTGGCCTAAGTAAAAATGTTTAACAGAAATTTTTATTTATAAGAACTCTACCCTGTACTACCATCTAAAAACATACTTTACACCACAATACTTATTTTGGCACATTATGCTTATGCTTTCTTCCAGGTTCACCTCAAACACAATCCAAAATAGAATACTAGTAGAGAGAGGGCATGGACAAAAAGAGCGATGACCTAGAACTTAGGGCACACCAGACCTCTTGAGACCCTGTCACCAATCAGGCATTTCACCTTGAACTTACTAACTGTCAAATCAAAAAGCAGATTATTTGCTATAACAATGTATCAGAGTATTTCAAAAGGAAAAGATAGGCTCTATGATTATATAATATTTGGTAAAAATGAATCATATTTTTATGGCTTTTTTAGTTTTCCTAAATGTTCCTTTCACTAACAGGCTAATTCTTTCCAATCACACACACACAACTCTTTCTTTCTGTCTCACACACACATTTCCAAATGACACCCTCAAAATTAAAATAATAGGGATAAAAGATTAATGTCTTTTGAAATCAAATGTGAAAAGGTCAAAAGAACCTATGGCAGAGTTACCTTAGATGATGTTCAATAACATGGAACAATACATGAATATTTTTGATATAGCTAACATAAAATCAGTGAAAAACAAAGGAGAAAAGGAAAGATATAAGCATCTGAATACAGAGTTCCAAAGACTAGCAAGAAGAGATAAGAAGGCCTTCCTCAGCAATCAATGCAAAGAAATAGAGGAAAATAACAGAATGGGAAAGACTAGAGATCTCTTCAAGAAAATTAGAGATACCAAGGGAACATTTCATGCAAAGATGGGCTTATTAATAAAGGACAGAAATGGTATGGACCTAACAGAAACAGAAGATATTAAGAAGAGGTGGCAAAAATACACCCAAGAACTGTACAAAAAAGATCTTCATAACCCAGGTAATCATGATGGTGTGACCACTCACCTAGAGCCAGGCATCCTGGAATGTGAAGTCGAGTGGGCCTTAGAAAGCATCACTATGAACAAAGCTAGTGCAGGTGATGGAATTCCAGTGGAGCTATTCCAAATCCTGAAAGATGATGCTGTGAAAGTGCTACACTCAATGTGTCAGCAAATTTGGAAGACTCAGCAGTGGCCACAGGACTGGAAAAGGTCAGTTTTCATTCCAACCCCAAAGAAAGGCAATGCCAAAGAATGCTCAAACTACCGCACAATTGCACTCATCTCACATGCTAGTAAAGTAATGCTCAAAATTCTCTAAGCCAGTCTTCAGCAATATGTGAACCATGAACTTCCTGATGTTCAAGCTGGTTTTAGAAAAGGCAGAGGAACCAGAGATCAAATTGCCAACATTCGCTGGATCATGGAAAAAGCAAGAGAGTTCCAGAAAAACATCTATTTCTGCTCTATTGACTATGCCAAAGCCTTTGACTATGTGGGTCACAATAAACTGTAGAAAATTCTGAAAGAGATGGGAATACCAGACCACCTGATCTGCCTCTTGAGAAATGTGTATGCAGGTCAGGAAGCAACAGTTAGAACTGGACATGGAACAACAGACTGGTTCCAAATAGGAAAAGGAGTACGTCAAGGCTGCATATTGTCACCCTGTTTATTTAACTTATATGCAGAGTACATCATGAGAAATGCTGGACTGGAAGAAACACAAGCTGGAATCAAGATTGCCGGGAGAAATATCAATAACCTCAGATATGCAGATGATACCACCCTTATGGCAGAAAGTGAAGAGGAACTAAAAAGCCTCTTGATGAAAGTGAAAGTGGAGAGTGAAAAGGTTGGCTTAAAGCTCAACATTCAGAAAACGAAGATCATGGCATCTGGTCCCATCACTACATGGGAAATAGATGGGGAAACAGTGGAAACAGTGTCAGACTTTATTTTTCTGGGCTCCAAAATCACGGCAGATGGTGACTGCAGCCATGAAATTAAAAGACGCTTACTCCTTGGAAGGAAAGTTATGACCAACCTAGATAGCATATTCAAAAGCAGAGACATTACTTTGCCAACAAAGGTCCGTCTAGTCAAGGCTATGGTTTTTCCTGTGGTCATATATGGATGTGAGAGTTGGACTGTGAAGAAGGCTGAGCACCGAAGAATTGATGCTTTTGAACTGTGGTGGTGGAGAAGACTCTTGAGAGTCCCTTGGACTGCAAGGAGATCTAACCAGTCCACTCTGAAGGAGATCAGCCCTGGGATTTCTTTGGAAGGAATGATGCTGAAGCTGAAACTCCAGTACTTTGGCCACCTCATGCGAAGAGTTGACTCATTGGAGAAGACTCTGATGCTGGGAGGGATTGGGGGCAGGAGGAGAAGGAGACGACAGAGGATGAGATAGCTGGATGGCATCACTGACTCGATGGACATGAGTCTCAGTGAACTCCAGGAATTGGTGATGGACAGGAAGGCCTGGCGTGCTGCGATTCATGGGGTCACAAAGAGTCGGACACAAGTGAGCGACTGAACTGAACTGAACATAAAATCATGGGCTTCCCTGGTGGCTCATCTGGTAAAGAATCTGCCTGCAGTGCAGGAGATCTGGGTTGGATCCCTGGGTTGGGAAGATCCCCTGGAGAAGGGAACAGCTACCCATTCCAGTGTCCTGACCTGGAGAATTGCTTGGATGTATAGTCCACAGGGTCGCAAAGTGTTGAACATGACTGAGTGACTTTCACTTTCAACATAAAATCACCTTGGGTTTTTTAAATCATCTGCTTAAAATAATTGTTCCACATATCATAAGCTCTGATTTAAGTTACCTTCATTTTAAGCTCAGCACTGTCTTGATGTTTACGTCTTGGCAGGAACGAAGACAGCATTGCTGAAAACAATGCAAAATCAATTAGATATAACCATTTTCACAACAGGATTCCCAGCCTGAACCAGAAACAGGTTATTAATCATTCTGAAAAGATCCTTCTTCTCTTTTAGGGCAGGTATGGTGATTTGAGGGGAAAACTCTCCTTTTTAGTCTATTAAAACGTAAATACACTGGTTGATTTTTTTTAATGGTTAAGTCAAACTTGCATTCTGGAGATAAACTCTACTTTTCATCATGCATTATCCTTCTGATATATTCCTAGAACCAAACTGTTAATATTTCATCAAGAATGTTTCCAGCTATGTATATAAGAGATAATAGTCTGTAATTTTCTTTTCTTGTAATATCTTTGCTATCAGAGTACCACTGGCCCTGTGAATCAAGCTGGGAACTCTTTCCTCCTCCACTAATTTATGGAGGAGAATTTATACAATTGGTGTTATTTCTTGCTTCAGTTTTCCAACAGAATTTAACCAGTGAAACTATCTCTGTTTGGAGTGTGTATGTATGTATTTCACGGTATTTTAGGATCAAATTCAATTGTGTGTGTGTGTTCAGTTTTCTATTTTATTTTGTGCCAACTGTATAAATTCTGGCTTTATGATGAATGTGTCTATTTAAACTAGGTTTTCCGATTTATTGACATTAAAATGTAATATTCACTTATCTTTTTAATATCTATAGACTCTACAGAAATAGCTCTTCTTTTATCCCCAATATTGATAGTTTATGGTCTTCCTTTTGTGTGCAATCTTTCTCAAATGAGTTTCCATGAGACAATTAATGCCAAAAGTATCCACTGAACATAATGAACTATCTTATCTATTGCGCTAGAATGTGGGCAACTATGAACCATTTGGGGAGCAACTGGGAAAAGAGCCTGTATATTCGTTTTCTGTATTTCTATATTTTCCCATGTGTTTACAATTTCTGGTATTTTCTATTCTTTCCTGAGCTTTTAGCTTTCATTGTCTGTTGTTTTCCCTTACCCAGAAGAAACTGAACACTGCTTGGTGTGCTAATTTAACTGCAACAAATTCTCTCAGTTTTATTTACCTGAAAAATGTCTTGATTTCACCTTGATTTTTTAAGTAGATTGTTGATACATGTAAAATTTAAACTATTACTTTCTTCAAGCACTTGAAAATTTTCACATTGCCTTCTGCCTTGTTTTGGTGAGAAATCAGTTATCACCTGTAGTCTTGTTCCCTTCATCTAATGTGTAACTTTCTTTTGCCTCTTTTAACATTTCCTCTACATCTCTGGTTTTTAGCAATTTGAGTACATTTGCTCTTCTTTGCATTCATCCTACTTGGTATTTGCTAAGGTTGATAGATCTACCCGTTTGTCTTTTTTGCCAGATTTTGGAAATTAAGTCATTATTTCCTCAATTTTTTGTCCCATTTTTTGCCTTCTCTGGGGATCAAATGACAGATTACATGTCCCATGAGTCACTTAGGTGCTGTCCATTTCTTTGATGTTCCTTCTCTTAGTTTCTTAGAAAAGAGAATTTCCTTGTAAGATCTACAAACTCACTAACCCATTCTTCAGCTATCTTCAGGATACTGTCAAATCTCTCCAGTTAGCTTCCCATTTCACATAGTTACTTCTAAGTTCTAAAATTATATGATTCTATTTTATAGTTTGTAATTCTCTGTTAAGTTTTGCTGCTGCTGCTAAGTCACTTCAGTTGTGTCCAACTCTGTCCAAATGCATAGACAGTAGCCCACCAGGCTCCCCCATCCCTGGGATTCTCTGTCGTTGTGGCCATTATTCCCTTTCCGTTCTTGAAAATATATTTATAACACACATTTTAAAGTTCTTGTATATTGGAACTTCCCTGGTAGTTCGGAGGTTAAGAATCCATCTGCCAATGGGTTTGACTGCTGGTCCAGGTAGACCCCACATGCCATGAGGCAACTAAGACTGTGCACCAAAGAGCACTTGAGCTGCAACTGCTGAGAGCACGAGCTACACCTGTTGAACCCCATGCACCCTAGAGCCCACGCTCCGCAACGAGAGGGCACCGCAGTAAGTCCATGCACCGCAACTAGAGAGTAGCTCAAATGCAGCAACGAAGACCCATCGCAGTCAAACACAGATAGGTAATACAGAAATAAACAGAAAGGTAAAAAAGAAACAAGCATTCTTTAAAAAATTAAAAGTAAATAAATACTTAAATTTAAAACATAAGGTTCTTGTATGTTGATCACAATATCTGAGTTATCCTCATTTGAGTCTTCAGGCACAATAGGTTCTTCCCACTACCCAAAAGTAGACCATTCCTATGAAACATTTCACAAACTTAAAAGGCACAAAGCAAAAAAGCAATTACCTTAGAATACATTTTACTACTGGGTGCACAGAATAAATTGAGATAAAACACAGATACAGACACAGTTCAAAGCTACAGCAGTTATGTGCTTTGTCATCAGTTTTAACACTTTGTTTTTGGATACATCTCCTCAGACAAGGGAAATAAAAGCAAAAATTAACAAATGGGACTACATCAAACTAAGTTTTTGCACAGGGAAGGACACTACCAACAAAATGAAAAGGCAGACGACTGAATGGAAGAAAATATTTTCAAATGATACATCCTATAAAGGGTTAATATACAAACACACAAAGAATACAACACCAACAAAAAATGGGCAGAGAACATGAAATAGACATTATTCCAAAGATGACATATAGATGGCCAACAGGTACATGGAAAGATGCTCAACCTGACTAGTTGCCAGGGAAATGCAAATCACAGCCACTATGAGAAATCACCTCACACATGTCAGAATGGCTACTATCAAAAAGACAACAGAAAAAAGTATTGACAAGAACATGGGAAAAAGGAACCTTCCTGAACTGTTGTTGGGAATGCAAACTGATGCAACCACCATTGAAAACACTATGGAGATTCCTCTAAAACTTAAAAATGGAACTACCATTCAAGATCAAGATCAGTCGCTCAGTCGTGTCTGACTCTTTGCAACCCCATGAATTGCAGCATGCCAGGCCTCCCTGTCCATCACCAACTCCCGGAGGTCACACAGACTCACATCCATCAAGTCAGTGATGCCATCCAGCCATCTCATCCTCTGTCGTCCCCTTCTCCTCCTGCCCCCAATCCCTCCCAGCATCAGTCTTCTCCAATGAGTCAACTCTTCGCATGAGGTGGCCAAAATACTGGAGTTTCAGCTTTAGCATCATTCCTTCCAAAGAAATCCCAGGGCTGATCTCCTTCAGAATGGACTGGTTGGATCTCCTTGCAGTCCAAGGGACTCTCAAGAGTCTTCTCCAACACCACAGTTCAAAAGCATCAATTCTTCGGCGCTCAGCTTTCTTCACAGTCCAACTCTCACATCCATACATGACCAGAGGAAAGACCATAGCCTTGACTAGGCGAACCTTTGTTGGCAAAGTAATGTCTCTGCTTTTGAATATGCTATCTAGGTTGGTCATAACTTTCCTTCCAAGGAGTAAGCGTCTTTTAATTTCATGGCTGCAGTCACCATCTGCCGTGATTTTGGAGCCCAGAAAAATAAAGTCTGACACTGTTTCCACTGTTTCTCCATCTATTTCCCATGTAGTGATGGGACCAGATGCCATGATCTTCGTTTTCTGAATGTTGAGCTTTAAGCCAACCTTTTCACTCTCCACTTTCACTTTCATCAAGAGGCTTTTAGTTCCTCTTCACTTTCTGCCATAAGGGTGGTGTCATCTGCATATCTGAGGTTATTGATATTTCTCCTGGCAATCTTGATTCCAACTTGTGTTTCTTCCAGTCGAGCATTTCTCATGATGTACTCTGCATATAAGTTAAATAAACAGGGTGACAATATACAGCCTTGACGTACTCCTTTTCCTATTTGGAACCAGTCTGTTGTTCCATTACCAGTTCTAACTGTTGCTTCCTGACCTGCATACACATTTCTCAAGAGGCAGGTCAGGTGGTCTGGTATTCCCATCTCTTTCAGAATTTTCCACAGTATATTGTGACCCACACAGTCAAAGGCTTTGGCATAGTCAATAGAGCAGAAATAGATGTTTTTCTGGAACTCTCTTGCTTTTTCCATGATCCAGCGGATGTTGGCAATTTGATGTCTGGTTCCTCTGCCTTTTCTAAAACCAGCTTGAACATCAGGAAGTTCATGGTTCACATATTGCTGAAGACTGGCTTAGAGAATTTTGAGCATTACTTTACTAGGGTGTGAGATGAGTGCAATTGTGCGGTAGTTTGAGCATTCTTTGGCATTGCTTTTCTTTGGGATTAGGATGAAAACTGACCTTTTCCAATCTTGTGGCCACTGCTGAGTTTTCCAAATTTGGTGGCATATTGAGTGTAGCACTTTCACAGCATCATCTTTCAGGATTTGGAATAGCTCCACTGGAATTCCATCACCTCCACTAGCTTTGTTTGTAGTGATGCTTTCTAAGGCCCTCTTGACTTCACATTCCAGGATGTCTGGCTCTAGGTCAGTGATGACACCATCATGATTATCTGGGTCGTGAAGATCTTTTTTGTACAGTTCTTCTGTGTATTTTTGCCACCTCTTCTTAATATCTTCTGCTTCTGTTAGGTCCATACCATTTATGTCCTTTATTAAGCCCATCTTTGCATGAAATGTTCCTTTGGTATCTCTGATTTTTCCTGAAGAGATCTAGTCTTTCCCATTCTGTTGTTTTCCTCTATTTCTTTGCACTGATCACTGAAGAAGGCTTTCTTATCTCTTCTTGCTATTCTTTGGAACTCTGCATTCAGATGTTTATATCTTTCCTTTTCTCCTTTGCTTTTCGCTTCTCTTCTTTTCACAGCTATTTGTAAGGCCTCCCCAGACAGCCATTTTGCTTTTTTGCATTTCTTTTCCATGGGGATGGTCTTGATCCCTGTCTCCTGTACAATGTCACGAACCTCATTCCATAGTTCATCTGGCACTCTATCTATCAGATCTAGGCCCTTAAATCTATTTCTCACCTCCACTGTATAATCATAAGGGATTTGATTTAGGTCATACCTGAATGGTCTAGTGGTTTTCCCTACTTTCTTCAATTTAAGTCTGAATTTGGCAATAAGGAGTTCATGGTCTGAGCCACAGTCAGCTCCTGGTCTTGTTTTTGCTGATTGTATAGAGCTTCTCCATGTTTGGCTACAAAGAATATAATCGATCTGATTTCGGTGTTGACCATCTGGTGATGTCCATGTGCAGAGTCTTCTCTTGTGTTGATGGAAGAGGGTATTTGCTATGACCAGTGCATTTTCTTGGCAAAACTCTATTAGTCTTTGCCCTGCTTCATTCTGTATTCCAAGGCCAAATTTGCCTGTTACTCCAGGTGTTTCTTGACTTCCTACTTTTGCATTCCAGTCCCCTATAATGAAAAGGACATCTTTTTGGGGTGTTAGTTCTAAAAGGTCTTGTAGGTCTTCATAGAACCATTCAACCTCAGCTTCTTCAGCATTCCTGGTTGGGGCATAGACTTGGATTACTGTGACATTGAATGGTTTGCCTTGGAAACGAACAGAGATCATTCTATCGTTTTTGAGATTGCATCCAAGTACTGCATTTTGGACTCTTTTGTTGACCATGATGGCCACTCCATTTCTTCTGAGGGATTACTGCCCACAGTAGTAGATACAATGGTCCTCTGAGTTAAATTCACCCATTCCAGTCTATTTTAGTTCGCTAATTCCTAGAATGCTGACATTCACTCTTGCCATCTCGTTTGACCACTTCCAATTTGCCTTGATTCATGGACCTGACATTCCAGGTTCCTATGCAATATTGCTCTTTACAGCATCGGACTTTGCTTCTATCACCATACACATCCACCGCTGGGTATTCTTTTTGCTTTGGCTCCATCCCTTCATTCTTTCTGGAGTTATTTCTCCAGTGATCTCCAGTAGCATATTGGGCCCCTACTGACCTAGGGAGTTCTCTTTCAGTATCCTATCATTTTGCCTTTTCATACTGTTCATGGGGTTCTCAAGGCAAGAATACTGAAGTGGTTTGCCATTCCCTTATCCAGCGGACCACACCCTGTCAGATCTCTCCATCATGACCTGCCCATCCTGGGTTGCCCCATGGGCATGGCTTAGTTTCATTGAGTTAGACAAGGCTGTGGGCCTAGTGTGAGTAGATTGACTAGTTTTCTGTGAGTATGGTTTCAGTGTGTATGCCCTCTGATGCCCTCTTGCAACACCTACCGTCTTACTTGGGTTTCTCTTACCTTGGGCGTGGGGTATCTCTTCCCAGCTGCTCCAGCAAAGCACAGCCATCGCACCTTTCCTTGGATGAGGGGTCTCTCCTCACTGCCACCCTTCCTGACCTTGGAGGAGGGGTATCTCCTCACCGCCGCCCTTCCTGACTTCAGTACTACCATATGATCTGGCAATTCTACTTCTCAGTATTTTTCCAAAGAAAACAAAAACACTAATCAGAAAACAATATATGCTCTATGTTTATTGCAGCATCATTTATAATAGCCAAGATTTGGAAGCAACGTAAGTATCCATAAGTATACAAATACATGAATAAATGTGGTTTACCCACACACTGGAATATTACTCATTCAATAAAAAGAATGAAATCTTGCTATTTTGACAACATGGATAGACTTAAAAGGTATTATGTCAAACGAAATAAGTCACACAGAAAGATAAACACCATATGATTTCACTTATACATAAAATCTAGAAAACACATGAATAAACATAACGACACAGAAACAGACTAACAGATACAGAGAACAAACAGGTGACTGCCAGAGAGGAGGGGCTTCGGAGGAGGAAATAGGTGAGGCAGATCAAAAGGTACAAAATAAATGAGTCTTGGGTATAAAACGTACAGTGTGGGGAATATAGTCAGTAACTATGTAATATCTTTGTATGATGACATATTGTAACTGAACTTACCCTGGTACTCACTTTGAAATGTACAGAAATACTGAATCACTATGTTGTGCTACAGGAACTAAAACAATGTTGTAGGCCAATTATACTTCAGTAGCCAACAGACTCACAGAAAAGGAGATCAGGTTTGAGGTTACTAAGGACAGAGGGTAGAGGGAGGGATGGCTGGATGAAGGTGGTCGAAGGGTACAAACTTCCAGTTCTAAAATAAGAAAGTTCTAAGGATGTAATGTACAACATGATAAATATAATTAACATTGCTGCATAAGACAGTGAATTCTAAGAGCTCTCAAGAAAAAATATTATATTTCTTTAAGTTTATATTTATATAAGATAACAGAGGTTCAAAAAAATTATTTCAGTAATCATTTCATGATGTCAAATCATAACACTGGACACCTTAAACTTACACTGTGCTATATGTTGAATGACTCTGAATAAAATGGAAAGAAAAAAAACCTAAATCCCATTATGTGAAGTTCCTGGGGGAGGAATTTGGTGGCACCACTCATCCTAATTAGAGAGGGCTGCCTCTAAAACAGCTCACAGCAAAACCAACAAATCAACGCTGAACGCTATTTTCCTAGTTTTGCTTTTGTTCTTTTTTCTTAAAAATAGAAATCCTCCCGGATTGCCTCCTGTGAGCGAATAAGGGTGTTAACGTAGGTCTTTGATAAAAGTCAAGTGGCATAAAGCGAATTTTCAAAAAGCAAGGGATGCTGTGTTTTTCTTTTTGATTTTGGGTCACATTATCAAAGGAGAAAAGGAAAGATATATCCATCTAACTACAGAGTTCCAAAGAATAGTAAGGAGACATAAGAAAGCCTTCCTCAGAGATCAATCCAAAGAAATAGAGGAAAACAATAGAATGGGAAAGTCTAGAGATCATTTCAAGAAAATTAGAGATAACAAGGGAACATTTCATACAAAGATGGGCACAATAAAGGACAGAAATACTATGGACCTAATACAAGCATTAGATATTAAGAACAGATGGCAAGAGTACACAGAAGAACTATACAAAAAAGATCTTCATGACCCAGATAACTATGATGCTATAATCACTCACCCAGAGCCTGACATCCTGGAGTGAGAAGTAAGTGGCACTTAGGGAGCATCACTACAAAGTTAGTGGAGGTGATGGAATTCCAGCTGAGCTATTTCAAATCCTAAAAGATGTTGCTGTGAAAGTGCTGCTCTCAATATGCCAGCAAATTTGGAAAACTCAGCAGTGGCCACAGGACTGGAAAAGGTCAGTTTTCATTCCCATCCCAAAGAAAGGCAATGCCAAACGATGCTCAGACTACTGCACAGTTGCACTCATTTCACACACTAGTAAAGTAATGCTCAAAATTCTCCAAGTCAGGCTTCAACAATACATGAACCGTGAACTTCCAGATGTTCAAGCTGGTTTTAGAAAAGGTATAGGAACCAGAGATCAAATTGCCAACATTCTTTGGATCATGGAAAAAGCAAGAGACTTCCAGAAAAACATCTACTTCATTCACTATGCTAATGCACCTTTTACTGCATCAATCACAACAGACTGTGGAAAATTCTTAGAGATGTGAATATCAGACCACTTCACCTACCTCCTGAAAAATCTGTATGCAGGTCAACAAGCAACAGTTAAAACTGGACATGGAGCAATGAACTGGTTCCAAATTGAGAAAGGAGTACATCAAGGCTGTATGTTTTCACCCTATTTATTTAACCCATTTGCAAAGTACATCATGAGAAATGCTGGGCTGGATGAAGCACAAGCTGGAATCAAGACTGCTGGGAGAAATATCAATAACCTCAGATATGCAGATGACACCAGCCTTACGGCAGAAAGCAAAAAGAAATAAAAAGTCTCTTGGTGAGGGTAAAAGAAGGGAGTGAAAAAATTGGCTTAAAACTCAACATTCAAAAAACGAAGGCCATGGCATCTGATCCCATCACTTCATGGCAAACAGATGGGAAACAATGGAAACAGTGACAGAGCTTAAGTTTTTGAGCTTCAAAATTACTGCAGACTTCATGCAGCTATGAAATTAAAAAGATGCTTGCTCCTTGGAGGAAAAGCTATGACCAACCTAGACAGCATATTAAAAAGCAGAGACATTACTTTGCCAACAAAGGTCCGTCTAGTCAAAGCTATGGTTTTTCCAGTAGTCATGTATGCATGTGAGAGCTGGACCATAAATAAAGCAGGGCACCAAAGAATTAATGCTTTTGAACTGTGGTATTGAAGACTCTTGAGAGTCTCCTGGACTGTAAGGAGATCCAACCAGTCCATCCTAAAGAAAACCAATCCTCAATATTCACTGGAAGGACTGATGCTGAAGCTGAAGCTCTAATACCTTGGACATTTACCCTCCACCTCCTGACTATCTTTGATCCTTTTCCAGTGCACACATATATGACTTCCTCATGTTGTCCAGAGTTGTAACTGCAATTTGACAGAGTGTTAGGTTAATGGAGGCTGCTCCATCATTATTGGAAGTCATTCATATACTTTTTAATCCCTATGTGGAAAAGTTAAACACATAAGTCTTACTTTTAAGGCTAATAACATTAAGCCTTGCACATAGTAAGAATCTGAACAATATTCTGTTGAGTGGACCCAAGACTCTGTTCAGTTCAGCTCAGTCTCTCAGTTGTGTACGATTCTGTGACCCCCATGGACTGCAGCACGCCAGGCCTCGCTGTCTGTCACCAACTCCCGAAGTTTACTCAAACTCATGTCCATTGAGTCAGTGATGCCATCCAACCATCTCAACCTCTGTCGTTCTCTTCTCCTCCTGTCTTCAATCTTTCCCAATATCAGGGTCTTTTCAAACGAGTCAGTTTTTCACATCAGGTGGCCAAAGTATTGGAGTTTCAGCATCAGTCCCTCCAATGAATATTCAGGACTGATTTCCTTTAGGATGGACTGGTTGGATCTCCTTCCAGTCCAGAAGACTCTCAAGAGTCTTATCCAACACTACAGTTCAAAAGCATCAATTCTTCGGTGCTCAGCTTTCTTGACAGTCCAACTATCACATCCATATATGACCACTGGTAAAACCATGCTTTGCCTAGGTGAACATTTGATCGCAAAGTAACGTCTCTGCTTTTTAACATGCTGTCTAGGTTTGTCATAACTTTTCTTCCATGGCGCAAGCATCTTTTAATTTCATGGCTGCAGTCACCATCTGCAGTGATTTTGGAGATTCAAAAAATAAAGCCTGCCACTGTTTCCCCATCTATTTGCCATGAAGTGATGGGATTGGATGCCATGATCTTAGTTTTCTGAACGCTGAGTTTCAAGCCAACTTTTTCACTATGCTCTTCCCCTTTCTGTCGGGAGCCGGCCTGGAGAGCTCCCCTTGTGGCAAAGGTCATGAGGAAGGAGGCTTGGCATAGCAAAGGCGAGATTTAGCCTCAGGAGCCCCCCTGGATATTCTTGAGCATCTACCCCCCCAAAAAAACCCAGAGTCTGCCTACTTTATTGCTTTGTGCTCTCACCTGACTTTACTGGGGGCTGTCCCCCACCACTATCTCGCTCTCTCTAATAAAGAATTAACTTACAGCTCCAGTTAATAAAGTTCCTGGGCATTAGGAGTGTTTAAATCCAAACCCCTCAGATAGCTCTTTAACTGGCCTGACAAGTTTACCCGGACTCCTACAGCCATGCATAGGATTGTCTACAGTCTCTCAGCCTCAAGAGGCAAGGGAAGCTTAAGATATTCAAATAGCTCAGAGTCTCTCAGAAAGTTAGAAACTGTCAGAATAAAACTAGTGAAAGATTTCATTAATGAGCCAATGCTTGCTGCCAAGTTTCCACATCCCCCGTATTGTATCCTTGAACGTGTATTAATATAGTTGGTATGTAGAAAAAATAAGTAGTGGCCTTGGTGTTAGCAACTTTAGACCCTTAAGGTAATAAATTCTTTCCTTTGTTGTAAACCCACTGTGCCTCTGCCCTATAGGAATGCAACTTTATCTTCGGAGGATGGCCCCAAACCTTAAAATAATTGCTCTTAGAGAAAATAAGTCTTACAGTTGACAAACCTTTGTCAAGAGTCATAAAATGTTAATAGGCCTTCTGGCCAGAAGATGATGTAGAACACCTGAACCATTTGTATACAATAAGTTTACAGGAAGAAAGTCTGGCTTACTGCATGACTCTACCCCTTCCCCCATTATCCTCTATGCATAACTTAAGGTATAAAAACTACTTTGGAAAATAAAGCTGTGGGCCTTGTTCACCGAAGCTTGGTCTCCCTGTGTCATTCTTTTTGTTTCCTTTTCCTCCTTTTCTCTTCTGTTCTTCCTTCATGCCAAAATAATTTGGAGTGTGGGAGTCCTCTGTGACCACTTATTTGCCTGGGCTTCTAAGACCCACTCGAGAAGGTGCCTAAGGTGGGGCACCTTCTGCTATTCGAGAGAGTGCCTGAAGCCTCCGTGGTCAGAGCAAGTTTGGTGTTATGAACTTTATTGATTTCCCACGTAAACCAGTTATTATTGAGCATCTAATAAATCTCTCAGCCTTTGCAATCCCTTTATCGCCGACGCCGTCATCCTGAGGGAATTCCTGGACCCAACCGGGGCTGGACTCCGACAACTTTCATCAAGAGGCTCTTTAGTCTTCTTCACTTTCTGCCATAAGGGTGGTGTCATTTGCACGTCATTTGCATGTCATTGATATTTCCTCCAGCAATCTTGATTCCAGCTTGTGCTTCATCCAGCCCAGCATTTCTCATGATGTACTCTGCATATAAGTTAAATAAGCAGAGTTACCATATACAGTCTTGACGTACTCCTTTCCCTATTTTGAACCAGTCTGTTGTTCCATGTCCAGTTCTAACTGTTGCTTCCTGACCTGCATACACATTTCTCAAGAGGCAGGTCAGGTGGTCTGGTATTCCAATCTCTTTCAGAATTTTCCATAGTTTCTTGTGGTTCACACAGTTAAAGGCTTTGGCATAGCCAATAAAGCAGAAGTATTTTTCTGGAACTTTCTTGCTTTTTCAATGATCCAACAAATGTTGGCAATTTGATCTCTGGTTCCTATGCCTTTTCTAAAACCAGCTTGAACATCTGAAGTTCACAGTTCACATACTACTGAAGCCTGACTTGGAGAATTTTGAGCATTACTTTACTAGTGTGTGAGATGAGTGCAACTGTGTGGTAGTCTAAGCATCGTTTGGCATTGCCTTTCTTTGGGATTGGAATGCAAACTGATCTTTTCCAGTCCTGTGGCCACTGCTGAGTTTTCACTGAGAGCAGCACTTTCACAGCAACATCTTTTAGGATTTGAAATAGTTCAGCTGGAATTTCATCACCTCCACTAGCTTTGTAGTGATGCTCCCTAAGTGCCACTTACTTCTCACTCCAGGATGTCAGGCTCTGGGTGAGTGATTATAGCATCGTAGTTATCTGGGTCATGAAGATTTTTTGTATAGTTCTTCTGTATATTCTTGCCACCTCTTCTTAATATCTTCTGCTTCTGTTAGGTCCATACCATTTCTGCCCTTTACTGTGCTCATCTTTGCATGAAATGTTCCCTTGGTATCTCAAATTTTCTGGAAGAGGTCTCTAGACTTTCCCATTCTATTGTTTTCCTCTATTTCTTTGCATTGGTCACTGAAGAAGTCTTTCTTATCTCTCCTTGCTATTCTTTGGAACTCTGCATTCAAATGGGTATATCTTTCCTTTTCTCCTTTGCTTTTCACTTCTCTTCTTTTCTCAGCTATTTGTAAGGCCTCCTCAGACAACCATTTTGCCTTTTTTGCATTTTTTTTTTCCCCTGGGGATGGTCCTGAACCCTGCCTCCTGTACAATGTCACGAACCTCTGTCCATAGTTCTTCAGGCACTCTATCAAATCTAATCCCTTAAATCTATTTGCCACTTCCACTATATAATCATAAGGAATTTGATTTAGGTCATACCTGAATGGTGTAGTGGTTTTCCTTACTTTCTTCAATTTAAGTCTGTTTGGCAATAAGGAGTTCATGATCTGAGCCACGGTCAGCTCCCAGTCTTGTTTATGCTGATTGTATAGAAGTCTCCATCTTTGGCTGCAAAGACTATAATCAATCTGATTTTGGTGTTGACCATCTGATGATGTCCATGTGTAGAGTCTTCTCTGGCGTTGTTGGAAGAGGGTGTTTGCTATGACAGTGTGTTCTCTTGCCAGAACTCTATTAGCCTTTACCCTGCTTCATTCTGTACTCCAAGGCCAAATTTTTCTGTTACTCCAAGGTATTTTTTGACTTCTTACTTTTGCATTCTAGTCCCCTATAATGAAAAGGACAACTTTTCTGGGTACTAATTCTAGAAGGTTCATAGAACCGTTCAACTTCAACTTCTTCAGCATTACTGGTCGGGGCACAGATCTGGATTACTGTGGTACTGAATGGCTTGCCTTGGAAACGAACAGAGATCATTCTGTTGTTTTTGAGACTGCTTCCAGGTGGTGCATTTTGGACTCTTTTGTTCACTATGTCTTTTTACTTTCAATTTTATGATTTATAATATGAGGTTTCTACCTGAAACTCCAGTTATATTCCTCACCCTCGTCTGTCCTGTTTCTCTTGCCTGTATTATTTTTAACAATCTCCACCTGTCATTCTTCCTCTAAACTCTCAGCTCTTCCACTGTGTTTTTTTCACTATGACTAATTGAGTTTACTGAAATCCACACTGATCATGATTTCTAACTTCATCTCAAATAATAAAATCTTTGATATCAATGCCAGAAGAAAAACCTGACTTTTAAAGTTAGCAAGTCATTTGTTATCTCCCATATTCTGATTCCAAATTATCTTTTCTTTTTATTCCCCCTGAATTCAAGCCATAGCATTGTACTTCATTTAATAGATCTTGTGTCCTCCCCAGCCACACCTTCCCTCATATTTTCTACTTGCCAAATATGCTAATCTTCTCCAGTTAAAAATAACATTTCCCCTGTAAAGCCTCTGAATTAATCACACTAGGGACTGAATAAGCACTATTGAACCATTATTATGCTCCTTTATCATATTCGTCTTCTGTCTTGTAGTTCAGCAAAATTATCCTCCCACGTTTATAAGTATTTTGTAGGAAGAAAGTACAGTTTATTAACTTGTGTCAAATACAAAGCTAAATGTGGGATACTGGTCACATTCTCTGATGCAACTTCAAAGCAACACCACTCCCACAGCTGGACTCTATCTACAGGACATCTACAGGACTCCATCTGTAGGTAGTATCATCTATAGGACAAAATATAAATTCCCCTTTCCATTCTAGGGTGAGGACTCATCTGGCTTTTCACACTATATGCTCAGCAAATGCCTGCAGGACACAATGAAATTGTAGGTTTAACCTATTTAGGTTCTACTTTAATAAAGCTGAAAGGACATGATAACCTTTCTCCATGTCCCTCATCTGTCATATCCTCAGTCCTACATACCTAATAGATATCCTATGAATTATCACTGTGCTCTTTCACATATCCTAGTTATCAAATTCATAGTTTGAAATATGAAAGATCAAACAGCCAAGTGTCACTGCTGGTTTGTCTCACTTTCTTGCCAAACATCAGCCTGGCTAGAGAAGGGGCTATGTTTCCTGTCTGGATCTTGTCCTACCTGTACACATAATTTCTCATATTTTCTCAGCTGAAAATCACTTCACATTAGAAGAAATTTTGTTTAACTTAAAAATCTGGCCTTGCTGTGTGGCATGTGGGATCTTAGTTCCCTGACCAGGGATTGAACTCACGCCCCCTGCAGTGCAAGCATGGAGTCTCCATCAATGGACTGCCAGGGAAGCCCCAGAAGGAATTTTAAAAGCAGAAAAGGTGTGACTGTGGAAGAAACTGATGCTATGCTGAAAAAAAAAAAAAAATAAGACATCACCAATCCCTTTCATCCTTCTGCCTCAACAATAAAGAGTGGAAAAATATAAAGCATCAGAATGCATTTTCTCCCGAGCAGCAAGCAGCAGACAGGGACATAGTTCTTTCCCATGGGATAAAGACCAACGGGCCATTTTCCTGATAAGAAGGAAAGATGAAGTTGGTGACCTTCTCGCCTATTCTTTCATCTCTGAAGGCAGATCTAATAGCTGCAGTAGCAGCACCTACTTCACAAATGTAATAGCAAACAAATCACACAAAAGTCAACTTCTACATGACTGAACCATGATTGCTTTTCTCTGAACCTTTTGTTTAATAAGACAAGTAAAGCTCTACCTAGGGGGTTTCCCCAGTGGCTCAGCAGTAAAGAACTGACTTTCAATGGAGGAGATGAGGGTTTGATCCCCGGGTCAGGAAGATTCCCTGGAGAAGGAAATGACAACCCACTACACTATTCTTGCATAGGAAATCCCATGGTCAGAGGAGCCTGGCAGGCTGCAGTCCATGGGGTTGCAAAAGAGTCAGACATGACTTAGTTACTATAAACAACAACAAAACAACTTCCATTTGCTAAATAGATTACATTCATGTTTCCTGTCACTTAGAACAATATCCATTTTTATGGCCATCATCAAAAAGACAAGAGATACAGATGCTGGTGTGGATGTGGAGAAAAGAAAACACTTGTGCACTAGGAGTGTGACTATAAACTAGTCCAGCCAATATCGAAAACTGTGTAAAGGATGCTCAAAAAATTAAGAATAGAACTACCATACAATCCAGCAATTCCATGTCTGGGAATACAACTGACCCTTGATCAATGTGGGGTTAGGGGTGCCAACCTGCATGCAGTTGCTTATCTGCATTTGTTTTATCTCCCCCTAAACTGACTGACCAATAGACTACTATTGACTAGAGGCCTTTACCGATAACACACTTTGCTTGTTATATGTGTTACTTACTACAGTTTTACACTCAAGTAAGCTAGAGAAAATATTATTAAGAAAATCAGAAAGAAAAGACATTTACAGTCATGCACTATTACTTACCAATATGAGTTTATATCATCTGTTTATAAAATAAATCATTTGTCAGTACCTACATCAGTATTTTCTTATGATACAAAACACTGTAGTATATGTATTATTAATACTAACACTAGACATCATACATGAAAAAACTAATGTGAAAAAGAAATTCATATTTGGAAATTCTCTGTTGTTCCTGTGGTTGGGATCTGTGCTTTCACTGCCAAGGTTATGGGGTCAGTCTCTGGTGAGGAATCAAGATCCCAGAAAACACGCAGTGTGACTAGATTTTTTTAAAAAAGAAAGAAACTCATTTCACAATATATGTATTGTAAATCTAACCATCATGCTGTACCCCTTTTACAGTGATGAATGTCAATTATTTTTCAATGAAACTATGAAAACACCTCACAGAACTGTGCACTAAAAAGTTGAACTTAATGTAATTTTTTAAAAAAATTTCAATTTCCAAATGAAACATGACCTACTAGTCCATAAGCTATCATATGTTTCAAAAGCTGTGGTCAGCTCTTTAGTTTTTTGATAACTTTGCAGTTACTCCTTATGTTAATGCAACACACTTCTGTTTTTTGGTTGGGTAAACTGAGACTTGTGGTTTCCCTTGTAGCTCAGTCAGAACACAATCTGTCTGCAAAGCAGGAGACCTGGGTTCAATTTCTGGGTCTAGAGGATCCCTTGGAGGAGGGCATGGCAATCCATTCCAGTGTTCTTGCCTGGAGAATCCCATTACAGAGGAGCCTGGCAGGCTCCAGTCCATGGGATTGCAAGAATTGGGCATGACATAGCAACTAAACCACCAAACTGAGACTTAGCAAACACAGAGTGAGTGGCTGAGAGCATGGATTAGGATATCAAACACATCCAGGTTCAATCCCTGCCCCTGGTCACTCCATGTTTAAATGATACTAAGCCTGCTGCCTCTTTTAATGTAGCGTCCAAATCTGGAAAGCAAGACTAGAAGTCCCTGTTTATAAAGTGGTTTAGGGATTAAGTGAGGTAAGATATGCAAATGGCTAAAGAAGGATCCAACAGACACTAAGTGCTGAGGAAATATGGTCCATTGTCATGATTTTTGCTACTATTATTTTATATATTTCATTATTAATACATGCCACAGAGATATGGAAGTGACAGAGAGTTAATAATCAAAAAATGACAATATCAATCAATAAATTATGAAAGATACAAGACTCAAACCCAGGCTTCCCTGGTGGTTCAGATATCGAACCTGGGCCCCCTGCACTGGGATCAAGGAGTTTTAGCAAGTGGACCACCAGGGTAGTGCAAAGAATATTTAGATAACTATAATTTCTCTAAGAAGTCGCAGGAAGCCGATTTATGCTCTGTTGTGACATTTTATATTTTTGTAATCACAATTTTTTTGTGAGCTCAGAAAGAGACAGAATAACACCTTAAATATATAAGTATGTATTTCTTTCTCTTTAAAGAATTTTCTCTAAAAATCGGAGCAAGCCTTAAATAGACTAGGGATTCCTCTTTGTATGCCTAACTGCACCAACAGTGCACCTGTACGCACATCCACGCAGACCACGAGCGAACACCCAGCACACCGCAATCAGGCACTGGGTAAATGGTAGTAACTGCCACAGATGCTCAGGTGCTGAATGCAGTGCGTTAAGGGAAAGCATGATCCATCAGGTTCCTCTGTCCATGATGACGGCAGGCAGCAGACAGGATGATGCTGACGACATGGATTACTTCTCATTTACCAGGGATAATGTGAGACAAATGGAGCTCCCAACAAGTTGGCTATTAAGCGTTTGAGGAGCATGTATTACGATATCCCATTCCACTCAGCATGGAAATAACAACCTGGAATTAACTAGAATTTTAAATAACATCAGAAATCTTATCAGTAGTACCGCAGCCACTGTACATTAACAAGTGTTTTCAGTGGGCAGACTTCCTGTGTGGTGTTTGTTAAACCAAGTGGAGCCTGAGAAGAGGCATCAGTTCTCAGGTAGAACATTCTGGAGTCCTCTGAATTAGAATATCGGGCCTCTCTCTCCCCTTGGATGTCTGAAAAGATGATTAGTGGAGGAATAAAGTAATCAGTAAGCAGTGATGCTTCTCTGACCAGTTAAAGTTGCCATCTGCTTAGCCTGGAGAAGTCCCCCTAAGAAGTCATCTTACAATTGATTTAAGCCATTATGGGAGCTTTATACCAAACAGAAGCTATAGGCTTCTTTTCTGCCAATTTCAGGAGGATTCTTAGTGTGAAAAGCAAGTGTCCTGAAGGTGGGCTTGATGATGTGGCACCTTTTAGAAACTCTGATTTTTAAAAGATCTCTGAGATCTAGTCCTGGGAGAAAAGGCTTAAATTTTGAACTATCCATTGAAAAGAAATGAAATAAAAATCTAAATAGCAAGTCATAAGACAGACCTAACTTGTGTAAAGAAGAAGTACTGCATGACAGAAGCTTGTAAGAAGAGTTAGAAACATAAGACTGGGACCTGACTCTGAATTTCAGTCAAGCGTTGGCTCTTACCTTCAGCACAATGTCAGGACTGACTTCCATTCTGTCGTGTTTGAGTGTCAGTCACTCAGCCATGTAAAAATCTTTGTGACTCCATCAACTGTAGCCCACCAGGCTCCTCTGTTCATGAAATTCTCCAGGCAAGAATACTGGAGAGGGTTGCCATTTCCTCCTCCAGGAGATCTTCCTGACCCAGGGATCAAACCATGGTCTCCTGTGCTATGGGCAGATTCTTTACCATCTGAGCCATTAATTGCCACCTAAGCCATATGACCAGGGACAAGTCCCTCAGCTGCCAGGGACCCATGGACAACAGAGACACCTGCCTGCTCCCTGAAATCATGGGAAAGCTGAGACCCCTTAGCAGAGGCCTGGCCCAGAGCACTGCCTCAAAAATGCTAACTCTCAGTATGCGTGCATGTTAAGTCACTTAGACTGTAGCCTGCCAGGCTCCTCTGTCCATGGGATCCTTCAGGCAAGAATACTGGACCGGGTTGCCATGCCCTCCTCCAGGTGATCTTCCCAACCATGGAGTCTAACCTTCATCTCTTCTGTTCCTGCATTGGTAGGCGAGTTCTTTACCACTAGCATCACCTGGGAACACCAACTCTTAGCATGAGAGTTCAATAAAAGCCAATGGAAAACTATTAATTTATTCATACAAATCCTTTAGTAAGTGTATACTGCAAAAAAAAAAAAAATGATGAGGAAATAAGGTATAACCCTCTATAAAGACTGCCTATCTGTATAAATGAATAAATATAAATTAAGCTTACTATGTACATGAATTGTGATCCCTTCTCCAGAGTGTCTCACATGACAGGGAATGGACTGGCCCTTTTTTGTCCACAGATGACAGTTTTAGTAAATTTATGCCATCCTTCTATGAACATAAACAAATACTGCAAAAACAATTTCACAAGGGAAATGCTGTTCTTTTTCTTACTTCACAACTACCATGTCACAGAAAGGAACTTAATTCTGAAAAAAAAAAAAAAAAAACCTGGAAAAGAACTTAATTGTAACGATACCTATCACTTGGTGTTTATTGAGCAAATAGTCTATTACTTAATAATCAAGAGTCCCCTGAGTACTCATTGTAAATGTGCTCTGTACATGAAGGGAACCAGAGGAATCCATGAGCTAAATGTTTTCCCGAAGTCATATGATTTCTTGTTTGGAAAAGTCAGAATTCAGTTGGTTTCCTGGTGCCACTCAGAAGACAGTATTGCTGAAACAAACACGGTGGTGGGCATTCATCCCTATTCCTCACGCTCTTCCTTCAAATCCAGGGAGCTAGACACCCCTTCCAGTCAGTGGGTGTCTGGGCAAATCCAGGGCAAGACAACACCCTCATCTTTTCAGGGCTGTATCTTAGGAGATCCAAATTCATTCTACGGCTTGTGCCAGGCTGGATCATTCAGCCAAACTCTGAGGGAAGTGCAAGGAAGCCCACCTATGACAGAGTCCAAGCAATCTGAAGTGGGAAGTTTTATCTGTAGGAAAAGATATATTTTGGCCTCTGTCTCATCTGACTCCTGTTTCTATCCTTCAACTGTTTCCAAACTCAGATGGGAAGAAAAGAGGTGCAATTTAACATTTGAAGCCTGAGAAGAGGCATCAGTTCTCAGGTAGAACATTCTGGAGTCCAGATACCAAGTATCAGGAGGTAGTTGGGTGAGAGACCTCTTAGTTTAAATGAGATTCCGGAACATCTAACTGTCTTCTCCAAAGTCAAAGCCATCTGCTCTCAGAACTACACAGCCATGATCCAGTGGTTAAGAGTCTGCCTTGCAGTTCAGGGGATACTGGTTAGAACCCTAGTCCAGGAGGACCCCACTGCTCAGTGCCACGGAGCAGCTGAGTCCATGCATGATGGCTACTGAGCCCACAGGCAGCAACTACTGAAGCCAGGACACCCCAGAGCCCGTGCTCCACCACAGGAGGGGCCACCGCAATGAGAAGCCCGTGCGCCACCAGCTGGAGAGTAGCCCCCGCTCGCCACAACAATAGACAGCCTGTGTGCAGCAAAGAAGACCCAGCACAGCCAAAAGATAAGTGAAAGTGAAAGAAAGTGAAGTTGCTGAGTCGTGTCCGACACTTTGCGATCCCATGGACTGTAGCCTACTAGGCTCTTCTGTCCATGGGATTTTCCAGGCAAGAGTACTGGAGTGGGTTGCCATTTCCTTCTCCAAGAGATCTTCCTAACCCAGGGATTGAATCCGGGTCTCCTGCATTGTAGGCAGACGCTTACTGTCTGAGCCACCAGAGAAAAGTAAGTAGTTTTTAAAAAGAGAGAAATGCACAGCCTATCATATATTATCCCATCCAACTGATAGGATTATAAATCAAGAAAAAACATGACAGGCTATATTATTCTGAGAGACCTGAGAAGATCCTAGCTAGTAACAGCATAGGATGTCTTCTCATCTGGGTAGGAAGTAAAACAAAGACCAAAAAAGAGAGAAAAAAGATGAGCACCTTCCAGGAAGGCGCCCTTTTAGAGTGAGTAGCCTGTGGCACCAAGCCCACCCTGGCCGCTGAAGCTGCAGAGGGACGCTGGCTAGCTTCAGGTCTTGGGGGCTCAGTCTCCTCGCCTCAAAGTTAACACCATCTGTCTCTTCAAATTGTTTTGCATGTGTGCATGCTAAGTCGCTTCAGTCATGTCGGACTCTTCACAACCCCATGGACTGTAGCCCACCAGGCTCCTCTCTCCATGGGATTCTCCAGGCCAGAATACTGGAGTGGGTGGCCATGCCCTTCTCCAGGGGATCTTCCTGACCCAGGGGTCAAACCTGTGTCTCCTATAGCTCCTGCACTGCAGGCAGATTCTTTACCGCTGAGCTACTGGGGAAGCCCCAAATTGTTCTAAATATTATTATTTGGAAGTATTACTATTTGTATATGATGAAGCCATCAGATCAGGGGCTGACTGCCTTAGAAAAGTACTTTGTGGTCCACAGTTCCTGAGAGGTGGGGGCATGCCAGACCACAGGAGAGCAAATATGGGAGGGGAGCGGGGAGGATGAGGGACCCCAGAGGAAAGAGAGGTAAGGGGAAGATGTGGGTAAGAACCTCTATGGAGGTTTCTGTGGGAAGGAAAGGGCAGGCAGGGGAACCAGGTTTGGGACTGGCTAACTGATTCACCAGTGGGTTCCAAGCACACAGGCTGCCCCTAGGTGTCTGGTACTCAGCCCTGGGGTCCTTAGGGCAGGTGGCTGGTGGTCTGCAGTGTGAGAACTCCCTAAGAACTCAATAGAGATGGGGGCTGGGGAGGATCTGGGTGGGTTGTTCACACACAAGAGGTACCTTCAATCTCTAGCAACTGGTTGACCCTGTGGGGCGACATCTCTCCAGGGTCAACAAAGCCCCAGATGTCCAAGAATCAGAAACATACAGTCAGCACACTCTGTTCTTCAGTTATTCTTGCCTCATCCAGTTTAAGCAAAAATATAGCCTAGTGAATGGAGCAAAGACAGGTAGATATTTTAAGTCACAATTCAAAACCTCAAAGGACAACAAATCATAGCTTCACTTAAAATTTACAAACGTCATCTTTATAAATATTGGCTTCTGCATGTTACATTATTTCTACTCTTTCTTTTCCTAGCAGCAAATGAGAATAAGCTGTGTTCATGCTATCAACACAATGACTACCTCTTAACTATCATGGCCACAGGTCACATTCTTGGGGGTTTTTTCTCCTAATAATTCTTATAAAAAGTGAAAGTCACTCAGTCGTGTCTGACTCTTTGCAACCCCATGGACTATACAGTCCATGGAATTCTCCAGGCCAGAATACTGGAGTGTGTAGCCTGTCCCTTCTCCAGGGGATCGTCTCAACCCAGGAATCAAACCCAGGTCTCCCTCATTGCAGGTGGATTCTTTACCAGCTGAGCCAGAAGGGAAGCCCAAGAATACTGGAGTGGCTGCTGCTGCTGCTAAGTCTCTTCAGTCATGTCCAACTCTGTGCGACCCCACAGACGGCAGCCCACCAGGCTCTGCTGTCCCTGGGATTCTCCAGGCAAGAACACTGGATGGGTTGCCATTTTCTTCTCCAATGCATGAAAGTGAAAAGTGAAGTCGCTCAGTCATGCCCAGCTCTTAGCGATCCCATGGACTGCAACCTACGAGGCTCCTCTGTCCATGGGATTTTCCAGGCAAGAGTACTAGAGTGGGGTGCCATTGCCTTCTCCGACTGGAGTAGCTAATTGATCTCAAATGAGAGAGAGGAGGTACTGCATGCTCAGGTAGTGTGACTTGCAGGGTGTTGGCAATATGAGCCCAGGAGGACTCCATGTCTTCATGGAGCTTACAATCTAGTATAGGAAGCAGGTGGTTTGGTTTCTGTGGCCACAGACCAGCAAACACAGACCAGCAAACACATCAGATAGATGACTTGTGCACACACTGATAAATCAGGATATAACCTCAAAAGCTGAGACGTCAATTAGATGCTTTGCCCATTGGACTCCAGAACAATGGACATTTGAAACATGGTATTCTTACTATGAAGTTCAGTCATGGACTGTTGCCTGCCAGGCTTCTCTGTCCATAGAATTCTCCAGGCATGAATCCTAGAGTGGGTAGCTATTCCCTTTTCCAGAGGATCTTTGCAATCCAGGGATCAAACCAGGGTCTCCGACATTTCAGGCAGATTCTTTACCATCTGAGCCACCAGGGAAGCCTCATAATTATACAAACCACTCCCTAATAACTAAATATCAAGATGGTTAAGAGGGTCTTTAATCTTCCACCCAGAAAAGCACTTGAGAACACAAAGGTTGCAACAGCGTGAGACATTTGGTAACTTATTAGAGATCCTCAGGCTGTTAGTTCTACTAGTGCAGAATAACATGAGCTTTAACAATGAAGGAAAAGAAAACAAAGCTGACTTATTTTGATGTCATTGCTAGTTTTTATGTGATAAATATGTATCAAAAAATCCCCACCAAAACTACAAAACCTAAAGCCATTAATTTTGCCCTATGAATGTACAAAATGCCAGAACTTGATTTTACTTTAACTATTAGATTTGTTTCTTCAATAGATGCAAAGATAATTTCATACATTGATTCATTCTGCCACTGATCTTCACTCTGATTTAGAAATACGGTCTCTATAATAAGTCCAATCTGAATAAATGAACAAAGTTCACCCTTCAAAACTCTGAGATTCATTTATTATCGCATGAATAGTGAATCTATTCATTTCCCATAAAAGAGACAAAAACAAGGCTAAAACTCAAATGCACACAACAATTGAATCCTCACCATAACAGATAATCTACTTAAAGCTTCATGTTGCCCACATATGTTATTGATCCAGATGTTTTAAAGAAAATGTCAAGTGACAGGAGGTTCAAATCAAACTCGGAAGTTAAAATGTGTCAGTCACCATCGTGTTTTAAGTGCTTGCTGACTGATCAAATGTTTAACGAGAAATGGGTTATTCAGAATTTGGTACCTAAATAACCATTTGTGTGGATAATTTACTGAGAAAAATTATCAAAAAGATCATCAAAGATTACCAGTTATTAAAGATTATTAATTATGAAAGTTTCTTTTTGCCATTTAATGTATTTAATTCATTTAGGAAGATACCCTAGGAGAATTTTTCAGGCTTCAGCAGATTAAGAATAACTTTTCTTTTCTTTCTCTTTATATTTTATGCTGTAACTGATTGTAGAGTAACTTTAGCACATTTGAAATGTCAACTTTAGAAACCTGAATTCCTCAAAGTGTGGGCACTCACTTGGAACTCCAGAGTTGGTATAAGGATTATTTTAAGCTGAAGACATTTGAAATTCAACATATGGAGAGTGAAGCCTTTTCAGAGTTCTCTTATCTGACTAAAAACAGAAACTTTTTAGAAACGAGGACTGCCTTATATTCCCTCTTCAGGGCAGCTTCTACTTGAAGGAGAGAAACCAAGAGTAAACCTACCATATATTCCCTTTTAAGGAGAGTTTTATGACCCTGAAGAAAATAGGAAGGTCCTGAAGAAGACAAAAAATGAAAAGCAGAAAAAACTGTAGTTTTTTCTATTATATAATAATATTAGAGTATATAATATATACCATATAACAAGTCAAATATTACCGTCAACTTATTTCCCATTTTTTCTCCTAAAAACCCATTTATCTTTCCTAAACAACCCTATCTGTCCTTCACATGGAAGCCATTTCTCCCCCTTCCATTCCCCTACAAAGTTTGCCCTTTAACCATTTAACCAGCAAGCTATTTCTCTTGTTGGCTCATGTGTGCATACAAACTTTTTATCAGTTCATCAGGTGTCAATTTCATCAGGTGTCAATTTAACTCACAGGTTTCAATAACTGAACCTAAGAGGAAAGAGGAAAACATTTATCTTCCCCCTAAAAATATGTATTGGGGTAAAGAATGGAATTGCTGATATGCTGATCTGGAGATGAGAAAGGGACATGGAACTGGAAGGACATCAGAGGGGTACTATCACAATAGATTCCAACTCATCAATAAAATTTGGAGGGAAGCTGAATTCTCAGAAACAAGTTTGAAATGAGCCCAGGATGCTGTTCTCACATTAGTACAGCTGTTCGCCCCTCATTTTAAAATTCCTTTTATTTTTCCTTAGTAGATGATAGTGATGCAAAAGTTTGACACTAAAACATTCAAAATTTGAACTATGAGAGTGTTTTCCCCTTAGGTACTTATTCTCCAGATGTGTATTCTGAAGAACAAACGCCCCTATGTTCAATTTAAAAATAAAAGTAATTTCACCCTTTTCTTTTCCCCTTCCCACACAGAGATTTTCTGGTATTTAAAGTGCAGCTAACAACTTTTCACTCTCTTGGAATTTTCAGTGGCATCTGCATGAAAATTAAGAAATACTTTGGGAAAGTAATTTAATTTTGCAAATGCAAAGCTAATCTCCGCTCATCATCAAGGCAATAAAACATAAAAGATTTCTATATGAGGAATCTCAATTTAAAAAACTTTATAGAAGTGAATTACAATGAAGTAAACAATCTTAGAAGCAGTACCATGGCAGAGGAGCATCCCAGTTATACAGCTACCCGGGCAGGAATTTAGAGCCTCAGACGCACCTGTCCTGCTAACCAGATTGTTGGCAGTGATGACTGCAACTTTTTTTTTCTCCTTCCAAGATTTCTGGCTCCTGGAAGAAGACAAAAAGCTTCAAGTTGAGAAAAATCAAACCGGAAAAAGGGAGAACATTTAGCTTTTGAAGAAATACGTGTGGCACTTGCTTACTTTCATCCTTTGGAAGGTGGTTACGTTCCCACCCTTTTAAAAAGAACTCTGTACCATCTGGATTTTACAAGCAGCAGCTCTTCCGCCTCCACTTTATTCAATCCTGCTCTCCCAGGATATAGCACACAAACTGAGGTTAGCGTCAAGACAGAGTCAAAGCAGCCTTTTTGTGTCATTTGGCAACTTTTCCTTTGTGAAATTAATTTCACAAACGACTGTAAGTACTTGGGACTACAAGTATTTGGGAAAGCTTTTTTTTTTTTTCTATTTGAACTATAAGTACCTGGGAAGGTTTTTTTTTTCCCCTATTTCCTATACTACTATTAATCCTAGTATTAAAGATGGGTTAAGATTAAACATTCAAACAAGAAAAGTGATTAGCATTTGTGGAGCTTATCAGCCCCATGTGTAGACTTCATCTACTGGAATCACTTCAGTGATAAGTTCACTATTCCAACAGCTTATTAACTATTTTTATTCAATAAACAAATGATGCAAGAGATTTTTTTCCAAGAATGGCTTTGCAGCCTAGAGATGGAAAGCATCTTCTTATACCACTAGGACTATTTTTTCATGTACTATCAATTAAAATAGTACTTGGAAAAGACTCTCGTCTCTTCAGAGGGTCTGTGATGATTCAGAGCCATACTCAACGTTCTTAGCCTTCCAATGGTACTTTTTTAATCCTGCTCTGAGACCTTAGAACTTCTTTCACTCTCCTTCTATTCAACACTGTTGTTGTCGTTCAGTAGCTCAGTCATGTACGACTCTTTGTGACCCTGTGGATTGCAGCACACCAGGCCTCCCTGTCTATCACCAACTCCCGGAGCTTGCTCAAACTCATGTCCATTGAGTCGGTGATGCCATCCTACCATCTCATCCTTTGTTGTCCCCTTCTTCTGCCTTCAATCTTTCCCAGCATCAGGGTCTTTTCCAAGGAGTTGGTTCTTCGCATCAGGTGGCGAAAGCATTGGAGCTTCCGCATCAGTTCCTCCAATGAATATTCAGGACTGATTTCCTTTAGGATTGACTAGTTTGATCTCCTTCCTGTCCAAGGGACTCTCAAGAGTCTTCTTCAACACCACAGTTCAATTCTTCAGTGCTCAACTTTCTTTATGGTCTAACTCTCACATCTGTATGTACATAGCTACTAGAAAAACCATATCTTTGACTAGACAGACTTTTGTGGACAAACTGAAGTTTCTGCTTTTTAATATGAATATGATTCATATGAATACAATTTTGAAATAGATTTCAGTATTAATGCTGTCCAGAATGTTAACTGTTTCTGAAGGTAGGCTAATTCTATTACATCTTTTATAAACAATATTGCCTGATATACACTCATATACTAAACCAATGATGATGCTGTCATATTTTCCCCATCATCCAACCCTTTTTATGACCACACATTAGCCTTCTCCCTCTCCCATGTTATGCAATGAGATATCATTTTAAGTGTCATGTACATAAAAGCCATGTTATAGCTTTGAAATAGAGTAAAAATTAAAATGATACAGAAACAAATCTATAATTTTGAAGATATTAATACACTCCTTTCAGAAACTTTTGAGATATGCAGAAAAAATATGCAACAATAACATGTGAATAATGTGATTTTAAAAATGGAATTTTATACTGCAATGGAAAATGCACTTGAACTCTGCTCAGTATTTTGTGATAGCCTGGATGGGAGGGGAGTTTGGGGGATAATGGATACATATACATGTATGGCTGAGTTCCTTCACTGTTCACCTGAAACTACTAGGTTAGTGAAAAAGTAATTGTGGTTTCAGACCATGACTTTTAAATCATTATAACTAGGCTCAAACACATCTTTATGAATCAAAATAGGAACCATTCACCATTGTCCAGATGCATGAAGGAGGGGTAGTTGGCTGGTGAGAGGTCAGGTGAGGATGCAGACGGGCCCTTTCTGTTGACCAAGGCTGGCTGCAGATGCTGCAGTTTTCTGTCTCATCAATTTGCTGAGCACACTTTTCAGATGCAATGGTTTCATTGGAATTCAGAAAGCTGTAATGGATTAGATGGGCAGCAGATCACCAAACAGTGACCATGACCTTTTTTTGGTGCAAGTTTGGCTTTGGTACGCTTACTCCTTGGAAGGAAAATTATGATCAACTTAGATAGCATATTCAAAAGCAGAGACATTACTCTGCCAACAAAGGTTCGTCTAGTCAAGGCTATGGTTTTTCCTGTGGTCATGTACGGATGTGAGAGCTGGACTGTGAAGAAGGCTGAGCGCCGAAGAATTGATGCTTTTGAACTGTGGTGTTGGAGAAGACTCTTGAGAGTCCCTTGGACTGCAAGGAGATCCAACCAGTCCATTCTGAAGGAAATCAGCCCTGGGTGTTCTTTGGAAGGAATGATGCTAAAGCTGAAACTCCAGTACTTTGGCCACCTCATGCAAAGAGTTGACTCACTGGAAAAGACTCTGATGCTGGGAGGGATTGGGGGCAGGAGGAGAAGGGGACGACAGAGGATGAGATGGCTGGATGGCATCACTGACTCAATGGACATGAGTCTGAGTGAACTCCGGAAGTTGGTGATGGAGAAGGAGGCCTGGTGTGCTGCGATTCATGGGGTTGCAAAGAGTCAGACACGACTGAGCGACTGAACTGAACTGAACTGAATTTGGCTTTCGGAAGTGCTTTGGAGCTTCTTCTCAGTCCAACCGGTTGCCGCCAGTTGTCATATAAAGTCCACTTATCTTCGCACATCACAATCTGATCGAGAAATAGTTCTTCGTTGTTGCACAGAATAAGTGAAGACAACACTTTAAAGCAATGATTTTTTTTTTTCATTCTCGCCAGCTCATATGGCACCCACTTATCAAGCTTTCTCACCTTTCCAATTTGGCTGAAATGCCACATGACCATAGAATAGCCGACATTGAGTTCTTCAGCAACTTCTCATGTGGTTAGTTGTAAGATGATCAGCCTTGATGACGGTTCTCAGTTGGTCGTTGACAACTTCTGATGGGTGACCACTATACTCCTCATCTTCAAGGCTCATCTCCCTGGCAAACTTCTTGACCCATCACTGCACCATATGTGCATTAGCAGTTCCTGGGCCAAATGTGTTCTTGATGTTGCAAGTTATCTCTGCTGCTTTATGACTCATTTTGAACTTGAATTAAAAAAACACTCAAATCTGCTAACATCATTTCTGTCTAAAATAAATGTAAAATAAATAGCAAGAAATCATTAGCAAAAGTACAAAGTGAGAAATGTGCATTAAAATGATGTATAACATAACCACATTTATTTAAGAATGTATTCCAGTATCAACTGGCAAAGTTCAACAATGCAAAACTGCAGTTACTTTTGCACCATCCTAATATTACAACATTGTTAATCAGCTATATCCTAATACAAAAGTTAAAAAAAAAAGATAGAAAATGCACTTGCATCAAACACACATTAAAAACACGACTGTAGAGATCATAAAAGAATTCTTAACTATTTTAAAGAACTGATATTATAAAAACTGTATTATTGGATCAGACCATGATAAAATTTGAAATCAATGATAATACACAGCTTAAAAAACCCATGTGTTCCAGAAAATAAAAGAGCACTTCTTTTTCATCTGACAGTAAATTTGAAAATACAGGTTAAATAGATTAAAAAAATGAACATTCAAAATTGACCCAAGAAGTGGAAAATTTAATGAGGATCATGAAAAATCAAAACAGTGATAAGCATTCTTTCACAAAAGTTACCTTACTGAACTAAGGAGTCCTATGGAAGAGTTTTATCAAACTTTTCCCAAATCCACATAAGAACAGGATATGTCTCCCAACCATTTTATAATGGTAGTGACTCCTGCAGAGTCAGCAATTTACTTACAGCCTAGAGTGAGAAGAGATGGAGATAAGATTCTATTTCCATACAAAAAGAACACTTAGTTTATATATTTTTAGGAGTGATACACACCAATTTGAATATAGTTATCCAGGATGGCCAACCAACATGTAAGGCTTTTCAAAAGGAAATATTCTATTTCTTTGGAGACAGCATCATCCCATTGAGGTCTGGGTCTTTTCCTACTAGGGAATCAAGACATTGTAACTAACAAAAGAGTTCATCCTGAACACCACCACCAAAAGTAAGTGGGAAATGTAATGAAAAAAATAACAACAGAATTTATTTTAAAATACTGAGAAAATAACTAGTATTGTGTAAAATATTTATGAAGTACATTCTGAAACTTTATTAAAAGACATCAAAGATATGTTAATAAATGTAAGGATATTCCACGTTTATGTGGCAAAGACTCCACACTATAAAGATAATGTGTGGGTTAATTTAGAGAATCTAGTTAATCTAAAATTGAATGCAATTGCAAACAAAATCCAATTGCATTTTGTGGGACACTTAACATACTGCTAGTGTACATTACACTGAGAAATGATTGTACCAGTGAAGGTCTGAAAATAGCTCAAAAATATCGAAATCAAACAAAGGAAACTTGAAATGTCATAGTAATTAAGAGAGAACAGAAAACAAAAGATTGATAGAAACAAATAAAGGGCTTAGCTCACTACAATTTACTCTATGAAAAATAGTATAGAAGGATTTCATCATTTGGGGAGAAAATTAAATCCCTGCTCATACAATATGTAAAAAATATTTCAGATAGATGAAACCTATTAGTGTGAAAAGTGAAACTTGGAAAGATTAGAAGAAACTACAGAATAAAAATTTTATGATGTTAATAGGGTAAGAGCAGATTTCTTAAACAAATATAAAGGAAAAAATGAAGTGCAATAGAAAAACTCATAGATTTAACTATGTTAAAATCAGTAGTATTTTATAATGAAGAACGTCACAGATACAACCAAACTAAAATTACCAGGCCTTGAGAAGACATCTATAATGTGTCCAACTAAGAAGGATTAAACTACATAAAAACATCCTAAAAATCAACAACAACAACAAAATGCAGTACTGGAGGATGGGCTGAGAATGTGACACACATTTCACAGGAAAAACACACACACACACACAAGTGACAGGTATAGCAAGACGTGGTCAAAACCTCAGTGATAATCAATGAAATGAAATTAAAATGAGACTAAAATCTCACTTCCCCCAACATAGTTTAAGCAACACTTAATACTACAGGAGGCTTTGGAAATAAACATCCTTGCACACTGTTTGCTGGGAAGTAAGTGGATAAGACTCTGTGAAAGATAGTAGCAGCAACTGAAAAACTGAAAATGCCTGTATGTATACAACTCCATGCTTTCCACACTTGTTTCTAATAACTAGAAGTTGGAGACAAACTAAATGGCCATCAAAGTAGGATAGGAAATGAAATTTGCCAAAATCATAAAGCAAAATACCATAGAGCAGTAAAAGCAATAAAATAAACCTACATTTGTTAAAACAGATCACAGATACACAATTTTGAGTCAAGCAAGCAAGATACAGGATGAGACCTAAACTATGATACAATTTACATATATTTTTAAAGCAACACAACACAATATATACATATTAGAAGGACTACAGACCATGAACTAGGGGCATGAGGCAGAGGAAGAAGAATGGAACTGGTGGTTCAGGGTTAACACACCAAACTCCCAATTTCATGGGGTCTGGGTTCAATCCCTGGTGAGGGAACTAGATTCCATGTGCCACAACTAAGAGTTCACATGCCAACAACTAAGACCCAATGAAACCAAATAAATAAACTTTTTTAATAAAGAGTAACAATGCCAAAAAAAGGAACGGGGGAAAAAAAAGGCCAATAATGATACTGTTCATCTGAGGAGCTCAGTGAATTCAATCAACCCGATTGTGTGATATCCTGCGCAAAGAAAATAAAGAAATTCTGGAACCAAACCAACGATAATGGTTGAATAGAAAATGTTAAGGACAGGAGATGGCAGAGGAGAAATCTATTGTACAAATTAAGTGGAAAGCAAAATACATATGGCAAGTGGACATAAAAAAACCAAGTTCCTGCATTCAAGAAGGAACTAAAAATAGTAGTATCGCTGTAGTCTTGTTTTGCTGAGTGGAAAGCAGAAAGGTATATATCAAATTGTTGAGCTAAATCATTAGTTTCTTGAGTTTTCTATTGCTGCTGTAACAGATCACCAAAAACTTACTGAATGAAAACAACACAAATTTATTATCTTACAAGCTTTGTAGGTTAGAATTTCAACATGAGTTTCACTGGGCTAGAATCAACATGCAGGGAGAGCTGGGTTTCTTTTTGGAGGCCCCACAGGAGAATCCGTTTGCCTTTCATAGCTTCCAGAGGCTGAGCACAGCCCCTGTGCGGTTCCTGACTCCCCTGTGTGCCATCTTCAAAGACAACAACCTTGCCCCTTTCTGACTATGTTTCTGCAGTCACATTGCCCTCTTACTCACCTCTTCTGCCTCTCTCTTACTTAAAAAAAAAAAAAAAAAAAAGTCTTTTTTTTTAATAAGGTCAGAATCTCAGTTTTAGGCTATTGAATTAGGCAGGCTCCATTCTCATTAGGAGACGAAGTATCAAACTTCCATGTTCAAGACATCATTTTGGTCACAATCTTTTTTTTTTAAATCCATACAAACACTGATATCATTTCAAACTGCTACTGCAATATACAAGATGAAAACCATGAAAAGCCAAAAATTTCCGCTAACAAACTCTTAGGCGCTCTTCTCTTCCTAAACTTGTAAAAAGGACTTCATAGCCCAAATCAACTGATATTCTTCAAGGAAGAGGAAATATTTTTGAACTCTTTCTTTCGAGTTGGTTGATGACAAATAGGCTATTTCAGCAAATTTCTACTTGCTTCTGTTTCTCTTTGGTGTATAAAGAGTTGATTTACCACTGAAGCAAAATCTTTTGAGGGTTTTATCTTTCATATGGTCGTGAAAACACTGTAATCAGTTCTGCATTCCTGATTAGAGTTAAGGACCTTTCATGAAGTCCGTTTATTATAAATGTGGACATTATCAAAGGAAGCCAATTTTAATAAAAAGTCTCCCTCCAGAAAAGATATTACAGGCTTGCTCCTTCTGCTGTGATAAATACTTCCAGGTGGTATTTGATGGACAGTAAGAATCCTGTGCATCTGGCATTTGTAGCACAGTTTAGAATTAGAATTTTAGATCATGCTGGCAAGCCTGAGCAATTCTTTAATTCTTCAAATGGAACACAATTTGCTCAATCTTACACAGCATTCTGATTTTAATTAAAATCTACTGTATGATATAGAAATATTACATCAACTTGCAAATCCCTAAGTTAGGGAGGGGGTGCAGCAGACACTGCTATTTAATTATTCATATTATACTTCATCAAAAGAATCTTAACATTACCAGAGGAACCAGAACAGTTTCACGCAGAGTTTATGGGTGCTAAGCATTCCAAAAGGATGTTGTGGTGCTATAAAGCAGATGCAAGGAGTCTTCATTTCTGCAGAAGAGTTTAAAAAATAAACACAGAGATCTGCTTCTTGAGTAACTAGGTTCCCCCCTAAACTTTGTCTTTCCACATGCTGTAATTGGCATTTCAGGAATGGCAACTCAGGAAGATCAACACCTAATTTAAGACCAGAAAGATACTCATTGTTCTAAGTCAATGGCTGAGTTTCACTATCCAGTATCAAACGAGGGATGGGGTGGGATGAGAGGCTAATCCCAAGATTTTGAAATGCTGCCTGTATGTCAGTAAATGCTTCCTTGTACTAAGGTTTGGGTGAAGTCCGGGAGTTGGTGATGGACAGGGAGGCCTGGCGTGCTGCAGTTCATGGGGTCGCAAAGAGTTGGACATGATTGAGTGACTGAACTGAGCTGAACTGAACTGAACTAAAGAGAAGAGGGCTGGAGCACTGGGACGACCTGGAGGGATGGTGTGGGGAGGGGAGAGGGAGGAGGGTTCAGGATGGGGAACACGTGTATACTGGCGGCGGATCCATCTTGATGTATTGTAAAAGCAATACAATATTGTAAAGTTAAGCAAAATAAAAAAAAAAAGAGAGAGAGAGAGAGAGGAGTCGTGGGTAACAAATGGAGCTCTGCCCAGACCCTCCTACATCCTTGGGAAAGAAACAGAGATTGAGAATTTGTCCTTAATGCCTGGACCACAGAAATGTGAAAACTCTTAAAAAGCGAGAACAATGCTTAGTACTGCTAGATAAATTTCACTATTGGAGTTTTAAATGCTCCAGAGCAGTTTTATTCAGGCTTAGAATGGAGAATGGCCTTGTGGGCTTCTAGCTCAGAGAAGGTGTGTATTTTCTGCTCTTGGACAAGTATGAGAAATGCTTCTTGGTGGAGTCTATAAAAATGTATTAAAGATACTCACATCTCTATTAGAAGAATTTTACCAAGTGACAGAAACATTCCCAAACTGGATCTTTAATAGGCTTCATACTTTTCTGAATTCATGAACAAATTATAGCCTGTATAACCAGCCAGACTGTATAAAACTTCAAGACAATTGTCTCTGGAACTGGGCCAAGAACTATGACAACAAATTTCCTTAGGTTTTACCTGATGCAAAGAACTGACTCATTTGAAAGGACCCTGATGCTGGGAAAGATTGAAGGTGGGAAGAGAGGGGGATGATAAAGGATGAGATGGTTGGATGGCATCACTGACTCAATGGACATCAGTTTGAGTAAACTCCGGGAATTGGTGATGGACAGGGTGGCTTTGCGTGCTACAGTTCATGGGGTTGCAAAGAGTTGGACATGACTGAAAGAATGAAGGGATGGAGCCAAAGCAAAAACAATACCCAGCTGTGGATGTGATTGGTGATAGAAGCAAGGTCCGATGCTATAAAGAGCAATACTGCATAGGAACCTGGAATGTCAGGTCCATGAATCAAGGCAAATTGGAAGTGGTCAAACAAAAGATGGCAAGAGTGAATATTGACATTCTAGGAATCAGCAAACTCAAATGGACTGGAATGGGTGAATTTAACTCAGATGACCATTATATCTACTACTGTGGGCAGGAATCCCTCAGAAGAAATGGAGTGGCCATCATGGTCAACAAAAGAGTCCGAAATGCAGTGAAAGTGAAAGTGAAGTCGCTCAGTCATGTCCGACTGTTAGCGACCACATGCAGCCTACCAGGCTCTTCTGTCCATGGGATTTTCCAGGCAAGAGTACTGGAGTGGGGTGCCATTGTCTTCTCCATTGACATATAATATATATAAATCATATATAAATCAATATACTTGAATTAATCTTTATAACATATCAATTAATATATATTACAGCAATACAACACGTACACAGCTAATACCAACCAACACAAACCAATGTACTGCAATAATACATGTCACACACACACAATATAATTACACAGTATATAGAACATATATCATCACAGGACATCAGTCCATACCAATTAATATCAGCCATACACACATTATATTACTGCAATAATATATGAAATGCAGTACTTAGCTGCAATCTAAAAAAATGACAGAATGATCTCTGTTCGTTTCCAAGGCAAACCATTCAATATCACAGTAATCCAAGTCTATGCCCCAACCAGGAATGCTGAAGAAGCTGAAGTTGAATGGTTCTATGAAGACCTACAAAACCTTTTAGAACTAACACCCAAAAAAGATGTCCTTTTCATTATAGGGGACTGGAATGCAAAAGTAGGAAGTCAAGAAACACCTGGAGTAACAGGCAAATTTGGCCTTGGAATACAGAATGAAGCAGGGCAAAGACTAATAGAGTTTTGCCAAGAAAATGCACTGGTCACAACAAACACCCTCTTCCAACAACACAAGAGAAGACTCTGCACATGGACATCACCAGATGGTCAACACCAAAATCAGAGTGATTATATTCTTTGCAGCCAAAGATGGAGAAGCTCTATATAGTCAGTAAAAACAAGACCAGGAGCTGACTATGGCTCAGACCATGAACTCCTTATTGCCAAATTCAGACTTAAATTGAAGAAAGAGGGAAAACCACTAGAGCATTCAAGTATGACCTAAATCAAATCCCTTACAACTATACAGTGGAAGGAACAAATAGATTTAAGGGCCTAGATCTGATAGATAGAGTGCCTGATGAACTATGGACTGAGGTTCGTGACATTGTACAGGAGACAGGGATCAAGACCATCCTCATGGAAAAGAAATGCAAAAAAGCAAAATGGCTGTCTGGGGAGGCCTTACAAATAGCTGTGAAAAGAAGAGAAGTAAAAAGCAAAGGAGAAAGGGAAAGATATAAGCATCTGAATGCAGAGTTTCAAAGAACAGCAAGAAGAAAAAAGAAAGCCTCCTTCAGCGATCAATGCAAAGAAATGGAGGAAAACAACAGAATGGGA
Organism: Tragelaphus eurycerus; assembly: GCA_935064755.1. Classification (NCBI taxonomy): domain Eukaryota; kingdom Metazoa; phylum Chordata; class Mammalia; order Artiodactyla; family Bovidae; genus Tragelaphus; species Tragelaphus eurycerus. The sequence goes on from CAKXYN010000051.1 coordinate 4,884,391, forward strand.
AAGACTAGAGATCTCTTCAAGAAAATCAGAGATACCAAGGGAACATTTCATGCAAAGATGGGCTTAATAAAGGTCAGAAATGGTATGGACCTAACAGAAGCAGATATTAAGAAGAGCTAGCAAGAATACAGAAGATCTGTACAAAAAGATCTTCACAACCCAGATAATCACGATGATGTGATCACTGACCTAGAGCCAGACATCCTGGAATGTGAAGTCAAGTGGGCCTTAGAAAGCATCACTAGGAACAAAGCTAGTGGAGGTGATGGAATTCCAGTGGAGCTATTTCAAATCCTGAAAGATGATGCTGTGAAAGAGCTGCACTAAATATGTCAGCAAATTTGGAAAACTCAGCAGTGGCCACAGGACTGGAAAAGGTCAGTTTTCATTCCAATCCCAAAGAAAGAATGCTCAAACTACCGCACAGTTGCACTCATCTCACACGCTAGTAAAGTAATGCTCAAAATTCTCTAAGCCAGGCTTCAGCAATACATGAACCATGAACTTCCTGATGTTCAAGCTGGTTTTAGAAAAGGCAGAGGACCCAAATATCAAATTGCCAACATCCGCTGGATCATCGAAAAAGCAAGACAGTTCCAGAAAAACATCTATTTCTACTTTATTGACTATGCCAAAGCCTTTGACTGTGTGGATCACAATCAACTGTGGAAAATTCTGAAAGAAGATGGGAATACCAGACCACCTTATCTGCCTCTTGAGAAATTTGTATGCAGGTCAGGAAGCAACAGTTAGAACTGGACATGGAACAACAGACTGGTTCCAAATAGGAAAAGGAGTACGTCAAGGCTGTATATTGTCACCCTGCTTATTTAACTCATATGCAGAGTACATCATGAGAAATGCTGGGCTGGAAGAAGCACAAGCTGGAATCAAGATTGCCGGGAGAAATATCAATAACCTCAGATATGCAGATGATACCACCCTTATGGCAGAAAGTGAAGAGGAACTAAAAACCCTCTTGATGAAAGTGAAAGAGGAGAGTGAAAAGGTTGGCTTAAAGCTCAACATTCAGAAAACGAAGATCATGGCATCCGGTCCCATCACTTCATGGGATATAGATGGGGAAACAGTGGAAACAGTGTCAGACTTTAATTTTCTGGGCTCCAAAATCACTGCAGATGGTGACTGCAGCCATGAAATTAAAAGACACTTACTCCTTGGAAGGAAAGTTATGACCAACCTAGATAGCATATTGAAAAGCAGAGACATTACTTTGCCAACAAAGGTCTGTCTAGTCAAGGCTATGGTTTTTCCTGTGGTCATGTATGGATGTCAGAGTTGGACTGTGAAGAAGGCTGAGCGCCGAAGAATTGATGCTTTTGAACTGTGGTGCTGGAGAAGACTCTTGAGAGTCCCTTGGACTGCAAGGAGATCCAACCAGTCCATTCTGAAAGAGATCAGCCCTGAGATTTCTTTGGAAGGAATGATGCTGAAGCCGAAACTCCAGTACTTTGGCCACCTCATGCGAAGAGTTGACTCATTGGAAAAGACTCTGATGCTAGGAGGGATTGGGGGCAAGAGGAGAAGAGGACGACAGAGGATGAGATGGCTGGATGGCATCACTGACCTGATGGACCTGAGTCTGTGTGAACTCTGGGAGTTGGTGATGGACAGGGAGGCCTGGCGTGCTGGGATTCATGGGGTCGTAAAGAGTCGGACACGACTGAGCGACTGATCTGATCTAATCTGATCTGAGTGACTGATCTGAAGTGATACAAAATTCTAGGACTTTGCTTCTAAATTAGACTTCAGTAAAGTTAACTCTGCCCACCTGATATTCCATATACCCCAAAACTCAACCTACACTGGGGCAAAAAAGGAGAATAATTGCAACAGATAGTATTACTGTTCTCAATTAGTTACTTGCCCACACGCCTAAGCCATGCCATGTGACTTACAGTACCTCCTTTGTTCCATAATGGACAGGCTTGGTCATGTGACCCATCTTAGGCAACAGAACATAATGAAGAACATGTATACCAGAAACAGAACATGTATACCACATCCAATAAGAAGGCTTTAGAGTCCCTGATCTTTTGTCCACTGACACTTTCCTGCTATGCTCTGTGCACACCATGCACCCTGGACCCTGACTAGAAAAAAATAAATACAGCAAAAGCACAACTAAGCTGCAGACACTCCAGCTAGAATGCAATAAGAACAAAAAATATAAATCTATGTTGGTTCTAAATTACTGACATTTTATTATCAAACCAAAACCTTGGCAAAGGCTAATACTGCTTTAAAACTTGCAGTATCAATTGATAGTTATTGAGTTGCTAGTATATTCTCACATTGAGCTGAATGCTTTCACAAATGTAATTTTATTGTCATGGCTTATATAATTTAGAATTCAGAAATCTGAGCTTGCAAACTCAGTAACATGCAATCTACAGTCTCAGTTTTTTACATAAAAAATAACATTGTGCTGCAGTCTGGAAAGCTAACATGGTTAATTCTCCAGCCACCATGTCCCCCTTACAATTTTCTGGAGGTACCTCAGACTTCCATACTTTGCAAGTGTTGTTCTGACATTCAGAATACAGTCAGTAATACTATAATAACTCTGTATGGGGACAGATGGTAACTAGATTTATCGTGGTGATCATTTTATGGTGTACAAAATTATCTAATCACTATGTTGCACACCTGAAACTAATGTAATATTGTACATCAAGTGCAACTCAATAAAAAAAGAGAAAGTCTGTGCCTCTCATGCAACTCCTTTTTTCTACCTGTGAAAGTTACCTGTGTCACAGCTTTGGGCTCCAACGCCACATTTTGCTTAAAATCTCTGATCCTTCCAGTGGTGTCACGTTCACCACCTCCTCTGTTTTCATGCTACTTATCTTTTTACTCCAGAAGATACTAGAATATAAGCTCCTTGAGGTCAGGGACATTTGCCATCTTGTTCATTTCTCTTTCCCTGAAGCCTAGAACACCACAGGCCTGATGCCCCACTTTCGTACAGGCTACCATGAAGCCCTTGCCACAGGCTGCTCTGCATTTCTATCACTCACCAGAGTAAATCCTGAGCAGGATAAAATCTATATCTTGATCAACATTTTAGCCTCAGGGCACCACACATGGTGATTTGAACATAAAGAATGTTTACTACCTAATGTGAAATTAACAAACAAAAAAAATCTATAATATGATCAGTTTATTTTTATCCAAATACTTTTCTTAATGACTAGTTTTCATGACTATCCTATCAGTTCAATTGCCTGAGACCCAAACGGCCTATGAAATGTTAAAACAATATTTTTTTAAAAATCACAGATCCTTTATGAGGTTAGTGGTTGTAGGTAGATACATCTAGTAAATATAAGACACAAGTTGGTGCTAACTTTTTTTAGCTTCTCTATGATGGTCATCCCCCATCCCCAGTATTCTTTACATTCTAGATGTTTGACTACATCTGAAATTATCACAGTATACCCACAGTTGCTCTTCAGCATATCTCACTCTTTGGGTTGGATTTTTCTGCCCTGACTCACAAGGAAAACTTCTGGAACACAGCACTATCACAACTGGGTCCAATACCTAAAACGACTAAGACCTGAGCTGAAGACAAAGTGATGCGTTTTGCATGACAACTCTCTCGTCTATCTGTGACAGTCGAGGATTGAGAGGACCTAATCCCAGTAAGCACCATCACAACCTACACAGGGGGCTGTGAACAGCTGACCCTCCTATCTGGTCACTCTTAACTTGATTCCTTTACTCTCCAAGTAGTTGCTGCCCATGTTCTGTAGAGACTGGCTGCAGACCAAATCCAGAATGAAGTGTTTTGTTTTCCCTTTGCTAGTGATTTTGGTTCAAATACTTCATCAGCTGGCACAGTCTGAAAAAATCAAAATTTTGTACGTAGAATACAAATTTCTGATGTCACTTCAGAAGCAGATGTGACCACACTGGCTGGCGTTTCTGTAGGGCAGCACTGGCTGGAATGAAGAGGTGGCTGTTTCTCCTCTGTCAATCCCTCTGTAACTCTCTGCAGTCCGGAAGCCCTGCTTGTGTCTGATACCAGACACACAGGTAATTTATGTAACCATGGAAACATATGTGTTTGCAGTACTCCTCTTACTATGTCCCCAACACTGTGAAAGTACCGCAATCCACAGTGAGGAGAGGTGTTTGTGATCACACAGAGCCACCCTTACATTCTCAACTGTTGTCTGTAGGGTCCCCATGATGTGGGGTCCTTGCGTTTAGAGGTCAAAGTCTTTTTCATAATAACGATGTTCACTGACTTTTCACTATGTTGCTATTTGCATCTATAGTGCAGAGACAATGGTGGTAAAACTGCAGGAGTTTTAGCACCAGTCAAGCCAGTGGCAGCCAGGAATAGTAACAATCACTGTATTTTTCAAGGCCACACACTTCAGGTAAAATAAAAGAAATTCTGCTTCACTTAAGAATGTCATTAATGATGCAATAAAATTTATTTAGTAAAGTCAGGCTGTTTTCAATCTTGATCCTTGACTACTTCTATTACTAATTTTAATAGTGCTATGACAAAGGAGAATTGCATACCAAAGCACTTGTGTTACCTGCTCAAGTACAATGGTTGTTTTGAGAATAGCACTTGTGTGACTGCATTACAAGCTGAAGTAGATTCATTTTTCATGAAGCACACCCCACTTCGCTGCTTTTTTAAAGAACACCCAACAAACTAAATATTTAGCAGAAATTCTCTTGAAAATGAATGACGTGAGCTGTCATTTCAAGGAAAACACTAACAGTAGTTACTACCAATTTGAGCTCTCTAGCAAAAAAAACAAAAACTTAGAAAACTTGTATCTGCTACCAGAAGCTTGACATCTTTCTGAAAAACTAAAGACTTTCTGAAGAGAATGCCCATAACATTAATAAATGTGATTTTTTTGCTATTGCATGTATTGGGCCAAAATTTGGGATTAAGTCAATATTTCCCAAATGTCTAATATGTTGTGGTACAAAATTATCCATGAGTAAAAGATGCTTCACAGGACAGAGCAGTGAGTTCTAACAGAACTGTTAGGGGAAGCACACTGACTGAAATGGCCCACCCTGGCCAGGCACCATAGTAACCATTTGCATGAGTTGTTTTACAACAGGAGGTCCTGCTAAGGAACATGGAACTAATAAGCCACCACCAACCAGAAGAGTTCCGGAAAGGTCAAAAGGAGACACCACATGTCCCACCACCTCCTAGAATCCTTCTCACTGACATCCATCTTGGCTGAAAAAGGCGTGTACCACCAGGAAGGACTCTGAATGACTGGCTAAAGACAACCCAGAAACTAATCCCATCACCATAAAACCCGAGACTCCGAGCCACGCGGCAAAGCAGTTCTCTTGGGTTCCCTTACCCTACTGCTCTCTACCCAGGTGCCCTTTCCCAATAAAATCTCTTGCTTTGTCAGCACATGTGTCTCCTTGGATAATTCATTTCCTAGTGTTAGACAAGAGTGCAGTTTCGGGCCCTGGAATGGGTCCCCCTTCCCATAACAGAACGTGAACGTGAAGTCGCTCAGTCGTGTCCGACTCTTTGCAACCCCATGGACTGTAGCCTACCAGCCTCCTCTGTCCATGGGATTTTCCAGGCAATAGTACTGGAGTGGATTGCCATTTCCTTCTCCAAGGGATCTTCCCAACCCAGGGATCGAACTCGGGTCTCCTGCATGGTAGACAGACACTTTACCGTCTGAGCCACCAGGAAGTCCTATAACAGAACCAGGTACAAAACATTAGCAAATATGTTTTCAGATTCCACACTACAACCAGCCCTCAAGAAATTATCAGCTGTCAAGTCTGGGTACAGTGTTGAAGAAGAATGAGCACAATTATCTGAAAAGGCTGTTAAAATTCTCCATTCCAACTATGTACCTGTCCAAGACCAGTTTTTCTTCACATACTTCAACCAAAACAGGTTGCAACTGAATGAAAGTAGAAATAGATATACAGCAATCAAGCTATTTTCCATTAACCCAGTCTTTAAAGAAATCTTCAAAAATTAAAACAATGCCACTCTTCTATTTTTTAAACATTTTTAAAAAATAATTATTTTTACAAAATATATATTTATGTTATCACATTATAGGTTCATTTTATTATTTTTAATAAATCAGTGAACTATATTTTAAAGATTCATCAGTTTAAATTTCTAATACAGGGGGGACTTTGCTGGTGGTCCAGTGGTTAGGGGGGCACAGGTTTAAGTAAATGTTTTGCTTTATTTTAGATATAAATACTGTCTCTTTGAGTACATGAAGCCCTCACACATTTGTAATTGAATTTTGAACTTCAATATAATTTTTTCGTTTTTTTTGCAAGGTGTTTTTTTAATTAAAGTATAATTGCTTTACAAAGTTTGTGCTGATTTCTGCTGCACAATGAAGTGAAAATCAGTTACATTATAGATATATCCCGTTCTCTTGAGCCTCCCTCCCACCCTTCCCCATGCTACTTTCAGCGCAGGGAGAGTGGATTTGATCCCAGGTCGGGGAACTAAGATCCCATATGCTGTGAGGTGCATCCAAAAAAATTTTTTTAAGAAAAATTTAAATTAATTAAAATAAAATAAATAAATTTCTAGAATAACAAACAACTCTGTATGTAACCGACATTAACAAAGACTCTTTAGGGGGCCTCAATAATTTTTAAGATTATAAAGCTGTCCAAAGCCAAAAGTTTGAGATTTGTTGCTTTAGCATATTATTAATAATCTCATCTATCTTAATGAAATACACATTGTAACAACAGCTTATTTTACTGTCATTTCTAAAAGAAGAAAAATCCCTATTTTATGAATCAGGATCAACAGCATGCAAATATTTCAATCTTTCAAAAAAGTATTAGTTCCTCAGGCATGTCCGACTCTTTGTGACCCCACGGACTGTAGCCCACCAGGCTCCTCTGTCTATAGAATTCTCCAGGCAAGAACACTAGAGTGGGTAGCCATTCCTTTCTCCAGCGGATCTTCCTGATCCAGGAATGGAACCTGGGTCTCCTGCATGGCAGGCAGATTCTTTACCATCTGAGTCACCAGGGAAGCCCCTATAAGGCACTAATAATAACCAGGTGGGTGTAATCAATAACTAATAAGATACTGATAAATATTCAAAAACATAATTTTTTCCAGGATTTGCTATTATGAGGGAGCTAACCCAATTTTACTCCTTTTACATATCATTTAATATACAAATGTCCTCTACAGAGACAGCAACTAGGCAGAAATTTTAGCAATTAGAAATTACATAATACCCAAATATATACTCATGTATATAGAGATGTGTGTATGTAGAGATGTGTGTTTGCACATATGTGTGTGTTTATATATGTGTATCCCTGGCCTCTAACAATAATCAGTGATGGTTTTGTGGCTCCATTTCCCACACCTGAGGTACACAGTCTACATCAGTTTCCTAGTGCTGCTGTAACAAATTAAAACAATAGAGACATACTATCCTCAAGTTCTGTAGGTCGCAAGGCCAAGAGATCTCATTGACAAAAATCCACGCACTGATAGGGCTGTATTTCCTTTTAGGACAGACTCTAGTGGAGAATGTATTTCCTTGCTTTTTCCAACTCCTTGCAATCTCCTTCTTCATTTTCAGAGCCAACCATGTTGCTGAACGTCTCCATGTCTGTCTCCTGTGGCCAGGCAGCCTTCTGATCTCAGCTAGGGAAGCTACACAGATCCCTTGTGATCACATGGAGGAAACCAGGATAATCTCTCTGTCTCTCTCAAGAACTCAATCTTACTCGTACCTTCTAAATTCGTATCTCCTAAATACACAGGCATACATACATGTGTATATATTTATGTATTATGTAATTTTTAATAGCTAAAATTTCTGCTGAGTTGCTGTCTCAGTAGAGGGAATTTGCATATTAAACGACATGTGAAAGGAGTAAAAGTGGGATACTTCCCTCATCATAGCAAATCCTGGAAAAAAATGGTATTTCTATATATTTATTTTGTCTTGTACGGTAACACATACAAGTCTCCAAGGACTAGTACACGGTCTTCTTTGAGCGGCCATTGTTATGCCTACCACTCAGCCAACTGAAGTAAATTAATTGCTTCTTCATAAATTCTGTCTGTGCCATCAACACATATACCACAGTAGTTGCTGAATGGCAAAAGAGAGGTTTGTAGTAAATGATCATTCTCTCTGTTACACTAAATCATCTGAGGCTTTCATCAAAGAAAAGTGCTGTGACTCTGAAAATCAGCTGTCTATTAGGAAAAACCCAAACCATCTGATTATTAAAATAACTAGTCATCTATATAAGGACAGTCATTTCATGAAGTCTCATTCCTGTTGACCTCCCCTGCTGTACTTCTTGTCTTTGCGTGCATGTCTGATTCTTCGACCCTATGGACTGTAGCCCACCAGGCTCCTCTGTCCATGGGATTCTCCAGGCAAGAATATTGGAGTAGGTTGCCACACCATCCTCCAGGGGATCTTTCTGACCCAGGGATAGAATCTTGTCTTTTGCATCTCCTGCATTGGCAGGCAGTTTTTTTACCACTAGCGCTACCTGAGAAGCCCATCTCTGACTTTCAGTAACCACTGAAAGAATTAATCTTCCATAGGCATAAAGAAATACTCCATTCTTGTGCTAAACTAGCCAAGAAAGAAAATGATAGAAAAAATTAAAAAGCAAACACATGCATCAAACATACACATTTGTTTTCAGCCACCTGGAATTTTTCCTGTTTTTTGAACAAAATCTGACTCTATAAAAATGTCAGTATTTTCCATTGCAGCTGAAGATGTATTTAACATTTGTTGCATGTTTTAATCAAGTTGGTTAATTATGGCAAACTACATTCCAAGACATTTATGGCCAGTCATGCCTACCCTGGACAGAGCTGTGATGTGAGGGGGCCGTGCAGTGACGGGCCATTCATTTGTATGCAGTCATTTCCAGGCCTGGGCATCTTCCAGATTCACTCAATTCAGGGCAAGTCAGTTGTAACTGAGCCACAGGAAAATAACACTCAGGGCAGTGATGATGAAAAGAGAAGCAGCTTTGGTACCCACTCCAAAGCTGGGCGGGTCTCCCCTGCACACCGCTATCTCTGCAGCACCATCTGAGGACAACTGTAAGGCAAGCTGTACACCCAGCCCCTCCTAGTTCTGGTGGATGGCAGGGTCCTGGCTAGGGACAGCCAATCAGAGCCAAGACTTCTGATTATCAAAACGAGGTGACTTTCATTATCTAATGCAGAGGTACAAATGAAGTTATTTTCACAAAATGTGCTACTTTCTTTTCCTTCTGCCTGGCAAATATGAGAATGCAAAAGCCTCAAGGGGACTCCTAAAGAATCCCACGGGCATCTTTGTTCTTCTGACTGTGAGACTCACAAATTCAGAATGGGCTCTCATGGGAGAGTATATTAAGACCAAACTGAAACATCATTTTTCTGGACATTCTTACAAAGTTTTTTTTTTATGTAAGAAAAGACTTTTCTATACAATTTCATTTTAATGAAAATTGGTCTCTATGCACTTGTGTATGCTAAGTTGTTTCAGCCATGTCCAACTCTTTGCAATCCCATGGACTGTAGCCCACCAGTCCATGGGATTCTCCTGGCAAGTATACTGGAGTGGGCTGCCATGCCCTCCTCCAACGGATCTTCCTGACTCAGAGATCCAACCCACGCCTCCTGCAGCTCCAGCACTGCAGGCAGATTCTTTACTGCTGAGCCACCAGGGAAGCCCGTTTCTCTCTATAAGACAGTTTTAACAACCACAACAATAACTGTAAATGCTATACAGTGGGGAAAGAAAAGTCTAATCTAAGAAAGTGATTTCAAATCAAGCTGACAAACAAATATGATTGTGAATCATATTTGAAATGAATCACAGACCCAAATGTAAAAGTAAACATTACAACATTTAAAGAAGAAAATATAGAGATTATTGTGACCTTGAAATAGGAAAAGATTTCTTGAAATGGGCAATAGGACATAACAAAAAATAAGTAAAAAGATCAAAAGAGAAAAAAAACGACAAATCAGATTTCAACAAAATTAAAAACGTTCACTGTTCATAAGACACTGTTCAGAAAATAAAGATAAGACATGGAATGGAAGAAATTATTGGCAGTACATCTACCTAGCAAGTTACTGGGTAGAGATCACAGAAAGAACTCATAACTGAATAAGACAAAAAGTAAACTTAAATGGTCACAAAACTGAATAGATGCTTTACCAAAGAAGAAACAAGAATGGCCGATAAATACTGGGCAATGGCCAATGGTCAACTTCATCAGTCTTTAAGGAAACATAAAACCACAATGAGACACCATTATCAGCTTTTAAAAACAGCTTAAATTAAAAGCCTGACAATACAAGTATCGATGAGAATGTGGGGGGAAAGGTCAAGTGTGGGGTTAGACCAATAATTAAGTCCATAAAAAAAAAAAAAAAATTAATCTAACATTTAGAGAGAGAAATGTAGACAACATGCCCTAAATATTACAAATCAGATGATCATTTTGGGGTCAGGAATAAAAACTGGAGAATCTTAACACACCATTCTTATCCAAACATTTTTTTTTTCTTTTAAATCCAATAAAAGTTACATATTCTTTTCTCTAAAAAGTATACAAACACATAGAATGTTCTACCCTTCTTTCCTTCCGCTCAAATTATATTACTTATTTAAATTCTGGATTTTTACAAGATGTTCATAGTCTGCAAAAAGAGAATGTTTTTCAGAATGAAATAGGCTCAAGTAAATATATAAGTGTATTTCAATAGACTGCCAGGTAGCATCATGATCAGTCGCTCAGTCCTGTCCAATTCTTTGAGACCTCAAGGACTATAGTCCACCAGGGTTCTCTGTCCATGGGATTTTCCAGGCAAGAATATTGGAGCAGGTTGCCATTTCCTTGTCCAGGGGATCTTCCCCAGAGATGGAACTCGCATCTCCTGTGTCCTCCACATTGGCAGGCAAGGTCTTTACTACCAAACCACCTGGGACTACCATCAAGAATTTTCATAGATTTGAATTTAACTAGGTACACGAGTTTTAAAAGTGTACTAAAATACTGTGTCCATTAAAATGAGTGTACTATAATGTTCGTGTCATCTTTATACACAGATGTCAAATTGGAAACAACCCAATTTCAAATGTCTATCAAAAGCTTAACTGGTAAACTAACATGCTGTGTCCACCCAGTAGAACACTGCTCGGCAGTAAAATGGAGACTACTGACAGAACACACATCAGAAAGGGAGAATCTCAAAGACGCCAGCTAAGTGAGACAGTGAGACACAAATAGTACATGCAATAGGATTCCATTTATGTGAAGCTCCAGAACAAGTAAAATTAACATACAGTAACTCAAAGAGTGGGGCTTTCATTCTTTCTCTGGAGGCTCAGCAACAAAGAATTCGCGTGCCAATGCAGGAGACACGGGTTCCCTAGGTTGGGAACATCCCCTGGAGAAGGAAATGGCAACCCAATCCAGTATTTTTGCCTGGAAATCCCATACACAGAGGAGCCTGGAGGGCTCGCAGCGACCAGGAGGACTGAGAGACTAAACCACCACCACCACCACCTGAAAGCAGATCAGTGGCTGTCTGCAGCTAGAGTTTGCAAGGGACAAAAAGGAACATTTTTGGGGTGACAGAAATGTTCTACATCTTGACTATGGTGGTGGCTACATTAGTATATCATTTGTCCAAATTCATTGAATAATTTTTAGTGTATATAAAGTAAGTCCTAATGAATTTGATTTTAAAACTCTACTTTAGAGTGACGACTCCCACATGTTTGAAATGTGTTGGCATCAACACATGTCTTTTTCCACACACAGCACATACACTGGGGCTTATTTTGGAATATAATGAAATCCAGTCCGTAATTATGTTCACTTTCCTAGGTATATTAGCAATCATAATATTTATCACACAGATACACTTTGCTCCTACCAACACACATCTACACGTTGTTTCTGAATTGTGGTGGCACTAGTGAGTGCCACACAGAGCTGTGGGTTCGACCCCGGGTTGGTAAGATCCCCTGGAGGAGGGCACAGCAACCTACTCCAATATTCTTCCCTGGAGAATCCCATGGACTAAGGAGCCTGGCAGGCTATGGTCTTTAGGATTGCAAGAGTCAGACACTATTGAAGCAAAATAATACCAGTACACAAAATAATCCCACTTTGTATTTAAGAAAAAAAATGGCATCCTTAATCTTCTCAACAAAATCAAAAGAGAATAAACTAGCTGGTAATTTTTAAGCTCTAGCTTGCATCTGGAGAAATTGAATATAACATATTAATTTAGTAGGTACCCTTAGGTCACTAATGAGTCAGAAATAAAGTCAGAAACTTAATTTCCATTCTGCTGATTTTCATTCCATTATGTCTAATTCCCAAAGACTTAATAAAATATCAACAAAGTCACTTGTAGGTAATAACATTTCTTCAATACTTCTAAGTAGTTTTCTCTACAGATAAACAGGCATGTCTATACCTATTTAATAATAATTTTATATTGTGCAAAAGAAATAGCCTTTATATCACTATTTCTAAGCTCAAAATCATACTGACATTTACTTTATATTTAACATTTGTGTGCAGGTCGATCCTATTAAGTATTGGTCCCAAATCAGGATTTAAATTAATATTCTATATGAATACCTTATATTAATATCTAGACAACCATTAAGCTTCAGTGTCCTCATTAGAGGTATCTTGAGAGTTCCCTGCACAGCAAGGAGCTCAAACCAGTCAATCCTAAAGGAAATCAATCCTGAATATTCATTGGAAGGACTGATGCTGAAGCTGAAACTCCAGTACTTTGGCCATGTGATGGAAAGAACTGATTCAATGGAAAAGACCCTAATTCTTGGAAAGTCTGAAGGCAGGAGAAGGGGACAACAGAGGATGAGATGGTTAGATGGCATCACCGACTCAATGGACATGAATTTGACCAAACTCCAGGAGATAGTGAAGAACAGGGAAGCCTGGCATGCTGCAGTTCACAGGGTCGCAAAGAGTCAGACACGATTCAGTGACTGAACGACAAATATATGTGTGTGTGTGGTGGTGGTTTAGTCGCTAAGTCATGTCCAACTCTTAGTGATCCAACAGACTGTAGCCCGCCAGGCTCCTCTGATCGTGGGATTTCCCAGGCAAGAATACTGGAGTGGGTTGCCATTTTCTTCTCCAATATATATATTTATGTGTGTATTTCCTCCTCCAATATATATGTATTCCTTTTCCAATCATATATTTAGGCAATTTGAAAGAAAAAACCCTTACAAAATACTAACATCAAATTACTTGAACTGTCCCTGTTTTAGTCTTATGGGGCTGCCATGTTTGTGAGGAGGCATCACTCATCTCACATGGCACTTTTCCTGTGTGTCTGTGCCCCAATTTCCCCTTTGTTATAAGGACAACAATCGCATTAGAGTAAGTGCTCAAAAATATAAATAAATAAGTGCTCACCTTTCCAATATCACCACATCACCTTCAGCAATCACACTCACAGTGACCCATTCTGAGGTTCTAGAAGTTAGAATTGCAATATATGCATTAGGGGTGGGGGATACAATTCAACCCAAAATGGCCCCAAATTATCTCTCTGGATATCCTTAGGATATCCTCTTCTACACAAAACTCAAGGCATCTTTCCAACACTCTTTCTAAAAACTGAACAAGATATCAGGCTCCATGCTTCCGGGAAACTGCTCACCCCCTTGCCCCCAACCCTGGGCCCATGTCTGGTGGTTGTAACTGGGTAGAACCCACACTGGGAACTCTAGGGGGCTGCCAGCCTGGAGGCTTCTGGTGAAGTCCATAGGGAGTACCAGGTGACTGGGCTCCACCCCTTCAAACCTCCTGGCACTCGCTCCAAACCTCTTCAAGGAGAAAGGAAACCCCCTTCTCCCACATGAGGGAGCAAGAATGAGGCTACAGAGGCACAGGAGCCAGACGCAGGCACAGGCTTGCAGCCCCCCACTCCACACGCCTGCCCCTCCCACCCCTGCCTACCATTCCCGTGGCTGAAGGACAAACACTCACGTCTTCCAAGATTGGCCTGTGTTCACCCTCTGCGCTAACTTGCCACCATTTCACTATTTCCAGCTAAACCATGTTTCAACATCTGGCCCTCAAACCTGGTGCCTCTCCTCTCCAGACGGACCTCCACACACAATTCCCTCTGTCTCTGACCTCACCTGGGCAACACCTACCCTCACTCTCACTCAGGTATCTCTCCCTGACTCCAACAGCACCTTGGATTCACCTTCTCATAACAAGCCTAACTGCAGCCACATGACCTCACCTGCAAGGAGCTCTGTGCCACCGACACCCGGCCAGCTCTGGCACCCAGTGCTGCTCTGGGCTGCACACCGTCTATAAGTCAGCCCTTGGTCAAGAACTAGAGAGGTTTCTTTTGCGGGGGGGGGGGGGATGTGTGTGGTCATTTAACGTTCTATCCTCCTTTGAATCTGTTTGAACATCTTATTTGACAGAGCCCTTCCTCACAGGTAAGTGTCCGCTCATAACCAGCTCCAGAAGGTCAGAACAGGAAGCCGTCTTACAGACCATGTTCTAATGACCCTTCTAAGGAAAAATGACCTGCCCACATCCAGCCAGCTCAAGGGTGACAGAGTGGTGCCAGATCTCAGAGCCTCCCCTCAGGTCTGTGCTCACCTGCGTTCAACAGTCTCCCTGTCTCTTGACTCTGGGGACCGCATGCGACATCTGAGTCCACACCATGCTCTGTGAGGTCGCAGCTGAGACCACATCACCAGCTCCTGCTGATTTTATCTCATACCCCACAGGCTACACACCCTTAAAACGAACTGCTCAAAAGGGCATCCCGGACACGGGCTTCTAATAACATTCAAATAATGCAATTCAGGCTGTTCCCCAATCCTCAATCCTCTTGCTTCCACTGCCTCAGGCTCTCTTTAAATGCATCTATTTTTCTGTGATACCAACAGGAATTTTTCCATCTCTAGGCTGCAGAACTAGCCCCATGTGCATGTTTATATCAATGTGCAATCAATCACAGTCTGCTCTTTTTAAAAGAGTTTTCTTTTTAAAGACTCACAGCCATTTTGCACATTTTTTCCTAAGACTTCAGATTTGAATGGCTGGTTCAAATCAATTGGTCACTTAGGAAGGAAATTAACCATCTTTTTGATTGCAGATCAAGATTTTCTTTTTTTCATTATAATTGCTATTATTATATTCTGAATACACAAAAGCATTCTAGGGCTATAGAATTATAAAACAAAAACAGTTCAGTAATGGTTGTATGAATTGCTAATATACAGCATAGAGAAGGGACATCTGAAAAAACAGCTTTTCTGAAAAAGCAAATGTTGAATGGACCCTACCATAAAACACAATCATGACCAGAAATACATTATGCTTGCGCAATAGTTTAAGCAAAATATGACATTAGGCATCACCGACTCGATGGACATGGGTTTAGGTGGACTCCAGGAGGTGGTGATGGACAGGGAGGCCTGGCGTGCTGCGGTTCATGGGGTAGCAAAGAGTCAGACATGACTGAGCGACTGAACTGATACCTCAAAAAATACTCTGCATCTCAATGCAGATATAAAAGAAGATCTAGCAAGAGCAGTCGTAGCTCAGCTGGTAAAGCATCTGCCTGCAGTGCAGGAGACCCGGGTTCAATTCCTAGGTTGGGAAGGTCCCCTGGAGAAGGAAATGGCAATCCACTCCAGTATTTTTGCCTGGAGAATCCCATGAACAGAGGAGCCTGGTGGGCTACAGTCCACAGGGTTGCAAGAGTTGGACACGACTTCGCGACTAAACTACTGCTAGCAAGAGCAATAGAAATCAATAAAAAATAATACTCATGATACTCAGCTGGGGTTCCTGTGAAATAGCTTCTAAAATTTTAATTCTGGGAATTTTTGGTGTCTGCAGCTGCACTTCTATGGCTTATCACCTTGACTTCAAGTTAATGTTTTAAAAGTGTTATCTGCCCACTTTTTGATTGGGTTGTTTTTCTGTTACTGAGCTGCATGACCTGCTTGTATATTTTGGAGATTAATCCTTTGTCAGTTGTTTCATTTGCTATATTTTTCCCATTCTGAGGCTTTTCTTTTCACTTTGGTTATAGTTTCCTTTGCGGTACAAAAGTCTTTAAGTTTAATTAGGTCCTACTTGTTTATTTTTGTTTTTATTTCCATTACTCTAGGAGATGGGTCATAGAGGAACTTGCTGTGATTTATGGCAAAGAGGGGGAATTTGCTGTAAGATGCAGGGAGCTTAAACCCAGTGCTCTGTGACAACCTAGAGGGGTGGGATGGGGTGGGAGGCAGGAGGGAGGTTCAAAAGGGAGGGGACATAGATATACTGATTCATGTTGAAACCAACACAATATTTCAAAGCAATTATCCTCCAATTAAAAATAAACTAATAAAAAAGGAAAAACAAAACAAAACTTCAGCAGACCCTTTGTGTACCTATGACATACAAACTATAGATTTTCACCTTCCCAGAATAATAATAGGGCTTCCCAGGTGGTGCCAGTGGTAAAGAATCTGCCTGCCAGTGCAGGAGAGGAGGATTCAGTCCTTGAGTCAGGAAGAGCCCCTGGAAGGGGAAATGACAACCCACTCATATTCTTGCCTGGAGAATCCCATGTACAGAGGAGCCTGGGGGGCTACAGTCCTTGGGGTAGCTGCAAAAGAGTCGGACACGACTAAGCACAAGCACGTGAGAAGGATTGTGAGGAGAGTAATAAACTTGTTATCAAAAGCAAAAGAAAGTGTATCATTAAGTATTTGTCTAAACCACTGAAGCATGAAAAATGATCTGTCACCAAATAAACCAGCCAAGAGACCCCATGAGGATAGGAGGAGACAAAGAGGAACAGGGTCAACTGACACTGCTTCCAGCAGGAGACCATTATCAGAAATTTGATTTGCGGTAAACGTATTGGAATCACTGAATTATTAAATGTAAATGGCCAGGTATGCATTCAAGAAGTTCATGTATTTTGGCTTTCACTCTGAATTCACAAATTCTAATTTTTAACTTCATTTTCCTACCAGCAAATTTAAAATGTTCTTTAAATATACCCAAACACCTAAAATATAATATAGTCTCCTTTCATTTTTGTATAGTAAAATGAACATATATTTAACTTATCTTTCCAATTCCTCATATATTCTTTATTTTCACTAAAAGGCAACAATTTTTACTAAAAAAAAATAGCATATATAATTAAGGCCAGTTGTTTCATTCTGCCTAATGAAGTTAACTATAAAAGCAAATTATTGGTTACTTTATATTTTGTATAACAAAAAGACATTATTTAAGGCATTTCTAAGACAAATCACCTATCATCATGGTAAATGAAAATTCAAAACTTTTCATCTACAGTCTGTGAAGCTTGGAGGCCAGGAGACCAAATCTACTAATATATGGTTTATCCTCAGCCACAAAAAAATGTTTTGAAACTAAAATTTGGAGATGTAAACTATAAATTATCTTCTCATATCTAGTCATACTTATCTACTTACTGATTACTCTCTATCTGCAACACAAACCCAAATCACTCTTTAGAGGTTCCAAACACACTTTTCAACCCACTTGAATAAACAGGCATCCAGTATATCTAACACCACACTCATGCAACTCCAAAGCCCTCCCGTCCCTTCCTGTATTCTTTCATGGTATGTGACGACTCCATCCACCTGAATGACTAGTCTCTTCCTTCTGCCCCACAGCAAGCAATCCATCACTACAGCCCCACAATTTTGCTAGAAACATCTTGAGATCTGTCCAGTGGCATGCTGGCAAAATGGCACTCTGTGCAGAAAACAAACAATGTTCTGAAGCCTTAGAAGAAACTCTTGACAAATCTAAATTTTGGAAAGCAATAAATCTGCTGGGCTCACAGTCAGGAACAAGAAAGTACAGAATTTGAGAGACTGAGGGTATCTTGCTTCAAATCCAAATGTTTTTCTTGGGTCACCAGTTCAATAATTTTTGGGAAAACTGTAAGCAAATATATCATTAAACACCTCTTTCTGTTTCCTCTTTCTCATGAAGAAAAAAAGTCTTAATTAGCTTTTCAAAAATAAAAACATGCCAGCTGACATATTCTTCCTATTATGTCAATGTAGCTTTCAAAATGTTAGAATTTTTGTTTTTGAGATATCTTTCCCCCCTTATAACTTTTTAGAATCCACAATTTCATGCTCCCTTGGACTCTTCTAGTCACTACTCAACTGAGTATTCACTATCTTAACTTCTCACATAATGGATCAGGTTTGCCTAATTTTGGACTTCATATAAATGGAATTGTACAATTACGTATTCCTTTATGTCTGACTTCTCTCACTCGTTGCAATGGATATGAAAGTAAACCATGTTGTAACACAGAAGTTTGGTCTTTTTCATTGCTGCATGATACCCCACTGAATAAGCATATATTGCAATTACCCACTATAGTAGTGATAGACATTTAGGTCATTTTCAGTTTGGAGCTATCCTAAACAGTGCTTCAACAAACATTCTTACATGTCTTTGAGTGAAGATGTGTATATATTTCTGGAGTAGAAATACTGGGCATTATGTAAATAGTAATCTCCAATTGTTTTTGTTGTTTAGCTGCTAACTCATGTCCAACTCTTTTGTGACCCCACAGACTGTAGCCTGCCATGCTCCTCTATCCATGGGATTTCTCAAGCAACAATACTGGAGTGTGTTGCTATTTCCTCTTCAGGGGATCTTCCTGACCCAGGGATCACACCTGGATCCTGCATTGGCATGCACAGTCACTAACACTGAGCCTCCAGTGTAGCCCATGTATCTCTAATCAGTTCAGTTCAGTTCAGTAGCTCATTTGTGTCCAACTCTTTGCGACCCCATGAACTGCAGCACACCAGGCTTCCCTCTCCATCACCAACTCCCGGAGCTTACTCAACTCATGTCCATTGAGTCAGTGATGCCATCTAACCATCTCATCCTCTGCTGTCCCCTTCTCCTCCTGCCTTCAATCTTTCTAAGAATTAGGGTCTTTTCCAGTGAATCAGTTCTTCCCATCACGTGGCCAAAGTACTGGAGTTTCAGCTTCAGCATAAGTCCTCCCAATGAATGTTCAGGACTGATCTCCTTTAGGGTTGACTGGTTGGATCGCCTTTCAGTCCAAGGGACTCTCAAGAGTCTTCTCCAGCACCACAGTTCAAAAGCATCAATTCTTTGGCACACAGCTTTCTTTATAGTCCAACTCTCACATCCATACATGACCACTGGAAAAACCATAGCCTTGACTAGACAGACCTTTGGTGGAAAAGTAATGTCTCTGCTTTCTAATAAGCTATCTAGGTTGGTCATAGCTTTCCTGCCAAGGAGCAAGTGTCTTTTAATTTCATGGCTGCAGTCACTACCTGCAGTGATTCCAGAGCCCCCCAAAATAAAGTCTGTCACTATTTCCACTGTTTCACCATCTATTTGCCATGAAGTGATGGGACAGGATGCCATGATCTTAGTTTTCTGAATGTTGAGTTTTAAGCCAACTTTTTCACTCTCCTCTTTCACTGTCATCAAGAGGCTCTTTAGTTCTTCTTTGCTTTCTGCCATAAGGGTGGTATCATCTGCATATCTGAGGTTATTGTTATTTCTCATGCCAATCTTGATTCCAGCTTGTGCTTCATGCAGCCCAGAATTTCTCATGATGTACTCTGCATATAAGTTAAATAAGCAGGGTGACAATATATAGTCTTGACCTACTCCTTTCCCAATTTGGAACCAGTCTGTTGTTTCATGTCAAGTTCTAACGTTGCTTCTTGACCTGCATACAGAGTTCTCAGGAGGCAAGTAAGGTCTGGTATTTCCATCTCTTTCAGAATTTTCCACAGTTTATTGTGATCCATACAGTCTAAGGCTTTGGCGTAGTCAATAAAGCAGAAATAGATGTTTTATGGAACTCTCTTGCCTTTTCAATGATCCAACGCCCCCAGCAAATCTATCACCCCCGGCAAATTCAGACATCTCCATAGGTTCCTATCCAAAACCGCTTAAAGATGGTGGAGTAGAAGGACACGTGCTCATCTTCTCCTTATCTCCAATAGATATTGTCAAATGATTTTCCAGAGAGACTGTACCCTTCCCCAAGAAGTGTAAGAGAATTTTCTCTGCTCCATTTCCTTACTACCCTTCCCCAAGAAGTGTAAGAGAATTTTCTCTGCTCCATTTCCTTACCAACACCTGAAAATGTTCAGTCTTTTTCATTTTAGTCATCCTTGTAAGCACGTTATTCTATCATGTTATGCTTTTACTGATTAACTATTTTATTTCCTCACTGAATGAAAAATATTGAACCCATTCTCATGTTTAAATAGACTATTTTATAAAGTGCACACTTAAGTTTCTTGCACACTTTTAAGGGCTCTTTTTTTCCTTACTGTTTTGTAGGAATCTTTTTTATAATTTGAAAAGAGGCCCTTTAGCAGATAAAGGTATTGCAAAAGACTTCTATGCTGTAGTTTGCCTTTTCACTTTCTCACAGATGTTTTCTGATGAACAAAAGTTCTTAATGTACTTCAACTGATCAACTTTTTTCTTTAAAGCTACTGCTTTTTGTGTCCTGTTGAAGAAGATTTTTACCTACCCCAAGGTCATGAAAATATTCTCCTGTGCTTTCTTCTGTAAGTTATATTGTTGTAGTTTTCAAAAGGACCTCATTTTATCTGTAGGCTTAGTTGTGGAGCAGACATTATAATAATAATAAGCACTAATAAATGCTAAAACTTTAGTCATTGTAGGAAAAGTCATGAAGCAGAGACAAAGAAAAATATTCTTTCCCTTGCTCTTCTTTATGCAAAAATAAGAAAAGTAGCCTAAGGGAAAAAAAAAAAAAAAGAAAGAGAGGCTTCACCTTGAATATATTCAAGTGGTGTGATTCCAAAGTCCTTGCCAAGGTTTCCTCCCCACAGAAACTTCTAGAGATGTCCATGCACTGACTCCCCAGAGGCTCACTCTGCTTCTTCCCTAGGATGCTCATCCATGTGTATGGGAAGCTTCTATCAGGAGCCAAAGGTGAGAAAAGATAAGACCGAGTGACCTGAATGACTGTTACATTCAAAGCTTTGCTGGAAAGAAAAAAAAAAAATCACTGTCTAACAACTGAGCAATGCAATTTCCTACAAACTACTGAGACACTCTCCTACTTCTTTAAAGAAAGAGGATAAAGACTTTTAAAGGTAAACCAGTTACATTATAACTAGAAACATCCCACTGCCCTGCCTGCTTTTTTGCAGCAGACAGTTTAAACGAATTCAGGTAAAAATGCATGACACTGGAGATTACTTGAAATATTAAAATACAGTCCCCAAAATAGACTATGAAGAATGTTTTTAAATGAGACCAGAAAACAAAAAAGAAAACAGATAAAAAAGAATAACAGAAGAGTCCTTGGGCATGCCTTATTATTCATCCAACTGGTTCGGTCAAATACTGGATTTTTTTCCTACATGTGGCTGGCCATGATTTTGCAGTTGGTTCCTTTCAGATAAGGGCGCTCCTTAGAACTTTCTTTCTTGCCATCACATTTCAAAAAATGTTTATTTCCATGTTCCAGTAATGAGCCAGTAATGTGGCCGAATTAGTCATCTGTTTGTATTTGTAAGAAATGACGTGAGACTATTATGAAGTAGGAATGGAGATTATTTGCCAGGTAACAACATGAATAAAATCAGTTCCTACTTGATTGGTGACAGGGTCCTGCCTATAGAGGAAGAGTCACAGAAACGCACACAGCTGGAGCTGGACATGTGTGGTGGTGACGCTGGCTCATCACAGAGCTGAGGGGAAATAATGGTTGTCAGACCATCCTAATAAAGATACTACATCAAATGTACTTTACTGTCTTGGTGATGATGATGAAAGGGAAAAAGAGTGCTCTGAACAGGGGGAAAGTAATCAGTTATATAATAAAGGTGAAACACTGCCTGGCAAACAACCCAACATAAGATCTCTAAAAACAGCAACAGTAACAGGAGGGGAAAAGAGACTGTGTAAATCACCAAAACATAAACAGATCTTCATTTTATGGTCCTTTGTTCTGCATGGTCCCAACTTCTCTGTTGAAACACTTGGCTCATCTGGAAAAAGAACTCGGCAGTGAGATCTGCCTTGGTCTTGATCTGTGCCCAGAGATGGTGTCTCAAGAACATTGGGCCCCAACCCCACAGCAGCCTGGCCAGCCCAGTGGACTATCTGAAAACAGCCACTGCAGAGGGCACTCCTCAATGCCAGGACCACGGGGCCAGCCCCACCTGCCTTCTCTGTCCACCACTGGGCCTTTTTACTTTACAGTTCACAGGATAAGAGATGGTGGGACCTATTCTGTTATTATCTGAGTACAAGACAGGCTGCCTGGTCTTGAGTATCTGTAATAAAAATGTTCACCTAGCTACTAATTTATGGTATTTATTTGAAGCAAAGAGGAAAAAGACAGAAGTAAAGCCAAGACTGTCTCTATGATTTTTAAGTCATAATTCTCATATCAATTTTAAGTATGTTCTTTAGAAGTCCTCTTTAATAAAGCATGCCTCTAAGGAAATAATGCCAATGTCCAAAGACAGATTTAAAATGGCCTTTAATTTCCTGATTTTCAGAACTCAAAACACAGATTGTGATTACAAAACAGCTGTAATTTTACAGTCATACATTACATTACATGGTTATATTTTTCCTTCTGCCCTGCCACACTATAAACTCCATGATAGGCAAACATTGTGTGTGCTTCTCTTCAGAATTAGACCCCCAGGACCTGATGTGATACTAGCAATTCAGGATTAAAAAAAAAAAAAAAATTATAGACTCTAATTGGTTAACTTCAAGTAGCTGACCATGGCAAAACTTGGACCTCAACATAGGCATTTTGATTCCAAATGAAAGCTCACTCTCTGAGGCTTTACTGCTTCCCCATTTTTATATGTGATCTGGCAGCTAACACTTTTAAAAACACACCTACTCTTATCCCTCACTATTAATTATGCCTATTGATCATCTTTCAGGATTTGGAATAGCTCCACTGGAATTCCATCACCTCCACTAGCTTTGTTTGTAGTGATGCTTTCTAAGGCCCACTTGACTTCACATTCCAGGATGTCTGGCTCTAGGTCAGTGATCACACCATCATGATTATCTGGCTCGTGAAGCTCTTTTTTGTACAGTTCTTCTGTGTATTCTTGCCACCTCTTCTTAATATCTTCTGCTTCCGTTAGGTCCACACCATTTCTGTCCTTTATCGAGCCCATCTTTGCATGAAATGTTCCTTTGGTATCTCTGATTTTCTTGAAGAGATCCCTAGTCTTTCCCATTCTGTTGTTTTCCTCTATTTCTTTGCATTGATCACTGAAGAAGGCTTTCTTATCTCTTCTTGCTATTCTTTGGAACTCTGCATTCAGATGTTTATATCTTTCCTTTTCTCCTTTGCTTTTCGCTTCTCTTCTTTTTGCAGCTATTTGCAAGTCCTCCCCAGACAGCCATTTTACTTTTTTGCATTTCTTTTCCATGGGGATGGTCTTGATCCCTGTCTCCTGTACAATGTCACGAACCTCATTCCATAGTTCATCAGGCACTCTATCTATCAGATCTAGGCCCTTAAATCTATTTCTCACTTCCACTGTATAATCATAAGGGATTTGATTTAGGTCATACCTGAATGGTCTAGTAGTTTTCCCTACTTTCTTCAATTTCAGTCTGAATTTGGCAATAAGGAGTTCATGGTCTGAGCCACAGTCAGCTCCTGGTCTTGTTTTTGCTGATTGGATAGAGCTTCTCCATCTTTGGCTGCAAAAAATATAATCGATCTGATTTCGGTGTTGACCATCTGGTGATGTCCATGTATAAAGTCTTCTCTTGTGTTGTTGGAAGAAGGTATTTGTTATGACCAGTGCATTTTCTTGGCAAAACTCTGTTAGTCTTTGCCCTGCTTCATTCCGCGTTCCAAGGCCAAATTTGCCTGTTACTCCAGGTGTTTCTTGACTTCCTACTTTTGCATTCCAGTCCCCTATAATGAAAAGGACATCTTTTTTGGGTGTTAGTTCTAAAAGGTCTTGTAGGTCTTCATAGAACGGTTCAACCTCAGCTTCTTCAGCATTACTGGTTGGGGCATAGACTTGGATTACTGTGACATTGAATGGTTTGCCTTGGAAACGAACAGAGATCATTCTGTCGTTTTTGAGATTGCATCCAAGTACTGCATTTCGGACTCTTTTGTTGACCATGATGGCCACACCGTTTCTTCTGAGGGATTCCTGCCCACAGTAGTAGATATAATGGTCCTCTGAGTTAAATTCACCCATTCCAGTCCATTTTAGTTCGCTAATTCCTAGAATGTCAACATTTACTCTTGCCATCTCTTGTTTGACCACTTCCAATTTGCCTTGATTCATGGACCTGACATTCCAGGTTCCTATGCAATATTGTTCTTTACAGCATCGGACTTTACTTCTGTCACCAGACACATCTACAGCTGGGTATTCTTTCTGCTTTGGTTCCATCCCTTCATTCTTTCTGGAGTTATTTCTCCAGTGATCTCCAGTAGCATATTGGGCCCTTACTGACCTGGGGAGTTTCTCCTTCAGTATCCTATCATTTTGCCTTTTCATACTGTTCATGGGGTTCTCAAGGCAAGAATACTGAAGTGGTTTGCCATTCCCTTCTCCAGCGGACCACACCCTGTCAGATCTCTCCACCATGACCCGCCCATCCTGGGTTGCCCCACGGGCATGGCTTAATTTCATTGAGTTAGACAAGGCTGTGGTCCTGGTGTGATTAGATTGACTAGTTTTCTGTGAGTATGGTTTCAGTGTATTTGCCCTCTGATGCCCTCTTGCAAGACCTACTGTCTTACTTGGGTTTCTCTTACCTTGGGCGTGGGGTATCTCTTCCCGGCTGCTCCAGCAAAGCACAGCCATCGCACCTTACCTTGGATGAGGGGTCTCTCCTCACCGCAGCCCTTCCTGACCTCGGTCGTGGGGTAGCTCCTCTCGGCCGTGCTTAGTGCGCCAGTCCTCACCGCCGTTTGCCGCGCGGCCGGCGAGGGGCTCTCAGTGCGGGCGGGGGGCGGGCGGGGCGGGGGCTCTCAGTGCGGCGCTCGCGGGTAGGCCGGGAGCTCTCAGTGCGGCGCTCGCGGGTAGGCCGGGAGCTCTCAGTGCGGCGCTCGCGGGTAGGCCCAGCAAATTTGGAAAACTCAGCAGTGGCCACAAGATTGGAAAAGGTCAGTTTTCATCCCAATCCCAAAGAAAGGCAATGCCAAAGAGTGCTCAAACTACCGCACAATTGCACTCATCTCACACGCTAGTAAAGTAATGCTCAAAATTCTCCAAGCCAGGCTTCAGCAATATGTGAACTGTGAACTTCCTGATGTTCAAGCTGGTTTTAGAAAAGGCAGAGGAACCAGACATCAAATTGCCAACATCCGCTGGATCATGGAAAAAGCAAGAGAGTTCCAGAAAAACATCTATTTCTGCTTTATTGACTATGCCAAAGCCTTTGACTGTGTAGATCACAATAAACTGTGGAAAATTCTGAGAGAGATGGGAATACCAGACCACCTGATCTGCCTCTTGAGAAATCTGTATGCAGGTCAGGAAGCAACAGTTAGAACTGGTAATGGAACAACAGACTGGTTCCAAATAGGAAAAGGAGTACGTCAAGGCTGTATATTGTCACCATGTTTATTTAACTTATATGCAGAGTACATCATGAGAAATGCTGGACTGGAAGAAACACAAGTTGGAATCAAGATTGCTGGGAGAAATATCAATAACCTCAGATATGCAGATGATACCACCCTTATGGCAGAAAGTGAAGAGGAACTAAAAGCCTCTTGATGAAAGTGAAAGTGGAGAGTGTAAAGGTTGGCTTAAAGCTCAACATTCAGAAAACGAAGATCATGGCATCTGGTCCCATCACTACATGGGAAATAGATGGGGAAACAGTGGAAACAGTGTCAGACTTTATTTTTCTGGGCTCCAAAATCACTGCAGATGGTGACTGCAGCCATGAAATTAAAAGACGCTTACTCCTTGGAAGGAAGGTTATGGCCAACCTAGATAGCATATTCAAAAGCAGAGACATCACTTTGCCAACAAAGGTTCGCCTAGTCAAGGCTATGGTCTTTCCTGTGGTCATGTATGGATGTGAGAGCTGGTCTGTGAAGAAGGCTGAGCGCCGAAGAATTGATGCTTTTGAACTGTGGTGTTGGAGAAGACTCCTGAGAGTCCCTTGGACTGCAAGGAGATCCAACCGGTCCATTCTGAAGGAGATCAGCCCTGGGATTTCTTTGGAAGGAATGATGCTAAAGCTGAAACTCCAGTATTTTGGCCACCTCATGCGAAGAGTTGACTCATTGGAGAAGACTCTGATGCTGGGAGGGATTGAGGGCAGGAGGAGAAGGGGACGACAGAGGATGAGATGGCTGGATGGCATCACTGACTCGATGAATGTGAGTCTGGGTGACCTCCGAGAGCTGGTGATGGATAGGGAGTCCTGGCGTGCTGCACTTCATGGGGTCGCAAAGAGTCGGACACGACTGAGCGACTGATCTGATCTGATCAATCATCTTCATCAATTAATTAAAGGTACATATCAAATCCTACCATTCATAGAAATACACCAACTCAATTTTTTCCAAGTAGCAAAAACAACATTTCTCTATAACTATCTCATATTGTAATTAAAGTTCTTATTTCAATTAAAGTGTTTTCTAATACTATTCTTTGTAGAGAAGCTGCTGAACACAATTACTGATATTTAGACATTTGGAGTTTTTTAACTAATTGGTTTACTATTCATCAGCTTCAATCCCAAATAAAAAGATAAAGATTTAAAACTCTAAACAGATACCCTAATTTGCTTCTGTGCCCTCAGTCTGTGTGATCACAAGTGAACAGAATGCTGCCTTGGTAAAGAAAGCAGACAAGCTCGAGAAAGCAGGGCAGTTCAGAAGGAAGCCGGGTTCTCGGTCTCAGCCGCAGGTTACCCCAAGACGGCCTGCATGGCACCAGATGGAGCGGGACTGCCTGCTCACTCCACAGGCCCGCAGCGGAGTGACTGGAGAAGGATTAATTACTGCACTTTCTGTTGTGGCTGCACATTTAGAACAATCCTTTCGGTGGGTTTCCCGGAACTAGAACAACACAAAGTCCTCATTCGTAAGACTTGAGCCATTAATCAACACGCGCAACAGGCTTTTGCACCTGGGCCCTCGTCCCGGGTCGGCCCCGTGCCAGCTCCCTGGCCGGGCATCCATCACTGCAAGCTCTCTCTCCACACATCCAACAGCCTCTTTGTGTATACTCTTTTTCATGTGCCTGCTCACCCATGTTCTGCCGTGTCTCTCCCTACCACAGCCTTTATCTTTCACCATTTTTCTATGCCCTACAGAAGGTTCCTTGTCACTTCCAAACCTTGTGACTGAGAAGAGGTGAAATAACATTCTACATTTACTTGAGTGACTCAGCTAGAGCAGTACCTGATACCTGTTAGAAATAATTCTTGAATAAGCACAACGTGTTGAAGTTTCAGACATTAAACTGGGCCAACATGTTATCAGCCATGTCATGAACCATGCGACTGAGGGGTTATCACAGCACAGGGCACTTCCAGCTTCAAACTTTCAGCATCCATCTACCTGTCAGAGATTCGGAGACTCACCAGGCAAATTAAAATGAGCACATTCGAGTTTTAAAGTGTGCTCTAGGGGCTTCCCAGGCAGTCCAGTGGCTAAGACTCTGAGCTTCCAATGCAGGGGGAAGGGACCAATCACTGACCTCCAAGTCTGTTTTTGATTTTCAGAAACTGCAATGACCCATCAGGTTTGTTAAATTGCATCCAAGTAGTATTGCTGCGTCTAGACCAGTGATGGTCACCAACAACTTCTTTCTGTGGATTCTGTTCAGCTTTCCAAAGAGGCAGTAGCTCTGTTTCCTCCTTCTTGGGCCCAACTGCTTGTCACCTCAGAACCTCGCACATCCCTCAAGCTCAGGGTTGTGTGAGGGTCATGTCTGTGTGCACAGGCTCCAGGCTCAGCAAAATCAGCCCTTTATTACACCACGTCTGCTTTCTGGATTAACCAAGGCGGGCTGTGTGCACCAAGGGAGTTTCATGGAGAGGTTAAAAACACAGGCTTTGCCATCAGAACTGCAGGGAAACCTTGGTTCTTGTTGTTATTGTTCAGTCATTCAGTCACATCTGACTCTGCAACCCCAGGGACTGCTGCATGCCAGGCTTCCCCGTCTTTCACCATCTCCTGGAGTTTGCACAAACTCAAGTTAATTGAGCCAGTGATGCCATCCAACCATCTCATTCTCTATCGTCCCCTTCTCTTCCTGTGCTCAGTTTTTCCCCGCTTCAGGGTCTTCTTCTTCATGAGCTGGCTTTTCACATCAGGTGGCGAAGGTATTGAAGCTTCAGCTTCAGCATCAGTCCTTCCAATGAATATTCATCCCTCAACATGGAGGGGATTTTAGGCAAATAATGAGAGCTTCCCAGGTGGCACTAGTGGTAAAGAATATGCCTGCTAACGCAGCAGATGCAAGAGACATGGGTTTGATCCCTGGGTTGGGAAGATCCTCTGGAGATGGGCACGACAACCCACTCCAGTATTCTTGCCTAGAGAGCTACAGTCCGTGGGGTTGCAAAGAACTGGACATAACTGAAGCTACTTAGCACACACACACACATACAAATAAATGAGTCTTGCTAAGCCTCAGTGAAATATAGCAATCACACCTGCCTTATGAGATAAATGCAGATTCCTGAGCATGTTCCAGACAGGAACATGGTGCTGAAAAAAATCACTGGTGCTGAAACCAGGCTACCTGTATGTTCACTAAACCCACACTCAATTCCCACACACAGAAACGATTGAAATACATTGCAAATACACCCCATAACAAGACTGGGGGGGTGTAGCTGAAAATCAGACTATCTCCAGGAGTTTCCTCTGACCCTCCTTTGAAATACAAATGACGGCTCCTGCTTCCTGGACCAGGGGGATTCCTACAGTCTGTTCTGATTTCTGTTTGAAACTCAAGGTTTTGGATTTTTTCCCCTTAAAACAAAAAATATCCCAGGGACAAACACAAAGTAACCATTGATGAGTGGACATTAAGGTGAATGGTAACATTTTTGTTCATCACTGAGTTTTAGGATGCATACAACATGCTTCGGGATTGCTCCCCACCCTCTCTGGTATTCTGGGAACTGCTCCTGAGAAAGGTAGAGGCTGGTCGAAGCAGAGTGTCCTCAGTGGCTCTGGGTAGTGAGGAGGCCTAGCCTTGTGGTCAGAGGCTCTGCATAGTGGGGAGGCCTTGACCGTGGTCTTGTGCTCAGATCTGGCACCTGCTCTATGAGACCATCACCAGGGACTGAGAGCCACCTGATGATGAATGGAGAAGCTCCCAGAATGGGGGTGAGAGGGGAAGCAGGATAAGCATCTCAGCACCACAAGGGATGCCTGGCTCAATGAGACATCTTTCCCCCTACAGATACTGAAGCTGAACCCTCATAAAAAGAATGGGATGGAATCATCATCAGAGGATCTCAACGCCTGCTCTGGCTGCAGGAGACCTCAGAGCTGGCACTGAGCACCTCTTCTTTAGAAGTGTGGCAGTGGCAATGTGAGAAGCGGCTGGATGAGGTTTTGGGGCAAAAGAAAAGCAGGATGGATGGGGAGAGAAGGCAGGCAGGTGGCTGAGATATTTTCCGTTGGGATCGTGAGCTTCTCGGCACCTGAAGCCAAAATGAAACACCTCATAAATTGAGTTGAAATTAAAAATTACTTGCCAACTTTGTTTGAAAGAAAAGCAGCTCTACAAACATGGAGAAATTGACTTGTATCAAATAGCTTAACTCGTTTTTTAAACCTAATTTAATCTCTCTACTCCCAAAAGAATATTTATTGTTTTACCTTACATTAATTAAAATTTAATTCAATGAAATGTGCTTTTATACACATCATGTATAACATTTTTAGAAATACAATCTTGATTTTCAAACAGTCATGGTTTTAAAAGATAAGATAAAATTTGCAATCACTAAAAAAGCAATGTTAGTTTACTTTTACCAGATCAGATAGAAGAATCATGTCTTATTTAACTAAAAATGATCATCCTTCATGCTATAGCAGTACTGATCAATGGTCCTCTATTGAGAAAATTTCCACCGCATCTCTCGGAGCTGAGGAGACATCAGTTCTCCTGGCTGCTTTTGCCTCCCCGCCTTGTCCTTTCAACTCCAGGAATAATCTTCTTTGACACACTGAGCATAAAAAGGCAATCAAATCTATTAAGATGTTTCTTTCTGGTGTTCACCTTTAATGACATGCTTGAAAATGCCTTTCCCACTCTTCAAATGTATGGCCAACTCTGTTTAATTTCCGAAGGTCTTCTAGTTCTGTGTTTTTCCTTTATTTCGCTCTGCATGCCACAAAGGCTCCCTCTGAGACAATACCTCATTGCAATATGAATTTATAAGCACAGCTGCTTTTGGAAAACACTGGCAAGTCCACTTTCCCTCTGGCTTCAGCAGATCCTGTAAGGGTTGGAGTGTTATGGCCAAAAGTCACCTGGGTCAGTCAGCAGGTGTTTATTGAGCAGTTACTTTCTAGGAAACACAGATTTGGGGAGAGGGACACAGGGAAGGCATAATCGACTCTATCCCTACAGGGTGAATGGCAACTTTAAGTGGGGAAGTAAAACAAATACACGGGAAATACATTTAAGAATACATCTGTTGTGGGCTGAATTATGTCCTCTCCCCCGAAAAGATGCTTTCAATTCCTAATCCCCTGGTACCTGTGAATGTGACCTTGTTTGGAAATAGGGTCTTACAGATATAACCAAATTAAGGCAAATACTGGATGAGGGCTTCCCTGGTGGCTCAGGAGTAAAGAATACGCCTGCCTATGCAGGAGACCTGGGTTAGACCTCTTGGTCAGGAAGATCCCCTAGAGAAGGAAATGGCAACCCACTCCAGCACTCTTGCCTGGAGAATTCTGTAGACACAGGAGCATCATGGGCCACAGTTCACGGAGTTGCAAAAAGTCAGACACGACTTAGCAACTGAGCATGCACGCACATGCTGGAATAGGATGAGTCCTAAATTCAGTGACTGGTGTCCTTTGAAGAAAAAGGAGGGAGATGTGGACCCAGTGATACTTAGAGAGAAGACACACCGAGGGAGGAAGAGTATATAAAGACAGAAGCAGACATCTGAGTAATGCTGCCTCAAGACAAGGAAAGCCAAGTCACCCAGCTGGAAGAGGCAGGCAGGCTCCTCTCCTAGAACCTCCAAGGGAGTGTGGCCTTGCTGACACCTTTATTTAAGACTCTGGCCTCCAGAACTGTGACATAACAAGTTCTCTTGTTTTAAGACCCATGGTTCGTGTTACATTGTGGTGGTTCAGACAGTAAAGAATCTGCCTGCAATGTGGGAGACCAGGTTTGATGCCTGGATTGGGAAGACCCCGGGAGAAGGGACTGGCAACCCACTCCAGTATTCTTGCTTGGAGAATCCCATGGACAGAGGAGCCTCGTGGGTCCATGGGGTCACAAAGAGTCGGACATGACTGAGCAACCAACACTTTCACAAACCAGTACAACACTCATTTGTCCTGTATGACAAATGGCCAAGTATTTTAAATTTTTCTAAGGATACATCTGTGTGCTCCATACTGGGCTACTATTAGAATTTAGAGACCCTCCATATCAAGATGATAAGACAGATTCATATTTCATAACCCTCACTGCTCCAGACTCTTAAGAAAAGTCAAAAAGAAAAATAGAAAATCACCAAGATACCTAAGAAAAATAATACAAATAAACAGCTGACTCACAGACTTAAAAAATGAAGTTATGATTTTTGGCGGGAAAGGATAGTTAGGGAGTTTTGCATGGTCATGTGCATAGTGCTATATTTAAAACAGATAAACAACAAGGACCTACTGTAGAGGACATGGGACTCTCTGCTCAGTGTTATGTGGCAGCCTGGATGGGAGAAGGGTTGTGGGGAGAATGGATACATGTATATGTATATCAATGGCTAAGTCCCTTTGCTGTTCACTTGAAACTATCACAACATTGTTAATCAGCTACATCGCAATACAAAATAAAAAGTTCAAAAAAAAAAAAAAGTAGCTCTCTGAATCAGAAGTAGAACAAATGTCCAAAATAGCTAGGGGTGTTAAGATCCCAGCTTTCTGGTCTCCAGGCTGAAAGCAACAGGCCCAGCCTTACTCCCTAAGAGAAGGATCTTGAGATCCAAGCACACAGTTGGAAACCAAGGAAGGTAAAAGAATCCCAAGTGCCATCAGCGCAGCCTAGTATTATAGGCAGAATGGCCTTCCAAAGATGTCCACAGCCTAATAAATCCTGAAACCTATAGATATGTTATATTACATGGCAAATGGGAATCAAAGGTGCAGAGGGAGTTAAAGTTGCTAACCACCAGACCTTAAAACATGTAGTTTGTCCTGAACTAACTCGGTGGATCCAATGTAATCACAAGAGTCCTAAAATGTAGAATGTGCATAGCGTACTCAGTCATGTCCCACTGTTTGCCACCCTAGGGACTATAGCCCACCAGGCTCCTCTGTCCATGGAATTTCCCAGGCAAGAATACTGGAGGGAGTTGCCATTTCCTTCCCCAAAATGTAGAACAGAAAGGCAGAAAGTGTCAGTCACATAACATAAGAAGGACTTGGTTGGCCATTGATGGCTTTGATTGTGGACGAGGTCACAAGACAAGATGAAAGGAAAACTCTACGAGCAGGAAGAAGGATGGAAATAGAAGGCGAAAAAGGGAGGGAGGGAGGAAAAGCACAGCCACTTGTAGAGGATGCACACAGGGGACAATATATGCCAGACATGCGAACTAATTTATGTGACTGGACACGCAAGACTAAGACATGCAGGTTCAATTCTTTGAAAGTTCAAGACTTGAAGGTTTATATGTAGGGGATTACTGTAGTCCAAAGTGCTAAAAGCTTTTTTTTTTTTTTAAAAAAAAAAAAAAAAAAAGATACTTGCTATGGACTGAATGTCTTTATCCTCCACAAATTTATATACTGAAACTCTTCTCTCTGAGGGATGGTTTTTGAAGATGGAGGGTTTTGGGGGGTGATTAGGTCATCAGGGTGGAGTTCTCTTGATGGGATTAGTTAAGAAGAGATAGAAAAAAGCTTGCTTCCCCATCACCAAGTGAGGATATGAGAAACTAAGCCAGCAAGTGAGCCCCTGCTAGACACTGGATCAGCCTGCACTTTGATCTTGAACTTCCCACGTCTAGAACTGGAAGACATGTTTGCTGCTTATCCATCCAATCTATGGTAATTTGTAATAGCAGCCCAAACTGAGAATACAGAGACATAATCTATCAAGAATAAAATAAGTCATTAATATGAAACATGAAATACATAAGATAAACTCAGGTATGGTCAGACCTGAAAAGGAGCTCTCAAAATGGAATCTGTTGCAAACAGCAGTGTAGCACAGAGACAATCTCGTAAGATAAAGCAATCATGGCATCTGGTCCCATCACTACATGGGAAATAGATGGGGAAACAGTGGAAACAGTGTCAGACTTTCTTTTTCTGGGCTCCAAAATCACTGCAGATGGTGACTGCAGCCATGAAATTAAAAGACGCTTACTCCTTGGAAGGAAAGTTATGACCAACCTAGATAGCATATTCAAAAGCAGAGACATTACTTTGCCAACAAAGGTTCGCCTAGTCAAGGCTATGGTCTTTCCTGTGGTCATGTATGGATGTGAGAGCTGGACTGTGAAGAAGGCTGAGTGCCAAAGAATTGATGCTTTTGAACTGTGGTGTTGGAGAAGACTCTTGAGAGTGCCTTGGACTGCAAGGAGATCCAACCAGTCCATTCTG
The DNA here is from genome assembly GCA_935064755.1 of Tragelaphus eurycerus. Classification (NCBI taxonomy): domain Eukaryota; kingdom Metazoa; phylum Chordata; class Mammalia; order Artiodactyla; family Bovidae; genus Tragelaphus; species Tragelaphus eurycerus. The sequence continues at coordinate 4,918,334 of CAKXYN010000051.1, forward strand.
AAGGAGATCAATCCTGGGATTTCTTTGGAAGGAATGATGCTAAAGCTGAAACTCCAGTATTGTGGCCACCTCATGCGAAGAGTTGACTCATTGGCGAAGACTCTGATGCTGGGAGGGATTGGGGGCAGGAGGAGAAGGGGACGACAGAGGATGAGATGGCTGGATGGCATCTCTGACTCGATGGATGTGAGTCTGAGTGACCTCCGGGAGTTGGTGATGGACAGGGAGGCCTGGCGTGCTGCGATTCATGGGGTCGCAAAGAGTCGGACACAACTGAGCAACTGATCTGATCTGATCTGAAGACAAATATGTATGTATTCATATATATGTTACATGTGTATTCTATACTTTTAATTTTGCAAGAGCAAATAGGGCCCAAGATCATTTTTTTTTCTGATAACAAACATCTTCCATATACTAGAACATACCGTTTACTCAAAATGAGATATTGGTGAAGTGAGTCAGAAAGAGAAAGATAAATACTGTATTCTAACACATATATTCGGATTCTAGAAAAATGGTACTGAAGAATTTATTTACAGGGCAACAGTGGAGAAACAGATATAAACCGACTTATGGACATGGGGAGAGGGGAAGAGAGGGTGAGATGTATCGAAAGAGTAACATGGAAACTTATATTACCATATATAAAATAGATCAACAGGAATTTACTTTATGGCTCAGGAAACTCAAACAGGGGCTCTGTATCAACCTGGAGGAGTGGGGTGGGGAGGGAGATGGGAGGGAGTTTCAAAAGGGAGAAAATATATGTATACCTATGGCCGAGGGGCAACCAACCCCATGTACCACAGCTAGAGAAGGCTGTGGGCTGCAGTGAAGAACCAACACAGTCAAAATAAAATAAAATTTTGGAAAAAAATTTCAAAGATTCACTTTTTTCTAGACAGCCAATTATGTCATGGCTTCTCCTGAGAACACTATAAACAACCTTTATAAGGTTGAATTTCTCTTGTTGAGTTCTGCAGCCTAATCAGAGCCATAAGCACACCCAGAGTTCTTGCCCATCTCACAGGAGAGCTGCTTGAACACACTCAGATAAATGAATTTTCTAATTCTGGCTCTGCAACCAGCTAATTTAGTTTCTCTGGATTTATGATGCCACATCTTAAAAAATGTTAGGATTCGACTAGACATTTCTTTACATCTCTTTTAGTTCTATAATTTTTATTATTTTGTTTCATGATGATATTAAAATATCCTAAGCCCCCAGTCTTCCTATGTATGATTTATCAAATTGTGGACTGAAGAAGAAAGGCATAGCAGAATGCTCAAAATAAACTGCTAATAAAATATGGCATCATTCACGTCCTCTCCACATCACACAGTAAAGTGTGTTAGTTGCTCTGTCATGTCCAACTCTTTGTGACCCCATGGCCCACCAGGGTCCTCTGTCCATGGGATTTCCCAGGCAAAAATATTGGGATGAATTGCCCTTCCCTCTCCAGGGTATCTTCCCGACGCAGGGACTGAATCCAAGTCTCCTGCACTGCAGGCAGGTTCTTTACCACTGAGACACCAGGGAAGCCATACAGTAAGTTCTCAGCTAAAGCAGGAGAAGTGTTAAGTCTTCAACTGTTATTAATGAGACGGTACTACACACCTTCAAGAAATTCTCAAAAACTACAGAAATATATTGTAAGGTAAGAAATAGGAAGGCAAGTTTTACTTTGGGCTAAGTTTTAAATATTGTTCCATTGCTTCTCCTTAATCAATATAAACTGAAAACAGATTCATCTAATTCACCTCAAGAATCTAGTAATGGATTTGGAAGGTCAATTCCAGGTCTCCCAGGCACTGAGTGAATAATAAAGCATGAATGGTCTTCTGCCAATGAGTTCAGGCAGGAAAATAAAACCGCAACTCACTATGAAAACTCAAAGCATGCTCTGAGGTTATGTGGACTTCAAGACCACAGGTGACTGGGCACAGAGCAGCCCAGAAGAAAAATCAAGAAAAGCTCTCCATAGTACCAAGAAAATGAGGAGCAAAGGGTATGAGATAACTGAGAACAAAACTAGTTAGTATTGGTGTAATAACTGATGAAATGATGGGTAAATGGATTTTCTTGCATCTAGAATTGCACACAGCTCTGCACAAATTTATTAACATTACATGCACAGCCAAAAATATTTTCCAGTTACTATGAAGTTGGCTTAAACCTCAACATTCAGAAAACGAAGATCATGGCATCCGGTCCCATCACTTCATGGCAAATGGATGTGGAAACAGTGTCAGACTTTATTTTTCTGGGCACCAAAATCACTGCAGATGGTGAGTGCAGCCATGAAATTAAAAGACACTTACTCCTTGGAAGGAAAGTTATGACCAACCTAGATCAGATCAGATCAGTCGCTCAGTCGTGTCCGACTCTTTGCGACCCCATGAACCGCAGCACGCCAGGCCTCCCTGTCCATCACCAGCTCCCGGAGGTCACTCAGACTCGCATCCATCGAGTCAGTGATGCCATCCAGCCATCTCATCCTCTGTCGTCCCCTTCTCCTCCTGCCCTCAATCCCTCCCAGCATCAGAGTCTTCTCCAATGAGTCAACTCTTCGCATGAGGTGGCCAAAATACTGGAGTTTCAGCTTGAGCATCATTCCTTCTAAAGAAATTCCAGGATTGATCTCCTTCAGAATGGACTGGTTGGATCTTCTTGCAGTCCAAGGGACTCTCAAGAGTCTTCTCCAACACCACAGTTCAAAAGCATCAATTCTTCGGCGCTCAGCCTTCTTCACAGTCCAGCTCTCACATCCATACATGACCACAGGAAAGACCATAGCCTTGACTAGGCGAACCTTTGTTGGTAAAGTAATGTCTCTGCTTTTGAATATGCTATCTAGGTTGGTCATAACTTTCCTTCCAAGGAGTAAGCGTCTTTTAATTTCATGGCTGCAGTCACCATCTGCAGTGATTTTGGAGCCCAGAAAAGAAAGTCTGACACTGTTTCCACTGTTTCCCCATCTATTTCCCATGCAGTGATGGGACCAGATGCCATGATCTTCGTTTTCTGAATGTTGAGCTTTAAGCCAACCTTTTCACTCTCCACTTTCACTTTCATCAAGAGGCTTTTTAGCCCCTCTTCACTTTCTGCCATAAGAGTCGTGTCATCTGCATATCTGAGGTTAGTGATATTTCTCCCGGCAATCTTGATTCCAACTTCTGTTTCTTCCAGTCCAGCATTTCTCATGATGTACTCTGCATATAAGTTAAATAAACATGGCGACAATATGCAGCCCTGACGTACTCCTTTTCCTATTTGGAACCAGTCTGTTGTTCCATGACCAGTTCTAACTGTTGCTTCCTGACCTGCATACAGATTTCTTAAGAGGCAGACCAGGTGGTCTGGTATTCCCATCTCTTTCAGAATTTTCCATAGTTTATTGTGATCCACACAGTCAAAGGCTTTGGCATAGTCAATAAAGCAGAAATAGATGTTTTTCTGGAACTCTCTTGCTTTTTCCATGATCCAGCGGATGTTGGCAATTTGATCTCTGGTTCCTCTGCCTTTTCTAAAACCAGCTTGAACATCAGGAAGTTCACGGTTCACATATTGCTGAAGCCTGGCTTGGAGAATTTTGAGCATTACTTTACTAGCGTGTGAGATGAGTGCAATTGTTCGGTAGAGCGACCTCGCCTGCCCGCGACCGGCGCGCCATTTAAGAGCGCCCCGCCGGCTGCGTGCGCACTAAGAGCGCGGCCGAGAGGAGCTACCCCACGACCGAGGTCAGGAAGGGCGGCGGTGAGGAGAGACCCCTTCGTCCAAGGTAAGGTGCGATGGCTGTGCTTCGCTGGCCGGGAGCAGCCAGGAGCAGACAGGATGAGATACCCCACGCCCAAGGTAAGAGAAACCCAAGTAAGACAGTAGGTCTTGAAAGAGGGCATCAGAGGGCAAATACACTAAAACCATTCTCACAGATAACCAGTCAATCTAATCACACAAGGACCACACCCTTGTCTAACTCAATGAGATTAAGCCATGCCCGAGGGGCAACCTGGGATGGGCGGGTCATGGTGGAGAGATATGACAGGGTGCGGTCCGCTGGAGAAAGGAATGGCAAACCACTTCAGTATTCTTGCCTTGAGAACCCCATGAACACTATGAAAAAACAAAATGATAGGATACTGAAAGAGAAACTCCCCAGGTCAGTAGGGGCCCAATATGCTACTGGAGATCAGTGGAGAAATAACTCCAGAAAGAATGAAAGGATGGAGCCAAAACAAAAAGAATACCCAGCTGTGGATGTGTCTGGTGATAGAAGCAAAGTCCGATGCTGTAAAGAGCAATATTGCATAGGAACCTGGAATGTCAGGTCCATGAATCAAGGCAAATTGGAAGTGGTCAAACAAGAGATGGCAAGAGTGAATGTTGACATTCTAGGAATTAGCGAACTAAAATGGACTGGAATGGGTGAATTTAATATCTACTACTGTGGGCAGGAATCCCTCAGAAGAAATGGAGTGGCCATCATGGTCAACAAAAGAGTCCGAAATGCAGTACTTGGATGCAATCTCAAAAATGACAGAATGATTTCTGTTCGTTTCCAAGGCAAACCATTCAATGTCACAGTAATCCAAATCTATGCCCCAACCAGTAATGCCGAAGAAGCTGAAGTTGAAAGGTTCTATGAAGACCTACAAGAACTTTTAGAACTAACACCCAAAAAAGATGTCCTTTTCATTATAGGGGACTGGAATGCAAAAGTAGGAAGTCAAGAAACACCTGGAGTAACAGGCAAATTTGGCCTTGGAATACGGAATGAAGCAGGGCAAAGACTAACAGAGTTTTGCCAAGAAAATGCACTGGTCATAGCAAATACCCTGTTCCAACAACACAAGAGAAGACTCTATACATGGACATCACCAGATGGTCAACACCGAAATCAGATGGATTATATTCTTTGCAGCCAAAGATGGAGAAGCTCTATACAATCAGCAAAAACAAGACCAGGAGCTGACTGTGGCTCGGATCATGAACTCCTTATTGCCAAATTCAGACTGAAATTGAAGAAAGTAGAGAAAACTACTAGACCATTCAGGTATGACCTAAATCAAATCCCTTATGATTATACAGTGGAAGTGAGAAATAGATTTAAGGGCCTAGATCTGATAGATAGAGTGCCTGATGAACTATGGAATGAGGTTCGTGACATTGTACAGGAGACAGGGATCAAGACCATCCCCATGGAAAAGAAATGCAAAAAAGCAAAATGGCTGTCTGGGGAGGCCTTACAAATAGCTGCAAAAAGAAGAGAAGCGAAAAGCAAAGGAGAAAAGGAAAGATATAAACATCTGAATGCAGAGTTCCAAAGAATAGCAAGAAGAGATAAGAAAGCCTTCTTCAGCGATCAGTGCAAAGAAATAGAGGAAAACAACAGAATGGGAAAGACTAGGGATCTCTTCAAGAAAATCAGAGATACCAAAGGAACATTTCATGCAAAGATGGGCACGATAAAGGACAGAGATGGTGTGGACCTAACAGAAGCAGAAGATATTAAGAAGAGGTGGCAAGAATACACAGAAGAACTGTACAAAAAAGAGCTTCAAGACCTAGATAATCATGATGATGTGATCACTGACCTAGAGCCAGACATCTTGGAATGTGAAGTCAAATGGGCCTTAGAAAGCATCACTACAAACAAAGCTAGTGGAGGTGATGGAATTCCAGTGGAGCTATTCCAAGTCCTGAATGATGATGCTGTGAAAGTGCTACACTCAATATGCCAGCAAATTTGGAAAACTCAGCAGTGGCCACAAGATTGGAAAAGGTCAGTTTTCATCCCAATCCCAAAGAAAGGCAATGCCAAGGAGTGCTCAAACTACCGAACAATTGCACCAACCTAGATAGCATATTCAAAAGCAGAGACATTACTTTGCCAACAAAGGTCCATCTAGTCAAAGCAATGGTTTTTCCAGTAGTCATGTATGGATGTGAGAGCTGGACTATAAAGAAAGCTGAGCACCGAAGAATTGATGCTTTCGAACTGTGGCGTTGGAGAAGACTCTTGAGAGTCCCTTGGACTGCAAGGAGATCCAACCAGTCCATTCTGAAGAAGATCAGCCCTGGGATTTCTTTGGAAGGAATGATGCTAAAGCTGAAACTCCAGTACTTTGGCCACCTCATGGGAAGAGTTGACTCATTGGAGAAGACTCTGATGCTGGGAGGGATTGGGGGCAAAAGGAGAAGGGGACGACAGGATGAGATGGCTGGATGGCATCACTGACTCGATGGATGTGAGTCTGTGTGACCTCCGGGAGTTGGTGATGGACAGGGAGGCCTGGCGTGCTGTGATTCATGGGGTCGCAAAGAGTCAGACACGACTGAGTGACTGATCTGATCTGATCTGATTATTATATCACAAATCATTCCAAAAGAGTGACTTAAAGCAAAATTATAATTATGCAATTTATGTATCTTGTACTGACTGGATTTAATAGACATCATCATCACCAATTCAATGGACATGAACAAACTCTGGGAGATAGTGAGGGACAGGGAGGTCTAGTGTGTTGCAGTCCATGGGGTTGCAAAGACTCGGACATGACTTAGCAACTAAACAACAATAACTGACTGGAACCACCTGGAAACCTCTTGCTTGGGTTCCTTCCATGGCCACAGGCAGATGCTGATCCTTGTAACAGCTTCTCCACCCACATGTCTGGTGCCCAGGCTGAGAACACTTGAATAGCTGGAGACTGGCCTGTCTGGGGCTCTGTGGACACCCCTCTCTGGGCAGTTGCTCCAAGCAGCCTCTTCATTTGCAGCTGCAGGATAACAAGTCTTCCCATGTGATGGCCAAAAGCTTTCAGAGTGAGCACCACAAGAAAAAAAGAAAGCATTAGAAGCAGTACTGCCTGTGTACCTAGTCTTGAAGGTAATGTGGAATCACTTTGGCCAGATCCTGTTCATGGAGCCAGTCACAGAGGCCATAGCCATCCCCCTCCTGTGGGGATATACAGCAAAGTTCTCAAAAAGCATTTGAGGTAGGAAATCTTGTTGTAGCCTTTCCTGGAAAATACGAGCTGCCAAAAGCTACTTGGAATAAGAAGACCTCAATGATTTTAAGAAATAATTTCCAATTTATTGGGAAGAAAGAAAGACTTAGGCATCATAATTAGTTTTCTTTTGTTGCTATAAGGAGTTGTCACAAATGGAGTGACTTAAAACATAAATGTATTATTTCACAGTTCAGAAATGTTTTGGGGTCCCTCCAGATTAAACTGAAGGTAGCATCAGAGCTGTGTTCCCTTCCAGAAGCTCCAGGGGAGAGTCGGTCCTCTTGCTCTAGCAGCTTGTGGTCAGAATTCATTCCCTTGCAGCTGGAGGGCTGAGGTCCCTGTACCATCGCTGGCTTCCAGTGGGGCCCATTCCACCGGGCCAGAGGCCACCCACATTCCTTGAGTCATGACCCTCTCCTCCAGCTTCAAAGCCACCAACAGATCTTCAGGCTCACGTTCACACCTCCTCTCTTCCACCGCATCTCCCTGACTGACCCTTGACAGAGAAAATCCTCTGCTTTAAAGCTCATGTGATCAGATGGCACCCACTTTGAAAACCTGCCCCCATCACAAGTTCTAGCGCCTGAATCCCATTTGGAGCGTTCCTTTGCCATGTAAGGTAACATATTCTGGGGACTAGAACTGGGCATCTTTGAGCACCATAACCCTGCCTACCACAAACATAATGTGTTTGATTAAACAGAGACCATGGCAATGGAATTAAGGAAATTAACATCAAAATGCAATGATTCTGGGGCCTCCAGGAAACGATTCCACATGCATTAAGCACATTTACTTAATCAAATGATTTCCCTTGTTACACTTGGTCAGATGTAGAAACGTGCATGCCCTGAGGTCCATGAGTTTTCGCAGCTGGGAGAAAGACCTTCTCGCTAAAATTTAATTAACTCAATTTTACATGCAATTATAATAAAGGCTACTTGGTTTCTAAGACCGAACAAACCCAGCAGTAACAAAACAGAAACTGGAAATACCAATCAACAATGACAAGTGACATCTGCCAAGAAAAGGAAATCCAAAATAAATTAACACTTACATAAAACATCTACCAAACATATACATACAGCCATCTAAAGTCATCTGCTATCAGAGCAGACATTGCTGCCAGTGAGTACCACCAGGTCACACTGAGAAATAAGTTACATTCCAAACCTTACAGACACACTTCACATCACGAGAAAGGGTTCGTGTTTTCTTAAACAAGACCTGGGTGCACAGGCAGTGCTGGGTGCACAGGCAGTGCTGTGGACATGCTGGCCAAGGTGGCTATTCCCATCATTCCTGCTGAGGAGGAAAAGGACCAGGAGCGCACACCCACTGGACGTGTGTGTTTGCCCTGAAGGACACACGGCTCCGGCTGGGCTGGGGGCACAGAGAAAGGGATGCAGCAGAGCCTCTGGAGAAGCCAACTGTGAGACACAGGAAGGACCCTGACAGCCCCCAGGTTCCAACTCCCACTCCCTCTGCAACCAACTGAGCTGCAGTTTCTGCCTTCTCATTGAGTCCCCTACTGTCTTTCCAATCGTTTCACTTATTTACTTATTTTGGCACCCGCCCCAGTGAATTTCTCTTCCTTGTGACCAAACAATTCATCACGAAGACAAATGGGCAAAATCTCAGTCATCTGAAAAACAATCCAGCTATCAAAAAGGATCGATTCTCCAAGGGCTCCAGGTGGCTGTCAAGTTCTGTATTTTGTGCAGTTTACCAAAGTGCTTTTTGTTCAATATCAGTGTGTTTCAATAGACCATCCAAACCTTCATTAGAAGAATACAGCATCCCACCTCAATAACTAGGCTTCAATATCACAGATGTCTGCAACTGTATTTCAAATAGGACCCAATAATGGGATTTGATCAAAATGAGTTGAAACACAGTATTTTTCAAACAATGTGCTTATAATTGGTTTTAATAAATCTCATACCTTTTTCAAGTTAAGGAATTAAATCATCATAGGAATTACAAGTTTCAAAGAAAACTGTTTTTCACTAAGAAATGTATATTTTTAGGAAAAATAAATAGATCACATTAGCATTACAGACAATAGGATTTATTCCTAGAAAAATGTCATTAGTCAGTTAGAATTTCAGTATTTTGAAGTTCAATGATTTTTATCAGTCGGGGTCAGGGCAATAATACAGAGCCCACCCCAGGTAATTCAATAGAGAGAATTGAATATGAGGCACCAGTTACAATGCTGTTGGAAGATTTGAAAAGGCAAACAGGGAATGGAGCCAGCAGGAGATCAGCAACAGCAGCTAAGCTGCTACACACCAAAGCACTAGGGGAGCAAGGCAAAAGGCCAGGACTGATAGGAGGGAGCAAGAATAACCTGGGCGAGACACAACTGCCGGGGAAGACCCTACACAGAGTGGGGAGAAACAGGTGGAACACCTGGCTTTTTCCACTGACTGGTCTTAGCTGGCAGCCGGCTCGCAAGGAGTGCAGGCAAATGACTGGAGAGGAACCCCTGCAACCTGAGCAGATCACAGAAGAGCTGAAAAGGTTCTGCGTATAAACAGGCAAATAACCATCACAACAATTGAGCCGATCTTTACACTTTAAAAAAACACATTTATAATACATGGAGTGACAGAGGCAACTGCTTCTGGGGCAGAGCAGTTTCCAGCTGAAACTCACATACTATCCCCAATGATCATGCTATGTTATACAAATACTGAAGCCTAGAATATGCTAAATGATCCAAAAGTCAAGTAGAAAAATCAGCAAAGGTTCTACCTTAGTGCTCTCTGGCATACAGGAACAAACCTAGGGCTGGTCATTTGCTCTCTAAGCAAACAGAACACACCTTATTGTCATTGTCATTAAATTACTGTCCACAGTTATTATATAATAATGTGATATTTATGAAATTCAGTAGAAAATATTATGATTTACCTCCAAAACCACTCCACCCTCTTTCACTGTTTCTCAGTCTTCTCATTTGGGTGTGTGTGAGACCCCAGACCCTTCTGGACATTGAGTCCTGACATGTTTAAGCCATTCGAGGGGATCTCATGACTCTCACGACAGTGGTTCATAGACAGCCTTCAACCCAGGCAAAAGTAAACTGGTATGATGTTCCCTGGGCTATAGAACTTGTGTAGGATGGTCCGTTCATAACTCCATTCAATAATCCTGAAAGTGAAACCTTATCCCCCTCGTCTTAGAAGAGAATGAGTAAGTATGACACCTCAACTCCTTTTTGAATCTATCTGGTGACCATGAGGAAACTCAACATGAAAACAAAGTCTAACCTCTGGTACTGAGTTTCCCTGGTGGCTCAATCGGTAAAGAATCTGCCTGCTGTGCAGGAGGCCCAGGTTTAATCCCTGGGTCAAAAAGATCCCCTGGAGAAGGAAATGGCAAACCACTCCAGTATTCTAGCCTGGAAAATCCCATGTACAGAGAAGCCTGGTGGACTACAGTCCATGGGATCATGAGCTGGACACGACTGAGTGACTAAACCACCACCAGTGGTACACAGAGGACGACTAAACAAGTGTGCCACAGAAGAGTTATAACAGAGCCCTGACCAAACCATGATCCAATTTCAATATAGGTCCCAAGTCCCTTCAACTTGCTAGAGCTTGGTTTTGGTGGTGGCTGTTATTAAAAGCCAAAAACAAAATATTATGGGCACTGCTCCATACCTTCGGAGAAGGAAATGGCACCCCACTCCAGTGTTCTTGCCTGGAAAATCCCATGGGCAGAGGAGCCTGGTAGGCTGCAGTCCACGGGGTCGCTAAGAGTCAGACATGACTGAGCGACTTCACCTTCACTCTTCACTTTCATGCATTGGAGAAGGAAGTGGCAACCCACTCCAGTGTTCTTCCCTGGAGAGTCCCAGGGACGGGGGAGCCTGGTGGGCTGCCGTCTATGGGGTCACACAGAGTCAGACACGACTGAAGCAACTTAGCAGCAGCAGCAGCAGCTCCATACCTTAAGGGGCTTCTTCACTGAATTCTACCTAACTCCAGAGAGGTGACAGGTGTTAGTACTGCCTCCATTATATACTGGAGGAAAGTGAAGAATGCCACTTGTCCAAAGTCTTGCAGTCTGTAGAAAGTGAAGAGGGTTTGAATCTGATTGGTCTGTCTTAAGAGCCTGTGTCCTTGCCCATGACTCCACACAAACCCACACCCACTCCACAGCACCAAAATGTTTCCTTCACAGGTAGCTCTGCTGGCCTTCAATGTTGCAAGATTTTTTTTTAATAACTTTATTAAGCCCCAAAGGGAAAACAGGAGCACAGGTTAAAAACAATGTTCAGATGTACATAATCAAACCAAGTTAAACCAAAGATATAATCAAATAGAGCAGCTTTTACCCAAACAAAGCATTCAGTTACATTAGACGTCCACAGGCCATCTTGACCACATGGATGAAAATGTTAAATCTTCAGAATACCTTCAGAGGAAGGTAAATATAAGGGGATGTCACTAGGGCATCCTATTTTGTTTTTAAAACTGGGGCAAAATGTTGGTTGTAACTCAATACCATGAACATCGTAAATTTGGGGGTTCTCTTAAGATCGTGGTTCCCTGGCTTGAAATGATGGTTTTCTAAACAGATTTCAGTATATGTACTTGAAAGCCACTCTTACATGAAAAATTTTGGCAAAAATACTACATATATAATTTATACACACACGTGTACACGCACACAATTTTATATACACATGCATAAGAATACATATACATAATTCACATATAACTTTATCCTTATCACCTGGATATATACGAATTGTATTGTTCTTATAGTATTCGTTCTCACAAACAATCAAGTAAATAACAAAATTGGGTGCTGCCATCCACGAAATACACAGTCTTTTTTAAAATGCCATACAAGAGAATTCAGCTAAAGGAGCTAGATTTGCTCATGTTCTCAAGATACTCCCAACATTCTTCCCCACAACACTCACGTTCAGAAGGGGGCCCCTAAGGATTCAGAAAGTGTCGTACCAATGATTCACTTCATCATCACCACGGCACTGTGTTACCAGCACTGCTGCTGGAAATTGGCAAGTGCCCTGGAGAAAACCAGCCCCTTCCTGCCCTTCCTATGAATAAATGTGTTATTTTCCCCTTGAAAAGGTCCCTCCTTGCATGAGAAACCAATTAGCAGCTTTTCCTGGCAGAATGTAGTATTTTTCTCTTGACCTACCATGGACATCTGGAGTCTAATGTGCACCCATTTCCCCTAAATAGAAACTACCACAGGGTCTACATTGAATATTTGAAAAGGAGCAGGCAAAAACTTCTGGTAACCCAGCATTAAAAATAGAGGAAGCTAAGCCAGCTCTTAGCTTGCCAGTTCTTCTGTTCAAAGAAGCAGTTATATTTGAATCCACTAAACCCATTCAGTACTATGCAAACACATGCTAGTTGGATGAGGCCGTTTCTGCCCCAGGAATGTGGACTTGTCGAGGCCCTAGCTTGCTCCAGGACAGAAACTGTATGGCAGGAGCCAGGTGTTGTCTACATGAGGGACTTGGAGGACTGACCAGAAGATGTTCACTTCATGGGATATTTTTCTGTTCAGCAAACATGTCATTAGGACAGAAGAGAGTCTTCAAATAAATCTGGTAGTGGACAAACAAGCTGATACAATTTCCAAGGGAGAGGGTGAGGAAAAGTCTGGAACATGGAATTACAAAAACAAGACAGCTCAGGCTCCAGGTAGGGCGATATCCCAGCAAAGGGAGCCCAAATCTCCACGTCACAGCCTGGTGATATCTGGGTTTGCTACCTACTCACCATGGGGTCGCACAGAGTCGGACACAACTGAAGCGACTTGGCGGCAGCCACAGCACCATGGGATGCTGGATAATTCTTGTAACAGTTCCTATGTTTGGCTCTTCTCTGTTTTAGAATTAGACTGATACTGACTTCAAGGGGTTATTGTGATGAACTGCTGAGATTACAGTAGCTGTACTGGTCCCCACTAAACCCTCACATGCCCTCTCCAGACACACACCCTCATTGCAGACCCTCCAACATGCAGCAAAGAGCCACCTTCTCCAGGTACTAAGAGGTACTTATTGCTTTTGAAGGTAGAGTACCATTTTATTCATCCCTTCCCCTAGTCAACAAAACTCTTATTACTCAGCCATAAAGAAGAACCAAATAATGCCATCTGCAGCTACATAAATGGACCTATAGGATGTCATACTAAGTGATATAACTCAGAGAATGACAAATACCCTATGATATCACTTATGTGTGAAAACTAAAAAAAGGGAGAGAGAGAGAGAGACAAATGAACTTATTCACAAAACAGAAATACACTACAAAGAGAAAGAACTTAAAGTTACCAAAGGGAAAGCAGAGGGGGACGGATAAATTAGGAGTTTGGGATTCAGTGCAGTTCAGTCGCTCAGTCGTGTCTGACTCTTTGCGACCCCATGAATCGCAGCACGCCAGGCCTCCCTGTCTATCACCACCTCCCGGAGTCCACTCAGACTCATGTCCATTGAGTCGGTGATGCCATCCAGCCATCTAATCCTGTGCTGTCCCCTTCTCCTCCTGTCCCCAATCCCTCTCAGCATCAGAGTCTTTTCCAATGAGTCAACTCTTCACATGAGGTGGCCAAAGTACTGGAGTTTCAGCTTTAGCATCATTCCTTCCAAAGAAATCCCAGGGCTGATCTCCTTTAAAATGGACTGATTGGATCTCCTTGCAGTCCAAGGGACTCTCAGGAGTCTTCTCTAGCACCACAGTTCAAAGACATCAATTCTTCAGTGCTCAGCTTTCTTCACAGTCCAACTCTCACATCTATATCACGACCACTGGAAAAACCATAGCCTTGACTAGACAGACTTTGTTGGCAAAGTAATGTCTCTGCTTTTGAATATGCTATCTAGGTTGGTCATAACTTTCCTTCCAAGGAGTAAGCGTCTTTTAATTTCATGGCTGCACTCACCATCTGCAGTGATTTTGGAGCCCAGAAAAAGAAAGTCTGACACTGTTTCCACTGTTTACCCACCTATTTCCCATGAAGTGATGGGACCGGATGCCATGATCTTCGTTTTCTGAATGTTGAGCTTTAAACCAACTTTTTCACTCTCCACTTTCACCTTCATCAAGAGGCTTTTTAGTTCCTCTTCACTTTCTGCCATAAGGGTGGTGTCATCTGCATATCTGAGGTTATTGATATTTCCCCCGGCAATCTTGATTCCAGCTTGTGCTCCTTCCAGCCCAGTGTTTCTCATGATGTACTCTGCATACAAGTTAAATAAGCAGGGTGACAATATACAGCCTTGACGTACTCCTTTTCCTATTTGGAACCAGTCTGTTGTTCCATAGTACAGTACTGTACTAAGGCTGAATATGAGTATTTCAAAAAGTGCGTGGTGATTCCCTTGACAATGTCTAAAAACAAGTTTGTGTGATGAAGAGAGATTTTTTTCACAGCACCACAAAGGAAACTTTCAGACACCAACTCATTAAATTTACACTGCAAAGCGTCAAAAAATTAATATAGCCACAATAATGTCAATACCTATTCCATCCCTCAGTGGCTTTCCATGGTCCCTCCAAATAAAGTAAAACAAACATGGATAAGCAGAGTCTATTTGTTATTGATCTCTCTGCTCCACACTTACTAAGAAATACGTTTCAGAGACTCTAGAAGTCAGTCAAATGTTGCTCAAGTTATGTTTTAAAATATCCTAGAGGTCCATTTTCTGTTATTTCCTTTGTCAATTTTCTCAGTTCTGCATTTTTTATTAAGCTTCTTGAGTTAACTTTCATCCCCATACTTCTGGCCGTAATACCCTAAGATATTTTGACATTGATAATCAACATCAATTTTGGTTTGATGCCACCTGTTATGCACTGTGGGACTTCAGCATGCCTTTTCTTTTCTCTCTTTCCCTTTTTTCCTAAGCTCATGTGAATTCCCATACCTTCTGACATGTAGGAGCACTATGATAGAACAAAATATTTCCAAAAAGAAAAAAATCAGTCCTTGAGTTTCTCCATTCTTCTGTTCATAGGAAGCCATCTCCCTTGCTCATCACAACTCACCAGTGGTCAGACAACTAAACCTGGGGCCCCTTCAATCACCATCGGCTCTCTTTATGGCAGAAGCATGAGATATGGAAGAAAAGCTTCAGCCCTTCTGCCAAGAGATCACTTTCATTTTTGGACAATTATAATGATTTCTTAGGAAATGCTTCCCTGTATGGGTATGAACTTGCATCTCTGTGATTTTTAATCATTGTTCTTTGGTCTTTTATGTCCACCTGAGTTAAAACTATTCTCTTCCAGCTGACTGCTCTTCTACTAAGTGAAGACATCTGTCTCCCTCCCAGTCCCCAGCTCCTCTCTTTTCCAAAGAGTTCTCATAAGGCTTACCTGTGAGACCTCACACCTGGTCATCCTCACGTGATGAGCACCACCCTGAGAGGGCAGCCTGCACGACCCCTCTTGGCATGTCTAGTGGACACATCACACTAGTGACAGTGACAGTGAAGTCGCTCTGTCGTGTCCGACTCTTTGCGACCCCAGTGACTGTAGCCTATCAGGTTCCTCCATCCATGGGATTTTCCAGACAAGAGTGCTGGAGTAGGGTGCCATTTCCTTCTCCTCTTACACTAGAGTGGACTGCAATTCTAAGACAGTGATGCTCTTTCATTACAACTAATGGGTCTAGATCACCTTTCCTGTCATCTCACTACCTGAAGCAAAGTAAGTCAGAATATAAAACTTAACCAAAAAATGAGTGATAGTACCACTCTAACACAATTGAGTGAAAACATACAGCTGCAATTTTTAATGTTAAACATTCAGTATTGTGATTCTATATTTCTATATACTTGAAACACATTAATAAGTTTTACTTAGAATAATGACAGTACCCTAATGTTTAATCTTTGCATACATGAAATTTGAGTTTATACACACACACACACATGCTCAGTCATGTCTGACTCTTTGCAACCCCATGGATTGTAGCCTGTTAGGATCCTCTGTCCATGGGATTTCCCAGGCAAGAATACTGGAGTGGGTTACCATGCCCTTCTCCAGGATATATATATATATACACACACACACACATATACTTCACACTGGCCCAGGAATACTTTGTATTTTACTCATCTTAAGATAAATAACCGGGACTTCCCTGATGGTGCAGTAGCTAGGACTCCACTCTCCCAAAGCAAGGGGCCCAGTTTCAATCCCTGGTCTGGAAACTAGACCCCACATGTGGCAACGACAATTCTGTTACTAAGACCCAGCACAGCCAAACAAATAAAACAAATATTATAAAAATTAATAATAAGATGAATACCAACACTTCAGTTGTCTATGTGCAAAATGTGGCAGCAATGTTCATGGAACAGAATTGGAAATTTTAAACTTAGTATGAACTGCTTTGGCATTTTGGAAAAATGAAGAATTTTGTTTTAGATGCCACTGCCCTTCCTCACATTCTGAATACAAATGTCCATATATTTTGCAAAATAAGATCTAGGGTTGCCCTTACATCTGTATTTTTAAACTGTGATATAACAGAGAAATCTAAAAATTAAAGTGCCTACCAAACACAAATGTTCTCCCTAATATAAAATGAAACTTACCATCCTAACTAGTTCTACTTATAAACTCAATTCATTTTCAGAGGTTACTGCTTTCTTCCTAATGTCTCTCTGGAATTGTGACCAGCTGTTCTTGTTACTTAAATATTTGATAGGAAAACACTTGGAAATAAATGGCTTCCACAGGGGAAAAGGTTGCACCATTTGCCCAAGAAGGAAGGGGGTCATGAATGGTTAACTTTTCTGCTCCATCTTTTTAAAACATATCAAATCATAAGGTACTGATTTCACATATGTAGGAAATCTTTTATAAAAGTCTCTTTAATAGGAATGCTATACTCAGTCTTATTGCTTCTGTTTTAATTCAATATGAATGCTATGGTTGACTTCTTTTAAAAAATCTCACCCTCAGATCTAAAACTATATGTAGCAAATGAGTTAAATCTGCAGTACTTAATATGTACTGTCAAAAAATACATTTTGGAGAACTGTAAACTTTTCTGCTCTGAACTTTTGCTGAATCCCCTGCTCCCTGACACTAAAGATCCTAACCTGTTCTCTTTATATTCTTTCTTGGAGTCAACAATCCCAAGAACAGAACATGAAGTGTGGAGACAGGCCAACCAACAAACGAAAAGAATCCCATGACACGTGGTTCAAGTGTGATAAGTAGCATCTTAAATAGGTGTCCAATAGGAAGCAGTAACCTGGTGATTTCACTTTCATAAACACAAAAGCACACACAGACATACAAATACACAGATTATATAACCTGGAAACTGTCAGGAAGTACACACAGCAGTTTGGTAACAGTCATTTCTTCTGGGGGTTGAACTAGAAGCAGGGAAGAAATCAATTTTGTTCCTTTGCATTTTTCAATAATCTCTACATTTAAACAATGAACAAAGAAAACAAAAGGAAGATAACTGGCTTTGTTACTAACAGCCATACAATGAAAGGCCTGTGGGTAACAAACAATCATGACAGTGTCCCTCGGCCGAAAATTTCAGGGGCAACACCAAAGGCTTTCTCCTGTATCATCTCTCGAGCTTCCTGTGACAGCTCTCCACCATTCTCAGGACGGATCGTCTCAATTTCCTTTTAGATAAACCCGGATCATTATCTCTACAGTCTAACAGTGACAAGCAAGTTTTACAACTTTGGTATATTTTGAAAAAGGCAGTCACAGCTGCCAAAGAGTTCTTTCCGAAGCCTCAGTATCTTACATTATTAGTACAGTGATAATTTGTTTCTTTCCTTATTTCAGGCTAGGAATGTTTTAAATTAGTTTATTACCTTTTAAAACTTATGCCTTTGTTCCGGGGCATTTCCGGCTTTGCCCTTCAATGTTCTGTCAGGCTTTCAATCACATAAAGATTCATTATGTCCTCACTGTGTAATTATTCACTGTGCAATTGGTGTTGTCTGTGACTATTCTGAAATCTTCATAGTACACTAATTGTTCTACCTGGATAACAGATCTCACCCACTGCATATTCTGACTAGGGTATCACTCAAGTTTATTACACATCAAATATATCACATTTTCTTCTTGGTGTAAAATGTCATAAATGCTCTGACTCCAGAGAAATGAGCCCAACAAAAACATAGAAAAGACCCTGATGCTGAGAAAGATTGAAGGTCAAAGGAGAAGGGGACAGCAGAGGATGAGATGGCTGGATGGCATCACCGACTCAATGGACATGAGTTTGAGCAAGCTCCAGGAGATGGTGGAGGCCAGGGACGCCTGGCATGCTGCAGTCCATGGGGTCACAACGAGTTGGACACAACTGAGTGACTGAACAACAACAATGCAGCAGGTGCCAAATGATTCACCACGATGATGCCATGATTACGTATCAATGACATTTTTTGAACACCATCACAAACCAAAAAAAAAAAAAAAGCAATTAAAAAACAAGTATTCTGTCTCCTCTGTGCCAGACACTGTGAATGGAGCACAACATACAAAGCCATTCAAACCAATAAAATATCATCCCTGTCTTCAAGGAATGCACAGCCAAACCTGGGCCAAACACACAGAAAGAGAACGTGTTAGGAAGGCAATGCCATTGCACAACAGTCTCCATCAGCAGAGTGAGCAACAGTCATCAGAGAAAGCTTCCTGAGGGAGATGACACATGAGCTGAAACCAGAAGGATGACTGAGTTCAGACACACGGTGGAAGTGGAAGTCAGTCCACAAACGTGCAAATTTTCCTTGAGGAAGATTCGAAACATTTTTGCTCCCAATATCATATTAAGAATGTCTATTTCCTCAGATTTAAACACATACAATTCAATCCCAAAAGAGCCCTTTTAAAAAATGCAAGTTGACATGCAAAATGTTATCTCATTTTGGGTTTTAATACGCAAATACAGAACTAACTAGTGATTTTATTATCTAAGGAGAGTCAGAGGAAAACTAAAGCTGCAATCACAAGGAAGCAAATTTATAACCCTAGGGGGCTGGTGGCAAAGGAGCAGGAGATCTAAGAATGTTCCTGCCAAATCCAACATCTTACACGAGTCTGGGGCTTAAAGTTCTCCAGCAAAGACTAGCAGAGTGGATCTAATAATGAGCTTCCCTAAAAAATGAAAGACTCTTAGTAGCAAGGGAAATTTCTGAAAAGCACATTTTTATACATCAGAACCTTTATAAAGTTTATTTCAGGCTGAAGATACATATATATAATATGCTAACTTTTCTGTGCTACTTAAAATATTAGATTTCCATAAAGCCATATTCAGTAATATTATATCATACTGTTTCATAATCATGGCAGTGATAAATATCATTTCACGATAGAGTATTTGACTACTATTTACTCACTGGATTATCACTTTAATTTTCTTGAATTCTTCATCATATTACCTGAAGCAAATAATCAGAATTTATCGATATGATCAATTCTAGATTTAACTAGGTTAATTATCACTAGATCAATGCTTACTGCTTATTAAAACATTTTTAACTCTGCCTTTAAAAGTTTTTAGTTCCATTTTGATACTGCAAAATAGAAAAAGGATACTGGAAAGGTTGACAACCAATATAGAAGTCAACAACCAATATAGAAGTTTAATATATGATAAAGGCTTTAGTATTCTCCACTTCAGTATTCTTGCCTTGAGAACCCCATGAATAGTATGAAAAGGCAAAATGATAGGATACTGAAAGAGAAACTCCCCAGGTCAGTAGGGGCCCAATATGCTACTGGAGATCAGTGGAGAAGTAACTCCAGAAAGAATGAAGGGATGGAACCAAAGCAGAAAGAATACCCAGCTGTAGATGTGTCTGGTGATAGAAGTAAAGTCCGATGCTGTAAAGAGCAATATTGCATAGGAACCTGGAATGTCAGGTCCATGAATCAAGGCAAATTGGAAGTGGTCAAACAAGAGATGGTACGAGTGAATGTTGACATTCTAGGAATTAGCGAACTAAAATGGACTGGAATGGGTGAATTTAACTCAGAGGACCATTATATCTACTACTGTGGGCAGGAATCCCTCAGAAGAAATGGAGTGGCCATCATGGTCAACAAAAGAGTCCGAAATGCAGTACTTGGATGCAATCTCAAAAATGACAGAATGATTTCTGTTCATTTCCAAGGCAAACCATTCAATGTCACAGTAATCCAAGTCTATGCCCCAACCAGTAATGCTGAAGAAGCTGAAGTTGAACGGTTCTATGAAGACCTACAAGAACTTTTAGAACTAACACCCAAAAAAGATGTCCTTTTCATTATAGGGGACTGGAATGCAAAAGTAGGAAGTCAAGAAACACCTGGAGTAACAGGCAAATTTGGCCTTGGAATACGGAATGAAGCAGGACAAAGACTAATAGAGTTTTGCCAAGAAAATGCACTGGTCATAGCAAATACCCTCTTCCAACAACACAAGAGAAGACTTTATACATGGACATCACCAGATGGTCAACACCGAAATCAGATCGATTATATTCTTTGCAGCCAAAGATGGAGAAGCTCTATCCAATCAGCAAAAACAAGACCAGGAGCTGACTGTGGCTCAGACCATGAACTCCTTATTGCCAAATTCAGACTCAAATTGAAGAAAGTAGGGAAAATCACTAGACCATTCAGGTATGACCTAAATCAAATCCCTTATGATTATACAGTGGAAGTGAGAAATAGATTTAAGGGCCTAGATCTGATAGATAGAGTGCCTGATGAACTATGGAATGAGGTTCGTGACATTGTACAGGAGACAGGGATCAAGACCATCCCCATGGAAAAGAAATGCAAAAAAGCAAAATGGCTGTCTGGGGAGGCCTTGCAAATAGCTGCAAAAAGAAGAGAAGCGAAAAGCAAAGGAGAAAAGGAAAGATATAAACATCTGAATGCAGAGTTCCAAAGAATAGCAAGAAGAGATAAGAAAGCCTTCTTCAGCGATCAATGCAAAGAAATAGAGGAAAACAACAGAATGGGAAAGACTAAGGATCTATTCAAGAAAATCAGAGATACCAAAGGAACATTTCATGCAAAGATGGGCTCGATAAAGGACAGAAATGGTGTGGACCTAACGGAAGCAGAAGATATTAAGAAGAGGTGGCAAGAATACACAGAAGAACTGTACAAAAAAGAGCTTCACGACCCAGATAATCATGATGGTGTGATCACTGACCTAGAGCCAGACATCCTGGAATGTGAAGTCAAGTGGGCCTTAGAAAGCATCACTAGGAACAAAGCTAGTGGAGGTGATGGAATTCCAGTGGAGCTATTCCAAATCCTGAAAGATGATGCTGTGAAAGTGCTTCACTCAATATGCCAGCAAATTTGGAAAACTCAGCAGTGGCCACAAGATTGGAAAAGGTCAGTTTTCATCCCGATCCCAAAGAAAGGCAATGCCAAAGAGTGCTCAAACTACCGCACAATTGCACTCATCTCGCACGCTAGTAAAGTAATGCTCAAAATTCTCCAAGCCAGGCTTCAGCAATATGTGAACCGTGAACTTCCTGATGTTCAAGCTGGTTTTAGAAAAGGCAGAGGAACCAGAGATCAAATTGCCAACATCCCCTGGATTATCGAAAAAGCAAGAGAGTTCCAGAAAAACATCTATTTCTGCTTTATTGACTATGCCAAAGCCTTTGACTGTGTAGATCACAATAAACTGTGGAAAATTCTGAGAGAGATGGGAATACCAGACCACCTGATCTGCCTCTTGAGAAATCTGTATGCAGGTCAGGAAGCAACAGTTAGAACTGGTCATGGAACAACAGACTGGTTCCAAATAGGAAAAGGAGTACGTCAAGGCTGTATATTGTCACCCTGTTTATTTAACTTATATGCAGAGTACATCATGAGAAATGCTGGTCTGGAGGAAACACAAGCTGGAATCAAGATTGCCGGGAGAAATATCAATAACCTCAGATATGCAGATGACACCACCCTTATGGCAGAAAGTGAAGAGGAACTCAAAAGCCTCTTGATGAAAGTGAAAGTGGAGAGTGAAAAGGTTGGCTTAAAACTCAACATTCAGAAAACGAAGATCATGGCATCTGGTCCCATCACTACATGGGAAATAGATGGAGAAACAGTGGAAACAGTGTCAGACTTTATTTTTCTGGGCTCCAAAATCACTGCAGATGGTGACTGCAGCCATGAAATTAAAAGACGCTTACTCCTTGGAAGGAAGGTTATGACCAACCTAGATAGCATATTCAAAAGCAGAGACATCACTTTGCCAACAAAGGTTCGCCTAGTCAAGGCTATGGTCTTTCCTGTGGTCATGTATGGATGTGAGAGCTGGACTGTGAAGAAGGCTGAGCGCCGAAGAATTGATGCTTTTGAACTGTGGTGTTGGAGAAGACTCTTGAGAGTCCCTTGGACTGCAAGGAGATCCAACCGGTCCATTCTGAAGGAGATCAGACCTGGGATTTCTTTGGAGGGAATGATGCTCAAGCTGAAACTCCAGTATTTTGGCCACCTCATGCGAAGAGTTGACTCATTGGAGAAGACTCTGATGCTGGGAGGGATTGAGGGCAGGAGGAGAAGGGGACAACAGAGGATGAGATGGCTGGATGGCATCACTGACTCGATGGGTATGAGTCTAGGTGACCTCCGAGAGCTGGTGATGGACAGGGAGGCCTGGCGTGCTGCGGTTCATGGGGTCGCAAAGAGTCGGACACGACTGAGCGACTGATCTGATCTGAAAGGCTTTATGTCAAAACAGTGAAGAAAGGATGGATTATTTTTAAAAAAACAGTGTTGGGATAACTTCTTAGCAGTTGAGCAAATATTAGGAGAAAGCATGGGCAAATTCTTCTATAACCCAGGACTAGGAAAAGCTTTTCTTAAATATGACTCAAAATCTAGAAACAACTTGAGAAAAGATAAATTGGACCATGTAAAAAATACATATGTGATTTTAAAGTACTAGGGCATATAAAAAGGCAAATGAAAAATGAGTACAATATTTGCAAATATAGTATCAGGCCAAGAGTTTCCCAATTAAAGACTTCTCTTAAAAACAGAGAACATACTAGGAGAAGCATGGCCAGAGCCATTCCCAGGATCTCACAGCAAATTCACGTACATGCAAACAGTTCTCGTCTTAAATATAAAGATGCTCAACCTCAGCCATAACAAGAGAAAAATTTAAAATTCAGAAATATCATTTTGTTGGAAGAGGACCTTGAGAGCATCAGATCACCAGTGAACCTACAAACTGGACCTGGGCAAAAGCAGTCTCTTCACGCTCCCCCCTGACGTGGAACATACACTCGGCTCACTGCTGTTCCCACAGTGGCAATGTTACCTAACTGACTTGAGGCCTGCTTGCTTGATGCACAGCAAAGCCAGTCTACTGAAAACCAGGTTGTGGTAAAGGAAAATACATTGTTTATTAGCGGGAATCGAGCTAGGAGAACTGGCAGCTAGTGCTCAAAATCCCAGAACTCCCCCATGGCCTTCAGAGATGGATTTTTAAAGGCAACATTAGGGGTCAGAGTTGCACACTGCCTGATTAGCTCATAGACATTCTTCCAGTTGGGAGGTAGGGTGGTGACAGGGTGATATTTCAGGAATCACAATCATCAGTTTTCTAGTTCTAATCATTCTGGGGTTTATGTGCCGGTGGTCAGCACACAGTCAACGTTTTCCATCTGATACAGAGAGTGGGGGACATGTAAGTTTCTGTAGAACGACTCAAGGACATTGTCTATAGCCCTGAGGAGGAACTAAGGAGTTCTTTTCTTTGTAGTATGGCTAAGCTATTATTATTTTGTCTTGCTTGATTATTTTCCTTTGTTTCTGTCTTTGCTCACTTCTCTAAATATTAACTGGTTAAATTTGTCCTTTGGAACTTGGGGAAGGCTTAGGAGGCTAAAGCTTTTTTTTTTTGGTAAACTGGGATACAGTTACTTTACAACGCTGTGTTAGTTTCTGCTGTACAACAATGTGAATCAGCTATGCTGCAGGCTAAGCCGCTCAGTTGTGTCCGACTCTTTGTGACCCTATGGACTGTAGCCCGCCAGACTCCTCTGTCCATGGGATTTTCCAGGCAGAACACTGGAGTGGGTTGCCGTGCCATCCTCCAGGGGATCTTCCCGACCTAGGGATCAAAGCCACATCTCTTACGTCTCTTCTACTGGCAGGCAGATTCTTTATCACTAGTGCCACCTGGGAATCCTCAAATCAGTTAAATGTATACATATATCCCCTCCTTCTTGAGCCTCTAGGTCATCTCAGAGCACTGAGCTGAGTTCCCTGTGTTATACAGCAACTTCCCAATAGCTGTCTAGTTTACACATGGTACTGTATATATGGCAGTGCTACTTCCTCAATTCATCCTGTCCTCTCCTGAGCTTTCCTATAAACAAGAGGCGGGTGACACAGTAAGAGGCCCCAGGGGGTCCTGCTCAGGCTTCAGGAACTGTCTCAAGGATGATATAGGTGACAACTCAGTTAAGGCCTCCGTATAAACTTTTCATATTCTGACGAGTGTATGTGGTGATCTATTTGCCTTGTGGCCACCCAAGACAAGCCTTGTAAGTGAGTCCCTTTGAGTATTAAAACCTTCTACCTACCAATCTGGCGTGGTCTGCCTCTTCCTTTGGTCTTCCCTTGGCCTCTTGTGAATTACAGCTAGTTTGCAAACCAACACTTTCATCCCTTATTATACTGCAAAGAGGTTCACCACTTACTCAGTTGACAATATCTGAATAAACAGACTCTCTCATACACTGTTGATAGGAAGAAAAAATGGTGCAACACTGTAGAGAACAACCTACCCATAGGTATCAATAATTCAATTCTGTCAAAGTTTAATTTGAGGGTTTGACCTCAGTAGTAGGTCAAAATCAGTACTACACTAAATGCTGCTTGGTCCCACCTATAAAGATGAAAAGCAAACCTGAGAGGATCAAACGCTTCCCAAGTAACTTAATCCCTAAAAGTCAAAAGCAAAGTGAAACACATAAGCTAACATCGCAGTGACTGCTTAACAATCCAGAAAGTATTTACTTCAAGTGAATTTGAAACACAGCAATTTGACTAGTGGGAGATGTTCTCAGGATGAAAAGCAAAGTTAAGAAATCATAAATTGTGTTAAGTAATATTGCTTGCAATAATATTGCTACTGTTAATCTGAAACTATTACGTGTATGCACACACAGTAGAATAAAAGAGATGAGGAATTAATCAAGATCTCACTGTAAAAGATATATGAATATTAAATCTAAGAATTAAAACTCTATAATTCTAAATTTGAATTAGAAACAATCAATATGAGCATAAAAATGCATTTTTTCTTCTGAAAAACAAACAAAAACAAAAATGTATTCCTACGTATGTCTACTGACAAGGCCTGAAAACAGTTATACAAAGCAGTGAGTCCTTGGCACTGGATTTTTAAATCTAAATACCATTTCTCACTAAAAGGAACAAAGTTGCTTGGAATAAATAGCTAAGAATGCACTGAGGAGTACTGACGGGTGAGATTTGTGAAGAATTATTCTATTTAACACCAATAGTTGACTGAACATAGTGCGGGAGGAAGAACAAGAAATATAAATTGACTCCAAGGTGCAAATCTAAGAAAGTGATTGTGTTACTGACACACAAGATCATCAACAGAAATATCTAAATTTGAGTTATTATTTAAGACTACAAAAATGGTACAGCATCTTCTAATGATGCTTCTGACTTCCTGGACCAGGCTGTTACTTTCTTGGCCAGCCCCCTGACGTGGCTAGAGGTCCTGCATGTATATACCACCCACGCCCTATTTGTGCTGAGATGTCCCTCCAACTGCCTGGCCCAGAGGTAATGCTACTCCATGGGGGATCGGATCTGGCTTCCTGAATGACATGGTAAGTAAGCTTTGATTATAATACCTCCAAGATGTATGTATGTTTCCTGTCGCTGCACTATCTACTCTATATATGTAAACCTATACATGCATGTGTGTGTGTTGTATGTCTGTATGTTTGTATAACCTTGCAGTCCCTACCACAGGTCATGCTCTTCTTCCTCTAAGCCTTGGTTAATGCTGTTTCCCTTACCTGAAAGGCCATTTTTCATCTTTATTCTGACCCACCATTTCATAAGAGTGCAGTGCATGGTTATTCCAACCCTTGTTGTTCCTCTCTTCCCCTAAATTCCTGAAGAGTTGCCTTATATGGAAATTGTAGCATTAACTTTCTGCCACCAAGCATTTAGTCTATTCTCTTTTATACAATGATATTGAATGTGAAAGTGAAAGCTGCTCTGTTGTGTCCCACTCTCAGTGACCCCATGAACTGTATCCTGCCAGGCTCCTCTGTCCATGGAATTCTCCAGGCCAGAATACTGGAGTGGGTAGCCATGCCCTTCTCTAGGGGATCTTCCCATCCCAGGTCTCCCACATTGAAGGTGGATTTTTTTTTTTCACTATCTAAGCCACCAGGGAAGCCCCAAACAATAATATTAGTTGTATGTTTATTTCTCCAGATTCCTACTTTAAGACTTTTCCTCCATACTTTCAGCAAGTCCAACCAATAACTTGTATCTAGGCTTTGCTCTGTATCTGGACTGGTGGCCAATCATTGTAAAGAGATGTCTGGCTACAATTATGCTGAGTGGGTGACCCAGGTAAGGAAAAGTGAGGTGTCTTAGGATACATACTTTAAGGCCCCCATGGTCAGAATTGTTCAAACACCAACTCTGAACTGCAAATAGTATTACTGCAAACCCAAGGTAAAGGATATGGAACAGTGAGAGGTCAGACTGGAAAGGCAGGTGGGGGTGGCTTGATCATGAAGAGCTGGGATGTCCTGATGTGGAATCAGACACTGTCCTTCAAGTAAAGTGAAGCCTAAATGCACTGTGGGCCAGGGGAGGGATGTGATTTCAAATGGCTGTGTCAGAATGACTGACTTCACATCAGCCTGAAGAATGGGCTAGAAAGACTGAGGTCAAGAGGCCGGGTCAAGAGAGGGATGTGTTTAGACCGGTCCATCCATGGCATTAGCAATAAGAACCAAAAAGACAATTACTCACAAGAGATCAAGGGTGTTTTCCCTGGAAACACCCTCTGTGTTTTCAGTCTTCTAACTTTAATGAAGCTTTCAATGGCCAAGTGAAAGATCTTTCTGGTAAATGTCACATTGCACTTGAAATATGTGGGTTATTTTCAAGTATCTTTTGATACCGCTGTCTAACATAATTCCACAGTAATAAGAGAACAGATTTTGTATGAGTCAATACCTGTAGAAATGAAATTTTTGCACCTGTTCTTATATCCCTGGATATGTTACAGAGTCTCCTAGTTTATAGTCTATGGGAACTTGAATAGAGTTTGTATCATAATATGTAAAAAAAAAATTGTATAAATCTTAATTATATTGAATTGGTTCACAGGGCTTTTCAAGTCTACTATGTCCTTCTACTTCTCTGTATATTTGTTGTATTAATTTTTGAGAGTTTGATACTGAAACTTCAACTAAAAATCTTAATTTATCTACTTAAAAAATAATTGTACTATATAGTGGAACTACATATAACCTTGTTCTGTATTTTCCAAGTCTCCTGTAAATGTGTTACCATATTTTCATAATTTAAAAAATTAAAAAAAAAAAAAAGAGAGAGAGATCAAGGGTTAAGGATTGAGAGGGTGAGAAAGAAGTCAATGGAGGAAGGTCAAGAGGGCCACCACTTTCTGCTTGGCCTCCTGGGTCTTTCACAAGCTACTGACATTACATCCAGATCTTGAAGACTGAGTAAGGACAATGCATATGGAAATGAGAAGGATGGCCAGAGCTGAAGAGAACGGTCCCTCGACAGGTTCAATATCATGGGAGAAAAGCTCTTTTCAGATGACTTTGACATGTAGCTAGATTCTGAAGTCATCATAAACCTTGTAATTCAGTTACTCTGGACAATACACTTAAAAATTGTGATACTCAGAATACTCTGCTGAGAAAGGAAGAGTTGACAAGATGCCCCCTCAGGCCCCAGCTGGAACTCACTCTGTGGGCTGCCTGGTCCTAGGTCCTGTCTCAATCAGAAAGAACTGGCAGCTCATCAAGACAGCTACAAGGAATCTCATCAAACTCAACTGAGAAGAACTATGAAACTGGATGTGGGGGGCTGTTACAAAACAAGGGAAAACAGCAGCACTTGAACAAAGAGAAAATACATGACTTCTAGAAACTATAGAGTTAGAAACTTTTGAAGATGAACACAATCCCCTGTGAAGAAGTTCTCTGACAATTAGTCATGTTAAGTTGCCAAGGCACATTGTAAGTGTGAGTCCACAGCTGCCCCATCTCAGTGCCAGAGAGTATTATTTTTA
Organism: Tragelaphus eurycerus; assembly: GCA_935064755.1. Taxonomy (NCBI): domain Eukaryota; kingdom Metazoa; phylum Chordata; class Mammalia; order Artiodactyla; family Bovidae; genus Tragelaphus; species Tragelaphus eurycerus. Next base: position 4,946,705 of record CAKXYN010000051.1, read on the forward strand.
CTCTTATCGGCAAGACTCCTAATTATCGAAACTACCAATGTCACCTTAATTACAGTTTTATTTAATGGTCACATTGGGCACTGCTGCATGGTGGAACTTTTTTAAACCAAAATACAGCAGAGAAGTGGAGACAGAGAATTCAGCTCCCAACAGGTTATTATTCAGCTTATTGCAGGGAGTAAGCGTAAGAGAAGATGGCAAAAGCTCCAACGCAAAGGTAATATTGAAATTTAAATCTGGCATTTGTTGTTCCAAAGGTTAGAAAGAAATGGCACATTTTCAAAATGTAAGTTTATATTGAATGCTTTTCCAGCCAGGCATTACTGGAAATCATAATCGTTGATACATTATTTCTCAGAACAGAGAACTCTATTAGAGACACAACCAAACTGTGTGGGAAACTTCTTACATGAGCTGATGATTTGCATATTTCCTGAAAGCCCACAGTATGACAGCACTAGACAAACTCCAGGAGCCTGTAATTTCACAGTGGCAGTGAGTGACAAAGACGTACATTAACTGCACATAAACAGCTGGGCGCTAAACAGTCTGAAAAAGTGCAAGTGACTCGGAGTAATAGCTAGGTGTCATCAATCAAAAGCAAGGTTTCCTGTTGCAATGCAAATCGTCCAAGGTTCAATATGGAATCCACCTTGGAAAATCTCTCATCTCCTTCCTTCTTTTGGCAGAGAGAGTGAGGCTCATGGAGGTCAGGGCTTTCCCATATCACACAGTAAATTAGTGACAGAGCTGTCATTATAATCCAGGGGCTTTGAGCGCCTTCCAGGGTCGAATCCTGAGCAGCCTTCAGAAGGAAAACAACGGCGAGAAAGTTAGTGTACATGTGTGTTTCGTGTGTGACAGAGCTGACAAATAGGGCTATCCGTTTGCAAATATAATCTCCAACATGCTCAAAGACTGAGGCAATAGTACGTATCATGATTTGTTGTATAAACAGAAGACAGTGACACAGGGGATGGGAGAAAACTATTAGGATAATGAGTGAAGTGGGCTGTGAACAACTAACAGAGAACTACACTCTGGGACCTTAATTTCAAGAAATTACTGGAAGCCATTTCAAAGTTACCGTAAGACGTGCTTTATAAAATCAAAACTTATTTTGTTGAGAAATCCTGCTTCTGCATGTAGGACAGATTAAAGACGGGAGAAGCCAGAGTAGCAACAAAGGCAGAAATAGGGCCATCGCTGTTAACTGGGAATCAGCTAGATGTACAACTGGGACACAGGAGGGAAACAGTCGTCACAGAAGAACTGGATGAAGGGATCAATGAGTAAAGCTGATGATACCGTACAGGACCCTCGGGGCTTCTGGGCACAAGGCCTTTGTCTCTCATTTCTGATTATAGGAAACAGCCTTCATTCAGCTCCAGACCTTCTCTAAGTTCCAATAGGCAGATTCAAGCAGTTGTTAATTAGGGAAGGAAGGAATAGACGGACCAAGGAGAAACAAACAGTCAAGGGCAGCCTTGGGGCAAGGTCCTATTTCCCCATCAGCTGATACACACAACGATAATTTTTAGCTATTTTACAGATGCTGAAATCCCCTCCAGGTATGCTGGCCACAAGCATGTAGACCCCAGACCAGTTAAACTTCAAGGCTGGCAACACTGACTCCATTTTGAGCACCAACCGATGAGAAGAATGTCCATAAGTTGATCATGCCCTCTTTTACTATAAAACTTGTCACTAACTTCCCTAAGTGGGGACACTTGGTTTTGAGGGCATTAATCTGCTCTGTCTCCCTTTGCCTGGTAAAGCAATAAAGCTGTATTTTCCTACTGCACCTAAAACTCTTTCTCCAAGACGTGATTTGGCACTACTGTACAGAGAGGGGCTTTCCTGGTGGTGAAGTGGTAAAAAACCCGCCTGACAATGCAGGAGACACAGGAGATGCAGGGTTGGGAAGATCCCCTGGAAGAGGAAATGGCAACCCACTCCAGTATTCTTGCCTGGATAATTCCACGGACAGAGGAGCCTGGCAGGCTATAGTCCACAGGGTCACAAAGGGTCAGACATGACTGAGTGATTAAGAATACACACACATGCATGTACAGAGAAGCTGAGCTTTTGGCATTATCTGGAGATTCACTCAATATTCAAGGACAAAAAGAAAATTTCATATTTAAGAATACAAGGTCTTAAAGTCAAATAAAATAATGCTGGTAAAAATTTGGATTTTGGACAAACAACATAAACTTCATTTTTAATATACCTTATTTTAGGTGGCAAAGGTCTAAAGGACAGAAACAGTAGGGAACTAACAGAAGCAGAGGATATTATGAAGAGGTGGCAAGAATACACAGAATAACTATACAAAAAAGATCTTCACGACCCAGATAATCACAATGGTGTAATCACTCACCTAGAGCCAGAGATCCTGGAATGCGAAGTCACATGGGCCTTAGGAAGTATCAATACAAACAAGTGATGGTGATGGAACTAGTGGAGGTCATGGAATTCCAGTTGAGCTATTTCAAATCCTAAAAGACAAGGCTTTGAAAGTGCCACATTCAATATGAGAGCAAATCTGGAAAACTTAGCAGTGACTACAGGACTAGAAAAGGTCAATTTTCATTCCAAACCCAAAGAAAGCCAATGCCAAAGAATGCTCAAACTATCACACAGTTACACTCATCTCACATGCTAGCAAAGTAATGCTCAAAATTCTCCAAGCCAAGCTTCAACAGTACATGAACCATGAACTTCCAGATGTTCAAGCTGGTTTTAGAAAAGGCAGAGGAACCAGAGATCAAATTGCCAACATCCACTGGATTATCAAAAAAAGCAAGGGACTTCCAAAAAAACAACTACTTCTGCTTTATTGACTATGCCAAAGCCTTTGACTGTGTGGATCACAATAGACTGTGGAAAATTCTGAAAGAGATGGGAATACCAGACCACCTGACCTGCCTCTGGAGAAACCTGTATACAGGTCAGGAAGCAACAGTTAGAACTGGACATGGAACAACAGACTGGTTCCCAATAGGAAAAGGAGTAGGTCAAGGCTATATATTGTCACCCTGCTTATTTAATTTATATGCAGAGTACATCATGAGACATGCTGGTCTGGATGATGCACAAGCTGGAATCAAGATTGCCAGGAGAAATATCAGTAACCTCAGATATACAGATGACACCACCCTTATGGCAGAAAGCGAAGAGGAACTAGACAGCCTCTTGATGAAAGTGAAAGAGGAGAGTGAAAAAGTTGGCTTAAACTCAACATTCAGAAACCTACAATCATGGCATCCGGTCCCATTCACTTCATGCCAAATAGACGGGGAACAGTGACAGACTTTATTTTGGGGGGGGCTCCAAAATCACTGCAGATGATGACTGAAGCCATGAAATTAAAAGACGCTTGCCCCTTGAAAGAAAAGTTATGACCAACCTAGACAGCTTATTAAAAACCAACTCCTAGAGTCCACCCAAACCCATGTCCATCACGTCGGTGATACCATCCAACCATCTCATTCTTTGTCGTCCCCTTCTCCTTCTGCCCCTCAATCTTTCCCAGCATCAGAGTCTTTTCAAATGAGTCAGGTCTTCGCATCTGGTGGCCAAAGTATTGGAGTTTCAGCTTCAACATCAGTCCTTCCAATAAGGAGAAACAAAAATTCAATTACAACATTAATTTTCGGGGCCAGATAGAAAAATGTGAGAGACCTATATATATTAAATTTTTCTGAATGCTCCAAATACTTGAATTTCTATACTCTGTAAAAAATACAGATTTTGAAAACTTGGTCAAATAGAGAAAAAGTTATTTTGGTCAAAATATCATTTATTTTATGCCAGTAGCTTTTAAAAATTGGAAAACAATACAAGCCTTCCTTATACTCATAAGATACTACAGAGCCATCCTCAAGATTATCAGAAATCGCCTATAGTTCCATGAGGCTAATGTTACCCTTTATGGGACATAAAGCTGCCTTAACATCAGGCTTATTACAGAAAGCAGCTTGGAAAGACATATTTGCCCTGCTTAAGCCTTTAAAAACTTATAAAAATAGTAAGCACATCTCATCTGGCTCTACTGAAATAACACCCCTGCAAAGGAAAAGCATTTCAACGAGCCTGAAAAACAAATGCCTCTCCAGAGATCTGGCCCCTCTTTGCAGAAAAGACTTTTTGTCAAAGCTCTCGGGGAGTTTTATGTAGAACCAGATGGGGCAAATTTTTCCTTTTATTGTCTTCACCTCTAATTGATGGGTATCCAGAGAGAGCCTGACTCGTAAAGTTCAGAGAACCATCATCCTCTGGTCTCCCTTAAGTTCTTTTCAAGAGGTTTATTTTCCAGAAGTCTACCCCATTGACAAGAATGCAATCAATGCAATTAAAATGAACAAATCACTTTGCAAATCACCACCTCTAATTCCTACAATGAGCCTCCTCTTAAAAATCCATGAAGGCTTTTATTGCACTCTATTTTTCTCAACGGAATTCAAATTGCTGCAAATTTGTGGAAACTTAGATAATTTGAAGATAAACCAGGCTTTGGGATCAATTCACACAGTGAAACAACTCTTAAAGTCCAACCTTTGTCCCCAAATCCTACTTTTGGGGACAAACACTGCCAACTTCAATGATTCTATTACTGGACATCATTTCCTGGTTTGTACTTTCCCTCAACATTGTTGCTCAAGACAACCCACAAAGGAAAGAAAGGAACAAGTGAACAAAGAAATATGTGTAACTAGTAAATATGGTCTGTGCCTGGCTCACTATTCCATGGCACTTGGCACTGCAGTACATGTACATGTCCTATTTCTCTCAGCCCCTCCATGGAAGACTAACTGAAAATGTGGAATGGAGTTGGCGGCTAAACGTCCATCTTCATTGTCCTTGCTTGGATAATTTTGGAATCTGACAGATCCCTGATGTTTACTGATGTCATTCAGCCTCTGCAGCCTGGTGGCAAACCACTCCGTAAACACAAACCATATTGACTTCCTTCCTTTTCCCTGCCTCACTTCTCATACCCCTATCAATGCTCCCTGGATACCACTTAAATGAACACCTGCATTTAGAGCTTGCTCTGTGATGAACTAAAATAGGTTATTACAACATATGTCTACAGATGCTTACGTGAGGAACGGATCAGCGAATGCAGAGCATGCCTCAATGCTAACTTCCCTGAAAGTGGATCCTAAGCAGGTAAGAAGCAACCCAGAGTGTAACAGTGAGTGAGTACATGTGCCTGCCAATTTACTTTCTGCCTTATCGCCAAGAAGTATCCTGATGGGTGAGGCTACGGATTTCCTCCACCTATTCCTTCCTTTTGCCTAGGTGTCACAAGTAATCAAAAGCAGGTCACGAGGATGTTCTCGTATAAATAAAAGCCAAAGGTGTCATGCATAATTTTACCTTCAAGGAGGTATTTTCCTTGGCACATAGTGTGAACTTTAGGTCTGACCATCAAACCTGATATCTTCCCAGAACTGCCCCAAATTACCAACTTTCACAGAAACTTATTTGTAAGTAAGAGAATTCAAGCTTTGAAAACTTAACATTAAGTGAGTGAAGTCACTCAGTGGTGTCTGACTCTTTGCAACACCATGGACTGTAGCCTACCAGGCTTCTCAGTCCATGGGTAACTTAACATTAGTTACCATTTTATATTTGCATAAGTCAAGCAGAATTTACGTCAAGTGTAGGCTAATAGTCTTGACAAGTATCAAAGAAAACGTTCAAAATCTATAAACTTCATTAGATTAACATGAAACTAGAAACACATCTAAAGGAAAGTCTTCCCTAGACAGATGAGGTTTTTTTAGCACTGTTTTCCATCCATCTGGAGATTTACCATCTATCAAGAAAATCAGATTGCTTTGTAGCTGCTTGTGGATAGAAGGGGCAGTGGGCAATTTTGGTCCTTATGCCTGATTACATGATTGTCCCTTTACAATGGACATGGATGCTCCCAGCTATGGCTTTTTCTTCCAAGTCTTTCTCCTCTGGCTGAACTTCACACAATCGAAGTGAAATTTATCTGCTTAATTTAATACTCACTGTGCTCAATTCATTTATCATTGTTTGGCTGATTTCTTTCCAAGTGGCAGATATCTGGGCGTAAATATTTTCTATTCCACATGTAAATACGTAGCTCTAGGTAACTTTCACCAGGGATGGCATTAAGCCATGCGAAATGATGGACTGTTTTCCTTCACATTACCTTCCTCCAGGTAAACTACTGTGGAGATTAGTAACTGGTTTTCCTTGATTTATTTTTGAAGGTTACTCCATATTCCTTTACACAGTGCTTTTCAATGAATTATGCATGCTGTTAAGGCCCAACACCCAGCAAAGGATGTGGACTATAATTTCTCCTCTTGTGATTTACATTATACCACCATAAATGACTTAAACTCCTAAATTTTTTATTCAGAAGATACAGTCTGATACTCAAATAGGAGATTTTGAAACCACCCGATAATGTTGCAGTTGAGTACTGTTAATTTTGCTTCAAAATTGTTATTTCCATGTGTTTTCATTATAACCCATATATACAAACCAGGACATAAACATGTCCTGTACAGGACATGACCTCAAAATGTAAAATCTAAAATAATGAGCACCGGCTATCACTTTTGTATCTGAAACAATAAAGTACTGAATAAGTTGAGACTTTAAAAAAGAAAGAGGGATGAATAGAAAAAGAATAAAATGGATAAAAAGAACCTAAATGCTAGAAATGCTAGTTTTAATTATCGTAAGTTGCCCTGTGGAGCTCATAGAGCACATCTAAAGAACATTTTGTGAAACTTTTATCTCCTTATTGCTTCAGTGAATTTTGCCTTAGCTGGTACCTGTTCTTTTTCACATTTCTCTCCTACATCATTTTCTCCTTTAGTTATTAAAATCATAACCTAAAAATACAAGGAGGCCTTGGAGATCCCCAACCTCGTGATTCTCAAAGTGTGATCCTCCTACCAGCCTCATTAGCATCACCCAGTCCCTGTCCCCATGAGACCTAATGCACCAGAAACTGTTGGGGTGGGAGATGAGATTCATCCATCTATTGCAGTCAGTATTTCAGGAGAGTCTGATGTCTGCTCCAGTTTGAGCCTTCTCAAAATTCGCGCCGAAACACTGTCTCATGCCGTCTCTGCTCATCTCACACCAGCAGCCACTGCTGGCCAGACAGTGGCCACACCCGGCCCTACTAGCTTCTCCCTTTCCACCCAGTCTCCAACCATCTAAAGATCAGCTTGTCATTCACATTCCCACAACCTCACATGGGAGATAGGGTTGGTTAATGCTGCACTGGGAAGCTTTTGACCAGTGGGATGAGAGCTGACAGATGAATGTTTCCGAATCCAGGTCTTGGACAGAAAGTCCGAAGCATGTTCTAAACAGCTCTCTGTGAAGTGATGGCCAACTCAAAGAAAGGCTTTTTACTGGTCCGCCCTCCTGTCTTGCTTTAAATCCCCTTACTTTTCCCATTCTTCTCTGAGATGACTTTCCAAATAAAGTGCTTGCATATAAACAGGGTGGAGGAAATCTAGCCTTCTAAGAAGCAAACTCTTATCGTAACTGGAGGATAACTGCTTTGTGTGTTCAGTCATGTCCAACTCTTTGCAACCCCATGGACTGTAGCCCTCCAGGCTCATGTGTCCATGGGATTTTCCAGGCAAGAACACTGGAGTGGGCTGTCAGTTCCTTCTCCAGGGGATCTTCCCAACCTAAGGATTGAACCCGTGTCTTTGGCATCTCCTGCACTGGCAGGGGCGTTCTTTACCACTGAGCCAAAATATCATTGGTGTTCCTGTTTAGGGGAGCCAAGCAAAGAGTCAGAAAAGCCCTCTGGAAAAGAGAAGGGAGTCTGTGGTTCCCATTTACCATTGCAGGGATTTGAGTTGGTGGTATTTTAGCTGTTCTTACCTTCTCTCCCCATCTCCATCAAAAAAAAAAAGAGTGAGGTTTAAAGTGAGATTTGCATTCTTAAATAAAGCAAAGAGAGAAGGTGTATAATTCCAAATACGTCTGCTCTGTAGTTATTATTGGAATATTTATAAAAAGAGGGGAATATTTCCACATTTCAACTGGGAGTAGTTAGTCTGAGCTACTCCTTCAGTATAACTTTTGACTCACTGGTTCCATGAAACATTGACTTCCATATACGTTTTTGTGTATGTGTGGAGGGACTATCTAATCTTTTCTGCCCAAAAAATAAAGAGAGTAAATTCTTGTAAAACTTGAGCTTAACTGGGATCAGAAGAATCTGATGCCAACCTTGCTATCAACTTAACAGATCACAAGATGACTGCACATAAGTGTGTTTTGTGTCCATTGTCTAACATCCACAGTATAATCATAATAATGCATTTCTTAGAGAAGGAAACAGTTGTCTTTGAGGAAAATAATTTTGCCCTCAATCATGAATACTGCTTTAAAATTCATACTTACATTCTGTTCTATGTTATTTTTCTAAATACTTTTCAACCAACACAGAAAGAAAATGTTTTAAAATCATCACAATGAAAAGCACCACATTTGAATCCCATAAGATAGTTCCACTAAGGTAATGTTCTCTTATGCTACTTTATTTTTTCTTTTTAATATATATATAAACATACATTTTAAAAATATATACAGTATCTGGAAGAATCAGTTTTAAATGACATATTTAGCTTGGCAATATATTTGAGTGAAATAGTTGTGTAATGTGCATTATTTTAATCATTCATTTACAGGAATAGGTGTGGAACAAAGAATATTCTCACTTAAATAAATTGTATATAAATTATGCATTTCTAGTAAGTCCAAATAAGTTCAAGTTTTCTCCTTTTTTTTCCATCTTTCTCACAGGAAATCTACCTTTTACATTTTTTAAACTAGCAGAATTAAAAGGATGTGAAATTGTAAAGCTGCAGGAAAATATGATCATTTAAGGGTTTAACTAATTTCTTATTTTTAAAATTATTTCTCTTAGAGGACTTCCTAATAAATTTTTAATGCAAGTGATTTCTTTGGAGGCATTGCATAAAGATTATAAAGCATCCTTTCTCTGCTATATAACCACTAAGTAGATATTAGGAAATTTTAATGACTGTGAAGAAAGTTGAGGACCAAAGAATTGATGCTTTTGAACTGTGGTGTTGGAGAAGACTCTTGAGACTCCCTTAGACTGCAAAGACATCCAACCAGTCCATTCTAAAGGAGATAAGCCCTGGGTGTTCTTTGGAAGGAATGATGCTAAAGCTGAAACTCCAATACTTTGGCCACCTCATGAGAAGAGCTGACTCACTGGAAAAGACTCTGATGCTGGGAGGGATTGGGGGTAGGAGGAGAAGGGGATGACAGAGGATGAGATGGCTGGATGGTATCACCGACTCGATGGACATGAGTTTGAGTGAACTCTGGGAGGTGGAGATGGACAGGGAGGTGTGGTGTGCTGCAATTCAAGGGGTCGCAGAGTCGGACACAACTGAGTGACTGAACTGAACTGAACTGAATGAGCCTTGACCATCAAAAATGTTAGCTATCAAAAAAGACATTTAGGAAATAAATGAGGTTGGTTGTAGAAGTTCAGTTCAGTTCAGTCGCTCAGTCATGCCCGACTCTTTGTGACCCCATGAATCGCAAAATGCCAGGACACCCTGTCCATCACCACCTCCCGGAGTCCACTCAGACTCACGTCCATCCAGTCGGTGATGCCATCCAGCCATCTCATCCTCTGTTGTCCCCTTTTCCTCCTGCCCCAAAAACCTCCCAACATCAGAGTCTTTTCCAATGAATAAACTCCGCATGAGGTGGCCAAAGTACTGGAGTTTCAGCTTTAGCATCATTCCTTCCAAAGAAATCCCAGGGCTGATCTCCTTCAGAATGGACTGGTTGGATCTCCTTGCAGTCCAAGGGACTCTCAAGAGTCTTCTCCCAACACCACAGTTCAAAAGCATCAGTTCTTTGGTGCTCAGCCCTCTTCACAGTCCAGCTCTCACATCCATACATGACCACAGGAAAGACCATAGCCTTGACTAGGCGAACCTTTGTTGGCAAAGTAATGTCTCTGCTTTTGAATATGCTCTCTAGGTTGGTCATAACTTTTCTTCCAAGGAGTAAGTGTCTTTTAATTTCATGGCTGCAGTCACCATCTGTAGTGATTTTGGAGCCCAGAAAAATAAAGTCTGACACTGTTTCCACTGTTTCCCCATCTACTTCCCATGAAGTGATGGGACTGGACGCCATGACCTTTGTTTTCTGAATGTTGAGCTTTAAACCAACTTTTTCACTCTCCTCTTTCACTTTCATCAAGAGGCTTTTTAGTTACTCTTCACTTTCTGCCACAAGGGTGGTGTCATCTGCATATTTGAGGTTATTGATATTTCCCCCAGCAATCTTGATTCCAGCTTGTGCTTCTTCCAGCCCAGCGTTTCTCATGATGTACTCTGCATACAAGTTAAATAAGGAGGGTGACAATATACAGCCTTGACATACTCCTTTTCCTATTTGGAACCAGTCTGTTGTTTCATGTCCAGTTCTAACTGTTGCTTTCTGACCTGCATACAGATTTCTCAAGAGGCAGGTCAAGTGGTCTAGGATTCCCATCTCTTTCAGAATTTTCCACAGTTTATTGTGATCCACACAGTCAAAGCTTTGGCATAGTTAATAAAGCAGATGTTTTTCTGGAACTCTCTTGCTTTTTTGATGATCCAGCAGATGTTGGCAATTTGGTCTCTGGTTCCTCTGCCTTTTTTCTAAAACCAGCTTGAACATCTGGAAGTTCACGGTCCACATATTGCTGAAGCCTGGCTTGGAGAATTTTGAGCATTACTTTACTAGCGTGTGAGATGAGTGCAATTGTGCGATAGTTTGAGCATTTTTTGGCATTGCCTTTCTTTGGGGTTGGAATGAAAACTAACCTTTTCCAGTCCTGTGGCCACTGCTGAGTTTTCCAAATTTGCTGACATATTGAGTGCAGCACTTTCACAGCATCATCTTTCAGGATTTGAAATACCTCAACTGGAATTCCATCACCTCCACTAGCTTTGTTCGTAGTGATTGCTTCTTAAGGCCCACTTGACTTCACGTTCCAGGATGTCTGGCTTTAGGTGAGTGATCACACCATCGTGATTATCTGGGTCGTGAAGATCTTTTTTGTACAGTTCTTCTGTGTATTCTTGCCACCTCTTCTTAGTATTTTCTGCTTCTGTTAGGTCCATACCATTTATGTCCTTTATCAAGTCCATCTTTGTATGAAATGTTCCCTTGGTATCTCTAATTTTCTTGAGGAGATCTCTAGTCTTTCCCATTCTGTTGTTTTCCTCTCTATTTCTTTGCATTGATCACTGAAGAAGGCTTTCTTATCTCTTCTTGCTACTATTTGGAACTCTGCATTCAGATGCTTATATCTTTCCTTTTCTCCTTTGTTTTTCGTTTCTCTTCTTTTCACAGCTATTTGTAAGGCCTCCCCAGACAGCCATTTTGCTTTTTTGCATTTCTTTTCCATGGGGATGGTCTTGGTCCCTGTCTCCTGTACAACGTCATGAACCTCATTCCATAGTTCATCAGGCTATCTATCAGATCTAGTCCCTTAAATCTATTTCTCACTCCCACTGTATAATCATAAGGGATTTGATTTAGGTCGTACCTGTATGGTCTAGTGGTTTTCCCTACTTTCTTCAATTTAAGTCTGAATTTGGCAATAAGGAGTTCATGATCTGAGCCACAGTCAGCTCCTGGTCTTGTTTTTGCTGACTGTACAGAGCTTCTCCATCTTTGGCTGCAAAGAATATAATCAATTTGATTTTGGTGTCGACCATCTGGTGATGTCCATGTGCAGAGTCTTCTCTTGTGTTGTTGGAAGAGGATGTTTGCGATGACCAGTGCATTTTCTTGGCAAAACTCTATTAGTCTTTGCCCTGCTGCATTCCATATTCCAAGGCCAAATTTGCCTGTTACTCCAGGTGTTTCTTGACTTCCTACTTTTGCATTCCAGTCCCCTATAATGAAAAGGACATCTTTTTTGGGTGTTAGTTCTAAAAAGTCTTGTAGGTCTTCATAGAACCGTTCAACTTCAGCTTCTTCAGCGTTACTGGTTGGGTACAGACTTGGATTACTGAGATATTGAATGGTTTGCCTTGGAAACGAACAGAGATCATTCTGTCGGTTTTGAGATTGCATCCAAGTACTCCATTTCGGACTCTTCTGTTGACCATGATGGCCACTCCATTTCTTCTGAGGGATTCCTGCCCACAGTAGTAGATATAATGGTCCTCTGAGTTAAATTCACCCATTCCAGTCCATTTCAGTTCGCTGATTCCTAGAATGGCAATGTTCACTCTTGCCATCTCTTGTTTGACCATTTCCAATTTGCCTTGATTCATGGACCTGACATTCCAGGTTCCTATGCAATATTGTTCTTTATAGCATCGGACCTTGCTTCTATCACTAGTCACATCTAGAACTGGGTATTGTTTTTGCTTTGGCTCCATCCCTTCATTCTTTCTGGAGTTATCTCTCCACTGATCTTCAGTAGCATATTGGGCACCCACTGACCTGGTGAGGTCATCTTTCATTATCCTATCATTTTGCCTTTTCTTACTGTTCATGGCAGCCGGGAGGACCTACCCCATGCCCGAGGCCAGGGGAGGCGGCTGGGAGGAGCAACCCCACCTCCAAGGAACGGTGGCTGCGCAGGCAGGCACAGGAGGGCCTAGAGGAGCTATTCCACGTTCAAGGTCAGAAGGGTCAGCAGTGAGGAAATACCCTTCATCCAAGGTAAGGAGCAGAGGCTGCACTTTGCTGGAGCAGCCATGAAGAGATACCCCACGTCCAAGGTAAGAGAAACCCAAGTAAGATGGCACATTGCAACAGGGCATCACAGGGAAGACACATGAAACCATACTCACAGAAAACTAGCCAATCTAATCACACTAGGGCCACAGCCTTGTCTAACTCAATGAAACTAAGGCACGCCCTTGGGGCCACCTAATACAGGCAGGCCATGGTGGAGAGATCTGACAGACTGCGGTCCACTGGAGAAGGGAATGGCAAACCACTTTAGTATTCTTGCCTTGAGAACCCCATGAACACTATGAAAAGGTTGTAGAAGGGTTTATGCAAATATGGTTAAAAAATAACTTCCTCATTTTCCAGGCTAGAGATACTCCCTATTAAGTCCAACTGGAGGGGTCAGTATGACTCATGTATATTTTACAGAAGTCAATTTGATCGGAAGCCAAGTTGACATAGAAGTCAATCACAGAACACACACACACACACACACACACACACACACACAAAGTGCATGAATATGTATCCCTCATTATACTTACAAAGGCTATTTACCAAAGTTTACTTCCATAACAAGATGAAGCTGAGTTCCTCTGTTGCTATAGATAATACTGTAAAATGAATTCTATTACTTCAGCAAACACTACAATGTTACATTAAGACTTCAGTTAAAGGTATAGGCTTGATACATCCATACAATGGATGCTGCTACTGCTGCTGCGGCGGCGACATCGCTTCAGTCGTGTTCAACTCTGTGCGACCCCACAGATGGCAGCCCACCAGGCTCCCCCGTCCCTGGGACTCTCCAGGCAAGAACACTGGAGTGGGTTGCCATTTCCTTCTCCAATGCATGCAAGTGAAAAGTGAAAGTGAAGTCGCCCAATCATGTCTGACTCTTAGCGACCCCATGGACTGCAGCTTACCAGGCTCCTCCATCCATGGGATTTTCCAGGCAAGAGTACTGGAGTGGGGTGCCATTGCATTCTTCACAATGGATACTACTGAACTATAAAAAAGGAACTCTTTTTTTAATTCTTCTCTCTCTTTTTTAAAGTCTACAGTGGAGCTGGGAATCTGTATTTTTATTTTATTTTTATTATTTTGGCTGCATTGCTGGCCATGTGGAATCTTGTTTCCCCAACCAAGAACCAAACCTGTACCCTCTGCAGTGGAAGCACAGAGTCTGAACCACGGGACCACCAGGGAAGTCCCCAAAAAAGGAAGAAACTCTTATTTAAGCCACAACATGGATAAACCTAACATGCATTTTGCTAAATGAAAGAAATCAAACACAAATGGCCACAAACTGTATGACACCATTTATGTTACATTCTAGAAAACACAAACTATCTGGAAGGTAAACAGATTTGGATTTGCAGTTGCCAACAGTTGGTTGGGGGGGGGGCGGGGTGGAGATGGGATGTCTACAAAGTGCTTAATCAAAGGGATTTTAGGGTGAAGAAACCATTCTGTAGGCTACATTGTTGATAGACACACAACCCCAGGCATTTCCACACCACCAAGAATGAACTTAACCATATGCAAATATTTTTTACAGCTTTATTGATATATAATTGATATCCCAAGAACTGCATATATATAACATCAGTTCAGTTCAGTTCAGTTGCTCAGTCGTGTTCGACTCTTTGTGACCCCATGAATCACAGCATGCCAGGCCTCCCTGTCCATCACCAACTCCCAGAGCTCACTCAAACAAATGTCCATCGAGTCGGTGCTGCCATCCAGCCATCTCATCCTCTGTTGTCCCCTTCTCCTCCTGCCCCCAATCCCTCCCAGCAGCAGAGTCTTTTCCAATGAGTCAACTCTTCACATGAGTTGGCCAAAGTACTGGAGTTTCAGCTTCAACATCAGTCCTTCCAAAGAAATCTCAGGGCTGATCTCCTTCAGAATGGACTGGTTGGATCTCCTTGCAGTCCAAGGGATGCTCAAGAGTCTTCTCCAACACCACAGTTCAAAAGCATCAATTCTTCAGTGCTCAGCTTTCTTTATAGTCCAACTCTCACATCCATATTTGAGTACTGAAAAAGCCTTGATTAGATGGACCTTTGTTGACAAAGTAATGTCTCTGCTTTTTGATATGCTATCTAGGTTGATCGCAACTTTCCTTCCAAGGAGTAAGCGCCTTTTAATTTCATGACTGCAACACCATCTGCAATACAGTTTTATGAGTCTGAACATATGCAAACACTCAGGGTACCATCACCACAAGGAAATGGTTGTATCCAACATCTCCCAAACTTTAAAAAAGTCAACCTGGATAGTAGGAGATCGACAAATGGAAGCAGATGGTAACAAGCAGGTAGTAAGCAGAATTCTAAAACAGTACCTGGACTTCCTACCCTAAACCCTGGGACTGTGATATGGGGCCATCTCACACGCATGACTGTGCTGTTATGTATCAAATGGCATTTTTCAGATGTAATTAAAATTACTAAGCAACTGACTTTCAGTTAATCAGAAGACAGATTTTTCTTTTTTCAGATAGATCTAATCACATGAGCAATTTAAAAGCAAAGAATTTTCTCCAGCTGGTAATGCAAGTTAGATTCTAGGCAGACGAGAGGTTCCAGGCCAACTCTGAAGCAGTAGATCATTGCTGGCTTTGAAGTCTGAGGGAGCTGCATTCAAAGACCGGAAAGTAACTACTGGGAGCTGAGAGTGACCCCAGCTGCAAGCCCACAAGGAAATGAAGACTTCAGTCTCAACAGGTGCAATAAATTGGTGTTTATCAAGAACCGTAATGGGCCTGGATGTGGGTTCTTGACAGACCTTCCAGACAGGAGCCCAGGATCTTGATGTCTGCCTTGGGAGACTTTAAGCAAACAGTGGATGCGGGCCACCTGCATTGCTGACCTATCCAACCATGAGCTAACATATGCATATTCTTTTGCCACCACTAGGCTGCAAACACAGCTACACAGCGAACAGAGCAACAGAAAACTAATGCACTGCATTACAAATGCACCAGGTATACTCACTCGAGACAGTGGGGGATAAAATGAGCTGACCTACATAACTTCGGAAAACAGTGCTCTGACTGGCTACTGAAGATTAAAGCTAAAAAGAACTACACGCAAACACTGTATTCTACCGGGTAAGTTTTGTTTCTCACAGGAATACAGGCGAGCAATTCTGAAACTACTTCATATGCATACTAGGATGAAACAAGTAAATAATGTGTACAGTGTTGGAGTCAAGTTTCTCAATTCCAGGAATAAGTTACAAAAATGCAAGGGGAAAGGCTAGAAAGAATGTAGGTTATAGATATAACTCACGTTTATAGATAAGATACAAATAAAAATAGGTATTTATGCAGACATGAGTTAGTACACATTGATTTCCTAGCTCTGTTCTTCAAATGAGCCTAAAATTAGTGACGCCCCAACAGCAACAGTGAACATATCTGGTGCCCAAATCTTAATTTGTAAATATCACTTTCTTTTTTAAAAAGACTTTTTTTGATGTGGACCATTTTACAACAGTGCTTCTGTTTTGTGTTTAGGGATTTTTTTGGCCCTAACACACGTGAGCTCTTAGCTGCCCAACTAGGGATCCAACCTGCACCCCCTGCACTGGAGGCGAAGTCTCAACCACTGACCACCAGGGAATTCTCTGAATATCATTTTCTAATAAAAAGAGCCAGGACTTTGGAGAGATGGCTCATTTTGAACTAGGTTGTTGTAAATATTGATATTATTGGACCATAACCCAAATTATAATAAAATTAATACCCATGAGTCTGTACTGATTAATAAATGATTGAATACATAAATAAACATGGGGAAAGAGACAACCTTCCTCACAGAAGAATTCTGAATAATGAATGTAGAAGGAATGAAGGATATGCAAAAATCACCTTTAGAACACGATACTCATTACTGCTGTAGGCAAAAATCCATGGCGGAATGCTAAAATTAGGAGCAGGACTTTTAGGAGAAATAGAGTGCATACATGGCCTCCAAGCATCTCCAGCAAAATACTGATTAATTACTGAAGCGCTTTTAACCTAAATCCACAAAATCTTTGATGCTCCTCTGCCCGGGAGGTACACCTTGATCATGTTCCCTGTGGCTGTGGGCTGGACTTAGTGAATTGCTTCTTATATACAGATTATGGAAACGGAGAAAACAGTGGAGAAAACTGGCAGGTACCAACCACTCTAACCAGGTGATCAAGATAACCATCTCCGTTTCACTAAAACTGAGCTCAAAGACCCTGGTTTTACTTTTCACAGTGACCTATCCTTGAACAAAAATAAAATAAGGAAGAATATTCTGATGTGTCACCTTGACTGGGCTCAGGGATGTCCAGATCCTGGTAAAACATCACTTTAGGCCGTGCCTGACAGGGCGTTTCTGAGCAAAGTTAGCATTTAGGTTAGTAGACTGCATAAAGAGATACAGCCTCAACAATGTGGGTGGACACCATCTAATCCACTGAGGGCCAAATGGAACAAAAAGGAGAAGGAAGGGCAAATTCTCCCTCTCCTTTATCTGGGACATCCTTCTGCCCTGAGACCTCAGAGCTTGGCCTTTGAACTCTTGTCTCACAGCATCAGCTCCCCTGATTCTCAGGCTGTCAGTCTCAGACTGAGTTACACCGCTGGTTTCCCTGGGTCGCCAGCCCAGAGAGCAGCAGATGGGGGACCTTCTCAGTCTCTAGAAACATGTGAACCAAGTGAGCCAATTCTTATAACCAATCAATCTAACACACATACATACACACACATACTATTCTCTCACACAAACTATTCACACACACACACACACACACACACACACACACACACACACACACACCCTGAGTCTCTGGGGAACCCTAATAGAATTTTCACATACTACTTTGCATGGTCTTCCTCTTCATGTGTGTGCATGCTAAGTCATTTCAGTCATGTCTGATTCTTTGGGACTCCACAGACTGTAGCCTGCCAGGTTCCTGTGTCCACAGAACTTGCCAGGCAAGAATACTGCAGTGGGTTGCCGTGCCCTCCCCAAGGGGATCTTCCCAATCCAGGTACTGAACCTGCATCTCTTCCATATCCTGCACTGGCAGGTGGGTTCTTTACCACTAATGCCACCTGGGAAGCCCTTTCATTTTCATACATGTGCATAAATTTAGATCCCAGACAAAGAGGCTGACAACCTAAGTCTGTGGAATCAGAGACATCTTGCAATTGGAAATATATGTGTATACGCCATATTTTTTTCTGAAAAGAAATTTTATTCCTTCTCAATCCAGGCATCAGATACCCTCAAAATGTTAAAAAACAAAAACAAAAAAAAATCAAACAGTAGTATTGAGGATAGCCATTTTTTCTTAAGTTACCTCTTAAGAAAATCTAGTGTTTCTGCAAAGAAAATACTTGATGTTTAAGTGGAATAAATGAGTATTTGAAAGACATAAAGTATTTAAATTTACTTGGCCCTATACTGAAACTAACGATTCTATCTGGATTTGAGACACAAATGATTCTCCAAATTTGAGCATCTAGTTAAGCCAAAATAATAGAAGCTACTACCATGTATAGTCAATTCATCTACAGATCAATATAGAATTTTCTTATGCATAGTTTATCCTCATAAACACAGTAGATCTATCGCCCAGTTTATCCCTGCTGTCCTAGCATATTGTTTCATCCTGTCTGGTTTGACACTCGTCCTGGATTTTTCATATTTTAATAAGGTATTACGTTAATACCTGCACCCACATGAGCTGGCCTGATTTGGAAGAGCTGCACTGTGTCCTTTAAGCTTCTGCCAGAGCCTGCAAATGAAATGTCTGCTTCACAGGAGCAGAAAAATAGAGGGCTTACTGAAACCTGTGGTCAAATCTGCAAGGCAACTGGCTGTAACCTCCCTCTCTTTTCCAAGCGCTTTTCAGACACAAGATAATTAATACCTCCCTGTCAAGGACAGCGTGCAGGGCACCTGCTGACAAAATGAAGTGCTCGGTGACAGGGGCAGCTAGGGACAGTGATCCCATTGGGTCTTTGGCAGTGGAAGCAGGAGAGGGGGAACGTGCGTTCTGCTGGTCCCTTGCTGTGCTGGCTTGTACTGCTGCCTGTGGGAGCACAAGGGCTAGGGAGACAAGGATGGAGGGCATCGGAGGGGGAGCACAGGGAATTACAGGTTAGGAGGCTACAAGTTAGGTTATGTGAAATAAGTATGCAAAGACATAACAGTCTAATACTCTTGCTACAGAGGTTTTGTCATTTGTTGTACGTGTGTGCATGCTAAGTCAATTCAGTCGTGTCCAACTCTTTGCGACCCTATGGAGTGTAGCCTGCCAGGATCCTCTCTCCATGGGATTCTCCAGGCAAGAATACTGGAGTGGGTTGCCATGCCCTCCTTGAGGGGATCTTCCTGACCCAGAATCAAACCCAGGTCTCCTACATCTCCTGCATTGGTAGGCTGGTTCTTTACAAGTGGCACAGACACTGGGAAGCCCACTGTATGAGTAGGTCTGTTTTATTTCATTTACATATGCAAATACCTTTTTGTTTTGTTTTTAAATAAATCTTTAACACCACTGAGCTCCAGAACATGTTAAGATTTTTTTTAATCGTGAGATTTGATGTTGATGTATATAGTGTCTATAACTCACCAACCACAAGAAAACCAGAAGACAGATTTATTGAAGAAACACCAGCATCTATTTCAAGGTCAGTTGCTATTTTAAGAAGATAGCTCCAAAGACGCCAATCCTCATTAAACTACAAAGTACTCAACTTCTCATTGAGATCAAGAGACTGTCCTCCTATATGAATTTTGCTTAATTTGATTCCAAATATTTCTGTACATATAAAATGTAAAATGGTTGCTTTTAATATGTTAGTTCCACTTGTAAAATAATAACAATATCAACAACAATTCCTCAAAAGGTAAATGACACCATTTTTATGTCAGGACCATCACATATTTTACATGCAAAATTACTTGTTAATACATTTCAATAAATGTTGTCTTTTTCTACCCAGTTATTGGAATCAAATTTAAGCTTTGGGAAGTTTATTTGGTAAAGGTAAAACATTCATTGTCAGTGTTCAGTTCAGTTCAGTTGCTCACTCATGTCTGACTCTTTGCAACCCCAGGAACCACAGCATGCCAGGCCTCCCTGTCTATCACCAACTCCCAGAGTCTACCCAAACCCATGTCCATTGAGTCGGTGATGCCATCCAGCCATCTCATCCTCTGTTGTCTCCTTCTTCTCCTGCCCTCAATCTTTCCCAGTATAAGGGTCCTTTCAAATGAGTCAGCTCTTCACAACAGGTGGCCAAAGTACTGGAATTTCAGCTTCAACATCAGTCCTTTCAATGAACAGTCAGGACTGATTTCCTTTAGGATGGACTGATTGGATCTCCTTGTAGTCCAAGAGACTCTCAAGAGTCTTCTCCAACACCACAGTTCAAAAGCATCAATTCTTCAGCACTCAGCTTTCTACACTCCATCTCTCACATCCATACATGACCACAGGAAAAACCACAGCCTGGACTACACGGACCTTTGTTGGCAAAGTAATATCTTTGCTTTTTTTTTTTTTTTGGAGGTAAAGTGTGATCTTAATTTTTTTTTTTTTTTAGTTTGAACAATTAATACATTTCAGATATAATATTATACATATTTCAATGTTATTCTCCCCAATCATCCCACCCTCTCCCGGTCCCAGAGTCCAAAAGTCTGGTCTATACATCAGTGTCTCTTTTGCTGCCTCGTAAATAGGGTTATTTTTACCATCTTTCTAAATTCCATATATATGCGTTAGTATACTGTATTTGTGTTTTTGTTTCTGGCTTACTTCACTCTGTATAATAGGCTCCAGTTCCATCCACCTCCTTAGAACTGATTCAAATGTATTCTTTTTAATGGCTGAGTAATACTCCATTGTGTATATGTACCACAGCTTGCTTAGCCATTCATCTGTGGATGGACATCTAGGTTGCTTCCACGTCCTGGCTATTGTAAACAGTGCTGCTATGAACATTGGGGTACACGTGTCTCTTTCAATTCTGGTTTTCTCAGTGTATATGCCCAGCAGTGGGATTGCTGGATCATAAGGTGAAAAACTGAAAGCATTTCCTCTAAAGTCAGGAACAAGACAAGGATGCCCACTTTCACCATTACTATTCAACATAGTTTTGGAAGTTTTGGCCACAGCAATCAGAGAAGAAAAAAAAATAAAAAAAAAAAAAAATAAAAAAAAAAAAAAAAAATTTTTTTTTTTTTGATGATACCATCCCCTAAAAAAAAAAAACTAAAAAAACCAACAAAAAAATAAAAAAACATGATCAATGAATATGGTAAAGTTGCAGGATATAAAATTAACACACAGAAATCCCTAGCATTCCTGTACACTAATAACGAGAAAATAGAAAGAGAAATTAAGGAAACAATTCCATTCACCATTGCAATGAAAACAATAAAATACTTAGGAATATATCTCCCTAAAGAATCTAAAGACCTATATATGAAAACTATAAAACACTGGTGAAAGAAATCAAAGAGGACACTAATAGATGGAGAAATATACCATGTTCATGGATTGGTAGAATCAATATAGTGAAAATGAGTATACTACCCAAAGCAATTTATAGATTCAATGCAATCCCCATCAAGCTACCAACGGTATTCTTCCCAGAGCTAAAAAAAATAATTTCTTTGCTTTTTAATATGCTGTCTAGGTTGGTCATAGTGTTCCTTCCAAGGAGTATGCATCTTTTAATTTCATGGCTGCAATCACCATCTGCAGTGATTTTGGAGCCCAGAAAAATAAAGTCTGACACTGTTTCCCCATCTATTTGCCATGAAGTGATGGGACCAGATGCCATGATTGTAGTTTTCTGAATGTTGAGCTTTAAGCCAACTTTTTCACTCTCCTCTTTCACTTTCATCAAGAGGCTCTTTAGGTCTTCTTCACTTTCTGCCATAAGGGTGGTATCATCTGCATATCTGAGTTTACTGATATTTCTCCCAGCAATCTTGGGTCCAGCTTGTGCTTCATCCAATCTAGCGTCTCTCATGATGTACTCTGCATATAAGTTAAATAAGCAGGGTGACAATACACACCCTTAACATACTCCTTTTCCTATTTGGAACCACTCTGTCGTTCCATATCCAGTTCTTTTTTTTTTTTTTTATCAAGAATCTCTTTTATTGATTATCTGAAACATTACAAACATCTAATATGAACAAATTGTAACATGACAGTGTTTAGTTTGAACAATTAATACATTTCAGATATAATATTATACATATTTCAATGTTATTCTCCCCAATCATCCCACCCTCTCCCGGTCCCAGAGTCCAAAAGTCTGGTCTATACATCAGTGTCTCTTTTGCTGCCTCGTAAATAGGGTTATTTTTACCATCTTTCTAAATTCCATATATATGCGTGAGTATACTGTATTTGTGTATATCTTTCTGGCTTACTTCACTCTGTATAATAGGCTCCAGTTCCATCCACCTCCTTAGAACTGATTCAAATGTATTCTTTTTAATGGCTGAGTAATACTCCACTGTGTATATGTACCACAGCTTGCTTAGCCATTCATCTGTGGATGGACATCTAGGTTGCTTCCACGTTCTGGCTATTGCAAACAGTGCTGCTATGAACATTGGGGTACACGTGTCTCTTTCAATTCTGGTTTTCTCAGTGTATATGCCCAGCAGTGGGATTGCTGGATCATAAGGCAGTTCTATTCCCAGTTTTTTGAGGAATCTCCATACTGTTCTCCATAGTGGCTGTACCAGTTTGCATTCCCACCAACAGTGCAAGAGGGTTCCCTTCTCTCCGCACCCTCTCCAGCATTTATTGCTTGTGGACTTTTGGATAGCAGCCATTCTGATTGGTGTGAAATGGTATCTCATAGTGGTTTTGATTTGCATTTCTCTGATAATGAGTGATGTTGAGCATCTTTTCATGTGTTTGTTAGCCATCTGTATGTCTTCTTTGGAGAAATGTCTATTTAGTTCTTTGGCCCATTTTTTGATTGGGTCATTTATTTTTCTGGAATTGAGCTGTAGAAGCTTCTTGTATATTTTTGAGATTAGTTGTTTGTCAGTTGCTTCATTTGCTATTATTTTCTCCCATTCTGAAGGCTGTCTTTTCACCTTGCTTATAGTTTCCTTTGTTGTGCAGAAGCTTTTTAAGTTTGATTAGGTCCCATTTGTTCATTTTTGATTTTATTTCCAATATTCTGGGAGGTGGGTCATGGAGGATCCTGCTGTGATGTAAGTCAGAGTGTGTTTTGCCTATGTTTTCCTCTAGGAGTTTTATGGTTTCTGGTCTTACATTTAGCTCTTTAATCCATTTTGAGTTCATTTTTGTGTATGGTGTTAGAAAGCGTTCTAGTTTCATTCTTTTACAAGTGTTTGACCAGTTTTCCTAGCACCACTTGTTAAAGAGATTGTCTTTAATCCATTGTATATTCTTGCCTCCTTTGTCAAAGATAAGGTGACCATATGTGCGTGGATTTATCTCTGGGCTTTCTATTTTGTTCCATTGATCTATATTTCTGTCCTTGTGCCAGTACCATACTGTCTTGATGACTGTGGCTTTGCAGTAGAGCCTGAAGTCAGGCAGGTTGATTCCTCCAGTTCCGTTCTTCTTTCTCAAGATAGCTTTGGCTATTCGAGGTTTTTTTGTATTTCCATACAAATTGAGAAATTATTTGTTCTAGCTCTGTGAAGAATACCGTTGGTAGCTTGATGGGGATTGCATTGAATCTATAAATTGCTTTGGGTAGTATACTCATTTTCACTATATTGATTCTACCAATCCATGAACATGGTATATTTCTCCATCTATTAGTGTCCTCTTTGATTTCTTTCACCAGTGTTTTATAGTTTTCTATATATAGGTCTTTAGATTCTTTAGGGAGATATATTCCTAAGTATTTTATTGTTTTCATTGCAATGGTGAATGGAATTGTTTCCTTAATTTCTCTATTTTCTCGTTATTAGTGTATAGGAATGCAAGGGATTTCTGTGTGTTAATTTTATATCCTGCAACTTTACCATATTCATTGATCAGTTCTAGTAATTTTCTGGTGGAATCTTTAGGGTTTTCTACATAGAGGATCATGTCATCTGCAAACAGTGAGAGTTTTACTTCTTCTTTTCCAATTTGGATTCCTTTTATTTCTTTTTCTGCTCTGATTGCTGTGGCCAAAACTTCCAAAACTATGTTGAATAGTAATGGTGAAAGTGGGCATCCTTGTCTTGTTCCTGACTTTAGAGGAAATGCTTTCAGTTTTTCACCATTGAGGATAATGTTTGCTGTGGGTTTGTCATATATAGCTTTTATTATGTTGAGGTATGTTCCTTCTATTCCTGCTTTTGGAGAGTTTTTATCATAAATGGATGTTGAACTTTGTCAAAGGCTTTCTCTGCATCTATTGAGATAATCATGGTTTTTATTCTTCAGTTTGTTAATGTGGTGTATTACGTTGACTGATTTGTGGATATTGAAGAATCCTTGCATTCCTGGGATAAAGCCCACTTGGTCATGGTGTATGATCTTTTTAATGTGTTGTTGGATTCTGATTGCTAGAATTTTGTGAAGGATTTTTGCATCTATGTTCATCAGTGATATTGGCCTGTAGTTTTCTTTTTTTGTGGGATCTTTGTCAGGGTTTGGTAGTAGGGTGATGGTGGCCTCATAGAATGAGTTTGGAAGTTTGCCTTCCTCTGCAATTTTCTGGAACAGTTTGAGTAGGATAGGTGTTACCTCTTCTCTAGATTTTTGGTAGAATTCAGCTGTGAAGCCGTCTGGACCTGGGCTTTTGTTTGCTGGAAGATTTCTGATTACAGTTTCAATTTCCGTGCTTGTGACGGGTCTGTTAAGAGTTTCTATTTCTTCCTGATCCAGTTTTGGGAAGTTGTACTTTTCTAAGAATTTGTCCATTTCTTCCACATTGTCCATTTTATTGCCATATAATTGCTGATAGTAGTCTCTTATGATCCTTTGTATTTCTGTGCTGTCTGTTGTGATCTCTCCATTTTCATTTCTAATTTTATTGATTTGATTTTTCTCCCTTTGTTTCTTGATGAGTCTGGCTAGTGGTTTGTCAATTTTATTTACCCTTTCAAAGAACCAGCTTTTGGCTTTGTTGATTTTTGCTATGGTTTCGTTTCTTTTGCATTTATTTCTCCCCTAATTTTTAGGATTTCTTTCCTTCTACTAACCTTGGGGTGCTTCATTTCTTCCTTTTCCAGTTGCTTTAGGTGTAGAGTTAGGTTATTTATTTGGCTTTTTTCTTGTTTCTTGAGGTATGCCTGTATTGCTGTGAACTTTCCCCTTAGGACTGCTTTTACAGTGTCCCACAGGTTTTGGGTTGTTGTGTTTTCATTTTCATTTGTTTCTATGCAGAATTTGATTTCTTTTTTGATTTCTTCTGTGATTTGTTGGTTATTCAGGAGTGTGTTGTTCAGCCTCCATATGTTGGACTTTTTAATAGTTTTTCTCCTGTTATTGAGATTTACTCTTACTGCATTGTGGTCAGAAAAAATGCTTGGGATGATTTCAATTTTTCTGAACTTACCAAGGCTAGATTTATGGCCCAGGATGTGGTCTATCCTGGAGAAGGTTCCGTGTGCGCTTGAGAAAAAGGTGAAATTCATTGTTTTGGGATGAAATGTCCTATAGATATCAATTAGTTCTAACTGGTCTATTGTATCATTTAAAGTTTGTGTTTCCTTGTTAATTTTCTGTTTAGTTGGTCTATCCATTGGTGTGAGTGGGGTATTAAAGTCTCCCACTATTATTGTGTTATTGTTGATTTCTCCTTTCATACTTGTTAGTATTTGTCTTATATATTGCGGTGCTCCTAAGTTGGGAGCATATATATTTATAATTGTTATATCTTCTTCTTGGATTGATCCTTTGATCATTAGGTAGTGACCTTCTTTGTCTCTTTTCACATCCTTTGTTTTAAAGTCTATTTTATCTGATTATGAGTATTGCTACTCCTGCTTTCTTTTGGTCTCTATTTGCCTGGAAAATCTTTTTCCAGCCCTTGACTTTCAGTCTGTATGTGTCCCCTGTTTTGAGGTGGGTTTCTTGTAGACAACATATGGAGGGGTCTTGTTTTTGTATCCATTCAGCCAGTCTCTGTCTTTTGGTTGGGGCATTCAACCCATTTACATTTAAGGTAATTAATGATACATATGATCCCGTTGCCATTTACTTTGTTGTTTTGGGTTTGAATTTATATATCCTTTTTGTGTTTCCTGTCTAGAGAATGTCCTTTAGTATTTGTTGGAGAGCTGGTTTGGTGGTGCTGAATTCTCTCAGCTTTTGCTTGTCTGTAAAGGTTTTGATTTCTCCTTCATATTTGAATGAGATCCTTGCTGGGTACAATAATCTGGGCTGTAGGTTCTTTTCTTTCATCACTTTAAGTATGTCTTGCCATTCCCTCCTGGCTTGGAGAGCTTCTATTGAAAGATCAGCTGTTATCCTTATGGGAATTCCCTTGTGTGTTATTTGTTGTTTTTCCCTTGCTGCTTTTAATATTTGTTCTTTGTGTTTGATCTTTGTTAATTTGATTAATATGTGTCTTGGGGTGTTTCGCCTTGGGTTTATCCTATTTGGGACTCTCTGGGTTTCTTGGACTTGAGTGATTATTTCCTTCCCCACTTTAGGGAAGTTTTCAACTATTATCTCCTCTAGTATCTTCTCATGGTCTTTCTTTTTGTCTTCTTCTTCTGGGACTCCTATGATTCGAATATTGTAACGTTTAAAATTGTCCTGGAGGTCTCTGAGATTGTCCTCATTTCTTTTAATTCGTTTTTCTTTTTTCTCCTCTGATTCATTTAATTCTGCCATTCTATCTTCTAATTCGCTAATTCTATCTTCTGCCTCTGTTATTCTACTATTTGTTGCCTCCAGAGTGTTTTGGATCTCATTTATTGCATTATTCATTATATACTGACTCTTTTTTATTTCTTCTAGGTCCTTGTTAAATCTTTCGTGCATCTTCTCAATGCTTTTCTCCAGGCTATTTATCCATGATTCCATTTTGCTTTCCGGATTTTGGATTAATTTCACTATCATTATTCGGAATTCTTTATCAGGTAGGTTCGCTATTTCTTCCTCTTTTGTTTGGTTTGGTGGGCATTTATCCTGTTCCTTTACCTACTGGGAATTCTTCTGTCTCTTCATCTTGTTTAAATTGCTGAGTTTAGGGTGTCTTTACTGTATTCTGGTAGTCTGTGGAGTTCTCTTTATTGTGGCGTTTCTGCACTATATGTGGGTTTGTACCGGTGGCTTGTCGAGGTTTCTTGTTTATGGAAGCTTGTATCAGTGTTCTGGTGGGTGGGGCTGGATTTCTTTTCTCTGGGGTGCAGTGGAGTGTCTAGTAGTGAGTTATGAGATGTCTATGATTTTGGGGTCGCTTTGTGTAGCCTGTGTATTGGAGCTCAGGGCTGTGTTCTTGTTTTTCTGGAGAATTTGCTTGGTATGTCTTGTCATGGAACTTGCTGGTCTTTGTGTGATGCTTGGTTTCAGTGTAGGTATGGAGGCTTTTGATGAGCTCCTGTCAATTAATGTTTCGTGGGATCAGGGTATGGACTTAAGCCTCCTGGTTCCAGTTATCGGTCTTATTTTTACAGTAGTCTCAAAAACTTCTTCTTCTATAATGCATTCCACAACTGGACCGCTCAGAGATGTTCACGGAGTTATACAGAGAAGGAAAAAGGGAGGAAGGAGACAGAGGTGGTCAGGAGGATAAAAGGAGGGAGTGTGAAGGAGAGAGCCAGATCTAGTCAGTAATCAGTAAAGAAAAGAAAAAAAGGAAAGGAAAAAAGCAAAGGACAAAAAGGAAAAAAGAAAAAAACAAAACAGGGTCACAAAAGTTATACCTAGAGGTGGAAATTAAAGAAGTACTAGAGGATAAAAAAAATAAAAATAAAAGAAACAAAACAAACAACAACAAAAAAAAATTAAAAGGAAAAAAAAAATTTTTGTTTTCCTTTTTCCAATTAAAAAATAATAAAAATTAAAAAAATATATTAAAAAAAAGAAAAAAAAAAGGAAATAATGATGGTAAAAATAGTAACAATATATATAAGAGTTTCTCTATTATTGTTGTGGGTTCAGTTCATTTTCGGCTAGTTCCTTGTTCCGGCTTAAATTTCTCAAGGTCTATAGGCCCCTTTCTCTGTAGTTGGTCTGTATAGTCCTTTGTTCTGTGCACGGTTCGGCGGTGTTCTGGGCCAAGGCCGGCCACTCGTGTGGTCGGCGCTGCACAATCTGGACTGCCGGCCCAAACTACTCCGATTAGGCAGCACTCCAGACAATCAGGCGAACGCAGTCTGCGCCGCGGCCCACAGAGGGGGAGGGGCCGGCGAGGGGGTGGCTCGCGTGGGAATGGCGGGCGGGTGGGGGGAGGGGGGCGGGGTGGCCCTCGTGGGAGCCGCCGGCACAGCGGGCGGGGGGCACGCCTGCGCGGGAGCAGCTGCGGCCCGCGCGGGAGTGGCCGGCAGGGGAGCGTCCAGTGGGGGAGAGTCCCGCGGGAGAGCGTCCCTCAGGGGAGCAGCCGGCAGGGGAGCGTCCCATGTGGGAACGGCCAAGGCATCTCCCTGCCCAGCCCCGGCTCCCCAATGGCAGATGCGGGCATTTGCAGCGATGCTTCTCCGCTGCGGAAGTTACCGCAGGGCCTGCAGTCTGTGAGTTCTAATTGCTCAACTGTTCTCCTCCCAGTTATGATAGTCTCTGTGTTTCCCAGGTTCAGCGCAGATTCCGCAGGGAGAGTGTTTCCTGGTGTTTGGAAACTTCTCTTTTTAAGACTCCCTTCCCCGGACAGAGGTCCGCCCCTCCCTCTTTGTCTCTCTCTGGCTTCTATATTCTTTCCTACCTCCTTTAGAAGGCAGTGAGTTGCTTTTCTGGGTGTCCGACGTCCTCCGCCAGCACTCCGAAGCTGTTTGTGGAATTTACTCGGCGCCCAGATGTCCCTTTGATGAATTTGTGGAGGAGAAAGCGTATTCCCCGTCCTAATCCTCTGCCATCTTAACCAGAAGTCCCATATCCAGTTCTAACTGTTGCTTCCTGACCTGCATACAGGTTTCTCAAGAGGCAGGTCAAGTGGTCTGGTATTCCCATCTCTTTCAGAATTTTCCACAGTTTATTGTGATCCACACAGTCAAAGCTTTGGCATAGTCAATAAAGCAGAAATAGATGTTTTTCTGGAACTCTCTTGCTTTTTTTGATGATCCAGCAGATGTTGGCAATTTGATCTCTGGTTCCTCTGCCTTTTCTAAAACCAGCTTGAACATCTGGAAGTTCACGGTTCATGTATTGCTGAAGCCTGGCTTAGAGAATTTTGAGCATTACTTTACTAGCATGTGAGATGAGTGCAATAGCATGGTAGTTTGAGCATTCTTTGCTCAAATACACTATGTTGTCAGTGTAGGTGCTATTATAAATTCAGTCAAATTCTATTTTGAAGCGAATATTACTTGACCTTGTAAGAATAACTCGGAAAGTTGGGCCGCAGTACCCTGGTAAAGGCCATGTTCTTCACTTTTTAAAAAAGACATTTATTTTTTGGTTGTGGTGGGTCTTTGTTGCTGCACATGGGCTTTCTCCAGCTGCAGTGAGTGGAGGCTACTCTTGGTTGTGGTGCCCATGATTTTCACTGTGGTGGCTTCTCTTATTGCTGAGCACAGGCTCTAGGGCATACAGGCTTCATTAGTTCCAACAAGAGGGCTCAGCAGTTGCAGCTCAGTGGCTCTAGAGCACTGGATTAGCAGTTGTGGTGCACAGGCTTAGTTGCTCTGCGGCATGTAGGATCTTCCCTAGTCAAGGATTGAACCAGTATCCCTTGTATGACAAAGTGGGTTCTTAATCACGGGACCACCATGGAAGCCCTAAGCCTATGTTCTTAATAAATTAAGAAATATACAGATTAGAAATGTATTTAAAATTGGCATTTATCACATTTCGTAGCAATCATTTCACTCAGTTCAGTCGCTCAGTTGTGTCTGACTCTTTGCGACCCCATGAACCGCAGCACGTCAGGCCTCCCTATCCATCACCAATTCCCAGAGTTTACCCAAACTCATGTCCATTGAGTCCGTGACGCCATCCAACCATCTCATCCTCTGTCGTCCCCTTCTCCTCCCGCCCTCAATCTTTCCCAGCATCAGGGTCTGTTCAAATGAGTCAGCTCTTCGCATCAGGTGGCAAAAGTATTGTAGTTTCACCTTCAACATCAGTCCTTCCAATGAACACCCAGGACTGATCTCCTTTAGGATGGACTGGTTGGATCTCCTTCCAGTTCAAGGGACTCTCAAGAGTCTTCTCCAACACCACAGTTCAAAAGCATCAATTCTTTGGAGCTTAGCCTTCTTCACAGTCCAGCTCTCACATCCATACATGACTATTGGAAAAACCATAGACTTGACTAGACGGACCTCTGTTGACAGAGTAATGTCTCTGCTTTTTAATATGCTGTCTAGGTTGGTCATAGCGCTCCTTCCAAGGAGTATGCATCTTTTAATTTCATGGCTGCAATCACCATCTGCAGTGATTTTGGAGCCCAGAAAAATAAAGTCAGCCACTATTTCCCCATCTATTTGCCATGAAGTGATGGGACTGGATGCCATGATCTTAGTTTTCTGCTTATTGAGCTTTAAACCAACTTTTTCACTCTCCTCTTTCACTTTAATCAAGAGGTTCTTTAGTTTTTCTTCACTTTCTGCCATAATGTTGGTGTCATTGGCATATCTGAGGTTATTGATATTTCTTACAGCAATTTTGATTCCAGCTTGTGCTTCCTCTGGCCCTGCATTTCTCATGATGTACTCCACATAGAAGTTAAATAAGCAGGGTGACAATATACAGCCTTGATGTACTCCTTTTCCTATTTGGAACCTAATGTACTTAAATTTGGCAAGTATGGAATAATCAAATTGGCAACCCAGTAAGTGAAAGCTTTGGAACCTTGGAAACTGATATTATTGAACTAAAGTCTGCAAAGAGAATGATAATGGTATCTATGCTATGCTATGCTAAGTCACTTCAGTCGTGTTCGACTCTGTGTGACCCCATAGACGGCAGCCCACCAGGCTTCCCCGTCCCTGGGATTCTCCAGGCAAGAACACTGGAGTGGGTTGCCATTTCCTTCTCCAATGCATGAAAGTAAAAAGAGAAAGTTAAGTCGCTCAGTCATGTCCGACTCTTAGCGACCCCATGCACTGCAGCCTACCAGGCTCCTTCGTCCGTGGGATTTTCCATGCAAGAGTAATGGAGATAATGGTATTTACTCTTACAAAATAAAGGGAAAACCCTGGGACTTACCTGATGGTCCAGTGGTTAAGAGTCACCTTCCAATGCAGGTGACACAGGTTCGATCCTTAGTAGAGGCACTAAGATCCCACATGCCACAGAACAACTAAGTCTGCACACTGCAACTACTGAGCCCACATGCCATAACTAAGACCCAATGCAGCTAACTGATTAACTTTAAAGAATTAAAAAATGAAGGAAGGCACAAACCTACAGATGAGAGCTAAACTGACATATAAATTTAAGTTTCTTACTTATATAAAAGTGTTTTAAAATATCCCAAATTCCTATTTGTTACTGGATAAATATTATATGCTATCAATAGCTTAGAACTGACGTAGGGACCAAACTGGGTTTCCTGCATAGGAGGCAGATTCTTTACCATCTGAGCCAGCAGGGAATCCCCAAATACTATATGTTATCAATATCTTAGGCTACAATTTGGGAAACATTTACATTTGATGAAACAGTCAAAATAATTATTAATATAAACTGGTTAATTTTTTCCTGTAAACATATTTGATAAAGGAAAGTACTGTTTTTAAAAAAGTACTTTATGTATGGGCAAATATTTAAATATTTCAATGTGAAACAGACAGGCTTGAGAATATTTTCCTTTTAGCAGAATTTGCCTTGATATTACCTGATGACTAGACACTTACAGTTTTCTCTCAGATTTAAAAACATTATGGCTTATGGAAAAGTCATTTGAATGTGCAAACACTTTCACATTTATTAAACATCAAATGTGGTTTTGAAGAATGCACTCTTTTAGAAAACATTAAAATACCTTTTAAAACCAAGAAATCAGATGCGCATTATAAGTTAAAGACAGAGCTAAGTAACAGACTACACTACATGACTATAAATCAAGAAACTTTATCCTACTTACTTCTGTTAATGTTCAAATAATCAATTTAAAGAGTTTTTTGTTCAATGTATATAAACATATTATTTTTTGAGTTAAAGAAACTGTTCTAGGAAATAGTTTTAGAATAAAAGTATACTACAGGTTCATAAATAAAATGACCCACATTTATCAGTTTATGCATTAGATAAGTTTAAATATTTACTTATTAAATTTAGATACAAAATCAACATGCAGAACCTGCTGCACTTCTATACATTAATAATGAACTACCAGCAAGAGAAACTAAGGAAATAATTTAGAATTTACTATTTCAATTTTTTATTTTACTCTCAAAAGTGTCATCCAAAAAGTTTAGATGATCAATTATAAGAAGAATAACAACACTACAAGATTATTTTTGTGACTATATGCTTACTTACACTCACAAAATAAAGGGAAGACCCAAACTTACTGACAGATGAGACCTAAAATGGCATATAAGATTTAGTTTTTCCTTCTATAACTGTATTTTATTAATAAAGTATCCCAAGACACATGACTCAAAGTCACACATCAGGACATGGAAGGTCAGGGCCTTGAGCCAAGTCTATGGAGAAGCATTTACTGAGAATTTATGATCTAAGGAGCAGCAACATACCATGTGCAAGAAACACTGACACTGTGCTCAATATGCTTCACCCATTTAGAATACAAAAAGACAAGGAAAAAAGGCAATTAAATAACACAGAAGTCCTTAAAAAGGTCCAAAATATCAAAATCTAAAGAACCCCGAACAATAATATAGAGAATAGCATAGTGCTGGCTGGAAAAGACTTTGAGAAAGGTTACTGTCCGGAAGAATTCTGAATCACATTTTAGTAAAGAGGAAGACAGATGTTCATTCCAGAGAGTGGGGCTGAAGCCTGTGGTTTGGTGGGTTAACTGTGCACTGACCCCAAAAAGCAAAACCAGCACAACCATCCGTGGGAACCTGAGGGTCCCTAATGGCCAGAAGATCAGGAGTTGTGATCACTAAGTGGAAGGCAAGATTTTAAAGCCTTATATTAGCAAGGCTGGGTAAAATGAAAGTATTACAGCTGCTTAAGAAGAAAAAAATGATATAATAAAGTTTGCCTATAATTAAGAGCATCCACTTGGCAGGCATTTAACAAACATTCTCTGAATGTGTACGATGTACCAGGATCTGCTCTATGCAGCAAGGAGAAAACAGTAAACAAAACAAAATCCTTGTCCTCATGGAGAACTAACAGAGAAGACAAATAACACTTTATATGAATCTTAGATCACAGTATGATTAAGAAGTGCAATGAAGAGAAACAAAGCCAGGCACAGGGACTGGAACAATGTGGTACAGATTGAGATAAGGCGGCCTGGGAAGAAAGCTCATGTTTACATTTGTTATTGTTGCTGTTTAGTCATTCAGTAGTGTCTGACTCTTTGCAACCCCATGGACAGAAGAGCCTGGTGGGCTAAGTCCACACCAGGTGGCTTAACAACCTGTTTGTTCAAGGGCACAACTAGAGAGCAGCACAGTTATCTCACACTCAGACTGTGCCGCTCGAGTTTATGTTCCTAATCATCATGTTAGTACTGCTCCATGACTTCCAGCAGGTGACTGTGAGCTGAGACCTCAATTAAGCAAGGGAGTGAGCCACATGATCTCCTGAACACAGACTATGCCAGAGGGAACAGCAAGTATAAAAGCCCTGACCATGGGGATGCTTGACACATTCAAGAAACAGCAAAATCACAAGAAGGAAACTAAGAGAAGAGTGGTGTCAGATCATTAAGATACCGTGGCATGCTACAAGGAGAATGGATGGTAGAGGTCTAAGCATAGAATCAGAAAGATCAATCAGGAAGATCATCCAGGTGACAGGTGATGCCCATTTGGACTAAAGTGCTCAAGGGTGTGACGATCTTTTTGATGTGTCAACTTGGCTAGGCTGTAGTCTCCAGTTATTCAATCAAAAATGAGTCCACATGAAGCTATTTCTCTAGATGTGACTGAAGTCCATGATCTATTCATTTAAAGTAAAGCAGATCAGCTAGGATGATCTCCTAATTTAATCAGTTGAAGGGCCTTGAGAGTAGACCTGAGTTGAACCCAAATTTAATCAGTTGAAGGACTTTGAGAGTAGACCTGAGGCCTTCCTAAAGAAGAAAAAAATCCCCTCATGGACAGCAGCTTCAGTTCTTGCCAGGGCTCCCCTGCAGATCTCCAACTTGCCTATTTAGTCTCCAGAATCACATAAACCAATTTCTTGCAATAAATCTCCCAATACCCCTCTCCTATTATGTGGTAAAGCAGTAGATATTAGTCACATTCAGAATATATGCCAGTGGTGTCATTAAACACTGGATACATGTATGACAGAAAAAGAGAGAGATGAGAGAAAGAGAGAAAGAGATGTACTCTCTTCATCAACAATTTTCCACTTTAATTCTTCTCCCATCGAGGCTGCCAGAAAACAACAAAATAATCACTTTTTTTTAAACCTTTTTTGGCATTGTCTCCACATACTCTCATGTCTTTGGGCAAAATATTAGTATCAGCAACAAAAGCATAGCCACCTATCCTGTTGTATATGTGGATGAGCTGTTCCAAATAACTAAATTTATGAACTCATATGAAGGGGTCCATTTACAGAAATAGCATTCAGAGCCCTGCCATCTGGATAGAGACCTTTTGCAGAGAGACTCAACAGATATCACAGAAAATGAACAAAAATATCCCAAATGGTAGAATTTTCCAATAAGAATTAGTCTATCTATGCAATGGAAACTTATCAAGCCATTAGAAAATAATATGATAGAAAAAATTAAATAAGATAAACCAACTGCAATATTTTTAAGGCTGATTCAGAATATTTGAGACAGTAGTTCAGAGCTCAAAGTGAAGTCACTCAGTTGTGTCCGACTCTGCGACCCCATGGACTGTAGCCTACTAGGCTCCTCCATCCACGGGATTCTCCAGGCAAGAGTACTAGAGTGGGTTGCCATTTCCTTTTCCAGGGGATCTTCCCAACCCAGGGATTGAACCCAGGTTTCCTGCACTGTAGGCAAACGGTTTACTGTCTGAGCCACCAGGAAAGTACTTTCAGAGCTCAAATTTTTATGTAAATAGACCCTGGTTCAATCACATGTAACGAGTACATCCTTGGTCCATGTATGTAAACCCCCCGAGCCTCCCTTCTCACCTGTCCAGGTCAATATAGTGAATGAAAGAGTGGAAAGTGCTGAACAGTGAACAATCAGTGTCAACTAAATCTAGCTATCCTTTGTGAATGTACATCTTTGTACACTTTGTATCTATACACACATAGATATGAAAGTACTACATAAAATACAGCTATATATAATGTATATATACACACAGAGTGAGGTATACATGTACTAATTAAACACATAAAACTATTTTCTTGAGATTCCCTTGGACAGCAAGGAGATCAAACCAGTCAATCCTAAAGAATATCAACTTTGGGAGGTGGGTCATAGAGGATCCTGCTGTGATATATGTTGGAGAGTGTTTTACCTATGTTCTCCTCTAGGAGTTTTATAGTTTCTGGTCTTACGTTTAGATCTTTAATCCATTTTGAATTTATTTTTGTGTATGGTGTTAGAAAGTGTTCTAGTTTCATTCTTTTACAAGTGTTTGACCAGTTTTCCCAGCACCACTTGTTAAACAGATTGTCTTGAATCCACTGTATATTCCTGCCTCCTTTGTCAAAAACAAGGTGTCCATATGTGCGTGGATTTATCTCTGGGCTTTCTATTTTGTTCCATTGATCTATATTTCTGTCTTTGTGCCAGTACCATACTGTCTTGATGACTGTGGCTTTGTAGTAGAGCCTGAAGTCAGGCAGGTTGATTGCTCCAGTTCCATTTTTCTTTCTCAAGATTGCTTTGGCTATTCAAGGTTTTTTGTATGTCCATACAAATTGTGAAATTATTTGTTCTAGCTTTGTGAAGAATACCGTTGGTAGCCTGATAGGGATTGCACTGAATCTATTAATTGCCTTGGGGAGTATACTCATTTTCACTATATTGATTCTTCCAATCCATGAACATGGTATATTTCTCCATCTATTTAGTGTCCTCTTTGATTTCTTTCACCAGGGTTTTATAGTTTTCTATATATAGGTCTTTAGTTTCTTCAGGTAGATATATTCCTAGGTATTTTATTCTTTTCGTTGCAATGGTGAATGGAATCGTTTCCTTAATTTCTCTATTTTCTCATTATTAGTGTATAGGAATGCAAGGGATTTCTGTGTATTGATTTTATATCCTGCAACTTTATTATATTCATTGATTAGTTCTATAATTTTCTGGTGGAGTCTTCAGGGTTTTCTACGTAAAGGATCATGTCATCTGCAAACAGTGAGAGTTTTACTTCTTCTTTTCCAATTTGGATTCCTTTTATTTCTTTTTCTGCTCTGACTGCGGTGGCCAAAACTTCCAAAACTATGCTGATGTATAGAATAGTCTTTTGGACTTTGTGGGAGAGGGTGGGATGATTTGGGAGAATGGCATTGAAACATGTATAATATCATATATGAAACGAGTCGCCAGTCCAGGTTCGATGCACAATACTGGATGCTTGGGGCTGGTGCACTGGGACGACCCAGAGGGATGGTATGGGGAGGGAGGAAGGAGGGTTCAGGATGGGGAACACATGTATACCTGTGGCAGATTCATTTTGATATATGGCAAAACCAATACAATATTGTAAAGTTAAAAAATAAAATAAATTTTTTTTTAAAACAGAATATCAACCCTGAATACTCATTGGAATGACTAATGCTGAAGCTGAAGTTCCAAAACTTTGGCCACTTAATGTGAAGAGCCGATTCACTGGAAAAGACCCTGATGCTGGGAAAGACTGAGGGCAAGAAGAGAAAGGGGTGACACAGGATAAGATGGTTGGATGGAGTCACCGACTCAATGCACACGAGTTTGAGCAAACTTCGGGAGATAGTGAAGGACAGGGAAGGCTGGCAGGCTACAGTTCATGGGGTCACAGAGAGTTGGGCATGACTCAGTCACTGAACAACAGCAATAATTTTCATTTTATACTGAATACCATATGTGAATCTCTTGTGAATTCATTTCACTCAGTCAAGTAAATATTTATTGAAGTACCTTCAATGATCCAGGCACAAAATACTAAGTAAAGGGGAAAAGATGGTAAACATAATTGCTTTTTACTATTTTGGGTATATTCCAAGTTTTCTGTCATGAGTTTAAATTACTTTTGAAATATAAAATGTTTTTTTAATTTTATTTAAAATTTATTTTTAAAATAATTTTATTTATTTATTTTTGGCTATGCTGGTTCTTTGTTGCTGTGTGCAGGCTCTCTCTAGTTTTTCGAATAGGCACTACTCTCTAGTTGTGGTGCACGGACTTCTCACTGCGGTGGCTTCTCTTGTTGCAGAGCCCAGGCTCTAGGGCACACAGGCTTCAGCAGTTGTGGCACGTGGGCTCAGCAGTTGTAGCTCCTGGGCTCTAGGACACAGGCTCAATAATTGTGGCCCACAGGCTTAGCTGCCCCTAGGCATGTGGGATCTTCCCAGACCAGGGATCAAACCTGTGTCTCCTGCATTGACAGGCAGATTCTTTACCTATGAGCCACCAGGGAAACCCTTATTTATTTTTTTTATTGGAGGATATTTTTAAGGACAATGCAACTTACAAAAGAACATAAAAGTTCTTTCTAAAGGCATATGTAGAGAAAAGAAACATCAAAAAATAACTACAAGGCACTGGTCCCATCCAGGATGAGAGCAGGTTGCCCTGAGCCTGTTTCCATTACACTTGGAGGTGTGTGTGTGTGTGTGTAACTCAATTACCCATTCCACCCCCTTCTCTTTCTAGCTGAAAGAGGAATTGTAAGCTACATGGTCTGTCAGGCTCTCCTATCATAGGCACCCTCCGTGTCCTCAATTTCTGTCTTTGTGAAAACAGTACAATAATGGCCACCCTGCTCATATAAAATACATTAACAGTTATTAAGGGTGTTTAGAAATGCAAACATACCATTCTGATATGAAAGTGTTTAAACTGTATGAAGTGACTGTGAGCACATCTCCTTTCAAGGCATTTTCCTTTGGGGCCATTGCTTCCATATTTTACGAAAAGAAGGATAATACCTGGACCAATTTCAAATAGTTATTATGTAGAGCATCTAGAATGTTATTTTAAGCTACTGGAAAATTATCCTCTTGAAAAAAGTGTCAGCTTAGCAGTTATCGATAGTAATTTGAAATACACAGGATGTCAGAGTGAACTATGTACTTCCGTCCTTACAGATAAAATATACTACATGAGTTCAAAGCATTTACTCAAATGCCTCTCCTGAGAGGCTAACAGGGCGGCTGCTGCTCGAACATTCAATGCATTCACTGCGCTAGATGCAGAGAACCCGAGGAGACTGTGGCTCTGCTGGAAGATGAAGGACTCCCAGCTCCCCCGCCATGGCCAGCTCCCAGCGTCCTCATCCATCTCTCCGAGGGCTGTGGGGGCGCTGCTTACTCGCTGCAGTTTTATAAACAGCAGGCAGTGAGCCACTGTTGCCACATATGCTCATGCCTACCAAAAGATAAATACTTTAACTCTTAAGCTTCAGAGAAAAGAGAACCTGGATAAACGCCAAGAAGGAAGGAAATTAGGTCACTGGGCACCCAGAGAAATGAATTCACGGAAAAACAAGCTCCAGTTTATCCTCTAAGCTCCAGATGCTGACTCTCTATGGTGATATCACACATGTCCCTTGGTTGGGACACTGCTGAGAGCAGCACATCAATATGCATTATTTATTGCCGAAGGTGAGTTGTCGATTCCGTTTTTGCCTTATTTCTGTTGCTTTCCCTTGGTGAATGCGGCTCATGCCAGAATTAATCACTTCACTCCCCGTGGTTTCCCGGCGGGTCTTTTGCACCTCACTCTGTCTGTGCTGTCACCAGTGTG
This sequence comes from Tragelaphus eurycerus, assembly GCA_935064755.1. Lineage (NCBI taxonomy): Eukaryota > Metazoa > Chordata > Mammalia > Artiodactyla > Bovidae > Tragelaphus > Tragelaphus eurycerus. The sequence goes on from CAKXYN010000051.1 coordinate 4,985,607, forward strand.
CATCAGCTACACGCGATCTGTTCTCCTCCCTAACAGCACCCCCACACCAGTGGGCAGCATGAGACACACCATGCGGGCAGACCCAGAGCACTGCACTGTGCTCACTTCAAAAGTACACTGTTATTGGGATAACCTTGAGACCACTTTTTTTTTTTTTTTGGTTTAAAAAAATATTCAAAAAAGATCAGCAAGGATTTAGAAGAACTGAACACTATCATCAGCCAACTGGATCAAATTCACATTTTTAGAACACCCATAAAAACAGCAGAAGAAGCCTTCTTTTCAAGCATTCACAGAACATTCACCAAGACAGGACACATCCTGGATCATAAAGCACACCATGACAAACACAAAGGAACTGAAATCATAAAAAGAATGTGCTCTGACCACAAAGTAATTAATCTAAGAATTAACAAAAACATATAAAGAATACACAAATATTGGAAATTAAACAAAACACATATGAATAATCCATATGTGAAAGGATGAATCTCCACAGAGATGAGAAAATATTTCAAGCTGAAGGAAAATATAAATATAGCCCAGCTACATCTGTGGGATGCAACTAAAGCAGTCCTTCTAAGAAAATGTTTAACATTAAATGCTTATATTAGAAAAAAGGTACCAGATCAATAATCCAAGAAATTAGGGGGACAAGGAACAAAATAAAGCCAAAGCTTTAAAAAAAAGTCACAGTTCTAGCTATTACTATCTTAGTTAAGATCTACAAAAATTCCTTTAAAGAATATTTCCAACACCAGGATTCTTGTGAAGCATGAGGAGGTGTTTATAAAGTTTTCAGAGAAAGCTTTCCAGTTGAAACATTCAATGTGCAGAACACATACAGAGCCCCCTGTGTGTGAGGCATTTTCCCAGGCACAGGAAGGATGAAACGGCAAAAAGCACATTCCTGCCCGCAGGTTCACAATGTGAGACCACAAAAAACCGAAGCAGAAGAAAGAAGAAAGGAAGTCACTCAGTGTGCGACCTGAACCCCATGGACTGAGCCATCAGGCCCCCATCCATGGGACCAGGCAGGAAACTGAAGTAGGTGCCACTCCCCAGAGATCTCCAACCCAGGATGAACCCAGGTCTCTCACACTGTAGGCAGACATGTCAGAGGGAAGGATGGAAGAAAGTGAGGGTGGAGAGAGGAGAGTAGAGATGGACAGAGAGTACGCAATCCCATTAGAGAAGACAGAGAGGAAGTTAGTTGTGCTATGCCCGGAGAATACAGAGCCAGGCCCGTACCCGGAGTACTAACTATGTCAGAGTAGTCAAATGAGTGGGGAGACGACAGACACGGGGAGCGTACGTGAAGACAGAGAGAAGGAGAGCAGTAAAGGGAGGATAGCTGCCAAGCCCCGCTAACATTCTTGTAAGAAGAGAAGTTTGAGAGAAGGAGGAATCACACGGGGGAGGATGGAGAATCCACGATCCCCAGTCGAGGGAGAGGAACATAGATATGAAGAGGGATGGAAGAGTAGAGAGAGAATAAGGTGGGGGACAAAAGAGAGTAGGAAGAGGAGGACAGGGAGGGATCAAGGGGAGACGGGATACAGAGTTGGGATGGTGTGTTTGAGGATACAGGTGAAAGGGAGGGGAAGAGGAGAAGAGGAGAGGGAGGTGAAAAGTGAGGTGGAGAGAAACACAAGAAAGAAAGGAAAGGGATGACGTCTGAGAAATAGGAAGGAAAGGGAGAGGAAGCGAACTAACGAAGATGTGAGAGGACAGAGAAAGGAGGAGAGGGAGAGAGGAGAGAGGACAACTAAGGAAGAGGAGGGAGAGAGAAGGAAGGGAGCGAGGAGTATGGGAGTAGAGACAGAAAAGAGGACAGAAATGACTAGGAAACTCACTAGGTGAAGAGATCACAAAGAGAGCTAATGCAGAAAGCCAGGTAGGGTGGGGAAGACAGAGAACTAATTGTGGAGAATCTGTGCCCGATGTGGACATCTGTGAGCCAACAGTGTAATGATTCATCATGGAGTCGGAGAGCCAGGAGTAGAAGATCATCCACTCCCAGATATGTGCACAGTCGACAATAAATAACGCACTGTCCTTCTCCCCTCCCTTCCTGTTACGTATAGTATCTACTGTGGTCGAAAGAAAGAGAAAGATTCCTCAAAGAGAATGCAGGCCGAGTGCTAACAAGAGCAGAGAATTATCCCCCCCCCACCCCCCCCTTCCTCTTCCCTCTCTCTATGTATCAATAAATAGATAGGTTTTATGTATGTGTGGATAAATAAGAAGATAGTAGTTAGAATGTGAAATGGAGAATAATAAGCAGTAGGGATGAGGGGGACACAGAGAGAAGCAGCAATGCACTCAGGAGTGGGTAGAGAGGACTGGAGAAAATGGATGTCACGAAGGATAGCAGCTCCCCCACCGCATTAGTGGGGTTCAGGGTACTCAGTCAGTGACTGAGACCTGGACTGAGATAGGGTCATGGAAGAGAAAAGAGTGGGATCCGTAGGGATTCCTGAGAGGATAACCCAGCCTGCCATGTGAGGAGAAGAGGACAGGGGTCGACATAGAGTGCCTGAAAAATCGAAGAAAGAAGAGCCAGGAAGGGAGAAGGTAGCAGAGGTCACAGTGGAGTGACGGGAGCACAGGCGTCCTGGACTAGGAGAACACTGGAGTGGGAATGAAAGGAAGAGAAAGTGGGCAGTTAGACAGAACATGGACTGAGCCAAGCCGTCGTGGGAAGGAAGAGTACTGAGTGGGGGTGCCAGGTCCTAGGTCGGAGAAGAGAGGTGGAACTCAAACAAGGATGTGAATCAGCCAAGAAGAATGGTGAAGCAATCTGACCATATGTTGGAAGGAGTGAATGAAAGAGGAGAGAAGAGAAAGGAGAAGTGGACAAGAAGGCTGAAGCGAACAAACACAAAAAGAAAGTAGGATGGGAAAATAAAGATGGGTGGCAACAAAAACACTAACAGTTGGAGGAAGAGGTCAAGATAAGAGGCGGCAGACCCAGTGTCTGCTAAGAGCTTGAGTTCTGGTTTGCAGATGGCCATCTTCTTGTTATGTCCTCATGTGGTGGGAAGAGAACTGGCCAGCTCTCTGGCTTCTTCTTACAAAGCATTAATGCCACTTATACGGGCTCCACCTTCTTCACCTAATCGCCTCCCAAAGGTCCTATCTCCAAATACCATCACACTGGAATTAAAGTTTCAACACAGGAATTTTAAGGGACACAGTTACATATAATTATAATACAAATCTGAGTTGACCAGAAAGTTCATTTGGGCTTTTCCATGCTATAGAAAAACCCAAACAAAACTTTTGGCCAATGCAATACAATATAATACAACATAATGCCATGTGATACAATGTGCTTTAACTCTCCACTCTCAAATATTTTGTGAAAACTGAGGCTGCTTAGTGATTCTTGTATCTGCTCATCATAAGTCAGTACTTCTTGGCCTTCTCTCTTTTTCTTCCACTTTCTTTCACTGATATTAGCCACACATACACAAAAATTACTATTCATGTATTTTGCCCTGTTCAGTAAAAAGGAAATGTGCCTATCCAAAGGAAAACTCTGTGCATGTATATGTTTGTGTTTTTTAATGAGAAGCTGTGGCGGATGGGTGCCAGGTTCCCTCGAGAACATCAGTCACTGCTATGCGGAAACAGTGATTACAAGCCAGGAGTGGGCCACACACTGCCCACGGCAGTGGGACATGACAACCCCCTCTGTTACATGCGTCTTCTTAGAGCAAAAAATGGAGCTTTTAGGCAGTTTAGGACTTTAAAAGACCACACATCCAACAGTGATTTACCATGCTTGAGGCTGCCATCTCCTCCTGGATTCAGGCCTTTCTGGTGGTCACGATGCAGTCATTACATGGGGGTAACTGGCCCCTCTGCCCCTCCATGCCCTGCAAGCACACGAAACCTGTCTCACTCTTCACAAAATCACCCTGGCTAAGGAGTTCCTAGTGGATCCCAAAGGACTCATAGGTGTTAATAGAGAAAAAGTCTGCATAGTGGGCAAAGGTGAAGCAGATTATTGTTCTGAACTTTCAGTGTTATGCCCTGAGGGATGCTTCAAAAGTGGGTTTTGTGGGCTCTCCTCACACTTTCTAAAACAAACAATACTTCATTTGTGTATTGATTCCTAGGGTCAGAATAACAGCAATATGCTCTTAAAGGTATTTGTATTTTAGTTTGCCTCGAGATAAAAGCAATGATACACCTTTGGGTAAGAATAATACACTATTAAAGCCATCACTGAGAATCAATTATACACCAGACATTATTTACTATGGACTGAATGTCTGTGTTCCCCCAAATTCACATGCTGGAACTCTAACCCCAAATGTTATGGTACCTGAAGGTGAAGCCTTTGGAACGTAAATGGGGTTAGATGACGTCATGAGGGTGGTAGGCTCTCCTGATGGGATTCATGCCCTTATAAAAGGCGATCTCTCTCTTTCTGTCTCAGTTTAACCCACCCAATCTATAATAATCTGTTATCACAGCCTGAAATCACTAAGACACCATTCTAAAGCAGTTTAATTCTCACAATGAAAGAAGCAAGGAAACTGAGGCACAAGTAACATAATTTACACATGCAAAGTCAAAGGGCTGTTAGGTACCAGAGCCAACATTCAGAGAACATGCGTGATTTTAAAGCAAGTAAGTGTTGGGAAGGAGCACTAAAGGGACTCTAGGTTGGGTGTCACAGGCATTGAGACAGAGCTGTGCATGCAGGAGTTTTATAGAGAATGCTCTTGGAACAACAGGCTTCCCTGGTGGTTCAGTGGTAAAGAATCTTTCTGCCAATGCAGGAGACATGGGTTTGATCCCTGGGTCAGGAAGATCCCTTGAAGAAGAAAATGGAACCCAATCCAGTGTTCTTGCCCGAGAAATCTCATGGACAGAGGAGCATGGTAGGCTACAAGCCATGGGTCACAAAAATCCATGGGTCATATACGGCTTAGCAACTACACAACAAATCTGGAACAACAGGTATAACTGAGTGTGAGAAGCAGAAGTAGGAAGAGGGAGAGACTGAACAGGACAGTCCCATCAGAGGCCCCAGCCTATGTGATGAGCAGCACCGGTGCTAAGACGACCTTCTGAAGACGGCCCAAACTGAGGGCAAGTAGCCAGGGTGACAGCCCCCCGCCCTCTGCTGACCTCTCACTGGATGTAGGCTGTCTCCAGGAATGGGGTATACTCTCTTTTAGGTGAGGGCAGAGCTTGGAGGGGAACACAGCTGGGAGCCATCAGCTGCCAAAAATCCCAGAGTGTGGAAAGAAAGAGCCTTCTGTTGGTGAAGGAGTAAACCTGGTGGAACAGTACAGCGTCACCTGCAGGTGGGGCCATAAAATGGGAAATTTTACCAAATCAAAAGAGATGAAGGGTAAGTGTTCCTTGAGAAATCCTGAAAGATCTTATATCTAAAGGAAGAGATGGGTTTAAAAAGGCAAGAAGAGTGATGAGGCTTACAAGGAGAAGAACATCTTGTGCAAATACCCTGTGAACTGGTAAGGAGAACTGGAACTGAGGAACTGAAAGCGCCTGTGTGATTTTAGTAAAACGCAGAGTGGGTACCTGGTGTGGAAGGGGACCAGACAATGCAGGGCTTTCAGGCTCAACAGGAAAGAAAGAGGATAGAAGCATAAACTAAATTAAATTTGAGCATTGTGTGTACGAGCACCCACCTGATTTACTTTGAAAAGGGAAGTGGAGGTAAGGTGGATACCATGAATGCTTATTTAACGTGACTGGATTAGACTGCACTGGGAAACCAACCCAAATAAAATAAAAAGAATAAATGAGAACACTAAAAACATGGAGAAGCACTAGAAAAGAACTGAAAAAAACTGAACCTGTAAAGATTGAAGCAAAGAATGATCAACTGTGAACTGTTTTTCCTATTCGTGTTCAGAGCTTCTTGGCATCACATTTAACAAGCCAGAGGCCTGGAATCTAAGCTCACACCAGTAGAGAGACAAAATCTTAGATCATCTTCTCTAACCGTTGCCAACTCCTACTATAAAAAACTAAATCAGCATTTCTTAGAGTAGCTAGTTTTGAAAGACATAGGATGAATTGTTCTCTAGGGCCTGTTTAAGAATTTGGAAAAAATATAAGGCAATTTAAAAAGCAATAAGCTATTTTACTCAGCAGTCTGGCCATCTAAAAATGCATTCAGCTCCAGCTCTCAATTTTGTCTCCTGCATCTTTGATCTTCATCTCTAAGAAATAACATTGTGATGCTTCTCTACAAATGAATATGTTACTGGAAGTGTCCATAGTGGGAAAGAACAAATTGGAAAATGCATATAAGCTTCTTTGTAGACTTCCTGGTGGCTGGTTAGTTTAACTTGCACACTTAAAAAACCATTTACCTGTATCCAAGACCTTACTGCAAGAAAATATGCAGTAAGTTTCTGCTCTTAGTAAAGCGTAAAATTACAAAATGTACTAATACTTGTAATCCAAGTATAACTGTTAGCATTAAAAATTTAATTTGGTATTAATTTCATTTTATGACTACAAACACTGTTTCTCAGTCATAATACTCTCCATTTCCAATTAAACATTGATTCATAATTTTTAATTGTTTGCTATACAGTTGTAAATTCTGTAAACTTAAAAATAATTTATATTTTCAGATTTCTATAGATATATTGAAAAATTTTAAAGACACTTAGGACATAATTTTCTCATCTAGAGTAAGCCTAAATAAAATATCTAAGATGCATACATTAAATATCATGTTGTAAATATTCTGGTTCACAGAAAAAAATACAGATTATAATGTTAACAAAGACAAGGAGGATAATTTTAATAAACTGAATACAGAGAAGGATTTGAATCCTTTCCCAAATTCTATTAAAATGAAAGCAAAGATACTGTTAGACATTGAAACATAAGAACAAAGGAAAAAGGACAATTATGTTTTGGAAGCTGAGAAACAGAAGAGCAAGTGTTTGTTAACCTGGCTCGGTTGAGAAAGCTCAATCTTAAATCATCATTAGGGAAAATGGAGACATATAGAATTTACATCCAGAATCCTCAAATTACCAGGCACAGCATGAAAGGATGAGGATGAAAGCAGGAAAACAGTCTTAAATGCTGCTGATGAAAAAAGATGGGTGCCAGGTCACAGCAAGACCCACACTTCATGTTCTCTGAGAAGGAAAGACTACACAATTGGAAGAGTAATTTTAAATTCAAAACTATCATCCTCCTGTGACAGTCAAAAGGAAACAATATATCCAGGAAACAAGGATAGTATATGTAAAAGAAAACATTCACCTAGGGAAGCCATCCCAAAGAACACTGGAGCAAGTTAAAAATATGACAGTAGAACCATTAAGATCCAGCAATCCCACTCCTAGGCATATATCTGGAGAAAACCGTAATTTGAAAAGATACACACACCCCAATGTTCACTGCAGCACTATTCACAGTAGCCAAGACACGGAAGCAACCTAAGTGTCCATGGACAGAGGAATGGATAAAGAAGATGTGGGACATACATACAATGGACTATTACTCAGGCATAAAAAGAATGAAACAATGCCACTTACAGCAGCATGGATGTATCATACTAAGTGAAGTAATTCAGACAAAGAAAATATCATATGATAGCACTTACAAGTGGAATCTAATTTTTAAAACAACATAAATGAACTTATTTACAAAACAGAAACAGACTCACCAACAGATCTTAAAACCAAATTTACAGTTACCAAAGAAGAAATGTGGTGGGGACTGATAAATCAGGAGTTTGGTATGAACACACACACACACTACTGTATAGCTATATAAGACAGATAACCAGAAAGGACCTACTGTTTAGCACAGGGAACTCTACTCAGTATTCTGTGATAACTTATATGGGGAAAGAATTTTAAAAAGAATGAATATATGTACATGTATAATTGAATCACTGTCTATACACCTGAAACGAACACAATATTGTAAATCAATTATACTCCAATAAAATTAATCTTAAAATATATCATACAGACTTTCCTGGTGGTCCAGCAGTGAAGACCTCACTTTCTAAAGCACAGTTTGATTCCTGGTTGGGAAGCTAAGATCCCACATGATTCATGGCCAAAAAACCAAAACATAAAACTGAAGTGGTATTTAACAAATTCAATAAAGACTTTAAAAAATGGTCCACATTAAAAATATATTTTTTAAAAAAGAAAAAATAAGTAATAGTAGAAATGAAAAACTCAATAGAAAATTTGGAAATTTGGTTGAGGCAACCTTTCAGCAATTAGAACTACTCAGAAGGGAAATAACAGGAAGCGTAATTAGAAAGAGAAGGTGTTCAGGAGGTCTAACATGCACAGAAGTGCCAGAAAGAGGAAAAAAATTGAGGGAAACACCAGAGGTAAAGTACTTGTTTACATGCAAAAAACAAGAACACTTCCTACATCTGGAGGACAGGCACTGCCAGATTAAAAGTGTATAATCTGAGAGTAGAGACTGAGGTCAAGGCATATTACTGCAAACCTTTGCAACACTGACGGGAGAAAAATGGAAGAATCAACAGGTTTGCAGAAAAGAAAAACAAACAAAACCAAAGATGCACTGCTCACAAAGAAAAATCACTGTTGGTCATATACAAAGTTTTAAGAATTTAAATATGACTCTAACTTTTCAATGACAAGACTGGAGGTTAAAAGCAATAAAACAATGTCTTCAAAATTATCAAGGAAAATAAATTCCAGCATATTTTTATGCCCAGCTTATGATCAATCAGTTAACTTTAAAAGCAGAATAAAGATACTTTTAGTCTACATGATCTCAAGAATTTTCCTTTCCACACACCTCTTTTAGAAATCTGTTAAGCTACTCTAGAATCCGAGGATAATCAACTTGCCCTGGTTTGCCCACAATTTTCCTGGTTTTTCCACTGCAAGTCCTGCATCTCTAAAAACCCGTCAATCCCAGACAAATCAGGACAGTTGGTCAACCTACTCTAAATTCACAATGAAAGACATTAAAAGCAATTCTCAAAAAGATCAAACTTATCCTTTAGTAACCTAACGGCCCAATCTCCAAAGTCCACAGTTTTAAAAAAAGCAATAAAATGTAAAATCTCACAATGTCCTTCAATAGCCAATGAGAAATACTAGACATAAAAATAGAAGGAAAATCTAATCCATACTGGGTAGAAGGTGAAGAGGGGGCAACGAGTCAACAGAAAAAGATCAGAAATGACCAAAATGACAGAATCACTTGATGAGGACATCAGAACACCTTTTATAAGTATATACAATAGGAATGAGAATTTAAAGAAAAAGAAACAAAAAATCATGAAAAGATAAATGTAAGATACAAATAAGAACCAAGCAGGAATTTCAGAGATGAAAAATACAAGATCTGAAATGACTATTTCACTCAATGGACTTTACAGCAGATTAGATACTTCAGAAAGAAAAGATCAATGAACTGGTGATAGTAACAGAAGCTACTCAGACCCTTAAAAAACTCTTGCAACTTCCTCTGGTGCTTTTGGAAAACTCAAGCCATCATATATATATGGGGGCTTCCCACGTGGTGCTAGCAGTAAAGAACCCGCCTGCCAATGCAGGAGACATAAAAGATGTGGGTTCAATCACTGGGTGGGGAAATGGCAACCCACTCCAGTATTTTTGCCTGGAGAATCCCATGGAAAGAGGAGCCTGGTGGGCAAGAGTCCACGGGGTCACAAAGAGTCAGATACAACTAAGCAACTGAGCATGCATGCAAGCCATCGTGTAAAGGAGTCAAGATGTTCTGCTGGAGAGATAACATGGAAAACCCAGGCAGAGATGCTACAGAGAGGAAGGGCAGACAAACCATATAAAGTCTGTCAATAGGCCTTGTTGTCCTAGGATATCGATCAGTGCTCTAGAGGAATCCAGCCTCAGCTACCATTTGGCCACAACTGCATGGGAAATCCAAACCAGAACTACCGAACAACTGCCCAGCTGAATCCAATTAAGCCACATAAGTATAGGAGATAGAATGCTTACTTTTGTAAATCATTTAGAAATATAGAAGAGATGTGTAAGTCTGGAGGAATTTTCCAACTTTTTGGAGGCATCTGGATGGTAAACCATAGGCAGCCAAAGCTTTTATCTGTCATTGAAACATGTGACCATGACATGCAGCTTTATTTTCAGCTCACCGTCAATGCAAACAGTTGTCTTACTATTGAAGCTAATCCCATCCTCTCAACTCCAACCTTCCCTTTGAATTATATTTTCCAGCTCTTTTCTAACCCACAGAACCTCTTTCACTGTTTCCACTGGCACCATTTTAAACCACTACCTCTAGAAACAAAGCATGTGTTTGACAGGTTGGGGCTGGGGAAGGGAAGGATTCCACTCACATTGCTCAGATATTGGAAAAGGGGAGGAGAAGGAAGACACCCTCTCGGGGTCTAAGAAGAAAACAATATACTATTTCAGGGTTGTGAAGTAAAAAAGAGAAGTTGCCAAGGCTGGTACATAATGGAGCAGAGATTATCACCTAGAAAATAAGACTGCAGCCAGGTGACTTGGAGTATGGAATGCTAAGTCCTCGTTTATAGAATGGAAATCTGCAATAACATCTCTATATTTCAGTTCTGAGTTAAATTGACTTCTGGAGGCTCAGCCACCATTTTTAGAATATGTTTCCATAGGAAAATGTGTTTCTCATGAAAGCAATGTATTAATGATCCGGTGCTTTGAAAACTCATATTTGTAATATCACAAAGTCCAGTTATTCATCACCCAAATTGCAGAAATTCCCTACTACAGATAAGCAGTATTTCATAAATCAGGGTTAAATCGGACCGGTAGAGACGGCTCATGGCTCTTCAGCATCTGTCCCCCTGCCTAGTGCCTTCCTCTGGCCACCACTGTTCTGATGTGTTCCGCTGCTTTTCTTGCTCATGGCTGATCTCACTGTATAGGTCAAAAGCACAGTGATGGCCAAGGACTATCACTAACACTCCTTCCAGCACTTTTAAGCCAAGTCTGGCACCTCACAAGCTGTCCCTACACTTACCAGTTTAATTTCTTAAGAGTTTGGATTCATTACACTCGTTCATATTATTGGCTGGTACAAAACCAGAGTTCCTTGTGGTTTTCCCTCTAAGTATTCAGGCACATATACCCCATGCCTAAGACAGCTCACTTCTGAGTGGACCAACATACACTGCAGTCTCAGAAAGATAAAGAAACTTGGGGTGCCCCAAATGCCAGGACTTGACCCTGCCAAAATGCAGGACGCCTGGGCTCACACTGTAACCATACTGCACAGACTAGCTCAGAGCCTCTTCATGACCCAGAAAAAAAAAACAGTAAAGCCAAGTGTACCATAGCAGACAGTAATAGTAACTTCAAAGACTCTGGCAGTTAGCTGGTGCAATCTAGGAGATGTCTGAAGAGACAGGCAGAGAAGAATTACTACCATCATCATTTTTAAAATATCTTTTCATTTTTTTATGTTAGTCAGTGATAGTCACTCAGTTGGGTCCAACTCTCTGTGACCCTATGGACTGTAGCCTGCAGGCTCCTCTGTCCATGGGATTTTCCAGGCAAGAATACTGGAGTGGATTGCCCCTTCCTTCTCCAGGGGATCATCCTGACCCAGGGATTGAACCCAGGTCTCTTGCATGGCAGGCAGATTCTTTACCATCTGATTCCCCAGGGAATGTTATTTTTAATTTATTTGGCCTTGCCTTTTGGCACATAGGCTCTTTAAGTTGCAGCATTTGGCACCTAGTTCCCTGACCAGGGATCAAACCCAGGTCCCCCACATTGAAAGCACTAAGTCTTAACCACTGGACCACAAAGGAAGTCCCACTAGCAGCTTCTAGGGCAGACTATGGGGGTATCTTGGGTTTCAAACTGGACAGATTTCAGGGAGAGTACCAACTATGCAAAGAGGGTCTGAGAAGTCAGTTGCTGCAAGTGCAGCAGGAAGAGTCTTAGAGAATGTGGACATGTGGGGAAGCCCACTGGAAGCTTCCGGCATCATCAGAGAGACTTGCTTGGGGCAGAACTCCCTGTTGCAGAAGTTCTGCAGGGACTCTGAGGGAACAGGCAGCCCTGTAAATTCTTACTTCATCAGTCCTCATATCTTTAATTGTCAGGGCTCAGCAAGTGGCCCTCATCTGTATTTTGTTCATTGCTTCACCTTCTTCTCAACCCCATTTACGCTTTATTTTACCCACTAAAGATTCAGCACTAGTTTTTACTTCACACTGATCACAGTCACCAGCTATGATTGAAGATAACATTGCAGATGAAGGAAAGGAGAATGATCCAGCAGGACGTTATAGGGTGAAGATGTCAAGAACAGCACAAGACAGGGAGCCTGGCAATCACACTTTTCGAGAAATTCATCAGATGGCAACTGCAGGGATCTATGTATTTACAGCCTCGTGGTTATTTTAAAAGAACACGCCACATACTTAAAAGTCAAAATTATGCTGTGTAGCACAAATCTTTCACTACATCAAAAGTTAAATGCAAGACTGGGACAGAGTTACATGTCCCAGAGTTACTGGGACAGAGTAAGAGCAGCAAAATCTTTGTAAGTGGTCCTCTGGACTCAGAGTGGCAATGTAATGATCCCATGGGGCAAAGGCAGGTTATAGCACAGGGTGCTCTATGAATTGAGTTTATAAAATTCATAAAGATATATTATGTAGTTATGATTATGAAGAATCAACACGATTATTTATGTCTGCATTGGGAGCATCTGTGGGGATTGAGGGACATCCCATGCACATCTAGAAGACTTGCTAAAAATATAACTTAAAGCCCAGTCTTAAGTATTGAGAAAAAAATATTATTTGAACTGTGATAAGACGCTATCATATTTGCAGTATGTATTTTTTTCCCTCAGAGATAACTTTGTATGAGGGAAGCTGGCTCCAGGTAGCACTGCAAAAAATGATGATGGTCCTTCCCCAAAGTTTTTTCATTAACTACTCTTCGCTCTTCCTTCACCACATCCCTTGTTCCCTCATCCTGTCCATGTATGAATTTCCTGAGCTAGAGAGGTCCAATTGATTAGAAATGTCTCCAGGTCACTGGGCAACAAAGGGCTCGGAGCACTGATGGAAGAGGAGCTAAGATAATTACAAATCACATGATCAATACTACCACTGAGGTGCCTAATTTCCCTGGAACACAGAAAGGAAGTGATAAACTCCTGCTGATGGAGTAGGGAGGGTTCCAGGCACTTCTTCTGAACCATGAATGTCTGGGGCTTCCCTGGTGGCTCAGTGGTAAACAATCTGCTTGCCAATTCAGGGGACACAGGTTCGATCCCTTATCCAGGAAGATCTAACACGCCAAGGAGCAAGCAAGCCCATGCCCCACAACTACTAAGCCTGTGCTCCAGAGCCCGGGAGCCGCCACTACTGAAGTCCATGCACCAAGAGCTCATGCTCCCCAATGAGAAGCCTATACACTGCCACTAGAGAGCACCCCCACTCGCCACCACTAGAGAAAAGCCTGCATAGCAACGAAGACCCAGCATGGCCAAAAGTAAACAAATAAATAAAATTTTAAAATTAAATAAAAAGGAATCTCCCAAACATGTCTTTTAAAAAGAGAGGAAAGAATGGTTGAAGGAAACACAAACTATCTATCACGGTAAGAGAAAATCAGAGGAAAACATTAAAATTAACTTCAGTATTTGAAGGCCTGCCTGGTTAAGAAGGATAAATGCTTGTTTTGGGGTCCTCCAGAGAGAAAACCCAGGATGTACAAAGGAAAGAATACAGGAAGGTAAACCTGAGCTCCACAAATCAATTCATTTCTACCAATTTAGGACTGAAGACAATTTTGTAAAAGAAGACTATCTTTTGCTTCAAAAGTCTACATGGAGCGAAGAGACCAATAGCAAATCATATTCTCCACATAAACAGTCACCTCACCTAGACAATTCCTGGAAAACATAAAGTGTTAAACACATTTTTGTAAACATGTTAATTACAAATGTCAAAAGACAAATATTCCATTAAAACACAGAAGCTCATTTCATGGTGGTTGTTTTCTCAGTAGGTAATGAAGTCTTGCAGATAAGAAAACCAGGCATAAGTTATTTGGATAAGCACTGATCAATTATGAAATTCCACAACAGACTAGCAAGAAGAAAACCAAATTCAGATGAATTAACAAATGTCATCAACCACTTTGATGACAAATTCAGTATAAATACTGAAAGAGCCCAAGGAAAGAATCTGACACTTTTCAATGTCCCCACTGGCACACACATTCTTCAGAACTCCAGGAAGACCTATTTCTCCATAACCAGGTTAAGTATCATCGACAGGTTTTATTTCATAAGTATGGGACTGAGATTTACAAAAAAACACAGTGGATCTTATTCCTTCTGTCACAGTAGAGCTGTGATATATTCCAAGGGCAGACATTCACTCTAATCATTTGAAACAAAGGGACAGTCTCATTCATCCAACTAATCAATATGAATTCCCTGATCCAGAAAGCAAGTATAAATCAGTGGCTGCTCCGTGGTCAGTTTTCTCATCCACCTGTCCTCCTGGCCCAAGGAAGGGAGAACGAGGATCATGTGTCAGTGGCAAAATGACTTGGGCTTTTATATCGACAGACACAGCCACTGGGCTGCAAATCCTCCGTGGCAGCTGGGATCAGATCAATGTTGCTGAAGGTGAAGAAGCAGAGGTTTGTGGGGCCTGGGCGTGTATCACTTTTCACCTAATCATGGTTTGCATATTGCAAAAGATGCTATTGTTTGTTAGGGAACAACAAAAGAAAATCCTGCCAAGTGTGCCCTGGCCCATCGAGCAAGAAGTTCAATCACTTAAAAGGAGTATCTGGCTTGTATCCTGTTCTTTTTAAAGTTGCCCAATCACTGAATTTTTTTAAAATATTTATTTATTTGGTTGTGTAAGGTATTCATTGCAGCACTCGAGCTCTCCAGTTGTCATTCATGGGCTCAATAGTTGCCCTGCGGCATGTGGGATCTTAGTTCCTCCACCAGGGATCAAACCTACATCCCCTGCACTGGAAGGTTGACTGTTAACCTCGGGGGGCACAAGAGAAGTCCCTCAATTACTCCATTTTTGATGAACACCAAATAGGTATCAGAAAGTACTAAGTTTCTGCTCTCTGCCCCGTTACAATCGCTTCCCACCCATCATCAGCAGCTGACTTCTGGCTTTGTAAGGGTGTTGTGCCTGCTGAGGAGTATGCGCAGCTGGACACAGCCTCCCCTGCTTCCTGCCTGTGCGCGTGCTCACACATTACACTCCCTTATCAGTCCACCTCCTCCAAGGTCAGAGCACTGACCCATGGAGGATATCTGAAGATAAAAAAATTTTCGCTTTGGCTACCCAGGCACAGATTTCTTTCCCTTTTGCTGGATCCAGAGATATGCTGCCAAGATCCCTGCAAGGGAGGGCTTGCTGCCCCGGGAAGAGACTGCCATCACCTTTAGCGACTGATGAGTGGCAGAGCTGACATATCCAAGGTCATGCTCCTTCCTGGGGTGGCCTATATCCAACAGCTGACAGACACAGAAGTGTAAAGGCCTGGCCCTCTATGCACAACTCCAGACCATTCTGAAGTTGACCATTCTGGCCACTCTAGCCCTAAAGCTCCCCGAGGTTCAGTATTGTTGGGTCTGGAGGGCTGCTCAAATTCTCTACCTCCTTATTTTTCTCCTCCCTTCAATAAGTATTGGTCCCAAGGTCGCTCCTTATTAAGCACCCTGTTTAATAAACTCAGTGTGCTTCCTAAAGAGTCCAACCTAAGTCAATCCCTCATTTTCTCCTTCCTTACCTGCCACTGGATATATTTTTCTTAAAGGAAAAAATCTTTATAGAAATATGTAATACGAAAGTGACAGAACATGACTCGTCTAGGGACTAACCCCACACAGTACTTTTTCAGTACAGACTGGAACACTTGGACAAGGGATCAGTTCACTGGGGAAGAATTAAATGATCCTTACCCTTAAATGTATTCTCTAGGGTCTCACGGGAGAGACAGTATTATTACATGTGGAAGCAGCTCTAATTACAAGAAATACCTGCAGGTGAATACAAGGTAGCTCCCCCACCTGATGATGAATTTTACAGAGACAAAGCCACCCTGTGCAAAACACCAATGTTTTAATCTCCACAATGTTGCAGGGAAGAGCCAAGTCCAAGAAAGTCAACCCAAGGAAAAGCACATTTGACAAAGACCTGCTAAGAGGAGCTAGCTATTCAATTTGCAGTGGAGTTTTACTCATTAAAACAGTAAACATACTGCAGATTTAAAACCAACAGATACACTTATCTGCTAATAGTCAGCAAAGGTCTCTAAGATCAGAATGAATAAATTGTAGTGGAAGAGCATAGGGAAAGGATCTTTCCTAAATCCTACATAACCTGAGGGCAGATTTCAGATCTGAGCCTTACTGGTAAAGTCCACCTTCTACAACTCCTTGTGACTGATGGGCACTCATTGTCAGCAATTTCTAATTCCACTAGAGTCACCTGGGCTGCTGCTAAGTCGCTTCAGTCGTGTCCGACTCTGTGTGACCCCATAGACGGCAGCCCACCAGGCTCCCCCGTCCCTGGGATTCTCCAGGCAAGAACACTGGAGTGGGTTGCCATTTCCTTCTCCAATGCATGAAAGTGAAAAGAGAAAGTTAAGTCGCTCAGTCATGTCCAACTCTTAGTGACCCCATGGACTGCAGCCTACTAGGCTCCTCCGTCTGTGGGATTTTCCAGGCAAGAGTACTGGAGTGGGGTGCCATTGCCTTCTCCGACTTACTACCCTACAAGACTCAAATACTGCCATCTAAGCACAGCACATCCCACCTCATCGGAATTCACTGCTTCCTATTCAGCCTCTCAAGGCCTTTTGCACAGGATTCTATTACTACACATAACATAACATACAGCACAGTCAAGCCTGGAGTTGTAATTGTACTCATGTGGACTTTATGGCACCCAGGTGTATCTTATTGATCACTGCTCTGTGTGTATGGAGCAAGTGATCAATAAATCTTCGTAGGCTGGATAATTGCAAAATTATGTCACTGAAAGTCAGTCTTGTTAGAAAGCCAAATGTGGCCTTTACTAAAGGTTGTATAAGAGAAATACTAAGCGGCTACTGTACCCTAGTGTTAGAAGCTATTTCTTTGGGGGAAAAAAGTTAAAATCATGACCATCATACAAATGTAAAATGAACACTTGCAAGAGAATTTCCTTAATTCATTAATTAATGAGGGAACCAGTAAGAAGGTAAAATTTGTTAGAAGAATTATGTTCCCAGGTGGCACAGTGGTAAAGAGTCCACCTGCCAACGCAGTAGCCTTAGGAGATGCAGGTTCGATCCCTAGGTCAGGAAGATCCCCTGGAGAAGGAAATGGCAACCCACTCCAGTATTCTTGCCTGGGAAATCCCATGGACAGAGGAGCCTGGTGGGCTACAGTCCCTGGGCTCACAAAGTGTTGAACATAACTGATTATGCATGCATGCATATAGAGGCAGTCAAGAATACTGAAATGAGTTTACAAATAGTTATAAAACTAGTGAACAGCTCCAAGACAAGGCACCAGAAAAAAATTATTTATATTTTATGGACAATAATCATTTGCATTACTATCGGTTTTCCACAACTTAAAGAGCTGTAAATTAGCTCAAAGCCAATGAAAGAAACATGTAACTTGGGAAAGTATACTAGAAAGGACACCCATTTATCACTTTTGCTCATTTCAAAGTCTTTCACACTTCCTAACAGCTTCCCTCCCATGATCATAATAATTTCAGAGATTATTCTTGATCACAAAAAAGGCAGATCTTGTTAGGACTGACCTAACAACTCACTTGGAGAAGGCAATGGCACTCCACTCCAGTACTCTTGCCTGGAAAATCCCATGGATGGAAGAGCCTGGTAGGCTGCAGTCCATGGGGTCGCTAAGGGTCAGACATGACTGAGCGACTTCCCTTTCACTTTTCACTTTCACACATTGGAGAAGGAAATGGCAACCCACTCTGGTGTTCTTGCCTGGAGAATCCCAGGGACAGGGGAGTCTGGCGGGCTGCCGTCTATGGGGTCGCAGAGAGTTGGACACGCCTGAAGCAACTTAGCAGCAGCAGCAGCAACAACTCACTACATTTTAATTTGCTCTCTACTTGGCCATCACCTCCATTAAAATGTCAATATCCTGAGGGGGAAAAAAAAAGCTGTCTTTGTTTTCAGTATTATTATTTTAATAAATTAATATTTTCTTTGGTTTTCCGGTAAGATTTGATCTCAAGTAAAGCCATCATAATATGTTTGTTCCCTTGAATAGAATATTTGTGAGCTGCAGAAGCCAATGAAATTTCTTTTCTAAATATGCCTTTATCAAGGAAAAGGAGCTCTTCGGCATTAAGGAATAATGACCTAGTTTGCTGTACTGTTTAATACCAATTTGCTCAAGCACTAAAGAGCACAGAACAGCTCCGATATGCTTGTTTCAAGTTAGAAACATTATACTTACAACTAAATCCAGCTTTACCATCTGATCAAAAAGCATTTAAGCCACATTACTACCACTGTTTTTGAAATCTATTAGTTTCATACACCTGTTTATAAAGAAGATAAAATAAAGACACAGTTAAGAGAAGTACACTGTGCTTCTATAAAAGGTTCAACATAGACAGATGGACTCTACACTTGAACAAAACCATTGTTACATGAAATTATGATAGAAAACACTGGAAAACTTTTAAACACCCAACCAAACGATATAATTTTGGAAAAGGCAATTGATTAATAACATGTATTATAGTGCAGTTATTTTAAAATGATCATATCGAAAATTGTGCTTCCAAAAGGAAAAACATATGATCCATTAATATGAAATATAAAAGATTTATACCTACTTAAAAATATACAATCACTGGAACAAGGCTTGAATGGTAATAATGCATATTGAGAAGAATTGTAAGATACATTTTCTATTTTTGACATTTCCTTTGTATTGTTACATCAATGTATTAGTCGCTTTTTTAAAAGAAAGGAAGGGGAAAAAAATGGTATTCTGTAAAGTCGCTTTGGTAGCCTGTGATTTGGGTTCTTGTAAAAGCGTAAAGGAAAGGGTTTCATTATGCTTTGTTTTGCTAACCGACATCTGCTGTCCTTCTCCTGGTGTGATTTTCATTGGAGCTATTTTCAAAGTGCTTGAATCAGGATTAGCTACTGAGTAAGAGGCTTCTTGTTCTTTTAGTCACTAACTGACACAATTTGGCTTGAAATGCAGGATTCATCACTTTGTTGG
Source organism: Tragelaphus eurycerus (assembly GCA_935064755.1). NCBI lineage: Eukaryota > Metazoa > Chordata > Mammalia > Artiodactyla > Bovidae > Tragelaphus > Tragelaphus eurycerus. The sequence continues at coordinate 5,004,882 of CAKXYN010000051.1, forward strand.
GTCCTTTAAGGGCTGGGCCACCATGACTTTGAAAATTCCCAAAGAGGAAGACTTGGACTTTTAATAATACCATCATTCAAACAAGGGGTCTTAGATTTAACATCCACCCTCCAACCCTACACCTTCCACAGAGCACAAGACCTGAATAGGCTGATGTGACCCCGACTATGTGTGTTTCAGGGGAGTGACCCTATTAGATTGAAGCCTTGCTCACTTGAGTCATTCGTGGAAGTCAGCAGAGCCAGGAAACAAGCTCTGGGGCAGCACTGTGTTCTCACCAAACATAGCTTCATGGAAGATATCCCACTGGTCATATGACATTTTGTAGCAAAAAGAATAACCTCACACACATTTATCAGATGCAAAAGTAACTGCAGTTTTTTGCCTTGTTGCAATTTGTTGTTTGATACTGGAATACATTCTTAAATGTGGTTATGTAATACATAATTTGAATGCACATTTCTCACTTTATTTTTTTCCTAATGACTTATTACTTGCTGTTAATTTTATATTCATTTTAGACTATAGAAATGATGTTAGAAAAAAGGAAATTCAAGCAATCTTCTTATTTGAGTTCAAAATGGGCCATAAAGCAGCAGAGACAACTCACAATATCAACAACACATTTAGCCCTGGAAATGCTAACGGATGTACAGCACAGTGGTGGTTCAAGAAATTTTGCAGAGATGAGAGCCTTGAAGATGAGGAGCACAGTGGCCGGTCATTGGAAGTTGGCAACAATCAACTGAGAGCACCATCAAAGCTGATCCTCTTACAACTACATGATAAGTTGCCAAAAAACTCAGCATCAACCATTTTATGGTTATTCAGTATTTGAAGCAAATTGGAAAGGCAAAAAAGCTCAATACGTGGATGCCTCATGAACTGACTGAAAATCAAAAAAATCATCATTTTGAAGTGTCACCTTCTCTTACTCTATGCAGCAACAATGAACCATTTCTTGATTGGATCATGATGTGTGATGGAAAGTGGATTTTATACAACAACCAGCAATGACCAGCTTAGTGGCTGGCACCGAAAACTGCAATGCCTATAGCTGGCATTGGTCAACATAAAGGGCTCAATTCTTTTTCATGATAACACCTGACCACATGTTACACAACAATGCTTTAAAAGTTGAACAATCTGGGCTATGAAGTTTTGCTTCATCTGCCATCTTCACCTGAGTGAGTGAAAGTCATTCAGTCGTGTTCAACTCTTTACAACTCCATGGACTATACAGCCCATGGAATTCTCCAGGCCAGGATACTGGCATGGCTACCCAGGCTGATCTTCCCAACCCGGGGATCGAACCCAAGTCTCCCGCATTGCAGGTGGATTCTTTACCAGCTGAGCTACATGACCTCTTGCCAACCGACTCCACTTCTTCAAGCATCTTGGACAACTTTTTGCAGGTAAAGTGCTTCTACAACCAGCAAGAGGAAGAAAATGATTTCCAAGAGTTCGTCAAGTCCTGAAACACGAATTTTTATGCTACAAGAATACACCAAGTTATTTCTCATTGGCAAAAATGTAAGCCTAGTTATAATGATTTAAAATTCACTGTCTGATACCATAATTTTGTTTGGACCAACCTACTGCATTCTGTGATGTGTATAAACACCTATTGTAGACATCCACAATACACTCAGTGAGAAGAAAGCACATGCAATAAGAATTCTCCAGGCAAGAATACTGGAGTGGGGTGCCATTTCCTTCTCCAGGAATCTTTCCTACCCAGAGATCAAATCCAGATCTCCCACATTGCAGGCAGATTCTTTACCATCTGAGCCACCAGAGAGGCCCAAAGAATAACTCATATTTATATATTTCCTTGAGAAACACTGGGCTGGATGAAGCACAAGCTGGAATCAAGACTGTATGAAGAAATATCAATAACCTCAGATATGCAGATGACACCACTCTTATGGAAGAAAGTGAAGAAGAACTAAAGAGTCTCTTGATGAAAGTGAAAGAGGAGAGTGAAAAAGTTGGCTTAAAACTCAACATTCAGAAAACTAAAATCATGGCATTTGGTCCCATCACTTCATGCCAAATAGATGGGGAAACAATGGAAACGGTGACAGACTTTATTTTTGGGGGGCTCAAAAATCACTGCAGATGGTGACTGCAGCCATGAAATTAAAAGACTTGCTCCTTAGAAAAAAAATTATGACCAACCTAGACAGAATACTAAAAAGCAGAGACATTACTTTGCCAACAAAGGTCCATCCAGTCAAAGCTATGTTTTTTCCAATATTCTTGTATGGATGTGAGAGTTGGAGTGTTAAGAAAAATGAGTGCTGAAGAATTGATGCTTTTGAACTAAGGTGTTGGAGAAGACTCTTGAGAGTCCCTTGGACTGAAAGGAGATCCAACCAGTCCATCCTAAAGGAGATCAGTCCTGGGTGTTCACTGGAAGGATTGATGTTGAAGCTGAAACTCCAATACTTTTGCCACCTGATGTGAAGAACTGACTCATTTGAAAAGACCCTGATGCTGGGAAAGATTGAAGGTGGGAGAAGAAGGGGACGACAGAAGATGAGATGGTTGGATGACATCACTGACTCGATGGACATGAGTTTGAGTAAACTCTGGGAGTTGGTGATGGGCAGGGAGGCCTGGTGTGCTGCAATTCATGGAGTCGCAAAGAGTGAGACATGACTAAGCGACTGAACTGAACTGATACATTTCCTTGGTGGTTTCTCAGTGCTCACTGTTGTTCCCTAGTCTCCCCTCATTGCCTTTCTGTCTGAAAGCAGGAGCGTGCATGCTGGAGTGCTTTGGAATCTGTCCTTTTACCTCTATCTATGCAATAAATATTACGTGAGTATTGTGTACATAAAATATCAGATTCATTGGGTCTGGAGGCTCATGCTTGGGGCCAGGAAGAAGTACTGTGGCCCCCACCTCATGAGTAAATGGAGGTTCTCAACCAAAATTTGGTTCAGATGCCAAGACTTTGTGATGACACCACAAACTCACCAACAAGGCATAGACAGATTTATTACTTACAAAATGAAGTTCTGTGTGGAGAGCTGCATGGGTTCAAAGCATGGCTAAGCATGCCTCGAAAGAGGAGAATAAAGCGTGGCTTGGGTCTGTGTTGATTATGAGGTAGGGGAATGGCACAGGTGAGTCAGAGCTGGCACTGTTTGAACTTCATGCTGTTGCATGGAAGGAAGACTCTGCACTTTCTGAACACAATTCCCGAATGTGGGACAAAGGAGAGGTAAGATTGATGGGGATTGAAGGAGTCTTTGGGGCCTAGGAAAGAAAACAACAGTTTCAAAGGCCCTTGCTGAAGCATGGGAGAAAATAAAACAGAATTTTAGGTCCCGCCCTGATGCTCCAGGCCAGTTGCATCTTTCTGGGACTTATCACCCCCTGTCCGGAAACCTTCCACCCCCTACAAATGCCATCTCAACTAAAGAATACCCAAAACATCCTGCCTGATTAACGTTTCCTTTATCACTTCCACAAACCTCCCTATAAATATGGAGCCTCCCTGATCCCTCTCCGCACTCAGCCTGGTCGTTAGGCCAACTATTGCCCCTCCTTGCCTGAATAAAGGTAACCTACTTTTGTTGAGGTTGTCTTTCCTCTTTCTGCCTTGGCCTGAACTATACCTTACAGGGATGAAGAGCTATCAATAGTCAAACATCAAAAATGGAGCCAGACTCTTCATTATAGAGGGATAAAGAAATAATAGTAAGTAAAAAATAATGCCATTTGCAGTAACACAGATGGACCTAGACTGTTACACTGAGTGAAGTCAGACAGAGAAAGACAAATACCACGTAATATCACTTATGTGTGGCTTCCCTGGTGGCTCAGACAGTAAAGAATCTGCCTGCAATGCAGGGGACCTGGGTTCAATCCCTGGGTTGGGAAGATCCCCTGGAGAAGGGAAAGGCTATCACTCCAGTATTCTGGTCTGGAGAATTCCATGGACTGTATAATCCTCGGGGTCACAAAGAGTCAGACACAACTAAGTGACTTTCACTTTCATCACTTATATGTGGAATCTTTAAAAAAGAAAGGGGGGGGGCAGGTACAAATGAACTTATTTACAAAACAGAAATGCAGTCACAGATGTAAAAAAGCCAAACAAACAAACCTAGGGTTACAGGGGGCGGGGGGGGGGGGGTGGGGGGGTGGAGGGGGGGGGGGGGGGAGTAATGGAGGTAGGGATAAATTGAGAGATCAAGACTATATATATACACACTACTATAAAGAGATAACTAATGAGGACCTACTGTATAGCACAGGGAACTCTACTCAATACACTATAATGACCTATACAGGAAAATAATGTAAAATAGAGTGCATATATGTATAAGGCAATCACTTTACTGTACACTTGAAACTAACACAACATGACAAATCAACTATACTCCAATAAAATGTTTTTAATAAAATTAAATTTTAAAAAAATAATTCAAAATAAGTACATATTTTCTTAGTGTTCCTATTAAAAACTCCTGCCCCCCCCACAACCAAACTGTTCCCTTTAAAGATGCTTTCCCCCTACAAGTTGCAAATTAGAATTTACAATCTAGTATAGAAAGCAATAAGTAAAGCAACAATTACAGAGAGCAAGAATAAATCTATGCATAGTTAACTGGTGGGAGCAGATGAGAGAAAGGAACTTATGATGGGAGCCAGGAAGGCTCGCCTGGCACCACAATGTAAAGAAGTGGAGGAAAGCAGTAAGCCAGGAGGGCCTCTGGGGCCAAGGAAAGAACATGGGAGAAAGAGAGCATGACCCACCGAGATTTTTAAGAGCTCAGATGGGGCTACAGTGTAGAGTGCTGAGAAATGAGGCTTGAAGTTTCTATCCAGAGCAGGTCAGGAACACCCTTGAGAACAATATCCTATAAAGAAAGGTGGGGCATTAGAGGCTTTTGAATAAAAAAGCAGTAAGAAGATTACATCTGCATTTAAAAAAAAGAATCACCTTGCAGCAGACTGAAGGATGGATGAGATGGAGAGCCGACTAGAATCTAGAATACTTATGAGAGAAGAGGGTACACTGACACAGGAATGAGATGAGAAAATGACCTAGAGCGTCAGCAGGTCAGCATCGGGCGGGGCGCTGAGGTGAGAGGCAGCCCCGCAGGACGTGCGGTGGGAGGGGTGGGGAGTGGAGAGTGATTCCAGGGCAGAGTCCATTGCAAGCATTCCCCCAGCCTTCCTACCTGGATGAGAAGGCAAAAAAAACTTTTTTTTCTTTTTTTGACACAATGGCACGTGGGATGTTCGTTCCCCCAAAAGGGATCAAACCCAAGTCCCCTGCATTGGAAGGTGGATTCTTTACCACTGGACCACCAGGGAAGTACCAGAAAAACATGTTTTACGAAAGTTGAGTGTGAGCTGTCTTTTTGACTTCTGAGCAACATTCAAAAGGCAAGAGATATAGAAAGATTGGATGGTGACCCCAAACCACTCTCAGAGAAGGCATGGCGAGGCTCTTCCCCTTTTAAAAGTACAAAAGGTCTATCTCTTGACACTTCACAAAAGAAAAACATCACCCCTCAGGACAATGATACACTCAAGACCCTTTTCATAAGGCCAAAATAAAAAAAAAAAAAAACCCATGATGAGAGTCAAGTATCTCCAGTCATATTTGGCTAAATGTTTATTGTAGGAACCAGCTCACACACATCTTTGCCAAAAAAATTTTTTCACAAACTTTTATTGATGTCATTCCTGGTAGAGGACAGAAAATCATGTCAGGAAAAGTCAGAAAATAAAAGTTTGAGCCATGCACAATTACTAGTTGTTGCTTAATTGAGAAGCAGTGCAAGTACCCAGACCTAAGTGAACACAGTCTTAATGGGTAAACAAGGAAAAGTAGGTCATCCCCCCAGTCCAGAGCCCCAAGTCTCCTCTTGAGAGGCAGTGCATACTGCCAGCCTCTTGTGCATTTTCCCATAAATCTGAACTGCTTTGCTGTGAACACAGCAACTGGCCTTATAACTAATCTTTCAAAAGGATTTACCTATCAAGAAGTCTATTTTCCAGCTGCAAGACCCACAGAGCCAGAACCACCCCATAAGTAAATTAAGCAGCTAAGGAATACATCAAAGTAACCAATGGCTCTTTGACCAGGTGGAGTCAGTTTTTACAAGTTGAGTGGTTTATTACCTGCTTTTATCGCCTACAAAGTTCCAGCTTTCTCCATCAGGCCAAGTAACCACCTGTCTTCCCCAGAGCTCTGAGAAATGTCTTATCTTGGAACCAACCAGCAACAGCACTACGTAACTGGGAAAATCTAAGACTGCAAGAAAGATGTTTAAATAGAGTCTGTCTTCTCCTAAGTTGAGATAAGAGTCCCTGCTGGGAAAGAAAACCTATTTGAGAGGCGCTCTTGCTTAGTTTCCTCTATTTCCAAAACAAGAATCAAGGAAATAAACCAGAATCACAGAGTACTACAATCCTAAAATTCCCTATGGAATTGTTATTCTATGATCCTTTTATATACGAGATGATTGGATAAAGCAACAACAACAAAAAGCTCAAATAACCTTCTCTGATTTATAAAAGATACTGACATTTGTTGTATTATTGAAAATATGAAAAATCCAGAAAATAGAAATAATATGTGTCACAGTCCCAAGATGACCACTTTTAATATCTGCCTAGCTATGTCTCATCTATCTGCATGGCAGTTGTGCTTAAAATCTTGTGGAGTTTTTTCCCCAATACACCAAATTTCTCTCAAATGAACAGAGGTAGCTCGTCACAGCAGGCTGTGTGTCTATCCTCACGCGGGGTGCCAGCTGTCCTGGCAGGTGTGGGCATGATGTGGATGCTCTGCAGCAGGTGTTCAATATACTGTGTACCTCCCATCTCCTCCGGCAGCACTGCAAGCAACAACAACTATTCTAAAAACCCACTCTGTGGAAGCTAGAGATTAAGCAAAAGTGATTCACACCTGCGAGAATGACTATTTGGTTTTTAAGAGTCTCTAAATTGTGGTTAAGACAGATCTGCTTGGGAACACTGCTAGTTCTGCTTAAGTACTGGGGGACTAAGGAAGATTATCATGCCTGTGCGTTTAATACCAGGCTGGCGTGAGCTTCCCCAGCATCCAGTTTGTGTCTGGTTTTCTCCCTATAGGAAAAAACATGCAGCACAGAGAGGCTGATATGGTTGATATGGTTGTAAATCTCCCAGTCACAATTGTGTATTCTATATATTTATATATTCTACACATTCATATTCTATAGCTTAAAATACAGTTTCCGCAGACTTGTGGTTGGCAAGAGCGGGGAGAGGTGAGGGAGGGGGTGTACTGAGACTTTGGGATTATCAGAATGCAAGCTATCGCATATAGGAAGGATAAACAGCAAGGCCCTACTCTATAGTAAAGGGGCTTATAATTAATATCCTGTAATAAACCACAATAAAAAATGTATATACACACATATATATATAATTGAATCACTCTGCTGTACACCAGAAACATTGTGACTCAACTATACCTCAATAGAAAATAAATTTTAAAAATATGCATAGTTTCTGATGAGAGAAGGGTATCTATCACTACCTTGAAGGAGGCCAAATACTATTCCAAAATGCTCTGGTGCAACTGATGATTCATGGGGTATGAATCAACACAGGAAATGGAAGCCACATGTCAGCCTACAACACAACATCAAATATTCTAATTGCATTACATCCCTGGGTTTAAATAAAGTCAGTAGGTTTAAATTGTTTTGCATCAGCAGACACTGCTGCTCTGTTACCTTTTTTCAAAGTTATGCTGCTATTACTGAATATCACGCAAAAAACATAGACACCAGTAAGAATGTCAAATATAAAAGGGAATTTTGCTAAGGACAGTGTTGTGTACCAAAATGAGCAACGACATATTTTTAATCAAAAAATAAGCACTGCAAATGGCCTCAAAATGGAAAGCATCTTTGGTCATCATATACTCTCATAATATTTTAAATATCCTAAGATAAATGTCAAGAAAGTTAATTTCACCATATTTCACAATTTAGGCTACTGTTGAGAAATCTTTATTGACAATGAACTTTTTATTTGAATGTAAAACTAGCTCATCATTTTGGGTGTGTTTGGTTTTGTTTGTCCTGGCCTAAGTCTAAGGATCTGGTATGATCATCTTTTGGTTTTGGAGGAAAACAAGAAGCCTATAGAGTGACTCTAGACAGCCCACCCAGTAAATGGAAAAGTCATCTAAAGGACTTATTGAGAAAAAAAAAAAAAAAAATTTAGGCTAACACCTGGACATTACACCTGCTCACTGAACCAGGTAAACAGAATAGGGTGCTAGATCTTCCTGGCCAGACCCAGTTTTCCAAACATAAACCCCTTAAGCAATGGCACTTGAACCTCAGTCCTTCACATGTCTCTTAATCTTTGAGAAGATATACTCTGCATTCCACCAGAGACCATCATGGCCTAATATGGAAGGTAAACAACTGAGACCTAAGGGATTCACTTTCTGTCAACTAACTGCATCTGAAAGTGTATTCATATTTGAATTTACAACGATCACAATCCCTCAGGGTTTTCCAATCTGGTTTCTTTCAATCCACAACCCCTTAACCCTATTCATCTTCACTTGTTCCTCCTGATTAAGTACATTTTTAGAAAAAAAAATCACATGGACATTAAAGAAAATAAACATGGCTTAAAAGGAAATTCAAAGAATGGAAAAATATATTTGTTACAAAGTAAGTTATCACTTGCTGTCCAAGATTTCCATTCCCTGAGGCCCTCTCTATAACAACCGGTTACCACTGGCATCTCCTTCCAGAAACAGCCCCAGATACACATGCACACAGGTGGTTGTTGTTCAGTTGCTAAGTCATATCTGACTCTTTGGAACCCCATGGACTGCAGCATGCCAGGCTCCCCTGTCCTCCACTATCTGCTAGAGTTTGCCAGGCTCCCCTGTCCTCCACTGTCTTTCGGAGTTTGCTCAGATTCATGTCCACCGAGTCGGTGATGCTATCTAACCGTCTCATCCTCTGCCACCCCCTTCTCCTTTGCCTTGTCTTTCCCAGCATCAAGGTCTTCTCCAGTGAGTCGGCTTTTGGCATCAGGTGGCCAGAGTATTGGAGCTTCAGCTTCAGCATCAGTTCTTCCAATGAATATTCAAGGTTGATTTCTTTTAGGATTGACTGGTTTGATCTCCTTGCAGTCCAAGGGACTCTCAAGAGTCTTCTGCAGCACCACAAGTGAAAGCATCAGTTCAGCCTTCTTTATGTCCAACTCTTACATCCATACATGACTACTGAAAAAACCATAGCTTTAACTATATGGACCTCTGTCAGCAAACTGATGTCTCTGTTGTGTTTATGTAAATGTGGAGCCCTTGGCATTTTTTTTCTTACAAAATGAGAACCTATCTATTTTCAGTGACTTTCTTTGTGTACTCAGTAAGTGAGCATAAAGATTTATGTGAAGGATATTATTGTCTCTATTATCATATTCTTGAATGCACACTGGGGAATTATTCAAACTTTCCAAGGTCACCTTCACCTAAAAATATCATAAAAGTATCACAAAAGCAGAGACATTACTTTGCCAACAAAGGTTCGCCTAGTCAAGGCTATGGTCTTTCCTGTGGTCATGTATGGATGTGAGAGCTGGACTGTGAAGAAGGCTGAGCGCCGAAGAATTGATGCTTTTGAACTGTGGTGTTGGAGAAGACTCTTGAGAGTCCCTTGGACTGCAAGGAGATCCAACCAGTCCATTCTGAAGGAGATCAGCCCTGGGATTTCTTTGGAAGGAATGATGCTAAAGCTGAAACTCCAGTATTTTGGCCACCTCATGCGAAGAGCTGACTCATTGGAGAAGACTCTGATGCTGGGAGGGATTGGGGGCAGGAAGAGAAGGGGGATGACAGAGGATGAGATGGCTGGATGGCATCACTGACTCGATGGATGTGAGTCTGAGTGACCTCCGGGAGTTGGTGACGGACAGGGAGACCTGGCATGCTGCAGTTCATGGGGTCGCAAAGAGTCGAACACGACTGAGCGACTGATCTGATCTGATCTGATCACCTATGTCTTCATCCAGATGTTGAAGACCAAACTGAAGGAGAGAACAAGCTTTAGCGCTCCACTGCCAACTCTCCCTACCCCAGTAGATATTAATTAGCTCTCAAGGGGCTGTGAACCCACTTAACCATATTGTTACACTGCCCACAATTTTTCACCCCAGCATCTTGGGATATAAGTCAGAAGTACGAAGAAACTCGAACATCTGCAGAGTCATTTCCTCAGTTACCCTGAGTTGTAATTTTTATTGATCTTTCCCCTATTCCTCCAGGCTTAAAAAGAGAAAAAAAAAGACATTTATAACTTACGGTTTCTTACATACAAAATGCTCCAGCTGTAAGTCTTTACTCAATGGGAACATTGAGAATAACAAAATATAGGTAGCAATAAAGGCTTTTAAAAACTGCAAGGCAAGGTATCATGAACCACAGATTCTCATCTCTCATCAGTGGACTTTTAAACTAAAGTTCAAAGACACACTATGGCAACGTGTGCCTATGTGTCACACAGGCCATGTCTGTGTGTGTGAACAGCACAGTGACCGCGTGGGTCTCTGCAGGGGCTTCCATCTTTCTACCCACCGACACTCTGACTTCTCCTACGTGTCTGGAGCTCTAGCTTTCCTGCATGAGAATGACTGACATGAAGTTTAATGAACACAGTCAGTGGCCAGACTACTTCTCACTGCTACATAAACTTCCAAGAGTACCTATCATACGTTTTCCTTTCTCTAGGCTTCTACTCTTGGCTCCTCCTGCAGACATATTTTATTTCCTATTACTACTGCATATTGTTAGCATATGTGTTTATGCTTTTCAGTAAATGAATAACCCAATTTAAAAAATCCATTGAAAGTGAAAGTTACTCAGTTGAGTCCAACTCTTTGTTACTCCATGGACTGTAGTCCATGGAATTCTCTTAAGTCAGAATACTGGAATGGGAAGCCTTTCCCTTCTCCAGGGGCATCGTCCCAACCCAGGGAACAAACCCAGGTCTTCCACATTGTAGGTGGATTCTTTACCAGCTGAGCCATAAGGAAAGCCCCCAAAATTGCATTAACCATCACTTAACCAATGCTTTATGCTGAATTGTATATAACATGGCCATTGAGTGTGTGTGCATGCTAAGTCGCTTCAGTTGTGTCCGTCTCTTTGCATCCCTATGGACTGCAACCCATCAGGCTCCTCTATCCATGGGATTCTCCAGGCAAGAATTCTGGAGTGGAGTGCCATACCCTCCCCTCCAGGGGACCTTCCTGACCCAGGGATCTAACCCATGTCTCTTACATCTCCTGCAATTGCAGGCAGATTCTTTACCACCTACTTAGTCTAGGGACAATTTCACATGATTCTGTTTGATAAAAAGTATACACAGGCCATTTTTTGGAAGATAAGAATACAAAAATGAGCTACATAAGCTCAAAGCTGAAAACAGAATTTATCACAGATTCGATATATATTCAACCATTGGTGAAATGATAGGATTTTATTTATAAAATGTAGAAAATAAGAAAACAGGTTCAATTTAGTTGCTCAGTCGTGTCCAACTCTTTGTGACCCCATAAACTGCAACACGCCAGGCTTCCCTGTCCATTGCCATCTCCTGGAGTTTACTCAAATTCATGTCCATTGAGTCGAAGATGCCATCCAACCACCTCATCCTCTGTCGTCCCCTTCTCATCCTGCCTTCAATCTTTCCTACCATCAACGTCTTTTCAAATGAGTCAGTTCTTCACATCAGGTGGCCAAAGCATTGGAGTTTCAGCTTCAGCATCAGTCCTTACAATGAGTATCCAGGACGGATCTCCTTTAGGATGAACTGGCTGGATCTCCTTGCAGTCCAAGGGACTCTCAAGAGTCTTCTCCAACACCACAATTCAAAAGCATCAATTCTTCAGCACTCAGCTTTCTTTATATAAGTTAATTATAATTTAATTGTGGATATATCTGCAGTTGTAGGTACATTCCCATTTTTGTGAAATGTCTGTATTTCAAACTTTTGTGATGATGCCATTTCTGAATCCAGCACTACTCTCTTAATTTGCCACTACACATCCTCCATCCCTGCAACAATGCACATCTTCTGGACACATCTGCTGGTTTGCTGCCTGCAGGAAGTGAATACCACCAATGTTGTCACATGTGTGCATAAAACTTGATTCATATTTTAGATAAGGAAAAACAAAAAATTAAATATTACAATTATATCTGTAATGTGTAGTTATTCTAATAACTATGGGTATTTAGGGCATAAAATGAATTCCCAGATGCACTCTAACATATATTTTGTGTGTGTTCACTTTTGCTAACTAGATAAGTAACACTGCTCTGATCGACTTTGCATGTCCTCCAAAATGTAAGATCTAGAAAACTTCAAATATTTGGAAACTTTTGTTTTATAAAACTTCAAGATTTTCATCCATTATATGAGTCACTATGCTTCATATAGTATCAGATATTGTAAGAATAATGCTATGATAATCATATTTTCCATTTAGAAATTACCTACCATGTCCCATTTAGTCCTTAAAAGAACCCTGCAAGGTCAATATCATTATTAAGGCAGGAAACTGACACCCAGGGAAGCTATACCCAAGTACTTGTATGGCATATGGGATCCAAACCTACTGCAGACAAACTCTTTTTCTGTGGCAAGGAGTGAAGTAAAGGTCACAGGTCTTTACTACTGTTATAGCAACATCAGATGAAGTGGGGAGAACACTCTGGTTTTGGTTGTGTTGTCATAGTCTTGGTGAAGGAATACAGTTGGCCTAATGAGGCAATGGCACCCCAACCCAGTACTCTTGCCTGGAAAATCCCTTGGATGGAGGAGCCTGGTAGGCTGCAGTCCATGGGGTCACGAAGAGTCTGACACGACTGAGCGACTTCACTTTCACTTTTCACTTTCATGCATTGGAGGAGGAAATGGCAACCCACTCCAGTGTTCTTGCCTGGAGAATCCCAGGGACGGAGGGGCCTGGTGGGCTGCCGTCTATGGGGTCGCACAGAGTCGGACACGATTGAAGTGACTTAGCAGCAGCAGCAACGAGGCATGTGCTCACTCCAGGTCCAATCAGTCATTTCAGCCACATGCATATGGTACGACTGCTGGTCAGACTAAGATCATATACCCACCCTATGGTTAATGACTAAAACTAAATGAAGTCCCTCCAGCATTCTATGAAATGAATGGTGGGGTGAAGCTCCCCATAGAAAGGTGAGCAATCTTACCACTGGAAGGCTGAGAGAGATACATGACTGACTCTCTCTCTCTTACACACACACCTTCAAATTCCATTAGCATGCTTCCTGTTAAGAAGTGGGTCTAAGTCCCCCGGATACAGATCTGGTTCTGCGCCTGCCTGACCAATGGAATATGCTAAGAGTGATGTTGTCCAGTTTCTGGTCCAAAAAGCAGCTACTGGCTGCCACCCTATCACTTGGAATGCCCACTCCTGGGAAGCAACCACAGTGTTACAAGTAAGTTTGTGGGGAAGCCCACGCTGAGAGGGAGCAAAATCTGAGGCTCTCAACACCAAGTGAGCTCCCAGCCGACAGCCAGGACCAAACTGCCAGCCCTGCAGGCGAGCTGTCCTGTGAGCCTCCCTCCAGTCCCCAGACAGCCTGCACCACTGACACCGCAAGGAGCAGACCAGGTCTCCTGCTGCACTCTGTGGAAGCTACACGTTTGTAAGCTCATTATTTTTCTTCTTTCAGACCACTAAGCACTGGGGGCATGGGTTATATAAAAACAGTTATTAGAACAACCAGTCCCCAAACTTTTACCCTTTTTTTGTACAGAACACATGAACTTTGCTCAGCACCCTCTTCACAGCCCTCTAAGTACCAGCATAATGCCACGCATGCTGTGTAGCCCACCGGGTTCCTCTGTCCATGAGATTCTCCAGGCAAGAATATTGGAATGGGTAGCCATTCCCTTCTCCAGGAAAGGCTGAGTATTCTCCACTCAGAGATTGAACCTTAGTCTCCTGCATTACAGGCAGATTCTTCACTGTCTGAACTATGAGGGGAGCCCCTATACGTTGAAAAGGTATGGCACCAAGAACATAAGCAAACTGCAGAAATAGGTCTTCAACTGAACTGAATGTGGTCTCTATTAGGACCCTCAGCACAGCCTCTTTGCATTAAATAGAACCCAACTCTTCCTTTTTCTGGGGAACTAGAAAGTGGGTGGGGGGAATGCTTTTTGAACTTTAAATATAAGCATGCTAAAACATTTGGAAAATTAAGCTAAAAACCATCAACAGTAGTTAATTGTGGAGGGTAAGTCCTGGGGTTTGAGGAAACAACTGATTTCTACATGTTATATCATTTTTGTTTCTTACCAAGAATATAGATTAATTTTAAAATACATTAAATTAGCTCTAGTAAGGAAATTCACCAAAATGTTAACAGCAAGAGTCTTAATTATAGGACGAGAGTTTTATATTGGCATTTAATATCTAAGTAATATACTGATGAGTGAGTAAGTGAAGTCACTCAGTCATGTCCAACTCTTTGCAACCCCGTGGACTGTAGCCCCCCAGGCTCCTCCATCCATGGGATTCTCCAGGCAAGAATACTGAAGTGGGTTTGCCATTTCCTTATCCAGGGAATATACTGATAGTGAAAATATATTCCTCTACAGTTCTCAAAGAATTTAATTTTGAATTCTCACTAAGATCCAAATGTTACATAAGAGGAAAAAAATAGTGTACATTATCTGTATGTCATGAAAAAAAAAAAAAACTGTAATATACCAAGCTCAGATTTACACACTCAGAGGAAGTTTACACATCTGCTCACCTGCTTCCACATGCACCAGGAACCACCACGGAGAAGCTCTGCTCGAGGACCTAGAACTGGAAAGAAAAACACAAATCACTCCCTGATTAAACCCTGTTACTCCTGAAGCTTTTGTCTTGCCAAAGGAGCATTTCTCAGACAGAAGTCTGGAACATGTCCTTGTTCATTTTCCTGGTTAAGTGGAAGAGCCGTTTGTGTCTGCTTGAGGCTCAAGCACTGCTAGGCGATACTAAAGCTTTGATACTTCCAAAGCTTTCATGCCTATGTAAAAGGTAGAAAATTAGTTAATAAGGTATTTTGAATTCTCTTCAGTAATAACTGAAAATTTTCTCTGGGCACAGAATTTCAGGATGTTCACACTCTGCTTCCTGATTTCCTATCAGTAGATCGAGTCATTTTTCAGTGCAAATTACAGTTATCAAAGATCAAGCATATTCTTCATTCATTTGGGTATTCAACCTACAGCCAAAGGGCGGTTACCACCTGACAGGCATTCTACTAAAGAACTATGAAGTGTGATGATATACAATGAATGGCTCTTACTCTTAACTAAATGTCCAAAAGGATGCTCTCCTGTCTGCCATGGTTATGTGTGTTGCCTACTCAGCTATAACTTCTGCTCTCTATAAGTCAAACACATAGAAAAAGAGAGTATGTAGGTGTTTGCAGGGGCTAAGCAGTGGGAAAAATAAAGAGATGTTGGTTGAGGGATACAAACTTTCATATATAAGATCAATTCTAGAGATGTACAGCATGTTGATTATCATTAATAATAATGGTGTACTTGAAATTTACTAAGACAATAGACCTTATGTGTTCTACCACACACAAAATAGTAAACTATGTAAGGTGATGGATATGTTTCTCAACTTCAGTGCATGGTGATTTCACATATACAAATTTTCACACTGTGTACCTTCAGTTCAGTTCAGTCGCTCAGTCGTGTCCCACTCTGTGACCCCATGAATTGCAGCTCGCTAGGCCTCCCTGTCCATCACCAACTCCCAGAGTTCACCAAAACTCATGTGCATCGAGTCAGTGATGCCATCCAGCCGTCTCATCCTCTGTCGTCCCCTTCTCCTCCTACCCCCAATCGCTCCTAGCATCAGGGTTTTTTTCCAATGAGTCAACTCTTCACATGAGGTGGCCAAAGTTTTGGAGTTTCAGCCTCAGCATCAGTCCTTTCAATGAACACCCAGGACTGGTCTCCTTTAGGATGGACTGGTTGGATCTCCTTACAGTCCAAGGGACTCTCAAGAGTCTTCTCCAACACCATAGTTCAAAGACATCAATTCTTCGGGGCTCAGCTTTCTTCACAGTCCAACTCTCACATCCATATATGACCACTGGAAAAACCATAGCCTTCACTAGACAGACACTTGTTGGCAAAGTAATATCTCTGCTTTTTAATATGCTGTCTAGGTTGGTCAGGGGGAAGGCAATGGCACCCCACCCCAGTACTCTTGCCTGGAAAATCCCATGGACAGAGGAGCCTGGTGGGCTCCAGTCCATGGGGTCGCTAAGAGTCGGACACAACTGAGCAACTTCACTTTCACTTTTCACTTTCATGCATTGGAGAAAGAAATGGCAACCCACTCCAGTGTTCTTGCCTGAAGAATCCCAGGGACGGAGCCTAGTGGGCTGCTGTCTATGGGATCGCACAGAGTCGGACACGACTGAAGCGACTTAGCAGCAGCAGCAGCAGCAGCAGGTTGGTCATAACTTTCCTTTCAAGGAGTAAGTGTCTTTTAATTTCATGGCTGCAGTCACCATCTGCAGTGATTTTGGAGCCCAAAAAAATAAAGTCTGTCACTGTTTCCACTGTTTCTCCATCTATTTCCCATGAAGTGATGGGACCAGATGCCATGATCTTCGTTTTCTGAATGTTGAGCTTTAAGCCAACTTTTTCATTCTCCACTTTCATCAAGAAGCTTTTTAGTTCCTCTTCACTTTCTGCCATAAGGGTGGTGTCATCTGCATATCTGAGGTTATTGATATTTCTCACAGCAATCTTGGTTCCAGCTTGTGCTTCGTCCAGCCCAGCATTTCTCATGATGTACTCTGCAGAGAACTTAAATAAACAGGGTGACAATATACAGCCTTGACGTACTCCTTTTCCTATTTGCAAACAGTCTGTTGTTCCATGTCCAGTTCTCACTGTTGCTTCCTGACCTGCATACAGATTTCTCAAGAGGCAGGTCAGGTGGTCTGGTATTCCCATCTCTTTCAGAATTTTCCAGTTTATTGTGATCCACACAGTCAAAGGCTTTGGCATAGTCAATAAAGCAGAAATAGATGTTTTTCTGGAACTCTCTTGCTTTTTTGATAATCCAGTGGATGTTGGCAATTTGATCTGGTTCCTCTGCCTTTTCTAAAACCAGCTTGAACATATGGAAGTTCACAGTTCACATATTGCTGAAGCCTGGTTTGGAGAATTTTGAGCATTACTTTACTAGTGTGTGAGATGAGTGCAACTGTGCGGTAGTTTGAGCATCATTTGGCATTGCCTTTCTTTTGGGATGGGAATGAAAACTGACCTTTTCCAGTCCTGTGGCCACTGCTGAGTTTTCCAAATTTGCTGGCATACTGAGTGCAGCACTTTCACAGCATCATCTTTCAGGATTTGAAATACCTCAACTGGAATTCCATCACCTCCACTAGCTTTGTTCGTAGTGATTGCTTCTTAAGGCCCACTTGACTTCACGTTCCAGGATGTCTGGCTTTAGGTGAGTGATCACACCATCGTGATTATCTGGGTCGTGAAGATCTTTTTTGTACAGTTCTTCTGTGTATTCTTGCCACCTCTTCTTAGTATTTTCTGCTTCTGTTAGGTCCATACCATTTATGTCCTTTATCAAGTCCATCTTTGTATGAAATGTTCCCTTGGTATCTCTAATTTTCTTGAGGAGATCTCTAGTCTTTCCCATTCTGTTGTTTTCCTCTCTATTTCTTTGCATTGATCACTGAAGAAGGCTTTCTTATCTCTTCTTGCTACTATTTGGAACTCTGCATTCAGATGCTTATATCTTTCCTTTTCTCCTTTGCTTTTCGTTTCTCTTCTTTTCACAGCTATTTGTAAGGCCTCCCCAGACAGCCATTTTGCTTTTTTGCATTTCTTTTCCATGGGGATGGTCTTGATCCCTGTCTCCTGTACAATGTCACGAACCTCAGTCCATAGTTCATCAGATCTAGTCCCTTAAATCTATTTCTCATTCCCACTGTATAATCATAAGGGATTTGATTTAGGTCATACCTGAATGGTCTAGTGGTTTTCCCTACTTTCTTCAATTTAAGTCTGAATTTGGCAATAAGGAGTTCATGATCTGAGCCACAGTCAGCTCCTGGTCTTGTTTTTGCTGACTGTATAGAGTTTCTCCATCTTTGGCTGCAAAGAATATAATCGATCTGATTTCGGTGTTGTCCATCTGGTGATGTCCATGTGTAGAGCCTTCTCTTGTGTTGTTGGAAGAGGGTGTTTGCTATGACCAGTGCGTTCTCTTGGCAAAACTGTATTAGCCTTTGCCCTGCTTCATTCTGTATTCCGAGGCCAAATTTGCCTGTTGCTGATGCTGCTGCTAAGTCGCTTCAGTCATGTCCGACTCTGTGCGACCCCATAGACGGCAGCCCACCAGGCTCCCCCGTCCCTGGGATTCTCCAGGCAAGAATACTGGAGTGGGTTGCCTTTTCCTTCTCCAATGCATGAAAGTGAAAAGTGAAAGTGAAGTCGCTCAGTCATGTCCGACTCTTGGCGACCCCATGGACTGCACCCCATCAGGCTCCTCCATCCATGGGATTTTCCAGGCAAGAGTACTGGGGTGGGGT
Organism: Tragelaphus eurycerus; assembly: GCA_935064755.1. Classification (NCBI taxonomy): domain Eukaryota; kingdom Metazoa; phylum Chordata; class Mammalia; order Artiodactyla; family Bovidae; genus Tragelaphus; species Tragelaphus eurycerus. The sequence continues at coordinate 5,023,552 of CAKXYN010000051.1, forward strand.
GCCATTGCCTTCCCCAATTTGCCTGTTACTCATACACAATTTGTATTTTCAATCATACCTCAATGAAGCTGGAAGGAAAGACGCTGTAGATTTCACAGAAACTTCATCAAAGAATATTTACAGAGGGACTTCCCTGTGGTCTACTGGCTAAGACTCTGCACAGGGGGCCCAGGTTCGATCCATGGTCGGGAAACTAGATCCTACATACTACAACTAAGAGTTTGCATGCCTAACTAAAGATCCCACATACTACAACAAAGATCGAAGATCCTGTGTACCACAACTAGACCCAGAGCAGCCAATAAATAAATAAACTAATTTTTTTAAAAAAAAGAAGATATACAGATGGCAAGTAAGCATGTGGTCAAGAGTCTCCATATCACAAGTCATCTGGGAAACGGAAATTAAACAGACCTATTACAACAGCCAAAATCCAGAACACTCATAACATGAAATGCTGGTGAGGGTATGGAACAGAAATTCTCAGTCACTGCAAGTGGGGTGCAAAATGGTAGAGCCACTTTGGAAGACAGTTTGACACTTTCTTATAAAACTAAACATACTTCTATCATATGATCCAGCAATCACACTACTTGCTATTTACACCCCCACCAAAAAACACTGAAAACATTTGTGCACACAGAAATCTGCATGCCAATGTTTACAGCAGCTCTATTCATAACTGTCAGAACTTGGAAAGAACCAAGATGTCCTTCAGTAGGTGAAAGAGTAAATAAACTTTTGCATGTCCAGACAATTGAATATTATTCAGCACTAAAAAGAAATAGGCTACCAAGCCATGAAAAGACATGACAGAAACTTACATGCATATAACTGAGTGAAAAATGGCAATCTGAAAAAGTTACTTACTGTGTGATTCCAACCATGTGACTTTGTCAGGGATTTCAGTGGAGGGGGACCATAAAGAAAGCTGAGCACCAAAGAATTGACTTTTTGAACCGTAGTGTTGGAGAAAACTCTCAGAGTCCCTTGGACTGCAAGACGATCAAACCAGTCAATCATAAGGAAAATCAGTCCTGAATACTCATTAGAAGGACTGATGCTGAAGCTCCTTTGGCCACCTGATGCGAAGAAGTGACTCACTGGAAAGGACCCTGATGCTGGGAAAGACTGAAGGCAGGAGAAGGGGACAACTGAGGATAAGATGGTTGGATGGTATCACCGACTCAATGGACATGAGTTTGAGCAAACTCTGGGAGTTGGTGATGGACAGGGAAGCCTGGCAGGCTGCAGACCAAGGGGTCCCAAAGAGTCAGACACGACTGAGCAACTGAACTGAACTCAGGGAAAGGGGAACGAGAATGGGAAGCACAAAGGATCATTAAGGCAGTGAACCTATTCTGTATGATATGGCAATAGTAGGTACATGTTATTAGGCATTTGTCCAAACTCAGAAAATGTACAGCACCAAGACTGAACCCTAAGGTAAACTGCAGAATCTGGACAATAATGATGCAGATTGATTGATGTAGATCAATCCACTGCAAAAAACTGACCGCTCCATGGAGGATGCTGATGGGGGAGAGAGTGGTGGTTGTATGTGTGTTGGAACAGGGTTGATATGCAAACTCAGTATTTTCTGCTCAACTTTTAGTGAACCTAATACTGCTCTTTAAAAACCTAGTAATTTTTTTTTTTTTTTTAAGTAGAGGCAAAATGTTGACAGTCATCATCTCTGAGCAGTGAAAATGTAGCTGGTTTTTTCTTTTCTTTTTTATACTTTTCTGCATTTTCAAAATTAACCACCACTAGAATTTGTTAACAGGGAAGGCAATGGCACCCCACCCCAGTACTTTTGCCTGGAAAATCCCATGGATGGAGGAGCCTGGTAGGCTGCAGTCCATGGGGTCGCTAAGAGTCGGACACGACTGAGCGACTTCACTTTCACTTTTCACTTTCATGCATTGGAGAAGGAAATGGCAACCCACTCCAGTGTTCTTGCCTGGAGAATCCCAGGGACAGGGGGGCCTGGTGAGCTTCCGTCTATGGGGTCGCACAGAGTTGGACACGACTGAAGCGACTTAGCAGCAGCAGCAGCAGCAGAATTTGTTAAATGTAGTAATTCTCATTTCAAAAGACTGTGTATGTACTGATATCTGAGGACTTTTACCCTTCTCTTAATTCCTACTGGGCTACTCTAAGTTAATCTTCCATAAACTCATGACTTAACTACTTACTGCAAGAGCACCCAAACAAGGTTCCCCACAGTCAATCTATGCTCCAGTTTATCCTACATATGTGCCACATACTGTTCTTCCTTACACACCATTTCATGATGCTACTGCATTATTTTCTTCAAAACATCTGCTGTATCCACTGTCTTCTTCTTAAACCCCTCTCATCTATTCAGGGCTGCCGCACTCTCCCTCCTCACATACACACCCCTGCACTCATCTTCAAATGCTCCAATCCACAGTGATTGTTTATATTGTCATTTTAGATTTTTTTTAAAAAAGAGCAAAGACCAAGATTTTAGGAAATGACTGTAAACTTACATGCATCATATTTTGGTTTCAATGTCTGTGTGTTCACGGTGCTATCTTCTCAACCAGATTTTAAACCCTGTCATCTCAGGGACCATGTGTTACACATGCCTTCTATTATCAGCTCCACTTTGATGGGTGAAATGGAATGATAAATGGAACTTGCTTTAAAATACTCTAGCAAAACCACATATGGAGACAGATCTAAAAAGGATGGACACAATATTGATCTTTGCTGAATGTGGATGTTGATCACATGTGGATTTTTAAAAATACAATTTCCCTAGTTTGTGTGATTTAAAATTTTTCATAATACTAAGTTCTGAAAAAGGAACTATGACACATTTAAAAGAAATATTATATGCCATTTCTGAAACTTTAAATTATTAAAAAGATTTGGTTTCAAAATCACTCTAAGTCATGTCCTAAATTCCTTTCCAAACTTCAATCAAACCCATTCCTTTTGTACATATATGCTTTTACTTTTAATAGAAAGCATTTAGCTTATATAGAAGTTCCTACTGAAGTAATTCATAAAATGTTTTTCATTTATATAAAGTATGCAGAGGTTAAATAATCTAAAAATTAATTTGGAAAATAAACTGCCTGACAGTGGCATTATTTTTTCCCTGTTCAAAGAAAAAATGAACCCCCTCTCTTTATTTCACATCATTTACATATACTGACCTTAATCTGGGTCACGTAATGGTAATATTATTGCAGTTAGCATGATTAATTCACTTATTTGTTTATTTAGTTTGTAAATCATTTTAATTAAACAGAAATGTCAAGGGACTTGAGCCCTGGCATTTAGAGCTTAAAAAAAAAAAATGAAATGAGGTGGAAAGATCATTTTAATCATGGCAAAAATATGAGACTTTTGGAAAGCATTTTTTCACACTGAAATCACAAACAATTTAAAAAACTCTGACCCTTTCCCCCAACAAGCCCTCATTAATTGTGATAAATGCAAGTTTATAAAGTGCCAGAGTCCCTACCGAGAAACTAGAAAAAATTGGGCTCACAGAGGCTCAGTAGAGAACCCCTTCACCAGACATTTCTTCATCTACTGACAGCAGAAGCATAAGCATAAAAGAGCACGCAGTCACTCACACGTGCCTTTAAACAGGCGAGATGCCTTCCACCCAACTGATCCTCCTAATCGGTCAGGCTTTTCAAACACCTGATAATGTGATCTCCAGCCCAAAAACTCTGTACAAGGGCTTATCTCCCCATACCTCATTTCTTCACTTCCTAAACTTAGATGATGACAGTATGGACCTCATCCAGTTGGGCTTATTAAGTAAGATAATGCATGTGGAATGGTCACAGTGCTGGATATTAAAAAAAAAAAAAACATTCAAAATTGAATATAAAAAAATAGAACTTCAGTAGTTATAAAATTAATTTTTTCTTCTATTTATTGTCATCACTTGAGGTTCTGGGTCTAGCTCAAGAAAGACAATATGATTCTGTAGGTGGAATTCTTGACCCCCAAACCCCTGAACCACATGTCCTCTTTCCTGGGCCTCCCAATTTCAACCTGCCAAGAAGAGGATGTGGTAAGAGACAATCTCAGGAACCAGCTGTGGTGCCCAATTTAAGAAAAAAAAAAATGTAAAGTGACAAATTCAGAATTATATGCAAATGTGTATACTTATTTAGAATGGCAAGAGAAATTATAAAAATTGTCTATAAAAATCTGGAAAATACCACCAAATGCCACAAAATCCAAACACATGACACTTTCATTAATTAGGAGCCTAACACACATCCAGAAAATATCTTTCTGCTTTTTTTGTGTAACCTGCATACTCTGATTGCTTTCTCATACGGCAACAATTTTGTCATTTCATGTTCTCTAGAAAGAATAGAATGTTGATTTAGTCCTTCCTCTAGTATGTTTGATCTCATTTTTTATTTTGATGGTTGGTGTTCATAAAACATGCAACTTCACATACAGATGTACCTTCTGTTTTCAGCAGTACTGCTAGAGGAGTGTTGCCTCACAAACGTAGAAATTCTGATAAATTCAATTTCACACTGTTAACCAAAAGAATGTGGAGAGCTTTTATAATTTTATATGCTGCATATATTCTTGCAAAAAAATGAGAGATTAGAGAAACATGCCTGAGGTTCTGCAGCTGGCAGACTGCTGAGCTGGGACTCCATTCCTGGCAGCCAGCATTGGTTTCTGTTCACGTGTCTATGCCACCACCTTCACCAATGCAACACTACACCTTCCAACCTAATCCCTGAGCCTCTGACACCACCATCATCCGTGAAGAGGAGGGCGAGAGGGAGGAAGGCAAACTAGCACCTGCAGACCTTTTGCTGCATTTGGCACCTTCCTCATCTCCTTTACTTCTAAAAGGAAGTTCTGAAAGGTCAGTGTCACTTTCCCCAATTTACAAAGGAGGAAAGTGACAACTGAGAAGTTCAAGGTTACAGTGCTGAAACAGAGACAACTGTGTGGCTCCAAATTTCATATTCTTTACACTGCACATGGGCTTGCCTTGTGGCTCAGCTGGTAAAGAATCTGCCTGCAGTGCGGGAGACCCAGGTTCGACCCCTGGGTTGGGAAGATCCCCTGGAGAAGAAAACAGCTGCCCATCCAGTACTCTGGCCTGGAGAATTCCATGGACTGTACAGTCCATGGGGCTGCAAAGAGTCAAACATGACTGAGTGACTTTTACTCACACTGCACATATCCGATTCCTTAAAAAAGGTAAGAGTGAAAAGGCAGAGTGTCTGGGATAAATGTTTAAACTTGAACATCTAACTTTTTTTATTTTTTTAAACCAACTCCTAACCAACTAACCAACTCCTGTTAGTTCCTGGCCTTTCCAAGACTGTAGATGGATCAAGGAAAGAACTTGGCAACTGCCGCACCACACACGCCTGGAAGATGGTGAACCTCATGGAGACCTGCAGGGGCTCCTGGACAAACCCATGCCTGCGGGTGAGGAAGGGAAAGAAAGCACTGGAAATACACAGCTGCATATTTTATACTTACTGCATATTTTGTACTTACTTACTTAATTTTGTATTTTGGTACTTACAGCATACATGCATTTTTCCTTAAACCCTACAATGCTGAGTGCCATACCCAAAAAGCACTTCGAATCCCTCAAAATCATGGGGCCACTTACTAGCCCACGATTCCATGCACTTATCCACAGTACATGTATCCTCCACTTTTTGAAAGTCTGTCCTATGCCACTTCACTTTTAGGAAAGACCTACATTAGCACCTGTTTCCGCCAATGAAAAATCAGAAGAAGATTTTCACTTTTGCAAAAAAAAAGGTGAAAAGTCTTCAACATTGGTTTTGCAAGTGAGTTGAGCCCATCACCTATCAGGGGCTTCCCTGATAGCTCAGCTGGTAAGAATGCACCTGTAATGCAGGAGACCCGGGTTCAATTCCTGGGTCAGGAAGATCTGCTGGAGAAGGGATAGGCTACCCATTCTAGCACTTCTGGGATTCCTTGGTGGCTCAGCTGGTTAAAAATCCAGCTGCAATGCAGAAGACCTGGGTTTGATCCCTGGGTTGGGAAGATCCTCTGGAGAAGGGAAAGCCTACCCAGGGAAAAGCTCCCACTCCAGGATTCTGGCCTGGACTGAATGAATAGTCCATGGGGTCACAGACTCGGACTCCACTGAGCGACTTTCACTTTTGAGCCCATATAGCAGCGTGCAGCCCCAGCGATGAGAGTGGCGCCACCAAGCGTCATTCCTGGGAACTACACACAACATCTCAGCTTGGTGCCTCCACAGCTTTGAACTGCGTCAGTATCTGATTTATCTCGATTTATTTTGTGTGCCCATTAGCAAGACGCGTCCTAAGGTGGTTGCTTCTTTATCTTACACCAAGCAGGCTTATGAAAGATTTCCTAGAACAGTCTACTTTCGCATAGCCGGGGAACCTGCACTAATAAAATCAAGCATTTCCTTGTGATTATTTTCTTGTTTTTTGTGGGGGATCTTGGTATTTGGTGCAATTTTTAGACTTGGATGAAAACAGCCTTCTTGTTTTATATTTTTTTATTGTGATAAAATCTATATAAAATTTTCCATTTTAATAATTTTGAAGTATACCCTTCAGTGGCATTAAGTACTTTCACTGTTGCACAAACTTCATCAGTATCCACCTCCAGAACCTGTTCGTCTTTCCAAACTGAAGCTCTAATCAGTAAACAATAACTCCTCATCCCCCTTCCCTCAGCCCCTGGCAGCCACCACTCTACTCTCTGTGAGCTTGACTACTGTATGTAGAATCATACATTTGTCCTTTTGGATCTTAGTTCACAGAGCATGCTTTCAAGGTTCATCTCTATTACAGCATGTGTCAAAACAGAGTAACATTGCAGTCTATGTGTGTGCGACGTTTTGTTTATCCATTCATCTTGCAATGGACATGTGGCTTTTTTTAATGTTGCTGTGAATGTTGGTGTACAGATACCTGTTCTGTAATTTTAAATATGAGGAAGTCAGCACTGTAATTACTGTGAGTTTGAAAATTGACACAGGTGACCCCAAGGGTACATCCCTAGTAGCTGGGCCTGAGGGACGAGCGAGGAGGGGTTACCTCTGAGGTCCTGCCACAGTCACTGCTTGCCAGAGGTAGCATCTCAAGTAAGAGACTTTGACCAGCATTGCTCAGGTTATCCTACCACTCTGGCCCTCATCCAGGCTGAGGGAGGAGAGCTGTAGTGTTTCTTACAAGATTACATCTTACGTCACATGCATTCATCCCTGGGTCCCTGTGGGTTACCTTTTAATGCAGGGAGAGTCAGACTCAGCTCCCCTGGAGTCCTCAACTCAATGATGAAAGAAGGAAAGGAAGGGAGGGACAGAAGAATGTATATCTGTTCCACGAGCCCATGAGTGTAAGTGGGAAGTTATTTCAAGACAACATCATTAAGTCAGATCTGAGGTCATGTAGATTTGGGATCAATAGGATTTTTAAAAACAGCTAGACCTACACATGTAAGTGTTCTTTATAATTAAGGTAAGTATACACTTTTTTGTGTGTTATTGAAAAATTAAGGATTTCAGGATAATCAATAATAATAAAAAATGTACAAATATGATAATTACATGCAGATATGTTTATTAGCGTTAAAGATAGGCTTTATGCATGAATGAACTGCTAACTCCATATTTATTTCATATTTTAAGGTTCATTAATTATTTATCATTTCTTAGGCATCTACTGATGATCAATTTGGTATAACTGATCATCTACTTAGGAAGCTGTAAGGAATATTTATGTCTTTTCCACTTTTATTGAACATTCTAAAACTATTTGGTTCTCACTGCCATAGGAAACTGAACAAAGCATATTTTTTTCATTGAATCTAAAGGGGCATAAGCCATAAATGAAAGTCGCTCAGTGGGGTCTGACTCCTTGTGCCTGCATGGACTATACAGTCCATGGAATTCTCCAGGCCAGAATACTGGAATGATAGCCTTTCCCTTCTCTAGGGTATCTTCCAAAACCAGGCATCAAACACAGGCCTCCTGCATTGCAGGTGGATTCTTTACCAGCTGAGCCACAAGGGAAGCCTAAGAATACTGGAGTGGCTAGCCTATCCCTTCTCCAAGGGATCATCCTGACCCAGGAATCGAATCAGGGTGTCCTGCATTGCAGGCAGATTCTTTACCAACTGAGCTATCAGGGAAGCTCATAAGCCATAAAGATGAGAAAATACTTTGCAGTGAAGCTTATCTTACCCTACCAACTTCTTTTGCTTTCTCAACAACAGTTTTGCTATTTCATCTGAACAATAATTTGTTTTTCATTTTTTAAGTGGTTTTGTTTTTTTTTTCGGCAAATCTAGCTGATACTGGGATTATCATATACTTAAAACAAGCACCTCAATTAAAGATCACAGAAGATGCCTGCTCTGCTTGTCACACTCTCCAGGGTGAAGCTCTGCTGTGATCAGTTATAAACTAAAAGTACAAAAAAGGCCCTTTCACTGGTCGGGTCCTTTTGCTATATAACGAACTCAAAATTGCATTTTATAACACGAGAGAGAGAGGAGACACAGGGAGAAAAAGAGGCTAGATTAGCACTGTTCCCATCTTCCTCACTAGAGCTCGCTAGTCACTAGTCAGCAATGCCAAGGAGCTTGCCTCTTAATCCCTGAGAAAATCAGCAGGGTTTAATTGAGCAGACTCCCTGTCCAGGGTGCTAATTTTATGAGGCTCAGGATAATAAATGTGGACTCCCCTGTGGAACTCTAAACTGCTCAGAGGAGAAAAGTGAAGAGGGAACTGGATAATGGGAGTATCTGCATCCTGTGGTGTCTTAAGGGCCAGCTCCAGTCTGTCCTGGTGTCAGGATGCAAGGTGGCCAGGGTCTGAGGTCACTTCATCCACCAGTACTGCCAGTACCACCAGGAAAAGAGGTGAAAACAGGTGCCACAGATACTCCAGGACAAAATCAATGTGTTGTAGCATCTCCTTTTTCTTTCAGGATTTCTTTAGAAACAGATCCCTGGATCAAGGAATAACTTCAACTTTTAAGCCTTATTCTTTAAGAAAGAGAAAGAAAAATATCATATATTAACACATACATACAGAATCTAGAAAGATGGTACCAACAATCCTATGTGCAGGGCTGCAAAGGAGACACAGATGTAAAGAACAGACTTTTGGACTCAGTGGGAGAAGGAGAGAGTGGGAAGACTTAAGAGAATAGCAGTGAAACACACACACTGCTACATGTAAAACAGATACCCAATGGGAGTTTGATGTATGATGGCACCCAAAGCTGGTGCTCTGTGATGACCTGGAGGGATGGGGTGGGGAGAGAAGTCAGGGGGAGGAGCTTGGGGGTGTGGTGGGGACATATGTATGCCTATGGTTGATTCATGTTGATGTATGGCAAAAACCATCACAATATTGTAAAGTAATTATCCTCCAATTAAAATTTAAAAAAACTTTATGAGACTTAAAAGAAAAGAAATATATTCTATGAGACTATTGCTGGCATAGACAGTGATCCTTCTGACAGATCTGGGCGAAGTCAATTGAAAACCCTCTGGAAAGGATTCACCATTTGAGATGCTATGAAGGACATCCAAGGTTCATGGAAAGAAGTCAAAATATTCAAAATATCAACATTTTTAGCCACAATGCTATTGCACACTTAACAGATTACAAAGTAAAGAGTCTGCCTGCAGTATGGAAGAGCCGGGTTCGATCCCTGGGTCGGGAAGACCTCCTGGAGAAGGAAATGGCAACCTACTCCAGTATCCTTGCCTGGAAAATTCCATGGATGGAGGACTGAGCGACTTTACTTGATAGTGTAAATGTAACTTTCACATGCAATGGGAAACTAAAAAGTTCATAGAATTCACTTGATCATGTTATCTGCTTAACTGTGGTGGTCTGGAACCAAACCCACAATACCTCCAAGGTATGCCTGTGTAAGATTACTCTGCATTTCACCCCATTTCAATGATTGAAGATAAAGGTCTTCACACTCAAGTGGTTCTGAAATCAAGATTATCTCATGATTGATTGATGTTGGCCCCAGCGGCTATGGCCTGCCTACTTATTACCTGAGCATACATGAACTTTACCTCTATTCCCTTTTTCATGTATGCACAAGACCAATATATGATTTAAAAATCTATGTCTGTATAAGTAAACAGAAAGGAGCTCTTTCAGTAAGTATAAGATTTAAAAGAAGGCATTGTGTCAAGAGCCTCTTGATAAAGGTGAAAGAAGAGAGTGAAAAGCCTGGCTTAAAATCCAACATTCAAAAAACTAAGATCTTGGCATCTGGTCACATCACTTCATGGCAAATAGAGGGGGGAAATGTGGAAACAGTGGAAACAGATTTTATTTTCTTGGGCTCCAAAATCACTGCAAATGGTGACTGTAGCCATGAAATTAAAAGACGCTTGCTCCTTGGCAGGGAAACTATGACAAACCTAGACAGCACATTAAAAAGCAGAGATATCACTATGCCAACAAAGGTACATCTAGTTAAAGCTACGATTTTTCCAGTAGTCATGCACGGATGTGAGAGCTGGACCATAAAGAAGGCTGAGTGCCAAAGAAGTGATGCTTTCGATTGTGGTGCTGGAGAAGACTCTTGAGATTCCCCTGGACTGCAAGGAGATCAAACCAGCCAATCCTAAAGGAAATCTATCCTGAATGTTCATTGGAAGGACTGATGCTAAAGCTGAAGCTCCATACTTTGGTCACTTAATGTGAAGAGTCAATTTATTAGAAAAGATCCTGATGCTGGAAAAGATTGAGGGCAGGAGGAGAACAGGGCAACAGAGAATGAGATTTTTGGATGGCATCACTGAATCAATGGACATGAGTTTGAGCAAACTCTGGGAGATAGTGAAGGACAGAGAAGCCCGGTGTGCTGCAGTCCATGGGGTCGCAAAGAGTCAGAGACACAAACAAGCAACTGAAAAACAACAAATTGTGTCATGATTTAACAGTCAGCAATTTTTTTCTTTCTGGAATACCCAGTAATAGTACATCTTTAAAATATGACAAAATTATAGCAAGAGTAAAGCTTAAATTTACTTTTTCATTATTACATTTCAAGAAGTCTAGAAGTTCTATATCTCTTCTTCCCAAACCCAGAAGGTCCTTTTGTGCATTTCCAGGATGCACACAACCCTGTAATAGCCACTTAGGAAATGACCTGACAGTTGACTTCCCCTTGCTTGACAGTAACAATACAAATAGTTATACGTAATAAAGAAGGCAAGGAATTTGATGTTAGAGACAGTTTCTTGCTGAATGCAAGCTTTTATCAGAAATACCCTCCCTGACACCACAGCTGAACGACTCTCAGAAACATCACTTGAGACCTTGATTAGCCCATTGGCTGAGTGAAAAAAGGCTGCTTCTTTCTAAAGCTTTCAAAAACAATAAACAAATTCTTCATCAGCTCCTTGACTTATACAAAAATCTCATTATCTGAGGTTGAAATGAAAGGAATATTAATGGAAAAGAAAATCATTTCTTCCTGAGTTACTCTTCAAACAAAATGTACTTTTATTCTACTAAAATTGACAAAACCCTTCATTTCTTCATGCTTCTCAATGTGTGACCTCCCAGCGCCACCCCAGCCCTGCTGAAGAGGACTCTGCCTCTGCTCTCGACTCCGCCTCTCCATGGGAACTCCACATGCCACACTTGGTCTGGTCTCAGAGGCACTGCTCTGCCTCTCATCTGTTCCAAGACTGAATAAGGAGCTCATTTATCTTCCTGAAAGAGATCGTCGCATGTATTTATCCTGGGACTGGCACTATGCAGTCTTCTTCCTAGGGAACTGCGTTTGTTCTTGGTAAGACTAGTCCTGACAAAGCCAGTGAAGGCTCTCAGCAACTACATGCTGACCCCCAAAGTCCCATCTGCTGCTCTCTCCTCTGAGAAGAAATTCTCCAGCCCCAGTCTGAAAACATATGACAAGGCAGAGGGAGGACAACTATGGTTTCAGAGACTGGTGAAATGCCTTTGCATCCTTTTAAGTTACAAACTCAATGGTATCTCTATTCTGCTCTGAGGATCAGGACTTTTCTTGATCTGGAAGAAGAATACATCAAGCACAGGCTCATAGAAAAACACTGCAGCATCAACAGCGTTTTCTTCTCTTCCTGTCCTGCTTTCTCCCGCCATGTATCACTCTGCCCAGGATTCATCAGCAGAATGAGAAGGATTTATCCGGACAAGAAGTATCCTTGTGTCTTCCAAAAGTCTGGCATATTTGGACAGAACCCTCAATTCCACAACCAAGAAAGTATAGGCAAAATAATCAGATCTTTTGAGATGGGGTTTCTTCCAATATAAAAAAAAAAAACCTCACAATGTTTAGTAACAGCAACACCAATATTGCTAACAATAATACAGCCAAGAAGTATGACCTCGACAGAAGACAGTTCCTCTCTAAATGCAGACCTATCAGAACTACCCACCATGTGGCTATGAATGCCCCTGTGTATTCCTCTCTGAAATACCATTTTTGAGACCGTGGCTAACTTTCTTGATATAAAATTTCCATACTATAAAACTCACCCATTTTCAGTAGTCTGGTGAGTTTCTGTAAATTTGTATAGTTATAGAATACTTTTAGCACTCTTAAGAAGTTCCCTTGTGCCCATTTTTGGTCAACGCCTGCATATATAACCAGCCTCAAGCAAAAACGGTCCTGCTTCGTATCTCCATAGTTTTGCCTTTTCTGGAAATTTCAAGTAAATAGAGTTAGACAATACGCAGTCCTAAATGTCTGGCTATTTTCACTTAGGATTATGTTTTTGAAATCCATCCTTGTTTTGCATTCTGTCAGCAGGTTGTTTCTTTTGATTGCCTATATAAATATACCACATCTAGCTTATCCACTCAACAACAAAGGGAATATTTGGATAGTTTTTAGCTTTTAAGAATAATGTGTAAGTCTTGTGTGGATAATGGCTTCTTTCTCTCAAGTAGATTGCTAGGAGTGGAGTAACTGGACTGAATCATAAGTCTGTGTTTAAGATTTTAAAGGCTGTCAAATGCTTCCAAGTAGCTACAAAATTTGGGAAGACATCAGCCATTGTTTACTCAAATACGTGTTCTACTCATTTCTTTCTCTCCCTTCTCTTTTCTTTTTGGAATTCCTATTATGCACACATCGGTTCTTTCTTGGCACCTCACAGATCTCTGAGGGGTTGTCCATTTTTCTTTACTCCTTTTTTCTTTTCTTTATTCCGACTGGATAAATTCGACTGATCTAGCTTCAAGCTTTCTTATTCTTTTTTCTGCCATCTAACATCACTGTTAAACACCTTTACTGAATTTTTCATTTTACTGTATTTGACAACTCCAGAATTTCCATTTTTTTGTCTTTTTATTTAAACCATTTATTAGATGCCCTTATGTGCTTGTAAGTATCCTTCTAGGCTTTTCTTTAATTACTAAAGCATGCTTTCCATTGGTTCTTGGAATTTATTTTTAACAGCTCCTTTAAAATCGCTGTCTTCCAAGTCCAACATCTGGGATGCCTCAGAGACAGTTTCTAGTGACTCATTTTTTCCCCCTATGTTATGGGTCACATGTTCCTATTGATGTGTGTGTCTCATATAATGTTGTTGTGTGCAAGACATCTTGTTTGACCAGAGACATGTAAAATGCTAGGGACCTTGCTGTGTCTTCTAAGCTCATGCCACCCGATGCATGTGCACAACTGTAAGGACTTCCAGGGATATGTGGGAGCTTACTGTTGTCCACTGTGGCCCTGTCTGCCTTTCCACTGCTTCCTCCACTCATGGTTACAACTTCAGAAGAGCTCTTATACCGTTCTTCCTTCTTCATCTGCTACTGTTTCCAACAATTGCTAGGGACATTCATTATTTCCGTGCCACACTCCAACTTCAGTCAGCCCTCTCTGACAGCAGAGCTTCTGGTTTTCACACCTTATCCTGCCCTGGCAGAACTACTATGCCAATGGAGCTGAGAGTTGGGGAGATGGGGTGGGATGAGAGCACCCCCAAGGCTAAAATGTCACAGGCTCACATTGTTCTTATTCAAAGTTCACTTATTTATCCTTAATAAACACTTGTCAAATTGTCGTATGCCTTTAATTTCCATAGTTCCAAAATAGTTTTTTTTTAATTCTGTCCACCTTCACCACTGATTTTTGGGCATAAGAACTGCCAAGCTCCTTACTCTGTCATTTTTCAGTCTGACCTTCTCTGTTTATTTATCTTCAATCTTTTTTTCTTCTCTCTCCTTTTTGGGGTGGATAATTTCTATTGATCTTTCTTAAAAGTTCACAATTTCCTCTAACATCTAAAATATGCCAGTAATCCTGTCTAGTAATACTTAATTTCAGTATTATCATTTTTAAGTACAGAAATACCATTTAGTTCTTTTTTATAATTTCACATTTTCACTTGAGATTCCTCACTGGTGCATGACTGACATTGTATTTTCCTTTAATTTTCTGAATATAATTTTCTTAAATCTCTGCACATACTCATGAATATCGCTTTAAGTCTCTGACTGCTAAATCCAATAGCTTGGGCATATAGAGTCAGTTTTTATTGCTTTTTCCCTCTATGTATGACTCATACATTCATTTCTTTATTTTTCATATTTTTAGTTGAAACTGGACATTTTAGATAATACGCTGTAGAAACTGTGGATTCCTTCTGAGATAATGCATTGTAGGATCTGTGGATTCTTTTTATTATCTATAAATAGTAACAATAATAATTCTATTACTACTACTATTGGATAGTAGTAGTTATTATTATTATTAATATCAGGAAGATCCCTTGGAGTAGGGAATGGCAACCCACTCTAGTATTCTTGCCTGGAGAATTCCATGGACAGAGAAACCTGGTGGGCTGTAGTCCATGGGGGTCGCAAAGAGTCGGGCATGACTGAACACTGCTGCTGCTGCTGCTGCTAAGTCGCTTCAGTCGTGTCCGACTCTGTGTGACCCCATAGACGGCAGCCCACCAGGCTCCCCCGTCCCTGGGATTCTCCAGGCAAGAACACTGGAGTGGGTTGCCATTTCCTTCTCCAATGCATGAAAATGAAAAGTAAAAGTGAAGTCACTCAGTCGTGTCCAACTCTAGCGACCCCATGGACTGCAGTCTAGCAGGCTCCTCTGTCCATGGGATTTTCTAGGCAAAAGTACTGGAGTGGGGTGCCATTGCCTTCTCCGACTGAACACTACCATTATTATTTACTTGCCTGGACTTAAACTTCAAAAAAAAAAAAAATCTCACTTGAGTAGCATATTCTTTTTATTCTTATTTTTCTTTTTTATCCCAGTTTCTTGGGGGTTTCTCCTGTATCTGGACAATTTAGTGGTCAGCTAAGGATAGGGGTAAGATTTGTGCTCAAGCATCTCAAGTTGCTAATACTTCCACCCTCTACCAATCAATTTGTGTCTGAGATGACTGTGGGAAAAATATCCAAAGTCACAGAGAGTTCTCCAATATCCCTGGTGTTCTCTTTCCCCTAGACCTTTTTAGGTCACTCCTGTATGTCCCAGTGTTCCGCTCCCCAGACAGCCTGACTCCCCAGACAGCCTGACGTGTGCAGAGGGTATTTTGTCTATTTTTAAATAAAATATGTTTCATAAACATAAATAATAACATTGGAAGTTGGTGGCTCTTGAATTCACTATGAACTTGTGGGAGTTCTGTGTTTTTGTTGCAGAGCTACACTAAAAGTTGCTGGTGTGTCTTAAGAAGGGCCTTTGGGACTTCCCTGAGGGTCTAGTGGTTAAGACTTCACCTTTCAATACAGGGGGTAAAGGTTCCATCCCTGGCAGACCAGCTAAGATCCCACATGCCTCATGGCCAAAAAACCAGACATAAACAACAGAAGCAATATTGTAACAAATTCAATAAATATTTTAAGAAAAGAGGCCTCCTTTAAAAAAAAAAAAAAAAAAAAGTGGACCTTTTATTTCAGAGTAACCATTATAAGAACAAATAAGTGAAGCACTTCTCAAATTTATCCTAAATTCCTGATGAACTCAAGGTTACATGGTGCTTGTAGCAAACTAGTGTTTTCAAAACACTGGACTTCCATACCTCTACCCCAGAATGATAAAAGCATTTTGAAAGGAGGAGGCAGACAAAAGCAGTACTTAGGAAATTAAATTACAGGAAATCATTATGTTTATGAGGGTGCATTCTTTATGTAAAGGTGAACAAGAGCTATTTTTATTTTGAAAATATGGTATATACACAATGTTTCACATTTTAAGTAAGGGGTTTTACATAGAAGCCAAAATTCCTGGTTTCTAGATTCCACAAACACAACAGCACAAAGAAAACGAATCTTTGTTACAAATTTAAATCTCAAGATACTGAGAAAATTAAGTAGTCCTCTTTTATTTTTTTAACAGAATTTGGAGATATTTTGATGAGTTATTTTTCTCTAGCACAGTGTGCCTTAACAGCTGGGTGTGTATACTCATTAACTTAGAAGTGGGACTACTGGAAGCCCGATGAGACAAGAATGCCCACAGTTGAGGTACTCTGCTTAACACTCACATGCCCCAGATCTGATCTGGTCCATCTAATTAAGAAAATAAAAAATAATCTTCTTTGCCCACAGAATATCATCACTGTCCACAGAGGATCATCTTTCCTTCAAAGCAGTTATTAGTGCTCCCAGTTCTGGGTTGGACAGAGAAAAGGATTATTCACTCCTCAGCTCTGCTTTCTTTATGTGTGCTGGAGAACTGCAGAGCAGAGCAGGCCTCTGCTGCCACAGTTCATTAAGTGCTCTCCCTGTGAGAGCTCCAGGATGGAGAGAACAAAAGAGGGAAAGCACCAAACAGAAATATTAAATATTTTGCACTGGCCTGCATTTCATTCCCTCATAGATTTTACCTCAGAACCAGGACAAACACTGGAAAAAAGGGGAAAAAAACCTTCCAGCCATATTACTGTCTCACTCTTTGCTTTAGTTGGTATGGAAATACTAAGTCATCCTTTTCTTGGCTGGATGCCTTCAAAGGCAGCACTTGGAATTTAGCTTCCATTTCAATTATCTGCTCAAACCTCTTATTGGGAGAAGAGAGTAAGAGGTGGTGTTTCTTTCAATAATAACTACCTAGTATCCCACCAGTCTCCCAGGCCGGCCACCTAATGGCTTCAGTGGACATTCAAAGATTTTTTTTTTCCTACACTGACAGCTACGTTTCTTGCAACCTGCTAAGTGAAAACCACAGGGAAGCCCAACCAGACCGCCCTTTGAACTGCTGTTCCACCTTGAGTTTTATCAGTCTCGAGGGCAGAAGTTTCCACTTGGTGGTGGGTTTAACTAACCCTCACTTCATAAACAGAAGAAAAGAAGTCCAAAACCAATAATACCTACTGATTATCATATTTCAGCTCAGTCAATTTCTGGTCTTTCACTGAAGCCTAATTTTCCCTTGAACCCAGAGAAGGCTAGGGTTGACTATCTTATCATATTGCTTCATAAAAACCTATGTTGGGATTCTAAGTGAAGGAGGGTGAGAAAGGGCAAAATGGGCCATCAGTGGCCTGAAGCTGCCCAAGTCTTGAGACCTTTCCAACAACAATTTTCTTGAAGGAAGTGGGCTCAGACAGGTATGAACTGAAATCGCAGCTTAGTCAATTACCAGATGTATTTCTTGGTTAATTTCTTTAAACCTTGAAGAACCTTAATTTTTTTAAACCTTGGTTTCTAATTCTATAAAATTAGGACATGGATGATGCCATTTTTCTTTGTCATCCCAGCACTCATCATCAAATCTGAAAATGTGTGTCTGTAACATTTTTAAAGAGAAGGCTGAGGCAGGGAGAAATCAGGCACTCTGCTCCTGCTTAATAAACTAGAATGTGTGTTGATAAGCTTTCCTCTAGCCTCTTCCAGACATTTCCAACCACACAGATTCTCTGCAAACTGTGCTAAAGATCCTTAACTAAACTGGGTAGGGAGTGTTTGGAGAAGTCAGCTGGGAGGAGTGACATCAGCAAGTTAGAATAGGAAGCCCCAGACCCTCCATCCCCTACAGAGACATGGATTGCACAACAGAAAGCCAACAAAACACCTCTGTGAGACATCCAGAAATAGGAAATCAATTAAAAGGTTCCTGTGCCCCAAGCGAGCATGAAGACAACCACATCAAAATCCAGGTGGGAATTCCTGACACATACCACTACCTTTCCTCAGGGTCCCTGCATGAGTAAATACAGAGACAAACATAGAAGCCTGCTGTATTGCAAAGGTTAGTAAACCCCCTAAAATGTGTAAAGAAATTTTTAAGCATAAAAAGTAATTATAAGTCTATTAAGATATGCAATATGAAAAGAAGTAATTTGTGTCGTCTATGACATAATACACAAAATTAACTCAAAATCTAAAATTAAAGATCTAAAACATAAGACCTAAAACTACTAAACTTCTAAAAGAAAAACATAGGCAAAACCTTCCAGACAATGGATCTGGTATGACTTCTTGGATATGATACCAAAAGCACAAGCAATGAGATAAAAAGTAGACAAAAAGAACTATACCAAACTTAAAATTTTCTTCATGTCAAAAGAAACAATGAATGGAGTGGAAAAAAAATGAACAGAGTGAAAAGGAAACCTATGGAATAGGAGAAAACAACTGCAAATCATATACCTGAAAAAGGATTAACATCTCCGATATTTAAGAAGCTCATACAACTCAACAATGACAAAAAAACTAAAAACATGACTCAAAAAATTAGTAAAGAACTTGAATAGATATTTCTTGAAAGAACATATACAAATGACCAATTAGCACACGAAAAGATGTTCAACATCCCTAATTATTAGGGAAATAAAACTCTAAACCACAATGAGATAGCACCTCACATCCATCTGGAGTGCCAGTATCAAAAGAAAATAAATGTTGTTGAGGATGTGAAGTTAGAATCCTGTGCACTGTTGTTGTAGATGCAAATGGGGTAGACATTATGGAAATAGGGAGGTGCCTCAGAAAATTAAGAAGTAGATGATCCAGCAATCTCACTTCTGGGTATATACACCATGAGACACAGCAGAAAACAGGCGTCCCAGGTGGCACTAGTGGTAAAGAACCCACCTGCCAAGGCAGGAGATGTTAGATGTAGGTTCAATACCTGGGTTGGGAAGATCCCCTGGAGGAGAGCATGGCAACCCACTAGAGTATTCATTCCTGGAAAAATCCATGGGCAGAGAGCCTAGCAGGCTATAGTCCATAGGGTCACAAAGAGTCAGACATGACTAAAGTGACTTAGCATGCACACATTCCTAAAGAGACATCTGCACATCCATGTTCATTCCAGCATTATTAACAACAGCCAGGAAGTGGAAGCAACCCAGATTCCCACCAACAAATGAGTGGACAAAAACATGTAGCATATACATATGACTGAATTTTATGCAGCCTTGAAAAGGAAGGAAATCCTATCAGGCTACAACATGCATAAAAGTTGAGGACATTTACGCTAATTGAAAAAAGTCAAATAATCATGTATCTATCTTAGATACTCACATGAAGTACATAAACTAGTCAAAATTATAAAAATAGAAAATAGGAAAGTGGCTACCAAGGGCTGATGGGAGGGTAAGAGGGAAGCAGTGTTTAATGGATATAGAGTTTCCATGTTGCAAAATGATAAAAGATTCTGGAGATCTGTCACATAATTATGTGAATATACACTGGCCCCCCACTCCAGTACTCTTGCCTGGAAAATCCCATGGACAGAGGAGCCTGGTGGGTTGTAGTCCATGGGGTCGCTAAGAGTTGGACACGACTGAGTGACTTCACTTTCACTTTTCACTTTCACGCACTGGAGAAGGAAATGGCAACCCACTCCAGTGTTCTTGCCTGGACAATCTCATGAACAGGGGAGCCTCGTGGGTCGCCATCTATGGGGTCACACAGAGTCGGACACGACTGAAGTGACTTAGCAGCAGCATACTTAAAATTACTGAACTGTACACTTTAATGCCGAAGAAGTTAGCTTGGTCATGTTTTCATTTGAACTGGTTTGTTAGGTTGTTTTCCCTTGAGTAATAGTTTTTAGGGAAATTTTTTTTGGTTCAATTAAAAAATAAGTATTTAGATTTAATTTTCAGTTCAGCAAAATAAGCCATTTCAATTCAGACTCTATTCCTCACTAGGACCACTCTGCCTTGGACAGAAGATAGCTGGTCCAACTTAAGCCAGCCTGGAGCTATCCTGTGGGTTCATTCTGCACCTCAAGTACAATGGGGCTTAAAAACACTATTGATCACACCCCTAATTTCCTAAAAATGTCAGGGACATTTTACACTTTTCCTCTGAGGTATTAAATATCAGTCCTGCCATTAGCCAGATTGTGATAACAGACACAATAAAGCCAACTGCAAAGTTAACATTAAGGAATATTTCCACAAAGGTCACACTGTGGCTGCAGAATACCATAATGATCCTCTTCTTTGAGGGCTACTGGTGGTTCACAAAAGATGTCCCCAGCCCAGCTCTGCAACGTCCACCTCTCACAAACAATTCAGAAATGGTTCCTGCTGCCTCTAACCCTTCCTAAGAATCACTGAACTCAAGTACAAGCCTCATTTTAAAAAGACCCTCCCTGTTCTTTCTCACTAGGAGAAATGGGTTGGCTGAAAAGTTCATTTGGGTTTTCCTGAACAAACTTTTTGGTTAATCATACTTCACAGTTCACAGGGGTCCCAACCTTTTTGTCATCCGGGACTAGTTTCATAGAAGTTAATTTTTCCACAGACTGAGGGGGTAGAGGGATGGTGTGGGATGATGCGAGCACATTACACTTACTGTGTACTTTATTATTATGACATCAGCTCCACCTCAGATCATCAGACATTAGAACCCAGAGGCTGGTGACCTCTGCACTAGCATAAACCCCCTCCCACTGCAGTGAGTTAATAAATCTGTGCTTTGCTGGACAGAAAGTTTGCCTTGGTCATCTTTGGCTGTTGGAGTTTTTCCTCTTCCCTGCAGGAAAAAAAGTGCTTCCAACATATCCAAAACCAGCAGGCTTGGATAGAGGGGGTTTGCTCTTCCCCCAAAATACAGATAAATCTGAGATCTATAAAGAGCCATCCCCAGCTCCTGACCTGGCTCACCATCACCCAGCCCACCAAAATCAGCAGAATGGTTGGAAACTGGGCAAGATGCTCCCTGCCTAAGAGTAGGCAGTGTAATCTCTGTGCTCAGACTCCAGCCAGGATTTTCCAAACTTCCCCTGGAAAAAGTTCTGTGGCCTTCAGGTCCTTTAAAGCTATCACCTCCTCCTCTGAGCTCATGTATCGCTCGCTGACTGGAGGTACCTCAAGGTTTAACATCTGATACTTATCCTCCATTACAGATCAACAACTGTCTAATCATTCAAGATCTTGCTAAAATGTCACCTCTTCACAGACACCTTCTTTGATCCCTCTAAACTAAGTCGCCTCTTTATAATTTCTTTATACAACACCTTCCTCTCCTCTTTTCGTCTTCTTAGCACTTATCATAGAAAGTACAGTTAGCACCTCACATTTTCCTTCACTACTTTATCAAATTCTTTGAATTTTCACAGCTTATAGAGCTTTATAGGGTTTTTAACTCTACAAATCATGTCATCAACATGTTTCTTTTCTCCAATACTTATTGCAAATATTTCTTGTTTATATTGCTGCTGTTCATTTTGAGCTGCTGCTGAAAAAAAAAAAAAAAAAAAAGATCAAAAGAGAGTACTAATACACTCTGATTCCAGGTGGCTTTTTCCAGGAGGGAGGGAAGAGGTTAAAATATAGTTATAAAATCAAAGCATTTTATTTATCTGCAAGGAACTTTAATGGTCATAAAAAGTTTCTCCTTATCTTGCAGAGAAAAAAAGGAAAGGCTAGAGTGTGGAGGCAACCTGAAAATTTTTCAATTTACTAGTGACTGAATGGCAAATAGATGGGGAAATAGTGGCTGACTTTATTTTTCTGGGCTCCAAAATCACTGCAGATAGTGATTGCAGCCATAAAATTAAAAGACATTTACTCCTTGGAAGGAAAGTAATGACCAACCTATATAGCATACTGAAAAGCAGAAACATTACTTTGCCAACAAAGGTCCGTCTAGTCAAGGCCATGGTTTTTCCAGTGGTCATGTATGGATGTGAGAGTTGGACTATAAAGAAAGCTGAGCGCCAAAGAATTGATGCTTTTGAACTGTGGTGTTGGAGAAGACTCTTGAGAGTCCCTTGGACTGCAAGGAGATCCAACCAGTCTATCCTAAAGGAGATCAGTCCTGGGTGTTCATTGGAAGGACTGATGTTGAAGCTGAAACTCCAATACTTTGGCCACCTCATGTGAAGAGCTGACTCATTTGAAAAGACCCTACTGCTAGGAAAGATGGAGGGCAGGAGGAGAAGGGGACGACAGAGGATGAGATGGTTGGATGGCATCACCGACTCAATGGACAGGGGTTTGGGTGGACTCCAGGAGTTGGTGATAGATAGGGAGGCCTGGCGTGCTGCGGTTCATGGGGTTGCAAAGAGTCAGACACGACTGAGCGACTGAACTGAACTGAACATCTAATAATACTTGAGGAAAAAAGGGATGCATGTGACACCATGTTTTCAGTAAAAGCTTAGTATTTTGCCTTCTTAAAATTAGTACTTCTAAAAATAAAAAATATACAATGTATACCACATTTTGATGTATAAGTTGAAGAACCATGAATAGTCCATTTACCTTAACAAATGGGCAATGCTATTGAAACTCTGTGGTGCTCCCTGATCACAGCCTTATCTTGTGGGAAACAGGCCAAGGAACACTTAGGAATTTTGTTTTTGTCATTCCTGTTTTTATTTGTAGTTTTACCACTCATGTACTCTGAAACTGACATTAATGACTTCACACTGCATGTACTCATTAACAACTTGCTTCCTTTTCCCTGTTTTTGAGAGTCAGCATTTTCATGCTAATTCATTTTAGTACATTAATTCTCACTGCTGTAAAATATTCAAGCGTGTGATAATGGCATACTTTATCCATTCTCTTGCTCTGTGGATAAATTAAACTTAAATATTTGGGCTGGAGAGCTGAGATGACCTGTGTCAAACATAACCTTAACCATTTGCTCCAGCAGAACCTAGTACAGAAAGATAAGACAGCAACCCAAGAAATTTTACTTCACTATTACCTTCAGGAAATTCTTGCGATTCAATTGATCCAGAAAGATAGTTTGCACATTTGGAAAAATCACTTTTTTATAAGTGAAGGAAAGTTACATGGCTCAAAATAGCCTGGAGCTAAAACTCCCCTCCAGGTCCTCCCCACCATTCTATGTAAAACAAAAACTCTCTCACCCGAAGGAAAAAATGGACATTAAGGTTGATTACGCCCAGCTCCCAGCTGGTCCAGCCTCTGGCCGATCTCCAAAATTTCTTGCCCCAGCCGTTTAAGACATAACTACTCTGAACAACCTTGGAGAAGAACAGGCCCCCTTAACTTTCTGCCAGAAGCCAGCATGAAGAACTCCGCCCATGGCAAAGGTTATGAGGAAGGAGGCTCAGCATACGCAAATGCAGGATCTAGCCTCAGGAGTCCCCCTGGAAATTCTTGAGCATCTACCCCCAAAACCACAGTCTGCCTACTTTGTGCTTTGTGCTCCCACCTACACCTCTGACTTTATAGGGGGCTGTCCCCCACTACCTCTCTCTGAAAGAAGAGTTAACTTACAGCTCCAGTTAATAAAGTTCCTGGGTGTGACAGTGTTTGAACCTACAAACTCCTTTGAAAGTCCTCTGCTGCTGCTAAGTCACTTCAGTTGTGTCCGACTCTGTGTGACCCCATAGACAGCAGCCCACCAGGCTCAGGCATCCCTGGGATTCTCCAGGCAAGAACACTGGAGTGGGTTGCCATTTCCTTCTCCAATGCTTGAAAGTGAAAAGTGAAAGTGAAGTCGCTCAGTCGTGTCCGACTCTCAGCGACCCCATGGACCGCAGCCTACCAGACTCCTCCACCCATGGGATTTTCCAGGCAGAAATACTGGAGTGGGTGAAAGTCCTCTAGCCTGCCTGAATAGGTTTTTCCGGCCACATGTGATTGTTCAGAGCCTCCCAACTGTGAGAGGCATGAGATGTTCTAAACTGTCTAAATACAGATTCCTTTGAGCAGTTACAAGATTGATTAGAAATTGTATTGGTGAAGGGTTTTTCACTTGTTGGGCCAATGTTTGCTGCTAAGTCTCCATACCCCTTACCTACTGTGTCCCTGGCAGTGTATTGATTGATATAATTGGTGTATAGAAATGTAAGTAGTAGCTTTAATGTTTGTAACCTCGGACCCTTGAGTTAATTCTTTTCTTGTTATAGCCCACCACACCTTTGCCCTATAGGAATGCAACTTTATCTAATGCTTTTGCAGGCTGGCACCTGACTTTAGAATAATCACCTTTAGAGAAAAATAAGTTTCTTAAAATGTTAACAGGCCTCCTGGCCAGAAGATGATGTAAATCACCTAAACTTTTGCATATGATAAGTTTGAAAGCCTGGCCTCGATTAGGATCAGGGACTGCTGTCCTTGCGTGACTCTACCCCTTCCCCCATTATCCTCTGTGCACAACTTAAGGTATAAAACTACTTTGGAAAATAAAGTACGCCTTTTTGTTCACTGAAACTTGGTCTTCCCATGTCATTCTTTCTCTCACCTTCTGGCTGAATTTTCACCTGGGGCGGAGAGGCTCATCAAGCCTACTAATTTTGCCTGGGCTTCTAAGATCTGACCGGGGAGGCCTTAGTGTCTCCTCTCCTTCGAGAGAACGGGAGGCCACCTGCGGCCTATGTAGGTGACACAAAATTCCTTATTTTGGAATTTTATTAGCTTTCCTCGTAAACCAAGTTATTCAGTCTCTTTTCTCCAATGAATTTCCTCACTGAGTTATCCTTATTTAACCACTCTTTATATCTTTAATTAACATTTAAATAAGCTGTTTCCTGATCACCCAAGCCATCTCCCCTTCGAAACCCCTGACTCCACTGAGGCTGGACCCAGGCAACTTTCCACATACATGCCTATATATACTTGCTCATTTCTTAGGTTAGTGCAGCAGCTCGCTAATCTGACTGCTGCCCCCTTCTGGCCTCATTAAAGGTGATCTGTTCCTGTAAAGTGCCGGTCTCTTTTTCTGAACCTCACCTTCTCTAACTCCCTTACCTTACAATTTTTTGCTATTGCTAAGTCACTTCAGTCGTGTCCGACTCTGTGTGACCCCATACACCGCAGCCCACCAGACTCCCCCGCCCCTGGGATTCTCCAGGCAAGAACACTGGAGTGGGTTGTCATTTCCTTCTCCAATGCATGAAAGTGAAAGGTGAAAGTGAAGTTGCTCAGTCATGTCCGACCCTCAGCAACCCCATAGACTGTGCAGCCTTCCAGGCTCCTCCATACACGGGATTTTCCAGGCAAGAGGACTGGAGTGGGGTGCCATTGCCTTCTCCATACCTTACAATAAGGACAAGAATTTGTTCATCTGGATACACATTGAGCTTATCAGAACAACAATATTAAAAAAAAAAAAAATACTCTATTAACCCCAAAGAAGGCAGACAAGAGGGAGAAGAACAGATGGGACAAATAGAAAACAAGTAGCAAGATGGTAACAGATGTAAATCCCCCCGTGTCAATAATAACATTAAATAGAAATTGTGTAAACATTACAAAACATTACATGTAAAAAAAAAAAAGTCTCAAACATTTGACAGTTTGAGACTGTCAAACTGAATTTTAAAATAAAAGAACTGTCTGTCATCCACAAAATACCAACTCACAGACACACAGGAAAAGGATGAACAAGATTACAGCATGAAAACGCCATTCCAAAGCTGGCTCACCTGACCTAACTCCCTGGTTCCTTTCCCGCGTTGGAAAAGCCGGAAAGGAATGAGGAGGCGACTGGGAGGGCGAACAGACACAGAACAAACTGCACGGCGGGAGCGGCCACACTTACCACAGGAAGTTGGACACAGCCGCCTCAGGCCAGCGGACCCAGAACGTTCCACGGAGCCGGGGCGTCGAGGGCAGGACGCTGCGGCCTGTCCCTGCCGCCCACACCCCGTCATCCTCGCAGAGAGCTTCCTGCGCGAGCCGGAGGGACACCCTACACCTGAAAGAGGCGGCCTTCGAGAGGCTGCAGGGCACCGTGAGGCTGAGGCCTGGGCAGCCGTACAGCTGTGGTCACCGCGTCGGGACCCGCGTGGGGAGAGAAAGGGCGCTGCTTCAAGCTCACGCCGTGCCCTCAGTGGCGTGGCAACACTCAGGACCGAGCCAGCGCGAGGGCGCCGAGCCTCACGTGTGCGACCTTGTCTGCCACGTGACCTGTGCCAGCGCCGCGCCGAACGCCCGTTCTGGGGGCGTGGCCACTTCACTCGCATGACTGGCTGATTCGGACCTTCAGCCCTGTGGACTGCGAGGTCTTGGGGTCTCTGCAGGTGTCTGGGGCTCGGCGGTGAAACTGCTGGCCGAGGTCGGGGGAGATCAAATAAACCGACTTGGATGCAGGGAAGACAGAGCTCCTGGGTCCAGATTGCCTGAGTATGAAGCCTGGCTCCTGGCTAACTAGGTGGAGTAAATTACTTTACCATAGCCGCTTTGGGCTTCACTTTCTCTCATCTTTAAAATGGGGATATTAAGTCTCCTTCTCAAAGGACCAAAGTGAGAATTACGTTAATACAAAATGCTTAATACTGATACCAGTTTTTAATGGTAAATGGCAACCTTTAAAATAGTGTTGTCTATCTTTAGCAAAGAGCATTTGTTTAAATACCTTTCTCTAATCCTACTCTTTGTGGTTATTCACAATAGCTATGTATTTTATTGAATAGCTTCTCAACATCTATTGATATCCTTTAGTTTGTTGGTATAATCAAATATGTTGATAAAACTTCTTGTTTCTGAAGTCCTTGCAGTACTGAAATTGATCCCATTTGTTTATATCATAATTTTATAAATGGATAGCTGGGTTCAGACTTCCAACAGTTTACTTGGAATATTTGCTTCTATATTTATAATTGAAATTCATCTTATTTTCTCTGGTGTGCTATCTTCACAATGCTTTATACAATGAATTAGGAGTCTTTCATTTTTTCCTGTGGATTGGAATTATTTAAATAGCATAGGAATTACATGATCTATGAATTTAGATTAAACTCAGTGGTAAAGCCATCTGAGCCTCCATTGAATTCAGCTATGCTTATTAGTCTGTTCGAATTTTTTTTATCATTTTGGGTCAAATGGGATATTGTATGTTTTGACAGTAAGTTGTCCATTTCTCTCAGTTTCCAGATTTATTATCATGAGTTTGTACAAGATACTTTAATGTAAATTTTTAAGCTTTTCTGTAATGTATCTTATTAATAACATTGTACATTTATTTTTCTCTGTCTCTTTTTAAATTAGGTTTACCAGGAATTTATTATTATTCTTTTTAAAGAACAAAAATGTGTATTTTGTATCATGTAACATAGAACATGTCATGTATCACCAAAAAGTTAAGGAACAGTGTTTTAAACAAGACAACAGTTCATTTCTCTCTCAGGTAGGAGAGGTGCAGAGGTGTGCAGCCTGAAACTGTGTCTGAGCACCGTGACACCATCAGGGACCCAGACATAGTCTTCAAGCTGTGATTGCACTGCCTAGTTCCAGCCTTGTGATCTTATCATTCACAACTGTGGTGCTTTAATGATCAGATTCGTGTTTCTGGCCAGCAGCAGGCAGAAGGGAAAGATAAAAGAATTGCTTCACCAATAATTCAACCCCCTTTATTAGCCATCCCAGAAGTTCTGACCATACTTTTGTTTATTTATCATCTACCAGAAGTTAATCATAGAGCCACAGTCTGAGGCAAGGAAGTTCTAAGAATGCAGCTTAAGTAGATTTCCACCTGAAAAAAAAAAAAAAAAAGAAGAGTGAAATCAAAGTTCTGTTCTTGGATAAGAGGACAGGAATGGATACAGGCTGGGGCTGGAGGCACCTGCTACAATTTCATGCATCCTGTCCAACATTTCTGCTTTCATTTCTACTTTGAATTTTCACAGCTTCCATCTCAGTTAATGTTTCTTCCTAATTGCTGTTGGTTTATGTTGATACTCATATTTTAAGCTCTGAGGTCAGTTGTTTTTTTAACTTTCAAATAAATTAAAACAATTGAGAATATGAGTTTGAAATCCTGTATTTTATTGTTGCTTCATTTGCTACATCTTAACCTTCTGCCAGTGGGGTAAATGTTTATGGAGCTGTCCGAAGACAGCTAGAACTAAGACCATTAGAATTTATGAGCTTTGAATGTATATTCTGAGATGGGTGCTTATTTGACATATTAAATCTTTTTCAAAACACAGTCTCTCATATCATAATTCACTGAGCAAACTGCCTTTTACCAGACATTGAGTGGTCTCTAATTCTTCAAGATTACAAGTATTGCTGTATCTGCCATGCTTATGGCAGCTTAACTAGTGGTGCAGCTGGTAAAAAGAATCCACCAGAATCAAATGCAGACCTTGGTTCGATTCCTGGGTCAGGAAGATGTGTCTTTATTCAGCTGTGTAATTACATCTGTGACTTCCCTGGTGGCTCAGACAGTAAAGCGTCTGCCTACAATGTGGGAGACCCGGGTTCAGTCCTTGGGTCAGGAAGATCTCCTGGAGAAGGAAATGGCAAACCCACTCCAGTATTCTTGCTTGGAAAATTCCATGGATGGAGAAGCCTGGTAGGCTATTGTCTATGGGGTTGCAAAGAGTCGGACACGACTGAGCGACTTCACTCACTCAATTACATCTGTAGGATTAATTTCTATAAGTGGAATGGCTGTGACAAAGGATGTTAAAAGGTGAAATCTGTTACCCAGCACAATACAACTTATTAGTTTGATTGTCTTACCTTCCAAAAAGTTTTTCAGAAAATATAAAATGCTTTTTCCCATACACTTCAGGTGAGAGTTTAGATAGCAATCCCATCGTATCAGTCAAAAGTTAAACAGGCACAGCCTCTGGCACAAGTAGAGAAGCCCTCTTCTGGGAGTCTGTCTTACTGAACTGATTTTATATGTATACAAATACACTCCTTACATGACTTGGAAATAAAATCTAAAGATGTTAAAACTGGCGGGGGTGAGGGGAAGGGAATCACCTTGAAGACCTGTACATGTGCTATGATTCCATTTTGTAAAATAAAACTATGTGCAAATGTAAATACACATTAGTATTTAAGTACAGAGTAAAAGAATGAAAACAATACATCCCCAACAGTGGCGAGTGGTTACGTCTCAGGAGGCAAGTCAGGTTGGGCCAAGAAAGGGAGATTGTGGTTAAGATAAAGGTCCACATTTAAGTCCATGTACTTTTGTATTCTATGTATCTTTTACACAATGGATATATTTTCATTTGACTATTAGAGGAAATAAGATACTTATTAATTAAATTGAAATGTTGGTACACACATTAAAGTTACCTGTACTATCATTTCATTAGTTATACTGCTTTTTTGCCACCTGATGCGAAGAGCTGACTGATTTGAAAAGACCCTGATGCTGGGAAAGATTGAAGGCAGGAAGAGAAGGGGACAACAGAGGATGAGACTGACTCAGTGGACGTGAGTTTGAGCAAACTCCGGGAAATAGTGAAGGACAGAGAAGCCTGGCGTGCTGCAGTCTGTGGGGTCACAAAGAGTCAGACACAACTGAGCGACTGAACTGAAGTGCTTTTTTAATATGATTGCTTTATTTGTCTTTTAGTGTCTTGATGGAGGAGAGGAGGAGCTAGGTTCATCATTGAGGAGCTAGGTTCTTTCTCTCTTGCTGCCCTGCCTAGAACATAGACTAGCTGCCACCATCCCAGGTGTCAGCTGACAAAAATCCAGTGAGAGAAGGTATTTTGTCACAATGTCCCCTCCGAAAAACAAATCTTAGTAATCCACCTAGCAGTCTTCTTATACACACACACACACACACACCCTTCTGGGTCATAATTTTTCCTAAGTCTCTTCCTAAACCCATCCCTAGCAGGAGAAATTAATGTGGTTATACCTCACCATAACAAAGAAGCTGGGTACCTGAGAAAAAACCTGAAATTTTTAAAAAGCAAAATGAGGGTAATGACTACAACATGAGCAGCCAACAAGTCCTGGTAATGTGCTGAAAGGCATCCCTTTTCTCCCAGGGTAAGTACTTTCCTCTTTTGATTTTTTAACTTAATTATTCTAAAGTTTGGACCGCAAAGTAAATCTTACCAGTATGCTTTCTCCAGAAAGATCAGTTGCTATGCTCCAGCCCATATGAGACATAGCTTGGCACAATTTGTAGGGAATAGACATGTGCCTATTTAGGGTCTGAGAAGATTCCTTCCACTCTACATGTAGCCACTGGTTAAGAAAGTTTGCTGCTGCTACTGCTAAGTCGCTTCAGTCGTGTCCGACTCTGTGCGACCCCAAAGACGGCAGCCCACCAGGCTCCCCCGTCCCTGGGATTCTCCAGGCAAGAACACTGGAGTGGGTTGCCATTTCCTTCTCCAATGCAGGAAAGTGAAAAGTAAAAGTGAAGTCGCTCAGTCATGTCCGACTCTTAGCGACCCCATGGACTGCGGCCCACCAGGGTCCTCCATCCATGGGATTTTCCAGGCAAGAGTACTGGGGTGGGGTGCCATTGCCTTCCCCGTAAGAAAGTTTAGAGGGAATTTAATATGTAAACATAAATATATGGTTTTTAGAATGTATCTACAGCTTGGAACCACAGCCCTCTGCTCCCCAAAAAAGAACCATCTCCTTTTGGTCTGTCTGGTTTGCCTGTGTATGTGTGTGTGTACATGCACGCACATGCACACTCAGTTGTGTCTGACTCTTTGTGACACTGTGGACTGGAGCCTGCCAGGCTTCTCTGTCCACGGGATTCTCCAGGCAAGGATACCAGAGTGGGTGCCCTTCCCTTCTCCAGGGGATCTTCCTGACCCAGGGATTGAACCCACGTCTCTTCTATCTCCTGCACTGGCAGGCGGGTTCTTCACCACTAGTGCCACCTGGGAAGACCTTGCCAATGACACATACATTACACTTGTTAACAGTGTCCCAGATTTCTTTTTGCTCATTTCTGTTTTTTTTTTTTTCTTTTGGTTTCTGTTTTTTGGTGGTTGTCTTTCTTTCTTCTTCATGCCTCACATACATTGACCTTTGCTTTGATATTTCTTCAAATTTACTAGTTCTGTCTTGTTGTGTTAATTCTGCAACTAAACCCATCAATGAGCTCCTTATTTCAAATACTATATTTTGTCATTTCTAGGACATTCATTTGATTCTTTTTATAGGTCACGATTATCTATTGAAGTATTTAATTTTATATTCGTTTTATCTTTTTGTCTCTTATTTCTCATATTATCCAGTTTTCTGAAACCCTTGCCTACTACTTAGTCTGTATCATCTCCAGGTCTGTTTATATTGACTATTATATCTATCACTAAACACTTTTCCTGCTTCTTGTCACGTATGGTAACTTCTTTATTGCATGCTGGACATTGTGACTGAGACTTTATATTACATTGCTATGCTAAGTCACCTCAGTCGTGTCCGACTCTGTGTGATCCCAAAGACGGCAACCTACCAGGCTCCCCATACCAGGGATTCTCCAGGCAAGAACACTGGAGTGGGTTGCCATTTCCTTCTCCAATGCATGAAAGTGAAAAGTGAAAGTGAAGTCGCTTGGTTGTGTCTGACTCTCAGCAACCCCATGGACTGCAGCCTACCAGGCTCCACCATCGGTGGGATTCTGCAGGCAAGAGTACTGGAGTGGGGTGCCATTGCCTTCTCCTTATATTATCAGCCTCTAAAGAGTATTGAGTTTTGTTCTGGTGGCAGTTAAAACACCAACAGATCACTTTTAGATTTTGTTACGTTTGCTACCAGATTTGTCCTAATTCTCATGTTTTTACCCATATGGCACTGAGTTTATGGACTCTCAGCTGAATGTCCAGGTATTTTAAAAATAATATTTTTTCCAGAGGACTGATAATATTCTTTATTTCTGGCTTCTATGAACAGTTAAATTTTCTGCTTATTATTTAAGTGAATTTGAAACAAACAAGACTGGTGGTGGAGGAAACACTCTTTAACTTGACCACTGTGAGTTATAGCAGGTATGTTTTCTCTATAGTTCTGTGTGGACCTATACCCAAATCTGAATCTTCTTTTCCAACCACACAGTAATAAAAAAGAAGATAATCTTTTAAAGAAAATCTCCCTAAGAAAATCCTTAGAAAATTTCAGGATTGAAGGGAAATAAAAGTTTATTACAAACAAAAAATATACTTATGTGTTGTGTTAATTAATTCCCTGCATGTCTGTGTTCACAATAAGATGAGAGGAAATGAGTTGAACATAAACAAGGATGAATGTCCATTTCTGCAGTTGAATTAAAAATAACAATCGTACAAGAATAAAATAAAAAAAAAAAAAACACTTGAGTTTGATAAGCATCCAGCATAAGAAAAAACCTCAATATTTTTCCTAAATCCTGAAGTAGAGGTTTTCAGAATAAAACTAAATGTAATAATATATTGGTTGGGAGGGTGTAGGTACTTGAAGATACAGGTGTATCTGAAGATTCTCTAAGACCCAATCATTTATCATCTCCATGGCTGCCAACATGCCACTGACCTTCCCT
Organism: Tragelaphus eurycerus; assembly: GCA_935064755.1. Lineage (NCBI taxonomy): Eukaryota > Metazoa > Chordata > Mammalia > Artiodactyla > Bovidae > Tragelaphus > Tragelaphus eurycerus. Next base: position 5,056,229 of record CAKXYN010000051.1, read on the forward strand.
GCAGGGCAGGTCTTGGACTATCTCCAATATTCCCCCAAGCCTGACTCCAGTGAAGGAAAATGAGTACGTAAAACCCAGCCCTTAGTAAGTGGCAACAGGCGAATAAGACATGTAGTCAACTGGAAGCACAGGACCTAGACCTCCAGGTTTTGCAGAATTGTCTTGAGAAAAATTTAATACCTTGATTTCCTCTTTTTTTATTTTGACATTTCTAAAAAGTGCATATCTATGGGAATTTCCCAGTGGCCGACTGGTTAGGACTTGGTGCTTTTATTGCGAAGGGCATGGGTTCCATCCCTGGTTGGGGAACTAAGATCCCACAAGCTGGACAGTGCAGCCAAAAAAAAAAAAACCACGTGCATATCTAAAGATCAGATCAGATCAGATCAGTTGCTCAGTCGGGTCCGACTCTTTGCGACCCCATGAACCGCAGCACGCCAGGCCTCCTTGTCCATCACCAGCTCCTGGAGGTCACCCAGACTCACACCCATCGAGTCAGTGATGCCATCCAGCCATCTCATCCTCTGTCATCCCCTTCTCCTCCTGCCCTCAATCCCTCCCAGCATCAGAGTCTTCTCCAATGAGTCAACTCTTCGCATGAGGTGGCCAAAATACTGGAGTTTCAGCTTTAGCATCATTCCTTCTAAAGAAATTCCAGGATTGATCCCCTTCAGAATGGACTGGTTGGGTCTTCTTGCAGTCCAAGGGACTCTCAAGAGTCTTCTCCAACACCACAGTTCAAAAGCATCAATTCTTCGGCGCTCAGCCTTCTTCACAGTCCAGCTCTCACATCCATACATGACCACAGGAAAGACCATAGCCTTGACTAGGCGAACCTTTGTTGGTAAAGTAATGTCTCTGCTTTTGAATATGCTATCTAGGTTGGTCATAACTTTCCTTCCAAGGAGTAAGCGTCTTTTAATTTCATGGCTGCAGTCACCATCTGCCGTGATTTTGGAGCCCAGAAAAACAAAGTCTGACACTGTTTCCACTGTTTCCCCATCTATTTCCCATAAAGTGATGGCTTGCTATCAATTTCCTTTCCCTGAAGAACCAGAGTTACTCAAGTAAACTCAAGTAAATGATGTTTAAACATGTAGAACAAGAAAGAGGAATGCACTAGTGGTCTGTCTAGAACTAAAGTTCATTTTACCTTGTAGGTCTTACAAGTTTGGGTGATTACTCTTCTTGAAGTTCAAGTTTGTCAGCAGTTAGTTAACTTGGAAAAGGACACAAAGGAGAATGATACCAATTTTTAGCAAATTTGCAGCTGTCTATTTTGGTTGGTAAGCACATATTTCATATCTTCATCATGTTGGACATCACTTGATAAGTGGGGTATCTGAGACTTGCTCCTAATATATGCTAAACCCATCAGAAGCTTTTACCAATACCAAATGCTTTTTTGTGTGTGAAATAAGAATCTGATTTGGCCCTTGTCATACAAAGTTCTAATCTATGGCAGGCAACTCACTTAGAATTTTAAATGGATGTTGACCATAATATATACACAGTTGAGCAAAGAAGTTAAGCATTTAATTTAATGAACAGAATAAAGGAAATATTTGCTTTCCAGTTGTGTCACTCTCTCTTAACATTAACTGAGTGCCAGCCACATTCCAGAGAGCAGATAGTATGATGAAAACAAGGACCAGGAAATACTGTGTAGGATATACAGCACATGAACTGTTGCTTAATTAATATTTGTTGAATCAGTAGAAGTTTGCTGGCTTTTTCCTATGCGTTAGCGCCAAAAGTTCCCTATGAAGTACCTTTTATGCTATTTCATTGATGAAGAAACTGAGGCTTGAAGCAGTTAATGGATTTCGTGAACCCTGGGCAGGTCCCACAGTGGGTGATCTAGCAGCGTTCTCCCTGTCTGTGCTGGGCTCACTCATTCTCCTGGCTCAGCAGGATGCCCTTTTGTGCCCTGGGAACTGAGTGAGAAAGGAGCTGGATCTGAAATCAGTAAGCATAGTAGATGGGTCTACCAACCAACCACCAGAGAGATTTGTGAAACAGGCCGCATTCCAGGAGTAGTGAGCACAAGAGAACGACAACCGTAACCGTGGCAGCCAGGTATAGAGGACACACGAGGGGAAGAGGAGGAGGCAAACGGGGCTCACTGAGGAAGGGTGGGGAGATGGAGAGTGGGATCTATAATAAGAGATAAGTATTTGGCCTGCAGCCTCGGAATTTCCTGTGATAAGAGGGATAAAGGTGCCTTTATTTTCAAAAAAATAAAAAAGGTGGGGAAGGGATAAAGGTATCTTGCACTGTGTCAATGAAGTGACTTTGTAAAGCCTGTAGGGAACAAAGGGATGGGGGCTAGTTGCCAGGTGAACCAACCACATGATTAGAGGGGTCAGAACTTTCAGTATCCCCCCCACACCAACAATCTCAGGGAAGGGAACAGGTTGAGGCTGAACCAGTGACCCACTGGCCAATGATTTAATCAACTGTGCCTACCGTAAGGCAGTTCCCATAAAAACCCAAAAGGACAGGTTTTGGTGGGCTTCTAGATTGGTAAACACATGGAAATTCAGGGAGAAGGAAGGGGGCCTGGAAGCTCCACACCCATTCCCCACGCCTTGTCCTGTGCATCTCTTCCATGTGGCTGCTCCTAAGTTTTATATATCCTTTTACAATAAACTGCTCATCTAGTAAGTAAAACGTTTCTCTTGAAATCTATGAGCCACTCTAACAAATTGACTGAACCCAAGGAGGGGCCTTGACTAGACGGACTTTGGTGGCAAAGTAATGTCTCTGCTTTTCAATAAGCTATTTAGGTTGGTCATAACTTTCCTTTCAAGGAATAAGCATCTTTTAATTTTATGGCTGCAGTCACCATCTGCAGTGATTTTGAGGCCCAAAAAATAAAGTCTGACACTGTTTCCACTGTTTCCCCATCTATTTCCCATGAAGTGATGGGACCAGATGCCATAATCTTAGTTTTCTGAATGTTGAGCTTTAAGCCAACTTTTTCACTCTCCTCTTTCACTTTCATCAAGAGGCTTTTTAGTTCCTCTTCACTTTCTGCCATAAGGGTGGTGTCATCTGCATATCTGAGGTTATTGATATTTCTCCCAGCAATCTTGATTCCAGCTTGTGCTTCTTCCAGCCCATCATTTCTCATGATGTACTCTGCATATAAGTTAAATAAGCAGTCCATCTACCCAAGGCTATGGTTTTTCCAGTGGTAATGTATCGATGTGAGAGTTGGACTGTGCAGAAAGCTGAGCGCTGAAGAATTGATGCTTTTGAACTGTGGTGTTGGAGAAGACTCTTGAGAGTCCCTTGGACTGCAAGGAGATCCAACCAGTCCATTCTGAAGGAGATCAGCCCTGGGTGTTCTTTGGAAGGAATGATGCTAAAGCTGAAACTCCAGTACTTTGGCCACCTCATGCGAAGAGTCAACTCATTGGAAAAGACTCTGATGCTGGGAGGGATTGGAGGCAGGAGGAGAAGGGGACGACAGAGGATGAGATGGCTGGATGGAATCATTGACTCGATGGACGTGAGTTTGAGCGAATTCCAGAAGTTGGTGATGGACAGGAAGGCTTGGCGTGCTGCGATTCATGAGGTCAGACACGACTGAGCGGACTGTACTGAACTGAACTGAATTGAAGGAGGGGCTTGTGGGAACGTCTCATTGCTGGCCAGTAGGTCAGAAGCACAGCTAACCGCCTGGGCTTGCAGCCTGCATCCCAAGCCGGAGGGGAGGGGGGCAAAGGGAGGGAAAGGAGTCAGCCTTTGTCAGGCTGTGCCCCCAGGTCTGCAAAGTCTGTACTTAGCCAGCTTCAAGATCAAAGAAAGAGCCGGGAGTCAGCGAAATAGACGTCAGTGGTTAAATGGGCAGGGGATCAGACACGTCTGAAGCAAGGTCCTGGAGCCACACCCCATTGTGTGCTGTAGACGGCGGGCACAACATAGCAGCGGTCTGCACTCCTGGAGGAGAGGGAGGCTCCTGGTTAGAGCGGGAATTGGGGCAAGGGCGGGGGCTCATCAGTTACCAGGGGAACCAGCAAAGGGGCACGAGGCCCCTCCTGGCCCCTGTGATGAGCTAACCGGTGATGTTCTGGTCTAAAGGTTAGAACAGTCATGAGCTGGGGTGGGGGCAAGTGTGTATGAAGCTCCGCTGCAAGTACCGCGTGGGTAAGGCAGGCTTTGGGGCCCTGGGGATGCACAGAGAACAAGACAACAGCCTTCTCACCACGAGGCCTCATCACACAGCGTTGCAGGACTAAACACTTAACTAGTGCAATCTGATGTTACCTCCAGGAAGCTGAATTGAGTTGAATTGTACAACACGCAGCTGGTGTCCCAAGAATTGCTGGTTGGTGTAGGGTACACACGTACATATACATTGAAACTGCCAACCAGAACCTATTCAGAGAGAAAGCAAAACCATCCAAGGCTTCCTGGCAAATTACCTCCTTAATGCAGAAAGAGGGCATCTTGAGAACTTGCCCTGGGCTCTGTGAGAGAGTATTTTAAAGCCTGAGTTCTGAATGGAAAATGCAGCTCTTTAAGAGATGTGCGGTCATTTAGAGGTCATGCCTGCTCACTGGTGAGCCAAACCCCAAATCTGGCCCAAATCATCCTTCCTTTGCCTTAAAAATAATGAAATGTGGTGCTTGAGTTAGGGTCTGTATTCCTTGCTGTTGTTACTAAGTCACTTCAGTCGTGTCCGACTCTGTGTGACCCCATAGACGGCAGCCCACCAGGCTGCCCTGTCCCTGGGATTCTCCAGGCAAGAACACTGGAGTGGGTTGCCATTTCCTTCTCCAATGCATGAAAGTGAAAAGTGAAAGTGAAGTCACTCAGTCATGTCCGACTCCTAGCGACTCCATGGATGGCAGCCTACCAGGCTCCTCCACCCATGGGATTTTCCAGGCAAGAGTACTGGAGTGGGGTGCCATTGCCTTCTCCGCTGTATTCCTTAGAGTGCCCATTATTCCCTATTTACCACTGTATTGTCCATCTAGCCCTGTAACCACCCACAGATGGGCCTGCTCCACCAATATGGAGGTCCCAAACCTCAGTTTCAAAAGGAACAAAATTAGACCAGTGTGGAATAATTTTTTATTGGCTTGTTGGTGGATTTCTTTGGGCTCACCCTTGTTTTTCAAACACTCCTTTCAACCTGGCTTATAATTATGCAACTACAGTACCTGCTAGAATCAATCAGCAGCCTTCCAAACCCAAACACGTTCATCCTTATCCAAATGTAATTTATCTGAAATGCCATGTTGGTGAGAGCATTATGCATTACTGCATGGGCTTCTATTTTCTTCTTAAATAATGAAACACCCTAATGGAAAATATTCCCTCTAAATAAATTTTAATGAGCACTTATTTGCCCAAATTGTCCTTTCTCCAAATGGCAGAAATTTAATGTGAACTTGAATTATCAGGGGCATTTTGTGATAATGGGCTTTGGGAATACATCATGCAAAGATGACTTATTTTCCTATATCATCCTAAAGTGCAAGTGCTGGGGTAATAACTTCTCAAATGCGAAGTCAGTTCCAATGTCTTCACTTATGTCTCTACAGGGAAATGTCACATCAAACATCATGTCAAGGTGTAAGATATTACTGGAGATTGAAGACAACAAGAAGCCTAATTGTTATAGACATCATATACCCCCAGACTTTGCCATGACAAATGGCATGTGTCTGCTACATGTTTTTTGCATTGAATTGTCTTCCTTTTAAGATTTTTTTTTCATGTGGACCATTATTAAAGTCTTTATTGAATCTGTTACAATATTGCTTCTGTGTTATGTTTTAGCTAACATAAGGATCTTAGCTCCTGGACCAGAGGTCTTAGCTCCCCAACCAGGAATCAAAAGCTCAACCCCTGCATTGGAAGCCTTAACCACTGGACCACCAGGGAAGTCTCCCTGAACTGTTTTTCTGAGGAGTGAAAAGTGAAAGTGTTAGTCACTCAGTTGTGTTCAAGTCTTTGCTACCCCATGGACTATAGCCCTCTAGGCTCCTCTGTCTATGGAATTCTCCAGGCAAGAATACTGGAGTGGGTAGCCATTCCCTTCACCAGGGGATCTTCCCAATCCAGAGATTGAACCCGTGTCTCCTGCACTGCAGGCAGATTCTTTACCATCTGAGCGACCAGAGGAGAAAGCAAATAGGAAATACCACTCTGTACCGTGGGCAGGTTAGGAACTGGGGCCTTGTGCTCAGCAAGAATTAGAGTCAGGCCAGATGCAGAATTTGGAGAAGTGCCTTCCAGAGAAGAGCTCTGGCCTCAGCAAGAATTACAAGTCTATGGAGTAGGGAGCCAGACTCAAGGGTGCCCCCTTAGACTCTAGGATGCACACTGTTAATTACTCTTCTAGACTTTCTCTCCATCTGAAATACTGCCAAAGGGAGCTGTTGCCATTTCTGAATCATTTTTTATAATCGAAATGACACTGAGAGGGATCGTTTAGTCCAAGTATAAAAATTTTGTATCACATACCTACTAGAAGCTTCAGAATATTAAAAAAAAAAAACACTAAAAGAGAGAGCTCCCATTTTCTTTTTTGTTACTGAAGTATAATTGACATACAACACTATATCAGCTTCAGGTGTACAAAAGAATTATTCAATATTTTTATACAGAGCAGAATGATCTCGATAAATCTAGTTAACATGGAGAGTCTCCGTTTTCAAGGAACTCTGTTCTGGGATGCTCAACGGCAAAGTCAAAAACACCTGAGCGTATCAGCAGATTCCTTTTTTCAAACCAGAAGAATGTTCGCTCAATGAGCACCTCTGGGGCACAAAGGGGGCCCAGGATCCAGCTCTTCCTGTTCCCAGGAGGCTCTGGGTGTGGGGGGCAGTGAGGGCTCCAGATGCTGAGGGCCACGTCCCCCACCAGCCTCCACCAGGTCTGTGGATGCCCTGAACACTCTGCTTCCTTCTCAGTAAAATGGGGGAGAAGACGCCCATCCTGTAAAGGCAGTGGCGAGGCACTCACAGATGGTAAACATTTAAGGAATGTCCTCTGAACCTCCTGTCCCGTGAGCATCCATCTCCTGTCTCCTCTCCCCACTGCATCGAAGTGGCTCGACTGGAGCCACTTTTTCTTCTTCCTTCCTCACGTCCCTCCTTCTTCCTCTTCTCCCTTGATCTTTCCCATTTCTTCCTTTTTTGTCACCTCATCTATGATGCCATTGGACTGCCGTGGCTAAGCTCTAATCGGACTGAGGTGTCAGTCACATAATGAGCTGCAGTTATACTTCACTCATCATTAGCAACTGATTTACTGGGAAAGCGCTACTCCAGGTAAAATCATTACCTGCCAGCATGATGCGACTTGTAGACTAGACAGGTTTTGCCTGCCCAGAATACTTCCAGTGTTCTTTGAATAACAGCACTCTGATTTTTCTTTGCAAAACCGATCAAAGCCTTCGGTTGTGTCAATCACAGGGCCACTGGACATTCACTCAGGACAACTCCATTTCCTAGAACTTGAGTCTCAAGAGAAATGACTCATGGTGGGAAGGAAGGTGGATCTAAGCCATTGCCATATATATTCTAATTTGTCTGCAAAGGAGGAGGACCAATCACACCTGCTACTGATTCTTAGAGCTGCCTTGATACTGTGCCTGATTGATTTTCAATTTTCCCTTCAATCTGATGAGCTAACCAGTCATCTTGAAACAACTTCCTTTTGCACGTAAGCTAGGGGCAGTCATTTTCCATTCATTACGGCCACAGCTCTTTGTTACTATTCTGATTCATCATAGCATAAATAAAAAATATTTAGGGATCTGGCTGCAAATATTAGTATCAACAGTAATAGGATACAGATTTAAAGTGGTTGAAATAGAGCCATCAGCTTTGCCTTTGTCAGAAACTACAGTGGGGGATTCCCTCGTGGTCCATTGGTTAGGATTCCATGCTGTCACTGGCAAGGGTCCAGGTGGTTCGATCCCTGGTCAGGGAACTAAGATCCTGCAAGCCTCACAGGTGATCAAAACACACACACACACACACAACTATAAGTGACCTGGTCCTGAATTAGCTCAGTTGAACACAGAGCTGAAACCACTGCCCTGCAGACCTTACCTCCAGGTCAGAGGGCTGAGCTCTGGGAAAAAGGAGTTAGGAGGAAGCAAGTGGCCTGAATTTCCCTAGCCTTTCACTTTTTAAACACGACTACACAGAGTTCTCACTCAAGCTGTCCTGTAGGAAATTGAGTTTGGTTTATTTATTTGGCTGCACCAGGTCTTAGCTGCAGCATGGGGGATCTTCAGTCTTCATTACAGCGTGCAGGATCTTTTTCAGTGGCATGTGGGATCTAGTTCCCTGACTAGGGATCGAACATGGGCCCCCTGCATTGGGAGCATGGAGTCTTAGCTACTGGACCACCAGAGAAGTCCCGGAAATCGACTTTTGATGTTGCGTCTATAGCTACACATTTCTGAATTATTTTTAAAGTACACCTTAAATTTTGTCCTCAAAGATGCATCTATTCTCTTGTGACATATGTATATGCAACTTCAATTATTTTTGTTATTCAGGCAGAATACTAGTGCTTTCATTTGTTAATTGAGGTAAAGGAGGGCTTCATTTCTTCCCCAAGGATGGCCAACTTTCCTCTTATTCGAGGGTTTTAAAGACTTGGTCTTGGTTTCTCAAAATCCTAACTGTTACTCAGTATATACTTCTCTAACATTTTTATTTTATGATGGGAAGCGGAGAGGAGGATACATAAAACTTAATGCAAGTTTTGCAGCTGCAAGCTGTGAATTTGCTATTACTAAAATGCTCTGCATCTGCAAAGTAAGTTAACAAGAAATTTGGAGAAGGCAATGGCACCGCACTCCAGTACTCTTGCCTGGAAAATCCCATGGATGGAGGAGCCTAGTAGGCTGCAGTCCATGGAGTCGCTGAGGGTCGGACACGACTGAGCGACTTCACTTTCTCTTTTCACTTTCATGCATTAGAGAAGGAAATGGCAACCCACTCCAGTGTTCTTGCCTGGAGAATCCCAGGGACGGGGGAGCCTGGTGGGCTGCCGTCTATGGGGTCGCATAGAGTCAGACACGACTGAAGTGACTTAGCAGCATGAACACTATGCCTGTAAGTTCTGCATTTGTTAGAAAGGTTAGTGCCAGCCAGGGACAAAGGAGTCAGGGTAAATATAGCTCCCTGGAATACGTGTAGCCAAGAGACTGAAATAATTTTTACTTACACAAAATTGTTTATTGACTGCATACAAATTTTCAGGCAGTGCAGAAGGGATTTTTTTTTTTTTTTTTTTTTTTTTTTTTTAACAACAACTTTAAAAGTTATGTGTCAGTTTCCCAATTTTAGAACTGAGAAGGCTGAAAACCAAAATAATAAAGTAACCTGACGGGTCACCCAGCTAAGAAGTGGCAACTCAAGGTGTCAGACCCCAGGAGGGGCAGCCCAGAGATGGGGCCAGAAGACCCCGAGCCCACCTCCTCCCACGGGCACACCAAGACCAGTGATTTACTGGACAACTAGTGATGAGAAGACTAGCAGAAAAGATCTTCTGCCACCAGAGATATAAAAAAGGAGCCCCAACAAGATGGGTGGGAGGAGAGTGGTATGATGTTATCAAGACCTCCACCCCCAGGGAGACAACCCACAAACAGGAAGAATACTGCTGCTGCTGCTGCTAAGTTGCTTCAGTCGTGTCTGACTCTGTGCGACCCCATAAATGGAAGCTCACCAGGCTCCCCTGTCCCTGGGATTCTCCAGGCAAGAACACTGGAGTGGGTTGCCATTTCCTTCTCCAATGCATGAAAGTGAAAAGTGAAAGTGAAGTCGCTCAGTCGTGTCCGACTCTTAGCGACCCCACGGACTGGAGCCTACCAGGCTCCTCCGTCCATGGGATTTTCCAGGCAAAAGTACTGGGGTGGGGTGCCATTGCCTTCCCCAGGAAGAATACTAATATCCAAAATATACAAAGAACTCACACAACGACAAAAAAACACTTCCAACTGAAAAAAGGGAAGGCCCCGAAATAGACACCTTCCCAAAGAAGACACACAGATTGGCCAACAGGCACATGAAAAGATGCTCAACATCACTAAGCATCGGGGAACTGTCAATCAAACCATAAAGAGATATCACCCCACACCTGTGAAATGGCTATCATCAAAGAGACAGCAAATAGAGATTGCTGATGAGAATGTGGAAAAGGAGGCAGCCTCATGCACCGTTGGTGGGAAGGTAAATCAGTGCACTCACTATGAAAAACAGGAAGGAGGGTCCTCAAAATATCAATAATAGAACAACCATGGGATCCAGCAATTCCACTCCTAGCCATTTATCTGAGGAAAATCAAAACACTAATTCTAAAAGATATACACACCCTTTTGCTCACTGCAACAATATTTACAACAGCCAAGATATGGAAGCAACCCAAATGCCCACTGATAAATGAATGGATAAAAATGTTTTATATATATACACACAAAGGAAATATTGCCATTTGTGATAACATGGATGAACCTAAAGGTTATTATGCTTAGTGAATAAGTCAAACAGAGAAGACAAATACTATGTAATTTCACTTACATGTAGAATCTGAAAAACAAAACATATGAACACAACATAACAAAAGCAGAGTCATAATACAGAGAACAGGTGGCTGTCAGAGGAGAGGGTAGCGAGGGGAGGAGAGAAACAGGTGATGGAGATCAAGAGGCATAAACCGCCAGCTACCAAATAAGTGTCAGTGTGAAATGTACAGTGTGGGGACACAGTTAACAATCACGTGATAGCTTTGCATGGTGACAGATGGTAACTAGACTTATCACGGTAAACATTTTGAAATTTATAGTCACATGGAATCACCATATTGTTCACCAGGATACTGTTGGAGGTTAATATTCATATAGGAGAGATCAGCTTTGTGGTTACTCGAGGCAGGGGTCGGGGAAGGGAGAAGTAAATGAAGGCATCGCAAAGGTGCAAACTTATAACCATAAGATAAATAAATACCAGGGGGACTTCCCCGGTGGTCCAGTGGTCAAGAATCCACTGTTCAATGTAAGGGACAGGGTTTGATGCCGGGTCCTGGAGCTGTGGTCCCACGTGCCACGGGGGAAACTAGGTCCACGCACCTCAACTAGAGAGAAGCCCGTGCCCCGCAGTGAGAGATCCCACGTGCTGCAATTAAAAGCTGACACAGCCAAACAAATAATTACCAGGGATGTAATGTACACCATGATAAACATAATTAACACTACCGTACCTTACATATGAAAGTTAAGAGAGCAAATCTGAAGAGTTCTCCTCACAAGGAAAAAATTTTTTCTTTGCCCGATTTTACATCTCAACATTTTAAAAAAATGAAGATTATGGCATCTGGTCCCATTACTTCACGGCAAATAGAAGGGGAAACAGTGGAAACAGTGACAGAGTTTATTTTCTTGGGCTCTAAAATCACTGCAGATGGTGACCGCAGCCATGAAATTAAAAAGCAGAGACATTACTTTGCCAACAAAGGTCCCTCTAGTCAAAGCTATGGTTTTTCCAGTAGTCATGTATGGATATGAGAGTTGGACCATAAAGAAGGCTGAACGCTGAAGAATTGATGCTTTTGAACTGTGGTGTTGTAGAAGACTCTTAAGAGTCTCTAGGACTGCAAGGAGATCCAACCCGTCCATCCTAAAGGAAATCAGTCCTGAACATTCATTAAAAGGACTGATGCTGAAGTTGAAACTCCAATACTTTGGCCAACTGATGCGAAGAACTGACTCATTTGAAAAGACCCTGATGCTGGGAAAGATGGAAGGCAGGAGAAGGGGACGACAGAGGATGAGATGGTTGGATGGCATCACCAACTCGATGGACATGAGTTTGAACAAGTTCCGGGAGATGGTGAAGGACAGGGAAGCCTGGCGTGCTGCAATCCATGGGGTCACAAAGACTCAGCAACATGACTGAGCAACTGAACAACAATTTTACACCTATATGAGGTGATGGAGGAGAAGGCAATGGCACCCCACTCCAGTACTCTTGACTGGAGAATCCCATGGATGGAGGAGCCTGGTAGGCTGCAGTCCATGAGGTCGCTAAGAGTTGGACACGACTGAGTGAATTCACTTTCACTTTTCACTTTCATGCATTGGAGAAGGAAATGGCAACCCACTTCAGTGTTCTTGCCTGGAGAAGCCCAGGGATGGGGAGCAATGTGGGCTGCCGTCTCTGGGGTTGCACAGAGTCGGACACAACTGAAGCGACTTGGCAGCAGCAGCAGAGGTGATGGATGGTCACTGAACTTACTGTGGTAATCATTTCATGATATAAGTAAATCAAATAATTACATTATATACCTTAAATGCATACAGTCTGTATGTCAATTACATTGCAATAAAACCGGAAGAAAAAAAATTCAAGGTTTTAAGCTTCAGTGATACCTAATTTCAAACCTGATTCATTCCCTCAAATCTCCCTGTTTCATTGCTGTTGTTGTTGCTATTTAAGAAAATTCATTTTAGTCAAAAACAAAAACCCAAAAAGAAAATTCATCACTGAACTAATATAACTTGCTTCTTATGTTAGCCCTTAAACAACTAAGAGTTAGAGAAACAGATCCCTCATCAAGACCCTGGACCAGCAAGTGGTATTTTAGGCACCACTCTTTAAACTCAACTCTGGTACCCACCCATCAGATTGAAGCTGTCTAATGTTAGGAGTTCATTGTCTTCCATCTACAACAGACTCCACAGACGTTGTATTTTCTCCCAGATCCTGCTGCTTGAAGTTCCTGAATCCAGTGTCTCAATCCCCCTGGGGCATGCTGACTTGTCTGTCCTTCCCCACAAGTGAGATCTGAACATCCTTTACCAGTAGGTTTCTCCCTGAGGTAAGTAGAAGTTGAAAGAACCTTACCAATTCTACAGGTTATCACCCCCCGCCCCAAATCTGCAATTCCAAGTTCCTAAACATCTCAAATCTAGACCCCATCCTTCTAAATAAATATTTTAGCAATTGCATAATTTTATCATTCTGACTCTCCATCCAGGTTAAACCACTTTTTGAAGCAGCTGTCCTCACTCATGACTTTTGGCTAAACACCTAAAATAACTTAAAATATGAGATAAGGTGATACCATTAATTCCTTTTAAAATGTCATGGATGGCCTTATCCTGTTGTGTCAATAATGTGTGGCTGTTTCCTAATAAAGTCCTGGGTGGGTTTATCAGAAACCTAAGGCTGTGGGTTTCTGGTTCCATCTCTCTTTGAGGCTGGTTTATATTATTGTGTTTGTCCCACAGAGATGTTAATCACTGCCCACCAAGTGTACTCCCAGATGTTAGGGAAACATCTTTTATACAGTTTTTTGATGATGGCAGGGGGAAGAGGTGGCAGAATTCATTTCCTTCTCATGACTTCCACATGGTCCCCTCCATCCTCAGACTAGTGTCAAATCTGCTATCTACTTCTTGTCTTGAGTGAGAGACACGAAGTATCCTTACAGTGAAAGATAACAGAGAAGGAGGAAGAGGGAAAGAGATTGAATGAAAGACAGGCCACAGAAAGTTTGTGTGCAACCTTGGAGGGGGGTGAAGTGAAGTGAAGTTGCTCAGTCGTGTCCGACTCTTTGAGACCCCATGGACTGTAGCCTACCAGGCTCTTCTGTCCATGGGATTTTCCAGGCAAGAATACTGGAATGGGTTGCCATTGCTTTCTCCAGGAGATCTTCCCAACCCAGGGATTGAACCCAGGTCTCCCGCACTGTAGGCAGACACTTTACCGTCTGAGCCACCAGGGAAGATCTTGGAGGGGGGTAGTGGGAGACAAAAGTATAAGGATTGAATCAAAGAGCAAGATAAATGATCTCTACCAATGATATTCTCTTGCTTCTGAACATTTATTTATTCTTTTTTCTTTGTGGACAAAAAAGAAGTATTTCCTGAAACTATTATGCTCTGTCCACAAATGTGAAACTCTGCCCCACTTACCCTCCCATATGTATTCCAAAGTCTATCGTTGTGCCTAGAGCCTTGTCCAAGTCTTTGCGACCCCATGGACTGCAACATGCCAGACTTTCCTGTCCTTCACCAACTCCTGGAGCTTGCTCAAACTCATGTCCATCGAGTCAGTGATACCATATCTCATCCTCTGTTGTCCCCTTCTCCCCCTGCCTTCAGTCTTTCCTAGCATCAGGGTCTTTTCCAGGGAGTCAGTTCTTCACATCAGGTGCCAACATATTGGAGTTTTAGCTTCAGCATCAGTCCTTCCAATGAATATTCAGGACTGATTTCCTTTAGGATGTACTGGTTTGATCTCCTTGCAGTCCAAGGGACTCTCAAGAGTCTTCTTCAACACCACAGTTCAAAAGCATCAATTCTTCTGTGCCCAGCTTTCTTCATAGTCCAACTCTCACATCCATACATGACCAACGGAAAAACCATAGCCTTGACTAGACAGACCTTTTTTGACAAAGTAATGTCTCTGCTTTTTAATATGCTGTCTAGGTTTGTCATAGCTTTTCTTCCAAGGAACAAGCATCTTTTACTATCAGGACTGCAGTCACGATCTGCAGTGATTTTGGAGACCAAGAAAATAAACTCTGTCACTGTTTCCACTGTTTCCCCATCTATTTGTCATGAAGTGATGGGACCAGATGCCATGATCTTCATTTTTTGAATGTTGAGTTTTAAGCCATCTTTTTCACTCTCTTCTTTCACCTTCATCAAGAAGCTCTTTAATTCCTGTTGGCTTTCTGCCATAAGAGTGATGTTATCTGCATATCTGAGATTATCGATATTTCTCCCGGCAATCTTGACTCCAGTTTGTGCTGCATCCAGCCTGGCATTTTGCATGACATACTCTGCATATAAGTTAAATAAGCAGGGTTACAATATACAGCCTTGATGTACTCCTTTCCCAATTTAGAACCAGTCCATTGTTCCATGTCCGGTTCTAACTCTTGCTTCTTGACCTGTATACATGTTCCAAGTCTATGCATCTGATAAAACTGATAATTTAAATCTGTTTCCAAATGAAGCACTAATCAGGACTCCCCTGGTGGTCCAGTGGTTAAGACACCACATTTCCAAAGCAGAGGACTCAAGTTCAGTCCCTGGTGGGGGAACTAAGTTCCCACGTGCCGCGTGGCACCCCTCACCAGAACAAAGGAAGCACTGATCACTACTCTGAAATATCAAGCATTGACCATCTAAAGCCCGGTAGCTAGAAATGCCATTTGAAATCATTCAGTAAAGATCACCAAAAGCCCAATGAATCCAGCCCCAAACACATTTCAGTGTAACTGGAAAACAAATACTTGCCTGACTGTTGAAAAGGAAGTATGTGGAAACCCTATGGTTGCACGGAAGGGAAACAGATTATCCTACAATGGAGGCCAGCAGTGGGGAGCATATGTTCTGGAACATTTCTAATCCAAATAACTTCTACTCTTTTGCTGCATGAATAGTACATGAATATGACTATCTGGATCGGATCCTGTCCTCTCCAGTTGCTAGCTTTGTGACCTAGGGGAGGATGTTTCACTTCTCTATCAATCAGTTTCATCAACTATAAAAATGGACATAATTATATTTGCTTCGTAGGACCATTGTAAGGAGTGAGCAAGGTCATGCGCGTGAATGAGCTCACTTAGTCCTTGCATGATAGGTGCTTAATGAGCATTAGTTGTTTTTCTTTTTTTTTTTTTTTTCTCATAATTTGAGACTAACACTTTTGTGTGAAAGGAGCTCTGATTTTAACTACAAATATCACTGCATCCAACTTGTGGGGCGGGGTGAGAGCTCAGATGAGAACTCCAATCAGACTTCTCATCACATACTCATCAGCGTTGCAAAGCTGGCAGCAGTCAGATGTGGAATTTTAATTTCCCGAGACTCAGAAGTGGGGAGTTGTTTTTACCTCAAGGGATTGCGTGCATGGAAAATAAACTTTGTAAAACATCTGGCGTCGCACACAGGCACGTGGCTGTGTGGGTGTGTCCTCTTTGAGAGATTGTTGCCAGCCAGAGTCATGAGGATATTCACCCAAGTTATACTCTAGAACCATTCTTGTTTGACGTCTCATATTTAGATCTACAGCCCACGTGGAATGGATTTTTGTTTATGGCATGAGAAAGGGAATGTATAATAACTATTGATTATCAGATAAAGCTGGCGAGGATAATCAAGACAGGCTTATCCTTCAGCAGACTCTTCTTGATCCATCGGGCACTCTCATGACCTTGATCCTCCAAAACTACTGGGGTTCCACTGCACCTTATCCCCCTTCCTTCTGGCTGCCTGTGTCAACTGTTTTTCCTGTTCTTCAAGCCAGTTTCCTATATAAACAGACGCATCTAGTTAGGGAAAGAGACTGTCTTCTGGGGAAGAGACCATCCTTCCGAAGGGAAAGAGAAGGGAAAGAGAGACCATCTTTCAGAAGGATGGTCATGGCGAGTCTCTGAAACGCTGGAGTGCAGGTGGAGAATCACAGTGGGATGAGCCGGCACCCCTCTTTTCTAATCTGTTTATATAAGCCTGGTGGGGAAGGTGGGTGGGATGTGGACTGAGGCAGCAGAGACTGCTTGTGGACTTCTGTGAGGATCTAGCAATTGGAGAAGTTCCACAGACGGACCTCCCATCTCATTGGGATGGGCACGCAGGGGAAAAAAAGGCAATACAAAGAGAAAACTGCGGTCCAAACGGGCATGGGGCCCGCTTGACGATTTCACCTGAGGCTTCACGTGCTCACGTGCTTAGAGAAACGAGGAGCTCCGGCGCCCCCTGCAGGACGGATCCCCTGATAACCAGGAGGGGCGTCGGTGATTCAGAATGCAACCTTGGGGCGCTCCGTTTACATGGGGCTCTCCAACATCCCCGAAAATAAAAAAAATAATAATAACATTCTCACAGCTGAGCAGCTGGCGATAATGTTCATTAAAAACAACTAAAGCAGCCTGTGAGTTGTCAGAGATCCGCATGGCACCTGGAAAAATAGCATCCTCATATTTAAGGGGGGGGGGAGAATAAAAGTTAAAAGGAAATAGAAAAAAGAAAAGGAGCTCTTCTATCTCAAAAGACACAGATTTTCCCAATTCTGAGAATGTGAATTACAGCCAACTTACAAAGTCCCTTGAAATTAACAGGTTATATTGGAAGAATTGCCACAGCCTTATCTAAAAGTGAGCAAGAAAAGCCCCATTATGATGAAAAAAAAAAAAACAAAACCAAAAAATCTCTAAAGCATGCCACGGCCTGAGACAAAGAAAAAAAAGTTAAAGTGTTTGCATATCATGTTCCCGAATAAGCGCACCATACATTCCTGTGAGGAACTTTGTTTGGGGACCAACGAGTCAAATTTTCTGGCCTGGCGGAACACAAAACGCAGGAGTTGTAGAGTTGTGGGTGGTCAGGAACAATGAATGTGTACAGAGAGAAGTGTAAGTAGGGGTGGGAGACGGACAGAGAATTTGAAACTTTCCAGGTTTAAATTTCATCATTCTTGGAGTCCAGGACCCTCCCATCCTGCGTGCCATACTAGCCAGTGTGTGCTCGGTCGTGTCTGACTCTCTGCCACTCCATGCCCTGTAGCCTGTCTGGCTCCTCTCTCCATGGGATTCTTCTAGCAAGAATACTGAAGCGTGTTGCCATTTCCTCCCCCAGGGATGTCCCAGGAGGTACACTTGAACTTAGCTGCTTTTTGAATAAGCTGCCCCAAGGGGGATTCTCTCCTTTTGATGCAGAATCCTAACAACTGCAGCCAAGTGTGAGGAGGTGGGCCAGCGAGTAGGGAGGCTGTCTTCTATACACAGCGTTGTGACACCACCTCACTGACAAAACTCCCTCTGTTCCAGGGATGCTGACATCCACACACAGTTCTTGAATCTCAGGTTACACACCAGAGAGATACATCCTACTGGATGTGTTCTGTCTGCAGTGGGCACCTCCAGCCGCTGGGATGTGTAATTTAACTATTCCACCGCACCAAAAAAGGCTCTGGAACCTGGAGCTTCCGGGAAAGTCCTGCTTTAAAATATTTTGCTGACATCAGCCTTGACATTACCCCAATTCTCCTGTAAGAATTTGTGCTCATCCTTGCTCAGGATACCCCAGCTAAAACTGTCTCCCAGATTCACTCTTTCCAGCAGTCCAGGGATAAGCAGAAGATCATTAAGATTAAGATCTGTACCAAACATGCATCATGGGGCCAAAGAGATGATCACTTTTTATCTGAATTCCTGAAGTCCTAATGATGTTGACATCAAGCACCAATGCTGTGAATTCTGTGTAGCAGAAATACATTTTTAAAAGTCACTTACATTTTTCAAATTATATGACCTTGAGAAAACTGCTTAAATTCTCTGGGCTTCCATGTACTTTTCAGTAAGAAATCTAACATGTACTTCTTCATAGTGTATAAATATACAATAGAAAGTGCTTACTATAACACCTGGCCCATGATAAGCACTGAATGAATATAAGCTGTTATTATTATTATTATTATTAGAAGTACCTGGTTGCCTCTACTGACTCGATTTCAGAGGCAGGTGAACTCTGCCCCTTCCAAAAATATTTCAGATGCCACTCTGGCCATCAGAGATTTATCACTTTGGATTGTCAAATAATCTCTACTGTAGCACAGGAAAATTCCCACTAGGAAATATGAAATACCACCTAATGGTCATTCAAGCCTTTTAAAAAATAGTTTTCCAAGTGGATTATTTTCTCCTAATATGTTTTAATGAAAAGGAGAATGAGAGTAACCCTCAGCCTCTTAAAAGAGGCACAGATTTGAAGGACTGGCATGGGGGTGGGCTGAGACCACAGTGCTGTCTGTACTCACCAGACAGATGAGCTATTCTCCTTGTAGATACTGAGACCTTTACAATTTTAGAAACAGGTGCCTCTTTACCAGGTTCATGGATTTTTTCTGCCATCTAATGGTCATTTTTGAGGACAACAGCATTTATGCCCATATAGAAGGTTTTCCACCCTGGATAGCACATAAGAACTTGATTTGACAACTTTAGGTATCTCATATAAGTGGAATCATAATTTCACAGGTGTACATATACGTCCAAACACATCAAATTTTATACATTAAATATGTGCACATCTTGCATGTCAATTATACTTTAATAAAGCCAGTTTAAAAAAAAAAAAAAAAAGAAGCCAGCGGGAATTTGCTGTATGGCTCGGGGGCTCAAACCCAGCCTCTGTGACAACCTAAAGGGGTGGGATGGGGTGGGAGGTGGGAGGGAGTTTCAAGAGGAAGGGGACATATGAATACCCATGGCTGATTCATGTTGATGTATGGCAGAAACCAACACAAGACCGTAAAGCAATTATCCTTCAATTAAAAATAAATAAATTTTGAAAAAAGAAGAACTCACTGGCTCCCAGGCATCTTCTCCAGCTTCCAGCTTACTAAAATGAAATCAAGGAGAAATTATAACATTTAGACAGTCAACTATCACCGACTTGATGGACGAGCGTTTGAGTGAACTCCGGGAGCTGGTGATGGACAGGGAGGCCTGGCGTGCTGCGACATGGGGTCGCAAAGAGTCGGACACGACTGGGCAACTGAACTGACTGAACTGAGGACAAGAGCAGGATCAAGTGGGTGAGGGCAATGTTTCTGCATCAGCTTCCACTCTGGGGAGCTCTTCCTTCTTAATTGCCTTCCCTTGTAGCTCAGTTGGTAAAGAACCTGCCTGCAATGCAGGAGATCCCAGTTCGATCCCTGGGTCGGGGAAAATCCCTTGGAGAAGGGATAAGCTACTCACTTCAGGATTCTTGGACTTGCATTGTGGCTCAGCTGGTAAAGAATCCACCTGCAATGTGGGAGACCTGGGTTCGATCCCTGGGTTGGAAAGACCCCCTGGAGAAGGGAAAGGCTACCCACTCCAGTATTCTGGCCTGGAGAATTCCATACACAACTGAATGACTTTCACTTTCATTTAACCTCACTTCTAAGGCTGGGGTTAATCTGTGTTGCCATAGGCCACTCTAAGTGACCCTTCTCCTGGCCACAGTCGTTGATTCAGGGTGGATGCATAATCCACTCTGAGTCAATAATCAATGAAATTTCTGCAGATATCTAAGAAGTAGACTCTCTCCAATCCCTACTGGACATAAGCAAATATATGTAGCCAAAAAATTTGCTGGTACCATCTTGGAACCAGAGGGGAGAGACTAACAAATTGGAGAAACCACCAGAGAAGAAGAGCGAGAAATGGAGATAGAAACTGAATCCTGGTTAGATCACTGAAGCCCTGGATAAAGTGTCTCCTGAAGCTAGTCCTTCCTCTTCCCTGTTGGCCAATAAAGCTGTTTATTGAAAGCAGTTGGAGTTGGATGTTCTGCCTTTTGAAATAATAATAGTAATAGTTATAATTCAAATAGGTCCCACACAAACTGTTCCTAGACTTTTCATTAGTTCTTGCAGACTCCTTTCTTCCCATCTCACCAGACTAAAGGGAAAATGTGGGTGAAAGTCCACCAGTGCTCACTGGGTTCTGGGGGTGCCAACTTAGTCATTAATAACTGGACCTGAGTAGAGGGAGAAGGCAGAGGCAAGGGTGACCCCAAGGGGATGGACTTGAGTTACTTCAGGACTGACTGCTGTTTCCATCAAATTTGGAGGAAGGAGAAGAGGCTCATATTTGAGATATAATTCAAATATGAGAATTTTCCTCATGCTTGGTCACTTCAGTCGTATCCAACTGCGACCTGATGGACTGTAGCCCGCCAGGCTCCTCTGTCCATGGAGTTTTCCAGGCCAGAAAACTGGAGTGGGCAGCCATTTTCTACTCCCAGGGGATCTTCCCAACCCAAGGATCAAGCCTGTGTCTCCTTCATCTCCTACACTGGTAGGTCCTTTAGGGCATGGACTGTGTGTTCTTCATCTTCAGTCCATCCCCTAGAAGACCCCCCAGGACAGTGTGCAATTAATGAAAAACAAATAACTGTCAAAAACAATTAGAGATTAATTAAGTCTTGGGCTCTTCTGCGGGTCTGGTGATTGTGTCAAAAGTTCTGAGAAGTTCTGTGATGTCTGCTGGTGGGAAGGAGTCTGTCGGGGGAAGAGGTGGCGCTGAAGCTGGACCTTGAAAATACCGGTGGAGAAGGGACAGGAGGGCACTCTGGGCTGGGAGAAGGACTTGGGCAAAGATGCTCCTGCCTCCCCATCCAACTGAAGGGTTATACAGTGCAGGATTGTATCACTGCTCCAAATAACTGGACAGAGGGTCAGAGGGGAGCAACCAGGCAGGGACCCTGCCTGACATGACAACCAGTGACTCATCACAGTGGCTAGAGAAGTCAAGGGAACCAGGAAGGAATTGCATTTGGGGAAACAGGTCACAGAAAATTAAACAGACAACAAAAAAGGTTCTTAATTGCAATGTTCTACCTCCCTCACCCAAGTCTGGAGACCATTTGGTACGCTGCTATTGAAATCCAAGGAATAGGAAATGAGGCAGCTGGTGCTAATGCTTTGGGCTTCTTTTTTCTGATTATGCACAAGATGCAGAGAAGGGAGAGGGGATCCTGAGCCACTGTGATCAGCAAATCCAGAAGCCAACTGCATTGTCAGGCTGTCTTTACCTCTGAAGGAATTTTCCAGAGGAAGAGTTACAGAGAATTTTCTATTTTAAAAGAGTCTCACTTCCATAATTGTTTCCAATTTAAGAAAAGAAAAAAAAAAACCTCTTCAAAAGGATAGCATTACTTCGAAACAAGTTGTTTCCTACGCATTTTAAAAAGAAAATATGGCACAACCTAAAGCAGCTTTCTGTCAGCTATTGGGGATTTGCATGAGAATGATCAAAGGAGCCCTTTTCCCTCTCTCTGAGATATATAAACTTATCAGGCTCCTCTTAAAAGGCTCTCTGAGTGTATGCAGTCGCTCTTCTATCATAACTGTTTACACTTACAGGCAATATAACTCTCATGGTTGGTTTTATGAATTCCTTAGCTGTCTGCAAAAGGAAGTACTTTGAAACATTAGAAAATCCATTCAAATCTTATTTTCTGGCAGCAGGTGACTTGAAAATGATTTTGTGCTCCTTCTTGTTTTCTGATTCTTTGAAGAGTGATGATGCCGACTGGCTTTACGACTTCCACAGGGAGACAAAGACAGAGTGGGATGGAGAGACTTGTGAACACCATGGCCCTCACCCATCATCCTTATGCAATTTACACCTGCCAAGTTTTTGGTGCCCAGATTAATTTATCCAAAGGAATAATGAGATATGTTTGTGCCCAGATTAAGTTATCCAAAGGAATAATGAGATAATTGTGGCATTGCATCCTGGAAATCTGCTCATGTTATTTTTTTCCATTGTAATATGAACACTACAAGGTTGAGCAAAGGTGATGTGGGACAGTGGAAGAGGCATGGAATTGGGTACCATTAAATCTGAGACGCAAATCCCAGTTTGGCATGACTAATAACCTTTTAAAGCTTCTGTTTACTTTACCCCTAAAATATGATAGTTACATCCACTCCAAAAAGTACTGAGGATTAAGTGAGATAATATACATCAAACATCTCCTATACATGATACACAGTATTGGTTCAAGGAACTGGTTTGATGCTTGTGGGGCAGGGGGTAGAAATCACTGCTGCTGCTGCTGCTGCTAAGTCGCTTCAGTCGTGTCCAACTCTGTGCGACCCCATAGACGGAAGCTCACCAGGCTCCCCCGTCCCTGGGATTCTCCAGGCAAGAATACTGGAGTGGGTTGCCATTTCCTTCTCCAATGCATGAAAATGAAAAGGAGAAAGTGAAAGTGAAGTCGCTCAGTCATGTCCGACTCTTAGCGACCCCATGGACTGGAGCCCACCAGGATCCTCCGCCCATGGGATTTTCCAGGAAAAGCGCTGGGGTGGGGTACCATTGCCTTCCCCGGAAATCACTGCTAGTAACAGTATTATTATCGAGCTTTAAATAGTCATCCAGTGAAGGAAAATATTTAAATAGGAGAGTCCATCTCAAATTATCCATGATGATGGCAAATGATTACTGTAGGAGTAATTAATATCATTAATAAATAATAGGAAATTGATGTTTTTCCATGTGGGATATGTTTATTGTTTTATTAAGGCCAATATATGGTAATTTTCAAATATTTAAATGATATAATTCTATAAAAGTGGAAAATGGAAGTTCCTTACAGTTTTACACCTTCCTGCTTTAAGATATGATGATTATCCTTTAAAATTTGTTTTCGGTTGTGTATAAATATAGTGTTAGAACAAAATAATGAATCTTCACTCAAGAGTAGGACTGGATTAGGATGGGATGATGAACTATTTTATCTCTAGGGCCTTATCTTTGGGATGGAGCCCATTGGAAACTTCAGACTTTTGATTTGCCTACAGCAAATTAGGCTTTTGGATTACTTTAACAGAGTGGTTATGAGTTGTCTAAAAACATCAATATTTCCTATTGAACTTCCTTAGAAAGGCAATGGTTTTTATTGAAAGATAATTTCAAAAAGTTAGAAATATGACTCATGTAAACATACAGTAAGGACACATCAACTATTTAATTCAATATATATTTAATAAGTTAAAAAATCACTCAGATGGTACACCTGATTCAAAGTAGAATTCAAGAAACAGAAATTGAAATAGTCATTCAATGGAAAGCTGAAATGGATTTGTTAATGGTTGCAAAAGTGGTTAATGCCCTTCAGGGCCATAAACTGAAACCTTTGGAGGATAGATTTCTGAACAGACAGAAATATAAAACTTAAGGTATAAATTCATAGTATAAATGCTCCCATCAAATAACAAGGAACAAAGTTAAACACAGATGCATTTGCTTAGATCATTAAACAATCCTTGGATGAGACCTTTCAACAACACCTAGTTTGACTTTGAAAGGACATGCTGTTATCTTTTGCTTTATTTCAAAATTTTGGATGTTAACTATTCTTGTTATTTAAAATTGTTCTTGTTTTTTCTTTAAAGTCATATGTCCCTATTATCTTTTGACTCAAAATCTTTTCACCTATGTCTCTAATTTCCTTTTCATGTCTTTCATTTTATATATGTATATATATATATGTAATATATTTCATTATATAACTTTTATAAAGAAACAAGATCTTAAATTACCTTTGCTTGCTCTTTTTAATCTTATGGATATATAAATGACTACAGTGAGACTGGTTCCTTGTCACCAGACTGGTCAATGCTATCTCCCATTCTAGAAGTGATTCCATCAAAACATAGTGATTAACTAGTAAGATTCCTGTCCTATTGTTACGTTTTGTATATTTCTCTAAATTCCAGCTTAGAATAAATTCCTCTCAGGCTCTATCCCACCCTCAAGACCATGTAAGATTCTCATGTGTCCTAATGCACTTCTCATACTACTGGAATACACTTCCTGGCTACCTGCCACCACCGATACACCTTCCTATTGACTTGCAATCCTAAATGGCAAAGACTGTCTTTGTCCCATTTCCTCAGGCCCTGGCTGATATTAGGCACTCAATAAATAACAATAGAATCAAGGAATGAGGTATTGACACTATTTGTATGGTCAATGAAGCAAATGTGAAAATAAAAATGAAAAATTAATTTAAAACTTCCTTCCTCATCTTCCCCAACCATAGTTTTGTTTTAGTCATTCTACCAAACTTTGTCACTGAACTTAAACATCATAAAACTCCATCCTTTAATGTTTTAATTAGTCCTTTTGCCTTTAATCAGATTATTTACTCTTTAGGTGAGATAGCAAGATAGTCAAATTCTGAGTTTCTCAACTCAAAATTGAGCTTAGTTGTTCAAAACCAGCTTTCCTGAGTGTTAACACATATTTAATTTTTGCTCCATAGTCAACAGTTATAAAAAGGATTTTTCCCTTGTAAGAGCTAAAACCATTTAGCACAGCATTTTAATTTTTAGTAAAGAACTGCATCAAAATGAGTTTCTTATCATAAATATTAGAGGCCACAATGACAAGTTGCAGAGAAGGCGATGGCACCCCACTCTAGTACTCTTGCCTGGAAAATCCCATGGACAGAGGAGCCTGGTAGGCTGCAGTCCATGGGGTCGCAAAGAGTTGGACATGACTAAGTGACTTCACTTTCACTTTTCACTTTCCTGCATTGGAGAAGGAAATGGCAACCCACTCCAGTGTTCTTGCCTGGAGAATCCCAGGGACGGGGGAGCCTGGTGGGCTGCTGTCTATGAGGTCGCACAGAGTCGGACACGACTGAAGCGACTTAGCAGCAGCAGCAGTGACAAATTGGGGCGTGTGTTGTCCAGCCAGTGTGTCCCTGTGTAACCCTGCCCATCTTTACTCCAAAACAAAGCATGGATATAAGAAGTGACAGATCACAGTTAGAGGATACTTGCTGTACTGATGAGCTTTTCAAGGACCAAGGATCATTGGTGAGTCAGGAGTAACACTTAAACCACTGGGCAATCTCATATTGCCGTAATGAGAACTGAAAGATACTAGAGAGCTGAAATAGCAGAAAGCCAGCCTAACCACATTACTAATATCACTGGAAGACAACGTAGTGAGCACTCAGTAAATACCTATTAATGCTGCTGCTCTCTCTTCTCCTGTGAAAGGCCCAGTTCCCAATTCCCATCTGCCAGTTCTTACATACACACTGACCAAGCAAGAAGGAGCATTTTTTTCTAGGTCAGTTCAGGAGCTCGGAAGTGAAGTCTCTAATGGAGGAACTGTCCAGTGTTGCAGTCATAAATAATTAATAACCAGCACTTGTGGATTTCTAATATTTGCCAGTTTCCATGTTATAAATACTTTCATCATCCCATCACCAATTTCAAGCTACCAACATGATTTTACTTAATCATATTCTATGATATTACATGAATTATATATATTAGATATTTCAGCTCCCCTCTTTAGCTTCCTATAAGTAAAAATAAAAATGAGTATTTAGAATACATAAGCAATGCTATCAACTAACATGACCTACTGGACAGATTATTCTGCCAAACAACAGCAGAATACTATTTTTTTTCCATTGCAAATCAAACATTTTTCAATACTGATGATATGCTGTGACATAAAATAAATCTTAATTATTTTAAAAGGCTCAAATAAGACAGACTGTGCTTTCTGACTGCAGAGGCTTGCATTTACAACAGAAGTTATTTAAAAATCTCCAGATATTTAGGAATTAAACAGGATACTTTCAAACAACCCATGGGTCAAAAGAGAAATCACAGAGGGAATTGAGATATCTTTTGAATTGAATAAAAATTGAACCAAAACATTTCAAATTCTTTAGGACAGAGCTAGAAGGGTGTTTGAAGTATAACTTACATCTTTAAATGCTTATATCAGAAAAAAAAGAAAAGTCTTATATCAACAACACAGCTTTCACCTTAAGATGTTGGAAAAAGAAGGATATATTTTACTAAATCTCAGGAGAAGAAAGGAAATACATATGAAAAAAGTAAATAGAAAAATAGAGACTGTCAATTAAACCAAAGGGTTGTTTTTGTAACAAGGCAGTCAAATTGATAACCTAGTAAGTACATTAGTCAAGGAAAATGAGAAAATGTGTTGATTACCATTATTTGAAATAATAAAGGAATACCACTACAGATCTTACCTTAATAAAAGTAGAACAAGGAAATATTATAAAGAACCTGATGCTAATAAATTTGAAAGCTTAGGTGAACTAGACAAATTCCTTGAAAGATAAAAATATCCAACATACACACAACAAAATAGTAAACTTCAATAGCACTGTATTTTAACTTTGTATACTGAAGTTTTCTTACAATCCAAATAAGCCTTGTTTCAGTGGTTAATTCTAACAAACACTAAAGAAAAAATAACACATTTCATTCACAAAATGCAGTTAACACTACACACTTGCACTGCAGGAGGGGTCACGGTTTGACCTCTGGTTGGGGAACTAAGATCCTGCATGCCATGTGGCATGACCAAAAAACAAAGTGAAAGTAAAGAGGTTATTCTGGCTCATCTGAGCAGAGCCTAAGTGATCACAAAGATCTTTGAAATGTGGAAGAAGAAGGCGTAAGAGTCAGTAACATGTATTGTGATGTGAGAAAGACTTGACTAGCCATTGATGGCTTTGAAGATGGGAAGACATCATGAACCAAAGAATGGGGGTGACCTCTAGCAGATGGAAAAAAAAAAAGAGAGAAAAGAACAAATCTTCTTGAGAAGAGTACTAATGCATTTCAAACATATACAGTTATGTTTTAAGGTCTCCGTAACCTGGTACTGATGAAGGAATGGACACATAGATAAACTGAATAGAATAGAAAATTATTCTCAAATGCCTATGGAAATTTAGTATGTGATAAAGGTGACATCTCAATTAAGTACAGAGGATCTTATCTTTGTAATAAATGTACTAGGTTAATTGGATATATTTCCAATAAGGACCAAGGTAAAATTGTGTTCATGTATCATACTATGAGAAATTCCAAATGGGTTAGAGATCTAAATATAAAAAGTTAAATTATGTAAAAGACAGAAGAAATCGTGGATAAAAATCCTCTAATCTCTCTGAACAGGGGAAACCATTGCTAACAATGTCTCAAATTCCAAAAGCAGTTAATCAAAACATCATTAAATTGATTATATTAAATAAATTTTTTAAACTCAAGAGGAGTAAATCATTATATGAGGAAAATTTGCAATCATTCTGTGAAGAGTTAACATGCTTAATACACAGTTTCCAAAAACAGAGGAAAATCAGTCAACTCTATAGAAAAAAAAAAAGACAAGATATGGAAAAGTCACAGGAAAAAATTCAAATGGCTCTTAATCGCAATTCTATTTTTAGAAATCACTTCTAAAGACACATGGTCAAACATAAAATATATTAGCATGCCTGTTCACTGAAGTACTATCTGTAAGAGAAAATAACAGGAAACTGTTGAAATGATCAATCATTAGGAACTGGTTGGATAGTTCAGAGCACATCAACGTGAAGTATTATACAACTGTATAAAGAATGAGGAATATATATCACTATGGTGTCATCTTAGAATATGCCATAAAAATAAAGAGGACAAGATGACAAAACATACATACATATAATGCATGTTATATATATACATACACAATGCTACAATTTTACCTAAGAGAGGGTATAAATGTGCTTACGTCTATGTTTATAAATGTTTCAGTTGAAGAGCAATGGGAGGATAAAGCATAATACAATGATTTAAAGCCTAAATAGGGCAGAGTAGGGCAGAGAGTAGAGGTGTATGTGAAAACAGAAGTTAGGTGACTGAATACATCTTGTTTGGTAGATCTGGTATTGGGGCTGATTTTGTCTTTCCAAAATCATAACACAAATATAAATTGTAAAAAAGTCCTAAAAATAAAACATACGAGCTTTTTCATTTTCTAGGGCTGCCATAACAAAACCACGCATACTGGGCAGCCTGAACAGCAGCAGCTTATCTCCTCGTGGTTCTGAGCCTACGGGTCGGAGATCAAAGCATCAGCAGGACTGTTTTCTTCTCAGAGTACCTCCTTGGTTTGTGGGTGACCATCTTCTCCTTGTATCTTCACATGTCTCTCTATGTGAGTTTGTGTCATCTCTTCTTCTTACAAGGATACCATATAGGATTAGGACCCAACCAAATGACCTCATTTCACCTTAATTCTCACTTTAAGGACCCCATCTCTAAACACAGTCATGTTCTAAGGACTGGGAGTTAGGACTTCAGCATGTGAATCTTAGGGGACACAGCTCAGCCCATAATACTACCCAGGAATATATGTGGAGTTGGCAGCTTTTTAAACAGCCATACAGAGAAAGATTCCAAATGACAAGGGCACTCAATAATCAGACCGTACCTACCAGTCTGATTGATATGGCTGAAGGATGAAAAGGAAATGCAGATGAGAGATAAAAGGTTCCAAGGGACTAGTACACCCAGTAATCACATTGTACCTCCCTGATGGATACACCCCAGGGTGAAAGGTGCAGGCGACTATTTATGCCTGTGGTGCTGGCCCTTCTACCAAAGCTGTGACACACCTCGGCTCAGCCCAACCGAGGTAAGGCGTTCTACATGTGGGGCATGGGTCTTGTGTCTTTGAACCCCAAGATCACAGGAGCTGGACCAACCGGCTCACGTCCCTGGAGGTGAAGGGAGGTAGACGGTCTTCCAAAGCCAGCCTAGTTTCTGTCTAATGGTGGATGGGGGAGCTGGGCCAAAGAAAAAGCTCATGGTTTCATTCACGCCCTCTTCCCCAGGGACCACCATGGGTCCTGACTTCCTGCTGGCCTTTCCTTTGCTGCTGGCTCTGTCAACACCCTGTGATGCCTGTGAGTGTAAAATTAAGCATCCTCAGACATTTTACTGCATGTCAGATATCGGTGAGTCAAGGGAGATATCAGAGAAGCATCCATCAAGGAGGGTGGTGGGTCTCACAATGGGGTATAGAAACACAGAGGTGGGGGAACTCTGGCGATGGGAAAAAGGTCTCCAGGAGATTTAGGATGGGGTCTCTTAAGTCAATGATCCATTTCTTTCTCCTCCCAGTTATAATAGGTAATATACTGGGACATGGAAGTGACACCACATTAAAACAAAGCTACAGAATCAACATCACTCAGGTGAGACCCAACACCTCCTTCCTTATTATCCCCTTCCCTCAAAATCAATAAGCTCTCCAATCTGTGCTTGCTGAGGGAGGTGGTTGTTTTCTGGATACGAGCAGCTTCTATGAGAAACAGAGGTCCTGCTCTTTCGATCCCTCCCATCACAGATACTCAAGATTCCCAAGAAGATCCCCCCCATCACTTCTGTATACACACCCAAGGACTGGGGGAGCTGTGGTTATGAGGTGAGGACTTCTCAACAATCACACTTACTTATTACAGGTGAGTACCCTGTCCACACTCAGCCCCTCCACCTTGTGACCCACTCTACTTCTGCAACTCTAGCATCGCCAAGGACCAAGGGCCCCTTGTCCACGATCTGACAGATTTTTCTAGGGAAGAATGCTAGACCATCATTCATGGCTGACTCTGTACCCTGACAGCCTCAGGGTTTCCAGACCCTCTGGGGCCGACTACCTTGGGGCCAGAGTGTCACCCTCCCTGGGGATACCCACACATGCTGCGCTGACTCTTAGGGTATGCTCTCTGATCACTTCAGGCTATCTGAGGAAGGGGGCGCTATACTTCACAAGATGCCACATGGTGCATTTCTGGTACCTTCTCACCAACGAGCAGAGGTTAGGTTTCCAGGCGCTGTACAAAAAGGGATGCAAATGTCAAGTGAGTGGCCTCCCCAGCCTTTTTGCTCTACTGCCCAGGCACTGGTGCATGACTTGCCCCATGTCCTTGTGCCCAGAGTTCCCTCCCACCTACCTCCTTCTGTGGATGACCTCTACTCTCTCACCTTCCTCCTCTTCCCTGGCCTCCTCTCCCAGGTTCCATCCTGTCTCCCACCCTCTCAACACCTTTGGACTCTACCTGTATTCAGATCCCTGTTGCCCTCGTGTTTTCAAGAGTGGGGTTGTGAACAGGAGAAGGCAGGGCATTGCGACAAGCCCTGGATCTCCCTCTCTCTCTAGATTCAGCCGTGCCTTCTCTGCTGGCGTCGTTGCCCCCAGCCTGATAAGCGAGAGTGTGTGTGGAGGCAGAAAGACTGCGATTACAGGACATGGAAAGGAGACCAGTCCCTGTACTCTATGTGTGCCCCCAGGCACGATGGTCACTGTGGATGGACCAGAATCAACATCATAAATTATCGTCCTGAGACCACTACTCCCCTACCCGTAGAAACAACCCCTAAAATGTTGCCTATTATATGATAAGGTTTTGATATTCTGGTTTTTGACCTGGCTATTCTTAATATTGTGGTTTTTGACCTGGCTATAGAACTGAGTTAGTTTTGTATATAATACATTAACTGATAGGTACACTTAAGTTTCATTTACTTTCTGCAAGTAGTGTATACATCAATAAAAGTATAAAAATAAATCCTAAGTTGACAAAACCAACCCTGGTAACAAATTCCTTTTATCTTCTCAAGATTCTTCAATCATCTTCTATTTCTTATTTGTCCAGCAACAGCATGTCTGACCCTATCCCTTCTCATTCCAGAGTTTCTGACATTTCCTCATCTTACCAAAAGCAAGAGCCCAATGCCCACACAGAGGGATAAATCCAGAAATACTCGAATCAGACTCCCCCTGACATGCCCTAATCCTTTCCCACATGACAAGCATGAGCAAGAATTACCAGGCAAGGGAGGAAGAATATTCCTCAATCCCACTGAATCAAGACTCCTCTGCAAATATAAACATCATTCTTTGTCATATTAAAGTCCTGAAAATAAAATATAAAACTCAAACTTCTATAAGGCCACAAAGAGGAATATTTTTCAGAACTTCAAAACCCAAAAGGTACACAATATGAAGGAAAATATTAATTAATTTGACAACTTTAAAAATAAAATATCCTTCCAAAAGTAAAATAAAGCACCACAAACACTGTAAAAATATAAAAATAGGTAATAAAATAATAAAAATATAAGATGCAGACATAGATTGGAATTGTAGAGTACTTAACAGCCTTATGGTAAAAATGAGGTCTGAACAATGATGGTTTTAAGAAATTAACTGAAGTTTGAACTCAAATTTTTCAACCTGAAAATTTTCCATGGTCCTCCTGAAAACAGTGTCTTCTTTCTTTATTCATTTTATTGAAATAACTGTTTTAATTTTGGAATAATTTTGGGTTTAAAAAAAAACAGTGCCAAAATGATGACAGAAAATTCATACATATCCTTTACCTAGTTTGCCCTAAAGATAACATCTTCTGTAATAATGGTACATTGGTCAAAACTAAGTAATTAATCTGAGCACAATTCTATGGACTAAAACCTCAACCCAGATATCCCATCCCCAGTGTCCTTGGCCCAGGTCAGCAATTCTATAGTCCTCATGTTGGCCTGCTTTCAGGATATTCAAAGGTTCACTCACATGTTTGAGCTTACTGCCATTGACACCACTGTACTCATCCTTGGGCCCATATCCCTATTCACTTTCACCTCTATTCCTATATGAACAGCAATCAGAGGGCAAGGTGAGTCCCTGGGAAAACACAGGAACTGGATGTGTATGTATTTGGGGGCATATATTTTAAAATTAATTTTTAAAATGTGTATGACATAATGTACTTTATGATGTTTTTTCCCTATAATTTCAAGTGTGGCAATATTCTCAGTAGGTCATGTTTGATATACCTACAAGAGGTGCTTTCTGTTCAGTCGCTAAGTCGTGTCCGACTCTTTGTGACCCCATGAATCAGAGCACGCCAGGCCTCCCTGTCCATCACCAACTCCCAGAGTTCACTCAGACTCACGTCCATCGAGTCAGTGATGCCATCCAGCCATCTCATCCTCTCTCCTGCCCCCAATCCCTCCCAGCATCAGAGTCTTTTCCAATGAGTCAACTCGTCTCATGAGGTGGCCAAAGTACTGGAGTTTCAACTTTAGCATCAGTCCTTCCAAAGAAATCCCAGGGCTGATCTCCTTCAGAATGGACTGGTTGGAATCTCCTAGCAGTCCAAGGGACTCTCAAGAGTCTTCTCCAACACCACAGTTCAAAAGCATCAATTCTTTGGCGCTCAGCTTTCTTCCCAGTCCAGCTCTCACATCCATACATGACCACTGGAAAAACCATAGCCTTGACTAGATGGACCTTTGATGGCAAAGTAATGTCTCTGCTTTTCAATATGCTATCTAGGTTGGTCATAACTTTCCTTCCAAGGAGTAAACGTCTTTTAATTTCATGGCTGCAGTCACCATCTGCAGTGATTCTGGAGCCCAGAAAAATAAAGTGGAAAACCACTAGACCATTCAGGTATGACCTAAATCAAATCCTTTATGATTATACAGTGGAAGTGAGAAATAGATTTAAGGGACTAGATCTGATAGATAGAGTGCCTGATGAACTATGGACTGACGTTCATGACTTTGTACAGGACACAGGGATCAAGACCATCCCCATGGAAAAGAAATGCAAAAAAGCAAAATGGCTGTCTGGGGAGGCCTTACAAATAGCTGTGAAAAGAAGGAAAAGCAAAGGAAAAAAGGAAAGATATAAGCATCTGAATGCAGAGTTCCAAAGAACAGCAAGAAGAGATAAGAAAGCCTTCTTCAGTGATCAATGCAAAGAAATAGAGGAAAACAACAGAAGGGGAAAGACTAGAGATCTCTTCAAGAAAATTTCATGGTCAAGGGAACATTTCATGCAAAGATGGGCTCGATAAAGGACAGAAATGGTATGGACCTAACAGAAGCAGAAGATATTAAGAAGAGGTGGCAAGAATACACAGAAGAACTGTGTAAAAAGATCTTCACAACCCAGATAATCATGATGGTGTGATCACTCATCTAGACCAGACATCGTGGAATGTGAAGTCAAGTGGGCCTTGGAAATCATCACTACGAACAAAGCTAGTGGAGGTAATGGAATTCCAGTTGAGCTATTTCAAATCCTGAAAGATGATGCTGTGGAAGTGCTCATTCAATATGCCAGCAAATTTGGAAAACTCAGCAGGGGCCACAGGACTGAAAAAGGTCAGTTTTCATTCCAATCCCAAAGAAAGGCAATGCCAAAGAATGCTCAAACTACCACACAATTGCACTCATCTCACATGCTAGTAAAGTAATGCTCAAAATTCTCCAAGCCAGGCTTCAGCAATACATGAATTGCGAACTTCCTGATGTTCAAGCTGGTTTTAGAAAAGGCAGAGGAACCAGAGATCAAATTGCCAACATCCTCTGGATCATCAAAAAAGCAAAAGAGTTCCGAAAAATATCTATTTCTGCTTTATTAACTGTGCCAAAGCCTTTGACTGCGTGGATCACAATAAACTGTGGAACATTCTGAAAGAGATGGGAATACCAGACCACCTGACCTGCCTCTTGAGAAATCTGTATGCAGGTCAGGAAGCAACAGTTAGAACTGGACATGGAACAACAGACTGGTTCCAAATAGGAAAAGCAGTACATCAAGGCTGTATATTGTCACCCTGCTTATTTAACTTATATGCAGAGTACATCATGAGAAACACTGGACTGGAAGAAGCACAAGCTGGAATCAAGATTGCTGGGAGAAATATCAATAACCTCAGATATGCAGATGACACCACGGCAGAAAGTGAAGAGGAACTAAAAAGCCTCTTGATGAAAGTGAAAGTGGAGAGGGGAAAAGTTGGCTTAAAGCTCAACATTCAGAAAATGAAGATCATGGCATCTGGTCCCATCACTTCATGGGAAATAGATAGGGAAACAGTGGAAACAGTGTCAGACTTTATTTTTTTGGGCTCCAAAATCACTGCAGATGGTGACTGCAGCCATGAAATTGAAAGACGCTTACTCCTTGGAAGGAAAGTTATGACCAACCTAGATAGCATATTGAAAAGCAGAGACATTACTTTGTCATCAAAGGTCCGTCTAGTCAAGGCTATGGTTTTTCCAGTGGTCATGTATGGATATGAGAGTTGGACTGTGAAGAAAGCTAAGCGCCAAAGAATTGATGCTTTTGAACTGTGGTGTTGGAGAAGACTCTAGAGAGTCCCTTAGACTGCAAGGAGATCCAACCAGTCCATTCTGAAGGAGATCAGCCCTGGGATTTCTTTGGAAGGACTGATGCTAAAGCTGAAACTCCAGTAACTTTGGCCACCTCATGAGACGAGTTGACTCATTGGAAAAGACTCTGATGCTGGGAGGGATTGGGGGCAGGAGAGAGGATGAGATGGCTGGATGGCATCACTGACTCGATGGACATGAGTCTGAGTGAACTCTGGGAGTTGGTGATTGACAGGGAGGCCTGGCGTTTTGCGATTCATGGGGTCGCAAAGAGTTGGACACGACTGAGTGACTGAACTGAACTGTGGTCCTAGTGTGATTAGATTGACTAGTTTTCTGTGAGTATGGCAGTGTGTCTGCCCTCTGATGCCCTTTTGCAACACCTACCGTCTTACTTAGGTTTCTCTTACCTTGGACGTGAGGTATCTCTTCACGGCTGCTTCAGCATAGCGCAGCCGCTGCTCCTTGCCTTGGTCGAGGGGTATCTCCTCACCGCCGCCTCTTCTGACCTTGAACGTGGAATAGCTCCTCTAGGCCCTCCTGCGCTCACACAGCCACCGCTCCTTGGAGGTGGGGTTGCCCCTCCGGGCTGTGGCCCCTGGCCTCAGGCGTGGGGTAGGTCCTCTTGGCTGTGCTAAATGCGCCAGTCTAATGGTGTATAAAAAAATAAATAATGTTCTGTCCTGGTCAGAGTGTACATTCAGATCAGATCAGATCAGTCGCTCAGTCGTGTCCGACTCTTTGCGACCCCATGAACCGCAGCACGCCAGGCCTCCCTGTCCATCACCAGCTCTCGGAGGTCACTCAGACTCACACCCATCAAGTCAGTGATGCCATCCAGCCATCTCATCCTCTGTCGTCCCCTTCTCCTCCTGCCCCCAATCCCTCCCAGCATCAAAGTCTTCTCCAATGAGTCAACTCTTCGCATGAGGTGGCCAAAATACTGGAGTTTCAGCTTGAGCATCATTCCCTCCAAAGAAATTCCAGGATTGATCTCCTTCAGAATGGACTGGTTGGATCTTCTTGCAGTCCAAGGGACTCTCAAGAGTCTTCTCCAACACCACAGTTCAAAAGCATCAATTCTTCGGCGCTCAGCCTTCTTCACAGTCCAGCTCTCACATCCATACATGACCACAGGAAAGACCATAGCCTTGACTAGGCGAACCTTTGTTGGTAAAGTAATGTCTCTGCTTTTGAATATGCTATCTAGGTTGGTCATAACTTTCCTTCCAAGGAGTAGGCGTCTTTTAATTTCATGGCTGCAGTCACCATCTGCAGTGATTTTGGAGCCCAGAAAAATAAAGTCTGACACTGTTTCCACTGTTTCTCCATCTATTTCCCATGTAGTGATGGGACCAGATGCCATGATCTTCGTTTTCTGAATGTTGAGCTTTAAGCCAACCTTTTCACTCTCCACTTTCACTTTCATCAAGAGGCTTTTTAGCCCCTCTTCACTTTCTGCCATAAGAGTGGTGTCATCTGCATATCAATTACCTGAATATAAATTAATTGCCTCAATTTACCAATGGTTTCAGTTTGCTCCAGAATATTTATTACTGTGGGCCTAACATCACTGAACTGAAGATTTCTTGAGATGGTAACAAGGTTGAGAGGTACTCTCACCTCACGTGACAATGCTATGAACAGTGGCTTTCAGGAGCATCTGGAGAAGCTTTAATCATTTTACAATTACTCTAGGCCTTCTCTTTATTCCCAAAAGTGGTGGCTGTATTCTTATCTTTCTCTTTTCCCTTTAGTGCTTACATTTGCTAACTTTAGTTTGACCGCTGCTGCTGCTGCTGCTGCTAAGTCGCTTCAGTCGTGCCTGACTATGTGCGACCCCATAGACAGAAGCTCACCAGGCTCTCCCGTCCCTGGGATTCTCCAGGCAAGAACACTGGAGTGGGTTGCCATTTCCTTCTCCAATGCATGAAAGTGAAAAGTGAAAGTGAAGTCGCTCAGTCATGTCCAACTCTTAGTGACCCCATGGACTGGAGCCTGCCAGGATCCTCCGTCCATGGGATTTTCCAGGCAAAAGTACTGGGGTGGGGTGCCATTGCCTTCCCCAAGTAGCTCTTAAATACTCCTTTCACCTTATTCCAAGTCCAGGCTTTCCCCCTCAACAGATTTTGCTCTTTTTCACCTTTGCTGTAAACCTCAAACCAGGGTCCAGTGCAGACTTACACAATAATTCTATATGATGCGTTACCATTTCCAGGTCCTTTCCAGCTCCCTGTCAGGGACAGTGAAGACTCTGAGATTAGGCAGGGGAAACATTACTTTTAACAAAAATACCAAATGCAAAGGAAATGAGTCTGGACAAGAGGTGAGTCTGTGAGGTTCAAGTTTACAGTTGTGATGAGGTTCTTAAGAATTGCTGCTTATTACCTGAGGGCTTCTTCTTTCCTATAGATACCTTGCCAGTTCTAAAAGGATTTTCCCATATACTTCATGGTCAGTACTAAAGGCTGTATTTTGCGGGTGAGAGAGGATGGCAGGGGCAAAGACGTTCAGCCTTGCTCTCATTAGTCAAACACCTTGGTTGTTTCCTTTTGTATTTTAAAGTGAAGATAAAGATGCTTATATGGTCCTTGAAGTCTTTTACATTTATCAATTTTTAAAAATTCCATGAAACAAGAAAAAATCTGAAATCAACAACCTAATATACCACCTAAAAGAATTAGAAAAACAAAATCCAAAGTCAGCAAAAAGAGGGAATAATGAGATCAGACAAGAAATAAAATAGAGA
Source organism: Tragelaphus eurycerus (assembly GCA_935064755.1). Classification (NCBI taxonomy): domain Eukaryota; kingdom Metazoa; phylum Chordata; class Mammalia; order Artiodactyla; family Bovidae; genus Tragelaphus; species Tragelaphus eurycerus. The sequence goes on from CAKXYN010000051.1 coordinate 5,093,549, forward strand.
TCAGAAAAATAACATGGAAGATAAATAAAACCAAGATCTGTTTTATTTTTTTTGAAAGGATAAAGAAAATCAACAAACCTCTAGCCAGGCTCACTGAGAAGAAAAGGGAAAGGCCCCAAATAAACAAAAGAAATGAAAGAGAAGCAATAACAAGTGATGCCCCAGAAATACAAACTTCAAAAACAAACTTATGGTTACCAAAAGGAAAAGGTAGCAGGAGGGATAAATCAGGAGTTTGGAATTAACATATACACACTACTATATACAAAATATATAATCAACAAGGACCTACAGTGTAGCACAGGGAACTCTGCTCAATATTCTGTAATAATGTATAGGGAAAAGAATCTGGACATGAATAGATATATGTGTGTGTTTATCAATCACTTTGCTCTACACCTGAAACTGATACTACATTGTAAATCAACTAAACTTCAATATAAAATTTAAAAATTTAATCATAATAAAATAATATGAATGGTTATATGCCAACAAATTGGAAAACTTAGAAGGAATGGACAAACCTCTAGAAACACAGTCTGCCAAAACTAAGTCAAGAAGAAACAGATCATTTGAACAGATCCCCCCTACGTTCTCCTGTTGGTAACCATAAGTTTGTTTTTGAAGTTTGTATTTCTGGGGTATCACTTATTATTGCTTCTCTTTCATTTCTTTTGTTTATTTGGGTCTTCTCTCTTTTGTCTGATTGCTAGAAAGGAAATAGAATCTGTACTAGATAAACAAAAAACTCCCTGCAAACAAAAGTCTAGGACCAGATGGCTTCACTGGGGAATTCTACCAAACATACAAAGAATATACCTGTCCTTCTCAAATTATTCCAAAAGATGGAAGAGGAGGCAACACTCCCAAAGTCATTCTATGAAGCCACCAGCACCCTATACTAAAACCAGACGAAGACACTACAAAAAAAAAAAAAAAAAAGATTACAGGTCAATATCTTTGATGAAATTAGATGCAAAAATCTTCAACAAAATATTAGCAAACTGAACCCAATGATACACAAGAAGGATCACACGCCATGATCAAGTTGGATTCATCCCAGGGTCACAAGCCTGCTTCAAAATATGCAAATCAATCAATGTGATACACCACATTAACAACAACAAAAACAAAAGCCACACGATCATCTCAATAGATGCAGGAAAAAAATAATCATTTCAATAGATGCATAAAAAAGTATTTGGTAAAACTCAACATCCATTCATGATAAAAACTCTCACTGAAATGAGTATACAGAGAACATATATCAGCATAATAAAAGCCACTTGTGACAAACCCACAGCCAACATAATACACAATGGTGAAAAGCTGAGAGCCTTTAGGCTAAATTCTGGAAAAAGAGACTGATGCCCCATCTCATCACTTCTATTGAACAGAGTATTGGAAATCCTAGCTACAGCAACCAGACAAGAAAAAGAAATAAGAGGTATCCAAATTGAAAGGAAGAGGAAAACTGCCACTATATGCAGATGACCTGATACTATATATGGAAAACCTTAAAGACTCCACACAAAAACTATTAGAATACATGAATTCAGCAAGATAGTAGGATACAAGATTAATATACAGAAATCTATTGAATTTCTTTATACGAACAGTGAAGTATGAGAAGGAAACAGTTAAAAAAAAAGAGAGAGAGAGTCCCACTTAAAGTCACATCAAAAAATAAAATACCTAGGAATAAACCTGACCAAGGATGTAAATGACATATATGCTAAAAATCATAAAACAGTGATAAAGGAAACTGAACATGATTCAAAGAAATGGAAAGGAGCCTTAACGCTCTTGGACTGAAAGAATTAATATGGTTAAAATGGCCATACTACTCAAAGTAATCTACAGATTTAATGCTGCTGCTGCTGTTGCTAAGTCGCTTCAGTCATGTCTGACTATGCAACCCCATAGACAGCAGCCCACCAGGCTCCCCTGTCCCTGGGCTTCTCCAGGCAAGAACACTGGAGTGGGTTGCCATTTCCTTCTCCAATGCAGGAAAGTGAAAAGTGAAAGTGAAGTCGCTCAATCATGTCCGACTCTTAGTGACCCCATGGACTGCAGCCCACCAAGCCCCTCCGTCCATGGGATTTTCCAGGCAAGAGTACTGGAGTGGGGTGCCATGCCCTCCTCCATGCGATCTTCCCAACTAGGGACGGGATCCACAACCTCTGCAACTCCTGCACTGGCAGGCAGCTTCTTTACCAACAGCACCACCTGGTAAGTCCTCAGACATACATTGTGGCAATATTTTCTTAGATGCAACTCCTAAGGCAAAAGAAATAAAAGGAACCTATTCCAACTTACAATCTTTTGCACAGCAAAGGAAACAATCAACAAAAGGAAAAGACAACCCTTTAAAGCTGAAAATATTTACAAATGATGCGACCAACAAGGGCTTAATTTCTAAAATTTACAAAAAACTTATATAACTCAATATCAGAAAAACAAACAGCCAGTCAAAAAAAAATGGACAGAAGACCTAAATAGATATTTCTCCAAAGAAGAAGTACAGATGGGCAACAGTGCAGGAAAAGATGCTCAACATTGCTAATTATTAGAGAAATGCAAATCAAAACCAAAATGAGATATCACCTCATAACAAACAGAAGGTTTATCATCAAAAAGTCTAAAAATAAAAAATGCTGGAGAGGGTGTGAATAAAAAAGAACCCTCCTACACTGTTGGTGGGAATGTAAATGGGTGCAGCCTCTATGGAGAACAGCATGGAGGTCCCTTAAAATCTAAAAATAGAGCTACCTTATGATCCAGAAATCCTACTCTTGAACATATATCTGGAAAAGGTTAAAGCTCTAATTCAAAAAGATGCATGTACCCCAATGTTTATAGCACCACTATTTATAATAGCCATGGAAACTATTAGAACGATTTATAAAAGACATGGAAATGATCGAAGTGCCCATCAACAGAAAACTGGCTTAAGAAGATGTGGCATGTACATACATAGACAATGGAATATTACTCAGCCATAAAAAGAGTGAAATATTGTCATTTGCAACAACATGGACAGACCTAGAGATCATCATACTAACTGAAGTAGTTTAGTTCAGTTCAGTCACTCAGTCGTGTCCAATTCTTTGCGACCCCGTGAACTTCAGCACGCCAGGCCTCCCTGTCCATCAGCAACTCCCAAAGTTTACCCAAACTCATGTGCATTGAGTCAGTGATGCCAACCAACCATCTCATCCTCTGTCGTCCCCTTCTTCTCCTGCCCACAATCCCTCCCAGCATCAGAGTCTTTTCAAATGAGTCATTTCTTCACATCAAGTGGCCAAAGGATTAGAATTTCAGCTTCAACATCAGTCCTTCCAGTGAACACTCAGGACTGATTTCCTTTAGGATGGATTGATTGGAACTCCTTGCAGTCCAAGGGACTCTCAAGAGTTTTTTCCAACACCATAATTCAAAAGCATCCATTCTTTGGCAATCAGCTTTCTATATAATCCAACTCTCACATCCATATATGACTACTGGAAAAACCATAGCCTTGACTAGACAGACCTTCGTTGGCAAAGCAAATTCCCTGCTTTTTAATAGGCTGTTTAGGTTGGTCATAACTTTCCTTCCAAGGATTAAGCATCTTTTAATTTCATGGCTGCAGTCACCATCTGCAGTGATTTTAGAGCCCCCAAAAATAAAGTCAGCCACTGTTTCTCCATCTAGTTGCCATGAAATGATGGGGCCAGATGCCATAATCTTAGTTTTCTGAATGTTGAGCTTTAAGCCAACTTTTTCACTCTCCTCTTTCACTTGCATCAAGAGGCTGTTTGGTTCTTCTTCACTTTCTGCCATAAGGGCGATGTCATCTGCATATCTGAGGTTATTGATATTTCTCCTGGCAATCTTGATTCCAGCTTGTGCTTCATCCAGCCCAGCGTTTCTCATGATGTATACTGCATATAAGTTAAATAAGCAGGCTGACCATATACAACCTTGATGTACTTTTTTTCTATTTGGAACCAGTCTGTTGTTCCATGTGCAGTTCTAACTGTTGCTTCCTGACCTGCATACAGGTTTCTCAAGAGGAAAGTCAGGTGCTCTGGTATTCCCATCTCTTTCAGAATTTTCCACAGTTTATTGTGATACACACAGTCAAAGGCTTTGGCATAGTCAATAAAGCAGAAATAGATATTCTATTGGAATTCTCTCACTTTTTCGATAATTCAGTGTATGTTGGCAATTTGATTTCTGATTCTTCTGCCTTTTCTAAAACCAGCTTGAACATCTGGAATTTCATCATTCACGTATTGCTGAAGCCTGGCTTGGAGAATTTTGAGCATTACTTTGCTAGCGTGTGAATGAATGCAATTGTGCAGTAGTTTGAGCATTCTTTGGCATTGCCTTTCTTTGGGATTGGAGTAAAAACTGACCTTTTTCAGTCCTGTGGCCACTGCTGAGTTTTCCAAATTTGCTGGCATATTGAGTACAGCACTTTCACAGCATCATCTTTTAGAATTTGAAATAGCTCAAATGGAATTCCATTACCTCCACTAGCTTTGGGTAGTGATTGCTTTCTAAGGCCCACTTGACTTCACATTCCAGGATGTCTGGCTCTAGGTAAGTGATCACACCATTGTGATTATCTGGGTCTTTTCTGTAGAGTTCTTCTGTGTATTCTTGCCACCTCTTCTTAATATCTTCTGCTTCTGTTAGGTCTATACCATTTCTGTCCTTTATTGAGGCCATCTTTGCATGAAATATTCTCTTGGTATCTCTAGTTTTCTTGAAGAGATCTCTAGTCTTTCGCATTCTATTGTTTTCCTCTATTTCTTTGCATTCATCACTGAGTAAGGCTTTCTTATCTCTCCTTGCTACTCTTTAGAACTCTGCATTCAAATGGGTATATCTTTCCTTTTCTCCTTTGCTTTTAGCTTATCTTCTTTTCACAGCTATTGTAAGGCCTCCTCAGACAGTCATTTTGCTTTTTTGCATTTATTTTCCATCCCTGTCTCCTGTACAATGTCACGAACCTCCATCCATAGTTCATCAGACACTCTGTCTATCAGATCTAGTCCCTTAAATCTATTTGTTCCTTCCACTGTATAATCTTAGAGATTTGATTTAGGTCATACCTGAATGGCCTAGTGGTTTTCCCTACTTCCTTCAATTTAAGTCTGAATTTGGCAATAAGGAGTTCATGATCTGAGCCACAGTCAGCTCCTGGTCTTGTTTTTGCTGACTGTATAGAGCGTCTCCATCTTTGGCTGCAAAGAATATGATCAATCTGATTTTGGTCATCTGGTGATGTCCATGTATAGAGTCTTCTCTTGTGTTGTTGGAAGAGGGTGTTTGCTATTACCAGTGCATTCTCTTGGCAAAACTCTATTAGCCTTACCCTGCTTCATTCTGTACTCCAAGGCCAAATTTGCCTGTTACTCCAGGTGTTTCTTGACTTTCTACTTTTGCATTCCAGTCCCCTATAATGAAAAGGACATCTTTTTTGGGGTGTTAGTTCTAAAAGGTCTTGTAGGTTTTCATAGAACCATTCAACTTCAGCTTCTTCAGCATTACTGGTTGGGGCATAGACTTGGATTACTGTGATATTGAATGGTTTGCCTTGGAAACGAACAGAGATCATTCTGTCATGTTTGAGACTATATCCAAGTACTGCATTTCAGATTCTTTTGTTGACTATGATGGCTACTCCATTTCTTTTAAGGGGTTCTTGCCCATAGTAGTAGATACAATGGTCATCTGAGTTAAATTCACTCATTCCAGTCCATTTTAATTAGCTGATTCCTAAAATGTCGACGTTCACTCTTGCCATCTCCTGTTTGACCACTTCCAATTTGCCTTGATTTATGGACCCAACGTTCCAGGTTCCTATGCAATATTGCTCTTTACAGCATCAGACTTTACTTCCATCACCAGTCACATCTACAACTGGGTGTTGTTTTTGCTTTGGCTCCATCTCTTCATTCTTTCTGGAATTATTTCTCCATTGATCTCCAGTAGCATATTGGGCACTTACCAACTTGGGTCGTTCATCTTTCTGTGTCCTATATTTTTGCCTTTTCATACTGCTCATGGGGTTCTCAAGGCAAGAATACTGAAGTGGTTTGCCATTCCCTTTTCCAGTGGACCACATTTTGTCAGAACTCTCCACTATGACCCATCTGTCTTGGGTGGCCGTACACAGCATGGCCTAGTTTCATTGCGTTAGACAAGGCTGTGGTCCGTGTGCTTAGATTGGTAGTTTTCTGTGACTGTGGTTTCAGTCTGTCTGCCCTCTGATGCCCTCTCTTAGTGCCTACCGTCTCATGTGGTTTCTCTTAGCGTGGACGTGGGGTATCTCTTCATGGCTGCTCCAGCAAAGCGCAGCCACTGCTCCTTACCTTGAACGTGGGGTATCTCCTCTCGGCTACTCACGGCTCCAGCGCCATACAGCCACCACTCGCCACTCCCCGCTCCCATGTATGTCAAAGACAAATATCATGATATCAGTTATATGTGGAATCTAAAAAATAAACTAAATAAATCTATATACAAACAGAAACAGACTCACAGCCATAGAAAACGGATGTATAGTACCAAAGGGGAAAGGGGATTGAGGGAGAGAGAAACTAAGAGTATGAGACTAACCGATACACACTATTATGCATAAAATATATAAGCATCAAAGATTTGCTTTATAATTCCAGGGTCTATATTCAATATCTTGTACTAACCTACACTGGAAAATAATCTGAAAATACATATATATGTAATTGAATCACTTTACTGTACACCTGAAACTAACACAATATTGTAAATCAACTCTACTTCAATTAAAAACAAACTCCATGGAGAAACGGTGTGTGTGTGTGTGTGTGTGTGTGTGTGTGTGTGAATTTCCTAAAGGCCACAGTTCTATCAAATTTGACAACTCCAAGTAATCCTACAAGAATCCAGATCAATAAAGAAAATACACACTTCACTGTTACTAGATTTGAGGAGGGTGGCGTGGCATCTATGAGGGTCTTATTCAGGTTATTTCAGAACTGACTGTTCACAGAGTTCAGACGGGTGCTGGGTTTCATACATTGTACTCCCTGAACACAGGGCAGGAGAAACCCGGCCTGTACGACTGTGTGAGTATGAGTGAGCAGTGACCACCATCCTTATGGAAATCTCTCTGGAGGGTACAGAAAGCAGAGCAAAGTTTACCACATCTTTTAAAAAATATTTAGTTTTATTTATTTGGCTGCACCAGGTCTTAGCTGTGGCATGTAGGATCTAGTTCCCTGACCAGGGACTGAACCCAGGCCCCCTGCCTTGGGAGTGTGGAATCTTAGCCACTGGACCACCAGGGAAGTCTCTACCACATCTTAATTCTGTGTCCTGTTCCAGGAAGACAACAGAAACAAGATGGAGCAGAAGATGAAGGACTGGCAGAGTCCTGGGAGTAGAGGGAAGGAATAAACAAGACAGTATGTGGAGCAACAGTAGCAAGTAAAGCAGGCGGCAGTGACAGAGAAAGGGGAAGATCAGGAGCTCATGGAATAAAAAGAAAGGACACAAACAGATGAAAACAAGGGATTGAGGAAAGGCCAAGAGTACAAAGAGGAGAGGAGAAAAGGAAGAAGGAGGGGGAGGCAGCAAGGCACACAGAAAGTGAGTGCCAAGTCCTGGGTTGAAGGAACAGCAGGTGGGTCATTCATGGTACAATGACCTGTCCTGCAGATATCGAGAAGGCATTTGAGTCACACTCTTTTCTGCATTTCATGCTACATCTATTTGATTCTGATCTACTGTTACTCAAAACTGCTCATGAAGACAGAAGCCAGACTTGGAAGGTGAGCATGGTGTGTCCCCCCTGGGGCTTAAGTGAATCTAGCCCTGAGGGCCCCCAGAAGCCCTGGGTGGGAAAGCAAACCACCATGGATAAGCAGTCCCAGGAGGGAGCACAGTGTTCCAAGTTACTACAGAGACACCAAGGCTGTGTTTCCGGTCTGTTGGCCAAAGTCGAGGGTTCCATGCCAGGGCACTCAGAGAAGGCAAAGGGCTCAGAGTTTGTGAGCTCCTCCTAAAGGAGGTATTTTTGCTGGAAAGTCCACTCAGGAGTGTAACCATGGTATTTTTTCCTTGCGAAGACAATTTGGATTTCCCCTCAGGAGATCTGACCATTTTCAGAGGAAAGAGAAAGGATGGTATGGCACTCAGGAATACGTGTGCGGTGGGGGAATGGGTTTTCGTATTGAACAAGGACCTGTCAGACTCCAGGCACCCTGCATGTTCTCTCAGACAGAGGAGGGTAGAGGACCTTCCACTTTCTAAGGAGATACGCATGGGGCCAAGTTGGTAGGACTTCATGTGCTCTCTTCTCACAGGGTCGAATTCTAGAATAAAGCAGTAATAGCTAAGTGGAAAGAGATGCATGCAGCCCTCATGTCTCGGAACTCAAGATCCCACTCATGTACCTCCAGCAACGTCTTAAAATAACAAAATGTGCAGTGCCAATGCGCCCACACCCAGGACCACAACCACCTGACCTGGGTGAATTCTCACCCGTGAGAACCCAATGTTGAAACAGAGCAAAGCACCCTGCGTTCTTAACAGACCCCTCCCCGCAACTTCTAAATAACAATCCAGTGGTGTAACACTGCATGCGAGCAGGCCTGCCCCAGCACTTCGATGAGACGCAGGAGGGTGCAGAGACCACCAGGAAAGGTGGGAGGCGGGAGTGTGGGGGAGGTGGAAGGGTTTAGGAAAAGACCTCTCTGCAGTTTTCCTGTCTTTAATGATGCAATAGTGACAGAATGCAGATAAATAATTCTAGTGACTTATATTGCTTTAGAGTCCTCAACTATGAGATGCAGATAGTCACAGAACTTCTTTTACAGGATTACTGACAAGGTTACATACTTAATGCACGGAATTCAGTTGAGGTTATGCCTGAAACTGAGGAAACGCTCAATAAATTTGGATTTCTACTGTATACTCCATGGCTAATAGTTTTTGTTACTAACATTGGTCTAAGAAATAAGGATCGATCTCTTTTACACCTCACAATACTCATAGAAATATATATTTATCCCCCAAATTTACAAGTATCTTTTCATTCCTAATTATAGTATTAATTTCAATTATACTGCTAGTCATAGATGGAGGAGACTGGTGGGCTGCAATCCACAGGGTGGCTAAGAGTCGGACACGACTGGGCGACTTCACTTTCACTTTTCACTTTCATGCATTGGAGAAGGACATGGCAACCCACTCCAGTGTTCTTGCCTGGAGAAACCCAGGGACGGGGGAGCCTGGTGGGCTGCCGTCTATGGGGTTGCACAGAGTTGGACATGACTGAAGCGACTTAGCAGCAGCAGCTAGTATAAAAATAAAAAAATAATATCAGTGCATCATGGTAGTGGTGGTTCAGTCGCTAAATCATGTCCAATTCTTGTGACCCCATGCTGGTAGCCCACCAGGCTCCTCTGTCCATGGGATTTTCTAGCCAAGAATATTGGAGTCGGTTGCCATTTCATAACTATCCCAATTTTGTACATATTAAAAGCCAACAACAGGATTCACCAGGGTATGCAGTATTAATCATCGTTATACTGTTATTTAATGCAAATTAACAATGTGCTGCGGGGAAGGCAATGGCACCCTACCCCAGTACTTTTGCCTGGAAAATCCCATGGACGGAGGAGCCTGGTAGGCTGCAGTCCATGGGGTCGCTAAGAGTCAGACAGGACTGAGCGACTTCACTTTCACTTTTCACTTTCATGCATTGGAGAAGGAAATGGCAACCCACTCCAGTGTTCTTGCCTGGAGAATCCCAGGGACAGGGGAGCCTGGTGAGCTTCTGTCTATGGGGTCGCACAGAGTCGGACACGACTGAAGTGACTTAGCAGCAGCAGCAGCAACAATGTGCTGAAATCATCACATGGGCTTCCCAGGTGGCTCTAGAGGTAAAGAACCCACCTGCCAATGCATGAAAGGTAAGAAACTTGGGTTCGATCCCTGGGTCAGAAAGATCCCCTGGAAGGGGAAATGGCAACCCACTCCAGTATTCTTGCCTGGAGAATCCCACAGACAGAGGAGCCTGGTGGGCTATGGTCCATAGGGTTGCAGAAAGTTGGACATGACTGAAGCAACTTAGACACACACACACACACACACACACACGAGTAAATCATCCCCCTTTCCTAAAGGGAAACCAATATTCCCAAAGAGAATGCCAGCATCCTTATGACTACTTCCTTGGCCCTGGTTATGAGGGTCCCAGGATAAGAAAGAACTCTGTAGGATGTCACAAATTGCAGAGATTAATCCCCACAGTCATTATTTCCCATTTTCCTTCAAAGTTGGCCATACATTTTCTTGGACATAGGACTTGTCCCTACACCCTTATCCTGTGCTGGCCTCTCTGCAGACTGAGGACATGCCCTGGTCTTTCCCTTTCCTCTGAGAATGCCCAAGTCCAGGCAAGCACAGAGCCAAAACATACCCCCAACAAACAACATGCAATCTTTTTAGGCTATAACCACACACCCTGCCTTTGGCCTCAGGAGAAAGTCACAATTAAGTTAAGGATCAACTGCTTGTCCCCATGTTCTCTTTCAGGGCCTCTCAGTGCCACCAATGAACTCATCTGACTTCACCTGCAAAAACAAGGGGTTAGAAAAGGTACATTGTATTCTGTGGTGATGTAATAGTCAGAGATATCAGTGCAGTGACAATTCATGTCTATTTCACTATATACTCAGAAACACAGATGCAGCAATAATTATAGTTATGCTTAATACAAAGTTAGCTATATGTATAATCTACTTATTAAATAGAAATTTATTGAATACTTATTTATTCATTTGTTTGTTTCTTGGCTCTGTTTCCTGAGCAGACCTAGAAGCACTGACACCCTGAAAACAATGAGCACATTTAGTGCCCAGATTGTGGTTTCCAAACACCATTATCCATTAAAAAGAAATCAGAGTCCTTTAGAAAAAGGGTTGAATACAGGTCTGGGGCAGGTAAAACTGAAGATGACCTCATCTATGTTAAAAGGACACAGCAATCAATATGAAAGGACTCCCAATATCCAAGGCTGGAAAAATTTTCCTAGAAAACTACAGAACAACTGGAACAATTAAAATATGGGACAAATTTTCTAGAAAAATAAATACATAATATTGAATTTTACCTCAAAGAGCAAAATAAACATCCATCAGCCCATACCAATAAAATATTGAATAAACTAAATAAATGGGAAGAGGGAAAGAATATTCCATCTGGGAGAATTCCAAATAACGTGTTCACACCTGCCTTCTAAGAAGTGGAAATTCATTTACTTCCCCTTAAGTATGAGGTGGACTTGCTATATCCCAAAGAATAGAATATAGAAAGAAGAAAACGGTGATTTTATAACAGAGAAATAGAGAAGAAACCATCTTAACCAAGCAATCAAGACTAATGTCAGCAGTGATAATTTTTACTGATATCACACTTGTCCTGACATAATGCAATGAGAAAATAACTCTACCTCTGAGTATACTTTAGAAATATACTTTTTCTCTTTTCAAAGTGAAATTTACTTAAATATGTAATGATTGCATTATATTTAAATTACAATTCTTTGTAAATCTGTTATAACACTGTAGTTGTTGTTCTTGTTTAATCTCTAAGTTGTGTCTGACTCTTTTGTGACTCCATCTCAGCTCATGGGTTTTCCAGGCCAGAATACTGGAGTGAGTGGCCATTTCCTTCTCCAGGGCATCTTCCTGACCTAGGGCTCGAATCCACATCTCCTGCATTGGCAGGCAGATTCTTTACCACTGAGCTACCAGGGAAGCCCCTGTTATACTAAATTTATATGACTATATCTATAATCTCTAACTTTAATGCAATAAATAAATAAATAAATGCTGACAGTTACAGATTTGCCCTCATTTTGTTGTTGAAGCTTCTCATCTAGTATCCACTAAGTTAATGCAAAAAAATTAATCTCAAAATTTGACTACTGGGGTGTAGGGGTCTTGCCTTCTGGTGTTTCAGAATGTTGGATGAGAATGTGACCAAACGAAGTTCTTCCCTATGAGACTGCAATTCACACTGTTAATGACAGGAGACGAAGAGGTCTAAACCTTCACGATGCATATACATGTTGAAAAATATTCTTAGTAATTTCCAGACTTTCTTATAAGCATGTTCCAAATTTCCTTCACACACTCTGAGCTCAGTTTTCATTTTTGCAAGCTAAGGCAGGAGTCCCTAACCTTTGGGCCACAACTGGTACCTCCTGTCAGATCAGCAGCGTGAGCTTAGAAATAAGGTGCACAGTGGGCTTCCCTGGTGGCTCAGCAATGAAGAAGTTGCCTGCCAATGCAGGAGATGCGAGTCTTTGCTCCCTGGGTTGAGAAGAGCCCCTGGAGAAGGAAATGACAACCCATTCCAGTATTCTTGAAATCCCAAGGACAGAGGAGCCTGGCGGGCTACTGTCCATAAGGTCGCAGAGTCAGACATGACTTAGCAACTAAACAACAATAACAAAGTGCTCAATAAATGTAATGCTCTTGAATTATCCTGAACCCCACCCTTTCCTGGTCTGTGGATAAACTGTCTTCCATGGAACTGGTCCCTGTTGCTCTTGAATCATCCTGAACCAACCCCCCCCACCCACCCCCGTCCTGATCTGTGGATAAACTGTCTTCCATGGAACTGGTCCCTGGTGCCAAAAAGGGTGGGGACCTCTGAGTGAAGGAGGTTTTAGGAATCTGTGTAGCACTTGGTGCATATCACCACTGCTTGTCAGGGAGGCGAGTAAGGCACACAGAGAATAAGGATCAGATCTACTAACCTAAGCGATCTGGGGATACGGCTCACTCCTGCTGCTGCCAGCACAACACTTCTGTGTGGACGTAACTATCCCTTGTTTGCACCTATGGTTCTATATTTATGCTTCAGGAATGCCTAACATTAGAGTGAAAAAGCAAAATGCAACAAGAACAACAAAGAGTTAAAGAAACTTAGTGGGCTTTGCCCTCAAGCCAGGCAATTGCCTTTCTAAAGATTATTTCCTGATCTTGGCCCTAAATGATTCACCTAAGAGAAAACAGACAGCAAGATAGCATCACTAACCCTGTGAATTCATTCATGACGCTGCACCAAATGTTACTAATCCCAGCCCCAGATGTGCGGCTACTTTGAAGGGTGATGAAGGGTGACGTTCTGGGGCTCTGTGGCTGGTGAGTTAGATGCTCTTCTTTGAAGATCTTTACAGATAAAATAAACAACTATTAATGAAATGATTAAATAGGGCCCGTGAAGATCCTCAGAGCCTGGGGTCTGGGTTTAGGCAAACAAACCGGTCCATTAGATTGTAAGTGACAGAAAACTAACTCAATGTAACTTAAGCAAAAGAGGAAGAATTTATGGGATCTTCCAATTGGGAAATTTGACACTGTCTCTGGCTTGAGACCTGGCTTGATGCAGAGACTCAGCAGCTCCAAGGCTCTGGTCCACCTCTTCACATCACACTCTTCTTGAGTCTTCTGGTATCTTTCCTTAGATGGGCTCCCTCCCCTCTGTCAGCTCAGCCACCCCACTGATAGAAGGCAGTCTTTGCTCTCTGCTGGCATAGAAAGTTCCAAGGAGACTGCCCCCCAGGGTCATGTGCCCTTCACTGATCAATCACTAAGGTCTGGGCTGAGATGCTCTGATTGGACTGGCTTGGCCCAAGCCTTGGCTCCTCTGTCCAGGGGAGGGTGGGGCCGGGTGATTCAGGGACCAGAGGGGCCACATGGGTGAGGGAGGAGAAGTTCCCGAAAAGAGAAGGGGAACACCACCTTCAGAAGACAGGAGATTGAAATCACAGCCTGGACAGCTCTCTGAAGTGACAATGTTGTCTGAGCAGAGAAACCCATGACCACAGGACGACCATCCGCCAGAGCCTAACAGAAGACCCCAGAGGGGCCTCCTGCGCGATCTGTGGCCATGGTAACATTCTGAGCAAGGTCTCCCCAGGCACAGCTATGCAGAGACGCCTCTCTGTCTGTTGGAGCCTTGTGGATCTGACCCCTCAACCTGGAGCTCCTCTCTCTTGCTCGGTGGGGACAGGCTTCCAGAAGTGACGCATGTATGTGACCCAGCCCTACCTACAGTTGATTGGTAAGAGACAAGTCTCAGATCTGAACTTGTCAGACATCAGATGAGGAACCTCGACCTGGGGCCACCAAGGCAGCTGTTCCTATGTGGCTGAACACAAAACGTAGGAATTTGAGAGCTTGCTGTGGCTTGGGTTTTCATTCAGAAACAAGAAAAGCTGGGGGCTCAGAAGTAACAGAGATATAGAGAGAGGTGTGGAGAGGGGTATAAAGACGCTTGGAGAGAGATGTAGGCAGAGGGAAAAGAAAGAGATCTCGGGATCTTTCCGGTTTCTGATTCCACCCCTCTTGAAGTTCAGCTGCTCTCCATCTGATGTGCCATGAGGTATGCTCTGATTTCTCCCCTCTCTTTCTAATGAGTTCACCAGAGTTCTCTTACTTTCAACCAGCATCCTAACCACCAGAGCAAGTGTGAGGAGACGGACCAGTGGGCAGGGAGGCTGTTTTCTAGGCACAGGACTATGACACAACACATCTCTGCAACACCCAGTCGGTCCTGGGGGTGCTGAGGCTGAGCAGTTTCACAAAACCCTTGAGCACCAAGCCAGACCACCACAGAAACATGTCAGATTTTAAGAACTGAGTGATGTTCTCCCTGAGCAGGCAGGAAAAAATGAACTCAAAACAGTCCTTGGCTGCTGGGATGTGGGACTTGTCCACTCCATCAAACTGAAAGAGGGCTGGGTAACCTGCAGGCAGTCCAGGTGGTTTTGCAAATCATCTTCAGTATTTCTTCAGATCTGTCTGGGGGCTATCTGGAAAACTAACGCAAGTCCCTCATTTCTGTTTCATCTAACTTGGAAGCCAGCACAGCAGAGCAGAGCAGAAAAGTGACAGGCATCCCTCAAAACCACTGCAAGGCCTATTAACAACCCTCAGATGCCTGAGGCAAAAATACTACCTTCAAAACATTCAGTAGATTGCTTAATGCCAGACAGCATTCCTAGGAGCCATCCTAAAGACAGGCTGACACCGCCTAAAACAGCTCCTGCCCTGGTCTTAATTCCTGGATCCTTGATGCTCCCATCCAAGTGGAATCTTCAATACCACCTGGCCAGCAACCTCAGATTCTAGTTCTGCATCCATCCTCCCGGCTCTTGATAACACATGACATCTAGGCACCTGCCATTGTATTGAGATATTGTCTCTATTTTCCTAGCAGGCTCAACCTGCCCCTAACTGGGATACATTATGACCTTTTCACTGGTATTGACTGGTGGTTCAGAGGTTAAAGTGTCTGCCTGCAATGTGGGAGACCTGGGTTCGATCCCTGGGTCAGAAAGAACCCCTGGGGAAGGAAATGGCAACCCACTCCAGTATTCTTGCCAGGAGAATCCCATGGACGGAGCAGCCTGATGGGCTATAGTCCATGGGGTGGTAAAGAGTCGGACACGACTGAGGCGACTTCACTTTCACTTTCACTTGGAAGACTCTGTGTTAGGGAAAATATTTGGTAGAATGTGACAAAAAGCATAGCACCAGGAGAAAATAATAGCAAATGAAGCAACAGACAAACAACTAATCTCAAAAATATACAAGCAACTTCTACAGCTCAATTCCAGAAAAATAAATGACCCAATCAAAAATTGGGCCAAAGAACTAAATAGACATTTCTCCAAAGAAGACATACAGATGGCTAACAAACACATGAAAAGATGCTCAACATCACTCATTATCAGAGAAATGCAAATCAAAACCACTATGAGGTACCATTTCACACCAGTCAGAATGGCTGCGATCCAAAAGTCCACAAGCAATAAATGCTGGAGAGGGTGCGGAGAAAAGGGAACCCTCTTACACTGTTGGTGGGAATGCAAACTAGTACAGCCACTATGGAGAACAGTATGGAGATTCCTCAAAAAACTGGGACTAGAACTGCCTTCAGATCAGATCAAATCAGTCGCTCAGTCATGTCCAACTCTTTGCGACCCCATGAACCACAGCACGCCAGGCCTCCCTGTCCATCACCAGCTCCCGGAGGTCACCCAGACTCATACCCATCGAGTCAGTGATGCCATCCAGCCATCTCATCCTCTGTCGTCCCCTTCTCCTCCTGCCCTCAATCCCTCCCAGCATCAGAGTCTTCTCCAATGAGTCAACTCTTCACATGAGGTGGCCAAAATACTGGACTTTCAGCTTTAGCATCATTCCTTCTAAAGAAATTCCAGGATTGATCTCCTTCAGAATGGACTGGTTGGATCTTCTTGCAGTCCAAGGGACTCTCAAGAGTCTTCTCCAACACCACAGTTCAAAAGCATCAATTCTTCGGCGCTCAGCCTTCTTCACAGTCCAGCTCTCACATCCATACATGACCACAGGAAAGACCATAGCCTTGACTAGGCAAACCTTTGTTGGCAAAGTAATGTCTCTGCTTTTGAATATGCTATCGAGGTTGGTCATAACTTTCCTTCCAAGGAGTAAGCATCTTTTAATTTCATGACTGCAGTCACCATCTGCAGTGATTTTGGAGCCCAGAAAAACAAAGTCTGACACTGTTTCCACTGTTTCCCCATCTATTTCCCATGCAGTGATGGGACCAGATGCCATGATCTTCATTTTCTGAATGTTGAGCTTTAAGCCAACCTTTTCACTCTCCACTTTCACTTTCATCAAGAGGCTTTTTAGCCCCTCTTCACTTTCTGCCATAAGAGTCGTGTCATCTGCATATCTGAGGTTATTGATATTTCTCCCAGCAATCTTGATTCCAACTTGTGTTTCTTCCAGTTCAGCATTTCTCATGATGTACTCTGCATATAAGTTAAATAAACATGGTGACAATATGCAGCCTTGACGTACTCCTTTTCCTATTTGGAACCAGTCTGTTGATCCATGACCAGTTCTAACTGTTGATTCCTGACCTGCATACAGATTTCTTAAGAGGCAGATCAGGTGGTCTGGTATTCCCATCTCTTTCAGAATTTTCCACAGTTTATTGTGATCTACACAGTCAAAGGCTTTGGCATAGTCAATAAAGCAGAAATAGATGTTTTTCTGGAACTCTCTTGCTTTTTCCATGATCCAGCAGATGTTGGCAATTTGATCTCTGGTTCCTCTGCCTTTTCTAAAACCAGCTTGAACATCAGGAAGTTCACGGTTCACATATTGCTGAAGCCTGGCTTGGAGAATTTTGAGCATTACTTTACTAGCGTGTGAGATGAGTGCAATTGTTCGGTAGTTTGAGCATTCTTTGGCATTGCCTTTCTTTGGGATTGGGATGAAAACTGACCTTTTCCAATCTTGTGGCCACTGCTGAGTTTTCCAAATTTGCTGGCATATTGAGTGCAGCACTTTCACAGCACCATCTTTCAGGACTTGGAATAGCTCCACTGGAATTCCATCACCTCCACTAGCTTTGTTCGTAGTGATGCTTTCTAAGGCCCATTTGACTTCACATTCCAAGATGTCTGGCTCTAGGTCAGTGATCACATCATCATGATTATCTGGGTCGTTAAGTTCTTTTTTGTACAGTTCTTCTGTGTATTCTTGCCACCTCTTCTTAATATCTTCTGCTTCTGTTAGGTCCACACCATCTCTGTCCTTTATTGTGCCCATCTTTGCATGAAATGTTCCTTTGGTATCTCTGATTTTCTTGAAGAGATCCCTAGTCTTTCCCATTCTGTTGTTTTCCTCTATTTCTTTGCATTGATCGCTGAAGAAGGCTTTCTTATCTCTTCTTGCTATTCTTTGGAACTCTGCATTTAGATGTTTATATCTTTCCTTTTCTCCTTTGCTTTTCGCTTCTCTTCTTTTCACAGCTATTTGTAAGGCCTCCCCAGACAGCCATTTTGCTTTTTTGCATTTCTTTTCCATGGGGATGGTCTTGATCCCTGTCTCCTGTACAATGTCACGAACCTCATTCCATAGTTCATCAGGCACTCTATCTATCAGATCTAGGCCCTTAAATCTATTTCTCACTTCATCATAAGAACTGCCTTATGATCCAGCAATCCCACTGCTGGGCATACACACTGAGAAATCCAGAATTGAAAGAGACACGTGTACCCCAATGTTCATAGCAGCACTGTTTACAATAGCCAGGACGTGGAAGCAACCTAGATGTCCATCCACAGATGAATGGATAAGAAAGCAGTGGTACATATACACAATGGCATATTACTCAGCCATTAAAAAGAATACATTTGAATCAGTTCTAAGGAGGTGGATGGAATTGGAGCCTATTATACAGAGTGAAGTAAGCCAGAAAGATATACACAAATACAGTATACTAACGCATATATATGGAATTTAGAAAGATGGTAAAAATAACCCTGTTTACGAGACAGCAAAAGAAACACTGATGTATAGAACAGACTTTTGGACTCTGGGACCGGGAGAGGGCGGGATGATTTGGGGGAATAGCATTGAAATATGTATAATATCATATCTGAAACGAGTCGCCAGTCCAGGTACGATGCCCGATAACAGATGCCTGGGGCTGGCGC
Organism: Tragelaphus eurycerus; assembly: GCA_935064755.1. NCBI lineage: Eukaryota > Metazoa > Chordata > Mammalia > Artiodactyla > Bovidae > Tragelaphus > Tragelaphus eurycerus. Next base: position 5,112,105 of record CAKXYN010000051.1, read on the forward strand.
ACTGGGACAATCCGGAGGGATGGTATGGGGAGAGGGGAGGGAGGAGGGTTGAGGATGGGGAGCACGTGTATACTGGTGGCGGATCCATCTTGATGTATGGTAAAAGCAATACAATATTGTAAAGTTAAGCAAAATAGAAAAATTAAAAAAAAAAAGCATAGCACCAGGGGAAAATGGCTGGTTCCAGGACTGAAGCAGGGAACATGTAAAATGATCCCAGGGCATCATCCTGTGCCACAAATCAAGGATGTTGTTTCTTCTAGCTTTGCTGCTGCTGAGTCGCTTCAGTCGTGTCCGACTCTGTGCGATCCCACAGATGGCAGCCCACTGGGCTCCCCTGTCCCTGGGATTCTCCAGGCAAGAACACTGGAGTGGGTTGCCATTTCCTTCTCCAATGCATGAAAGCGAAAAGTGAAAGCGAAGTCACCCAGTCATGTCCGACTCTTAGTGACCCCATGGACTGGAACCCACCAGACTCCTCCGTCCATGGGATTTTCCAGGCAAGAGTACTGGGGTGGGGTGCCATTGCCTTCCCCTTCTTCTAGGTTTAGTGAGGTATAATTGATAAAAAATGATATATATTTAAGGTGTCTGACAGGATGGTTTGATCACTGTGAAATGATAACCAAGTCAAACTAAATTAATACATCTATCATCTCACATTGCTGTATTTTCTTTAAACAATGATTCTGGTGCTGTGAGAACACTTAATATGTACTCTCAAGCAAGTTTCAAGTATACAATACAGTCACCATGCTGCACACTCTATCCTTAGAACTTATAACTAAAGTTTGTTCTCTTTAATCCAACTCTTCCCATTTTCTCCACCCCTAGTGACCATGGCTGAAAAGAATGTACAATTTTTAAATGAACACATAAAAGTTACAGATATACTGAGAGGATATAGGAGTTGATCTCAAAGAATGCTCAGCGGCTCAGTTCAGTTCAGTCACTCAGTTGTGTCCAACTCTTTGTGACCCCAGGGACTGCAGCACGCCAAGCCTCCTTGTCCATCACCAACTCCTGGAGTTTACTCAAACTCATGTCCATTGACTCAGTGATGCCATCCAACCGTCTCATCCTCTGTCATCCCCTTCTCCTCCCACCTTCAATCTTTCCTACATCAGGGTCTTTTCAAATGAGTCAGCTCTTTGCATCAGGTGGCCAAAGTATTGGAGTTGCAGCTTCAACATCAGTCCTTCCAATGAATGCTCAGGACTGATTTCCTTTAGGATGGACTAGTTGGATCTCCTTGCAGTCCAAGGGATTCTCAAGAGTCTTCTCCAACACCACAGTTCAAAAGCATCAATTCTTCTGCACTTGGCTTTCTTTATAGTCCAACTCTCACATCTATACATGAGCACTGGAAAAACCATAGCCTTGGCTAGACAGATCTTTGTTGGCAAAGTAACATCTCTGCTTTTAATATGCTGTCTAGGTTGGTCATAACTTTCCTTCCAAGGGGCAAGTGTCTTTTAATTTCATGGCTGCAGTCACCATCTGCAGTGATTTTGGAGCCCCCCAAAATAAAGTCTGTCACTGTTTCCACTGTTTTCCCATCTATTTCCCATGAAGTGATGGGACCATTTGCCATGATCTTAGTTTTCTGAATATTGAGTTTAAGCCAAGTTTTTCACTCTCCTCTTTCACTTTCATCAAGAGGGTCTTTAGTTCTTCTTCACTTTCTGCCACAGGATGGTATCATCTGCATATCTGAGGTTATGGAGTAATTTGCCCAAAATATATTGTGATAGTATAGGATTATGTCCCCAAAGAACAAAACAAGTATCAATAATTATATGGATATAAATTAAAGATTAAATATAAAGAAATAGATGAGGAAAAGAGGCAAATCTTCCATACAAAAAAATTCCACATAACACATGTAGATACTGCTAGAGGATTTTGCCTCCTTCTTAGAGTGCAGGCTGGACTTAGTGACTCACTGATTTTCAAAGAATAAAGTATGGAAAGGTAAAAGTAGTGACCTTACAATGCAGAAACCTGGTGACTCCTTTGTAACCACGTGATCAAGGTGAATATCACCAGTGATGATTCAAGTTGATGTCATGTATCACCTGATACGATACAGTGAGAACAGGGAGACACCTCCCTGGTATTCTCTCAAAAACCCATTACCCAAATCTAAACAAGAGAAAACACCAGACAGACAACAATGAGGGACATGCTACAAAATGCCTGACTAGCGCTCTTCAACACTCTCAAGGCTATGGAAAACTAGGAAAGATGGAAAACTGCAACATACCATGGAAGACTACCAGCACATAAGGAGACAATGTCATCCGTTATCCAGGATTTGAGCAGGGAAGTGAAAAAGGATGTGGGTGGCAAGACTGAGTAAACATGAATAACGTTTACAGTTTAGCTCATAAGTACCAGTATTAATTTCACAGATTTGACAAATGTACGATGGTTAAGTGCCATGTACTTCCCTTGTATCTATGTACTTTCCTTGGGGAAACTGGATGAAAGGTATACAGGAACTCCATACTAAATTTCCAAAGCTAAAGTTCATTTAAAAAGTTAAAGTGTAAAAACAAAATTGTAAAAAAGGCCCTTTTTATGGATAACCAAAATAAAGCAAAGGAGTCCAGGGCAGGTAGAACTGGTGACATGTATCAAGTAACCTAAGAAGAATGACTGCGTCTAATTTGTGAACCATCATCAGCCTTTATTTCTCTCACTGCTAAGCTAAGTCACTTCAGTCGTGTCTGACTCTGTGTGACCCCATAGATGGCAGTCCACCAGGCTCCCCCGTCCCTGGGATTCTCCAGTCAAGAACACTTGAGTGGGTTGCCATTTCCTTCTCCAATGCATGAAAGTGAAAAGTGAAAGTGAAGGCATTCAGTCGTGTCCAACTCTGTGAGACCCCATAGACAGCAGCCAACCAGGCTCCCCCATCCATAGGATTTTCCAGACAAGAGTACTGGAGTGGGGTGCCATTGCCTTCTCCGTATTTCTCTCACAGATACACCCAAAAGACGAAAATAAAATACAGTTGACTCTTTATCTCCTAAGGATCTCGAGAGCCCTGCAGAAACTGTGGAATGTCTCAGACATGAACACCAAAGGGGAAGCACTTTAGAATGGTGGCCTAGGCTAGGTATATCTCATCCATAGTGTGTAGGAGTAATGCTGCTGTGCTTAACCTGTTCTGAATTTGTTGAACTTCTTAAATGCACATATTTTCCTCAAATCTGAGGAGCTTTCAGCCATTAAATTTCTACTTCCTTTCTCCCTCCCTCCCTCCTTCTCTTCCTCTTCTCTCTGGGATTAGCATTATGTATTTAATGTAATATGTTTAATGGTTTCCCCAGTGTCTCTTAGGATTCACTGATTTTTCTGCATTCTTTTAGGTCTATCAATTGGACAATCTGTATTGATCTAGCAATAAATCTATAGACTCTTCCTTTTACAAGCTCACATTTGCTGTGGAACTTCTCTAGTGAATTATCCATACCAGTTATTGCATTGTACTTATTTACTCCAGATATTCCTATTAGTTTATGTGTATTTATTCATATTTATCAATTTTTTGAGTCATATAATTGTATTTTAATTCTTCAGTTTTTGAAGCATATTTATAATATCTGTTTTGATGTCCTTTTCTACTAAGTTCAACATGTTAGCCCCCTCACAGAACACTTTTATTGACCGATTTTTTTCCTATGAGAGTCTGACATGACTAAGAGCATGAGCATGTACATACACACCATGCACACACACACGAGGCATACTTTCCTATTTCTTTGCATGCATTCTTGAAAACATGGCATTCTAGATAGTCTACTGTACTGACTTTAGATCCTGTTGCTGCCTTGTGGTGGTTGTAGTTGATGAATTTTTGTCTGTTTAGTGACTTCACTGGACTAATTCTGTAAGGTCTATTTCTCCTTCAACATATGGATGATTGCTGTCATCTTGTTGCCCAGAGCTTGAAATTCCATTCTACATCCTCACTGCTTCCCTACAATAACAAAATGGCATTTCTCCCATCTCAACTAGAGAGTATGAGGAGCTTTATGGAAATGATGGTGCAGGACAAAGGGATTCAGCAAATCTGCATTTGATGTCCTTAGGAAATGTATGTATGAAAATGGCCAGAATCAACACAGAAGAAGGTTTGAGAAGTGAATTACAATACAGAAACCAAACAGGTTTCCAATTGTTCTCTGTGAGCACACAAGTGAGGCAGACAAGAATCACACTGCAAAGCTTTTGAAAGCTAAATTCATAGCTGAGCCACAGTGCCTAAAAGTAGGCCAGAATGTGTCCTCCAAACTAAAACAGGTTGGTCACTTACTACAGTGGAATATTTTCAAAGGAACCATGTCCAAACAGAAAAAACAAGCTCATAGAAAGAGAGACCAGATTTATGGTTACCAGAGATAGGCGTTGGGGGATGGGGAAATTGGAAGAAGGCTGTCAAAAGCACAAACTTACAGTTATAAGACAAACACCTGAGGTATGATGTACAATATGAGCAAATACGATTACTACTATTAAATACAGTGTTTATATATGTTATATATTAAGGTTGTTGCAAGAGTAAACCTTAAGAATTCTCAACACAAAGGAAATTTCTTTTTCTATTTCTTTAATTTTGTCTATATGAAATGATGGATGTTCACTAAAGTTATTGTGGTAATCACTTCATGATGCATGTAAGTCAAATAATTATGCTATACCTCTTAAACTTATACTGTACATGTGTCCTAAGTCACTTCAGTCATATCTGACTCTTTGCAACCCTATGGACTGTATCCCACCAGGCTCCTCTGTCCCTGGGATTCTCCAGGCAAGAATACTGGAGTGGATTGCCATTTCCTCCTCCAGGGGATCTTCCTGACCCAGGGATTAAACCCTCATCTCAGGCATCTCCTGCACTGGCAGGCAGATTCTTTACCACTAGCACCACCTGGGAAGCCTTTATACTGTGCTATACATCAATTATATCTCAATATGATTGGAAGGAAAAAATAAAGCAAATTCAGCCTAGTAAAATAAATAAAACCATGTCATGTAATATTCAACATGTCCATGACACAGTCTAAAATAGCATAGCACAGGAGTGGACATATGTATAGTGTCAGACTTTATTTTGGGGGGCTCCAAAATCACTGCAGATGGTGACTGCAGCCATGAAATTAAAAGACGCTTACTCCTTGGAAGGAAAGTTATGACCAACCTAGATAGCATATTCAAAAGCAGAGACATTACTTTGCAACAAAGGTTCACCTAGTCAAGGCTATGGTCTTTCCTGTGGTCATGTATGGATATGAGAGTTGGACTGTGAAGAAAGCTGAGTACCGAAGAATTGATGCTTTTGAATTGTGGTGTTGGAGAGGACTCTTGAGACTCCCTTGGACTACAAGGAGATCCAACCATTCTGAAGATCAGCCCTAGGTGTTTTTTGGAAGGACTGATGCTAAAGCTGAAACTCCAGTACTTTGGCCACCTCATGCAGAGTTGACTCATTGGAAAAGACTCTGATGTTGGGAGGGATTGGGGGCAGGAAGAGAACGGAATGACAGAGGATGAGATGGCTGGATGGCATCACTGACTCGATGGACATGAGTTTGAGTGAACCCCAGGAGTTGGTGATGGACAGGGAGGCCTGGTGTGCTGCAATTCATGGGGTCACAAAGAGTCAGACACGACTGAGTGACTGAACTGAACTGATGGCAGAAACCAACACAATGTTGGAAAGCAATTATCCTGCAATTTAAAATAAATATATTCTTTGATATTAAATTTAAATATATAAACTTGTAAGCTTCTCATCAGAAAAAAAAATAAATAAAATAAATATATTAAAAGTAAGTAAATCAATAAACTATCATAGTCACAATTTCTCTTGATGACCCATAGTGTGACTTGTTGCTGTACCCAGCTAGAACTCTTTCCCAGAAATTCCTGCTGCATATATTCAGTCTTAATTCCTTATGATTCAGAAAGGTTTATGGGAGCAGAAGTCATAGCCTGGAGCCACCTTGGTGTGTGCAGATACCCACAGAAAAGAACACAATGTGGTTTCCAGGTAGTCTATTCCAGAGGCTCAGGGCACCTTGGAGCAGGTTTAGAAGAGACGTGGCTGATCAGTCCTGGGAGGCTCATCAAGAATAATGTGCAGGGAGGGGGACCTTTGGTCCTGGGAAGATGGGTGGGGAACAATTTTGAGGAATTGCAACGGTTAGCGGTAGGAGTCTGGACAACAGTCACTTACCCTAGATGAGGAACTAGGGCAAGTCCCTCCTGAGAAGTTCAATTTCTCCTGCACTGTTCACTTTTGGATGTAAACAGTTAGCCTCCTTAAAAGTCACACAAATGAACTCAAATAGTCTTTCACTTGTCTTGATCATCTGTAATTTAAAAAAACAAAACAACAACACAGGACTGAGGCATGGGCTTGAAGAGTATGGAATGTTTTTGATGGCTCGAGGTACTGTAATGAAACAGCACAGACTGAGTGGCTTAAACAGCAGGCATTTATTTCTCACAGTGATGCAGCCTGGGAAGTCCAAAATCAAGGTGATGACAGATATGGTTTCTGGTGAGGACTCACTTTCTGGCTTCCAGACCACTGCCTTTCTTTCTGTATTTTCACATGGTGGAGAGAGAGCAAGCTCTCTGGTATCCTCTTATGAGGCCACTAATTCCGTTAGAAGACCCATCCTTACAGTTGTCTCAACCTAATTACCTCCCAAAGGCCCCCATCTCCAAATGCCATCATGCTGGGGGTTAAGGCTTTGACAGACAGATTTGGGTGTATGTTATAATTCAATTGATAGCAGGTGGGCAGATTAATGCTCCCCACAAAGATGTCCATGTCCTAACCCCCAGAATCTGTGAATATGTTACCTTACATAGTAAAAGGGGCTGGCTTTGTTGGTGTGATTAAATTTAATGGGACTGAGTTGGTGGTGGTGGGGGGGTTCTTCTGGATTATCTCAGTAGGCCCAATTTAATTGTGTAGATCTTGAAGAGTAGAGAACCTTTCCTGGTTCTCAGACAGAAAATCAATATGGCTACAAAGGGAGATGAAACACTGCCAGCTGTGGAGCTGAAGGCAGGGGATCATGACACAAGGATTATAGGAAGATCACAGAAGCTAGAAAAAAAAACAACAACAAGAAAACAGGTTCTCCTCTAAAACCTCCAGAAAAGAACACCAAATGATATCTTGATTTGTAGCCTGATGAATGAAATCCATGTTGAATTTCTAACCTACAGAACTGTAATAAGACAACTCTGTATTGTTTTAAGCTACAAAAGTTGTGGTCAATTGTTAAAGCAGGAACAGGTGATTAATAAAGGGAATTTGTGGGAGCCCAGAGTCTTTCTATTTCAAGAGAATTTGTTCTGCTCCAGGAATTCACCCAAACCCATTCACTCAGAGCTGTTTTTTAAAGCCCTTGTATTTTGGTGGGGGCATGGAGGTGGGATAAGTTCATTAGTTTAAATGTTGATTTCATGAACAATCCAGTTTCATGGAAGGGACTCAACTACTGATGCAGCCACACATTAGGTCTTGGTAAGGCCCTGGCTAGATATTGTGGAAGGTCACACAAAGATCTAAGGTCAGTTATGAAACTCTCAGGTCCTCCACTGGGCCAATTATCTGCAACATTAATGGCTTCATCTTCATCCTAAGAATGCCCAAGAGCTGTCAGGCCCTCATCAGAAGGTCAAGCACAAGTCAAGGCTTGATGATCATGACTCCCACCCCAAACTACAGGGTTGGCCATACCGGAGCCATTAGCAAGGCCAGTCCATGCCTCATCATCGGATGGGGGAGAGAAGCAGGTTTCCTCTTATCTAAGCCTCTGAGGCCCTGGCTAGCTCATCTGATCTGCACTATGGCTTGCTGGCTTTCTAAAAGGTCTCAGGTCCCCCTGACCCTGAAGGCCCTATGTGCAGGAGACACAGAAGAGCACAAGTCAAGCAAGGAGACGGGCAAGTGGAATCAAGGACTTAGTGAGAGGGCAATTAGGGGTCAGAAAGCAATTACCACGTCTTCATAAATTCTGGATACACACTGGTTGTAACCAGACCATTAGCTTCTTCCCAGGCCTAGGAAGGCTCAGGAACAAGCAAGCATTTGGCTGGAGAACACAAGCAGGTCAGGCACTGGTGGCCCTGTTCTCCTCCAGGGCTCTCCTCCTGGGCTGTGACCCCAGGTCATTAACATTCCCCAAGCCCTTCTCTGTACATAGCAGGTTGATCATTCTCTTCAGAATTAAATCCATTTGATCAGGCACACCCCTGGGCCTCTCAAAGTCCCCAGGGTGTTTTGGAGGAGATAGGGCTTGGCAGTCTAGCTCCTCTAGTCTGACAGTATTACTCCTGAACTCCCAATGTGAGTGCTTCCTGTTTTGAGCAGTGTGGTCCCCACAGAGGCTCTTTGAGAACAGGAAACCAGGAAGAGGGAAATTGGGCCATTCAGAGGAAAGCCAGATTCTAGGCAGGAGGAGGAAACGGGCAACACAGGGCATTCTCCCCATGCATCATGCCCTTCTCTACAGACTTGTCTGTTACTCCATAAGCCATAGCCCTGCCCCTGACTTGGATGGGGAGCCAAACTTACAGGCCCATCAGAGAAAAAGGGTCAAGCTGCCAAAGGCATCCATGAGGCACAACCCTACTATTTACACACTCACATTCCAAGACCATCTCCGGTACATCAAACATAACTCTCAACATTCCAAACAGGCCAGACGTTCCCCCTGTCTCCCTCTCGTAGATGATTCCTGGGTTCCACAGTCTTTAAGAGAGGTTCACAAGACGTAAGAAGGCTTCTTACCCCAGTGCATTCTGCATCTGGTGAAGTTTTATATGGGTAGAGACACAAACTGTACTTGAGACCGAGGAAAAAATAGGACCAGGAGTGTGACTTGTGGGTGAGGAAGAATTCAAACAGTAAAGTAAGTGGAATGAAGAGGGGGAGGGGAGATGACAATCGGGATACTTATTTACTCTATCATACTGATTTGTGAACATTGTAAGCATACAACTCCATGAACTGTAACAAAAGAAGTCCCCAAATGCAGATAGGAATTCATGTGCTTGATGAGCTCTTCGAGGAGGAGTGATGGGATTAGAAAGAATCTGTCTGGGATGACTGGTGAGCCTGGGAGTCCTAAGGTGTTTGGGAGTGTTGATGGGCTTGGGGAGTTGCATGAGTGAGTGTGAGAGTGTATGTGTGTGTGTGTTTTAGTTGCTCAGCCGTGTAAGACTTGGAGACCCCATGGACTGTGTAGTCTGCTAGGCTCCTCTGCCCATGGGATTCTCTAGGCAAGAATACTGGAGTGGTTTGCCATTCCGTTCCCCAGGGGATCTTCCTGACCCAGGCATCAAACCCAGATCTGCTGCACTGAAGGCAGATTCTTTATCATCTGAGCCACCAGGGAAGCCCTCATGAGCCTAGAGATGAGGACAACTCACTAGTCAGGTGATGTGGAGTGACAGGCAGGAGGCTCTCGCTTTGTAGTTTCATTGACAGTGACCAGGTAGAGAGGGCAGCAGGAGCTGGTCACGGATAGGTGACTGAACTTAATGTTTTCAGACAAATGGGGCTTCTTCACGGGACAGGAATTCAGGGAAGCAGCAACCCGTGTCTGTTTTGGAAATCTATCTCTGAAGTTCAAAAGACAACAAAGTCTCTGTCTGCTCTCCATGACAGGAGGCTACCCCAAACAGAGAAATGAAGTGAATCAAATATTTGAGAAGAGGAAACGGAGTCTTGGTTCTTGGTGAAGTCACAGAACAGATGGAGACAGGATGAGAGTGAGGCGGAAGGGAAAGGGAAGAAAAAACAGACAACAGATCACACAGAAAAAAGCAGTGGTATCAGAAAGCAGAGTGGGAACAGGAGCAGGCACTGAGGAGGAGGAAGGAGCAAAGGGTCAGGGAGCGAAGGCAGGAGGGAGAGAACGCAGAGAACAAGGACCATGGAGAAGCAGCAGGGAACACGGAGGGAAAGCAAGCCACAGTCCTGGAGCCACACGCTCAGCTTTGGGGCTGCTCGTGATGCAGTTTTATCTTCCCTGCAGTCTACTAGGAAGCCTGGTTTTGCTCAAAAAGCAGCACCATCCAGGAATCCACGTGGCAAGAAAACTGGAGTGGGCAGCTATTTCCTGGAGGCTTCTAGGGGATCTCCCCCACCCAGGGATTGAACCCCAGTCTCCAGCAAGCAGATTCTTTACTGTCTGAGCCACCACTGGAGCCCAAGTACAAAGATTCAGATAACTTGCTATATCTATAACTTTGGGGAAGCACATGGCGCACTATTAGAGCCAGAACGGGTCCAGATGCCTCTGTAAAAGGACACATTATAATTCATAGAGGCCAGTTCTAGAAGCTCAGAGGATGCTCAGGCAGGTAAAGAATCCCCTAGGACTCCTAGTTCTGCAGCTCAGGGTCCTGGGGACAACAGAGGGCATTAGACCCCACATGGGCGGTTCCGTGTGACCAGACCCATGTACGGGCCCCAGCTAGAGAGAGTTGTGCAGGACAAGGAGATTAGCATGGGTCCCGAAGCCCACGTGAGGAAATATTTGCTTGGGGCTCTGGCCTCATGGCTGTTGTCACAATCAATGACGCAGCTAATTAGAAGATAGCAAATGTCCTCCCAAAGCTTTTGATCATCTAGGATAAGAAAAGGCATGAAATGGGACAGAGTGGCTTCTGTGGGAAAAGAGGAGTCTTGCTATTTCAACAGAACCAGGAGACTGGGGTGAATGGGGGATAGAGGGTTGTGGGGCTGCAAATAGGAGGAAACACTGAAGGATATACCTTTCTAATGCAGAACTCATGAAGTGACCTTGCTGGCATCGCCACCAACACTGTATCACTATTATGCAGATGATGCACAGATCCTAGAGGCTTTTAACATGTTTCCACAAGGCACAGCATCCAAGAGAATGGAGCCAGATCCTAGAATGAAATCAATGATGTTTACCTCCTGACTGAAGAGTCTGGCTGGACGTTTATCTCCCTGGCTTTAGGTCAGGTGACTGACTTTGCATCACGCACCCAGCCCTTACCTCAGGTTTCCGGCTTTATTTCAAGTGCCCCCAGCTTTACTTCACATTCCCATCTTTGGTTCACACCCTCAGGCTGAAGAGCCACGTGCTGGGCTTTATGGAACACACCTGGAACTGTGACGGTCCCAAGGCTTTTTACCTCAGTTTCCTGGCATTTACCTCACGTAGACCTGCTTTAAGTCATCTTGCTGCGCTGATGGCACCTGACCTTTCCCAGGGTTCACGTCACTCTTCAATGCTTTATGGCACCGTTGAGGCCTCATTTACATCATTCCCCGTCTTTACATTACTTGGCCCAGCTTTACCTTTGTCTATACCAATTTCCAGCTTTACATCTGCAGACCTTGCTTTACCTCACCTGGCCCTGCTTTAGGGCACTTCCCCTAACTGGCCTGATCCCAGGTTTTCAGACTTTTCGGCCAGCGATCTGGCTCTCTCCCTCCCATCCTAGCTAAAATATTCTGACCCTGCTTTTCGCCAGGAGCCTGGCTTTATCTCACATGCCCTACTTTATATCAGGACTTGTTTATAGGGAAGCAAGGAAGAATGAATCTGACTTCAAATTACATTTGTTTCTTTAAAAAAAAATATTTATCTACTTTTGGCTGCACTCATTTTTTGTTGCTGCACACAGGCTTCCTCCAGTTGCAGTGAGCAGGGGCTACTCTTCCTTGCAGTGCACAGGCGTCTCATTGCCGTGGCTTCTCTTATTGCAGAGCATGGACTCTGTAGGCACACGGGTTTCAGGAGCTGTGGTGCAGGGATTAGTTGCCCTGAGGCGTGTGTCATCTTCCCCTGGCCAGGGATCCAACTGTCCCCTGCATTGATAGATGGAGTCTTAACCACTGGACCCCTGGGGAAACCTTGTTTCTTTTAACCTTTGCTTTCTATTGTTTTTACAAGGTAGTCACTAAAGGAATGTCGCCTATTGCCGAAAATACACATAATGGCCTACCTCCAACCCTGTCCCCCCATGCCTGAATGTTAAACTAAAATACCTTTGTAAAGCTCCCAGGAAACATCCTGAACCAGCCCACCTGTGAATAGCTACAGGAAAGAAAAAATTAACACATCCCATCCCACAGTCTGGCTAAAACCAGATCTTTGCAACAACTCATGGTCTTTTTATCCTCACCTCCCCTTTCTTTCAGAGAAGGCAATGGCACCCCACTCCAGTACTCTTGCCTGGAAAATTCCATGGACAGAGGAGCCTGGTAGGCTGCAGTCCATGGGGTCGCTAAGAGTCGGACACGACTAAGCGACTTTCCTTTCACTTTTCACTTTCACGCATTGGAGAAGGAAATGGCAACCCACTCCAGTGTTCTTGCCTAGAGAATCCCAAGGACGGGGAAGCCTGGTGGGCTTCCGTCTATGGGGTCGCACAGAGTCGGACATAACTGAAGTGACTTAGCAGTAGCAGCAGCCCCTTTCTTTGTTCTCTAAAAGAAACTAGCTTCCAGGCCCTGGTAAGATGCTTTTCTAGGACACTGGCTCAACATCTTCTCAGAATCCCGGCATTATGAACAAAGTCCTTATTCCATGCCCCAACACCTGATTTATTGGCCTATCATGTGGCAAAAAGAATGAGCTTGGAGCTGGACAGTTTCCCTTGTGCTGCTATTTCATGGGAAGCGGTACTGCAAATAGCCAACCAGCTGGGTTTCTATGGATGCACAATCCATTCTCTTAAGATGTGCTTAACTGGAGAGACCATAACCTTGCTTACGAGAGGACCCTGCATGGCTGAACTTTTTATTTCTGTCTTTGCCACTCAACCTCCCAATTGGGTGGAGATTCATACTTTCACTAATAGAAAGCTTGTGTGTATTAGTCTCTCAATCTTATCTGACTCTTTGCGACCCTACTACCCTATGGATTGTAACCCGCCAGACTACTCTGTCCTTGGAATTCTCCTGGCAAGAATACTGGACTGGGTTGTTATTCCCTTCTCCAGGGATAGGATGCTTACCAGGGATAAACAGTTAAATAGTTCAGTTGCCCAGTGGTGTCCAACTCTTTGCAACCCCATGCACTACAGCACACCAGGATTCCCTGTCCATCACCAACCCCCAAAGCTTGCTGAAACTCAAGTCCATCATCTCCTCCTCTGTCATCCCGCTCTTCCCCCTTCAATCTTTCCCGGCATCAGGGTCTTTTCCAATGAGTCAGTTCTTCGCAGCAGGTGGCCAAAGTATTAGAGTTTCAGCTTCAGCATCAGTCCTTTCAATGAATGCTGCTGCTGCTGCTGCTAAGTTGCTTCAGTCGTGTCCGACTCTGTGCGACCCCATAGACGGAACCTTACCAGGCTCCCCGTGTCCCTGGGATTCTCCAGACAAGAACACTGGAGTGGGTTGCCATTTCCTTCTCCAATGTATGAAAGTGAAGAGTGAAAGTGAAGTCACTCAGTTGTGTCCAACTCTCAGCGACCCCATGGACTGACATTCTCTGTCCATGGGATTCTCCAGGCAAAAGTACTGGGGTGGGGTGCCATTGCCTTCCCCTTTCAATGAATAGTCAGGACTGTTCTCCTTTAGGATGGACTGGTTGGATCTCCTTGCAGTCAAGGGACTCTCAAGAGTCTTCTCCAGCACCACAGTTCAGAAGCACCAATTCTTCAGCGATAAACAGATAATAAATGGAGGGTGGATAAATGGAGGATGGCTTTTGACAAGGCTACAGAGGAAGGCTTCCCTGGTGGCTCAGACAGTGAAGCGTCTGCCTGCAATGTAGGAGACCTGGGTTCAATCCCTGGGTCGGGAAGATACCCTGAAGAAGGAAGTGGCAACTCAATCCAATACTCTTTTTTTTTTTTTTTTTTTTTTAAATTGGAGGCTAATTACTTTACAATATTGTGGTGGTTTTTGTCATATATTGACATGAATCAGCCATGGGTGTACCTGTGTTCCCCATTCTGAACCCCTCTTCCACCTCCCTCCCTATCCCATCCCTCAGGGTCATTCCAGTGCACCAGTCCTGAGCACCGTCTCATGCATCGAACCTGGACTGACGATCTATTTCACATATGGTAATATACACGATTCAATGCTATTCTGTCAAAGCATCCCACCCTCGCCTTCTCCCACAGAGTCCAAAAGACTATCCTTTATATCTATGTCTCTTTTGCTGTGTTGCATATAGGTGCGATGGCTGTGCTTCGCTGGCCGGGAGCAGCCGGGAGCAGCCGGGAGCAGCCGGGACGAGATACCCCACGCCCAAGGTAAGAGAAACCCAAGTAAGACAGTAGGTCTTGAAAGAGGGCATCAGAGGGCAAATACACTAAAACCATTCTCACAGAAAACTAGTCAATCTAATCACACCAGGACCACACCCTTGTCTAACTCAATGAAATTAAGCCATGCCCGAGGGGCAACCCGGGATGGGCGGGTCATGGTGGAGAGATATGACAGGGTGTGGTCTGCTGGAGAAGGGAATGGCAAACCACTTCAGTATTCTTGCCTTGAGAACCCCATGAACAGTATGAAAAGACAAAATGATAGGATACTGAAAGAGAAACTCCCCAGGTCAGTAGGGGCCCAATATGCTACTGGAGATCAGTGGAGAAATAACTCCAGAAAGAATGAAGGGATGGAGCCAAAGCAAAAAGAATACCCAGCTGTGGATGTGTCTGGTGATAGAAGCAAAGTCCGATGCTGTAAAGAGCAATATTGCATAGGAACCTGGAATGTCAGGTCCATGAATCAAGGCAAATTGGAAGTGGTCAAACAAGAGATGGCAAGAGTGAATGTCGACATTCTACGAATTAGCGAACTAAAATGGACTGGAATGGGTGAATTTAACTCAGAGGACCATTATGTCTACTACTGCGGGCAGGAATCCCTCAGAAGAAATGGAGTGGCCATGATGGTCAACAAAAGAGTCCAAAATGCAGTACTTGGATGCAATCTCAAAAATGATAGAATGATCTCTGTTCGTTTCCAAGGCAAACCATTCAATGTCACAGTAATCCAAATCTATGCCCCAACCAGTAACGCCGAAGAAGCTGAAGTTGAACGGTTCTATGAAGACCTACAAGACCTTTTAGAACTAACACCCAAAAAAGATATCCTTTTCATTATAGGGGACTGGAATGCAAAAGTAAGAAGTCAAGAAACACCTAGAGTAACAGGCAAATTTGGCCTTGGAACACGGAATGAGGCAGGGCAAAGACTAACAGAGTTTTGCCAAGAAAATGCACTGGTCATAGCAAATACCCTCTTCCAACAACACAAGAGAAGACTCTATACATGGACATCACCAGATGGTCAACACCGAAATCAGATGGATTATATTCTTTGCAGCCAAAGATGGAGAAGCTCTATACAATCAGCAAAAACAAGACCAGGAGCTGACTGTGACTCAGACCATGAACTCCTTATTGCCAAATTCAGACTGAAATTGAAGAAAGTAGGGAAAACTACTAGACCATTCAGGTATGACCTAAATCAAATCCCTTATGATTATACAGTGGAAGTGAGAAATAGATTTAAGGGCCTAGATCTGATAGATAGAGTGCCTGATGAACTATGGAATGAGGTTCGTGACATTGTACAGGAGACAGGGATCAAGACCATCCCCATGGAAAAGAAATGCAAAAAAGCAAAATGGCTGTCTGGGGAGGCCTTACAAATAGCTGTGAAAAGAAGAGAAGCGAAAAGCAAAGGAGAAAAGGAAAGATATAAACATCTAAATGCAGAGTTCCAAAGAATAGCAAGAAGAGATAAGAAAGCCTTCTTCAGTGATCAATGCAAAGAAATAGAGGAAAACAACAGAATGGGAAAGACTAGGGATCTCTTCAAGAAAATCAGAGATACCAAAGGAACATTTCATGCAAAGATGGGCTCGATAAAGGACAGAAATGGTATGGACCTAACAGAAGCAGAAGATATTAAGAAGAGGTGGCAAGAATACACAGAAGAACTGTACAAAAAAGAGCTTCACGACCCAGATAATCATGATGATGTGATCACTGACCTAGAGCCAGATATCTTGGAATGTGAAGTCAAATGGGCCTTAGAAAGCATCACTACGAACAAAGCTAGTGGAGGTGATGGAGCTATTTCCAAATCTTGAAAGATGATGCTGTGAAAGTGCTGCACTCAATATGCCAGCAAATTTGGAAAATTCAGCAGTGGCCACAAGATTGGAAAAGGTCAGTTTTCATCCCAATCCCAAAGAAAGGCAATGCCAAAGAATGCTCAAACTACCGAACAATTGCACTCATCTCACACACGAGTAAAGTAATGCTCAAAATTCTCCAATCCAGGCTTCAGCAATATGTGAACCGTGAACTTCCTGATGGTCAAGCTGGTTTTAGAAAAGGCAGAGGAACCAGAGATCAAATTGCCAACATCTGCTGGATCATGGAAAAAGCAAGAGAGTTCCAGAAAAACATCTATTTCTGCTTTATTGACTATGCCAAAGCCTTTGACTGTGTGGATCACAATAAACTGTGGCAAATTCTGAAAGAGATGGGAATACCAGACCACCTGATCTGCCTCTTGAGAAATCTGTATGCAGGTCAGGAAGCAACAGTTAGAACTGGTCATGGAACAACAGACTGGTTCCAAATAGGAAAAGGAGTACGTCAAGGCTGCATATTGTCACCATGTTTATTTAACTTATATGCAGAGTACATCATGAGAAATGCTGGACTGGAAGAAACACAAGTTGGAATCAAGATTGCTGGGAGAAATATCAATAACCTCAGATATGCAGATGACACGACTCTTATGGCAGAAAGTGAAGAGGGGCTAAAAAGCCTCTTGATGAAAGTGAAAGTGGAGAGTGAAAAGGTTGGCCTAAAGGTCAACATTCAGAAAACGAAGATCATGGCATCTGGTCCCATCACTGCATGGGAAATAGATGGAGAAACAGTGGAAACAGTGTCAGACTTTATTTTTCTGGGCTCCAAAATCACTGCAGATGGTGACTGCAGCCATGAAATTAAAAGACGCTTACTCCTTGGAAGGAAAGTTATGACCAACCTCGATAGCATATTCAAAAGCAGAGACATCACTTTGCCAACAAAGGTTCGCCTAGTCAAGGCTATGGTCTTTCCTGTGGTCATGTATGGATGTGAGAGCTGGACTGTGAAGAAGGCTGAGCGCCGAAGAATTGATGCTTTTGAACTGTGGTGTTGGAGAAGACTCTTGAGAGTCCCTTGGACTGCAAGAAGATCCAACCAGTCCATTCTGAAGGAGATCAATCCTGGAATTTCTTTGGAAGGAATGATGCTAAAGCTGAAACTCCAGTATTTTGGCCACCTCATGCAAAGAGCTGACTCATTGGAGAAGACTTTGATGCTGGGAGGGATTGAGGGCAGGAGGAGAAGGCGACGACAGAGGATGAGATGGCTGGATGGCATCACTGACTTGATGGGTGTGAGTCTGAGTGACCTCCGGGAGCTGGTGATGGACAGGGAGGCCTGGCGGGCTGTGGTTCATGGGGTCGCAAAGAGTCGGACACGACTGAGCGACTGATCTGATCTGATATAGGGTCATTGTTACCATCTTTCTAAATTCTATATATATGCATTAATATACCGGAGAAGGCAATGGCAAGCCACTCCAGTACTCTTGCCTAGAAAATCCCATGGATGGAGGAGCCTGGTAGGCTGCAGTCCATAGGGTTGCTACGAGTCCGCCGCGACTGAGTGACTTCACTTTCACTTTTTACTTTCACGCAATGGAGAATGAAATGGCAACCCACTCCAGTGTTCTTGCCTGGAGAATCCCAGGGATGGCAGAGCCTGGTGGGCTGCTGTCTATGGGGTCGCACAGAGTCGGACACGACTGAAGTGACTTAGCAGCAGCAGCAGCATTAATATACTGTACTGGTGTTTTTCTTTCTAACTTACTTCACTCTGTATAATAGGCTCCAGTTACATCCACCTCATTAGAACTGATTCAAACACCTGGAAAATGCCATGGACTGAGGAGCCTGGCAGGCTACAGTCCTGGGGTCACAAAGAGTAGGACAGGACTGAGTGACTTCACTTTTACTTTTCACAGAGGAAGCACACCAGCCCCATCTAGTGTGCTTCTGAAGATGGATCTTCAGAAGCAAATCTGGCAGTTTCTATTGCTGACCCTAGGGGCTTTCCAGGTGGCTCAGTGGTTGAGTCCACCTGCCACTGTTGGAGACTCTGGTTCGACCTCTGGGTCGGAAGTCCCACTGAAGGAGGAAATGGAAACCCACTCCAGGCCTTGCCTGGAAAATTCTAAGTATAAAGGAGCCTGGTGGGCTATAGTACATGGGTCCCAAAGAATCAGACATGACTGAGTACAACACAGCAGAATTGCTGAGCCTAACTGGAATCCTAATAATGGAGGCATACCGCACCTAGAGCATTATAGAAAGTGTATCTTAGCAGGTCCTAGGCAAAAGATCTTAAACAAAATTCAGGAGATACAACAAAAACTTAATGAGGCTCCATCAGAGTTATGGCTCAATCGGTAAAGAATTCACCTGCAATGCAGGAGACACAGGAGAAGCAGATTCGATCCCTGGGTTGGGAAGATCCTCTGGAGGAGGGAAGGCAACCCACTCCAGTATTCTTGCCTGGGAAATCTCATGACCAGAGGATTCTGGCGGGCCACAGTCCCTAGGGTAGCAAAAAGTCAGACACGACTGAGCATACATTCAAACACAGGCACAGAGGCACACAAAGTCAAAGAATTTATCAAGCTCACAAGTGCTGTAGGAACACAGACCCTGAGGCCCCTGAGAATACCAGGACAGTAAATATGACCTTCACTGAACAAACTGTCCCAGATATAAGAAAAAAATTACAAAATTCAGATGGTGCGTTTGGAATGAACACTTCTCAATTGGTAGATGTTGCTTTTAACACGTTCAACAACAGGGAACAACGACAGAAGAAAGAAGATGCAAAGTGGAACACCACTTTCCTGCCAGCAGCGTTGGATTCTGGAAAGTGCGTAACCTGAAGAGAGAAAAGTCACCACTGGGGAAGGAGTGATGCACTTACTGTAAGGAGGAAAGAAACTGGAAAAAAGATTGCCCTGGGCTAAAACATAGGATTGCCAACATCCGCTGGATCATCAAAAAAGCAAGAGAGTTCCAGAAAAACACCTATTTCTGCTTTATTGACTATGCCAAAGCCTTTGACTGTGTGGATCACAATAAACTGTGGGAAATTCTTCAAGAGACGGATATAACCAGACCACCTGACCTGCTTCTTGAAAAACCTATATGCAGGTCAGGAAGCAACAGTTAGAACTGGACATGGAACAAAAGACTGGTTCCAAATAGGACAAGGAGTACATCAAGGCTGTATATTGTCACCCTGCTTATTTAACTTCTATGCAGAGTACATCATGAGAAACGCTGGGCTGGAAGAAGCACAAGCTGGAATCAAGATTGCCGGGAGAAACATTAATAACCTCAGATATGCAGATGACACCACCCTTATGGCAGAAAGTGAAGAGGAACTAAAAAGCCTCTTGATGAAAGTGAAAGAGGAGAGTGAAAAAGTTGGCCTAAAGCTCAACATTCAGAAAACTAAGATCATGGCATCTGGTCCCATCACTTCATGGGAAATAGATGGGGAAACAGTGGAAACAGTGTCAGACTTTATTTTTCTGGGCTCCAAAATCACTGCAGATGGTGACTGCAGCCATGAAATTAAAAGACGCTTACTCCCTGGAAGGAAAGTTATGACCAACCTCGATAGCATATTCAAAAGCAGAGACATCACTTTGCCAACAAAGGTCCATCTAGTCAAGGCTATGGTCTTTCCTGTGGTCATGTATGGATGTGAGAGTTGGACTGTGAAGAAAGCTGAGCGCCGAAGAATTGATGCTTTTGAACTGTGGTGTTGGAGACGACTCTTGAGAGTCTCTTGGACTGCAAGGAGATCCAACCAGTTCATTCTAAAGGAGATCAGTCCTGAGTGTTCATTGGAAGGACTGATGCTAAAGCTGAAACTCCAATACTTTGTCCACCTCATGAGAAGAGTTGACTCATTGGAAAAGACTCTGATGCTGGGAGGGATTGGGGGCAGGAGGAGAAGGGGACAACAGAGGATGAGATGGCTGGATGGCATCATCGACTCAATGGACATGAGTCTGAGTGAACTCCGGGAGTTGGTGACGGACAGGGAGGCCTGGTGTGCTGTGATTCATGGGATCACAAAGAGTCAGACACGACTGAGCGACTCAACTGAAATGAACTGAAAACATAGGAACAAAAGCAATACAAGGAAGCCAGGAGCCTCTTGTATGGTAGAAAGAGAGGAACACTCAAGGTAAACCCAGAGATCTAGGGGGCTCCCTTTAACTAGAGTCATGCATGCATGAATGCATGCAATTCCAATTTCCCCACAGGAGCCCCAGGCTACTTCGATGGTGGGGAACAAGTTGATTGACTTTCTAATAGATACGGCACAACATTCTGTGGTAAGCACCAAACTGACACAGAAAACATCTCAATTCACCCCAGTTACAGGAGTCCCTGAAGAAGCACAAAATCATTCATTCTTACAATCTCCAGAATGTCAACTAGGGGACCCCACCCTGAAACACAGTTTCTTAGGATATGCCAGAGTGTCCAATCCCTCTTTGGGGACAGAATCTCCTTTGTAAGTTAAAAGCTTAAGTAACATTTTTGCCAGAACATTTTCCCCTTGACATCAGGGGCCCACCCACCAGAGCATGCTTTGAGCCTACAGATGGCGCTCATGGAAACCCCAGAAAAGGAGATGAAGCTCTTTCTCCCCTGAGCTATTTGCTTTTACATGGCAGGACCCAGAAACACAGGTAATTCAACAGTGTGCTTGGACGGACCTACATCAAGCATTTAAGAATTCCCCTACTGGAAGCAGCTCTTTGCAGGAAACTGCCCTCAGGAGGAAGCCCCTGTCCTTGTCACCTTAGCAAAGCTATACTGTAACTCACTTTCACAGGTACCCCCATGTTCTCAACTCCAACCCAAGCATACTTTTCAAATCTTGTAATCTCACAATCCTTGCCTAATTTGTTGGTTCTTTCCATAGATCAAAGCAGTAGACATGAAGAATAAGTAGTTAACAGGTGACCAGACCTCTTCCCTAGCTTCCCCTTCAGTAGTGTGAACACACTGTGTGAACAAGATTAACATCTAGGGGAAGATCATGAGGAGTCCACAAGCCTGCACGCAGTGGAGAATGGCCACGACTCTCACTCCCTACCTCAGAGATGAACTGAGATTACTTCCGTTTGCCTTTCAAAACTTTCAGGGCTGAAGAGAATCTTCGGAAGTGGCTTCCCGGGGATGCTGAGTCCACCTTCTCCCCAGATTGCTGCCATTCTGATTAAAAGCATCTTTTCTCTCCACCGACATTTGTGGGCATTGATTTTTTAAGGAGTGAACAGCAGGACCTGATTCACTGGATAACACTGCTTTGGGGAAACCTTGGCTAGGGACCTTAGAAACTTAATATTAGACAAAGGACTCTTACTCCAGCATGTAGACAATTTGCTTACAGTGAGCTCTACATATGAGAAAAGTCTACAAAACACGATCAGAACTCTGAACTATTTGGCCAATTCTGGATATAAGGTCTCCCAGAAAGAGGCCCAGACATGTCAGCAACAAGTCACCTATCCAGGCTTTTTCCTTTCCTAAGGACAGTGGGATCTTTTGCCCAATAGACAATGAGCAGTTCAGACTTAAGAACACCCAAGACCCACAGGCATCTGAGGGTCTTGCTGGGAATGGCAAGGTTCTGTCACATTTGGATCCCAAACTATGGGCTCAGAGGAAAACTCTTCTAGGAGGCTTTAAAGGGACATGATCTTGAGTACCTTACTTAGATTAAAGACTACCAGACAGCCTTTGAAACAATAAAAACAAAGTTAGCCTCAGCCTAACCTTTCAAATTGTATGTCCAGGAGAGACAAAGCCCGAGTCGGGGGTAAGGGGGGAGTGATGTTAATTCAAGCTCTGGGGAATGACCCCCTGCCTACTTCTCAAAACAACTAGTATAGACTGTTAAGGGGTGGCTCCCTTTCCTTCCAGCTGTAGCAGCTACATGTGACAGGCTTCAGGAAGCTGTCAAGTTTACCCTGGGGCAATCCACCACTGTGTATGTCCCTCCTCACATCTTTTCTTTACTGGAACAAAGAGGGAGCTATTGGCTGACTTCTGAGAGAATTCAGGAGTATTCTCTTAGACAATCTCAACTTAAGACTTCAGGTCACTTCTGCCTGAAATCCAGCCACATTGTTCCTGATTGATGCTTCACACCCCTCAATACACAACTGCCTACACGTCATTGAGCTAGTGTACTGTAGCAGATGGAACTTAAAAGGACTTAAGGGATTCCACTGAGCCTCATGTGGGACTGATGGCCAACGGAAGCAGCATCATGGACCAGAAATCACTGCTCTGACAAGATCCCTACTAAGCACTGAAGACCAGGGAGTAAATATACACACGGACTCTCACTATACATTATCCCTGGTGCACACTCACGGGCACTCTGGAAAGCATAGGGGCTCCTCAGTCAAACCGTCAAGACAGAAAGCATGCTTCTGAAATCCTGTCACTATTAGAAGCGGTCCATAAGCCCTCCCAAGTGGCCATAAGGCCACCAAAAGGGTGAAACTCATACAACAGAGGGCGCCTGGTTAGCTGCCCAAGCTGCAAAAAAGCCAGCAAAGGTGATGATCAAGCCTTGCTGGGGTCAAGGAGGAATCAGGCGCCTACCAAAGGCACGCCCACAAGCGCCCTGGTTAGATCTGGGCTCCTAACCTGCATAGCCTCACCCACAGAGCCCCATCCTCGGAAATGAGGTCAGCTCCGCCTTTCGCGGGTTTGGGCAGGGCCTGGTCAGCCTACACATTGCCTTCGCAAACTCACCCCTCTGCGCCATGAGCTTCCCTTTTTCCAGAGGCCACCAAGCCCTTAGTCTTCCTGAATCCCCAGACACCCACAAAAACTTCCTGCCTCTGAGAGGCCCGCCTCTCGCCTTAGCAACCGAATCCCTTAAGTTGGCCAGACTGCGCACGGTACTCCGATTGCGGGCGGCCCCTGTAGGTCAAGCATTTTCTCTCTGTCCAGTGTCCACTCCACCTTCCTGCCCCTGCCTTTCCTGGAGGATAACTAAGGATGAAGTTTCCTCCATTCTGGCGAGTCCCACCTATCAAGACTTAGGCTGCGAGCTTCCTCCAGGGCAGAGAGGAATAGGCCCCAGCCTTCCATTGGGTCCGGATAATGTCAGTCAAGGGATGGGCGGGTCCAACAGCGACCTGACGCAAGGTTTCTGTGGAGATACTACTCAGACGGAATGGGGCGGGACGACTTCAGGGGACCGGCTTCGCTATATTGGACCAGAGGCGAGGCAGTCCGTCCTCTGTACTCCGGATTGGCTGAGCGCGAGCCGCGCCCCCTCACGCCGGCGGCTTTCGCACGAGAAGTGGGCCTATTTCGCCCCAGTTGTAGCCACACGTGCCCTCGCTGAAGGAGTGAGTGCAGACCGGGACGGCCAGATCCGTCGTAGACCCGGGAGCAGCGCGGGCCATTTCAACGGTGAGGGAACACGAGTGGGCGGTGGGAAGGAGGGGTCTGGCCCCCGGAGGGCGACTAAAGCTCCGCAACCGGAAGTACCTTCAGAGCCGCGTCGCACCCGGAAGTGTGGCAGGACGGCAGCCACACCCGGAAGTGTGGTACTTCCGGGGCTACGAGAACTAATGGTACCTGGCCAATTGAGATGCAGAGTTAAAACAGGTGTTTGTATATCTTTATTTGCTGAGGCTTGGCAGAGCCTTCCTTTGCGGGAAGTGTTGGAGGTTGCAAGTATGTGGTCGTGTTTTTGAATGTTTCATCTGTTGAAACGCCAGGAGGGAACGAGCCCCAGGAGTGTGTGCAAGGAGGCCAGGCTGAGTAAAATCTTTTAAGAAGTTTCTTTTGCTGCGGGTCACCCTCCATCCCCCCTCCCCCACAGGGATGTGCAGATGGATGCCGGAGGAGACACTGCTGCCCCAGTCCCTGGGGATGCGGAGGACTTGGAGGAGATGCGGTTCCCCAGTGAGGAGGCTG
Organism: Tragelaphus eurycerus; assembly: GCA_935064755.1. NCBI lineage: Eukaryota > Metazoa > Chordata > Mammalia > Artiodactyla > Bovidae > Tragelaphus > Tragelaphus eurycerus. The sequence continues at coordinate 5,136,212 of CAKXYN010000051.1, forward strand.
AAGATGGTGGAGGGGTTCACAAGGACTTACCCGATCCTGGAGATGCAAACTTGGAGAAAGCAGGTATACATTCCTTTCACGAGGGTCCTGGAAGGAATTCCTGGGGATGTTATTCTTGGGGAAGGTTCTTGGGGGCCCAGAGAGGAGTCTCTGGGACTCGGGGGAAGTAGTTTAAACCATACTTTGGGTCAGTGGGAAGTCATTGTGGACCCAAGTTGTAGTTTAAATCATTGAGGAGTGAAAAGGAAATCAGCGAGTGTCAATGGATGTGCACTGGGGAGGTGGTGTGAATATAGGCCCTTGAAGAATCAGAAAGGGATCAGTTGGGGTTAGAGAGGGACCCTGGGGGTTTAGGCTGTTTAGATCAATGATGACCAAAAGAAAGTTAATATGGTCAGTGAAAGTGAAAGTCACTCAGTCTTGTTGGACTCTTTGCAACCCCAGGACTATACAGTCCATGGAATTCTCCAGGCCAGAATTCTTTAGGGGATCTTCCCAACCCAGGGATCGAACCCAGATCTCCTGCGTTGCGGGCGGATTCTTTACCAGCTGAGCCACAAGGGAAGCCCTAATATGGTGAAAGGGGGACTATTTAGAAGTTAGTGTCTTTGGGGGCTTTAAATCACTGAAGTGGGAAAGGGGATCTGTGGAGGCCATTGGACACTCAGAGTTATTTACATCTTTGAGGAGTTGATGGCAGTTGTTGGAGGGAATCTTTAAGGAGCCAGATCTTAGTGGATTTAAAGGTGATCATTATTGGAGAGACAGTGGACATCAGTGAGACAATTAGAGAGTCAGAGGACCAGTAGGAAGATCTTTGAAGACCCTAGTGTATATGTAGTGGTATAAAGTGGAGGATTAGCAGAAATCATTGGGGAATGAGTGCTCATTGACCACTTTGGAATTAGTGGATGTTGATGGGGTCGTTGGACAGGATCATTGAATATTACTGAAAATCAGTAACAGGGGTTGTCTTTGAGAACTTGCAAAGTATTGGCAGGAGGTAATTGGGGACTGTCAATGGGAGAGTGAGGGAACATGAGGTCATTGGGATTTTATGGGGAAAGTATTGATACATAGTTGCCAGTGGACAATACTGGTTGTCAGTGGGGATCAGTGGACATTGACTAAAATAAATGTGAGGGTAGTCCGAAGAGGGCAATTAAATTGTGGATTTCACTGTTGAATGTTAATAGTGGTCATGGGGAAGGGCAATAGAGGTCATTAAAGTCCTGTGTGTTAGTGTATATTATGGTGGTTATTGTGGGGAGGGGCTGGATATCAGTGAGGATAAAGGAGAGTCATTTCAATAAATAAAGGTCAGGGGAGTCAGTAGGGGTCATTGGAAGTCTTGGATGTTAATGGAGGTCAATGGTGGTCATTATTGGGAATGCAGTGGACATGGAGTAGATTAAATTGTGGATTGGGGCAGTCACTGAAGATCATTGAAGATCTAGGTATTCGTTATGCTAATGTGGGGTCACTGAAACGTTACTGAGCAGCAGTGGGAACAAATAGGAAGTTGGGGGAGTCCTAAAGATCTGGATGTTAGTGGATCATCATGGCAGTCTTTGGGAGAATTAGTGGTCTTCCCCAAGAATATAAATGGGTGACCAGGAGAGTCAATAGTGTCGTTAGGATCAGTGGACATCGGTGAGGATAAATAAGGGGTTAGGGTAATGAGGGGTGCATAACTGCTGACACAGATGTTAGTAGATATAATGGTGGCCATTAAGTAATGAGCGGATATCAGAGTAAATGAGGGGTCAGATTAAATGGGGGTTCACTGAAGATGAAGATATTGATGATCATTCACAGGTGTTGGAGTGCTTTGCAAACTTGGGAATGGCAGTTATTGAACGGGGAATAATTATTCGGTAGGGAAATAGAGGGTTCAGTAGTGAAAGTTAGATGGGCTTATTGGAGTTTTTGTGGCGGAGGTCACTGAAACCTAAGTGTTAGTAGATGTCATTGAGGGGCAGAGGAGACACCTGGAGGTGTGTGTCAGTGGCAGGGATCACTGCAGGGCTGGTAGGGATTTGGTGGTTCTATGAACATATGGGGTTAGTGGGGGTCCACAAGCAGATGACTTACTGGGGGGCTCCCTTTCAGGATCTAAGACCAAGGACCAGTCACCCAGCCTGCTGCTCCAGTCAGAGGCTCCATCATGCACCTATGGGCTCTGGAGCCCCGCGGCCTCCGAGGGCAGTCCTCTGGGCGGCCCTGAGATTGGCTCTGGGGGCCCAGGCGGGGACCCGAGTGACGAGGACTGGCGCAGCAAGCGGAAGCACGTGTTTGTGCTGAGTGAGGCCGGCAAGCCCATCTACTCGAGGTACGGCAGCGTGGAAGCCCTGTCGACCACCATGGGTGTGATGACAGCCCTGGTGTCCTTCGTGCAGAGCGCAGGAGATGCCATTCGCGCCATCTATGCTGGTGAGCAAAGGGGCAGGCAGCAGAATAGGCGACAGTGACTGGGACCTTGGCTGTCTGGCAGGAGGTCTGGCTGGCTGGCTGGCTGCCTAGGGCACTATGGAGCTCGTTAGGAGTGAGTCAGTGTGTGTGGAAGCTGGCTAGGCGTCTGTCCAGGGGGTCTATCTGTCCGTTTACCCTGCTGAGTTCTGATTGATCAACTCACTGGGATGTAACTGTCTGGATACTTCCTTGTTGCCTGAGAGAGCCTGAGTGTGGGGGCTGTGTGAGTTGGGTGTTTTTCTAACTCTGTTAGTTTTCCTTTCTCCATCTTCCCCACTGCATGCTGTATGCCTGATTCTTGACCATCCCATCATCTCTCGGCAAATGTCCCAACTCCCCTAGTTTGTCCTTACCCTAGTCCTGGTGTCCCCGCAGTGACAGAGTGGGCTTGGACCAATTGTGTGTGCCTTGTCGGGAGTGGGGATGGGGGTGGAGGGGACTGTGGAAGAGCCCCATGTGACCCCCTCGTGTCACCACTGACCCATCTGCCTCCGACCGTCCCTTCCCTCCCCTCCCCCCAGAGGACCACAAGCTGGTGTTCCTACAGCAGGGCCCGCTGTTGCTGGTGGCCGTGTCAAGGACTCCTCAGTCAGCCGCCCAGCTGCGTGGGGAGCTGCTGGCTGTGCACGCACAGATTGTGAGCACGTTGACTCGCGCCAGCGTGGCCCGCATCTTTGCGCGCAAGCAAAACTACGATCTCCGCCGCCTATTAGCCGGCTCAGAGCGCACCCTGGACCGACTTCTGGACAGCGTGGAGCGGGACCCCGGGGCCCTGCTGCTGGGCGCCGTGCGCTGCGTGCCTCTGGCTCGCCCGCTGCGAGATGCTCTGGGTGCGCTGCTCCGACGCTGCACGGCACCCGGCCTGGCCCTCTCGGTGCTGGCGGTGGGCGGTCGCCTGGTGACAGCTGCCCAGGAGCGGACAGTGCTGGCTGAGTGCCGGCTGGACCCCGCCGACCTGCAGTTGCTGCTGGACTGGGTGGGGGCACCGGCCTTTGCGGCGGGCGAGGCCTGGGCACCCGTGTGTCTGCCCCGCTTCAATCCTGATGGTTTCTTCTATGCCTACGTGGCCCGCCTGGACGCCATGCCCGTCTGCCTGCTGCTACTGGGCACCGACCCTGAGGCCTTCCATGACATGGCCACCTGCCGGCGCCTGGTCGAAGAGGGCATGCACTCACTCGGAGCCATGCGTGCCCTCAGGGAGGCTGCCAGCTTCTCAAATGCTGCGTCAGCCAGTGCTTCGGCCTACAGTGTGCAGGCTGTGGGCGCTCCTGGCCTCCGGCACTTCCTCTATAAGCCACTGGACATCCCTGACCATCACCGCCAGCTACCCCAGTTTACCAGGTGGGCTCTGCCCCTGTGGGCATTTGGCTGGGTGGGGAGGCTTGTCTAACTGGAAGGTTCAGCTGCTCAACAGACAAGACTCTGGAGAGAGAGCCGGCTGTGCTCTCGAGAGATGGAGTAGAATGGGTCTCTGCGTGATGCGGGAGTCAGCCTCCAGCCTCAAGAAGTCCCCTGTCCTGATGGAGAGGAACACCCCAGGACTCCAGGAATCCCCATGTTTGATGGGGAGGTTAGGCCCTAAGAAGCCTCCAGTCTGATGGGGGAGGAGGCTCAGCTCCCTTACTTTAATTGAAGTCCCTAGACAGGGGAGATGGGCCAACCAAGAGAGCTCTAGAGTGACCCTATCCCCCACCCTCCTCTGTCACTGCAGCCCCGAGCTGGAGGCCCCCTACAGCAGAGAGGAGGAGCGACAGCGCCTGTCCGACCTGTACCACCGCCTGCACGCCCGGCTGCACAGCCCCTCCCGGCCGCTGCGCCTCATCTACCACGTAGCTGAGAAGGAGACCCTTCTGGCCTGGGTGAGTTGAGCAGGGCTCTGAAGGAGTCGATTTCCACACTGCAAGCCTTCTTTGCCTCCGCTATATCCCCTCCAGCCACAACAGCCTCCCTCAAGCACAGCACACCTTTGCCTGGGCTGTGGTTTTGTATCCATCACTGTCCCTGTCGCTCCACGTGTCTTTGTTTTTAAATATTTATTTGGCTGCGCTGGGTCTTCGTTGTGGCATGCAGAATCTTTCTGTAGTTGTGGCCTCTGGGATCTAGTTCCCTGACCCGGGACCCAGTCTGGGTCTCCAGCGTGGGGAGCACAGAGTCTTAGCCGCTGGACCACCAGGGGAGTTTCCCATGTGTCTTTGAAACCCATCAGTTTCAGTGTCTGAAACCTCTTAGACTCATCTTTCTGTTGACCATTCCCTCATTAATGTCTTCCCCTCTCAAGAGGTCCCATTAACTACCATCACTTTGCCTGTCAATTTCACATCAGCCCTGCCCTCTGTGGCCGTGGATACCGGTTGAACTCTGATCCTGTCTGTCCCCAGCACTTGAGCACTGCAGGCTTGGTTCCATGCTGTGCCTTCCACTTGGGGTATCCTTCCCTCTGGTCTCTTCAGGACTGCTGTCCACACTTCTGTTAAAGGTTAGCTATTTAGGGGGGTTGGTCAACATGACTCCATTGGATATGGCACTTCCCTTAGATTCTGACACTTAGTGCATATTTTTTAACTCATCTATTGCATGTCTGTTATGTATCAGGCAGTATTCTAGGCTGAGAATATTATTAGAAAAAATTTTTTTTGTTTTCATTTTCAAGCAACTTTAAACTCACAAAGAAGTTGCAAAAAATTATGTGAAGTAGGTCTTTGACTTAGTTTCTCCAAATGTTAACATAACCAGAGGAACTCATCAACATCAGGGAATTAACATCAGTGGACTCACATCTTATCCACAGTCTTCGTTCAGACTTCACCAGTCGTCCCACTCATGTCCTTTCACTGGCCCAGGATCCAGTCCAGGAGCACATGTTCAGATTAATTGTGTCACCCTAGTCTCATTTATTCTAGAACATCCCCTTGGTCTTTTTTGTCTTTCACAACCTGGGAATTTTTAGGAAGTACCAACCAGTTAGTTTGTAGAATGCCCCTCAACTTGGTTTTTTCTAATAACATTTTGTCAGGTCACGCATCTTGAGCAAGCCTCTTGCAGAAGTGTCAGATGTCTTTCTCTGTGTTGTATCAGGAGGACCATGACAACACTGTGTCCCATTGTTGACATGACTCCTGTTCACTTCATTAAGGTGGTATCTGCCAGGTTTCTCCACTTTATAGTTAGTCTTTTCGCCATTTGTAATTAGTATCTTGTGGTGATTAGGTCAGTGTTCTCTTTTTCACCATATTTTCATCCACTAATTTTAATATCCATTAATGATTTTTGCCTGTGACAGCTGTTTCTCTGGCATTTACCATATGGTGATTTTCCTC